>CM024569.1:47357492-48838713 GCA_014182515.1 Eucalyptus microcorys | reverse complement strand
GAAACCCGACACCTATTGTATTTATATTGAATATAAACTGAATATGACAATAATACCCTTATGTAAGTAAAAAGGAAATAAAACTCTAATAATAAATGAAACTCAATTAAAGTAACATTTCCCCCTCAAGCTAGAGCATATAGGTCACCCATGCCCAGCTTGTAACAACCAGCAACAAAGCAGGACAAAAATAATGCTTTGGTAAACATATCCAAGAACCGATCTCTAAAGGCAACGTAAGGAGTAGCAACTAGCTTCTCGCTCTACAAAGATCACGAACAAAGTACGGTCGAACTTCTATACGCTTAGTTCGCTGCTCAAAAACAGGATTCCCAGCAATATAAATAACTGCTTGATTATCACACATCATATCAATAGGTTGATTAATAGAAAACAAGCTCCGGGAGAAGAGATTTCAACCACAACAATTTGGCTACAAGTATGTGCCATAGCACGATATTCAGCCTCCCGCACTAGACCTCAGCAATGGTAGTCTTAATTATTGCTTCTCCAAGTAACCAAATTACTAAGGCTCCCTACGATAGTAGAGCCCAATCAGCCGTCGTAGTAGTAGTAGTCGTAAGTAGTAGGTCATGCTTGGCAGATAGTGAGTAGCAGCAAAAAGTGGCAGCGGTAGAGTAGTAGTAGCAGCAACTAGCATTAGCGGCAGAGCCATAGTAGCAGCGGTAGTAGGAGCAGAAATAGTAGTAGGAGGCAACGGTAGTAGTAGTAGGAGCAAAGAGCAATGACTTGAAAGGGAGTCGTAGTAGTATCACTCATGACGATAATCTCAATATAAATATATCTACCACAAAACTCATGACGATAATCTCAATATAAATTTATCTACCACATAAATCTCGATTCAAATAATTATATGCTTGACGGAACCCAGCAAGACCGAGTCAACCATAATCAATAAAGTACTCCGATTCTTTGAATCGCTTTATTAGTAAGTGTTGTAATCCATGTTCACAAACCGAACCCGATAAATCTGATATCTTAGATCTCATATGTATTAAGACTTGAAGAGAAAATAAATAAAATTACAGCTTTAGGTGGCTGTGCCCCAGAGAGAAGAAGTAGGGTTACTAGGCGACTCTCAAACCAGAAATAAGATCAAGTAATCAGGTGATTAGACCTGCTACGTACCATGTCACAAAGTCGGATAGAGAACCCGCAGCAAATAGTAAGAGAGAAAGAAGAAGGGAGAAGGAATAGAGAAGAGAGAAGGGAGAACGTAAAAAAAAGAAACAAAGAGGGGGCTGTAGATTTCATATTAATAGAAACCCTACACCCATTGTATTTATATTGAATATAAACTGTATATGACAATAATACCCTTTATATAAGTAAAAAGGAAATAAAACTCTAATAATAAAGGAAACTCAATTAAAGTAACTTAACATATACGAGTGCTTTCTTATTTTCCGAGATGGCCTCTTTCAACTGTTGGTCAAATAATCTATTAATTGGATTACTAGGGTAATGGTATTTATTACATTTCTTAGCGATGACAGGATCTACATAACTCCAAATCAGCATTTGAGAGAAGCCGCTTCAATCTAGTAAGTTTATTGTATATCATCTTCATTTGTTTTCTTTCTACTTGGAAATTATCTCGTTTGGTCAATGTTATTGCTTCTGATTGTTATTCCATCATTGTTTCAAGGAATGCAGGTGCGTGCACTCATGAATATTGAAATGAAAAAGAAGTATGAATTTTTGGAATCTATAAGTGCAATCATGGATGTGCATCTGAGATATTTCAAGCAGGTTTACTTCTTCAGCTTTTTGTGGGGTGCTTTTTGTTTTTCCTGTATGCCATGTTTTGACCATCATTTGTTGGCGTTCATTCTTTTGTGCTGTTCATGCTTCAGGGTTATGAGTTATTGACTCAATTGGAGCCATTTATCCACCAGGTACAGTCACAATTGAAACTCGATCGAAATCAGATTATATTCCCCAATTGTGCCTTCATATGAATAGGAAGTTTTGTGGCTTGTCTATCATCTTCAAATGGCTTTGCATAGGTGACAATGCCATGTGAAATGGGGTCTTTGTCCCTCAAAATAATTTACCCTACAGAGTTGCTGATAAAAATGGAAAATGCCAAACTCATCCTCGAGTGTAGCATAGTTTTTCAAAATAACAGCATCACTGTAACCATCTCCATCAAAATTGTCTTTTATTTTACATTATTCAAATATTTTATTTTGATTATAGATTGAAGTATAGAATCATAAGCATGTTGCTATATACAACTACATTTAACGGTTGCCAATATGAGAACATGTCATGACCAAAGATGGTTCGTTGACTGGCATTGGGCCTTCCTCCTAGTAGCCTTTTGCTTAGAGATGTTAATTCAATCATTATAGGTTGGCTTCATTATGCGACATAAATATAGATATGCGCGTGGAAGAAACGAAGAATGGATTTAAAAAGGGGGAAGGAAGTAAGGGGGTCTATGTCTACTCTTGGTGCTTTCTTGAATCTATCCTTTTGTAATCTAAACGTCGTCGTGTGGCGTTCATGTGTAGATCCATATTTAAAAAAATCTAGAGAAAAAGAGAGAAACATGAGTTAAACTAAGCACAATCCAAAATGGGTAGTATGGAAACCAAGAATTAATTGTCAATGACTTCTGAGCTAAGTACTTATTGGGTGGAAGAATAGGGAAAAAGCAATTTAGACAAGTGATTCTTGTAATTTACTCCCACGAGTTGTTGTGTCTATTCCTGAGTCTGCTAAATGCTTTATTTGGAGCCTACTAGTTTGAGGTATCACCTTAAAGCTATTTTCATAACGCTGCTGCCCTGCTGTTCTCGTTAAACCTAAGATTACCAACGCTACAATCTAATCCTCAGAGAACCCTTTTCTGCACAATTCAGAAAATTCTCTCTGGTTTTCTTCTAGGAGGGAGGTTGATGTAGAGCCTTAGCCCTCTGGTTAGTTCACAAGTAATATCATTGCAAAGAACGCATTATAGGCAGAAGTTCAAAAAAGTCTGTTTGACTTATCTATCTTCGGCAGTGTAGAATACTGAGAAGGAACTGGGGGAACTATGAGGATTATACTCAAATTCAGAATTTAGGGGCTTACAATTGTAGATGAATGCAATGGCCAAAAGTCAACTTTTCCCGTTTCTATAGATATGTTCCCATGTTATAAACAGAGATGTTAATTGATGAAATGATGACTCAATTATAATCAGGTATTGACATAGCTCAACAATCGAAAGAGATGGCTAATGTGGAGCAAGACAGACTTGCCAAAAGGATTCAGGAATTTCGTACCCAAGCTGAATTGGACTCCTTATGTGCTTCAAGTGGTATTGAAACCCCTGCTACTGGCACAAATTCTTACAGAGACATTGAAACAATCATGACATCTACCAGAGGTGGAGAGGTAATCCGATTGCACTGTTCAGTATGTACATTTGTTCATGTGTTCTCATGAATTTGTGTAATATATGTTGTTGACTAAGTCGATATGTATGTGAGCTTGTGATTGCAAGCTTCTAATTCTCTGTTAATGCTAATGATAGATTTCGACCCTTGTCCTTATCCTAAGAGATACTGGATAAAGGAATGATATTTTGCTGGGCTTGTCAAGGAAGTTTGGAGGTTGAAGATCTACCATCAAATTATTAAATTAATTAAATCGATTTTCTTCCCTTCACATTTAAGTTTATTGCACGCAGCAATTAAGTCTAAAGATAATGCAAGGCTGTTGATTGATGCTTAACTTTAGCATTTGAAATCTGCTTCTCATAGCCGGAGCTTGCAACCACGTTGTTGGCAAATTCATTGTTTTTGTATAAATTTTCACATTTATTCCAACTACAAAAGAAAAGGTATGCTGCATGATGAATTTGTTAATAGCTGTTAAAGTATCTCTCATCGCTTGTTTGTGGATTTTTTGTGGCTTGCAAGCTAAAGCCTTTGGGTTGGATATTCTAACAACAGCCAACATTTCACTCAGCCAAGTGGGATATCATTTTATGGAAGTTTTATTTCTATATTGATATGCTGAATATGGGAATCAATCGAGCTGCTATTGGTTGTGCATGTTACATTACATGAAGTGGGGAAATGATAGAAAACAGGTTCTTGCTCTTAAATTTTGTATTGGGGTGGCTTCCCCTCCGACTGTCATTTTTTATAGGGTTAGTACCCGCATAGTACCGATTTTAATAGAATGTCGTTCATCCTTAAAATAAAAAAGGGAAAGAGTTTGTCGAAATTTTTTGTCTGAACCATCTCAAAAGGCATTTCTGATCCAAGCATTTGCCATCTCTATTTAAAACCATATACTGATGTAACATCTTGAATTTGCTAATAAGCTTGCCTTTAATTGTACTAACAAGATACGGGCTCAAAGCAAAACCTCTTCTTATTATTATACGAAAAGCTTATTGTCCCTTCACTTGTACTTGCATTAGTAGAGTTCTGATTCTAATTTGCATTTCCTCTATAGTGTGAATTGTGCGACAGATTCCCACTCCAAGTTTCTCTAAGAGAACATCTCTGAAACACCATTATACACTTGAGTTAGCTGCTGCTTTAAAGCTTTTGGCATCTTTCAGAAGGGCCTGAACAAAGGGACTGTTCTACCCAACTACAGAGAAACTTTATCCTGAGGATTTTGTCCCTTGTGATCTTTCTTCACCATTTTAGCCAATAAGGAGCAGATCTAGTGTTAGCAGGGCGAGGAAGAAAACTGTCCACATTCATATCTACTTGTCAAGTAGTCACTATTCATGGTCCCTGTATGATGTTACTTATTGAACACTAGATGAATAATTAGATTTTCTTATCTACTTATCTCGTAGGTTTCTTGATCAATAATGCTTTAGATAATTATCAATGAAATGTTAGTTGATTGAAGATTATGATGCTCGGTACAATATAATTGTTACCATTGGAGTCTTCTCTATTGTCATCAGGGAACATTCTCTCAAATCTGAGAATCACTTCCTGAAAAGATTGACCGGGGAAGATTCTCGTTACTCATTTGAGTTCGTTTTTTCCAGGTCCAGACTATCAAGTAGGGATATTTGTTGAAAAGGTCGTCAAGTTTGAGAGGTGATTGGAAAAGGAAATTTTTTGTCCTTGACAACCTTGGGACTTTGTATTACTACAGAAATAAAAGTTCCAAATCAGGGGTACGTCTGCGGCATTGTGAGTTTGAAACATGAATTTAGCATTATATTTTTGACTTGCCATCAATCACATTTTTACTAGGTTTTAGATTGATGCAAATTTTCTTAAGTTAAAAAATAGATTTAATATTCAATATAAAATTGGGTTAATATCTTGAAAAACCCTAAATTGGTACACGTGTACCCGAGCTAATTTTTTGACAATCAAAACCTCCAAAGAAATATTTATATACAACAATTTATTACCTGCATATAACTGGAAAAAGATTATCTACTTTCACAAAGTTGAACACATAGTACATTTGATGCGATGACAAGGAGGTGGAGGTAATTGCAAAACAAGGGATGTTCAAATCGGTCCATGAATACTGCGCAACGTTGCTTGTCAGCCACGCGATCGTATAGTCCGTGACCGCGCATTAGTGCTCGATTAGAGCACATCATTGTAATCAAATAAATTTGTGTTTGAATACTATATTTTTCTTTCTTTATGGGGTCTCCCCTTCTAACCCATCAAATGAAAGGACGCCATGCTTGCACGCTTCTTATTGCGTTTATAGAAGACACGGCTTTCATGTCTTTTAAGTAGATACATCAAGGCTACCATTTTCAGCCGATACGACTACCGAAGTAGAGTGAACTGCCCGAAGATTACATGCTGACCTCTTCTCTGAAATTGTGAATTATCATGCTGGTCGCTAATCATTCCAAGAAGAGGATTAACAATATAAATCCTCTTTCGAAATTTGTCACCGATTTAAGTAGTAGTTTGTTCTTATTAATTTCTTTTTACTGGAGCCAAGGAAACCCACCAAATGCATAGTAGTAAGTAGAGTAGGGGTATACTATGAACATAAAATATTTGAGAGGCTATATTTTGGACTGGAGTTCCTACAGCATATTTTACATCTTGGCAACTCGTTCTTCCCAAACATTTTTACTAACAGCGCCCCCTCTACCTTCGAATAAGAATAGGAGTCATCAGGTCTGAGAAACATATCAAATTGAATTCTGACATGAAAGTTCTTGAGCAAAACATAAAAAAATGTCTCTTTCGTCACTCATTCTTGTTAGAAGACTGTAATCGTTTCTTTCACTGGCCTGCCGAGAATACGCCAAATCTGCAAACC
This sequence comes from Eucalyptus microcorys, assembly GCA_014182515.1. Classification (NCBI taxonomy): domain Eukaryota; kingdom Viridiplantae; phylum Streptophyta; class Magnoliopsida; order Myrtales; family Myrtaceae; genus Eucalyptus; species Eucalyptus microcorys. The sequence continues at coordinate 48,832,416 of CM024569.1, read as the reverse complement.
TCTAATAAATGCTGGGATAAAGAGAATATGGGTCTGTAATTCTGAGACATATGAAAACCAAGCCAGGAATGCAACTGGAGCAAACAGAAAGAAACCCATAATGATCTCGTAACCATGGGCCAAGGTCTTAACTGCTCCCCAAATTCCAAGCTTGAAAATGAGAGGTTCACAACCTTGTGCGATCTGCGTAAAGATAAGCACGTAAAGTCATCACTCAAATGAAAATTTGGAATAATAAAAGAAGTTCCAACATGAAGCGAAATGCAAATGCAATGCCCACTAGCTTCAAAATTAAAATATGAGACCACACATCTATGTAATAATGACAAGCATTCATGCAGAAGAATAAGGGGCGTCACGAACCAAAATCATTCCCCAGCCCATTTGTAATGACGCAAGAATACAAGCCATAATGTCCTGCAGTGACACGTAGGTGGGTGTAATAAATGTAACCACCAGAAGCAAAAATCCCACAATTAGATGGATGAAAATCAACAATTCAGCCTTGCCCCTTTGTTGACAATTAGAAACAATCTGCAAAATACAAACAAGAACGTTATACGCCCGCCATGTGTTCCCTCGGCATCTAGTGTCCTAAGAAAAGAAGCATGAAATTGTTTTTGATGGTGTTCATGTTAGTTGAAAGATAAGTCATGGAGCTGGCCAACACATTTCGAAACTTCTGGCTAGCCAACTAAACAAGATAAGTATGGCCAATAATAATAATAATGTGGACTGCAAGATAAAAGCAGGATATTGGATGTAGCTCAAGCTTTTGGGTTCACTACAGCAAAGCTCATAAAAGTAAAAATACAGAATAGTATGTAACTTGTTCTACTAATGCACTGATGACAAATTTTGGAACAAGACAGATCATAAGCTCATAAAAGTAATAATACAGAATTGTATAAAACTTGTTCTACTAATGCACCGATGAGAAATTTTGGAACAAGACAGATCATGTATCCTCACCTGCATCACAAACAATACAAGGAAGAACACGAGCGATGATATGCCAAAAACCTGCAATTGTGTCAAAGAGAAACATGAACACTTTGATGTTGCCACTATAGTGTGGGTCTTTCTTATTCTTGTTGATTTTACTTTTGATATAAGAAGAAATAGAATCGAAGGAATTATATACCAGGACACTGTTGGCATGCTTCACGATGATCAAGTGATAAAAAAGACCACACTGACAAATGAAAAATCGCAGTGCCAATACAATCTCAGCAATGATAACACACTTTCCAGAATGACGAAGATGCTCCTGTTCCTTTTCCCACCATGCTTCCCAACTTCTTTTTGGACGTACATTCATTCCACCTTCCTTGCGTAACCATTCATTCCAACCTCTCCAATCACCAACAATCTCATGCCACTCGAAACCATAAGGATTAAACAGGAAAGGGGTAAAAAGCCAACTCCCAATCATGAACCAGATGTATTTTGTCCACAGGTTATTAGCAACAGCACCCCTATAGGATTGACTAAAGATGTGGTACGCAAGCAGCAAAATCATTAACTCAAATCCTTTAACAAAGTGACTGCGCGAGTACGTTCTATAATTGTCCACAAAGTTGATGCGGAACACTACCAAACCATGACCACTAGCCTTGTATCTTGCACCTCCATGGAGTAATGTTCTTCCATAATAATGTGCCTTCGTTCCAAGAGAGAATGTTAAAAAAACAGGGACACCTTGCACTTGCATCAGCACAAAATCCCTAAGTGCAATTAGAAATCCCCTTTCCACGCATATTCCCATCAACATAGGCAGTACCGATGAGATATGCATAAGGAGAAATGATTGGGAGGCAAGATCCACCTGGGGAGGCTTATTGTCCTTAATTCCTGGCTGAGTACTCAATTCCTTTTCAAGCCCACTAAGAACTAAATAAAGACGACCATAAAGGAAGACATATACTGTGAGCACAGTAATCTGCACAAAAAATAATGAGACAGTTCAGAATTGAGATATGCATAAGGAGAAAAACACAACAATAGGAGGAAAAGGCCGACTTACCAGAGTACTGATGTAAAAGCCAATGGTGGTGAAATAGCATGATAACATTCTAAAGAAATCAAAACCATGTCCAAGTCGATATACATCTCTACTCAAAGTCTGCTCGCCATTTCCACAGGCTGTTTTAGCCTCGAACATGGATCTCTGCTTTAAACTCAAATCTCTACCTTTTCCAACTTGGATATACTCATGATGAGTCACACTGCCTTCACGAAGTGTAGAACTGAAGCCTGCAAGAGAGAGAATTTAAATATAGATATATATATATATATGAAAAGCTAAAGCCAAATAGTAATAATAGGCAATTCTGAAAGACCCACATACCGGCAAATATGTCATTACTCAAATTGATAACCTTTGAAGCCTTACTCACACCACCTCTAGTAAGGTGAAACAGCCGATCGAAGACATCAGAATGACCATAATGAAAACGAACCCTTCATGACAAGCAACAAATAGAGCAAATAAGATTCAACGGTTACTCGTGATTATGCCATTAGATACAAAGTGTAATCCTAAGGTTACTAAAACTCGTGCACTTACAAAGTCATATGACAAAGTCTACATGGGTTAGATATCAAGTAAGATGCATTCAAGCGCTCTGAGCTCTTTTTTGGACCAAAGACAATGAATATGAAATCTGAAAGGCTGCACATTTGGCCTTGGCCTTCTACACTATAGGACTCATCATGTACAACGGTAAATCTCCTCCGCTACAACAGTAATGACAGACTACAAATTCTTCAGGCGCACTGTACATCTTTTTTCTTTTTCTTCTCTATTTTTGGTCGAAGGCACATTGTGCATTCAAATCCATGACAGGTTACAAAAACAAATGACTTACCTCAAGGGGTTGGCCAACAGCCTTTGGCCGATAGAAGAAAAACTACTCTCCTGATTCGACATGAACCAAGCAAGAGATGAAACGGCAGCAAATTGTAAACAACTTTCAGCATTGCATAATAGTATATATTATCAACAACACCAAATAAGACATTGCAATATCAGCAAAGCACACCTTCCAGTAAAAATGTGCTCCCGAAGTCCAAGAATTGTCGGATACCTCACACCATCACCCTTTTTGAGAAATTCTTGTAGCAAATTCCTCATTTTCAGTGCTTCTTCCATGTAGTTATCCTAAGAAAAAAGGAGGATGTGAAGTGACCACAAGCAATGGGCAATACTTTTCCTTTCTTTTCGATAAGCAAAATGCATCATACCTGGTTCATATTGATCATTTGCAAGCCTTCTCCACGAGTATATATAATGGCATTATTCTGATTTTCAGATTTTCCTTCACCCAGAATAGCAGGTCCTGGAAGCTTTATCCTATATATAACCTGCCCCCAACATAAGTGTCAAGCATTTCTTTTGTTCTTCTTTGGCAGGCAATACAAGCAGCATAAAGATCTAGGACAGCACAGAAATGGCAACATATTGTCAATCATCTAGGAGCAACAATCACCAACGACTGCTGTTTCTAGAAGCACGAGTAGGACACCCACGATAGGAATAATATAACTACATTAAAGCCCTTTAACCACTGCAGGCTTGCGGTCCTTTTAATGTAGCCTAGCTCACAATTGGTAGAGGAGTCAAACCCACAGGCATGGATATGAATCCACCAGTTAGATTCCTCTCTCCTAACATTTCTGCCCTAGCCAATTACATTCTCATTTTCTTTTCATTTTCTTGTTGTCTCCATTTCATTTTTCTTCCTTTGTTCATTTCAGAAACCTTCAGATGCAAGAATTATACTTTATTTACACTCAAGTTCTACAGTATTTATTCGTTTTTGTTATTTATCGAAAGTGAAGCTTTTTTCCCTGTCCTCCCTGCTTTTCATGAGACTCTATGTTCAATAGAACAAGCACTTTCAAAACTATTAGGATAAAATAACACCTAAAGATAAAAAAAAATAGAAGACCGGTTCAAATTGCGCCAAAATCATCTCTCAAAACTTTACCTAAAAAGTCCAATATATCAGTAGCTGAGTTTGCCATGGTCCTTTCCATCGCATTGAGTGTAAACTTTGAGCTATTTGAACTTCTGTCAGACACTAACCAATCTCTAATAGGTGTAGGAATTACTACTTCGAAAGCATTGCAGATTATTAATTTCTAAAAAAAGCATGGAACTAAATGAAAGCAAGAGAAATCTCAAGATTGTGTCCACAATTTGTCTTCTTCTCGCTTAAGTCAAGAGCAAGCTCCACCTGTTCCAAGTTTGAAGCTGGCTCTGAAGAGCTTATTGACTTCGGCAAAGCAGCCTTCACTAGAGTTGAATAGTAAGCCTTCTCAGGCCTGGCCTGGCTAGATTGTTCGACCTCATCGATATAAGCCACGCGGACTGACGGGTACCTGCAATCGAGTAAAAATCGAAATTGTTCAGATACAGCAACAAACAAGTTGAAGCTGAAAGATTTAAGCGATAATGCACACATACGCAGTCAAAAGCCTTAATATATCCTTGGAACGTTGATGCTCAGATCTTCCGTAAGAATTATATTGCTGACATGAGATCACGTGCATGAACTTCATGTCAACTTCTGCTCGACATTGGGCCAACAGTGATTCATCACCTCTCAGGTGCTCCTCTGTGTTTAGCTCTACAGTGTTGCAACTTTCCATTAACTCTACACATTGTGATATCCAAACGACCATAATTCACTTTTTTATGTTAGAATAAATATGCGAACATGCATAATATGAGAATAGACACTGACTTCCAGAGAAGATTGAAAAGCCAGCTAAATACCGCATAAGTCTCAAGCAACTCAAAACTTCCGCATAGCTAATGAAAAGAGCACGCACCTTCATTTGTGGTAATATCAAGAAAAGCCTGAAGCTCCAAAGCTTTCCGGTAATACATCACACCTCTTACTGTCATCAATAGCATATTTTAAGGAATCGAATGAAAAGAAATACATGCGGAGAGGACATGATAAATGCACAAGTGAATCTTTCTTCTTCTTTTCTTTTTCTCCTCTTTTTTTTTTTTTCTTTCTGTGGGCGAGAGAGAGAGAGAGAGAGAGAGAGAGAGAGACCGGATCGAGTTAAGGTCTGGCCTCTCAATGATGCCCAAAGACAAAGTTGCTCTCCCAGTTCATCAGCTTGTCTAAGTTCCTCTACATTTTTACACTGTAGCCGCTCAAGAAAATTGGTCCATTCATCTGTAAAGTTGGTGACAGATCTCAGAAAAAGAAGAAAACACACCAAAAGAAATATGCGAGTAGCATGACAGCAGAATAAACCTGGAAAAGTATTTTGCAAGTAAAAGAGTATTGAAACACCCTTTTTGTGGCCTGTCTGCAATTCTTGTGCGGAGAAGAGAACCTTATCTTTGCAGTGAGGAGTCAAAACGCTGACATGGATTATTACATTAGAGACGATAAGAAAGCAGATTCAATTTAACCATTGATAACATATAAAAGACATGCGCTTTCAGGGCTATATTACATAAGATTTTTTAATCCAAAATTCAGGCACTGCTCGTCTCTAATTGGTATTTGATCTATGCATGAGTCATGTATAAATTAATAGCTAAATTGCTGTCTGCTGAATATGAAAATACAAAATACTACAATGGCATAAAGTTCCCATATAGCCACTATTAACACCTAACATCATATTCAATTCATAAAGGAGGAAAAGGGTTAAGCTTCTGGCACATCTACATTTACATGGCAAAATAAACTTACATCGCAACATATTCAGTTTCCTGGATTGCATGAAGCTGTTTGATTACAGAAAAGAGTAAAAAGATAGAACCGCACACAAATGGTAACTTTTAATGCAGCTCTCATCTGCTGCTGTCAACAGATTTAAACTATGTATGTACAAATGTTTAATCTCAAGTCCGATCTTCAGTAAAGCCCCGACTAATATGTGACAATTGAAAAGAAAACTACTTGAAACGTCAGCAACGTAGCCACACAAAGGCAAAGTATTCGTTTTATTCATTCACCAAGCTAAAATCAGTGAAGGAAGTGCAGGCTACCAGAGATGTTATTAAACATTATAAAAAAGGGAAGAAGAATCTGGAAATTGTGGCTCATGCTTAGGTTGTGGCATTTGGCATTGGAATGGAGAAATAGGTTCAAGAGGCTTTAATTGGTGTTTGAGAATAGGGACGACAAATGGGAGGGGCGGGAGAAGGGGTTGGACCTCCATCCTGGCCCTGCAGTTCCTGGAGGTGCCCCATCCCCGCTCCATGCCCCGTGCGGGGCAAGTTTATATACCCCATCCCTAACACCACCGGTGTGCAGATTTTCAACATAACCCATGGGTTTTGCAACTTTTATCCAATAAAATATTCTTACAATATCAAAGTTAATAATAATAATAATAATAATAATAATAAAGTGGTTATAAATGAAAGCCTTCACAATTGAATTGGGAAACGATCGTAATAAAAAAAGAAATGACATTACCAAAAGTCGAACAATTCATTTAAGGAAATTAGGACTAGGAATATGCAAAATGAAGAATGGCGGAGTGGGGTAGGGTCGTCAAGCGGGGTGGGGCTGACCAAACCCATCCCCACCCTGCCTTGCTTGCGGTGCATAAAACTTTGCCCCATCCCCATGCCAAAATCCACGGATTGCGGGTTCTATCCATGCCATTCGGGGTAGGGCAGTTCAGATATACACTAGGCCGCGAAAATTGTCATCCCTATTCCAAAAGGGGATAACGTTGCTTTGACATCCATGTAATGGCAGGATATTGTTTAGTTGTTCTTGCGAGTACAGAAATTGCTAGTTTAGGTTACCTCCCTTTGCCCTTTCGTATGTTACCAGCATGCATACGTCAGATGTTATTCCGTCTATGATTGACAGCACTTCCTTAAATTTTTAACTACAACCACCTTAACGGCCCAACTATTGGATATTCATATAGGAACCACACATGCTAACTCATACAGAAAGGTTAATCTCAGATTAGAACCTCTTCAAATCCAACGCTTTTTTCTCAGGAAACTTAAAAACATAGCAACTATGAAAAAGGCCTTACAAAAAGGAAAGCATATTGCGAACTTTAGGAGCAGCTGGCATTTCCATAAACAATGAATCAATGAAGAAGGAAATGCGCCTTCTGGCCTCCAAGTTGGAAGGTACATCCATGGCGGATTCCTTTGCGGTAAGCAATAAATCAAGCCGCTTAATCTGCAAATTGCATAAGTAATGATACAGGTTATAGCCAGCTCGAAAATCCAGAAATACACACAATTTCCTGCCCAAAAGAAAGGCACCTTCTCCTTCCAAGCTTCATTTGCTGGATTAATAGGAAACCTGAGAGCCCCAGCAGATGCAAACAGTTTGACTTGCTCACGAAGTGGTGGAGTAATTCCCTCGGGCCCCGATCCACCATGGACTGAGTCACTTAGACTACATTAAAAAGTAAACATAACATTACTTTATCAACAAATAAATAAATTTACATCATAAGGGTATGCCGGGATGAAACACATTCAAGATTGCACCAAGATGCCAGACCTGGATGTATGAACTTCTATGTCTTGTCTGACAATGCAAAGCATTTCTACGAAGAGAAGCACAACTTTCAACCTGTCCTCTTGTTTATTGTCTAACTGCAAATATACAAAATAAAAACAAGAAAATGATTATTAAATAATCGACCTAAATTAACCAAAAGAAAGGAAAAATACCAACAGAATAGAATCGTTACCAGACATTTGATGAGCTTAACAAAGCAATCATACAGACTTGGAAGTGCTTTACTTAAAAGATTACCATCTTCTAATCTTTTGTCAACTTTAGAGAAGATCAATCGAATAATCCTGGGACCCAGCATCGGAGACCAAACAGGGCATGTTAGAACCAGCAGGCTTTAGTCGTCTTACAGAGATTTATGGAATAGGTGACAACAAATGTTGCAAATCAGACTTACTTTTTCTCACGCTCTCCTTGAACCAAAAGCATAATGATGTTTCTAAACTGAGCATAGCATTCACGAATAGCACAAGACATAAAGCGGTCGGTTTCAATTATCTTTCTGAGCTCCCGCTCCTTACCATTGCTGTCTTTAGCCAGGTCTACTGCTGCAGCTATCTATATAATATGAAAAGCAGATGTTAGGGAGGGGAACTCCAATACATAATGAGATATCGGCAAACCAACCTTGCTGGCTAGTAAAAATGGAGGCCACTGGATAATGTCTTCTAGCTCAGGATCAGCCCAATATGGAACAATCAGAAGGTTCATCTCCTGGCAATGCAACACAGAAGCAATTAAATATCAATTACTAAAAGAAGAAAGATAGCAGCAAATAATCTGTTACTAGACGAGATTGCAGTAGAGTCCGGCAGAAAAAATATTGAAGACTATAACAATAAGAAAATATTCTAGGCACCGAAGACCTATTGCTTATAAGATCATCTTCTCTGAAGCAGGTAACTATTGTGTTCCATAATTGAGCAAATCTTGCTTTCTCTTTTTTCGATAGGATCTGTCAGCAAAGCCAGATAAACAACATGAGTACTGCTGCTGAAGTCTCTCAGCAACTAAAATGAGATCAATCATTTTGAAAAAAAAAAAAAAAAAAAACCATGCTGAATTGCAGAAACCTCACCCTAGCATTACTTTGTGATGAGGTCGCCTCAGATCCATCTTTCTTCAGCTCAGCCTTCTCTTTTCCAATTAAACGAGCATTGAAAACACCGGGCAAAGATTCAAAACGAGATACTATTCCCAATATGTTTGTCTGGGCATTTCAAGAAACAAGAAAATGAAAGATGGAAGAAAATTATTAAAACCAAACTAAGAATTCCTCTGCAATGTTACCATCTGCAACTTAAGGAGGAAAAAACGATATTGCTGACAAAGAGGACTCCTGCTTAAGTCTTAGTCAACTCTATTTGGATGTATTTGGGGAAATATGCATATAAAGGGTTACCAGGTAATCAAGAAACATGCAGATCCAGAAATGTCAAATGAAGACAAAAATTGCAGTGCAAAAGAACAGAAAACTACATCAATCCATTGTTTATGGTACATTATCAAAAAGATATCCACGATACAAGTTCCTAACAGTGTGCACTGTACAATGTACAGATTAAGCAGCATGGACACAAATTGTTCTTTCTGTTGTCCTGAGTCGTACCAGGGATGGTGCAATTTGGATCAAAATGCGAAAAAATCAAAAGAAAGCACAAAATAAACGATGTTTAACTTCAGAAAATATTATTTCGTCAAAAACCCACAAGGTCAAAATCTGCTAGATAATTAGATTGAATTTTAATCTCAATTTCGAAATAAAGTTAAGCTCAAATTATTTGATAAAAAAATCAGCAATTAATCATGTGTTTATAAGCTGCCTGAGATAGAAATTTAACATTTTGTATGTGTCTTTTGGGAATAAAATATGAGACCATGAATTCAAATTAAGAATTCTGACCCAAAAAAAAAAAAAAAATCAAAAACCATCTCTAGACAAAGTGATAATAGGATGCAGGATGAGATGATATCTTGTTAGATGTAATTGAGCTTTTACGTTATGAAGTAGATAGAGAAAAACAGAAACAAAATGCAGTTATTTTGGTTAACCTGATAAAAAAGGAAACAATAAATTGAAGAGAGAATGGTATTTTGGTCAGTTAATTGAAAAAAATGAGTGCTTTAGCCAAAATGGGGATGGAAATAGAACCGCCCAAAAAGAGTTATGTAATACAAGCATGAGCAAACCCAGAAGAACCACTATTTGACATTTTCCGCTTACCTCTCCGAGCCGACGAGCCACACCATAAAGTCCTCCAAAACAAGTGGAGAATAGGGCAAACCATATTTGAGTATCCATAAAGTAGACCTAAAGAGAAAAGAACTACATCAAAAAGCAGTAGACACATAAGCTGAACCAGAGTTATGATAGTATACCCAAAGGAAAGAAGCAGTATAGCCTATACCAGGATAATAGGAGCCCAAAGAGAAATCACAACACCAATATTGTCGTCTGCTGCAAAGTTAAGAAGCATACATAAATACAGATTCTTGATTCTTGTTAAGAAGGATTTACACAACATGCTAATATTAAGCTTCATTACCTTGTGCAAAGAATTCATGCGACTGGAATTTAGTCACCTGAACACTTGTTATAGCTTTTGTAGGACCCACCAAAGGCTTTATCTGCTTCTCATTTAAGAAGGAAAAACATGCACTCTTAGGAATCTAAACAAGTAGCAGCCATTAAAATGAGTCGCACATATTTCTTGAGCTCTCAGGGAAAAAAAAAAGATTTCAAGAGTTTGCATTACAGCACCTCCAAACCCCACAAAACGCCGTCGACTAACTTCACAGATTTTATCACAGGGTTTCAATTGCAAGAAAACATTTCCTGATTATTTCTTTACCCTAGATATACTTGCTAAGTACCACAGGAAGAGTTTAAAGACAGTAAAGTACCCAACATACCTCTATGTAATAGCTGAAAGCCAACTTTGTAATTATTAGAAAAACCCAGAACAACGTGTACCTAACACAAAGGCGCCATAGAGTAAATGTCAAACTTTGGCCCAAAAATAAAAAAATTAAAAAGGAGGTATCGAGTGTACGTCTTTCAAGAAAGTAAGTCTTACATGAAGAGAGAGAATGCGCTTTCATGCATTCCCCTCCCAACATAGAGTGGAGGCTGCAATTCACGAGGTAACCATCACAGCCAGTCATCCATAAATAACAACCAGGAATCTACTTAATCCGTCATGCGCACTCTAAATTCTTGTTCCAGCATTTAATCGCGAAATGAAACAAGAAGGATGAACATTATGCATACCTGTGACCACCATATCATTTGCTTCCCAATCTTATAGGGCAACCTCTCCAGGAATCGGCAGATCGAAGGGAAGAGAAATAACCATGCAGCAAGCATATTTGGAAAGAGGTATACCACAACAGCTAAGATAAACAAGGAGGGTGACTTTGAACCATTGCCAAACCAGCTTTTGATGGTTTGAGTGGATCCAGGAGGATTCTCCCAAGGATGAGCAAATGTTACACTGAGAATAATAAACCAAGCAGTAGCTGAAAAGACCTTCAAGTTATATCTTAGCTTTAGATCATAAGACATGCTCCGTCGTGCTTTCCAGGTGAGAATTACATCAAGCACAGCTGCACCCAAAAACAGAAAAAGGATTATTCTTCCATGTTAATATCCTGTAAGAGTTATGAGTATAACAAAACTCCATCCTATAAGCACTTAGTTACAGTTATAGTAGACTTAGGTTAGGACAGCCTGCCTTAACCAACACGATTTTAAAAAATAAAACAGCAGCTGTCTACTTTAGCAGATGGACTAGTAAAAAACTCTAAGAAAGAAAACAAAGATAGAGACTCCACCTAAATCCAGTAATGTCTCCATAAGAAAATTGAAACTTGCACAGCAGAAGCAAATTCTTCCCTTCTCATGCCAGCTCACATTTCTTTTCCTCAATTCCACAGGAAATTTCTGTACGTTAATGGACTTAACTAGGCCACAATTTATTGGCACTTATTATCTTAATTTTCTAAAAAGCAGGTGTACTTTATAAATAAGCAGACATTTGATGTTCACATGAGCAGCAAAGCATTGGTTCCCAAAACTCTGGTAATTGCTTCAATATTCGGTGTCAATTAAGCGTTATATGCATTCTAGATCATAAAATGATCTAAACTCACTTATTTGAAATCATAGAAGAGATTACATGCACTTAATACGCTGAACAAAGATCTCCTAAGCACGTAGTTTCACATGTTATTCTATTTGGTAATGCTCGTCATTTGCAAAACATGGACCAGATACCATCGCTAGTCTTGCTGTAGAATAGCAGGCACGATGAATAAGATACAGATGATTATGTACAAGCAAAGTACAAGAAGCGTAGGAAAGGGAAAACAAAGGAATTGACCCCAGTAAGGCTGATCTCTAGTACCTTGTCCTAGATTCAGTATAGCAGCTGTTACAAAGATAGACAGCACTTTCTTAAAAACATCAGGCGTAAAGAGAGCAGTTGGATCCCCAGAGCCATTCCAAGCGACAATTATCAATGCCTAAAAAAAGATCAGAGTCAAATTCAGTCAAATTTTGCATAGACAATCCTAGTGTCCCAAGCACCAAGAAAGCGTAAACATGAACCTGTAAGCATAGAATAAAGAAGCTCCACATCCGATCATAGCTTCTGAAAATGTGCCAAAAAAGACCGTATCTCAACAAAGTTCACCTTTCTTACCCATTGCTTGGGATAAGCAGGTTCTGAATCCTACATGTACGGACACAAGAAAATCAAGATTAGCGCATGTACATCCACTTGATCTTCATAGCTTCATCAAACAAACAAACTAGCAATCCTCACTCCCTCACTAATCATGTGAGTTTTCGCCGATACAGAGCAAGAAAGGAGGAGCAAGGGGAAAGATTAAGCATGCAATTCGGCTGACACAGAGAAGAGGGAGGGCTGCAGGCTGCTTCAAACCCCCCTCCCCCAAAAAAGTAATAAAAATAATAAACCAAGGCCTTCAAAAGACAAAATTAACGGGAGGCCAACAACGAGTTTGCCTGGCTGGCGCCCCTTGTAGATCAAGTTGCAAAGGCGCTTAAACTTGTAACTTTTCCTCTCTTTTTGACTACAACAGAAATTCCTCAAAATGATCCTACATTATGTTTCTAGACTTCCTTAGTATTAGTAAATACAGAGGACTGACAATAATAAGATTTAGATGTAAATACGCGAGCTATTAAAGTATACATAATTTCATCATCGTGTAAAAAAAATGTATGATTTCTTCATAGTTTTGGACCATCAAACTCAACGTTCCTTGAGAACTATGTTATCCAAATTTTTGGAGGAGGTGCTGATGGCAAAATTTGGTTCAATCATGAAGGTGGATGGTGGAGTGCAGGGGGCAGCAGTGGTATCATTTCAAAAGAAAATTTTCCCTTAGTGTGGGCAACGGCTAAAATGGGAACATCCTTAATATGTTCACTTGTTCATTGTACAAACAGACAAGCAAGCTAAGCGGCTGATAGCAAGAAGGCTAGCATGGCAAAATGGTTTAACAGAGTTGACTTTATACGTCAGGCTCAAGACAGGAAGTTAGAAGCTTTATATAATTTCTTTGAGCTGTACATGATGAAGTTAGACGTGGGAAAGGATGACCGCCATTGAGATATTGTTCTAGCTCCTGCTTGGATCTCACCTCAGCATAAGTTATGCAACAGAATGCGCTTTTCCCGTGGAAGTCAATTTGCAAATTATAGGTCATTTGAAGGCTTTATTTTTCTCCTAGAGCACTGCCCGGGGAGTGGGACGCAATCTAACTTTTGATAACCTTCAGAAGAAAGGAAAACTTTCCGCAAATCAGATGCTTTCTTACGTAAGAAAGATGGAGTGAGCGTGAACCTCCAATTGTTGCATCATAGTTGTACCAAACAGCATGGACTATAGTTTTCGCAACTTTAGGATAAAGTGAGGTACTTCAAAATCAGTGCAAGATGAACTTTGGGCTCAGGAGGCTGTCAATTCATGAGCAGGAACGACAAAAAGTTGTCAAGATGATTTGTCTCTTGGTTCATTCGGAAAGAAAGAAAGAAACAGGAGGGCACCTAGATGAGGTGAATCCCAATGGAATTCCTTTAGAGATCAGTGGCTTTACACTTTCACTTTAGGTATGGTGGGAAAATTCAATTTCATACTTATAGCTTGTTGTACTAGACAGAAACCGTCTCTTAATAATTTTATTTAATGGGTGGCTTCCCCTAGGAAGTTGTTTCGTACACAAGACCAAACCCTTGGTGCCTTCTATGATAAAAGCCCAGCCACCCTTCATAATAAGAGCACTTAATGTTCCTTGATTGTGCGTATATGTTGTAATAAACAGTATTTTGTAATATAGAAACATACATGTGGCGAGTGACGTAACAAGCATGAGATTCTCTCATTGCTTTAAAGCAACCAAAAGAAAAACTTGCAAGCAAAGAAGAAATATTATGTACCACGGCTTTCTCAAACTGTATCTGCTCAGCAGGAAGGTGAAAAAAATCAGCATCCACACACATTGGCCAACCCAACCGTCCGAAACACTCATCAGACCTGTCAAAAGATAGGAAGTTGACATCTGCCAAAAGTGAAAGGAGAAGCTAGTGAAAAAAGGTGAATTACCAAAAGTATTCATTTAAATCATCATAGTTCCTCCATTGAGAATGCGCTAATCTTCCACGCTTACTCCTTTCCACTTCCTGGTTAGGAATTAAAGTAGCATAAAAAACCCAAAGCGAAAAGAGATAAGACAAATTGTGCATATATACATATTTTGTGAAGTACCTTTGCAATCACTTCATAAATAGGAGTAACGACTTCTCTCAAGAAGGCCTCTTCTTCACCTTCGTAAGCGCGCTTTACACATTCTCCAGTCATGGGATTGACATAACCATTGAGCGAACCAAACACTTCGATAGCCATCTACAAGAAGCACAACCAAATATTAAATAAAGCTTCTTAACGAGGAAAGAAGAGCAATCACAGAATGTAGATGCTCCAATATTGGTATTATACTGGCTTCGGATAAAATTATTTCACTTGAAAGAAAGCTCTTTCTTAGCATGTTAAGTACTACTAACACTATCCATTATCAACATGCCACCACTTACGCATAAACTTCATGTGTCATTCCCATATCAAGACAAGTTCAGATCCAGAAGACTGTTTCAGTATGTATACTGAAGCACTTGGGCTACGTTTTGTAGTGAGGATAAAATTCAAAATAGGTTAAAATTTATCCTTGTAGAAAATTTGCAGAAATTTAGTGCCCGTTTGTTTTGCGAAAAATGAGTTTATGATCACTTGTATGTTTAGATATAAATTGTTGTCGGTAATGAACATGTTTTTCATTGACTAATTATTTTAAGTGATACAAGCGATCATTTTTTAGAAAATATTTTTCAGATCATTCATTTTTCCAAGAAACAAACGGAGCCTTAAGGAATGCCAATTTCAGTTCAGCGACGGCCCACGACACAACACAGTTCAGTGCGGCTTCCTTCCTTTAATGTAAGACAAAATCCTCCGCATCACCCCCCCTCCCCCTCTTCTTATTAATGATCTCAGCTTTACGAAATAAGAAGCAGATCAACCGTTAGAAGTCAACAAATTTCAGGGGGGGAAAAGAAAACAGGAACAGATAGATCAACAATAACCTTCCAAAGCATGAACAGAATATTAGCAGCATGAATCATTAGAAACATACATGATGGAAAATATAGCAAAGGCACTCTGGCATGAATCTCAGATTTGCTGCTTCCCCCCAAATAAGAAGATATAGACCCATGTACAGAAGTTTATACTTCTGCACTTCCTGCTGGGTATTCGGTAACCTGCATATTTAGAACCAAGGTTGCACATGAAGATAGGCACTCTTCATCAGGAATTGAGATCAGATGCGCACACTATTGGTGCAGATCAAGAACTAAGAAAAGACCATTCCATCAATATAATTGATGACCAGTACATAAGGTGAAATTAATTTATGATAGTGGCTGGCTTCCGCACAATCCATGGAGCCAAGCAAATGTAAGGATGCAATAAGATTTTTCTTCTTTTCAGGTCCTGTAACTTGTACCCTTATGTTTCGATTTCGTCAACCGTTTCTACACAATCCAGCTCTCTAACTTCCTCAATTTGTGTGATACGGTCCTATCATGAACACTTTCAAAGTGCAGCTCATGTGGAAATTCAGTAAACATGTGCTAACATGGTGCATCAGCAATACAACAAAATATCAGAAACAAAAAGGAGAACATAAGAGAGAGTGAAGGGGCTGACATTGCCTCTGCCAGCTGCCAGCGGGGGCTAAAGTGGCGAGATTAAGTGGACTGCTGCAGAACCCAGATTATGGATATCTTTACCCTAATCACCTCAACAATTTGGATCCAATGGCCATCAATCAAATTGCAAAACCTCTTGCCATTGGTCAACGTCCAGTAGAACCCCATTGACCCCTTCCATTTTTCATTTCTGTTGTACATTTTTCTTAATCAAACAACTTGAAATAATAATTCCAATCTCAATAGTTGAAACTATACTTGAATAACAATTGAAAATGAATTTTCTCTGCCCCTTTTAACACATTTCCTCTTGCTGAAATTTAGATGGCGCAGAATATGGTTTTGATATCGATGAGTGTTTTTGGTTTTATTGGTGTACATGTGTGCTGTGTGCATTTGGTAGAGGATGGACAAGGGTAGGATAGGGCACTTCAAGGGATATAGGCAAGGTTTTTATGGGACGAGGATAGTTAGATTAGTTCAACAAAATAGTTGTACCAGCAATGGAGGAGGTACATTCTTTTTCAATAGCATCAACTCAAGTTTTTTTTTTTTTTTTGATAACCGAGGACTCCACCACGGGCCCCCCGTGCCCGGACGGCACCGAAGGGCTAGGCTCCTATACCTCGGGGGAGACTAGCACAGGACCCCAACACCATGGCCCCCCACTTATAACGCTAGTAACTGTGGGTTTCGAACTCTCGACCTCGGCAATGAAGAAGAGACTCTCAACCAACACAGCTACCCACGGTTGGGTGCATCACCTCAAGTTATGTTCTCTAATTTTGCTTTATTCAAAATATAAACATTTCTCTCGACAGGTTTTCTCTTATTCTCATCAAGGTTGACTTAGGACCTTGCATCTTATCGAAAGTCACCCCAATTTCGTGTTAATATAAGTTTGCATTACACTTTTCATTACTTAAATTTCATGCGATAAGTTTACCTAGTAATACAGACGTGGATATCTAAGGTAAGTTCTTTTCTGATTATCTTTTCCTGTCCAGGTAAGCATCCCATGTAGCCCAAATTGCCACATCAGAAGCACCACGTCTGCATAGCCATGCAACAGTTGATTGTCAAACATTAAAGAAGTTACATTTCATTTAAGAGCAAAGAAGTTCGAGGATGAAATTTAAGAAACAGCGCAACACAACCAAAGTCAGACTTCATCCTTTAGTATCGTCCCCACAAAATAAGTTCTAATCCCATTTTTGCCTAGAAGAAACCCCTAACAAGCACATCCACAGTCTTCTACTAAAGCATTAATAGCTCTACATAACAGCCATACTCGCCAGATAAATTAGCAGAAGAAGCATTACCAAAGACTGCTCTTCCTCTTCAAGAACTCGCACCATTTGTTGTAGTTCATGAAAAGTTTCTCCCACACTTCTGCGAGTGCTTGATCGTCCAACTAACCGAGAAGAGAAACAAGCATGTCAGCATACTAAAATTGCGAAGGCCATAATCACGATTATTAGTATAAATACCATTAGCCAAAACAAAAAGGACAAACAACTACCTTGTCTAAGACTGGACAGCAAATAAAAGTTATTACGATACATGACTCATGCAGCTTAGGCTCTAAGTTACATATTACATAGGTGAGAACTCTGTCCACAGAGGGAGAAAAGGGAAACGTTCCGACAGCCCATGATTGATACAGCTTATACTATTCAGATAACAACAAGATATAAAGTGGAAAATAGATAGGGTATAAAGTGGAAAAAGTTGCAGAACCAAAGAAACAAGGAAAACGGCATCATCAACAGCCTTAGCTTTACTTGTCATATTAGACTAGATCCTTCATTTCATTAGAGCCTGTCATCGCTGCAGATTATGCTCAAAATCGCATAGTGATAGTATAAAGTGGATAAGATATAGCAGAACCAGAATAACAGAGAAAACAACAACAGCCTCAGCTAGCAGTACTCGTCATATTAGACTGAATCCTCAATGAGACAGAATCACAAGCACTGCAATTACATTGCCTTCAATACAGCAAGGAAGGAAAAGATATGGTTGTCCCAAGCACAAGCCATGGAAAAAGGAACACAGGATGATAAACTCTCAATGCCCAAGACAGTAGAGACGTCTAAATGGTGCTTGCACTCCCTTTATACACAATAAGAAGGATTCATCAACCACAGAATCAGGCGGAACTTTATGAGATCAATGGGTTTGCCATAGTTCAAAGCTTACCTTCCAAAGAAAGGTTTACTCATTCTCAAAAAGTAAAAGAATAGAAGCAAGCATAAAGGGTGACACAAGCTGACTGGGTGGGGTCCCCTTATGACGTTAGTCAGAAAAAAAAGGTCAAGGAAGTGTGAGACGCTCAAAACAAGCCAACTCAACAAGAGGGTTTCTCACTAGAAGGATGGGCAGTTAACAGGTATTCGATTGAATTAGTTACATCACTTAATTCTCTAGACAACCTAATAGCAGATACGCAAATGATTGAAACCTCCCCTTGAACCAATACGAAAACAATCCAGCAAAAAGACATCTCATACTGTAGAAATTTACTCGCAAAAGGACAAAATAGATGCATCTTCTAGGATTAGTTGTGGGCAAGACACCTGGAGTAGCAGGTCAGGGTTTGGAAATTTCCGATTGTGCACATTTGCAAGCAGTAAAATCAAGTGTTCCCTTTGGTTTGCCACATTATCCTTCTGTAGATGGACAGTCCAAGGACCCAGAATTAGTCTGGAGATAACTGCTTATCAGCTACAAAATATAATGAGAAACGAAAGCAAACTAATAGAAGAGTAAATGGAGGAAGTTGCTTAAGTCCACATACCTGAAATCCAAACATTGCCCGAAGCCAATCAAGAATGTCTCTATCGTGCTTCTTTTCGTGGTCCGCTGGCCATGGAAGGCCCTTTGTGTCACGGAGCGCCACAACAGCAGCTCAGATCTACAAAGCAAGAATATTACTTGCAGCAAGATTTTCATGTATTGCTAAAGAGTAAGGCCATAACATGACATTTCAATGTATGGAAGGGAGGGTCGCAACCTCAGGATATTTCATAATCGCCTGATTTGCACTAGCAGGATTCAGAGGGAGAATGTTGTGATCTCCAGCCAAAATCTGTACAGACGTAAATGTGAAGAGATATTACTCGCAGGCATGTTCTATGAAAAGAGAGAAGAATCTTTTTACTAAGTGGCAATTGGCTATATAGTTCATTGCACCTGCTGTCAGCTAAGAGAAAATTTAGATAATATGACAAACATCTCATTCCTATGAACATAACCTCCCATCAGAAAAGATATTTATCATGTAGTAAGTTTCAGAAATGTGCAAAGCTAGTCCCAAGGTACAAGGGGTGCGGACACATCTGTTTAGAGAAACAGATCTAGAAAGCCAGGACTCCAAGCAATGCGGCATATTTCACCCGGCGAGCATATCTTCCAAAGAATTGAAATGGAGAGAACATTCTCAGTGTTGACTGATGGTATGATGAGACAGTATGGCTGACGGTATGACTGGTAATTTCCGACGCATGGCACTCATATCAATCATAAAGCCAACTATGAAGGCACCACACTCCTATTCTCTCGATCCAAACAACAAGTTGACTGAGCACAGGAGGGCTAATCAAGCATGCTTAATACAAACCGCAGTCCCTCCGAAAATTTTCATTCAAATACATACTTAAAAACTTTAAAAACCCTGCAGAACAAAGTCTCAACAAAATTCATCTAGTAATACGCACATCATACACAGAACGGAAGACCCCAAAACTTCCCCGCCCCGCCCAGCACCAAGCCCTCACACGGTCCCGCCCCAAACCACCGAGCCGTCCTCACTCCTTCGAGCGGAACTAATGCGGCGTAGCCATTGCCACAACCATATCGACAGCCTCGCAATCGCCTCGTCGTCTACAACACTCGAATACACGGAACCCAAAAGGAAAAAAAAAAAAAAAAAAAAAAGAGACGAGAGACGAGACGACGAAAAGAAATTTAAGGCAACGCACCTGCACCTGAGACGGAGGCATAGCCGATTCAGTCACGGGAGGCGGAAGCCGGCCGGCTCGAGCGAGCGGAGAGGCGACGGAGAGATTCTGCCGGCGAGATGAATAGGGAGATTTCAGCGATAATCCGAGCTCCCGCCAATTTCCGACTCCAAATGAAAGTCTTGGCTTTAAACAGGATAGAGTTAAATAGGAAAGGATATTTTCGATAAACTACGAATTTAAAATAAAATATTCTCATATCTTATCTATTATACCGTTTGGCAAATTACGCATTTAAAGTCAATATCCTCGTATCTTATCCAATTTATTATTTGGTGAATTGCAAATTTAAAGTTGGATATTTTGAAAACGATAACATTAGGCAAGTACAAATTTGTTAGTTTAATATTCACAAAATCATCCAAAATAGCTTACAAAAAATAAAAATCATCCAAAATAATATATTCTTTTTAAAATTAACAGATTCTCATCGAATTTCATGATCACGCATTGTAATAATCTTTTTCGTTCTTTTGAAATAATCTTTTGGTTACTCCCTTATACATCAAACGTTTTTAGAATATCCTCAATTTCAATATATTCACTTTGAAATAGGAATTCTTTTTGTCTCTTACAAGTTTTTCATTTGTTTCCATTTTATCACAAGTCCAATACCAAATCAAACAAATGCCCAATTAGAACAAAGCATAAAGTTCGAAATTCATTCACTTTTTTTCCAGCTGTCATAAGGATGCAACGACAATTAATCACATTGACGAACGATCTCTAAATAATTCACATTTATAAATTACATTACATTTGTTGAGTATCGGCCAGCTACATTTTAACCAAAGTAAATTCATATTCATGTCCATATAAAGCAGTAGATGCCAACTGTCTTAACTTAAGGCTCATTTTAAGTTTGTGGCTAGGTTTTCTGCCAAAGAGACAGAGAAACTATCTAGGAAAATAAAAGACAGAAGGAAAAAAATATTATAGATAATGGTTTTCTTGGGAATTAACATATAGATAAAGTTTCGAGCCATATCCACCTCTTTTAAGGTCATGTCTACAATCGAAAGATCAAAAAAGATAACATTAAAAGCTTATAGCTAGCCCAAAAAAACCTTTTTAAAAAAATGAGAAAAAAGAAAAAGTAGGGAAAAAAAACATATCTCCTACAAACTCAGAAACAACTCAATATAACTAAAATCATAAACATAAAATATAAGACTCTAAGTGTCAAGACCCCAACTCCATCTTTAGGGTCACGACCGATGGGGTTATTTTTGCGACGTCCTAGGCACATCACCGTCCCATTTCTTTTTATCTTTTCATTAAGCACATGCGGAAGCGTTACAACAACACCCAAACAACAATAAGCAGCCAAGAAAACAACCATTTAAAAACATACGATTACATCAGTTACATTTACATATCCTTTTGTCACGGGCCGTTATATTTACAACCACTACATTTTCTACGCTCCAAAGGCCGAGTAAACCTTAGCTCCTCTAACAAGATTGCAACTCCAACCCTAGTGAGAGACCTCAATGCCTACAAGACTGAAAGGATGAAGGGTGAGTTTTGGGAAAACTCTATAAGTAAAACCCATTAATTTCTGGGTAGGAGGATGCCTCACCTATCAATAAGCACATAACTCATCCAAAACATTAGTCAATGGCAGATCAATAGCAAAACAAAAACTTTGTCTTGGATGAAACATGATGAATCATCAATCAACAGTATGTAAGCATAAAGCAATATTCACCCACAACATGAAGAACTCACGCCTCACTCAATATTATACATGCATAAACAAAAACAAAATACATTCCAAAGTATAAGGAACTCACGCCTCACTCATATGCAAGCATACCGAAATCCTTTTCATAATGCGAGGAACTCATGCACACAAGATTCATTAATTAACGGCCGAAATTCATCGACTCTTCCGTAATCCACCTGTCTTCTTCATCCTCAACATAACCTTTATATGTAAGTCGAAGCAGTAGCTCCCCCGAGGATCCCCTTCTAAAAACTCCCCAACCTCCTTGCAAGACCACAACTTTTATCTGTGGGTACGGTATCTTGGAGAGAACCCAAGTCAACCCACAAATGCAGTCTAATTCAGAAAATTCTTCCCGATGAAAATGTGATACACTCGAGGAAAGATACGTATATGAAACTGACTAACTCGATCTTATTAGCAAGTCGATAATTTGCCATCATATGATTCAACTTAAGCTACAAATTCTATGAACAAGAAAATAACTATCTGGTGGATGAGAAAAAGGTCTAACTTGGTTGTCACTTCAGAAGATTTTACACATTTGAAGCTTGGTGGTAGCATTTTCACATCACGTACAAAATTTTAATCTCCAAAAAACACTGAATGGAACTTGAATTCTTAATGACATTAGGCAAAGCCAAATATGGGTTGCATTGTGGAGGACAGAGTAATAATCAAGCATGATTACCTGTATGACATGTCTAACTTTAAGATCTCGAGTGTTTAGCATTCTGATAAATGCCGAGGTTCAGAAGAAGAAATAGTAGACATATACCCAGCCCAATTTTCAGTCATTTAGAATCTATATAGAGTCAAGATCAGGGATCTTTTCTAAAGCAACTTGAACTTCATATCAGAAAGACATTTTTCTCTTCCTGTCTCTTGTCTCTATGGAGAGCTCATAAATGTGACCTAAGAGCATTCTAAAAATTAAAACAAAAAAGGTAAACCAAATTTCTGGATTATCCTTAGAGACTAACATATCATTATCCTCGACAAGATTGACAAAGCATTCCACATCCAAATCCATTCTGAAGTTTGAGCTAAAATAGACTCAGGGCAGGATCCGAATCACAGTCGAATCTTGACTTTTTGTGCCCATCACCTGTGCAATTTTGGGACTTTCCAGCTTACTAAAATCGCAGTTTCTACATTTCCATCCAGATTTGGTCAAAATATAGCAATATGGGAACGAAGTCCATATGCTATCGATTAGCAAGTCAACATGAACCAGCTTTTTCTGTTCCAATTCTTTTTCATTGTTTATAGCTAAGAACTTAATACTACAAACAGATGTCAAGCCAGAACGATGATCCATAGTCATATTCTGAGTCGAAAGGACATGTACAGGGAATCCCCACAACGTGTTTGGATGGAGGGAAGGTGATGGAGGGGAAGGGTTGGGATGGATTAGGAAAGACTAGGAGGGATCAGTCTGGTTAATTTAAATCTCTGCGAATCTGTCCAGATTATGGAGGGTTTCAGTGGGGAATTGGAGAGACTTGTGTATTAATAAATAAATTTATTCTCCTTTCTCACTTATACCCTTCTTTTACATCTATTTATAAGTAGATAAAATGATTATTTGTCATAATGCATTCTTTATCTCGCTAGCATCCATATAATATCATAACATGATTACTCAAAATCCTCTTTTTTTTAATCAATCCATGCAAATTGAGTGTGAGCTAATAAGTAGTGGAAGGAGACTACGTGAACATAAAATCTATTGAAATCCCATGGATAAATGAAGCGAGATACTTAGACATATGTATGCATGCACATATATATAAAGCTTATAAACCCCACACACGTGCCCAACAGCTCTAGTTTACGCTAGAGTCCAACCTAAAAATTTAAGCTGATAGGGGGGGAGACTACATGAATATAAGGCCTATCAAAACCTTATAGATAAGTGATGTGAGACACTACAACAATTTAAAAGCAAATCAATTCTGCATGACTTAGGAAGAAAGCGCAATAATAATGCAGCAATTTGTAAACCAGTTATTACGAAAAGCAAAGGCACTGTGGGATAAATGTCTAAAACCATAGATGTAGCTAAAAGCTAAGGTGAAGCTTGAGATGGTTACAAGGATAGAATAAACCCAAGAAAAACTAAGCTAAAAAGTATGCATCTGAAAGAAGGCGGACCAAGTTAAGTGTAACCCCTGGGATTTTTTTTCTCAGATGCATACAAAATGAGGACAAAAGAGACCAAACTGCATCATAATAATCACTTTTTCTTGCAAAGTACCATAAATAATGTCCACAACGAACTGCAAACTTATCATAGTGATACTGCTTTTATGGTTACTATACCTCAGCTGTGCCAATAGTAAGATCTGCAAATCCAAGAGTGTCCTTCACTTGAATATGCAGCTTTTGCTTTCTAGGATTTGCAATGAGCATATGAAAATCCTGCCAAATGAAGTGATTATAATGAGACATACCATGCACGTACGAGTATCATGCAAAACTCGCAAACCAGCGCATACAGATTTACCTGATTCCAGATTGGCTCTCCAGGAGGCCGAATGACAGTGGTCTGGCTGTTCTTTTTGCTTCTAATTATTTGATCCCCCAAGCTTAGGATAACACATGGCTCAGTTTTGCCTGCCACCAGAAGGAGAACAGTGATATTTCCAGTGCAGTAAAGAATGGCTCAAATGACAATGAAGAGGTCCAATCTTGTATAACATACTAACAACTTGAGTTTAATGCACAATTGCAATTAGAAAATTTTTTACTGTCCATGACCAGCAGTTATAGCCGTTACTAATGACAAGTACCAGGAAGTAATTACCATAGAAATAACTAAGTTTCCGCGCATCAACCAGGGTCACAGATAACTCTCCAACATAATCCTTGTTTCCTTCATTCATCTCTCCAGGTCTGAAATCAATGTGACCAGACCAACTGCTTTTCCTTTCTGAAAATCTAAAACAATCTTCTTTGGTCTTACAAATAGCTTAGGCAAATCCTCAGTGAGAAACTTCGTTAAAAACCTAGAACAAGTGCACGCAGATATTATTAGTCCAAAGCTCAACATATCTTCAAGTACACACGATGGGAACCACAACAAAGAAGCATATTGAATCAAAGCCAGCATAAACAAAACCCTATGCGTTACTCCTGCTCCTAATCAAGATGGAGGAGTATCATGATTCAGGAACTTTACATAAGTCTTAATTTAGTTTTATGACCATTACTCATTTCTCCAAACCCCACAATACTTCGGTGGAGTATCAACCTTATGACAAATCATCATTTTAGCAAGTCCTGAACTGGCAGATTGACATGCGGTTCGTGCAGTCATTGGTTGTTATGACATTCGATAACACGTAAAAAGGTGAAGATGCCAATTTTCGACATTCGACGTTACACATGCTCAACGAACCTTGATCAGGTAATACCAAGAAAAACCCCCAAGTTCTTAATAATCCCATTTCAACTTGTTCAATACCATATAATCATGCTACGGACATGTGACATCCACCTTGACTCTCAACCCAGTTGATAGACGTTCGGCCAAAAAGGAAAATGGCCAGTTGAATAATAAATAAAAAGAAATTCAATCCCTTCATAGATTATACAATAGAATGTGGTGGTTAAAGTCAAGATTCAACTTACATGGAAAGAACAAGAATTAATTAAAAAAAAAAAGGCCACGTCAAATTTCCGACCAATTGGATCGACGTTGGTATTGAAATGATCGTTTTTCAAAATTTTTGCCACTTAAGTTATCTAAAATAAACTTTTGGTACCAAAGTGAGTGCCATACACAACTTTTGGCACTTTTAGTGTACTTATCCCGGAAACATCCAATGGCCACATCATATGTTCCATTTTCTCTCTCTTCCCTTGCTTGGAGCCATGGTCCGCCTTTAGATGCCATTACCGCTACCGCTACCGCCCTATCACCGCCTCCATTGAACCTCCAACTCAGCCGCGATCACAACACCGGCGCCGCTTCCGCACTCGCGCGTTTGCCCGCCTGGACACTAAGGTCGTGACTTTGCTTGAGGTGAACGACCTCAAAATTGATTAAATGCATATGCGCGCGCCTGAGATTGCCCACCCATGTGTCTAAACACATCCCGTGTTATCACGTGCATTATCAATTATGATGACAAGCTAAAAAACTATGGTGAATGTCAATACTTAATTGGTTTGAGATATCAAAAGCCATGATATTACAAGTATGATGTATTGCATTATTTACATACTAAATCACTACATCATCTAATAGTTTTAATTTTTAGAATAGTTGGTAGAGGTCTCACGTAATATCAAAAAATATTAGAGCAGAAGGTCCAAGTTCATATATTTTTAGGTCCTAAATATGACTCCCAAATATATTTCCACATTGAAATCTTAAGATAAAGACCAAATAAAGCATGAAGGAAAATGTTAAAATGTCTTAGTATTATGTTACACCTTTATTTATCTGCTTAAGGGTGCATTTGTTTCATTGAAAACTTCATGATAAAGGAAAATATTCTCCATGAAAATCATTTTCACGGAAAATTGTTAGTTTTCATTTGTTCGGTAGTAAGGGCACGTAGGCAGTGAATTGGATTGAAAGTGAAAGTCGCCAAAAAGTGGCGGAATGCTCTTGAAACCAATTCACTTGGGTGAGACAAAGGAGGGTAAAGTGATTTCCTTCTTGCAAGAAATGGCAGTTGTTTTCCCATAGTCCAAACTTGTTGTTTTTAGTCAATGAAAACGTTCTTCATATCTCGATTAGTTTTTTGTCATTCAAATATAAAAACTTCAGAAAACAATTTTTTGTAAATAATTTTTTATTCAAACTAATGGACCCTAAACTTTAAATAAAGTTGGTAAGGTCTCACAAAATTTTACTTGATGAGATAACTTTATACCAAATACTCTTTCATATTAGCAACTCAAGCTCTAAGAAAAACCATAAATGAAGAGACTTTTCCTCTAGGGTGAACTGCGTGCATATATTCGCAGGCACACTGATACAAATAATGGCTCAATCAAACACCAATGAACATTTTGTTGGAATGTGGTTTGTACTCTCTATCAACAAGAAAGCATAAGGGGTCCCGCTTTCTAGTGAGCAGGCCAAGGCTACAAGGGGCAGCGCTCCTAGTTCGTCAAAGATTTTTTATAGTTTGGCCCCATGTTTTGTTGATAGTTTGGCTGGGGCCATGAGTAGCCATTGAGTGACCTCGGGCTTTCTCTCGCTTTCGCCTATATATTATCTCTCTCTTATAATTGAAAGCTATAATAAAGAAGTGGGGGTGCTAATTATAGTAGAATCATCTAGTGAATATAGCTCTATTTAAGGATGAATCAAAATAAAACTTGTATCTTGATTTCTCATTTTTGCCTTTACTCTCTATTTCATTGTGTTTGTGCACTTAATTCCAATAGATTGGATGATATCTCTTGTGACAATGCTTGAATAAATCATTTAGACTTTCTACATCATGACTTGTCAGTATAAAGTTCGAACCATTAAGTTGATAACTTTTAGAAGGAGTTAATCACTCAAGAATCACATATTACTGTAACTATTATTTCTTTCCAAGATAGTCTGCATCTTTACAAACATGTCTATTTTACCAAGTTTTTCTTTGAGATAGTGCCCAAATTGTTTCGCCTTTCACGTGGGTCGGAACTTACTCAACAAGAAATTTTCCTACCTTAGGACCATTATAGTTACAACCGCCGTTCACCTGGACTTTGGTCACCAGTTCCCCTGTCATCAGGTGACCAACTTTCTTAATCTTTCAGCAGCACTGAGCAAGCGCTAGCCCCCATACAAGGTCTTACGACTTAGCGGAGATCTGTATTTTTGGTAAATGATTGCTCCAGCCTAGTCATTGTGAGCCCCTTTGTGAGGAGACATCTTTTCTCCGCAAATTGTGGGGTTATTTTGCCGAGTTCTTTAGAGAGTTTTATCTAGCCCCTCTAGGCATTTCTCTACTTACCCAATATGATCACATCGACAATGGCTATTATAGCTTTCAGGGTGATGGGTCGGTCGGTAAAAAGAGCCGAAAGCACTAACACATGTTTAGGTTAGTTCGGCACAGTAGTCATAAATGTGATCCGCGAAAGTGGTTGAGTGATAGTCTGTCACTCCAAAAGCCCAGCTGTCCTTCCTAAATATGGCGGATGAGGAATCAATGGTGACCAAAAATGTCGCCCCTCTTATTCTGTTTGGCAGTTCTAGGTTGCGAAGAACGGATTTCCGGATTATAATGGATCGTAACTCTTCATAGTTTTTCGCAATTCTCACACAGAAAAATGTCATGACACACGAAAATATAAGAGATTTTATGATTGATGAGCGAGATTGTGCTTTTGTTCAGCGGACGGTCATCAAAACATCGAGATTCATTTCTCAAGGATGCTTAAGATCAATCCCGGTTTGTGTGGCACCTTGTTTCTCTGGAATGCCAAACATAAGATGCATGTGGCATGCATCGCAATTCACAGGTCTTAAGTTATTATTTCCACTGTTCAATCTAAGGCTAGAACGGATAAGCAGATGTTAAAAATATAAACATTAAAATGACGCATTCATTTATCAACTTAATCTTTTGAAAAGTTAGTAAGGATCCGAAATAACCTCACACGAAATGCTTTTTTTCTTTTTTTGGTACATCAGCAACTTAGGCTCTCAGGGGACCATCATTGGAAGAGGCTTATCTGTTGAGGGAACCGCGTGCACATGGCCCGGTGCACAGAGACAAATAAAATCATGCAGGCATTTCTACATCATGAATTGCACGTGTCAATTTTCGAGTCCTTCGAAAACAGCTCCTCGTGCGCCTTCGCGACTCTCCGAAATGGGATGCATCGCACACGCACGCGGCACGCAACGCCCTTCACGTGGGCTTGCCTCCGGTTCGTCCACATCATGCTGCGCCGACCGCCAAGCACTCACCGATCATTTTCATCTGCAAGTGCATTGTGGGGCTCAGCGTCCGGTCCGAACAATTGTTTGATTGAGCCGACAAGATAAATCGAAATGGAGCCACACGTTTGTCACTGGGCCAACGACCTTGGCGGATAAATCCCCATTCATTTTGTGAATTATAGTATATCAATCTCCATTCTAATTCGAAGCAAAGTACCGAGTTGTTCTCTACCGTGACATGGATTTTTATGCGCATGTGATTCGTGACCCGATCTGATCATTTTTCTGTCGGCAATCTGATTGGGAACATTTTGTATGGTCTAAGGTGGAAGAGGAAACCCTTGTGGTAGCATTGGCCGGCTTATTTTGTTTTCCCATTTAAGGCTTTAAGGGTGATATTGGGTTACTTTGATTGTTCAGATTAGAGATCAGATAAGATAAATAATTGTAGCATCCAGCATTTTTTTTTTTTTTGGGTGACCTGTAGCATCCAGCATTTTGTATGCACTTCAAGCCAAATAAAGGTCAGATTTCAAAATTATGACTTGGCTCAAATGTCGAGTTAAGGAAGAAATTGTTAGAATATGTATGGAGTTTGAGCCCGTAAACAAAACCTTGTCTAAGATAAATTGCAAGAAAGCCCAATCTATTAAAGTCAAAAGTTTTGGATATTTTATGGACATCCAAAATCGAGCAAAGCTAACTTCTTTTGGTGAATTAGAGCTGGTCATGGAAGAAAATATAAAAGGAAATAAAAGATAATGATGTCCTAATTAAAATCGCCAAGGAGAATTCAAAAGGGAGACTTGGACTTTGCTGAGGTTGACCGAATTTGCTTCAGCGCAAGGATATACACGTTTCCATAATTGGAGTCGATTACTCGATTTTCGGCGACCATAAATAATAACATATTCTTTGCTCGTGGGTGTGGGCTGTTGTTGATGTGAGCAGAGGTGTGCTGTGTGTGCAAAGCGGCAACTCTTCTCGTACATTGCACTGTGATTCAATTGAAGAGCGTTCTAGCGAAGTAAAATCTTGTATTAAGATTTATTAATTCTTTCGTGAGATTAAGAGATTATTTTGTGAGAAATTATAGAATTAAATACTATGTGAGCTATTAAATGTAATTAGGACTGGGAAACATTAAGTGTTTGAATGACCCGAACGTGGTTATAATATTTATTTATCGTTTGATCTTTAATAGAATTCGTTATTGATTTCTCCGTGGACATAGGTTATTACGATCAAATTACGTAAATTTAATATCAGATTTATTTTCTTGTTATGTCACTTACTTTTGCAACAATACTAGTTTGAGATTTTTTATGATACAAAAATAATTTTGAGTAAATGTGACACAAGTATACCAGTTTGAAATTTTTGTTGTATTAACTCTAAATATAATAACTCATTAATGACATAAATCAATTAGAGGTGGTAGGAGTTAAATAATTTAAATAATTGATTATTTGTTGATTGAAAATAGGCAACGGCAAATTTCTTGAAACTGTTATACGTTGTTTAGGTGACAGCACACTTTGTGGAGAAGGCAATAAACCCTATTTCTTGGGATGGAGAGAAGACATCTCTAGCTATTTAGAATTGTGGGGGCCAAGTTTTTAAGCTAACTCGTATATGTCCAAGCGGCCGACGTGCTACCCGTTGAAGTGCTTGGTATAAATATCATACTTTTAGCTAACTCTGTGTAGGACATTTAATAATTGGATTGGATAACTTTTTGTGCTGGTTACAATTAGTTTACTCAGGTGGAAAAATAAGGTATGCACATATTTCCATCTCAATTGATGCTGATGGCATGGTGTAACGATAGAGATACAAAACATAACACCAAATTTTTGCTTCTGAAAAGACATATCGCCCCAACAAATGAGGTTTGTACAACGAAGCTCTCGAATCCAATCTCTGTGAACAAGTAGCTGATTGTTTCAACTTGCAGTCTCTCGAATTTTCCATATTCTTCTGTATTTCTCATCAAACAAATGGCATCTTCTTTTAGGAATCCTGCCTAATCTTAGTCCAATACTTTGGACTTTGGAACCCTAGCATTATTCAACAACATTTAGCTATGATTGAGGAATTTTATCCCTTTTGCTTTACACCGAACCAAGGATAGAAGATTAACCCCACTTGAATTTTAATAGTGTGATCTAAATCACTCATTAAAAAAAAAAGCTGAAAGATAGACTCTAAATCTTATTCTACTCTCAAATACTTTCATCCAAGAGTACATACATTGCAAGAATTTACTATCAAGTAAGTAAAGTCCTCATTTATCTGTGAATTTCATAAGACCCCGCTAGTAGTAGAGCTACTCGCAATGCCTCGACCATGATGATGGTCCGAGATCGAGGCCCAATGACTATCTACTTATGTAGTACTTTAAGAACACAAGTAGATCATGTAGTCTTGCTCAAATGAGTATTCCAAAGAAGCATTCTACTTGCACTTCCAGATATCCTTTTTCTGCAAACAACAAAATGATGGCCAAAGTCAGATGAAAATCGTGAAATTACACTCTCAAACACACATGCGCCCGGACGACACACAATTGCTACTTGACTCAAAAGGTTCTCCTGAAGGTCAAAGATATCTGGTTAGAAGTTACAGTTTTCTTGAGAGAGAGAGAGAGAGAGAGATCACATGCTTATTTGTATATGCATAGTTGATTACAAACCGTGAGGTATTTCACTGAAGGAGAAATAGGAAAAGAGATTGGTGGAGCTAAACTTTCTAACTTTCCATGGACAGAGCAAGTACCAAAGATAAAGGAGACAGATGTGATCTCCCAACCGATTATTACAAGGTTCAGTGCACAAAACCTCTCAGTCTCGAGTATGTCGGTCCGAACTCAGATTCAAGAACAAGGGGTTACCTGAAGAATTGTCAGCTGAGAAGAGACAGTCTCGGCGTCGCCACCATTCCGATCGCTTTCGCCATTTCTTTTGCCCGAGCTAGCGGCGCTGATAAAACTCCCTGTCATCTGAGCAAATTCAAGAGGCTCTTTCACGGGCTAGTGGGATGTCTAAGGCTTTTGATTTATAGCTGCTGTGGATAAGGAATCTCACCTCATCAAGGAAAATTCTTACCGATTAGGCGTTATTGGCTTGTTTGGGATTGGGCCCCGGAATAGTGACAGCCGGAATTGCTATTTTTGGAATCCCGGGTATCTAAGCTAGTCACTATCCACGCATTTGCTCGATCGACACGTATGAATTATATTTACCAATAATTAGATATTTTCTAGCTAAGCCACACGAAGGCATGACATGTAGCGCGCGAAACATCCAACGGACCCTCAGTATTTTCCATCTTCTCTCTCTTCCCTTGCATGGAGTCCATAGTCCGCCTTTTGATGCCGCCGCCGCTACCGCCCTGTCGCCACCTCCATCGAACCTCCAACTCAGCCACGACTACACCCCCGGCGCCGCCTCTGCGCGCGCGCGTTCGCCCGCACTTTCGCTAAGGTCGTAACTCTTGCTTGAGGTGAGCGCCCTCAAAATTGACTAAGGTCGTAACTTTCGCCCGCATGTGCGCGGGGCTGTGATTGCCCACCCATGGTCTACACATTTTCCATGTTATGATTACATGCTCAAAACCTACGATGAATGTCAATACATAATTGGTTTGAGATATCAAAAGTCAAGATATCACAAGTATGATGTATTAAATTATTTAATAATAGATCACTACATCATTTAGTGGTTCTAATTTTTAAACATTTCTATTGACACTCAAAAATGTCCGATTTTTAGTTATTATTGATATGCAATGATTGTTCGGAAGTAACAAAAATAGACTCGACAACCTCATATGCAACCGTCAAAATTAGCGAAGAAAAGGAAAAAGAATGGAGAATATCCTATCCAGGTATGTCTAGTCATTCGTGGAGGAAATCAATTGAATGGATTGAAAATTGATCGATATTATATGCAGTTGATGACTTGGATGAAAGTATTAGCACATGTCACCTAGTGGCAAATGATGGTAGATTATTTTACCAAAGTTGTTGATAGTGTGTCAACTAAGGAGCGAATGATCGATTTAGAGGATTGTATCTAAGGCTCAGGTATGTGTAAATCCATTAAGGAGATCGTGAAGAATAGTTAGGTGAAAATAAAGACTGGGGTTGTTATTTTGAAGGGAATTGACAACGTGAGAAACGAACAACTTCTTGGAGAAAAGATTGCTATTTTGAAAGGAGTTGACAATGTGGGAATATGGGATCGTTATTTTCAGAAGTGTCTAACTATAATTTAACCACAAAGAAACTGCTCTACGACGGTTATGATAGAAGGTCCATATATACCAAGTTCTCATCAATTGGAAAGGATCCCTTGGACAATCAAAATGTAATCTTTTATTATCTTTACTTTCTTGCACTTTATTTTTCCTTAGTTATAGCTTTTCGATTCACATCATCGATTAAATTCCGATGCATATATCTATCTTGGTACCGTGTCGTCAATTAAATTCTGATGTGTATCTCTATTCTGGATGTTTTGCCATCGATTCAATTGAGGCATTACATATTTGCATGTTCACAAGTTTTATCATCAATTAAATTCCGATGCAGTTCGTGTATTGTGTTGCCATAGACGTGGTTATATTTTCAAGCTTTCTTGTCAATTGAATTTCGGCATGGTTTGTATGTATAGTTTGGTTCGAAGTTCAAAATAAAGGTTTGTAATTATTTCTTGTCTGCCAGGATATTTTTTTTCTAGAGTCGCCATAGAACACATCTCCTCTCATTAAAAGCTAAAGAATGACTTTTGGAAAAGAGTCGTAAATTAAATTCTGGCGAAACAATTTTATAAAGGTCCAACGAAATCTTAGAAAATATTAGAGCAGAAGGTCTAGGGTTAAAATATTTTTAGGTCCCAAATATGACTCCCCAAATATATTTCCACACTGAAGCATGAAGGAAAATGTTAGAATATTTGAATATTAAAATTACACCTTTATTTATTAGATTAAGGGTACATTTGTTTCACTAAAAACTTCATAATAAAGGAAAATGTTCACCATGGAAATTAATTCTAAACCAATTGTACAAAAATCGTTTTAAATTTTTCATTTGTTCCAATGTAGCCGAAAACTTTTGTGTGAAATATCCATGCAGTCAATTCGATCAATTGCCACCAAAAATTACCGATGTAGTGTCTAGTCATCACCAATCGTCCTATGTAGCATGTTAACATAGACAATTTATGGATCGCCATGTTAGTAATTTCTAGTGGCAATAGTTAGAAGATATTGAAATTTTGTGCGAAAAATTAGAACTAAATTGAAAAAATTGAAAAGTTTAGAATTAAAATGACATTCAAACAATAAATTTAGAATTATATTGGTAATTTTCTCCATAATCTTTTCCCCTAAAAATTTGATTGGCGAAGGACTTTCTTTGTCATAATAGAAACGGTATCCTGCTGAAGCGATCAACGTAGCGACATGAAGCTCACTGGAATGGGAAGATTTTTCCTCTAAACAGGCAAGAACCTTTTGATTTATAACTCTGGCTCATATCATTACTAAACAGCAACCTACGCATTGCACTGGGCAATTCTAATGATATTTGAGAGTGTTAATACTGCAATATTACATGAAAAGTTACCAATTAAAGCTGAATATTGTAGATGCACTTATGAAATTTTTTTTTTTGGTCGGTCCCTTATCGAATTTAATTAGCAAGGAATGTTAGAAACAAAGTCCTTGTATATTTTCGATGCATATTGTCATAATGAAAAATGAAAAAGCAGAATATGAGCCGCAACTTTATAGGAAAAACTCGAAAGCATAGTCCAAATATCATATCAACTACATGTACGTGCCTAAATCATACACTTAATAACATTTAGAAAGTTCTTAATTATGATGACTATCGAAATAAATCATTTCGAGATGGTGGGAGTTACATAATTGATTCGCCCTTGGTTGAAAATATTTTATGAAAAACTTTTTCAATTGCATAGGTGACGTCTGGGTGACAACCCTTTTCGTGGAGAATTCTATAAAAACTACTCTTACAATGAATAGAAGACATCTCTAGCTATTTAGAGTCTTGGATATCGAGTTTTTAGCGACCTTTAAAAGATAATCTATACTAATAGATTTATTTCTGTTTGTTGAGCTGCTTGATTTGAATATCATACTTTGGCTAACTCCACAGAAGACATTTTTGGATTGGACAAACTGGTTACAATATGCGTCCTTAGGTTGGAAGAACATGGCATGCGCATTTCCATCTCAATTGTGCTAATGACATTATATAGCAATAGAGATACATAATGCTATCGAAATCCCATGTAATAACACCAGGCTATGGTTTCCAAAAAGACACATATCATTGCCCCAAAAGCTGATGTACGTACAACCACGAAACAGCTCTCGAAACCATTTCATTCCTAACGGGGATTTCTCTTTTTTTTTTCTTTTTTTCTTTTTTTCTTTTTTTTTTTCTTTTGCCTTTGGCATCGACAAAACAGTAGAATCTCCATTTTATTATATCAATCGGTATTGATTAATGGGATAGATACATACGTGGATTGCTACAATTATTGGAAGTATCCTAATTAGTCTAGGATTTCAAGAGATAATCGTTGCAAACAGGTAGTTAGCTATTTCAGCTTGCAGTCACTCCAATTTTCATTTTTCCTTCTTTATTTCTCATGGCATCTTTTTCTACAATCATACCTAATCTTAACACGATACTTGAGACTTTGGAACCCTAGTATTATTCAACGATATTTAGCTATCATCAAGGAGAGGGATTTTATCTTTTTTTGCTTCACATCGAAAAGAGGAAGAGAAGATTGACCCCTCTTGAAACTCGATGACACGATCTTCATTCAAATATTTAGACTATACATTCTATCCTACCTCTAAATGTTTTCATCGGAGAGTACATATATTAAGGAGTTTTACAATTTGACAAATCAAGTCCTTATTTCTGTGTAAAAGGGATTCATAAAACCATGCTAATAAAAAAGTTACTGCTAATCTCTCAACCATGACGAATGTCCGAGGTTGAGGCACAGCAACCATCTAATTTTATAGCCCTCTAAGGACATAAGCAGATCTTGTTCTCTTGCTCAAATGAGTGTTCCAAAGCAACATGCTACTTGCCCATCCAGATTTCCGTTTCCTGCAAACAAAATGGCCAGAATCGGAAGAAAATTGTGAAAATTACACTCTCAAACGCGCATAATCTTCCTAAAGATCGAAGATACCTGGTTACAAGCTTTCTTAGAGAGAGAGAGAGAGAGAGCACATGCTTGTTATGTACATAGGATTTTCATTGAATGAGAATTAGGAAAAGAAACTATACAGCAAGTACTAAAGATTAAGGAGACAGATGTGATCTTCCAACGGATTGTTACGAGGTTCGGTGCATAAAACGTCTCGGTCTTGAGTAGACGAATGCCGTACGAAAGTGTCGGTTTTCATTTACGGTGGTCCGAAACTCAGATTCAAGAACAAAGGGGTTACCTGAAGAATCGTCAGCTGAGAAGAGACGGTCTCGGTGTTGCCACCGTTGCGGTCGCTCTCGCCTGGGAAAGGTTTGGCCGAGCCAGTGGCGCTGATAAAACTGCCCACCATCCGAGCAATTCAAGAGGCTTTTTCACGGGCTAGCGGGGTGTCCGAGGCTTCCAATTTATAGCTTCTGTGGACAGGCAAAGCCGCTTCTCACCAGATCTTTAAATAGGGAGCAATTCAAGAGGCTCTGACGCGTAGCACGTCAGACATCCAATGTTTCCGTAATATCTGCCATCTTCTCTCTTCCACTTGCTTGGAGTCGACAGCCCGCCTTTGGTGACACGGCCGCCGCTGCCACCGCCGCCGCCTCCGCCTCCTAATCACCACCTCCATTGATCCTCCAATTCAGCTGCGACCACACCGCCGAAGTCGCCTCTATGTGTCAGCACGCGTGCGTGCGCATTCATGCCACCCACGTGTCTACACATTTTCTGCGTCGAAATTGTGCGTATGCACCTTATCATCTACAAATGAGTGTTTCTCAATGATTTTTCTTCTTGCATAAGTAAATAAATTTTTATGGGGGTAAGTACACTATCAGTGCCAAAAAGTGCAAAAGTTATGTACAGCGCTCACTTTGGTGCCAAAGGTTTCCGTCGGATCACTTAAGTGCCAAATCGGAGAAAAAACGATTACTTTGGTGCCACCGCAAAAGACTCCGGCCAAAATGATTATGTGCCTTTTATATTTTAAAAAAATCAAAATTGCTTTTAAACGACGTCATTTTCCGTCCTCCTTAAGAAAACGACGTCGTTTTGCCGTCCTAAGTGGATGGCCTCACAAAAATGACGCCGCACAACTCATTTGGGGATTTTTTTTTTTTATTTGGGGATTGAAATTGGGGTTTTTTTGTCCGATCCTTGCCCAACGCCGACCTAGCTCGCTTGGCCACCGTCGCTCAGCCGCTTGGCCGCCGTCCCTTGGCCACCGTCCTCAGCCACCATCGCTCGGCCTTCGTCGTAGTTGCTCGCCACAGCAAGACAAAAAAAAAACAAAAAAAAAATGAACATTAAATACCGAGAGGACCAAATCTCACGCGACGAGACATCTGCTCGGCATGAAATGATAAAGGAAAAACACAGCACGCGAATCGGCCAAAACCAAAACCTAAGCTAACGAAATCATGACGGACGACAGGAATGCGAGAGCTAGCAGGGGAAGGGGAGGGACGCACACGACGCAAGGAGACATTTTGGGGAGGGAGAGGGAGGTGTTGACGGTGAGGGCGGAGGAGGGGATGGTAGGGCCACAACGGCCGCCATCGTCGCAGCTGGCTTCGCTAGCGACCTCCATGGCGTTCTAGATCTTCATGGCTACCATTGGCCGAATCACTCATGCTTCTGGAGATTCTTCGAGCTCACGCTTTCTCTGTGCCCGGCGATATTCCTTGGGAAAAGGCGTTGGTGGATATGAGATTCAGGGATTTGAAAGGTCGACAAGGTGATTGAAAATGGGGGAAAACTACTGGGGGAAGGCGGAGGCGAGTGTGTGGTTTCTTTTCTGGAAAAGTGTTGTGCTGGTGCGCTGCTGGTGTCGCTACTGGCTGGTGCTGGTGCTGTTCTTCGGGGAAGAAGACGACGAGAAGCCCATGACATGCCTTCTCTCTCTCTCTCTCTCTCTCAATTTGGGGATTTAGGGTTTTGAATTGGGGGAAAAACACCAAACAACGTCGTTTTGTTGTTTAAATACTGACTATACTCTCCGGTGAACCACATCGCTTCAAAAATTAATAAAAAAGTGTCACGTCGGATTTCCGACCAATTTGATCGGCTTTGGCACTAAAATGATCGTTTTTCAAATTTGTTGGCACTTAAGTGATCCAAAATAAACTTTTGGTACCAAAGTGAGTACCATACACAACTTTTGGCACTGATAGTGTACTTACCCCAATTTTTATGCATGTAAAATTAGTAAAAATGACGGGATACTTATACATGTCCAGATGGTATCACCAATCCACACATCTTGCATGTTCGTTTAGTATGTTATCACATGCATTATCAGTTATGAACACATGCTCAAAACTACAATGAATATCAGTACATAATTGGTTTGAGAAATCAAAAGCCAAGATTTTGTAAGCATGATGTATCAAATATTAAATCACGACTGCATCTTATAGTTTTAACTTTCATATTAATTTATGGAGGTTCCATGAAATGCAGTAAGATATTAGCTCAGGAGGTTCAGAGTATCAATTTTTTTCATATCCCCAATTTTTTTCTCTCCAAATGTATTTTCACGATTTAGGGTCCGTTTATTTCATTGAAATGAATAATTTAGAAAATATGTTCCTAAAAATAATCCCTTGTATAGCTCGAAATAATTGGTTGATATAAAAAATTTCATTGTCAATAACAATTTATGTCTAAATACTTTCATAAGGAAAATGATACCAGAAGTCAGGGGGTGTCAAAAACCGAACCGACCGGACATAACTTTTTTCGGTTTTTTTTTTGTTCAGTTCGGTTTTTAATTAAAAAAACAAAATTTTTTTTAACCAATTTGGTTTTTATTAGTTCAGTTAACCATACCAAACCAATAAAATCTAAATTTTTTCATTTTATTTTTTATTTTATTTTTAAAAAATTGTGATATTTTTCTTTTCCTTTTTTGCTTTTCTTTCTTTTTCTTCATCTTCTTCATTGTCTGATCGCTAGCCATAGTGGCAGCCAACGACTAGCTAGAGGCGAGCTGAAGCCTCACCACAGGCCAGCGAGACTCGAGCTCAAGCTAGAGACTGTCAAAGGGAGAGGTGTGACGATGACTGCCAATTGAACATGATGGAAAGAAAGGCGTCATTTTTTGTTAAGCCACGGAATAGTGTCGTTTCGGGACTACTGATGCAACATCATTTTTTGTTGACCCATGAAACGGGGTCGTTTTGGGACCATGGTGCCATGTTGGATGAAGCAGCATCATTTTGCAAGTCCACGTGGATGAGATTTTTCATATAATGCCAACTCATATAAAAAAATTAATTAAAAAGACCACATTAATTTTGGCTAAAATTTCTCACTGTTGGCACTTAAATAATCATTTTTTATCCAATTTAGCATTTAAAAACTTTTGATACTAAAATGAGCTCTGCACACAACTTTTGACACTTCTGGTATCCTTCTCCCCTCTTTTGCGGATGATGAAAATATTTTTATTTAATTTATTTTTTGAGGTGATACAATTGATCATTTTAGGAAAAAAATTCCAAATCACTATTTTTCGCAAAATAAACACGCTGGTTATGTCAAAAGTCCAGATTATGCATGAAAAGGAGGATTAGAATATTTAGGTATCAAATCATGTAAGAAGACTTATCAAGGCGAAATAACTCATACGGGCGAAATACCTTCTTTAACATCGGCATAGCTCCGAGGGACACCACCAGTGAGAAGACTTTGTCTCAAGGATGCCTCCTGATCTCACACGAAACGATGCTTTGATAAATTATGTTCACTTTCCACATCATAAATAGAGGAAAGTCCGAAGTTGGAATCACTACATGGATTATTCTTAGATGGAAATACTCCGTTCTCTGTAACTTTTACATAAAAATACCGCGGCACATAAAATTATAAAAAAAATTGCAATTAACAGATGAGATTTTTTTTTCCCCTTGTCGAACGGTTATCGAAAGGTGGGACATCCATTTTCCAAAATCATTGAAAACCAACTCCTAGTTATGTGGCCGTCATGACTCTCTGAGATATCAAACTTATGATGATATCTATTTGTGTGGCTGTCATGACTCTGAAATGTGAAACGTAAGACGTACAATGACCGCAACTTGCATGACCGTCGTGGCTTTGAATGTGACTTTGAAATGTGAAACTTCAAACGTACGAAGATACCTATTTGTGTGGTCGTCGTGACTCTTTGCAATTAGAGATGTCAGACGTACTGTGATACTTATTTGCGTGGCCATTGTGACTTTGAAATGTGAAAGATAAGACGTACGATGAAATTAATTCACGCGACCATTGTAGTTTTAAATGTGACTTTAAAACATGAAACGTAAATTGTACGATGATATCTATTTGTGTGGCCGTCGTGACTCTGAAAAATTGCTGATGCATAGGACTTGTGATGGTACCGTATCAGCCCTGTGCGATGTGCTTCGCGTGGCGGGCCTATGATTCGTCCCCATCAACTCGGTATCACCAATGAAGTACCCCTTAAGTGCCATTATGGAGCTCAGCGTCTGGTCCAACACCTCTTTGGTTGAGATGACAGAAGAAATCGAGATCTCCACATAATTTTTTCTTTTTCGTTTGGAAATGCGAGGCGAGGAGACGGGTGCTAGCGATTTTTCTCGAGATATGCCACAATTAGATAGTGCAGCATGAACCGTTCAAAAGGTTCGCTCAAATCTCGTGATTTCATGGAAAACAGATAATTCATTTATCACTAGACCAATCACCTCAACAGTGAAAATCTCCATTCATTTGGACCCCGTAAATATACCGTTCTCCCTTCGAATTTGAAGCAAAAGTACCCAGTTGATCTCAATTTTTGACTTGGATTCCTACTCCTATGTGATTTGGGACCAGATCCTTGAGAGACACTAGTGGGCTCAATTTGTTTTCCTGATTTAGGGTTCCGGTCGTTATGAACATTCTCTTTGTAATTTAATTATTCAGGTAAACAAATTGAGACTTTCAAGTGCATCATGGGAGGCTAGGGCTTTAGGGGTATGTTCGGTTACTTTGGTTTTTCAGATTGAAGACTATTCCGCATTTTGTGGAGAACTTCAAGCCAAATAAGTTTGGATGCCAAATAAC
The DNA here is from genome assembly GCA_014182515.1 of Eucalyptus microcorys. Lineage (NCBI taxonomy): Eukaryota > Viridiplantae > Streptophyta > Magnoliopsida > Myrtales > Myrtaceae > Eucalyptus > Eucalyptus microcorys. The sequence goes on along the minus strand of CM024569.1, from coordinate 48,791,598 downwards.
TTACTTGAGATCTATGTTTGGGAAAAATTATCAAGCTCTGTCAAAATTAAATAAACGAAACATAAAAAGGAATGAATGAACAAAGTTCCTTCTTGTTTAAAGAAAGAAATAGCGATTGCGCAATGGCACGACCGATGACCGTTGCAAGGTGGTTGCTGCAATGCTCCCAAGCATAGTCACTTCAATGTCTCTCTCACACTCAAGCATATGCGCGTGCACACACGAGGCAATATCAAGGGACAATCAAGGCCGTAGTCGATATGACATTCGTCTTCTTGTGTCGGTGTTTTCTTTTTTACAAGCTAAAGGGAGAGGAGGGGTGGCCAGCACTAGCAGAACCAACATGGGCTCTAATATAAGTGTCCCGCATCCATTATGAAATGCTTAGATTAAGCCATTGCTAATCTACCACCAGCATCCCGTAGATTCAAGGTCAGCAAGCAACCCAACCAAGACGTTAGCAATCAGAAAAGCCTCTTGATCATCACCGAGCCAAATATCTAACTACCAATGTCTTCCATATTTAAGAATTCATCCAACTCAGCAGTACAAGGCAGGTCGGAGTTGGGCAAAGCATCGCGAGCCATTAGCTCACAATATAAATCGAACTTGATCTCGCGAAGGACAAATGACCAATTAGTCATTATGCCAATTCCATCTCTGTGGTTTGTAGCATAAGTGTTTGGTTACCCTCCCGTGATATGCTTGGCTTATCAGGGTTTGCTCACTTTTCAATTTAGTTGGTTTTTAATCGTCAAAGCTTATGATGGGCCAACTAGCCAAACCATGGAGCTGTTTGCATTTCCGTGAGATATATAGAGCCCGTTTGGTTCGGCTTTTTGGGGAATGCATTTGCAAAAATGCAAATACCTTTGGGTGAAATGAGTTTTCCGAAATGCAAATATTGTTTGGTAAAATTTGCATTGAAAAATAATTTTGGCCAAAATACCGTTTGTAAAATTTGCATTTGTAATTGACTTTTATTAAATTAAAAAGCAAAAATATATTTGTATTTTTTTAATACCGGCCACCGGACCACCGGATCCGGCGGCGGATGGCGTGATCTGGCCCCGGATGGTCGGCGGGGTCGGGCAACCCCGGGCGATGGCCGCCCGAGGTCACGCGACCCAAGCGGCCTTCGCCTAGGTCGCACGATTTAAGCCATCAGCCGCCTGGGTCACACGACCCAGGCGTTGCCTGAGGTCCGACAACAGTCCCCGGGTCGAGCAACCCCCGTGCGATGGCCGCCGAGGTCGCGCGACCCAAGCGGCCTTCGCCTAGGTCGCACGATTTAAGCCATCGGTCGCCCGGGTCACACGACCCGGGCGTTGCCTGAGGTCCGACGACGGTCCCCGGGGTCGGGCAACCCTCAGGCGGCGGTCACCGGCGCGTAACAGCGCACGCGACCCTTGGCCGGCAGTCGTCGGCCTCCGATCGACTTCTCCACCGGCTGAATGAACAGTGATGATGAACAGTACAACTTGCATTCCGAAAATGCAACCTCCCAATGGACCTTTACCCCTCCATTCCCCCAAAGTCCTCAAAAAATTGAATCAAATACCGCTTGCATTTGCCCAAACCCTCTTAGAGCCCAAATGAGCATTCCAAATGCTGAATCAAATAGAGCCATAAATTCATTTGGACCATTCGGGCCTTTCTTCTATCACTCAGTCACTCCTCGTTTCCAAGCCAATCCCAACTGAAAAAACCAAGTTTCTTTTTCTATTTTTGGGGTCGGGGGAAAAACCAAGTTGTAAATAAGATTTTGATCTTTTTCGGGACGAGATCGAGCGAAAATTCCACATCAGTTTACGGCCTGGAATGTGCAAGATCTGCATGGCGAATGTGCGTGCGTCTTGAGTGCGATCTGTACGCATGTGTAATTGACTGATGACGCGTTATTTAATGATGCATGCATATAGTTTTGAATTGAAAGAGCCAAGTAATTATTTGGCCAAGTAAGATAGGAATACTTTTGCGTTTTAGACTATATATAATATTAGGTTTGAAAGCTTAAAACAATTCTAAAGAAAATATCATAAATATTGAAAATATATAATATATATTTTTAAAACATGACATGCACGGGGGCCTAGGTTCACGATTAGGCAATCATTTTGACTAATCAGCTTTAGGTCTACCTAGTTCGATCCACTTGGTACTTCGACCTCTGGGTTGACTTACATGCAAAAGGTTTCCAGATGCAAATTTTATAGTAGATAGAGCTACAATCTAGAGAAAGTATAAAAACCTCCCGGATTTTATTTAAGCTTACTTTTAATTTGCATTTTTTCGAGATCTATTTTGAACGTAACAGCACCCTACCTTTAAAAAAAGTCTATTCAAGATCCAGTACAATACCGGCTACATTTATTGAATTCTGTAATTTTTATTTCCAGCATTATTACGATACTAGTTTTATTTGAAGAAGGTTTTGGACCCTAAGAAGATTAATAACTTGAAGATGAGGGAAATGCTATCCTGAACAAGCCCACACATCTCAGGCCATACCAAAGGCAGCATTGGCTTTCCACAGTGTAACAGACGATCCCTTGGGCCACAATGTCGAAGCCCTTGTGCAACAAAAGGGGCGGCTGGGCCGCGCCCAGTTGCCGATGTGCAATGCTGAAAGCGTCTTGGGCTCGTGTTGCCATCGCCTATCACCGGCGTCGATTTCTCTCGTCCCTTTTTTTTTTTTTTTTTTTTTGGTTCGTGGAATTATATATGTATTTTTAAAAGTTTATCAAAATTTTGATTGAGCATATCTTTTCTATTCAATAAAATTAAACCTTTTTTGGGTTCCTAAACTTCCCAAAAATACAATCTAATTTTCTAAATGTGTCAAGTAACGGATTTTCGAAAATTGAGCTGAACAGACAATTGTACTAAAAGTTCATGACATTTTCTATATTAAATATTTTATCAACATGATTCTTGCAAAGTTATAAAGTTTGTTTGGTCTTTCCGATATAATTTAGTCTATCTAGTTAAATCACAAAATTCCCAACTTCTCGAGAATAGAAAACTATGGTTAAAAGTTGCGATATCTTACAAACTCGCCATTCAATATGAGCAAATGTGGTTTATTGGTAATCACTTGACGAGTACAACACTCTTATAACCTTAGATTGAATTGTTAGGGGAGTTGTATTTCCGATAAATGTGGGTCAAATTTTTTATAAATAGGATATTTGCATTCAATAGGTGAATTTCGCTCATATAATTTCCTTCTTAAATTATGGACTTGTATAGAGGAGCCAAACTCCTTACTCCCAATTTCTAATAACACATTTGGTTGTAGTAATGACTATTACATTATAGGTTTGATTGGTTGTTTGCTTGTAGTAATAGCTATTACAACGGAATTTCAAAGCTGTAATGGATTTTACATGGACCCCCTGTGTGATATTTATTATAGCCACCGAAATGCCCTTGTTTTTAATTTTTTTTTTCTTCTACTCACTCTACCACTGTTAGACTGTTCAGAAGTACACAAAACACCCTCGAACTTTGGAGGTAGTACCTGTTTGTCCATAAACTTTTTAACCGGGGCATATTATCCGTGTATTTTGATTCCGTTACGCCCGTTAACTTCCAGTGATATTTCATCTCATTTCTCGATAGAAATCACCTTTTTATCTTTGATTTCTATAAACATAAAAAAATTCAAGAAAATCAAGAAAAATAATATTACTAAATATTAGTATCAAAGAAATAGATATCAATAGTAACTTAATAGAAATGTTATAAATTGATGAAAATATTAATAGAACTCAGATATTTCAAGAAAACAAAACACAAATAATTGAAAGGAAAAAAACCTCAATAACAAAAAAGGCTAAGTAATAAAAATGAATCGACCAAAAAAATGCAATAAAAATTGGACAATGATCGTGTATTCTTAAATGGTTAATCGATGCAAAAAAAGAAAACGAAAAAAGAGAAGAAACGGTTGATAAATAGAAAACATTTAAAAATCAACTTGGCTTTTGGTTAATTATTTCCTTTTATGAGTTGAGAAGATCATTTACTTTTATAATTTTTTACATGTTTTTATTAATAATCACTTTTTACATTAATTAACTATAATATACATAATAACTAAGCAATTTTTGCCATTAACTTTTTGTTTTTTAGGCCTTTTCCCTTTTTATTTTATTTATGTTTATTTGTTTTCTCAGAAAATTGTATTTAGTTCCATTCAAATGACTATATGTATCAAATTTCATTTAATAAAACCATAGATTTTTTATTTTATGTATTGTTAGTATCTAGATAATTTAGTATGCTCTTATCTTCTATCTTTTTATTCATTCTTTTATAGCAATTAAGGGTGAAAGATATATTTCTTTTAAAAAATGAGATGAAAACATACTTTTGACTCTTAAAAGTTCCATGCATTCATGCTAAAAAAAAAAAAAAAAAAGTCCACATGCTAATAGAAAAAGAAAAATTATCAAAAAAAAAAAAAAAAATCCTAAACCTAATATAATTATGCCAATATAGTCATAATTTTTTTTGTCAATTAAACCCTAAACATTTTGCATTTGTATTAATTTAATGCATCTAATTAAAATTGGATGGCCGGTGCTAACTTGAACATCAACTATCTTACATGGCACCATCGATGTTAACGTAAACAATTTTTAATAAAATTTTCAAAAAATTTTTTTTTCATTTCTTTTTTTTTTTATTCTTCACTTCCTTTTTTCCTCCGGCCGGTTGCCGACAACAATTGGCCAAAGGTAGGGCTAAGGAGAACTTCACCATGGCTGGGTGAGACTCAACCTCACCAAATCCAACAAAGGTCAACCCTCGCCAGTGGTTGGGCGACCTCACTAGAGGCCACGCGAGGTTGCGCCTTGCCCATGACCGACGAGGCTTGACCCTTGCCAAATCTAATGAAGGCAAGCTTCGCCAGCCTAATGGGCGGCTTGGGCAAGGCCAAAGGTTGGCTAAGGCATGACCTCATCGAATCTAGCAAGATCGAGCCTCACTTGGCCATGGCCAAGCTTCCTTGAGACCGGCAAGACCTCATCAGCCCTACCTCTAACCAACTACGAGTTGGCAACCGACTGGAGGAAGAAGGAAGAGAAAAAAAAATCAAAAATATTAAAATATTATTAAAAGTGTCAATGTTAGCACTAGTGACACCACGTGAATGGCTAGTGTCCATGTCAACATCCATTGGCCACTAAAATTAGCCGAATAGACTGAATTTGACACAAATACAAAAGGTTTATGACTTTTTTTTTTTTATAATTTCCCTAAAAAAAAAAAAAAATGAAGGCTGGACCTATGTAATAAAATGAAAGTTCAAGGGGACATTGCTTAACACTTGAAAGTTCAAGGACAAAGGTTACTACCCCAAAAGTTCAAGGGTTTTGTGTAATTTCTTCTAATTTTAATCAAAATTTCTATTAACTATAACTAGTATGATGTATATTATTTATATAAAGCTACCCAAATTATTACTATTTTGACTTAATCAGCTATTATATTATTAATAAATAAAATAATAATTAATAAGTAAATAATTAATATTAAATTAATTATGTTATCTTGATAATACATAAGTACTTATTTTATTGAAAATTAGCATGACAATACTTGTTTACTATTAGGTACAATTATGTAAATTCCTATAGCTTAGTATAACATTATTCACAATAAGATGATTACCTCAAATATTATTATATTAATAAATGCTGGTTAAAAATTATAATTTTAATTATAATCTTAGTTACATAATTCATAATATTCATTTAGCATAATCAAATTTAATATTTAAGTCATAATAATAAGTTAATTGTTACAAAATTGATACAAACATATGCATTAAATTGCACTATCTTGATAAGATATATGGGACACTACATTCGTAATTGGTTATTAAAGTAATAGTTATTGTTATATATTATCTTAGCATAATCACATGTTATGTGCTTCATTTTTTATTACTATTATAAATAAATTATCAAAATATAAATAAACATCTGACGTAATATGCTGTATAGCTACTATTATATGCAAGATATTAAGCTTTTATTTTAGGGGTGTCTGAGAAATGCAAATGCTATCTCTAATTTATATACCGGTCGGGCCTTTCTTCTATCACTCATATGCTTCTCATCAACAAACCCAAAACCGCAGGCCCACTTAAACTTTAGAAGTCGATGGACAGTGGGCACTTATCAAAGGCTGATGCTTGAGATCGCAAATCATACGGCACTTAGGCTTCTTTGGTTCTTGTATGGACGCCTAAGCTTAGCCTTCATTGATGTATCGCTCACTTGCTCGCTAGTCCATTCAGATAGTAAGGAGAAAAAGTGTTTAGAGAGAGAAACTCTAAGGCTCGTTCGTTTCGCAGAAAATAATTTCCGGAAAAACGTTTTCCGGATTTTCCGGTGTTCGTTTCACGGAAAATGAATATCTTTGGGAAAATGTTTTCCATCATAGGAAAAAAAGTCTTCTAAAGTAGGGGAAAATATTTTCCACTTTTGAAAAGTGGAAAATATTTTCCTCACTTGATCTCTCTTATCTCACACCTATACAAATTCTCATTTCCTCATCCCCTTTCTTTTTCTTCTTTTCTTTTTTATTCGAATTATTTTTTAATTTTATTTTTCTTTTTTTATTCGAATCATTTTTTTAATTTTCTTTTTCTTTTTTAATTTTTTAATTTCCTTTTTTTCTTTTTAATTTTATTTTTTATTTTTTATTTTTTATTTTTTATTTTTCTTTTCTTTGTTTCTCATCTTCTTCTTTATTAGCTAGTCATCGAACTAGGTGTAATCTCAAACTCATTGATCTCAAACTCACGCTCGCACTCACTAATCTGGTGAACGGAAAATATTTTCCTTACCGAACATCGGAAAATATTTTCCGAAAACATTTTCAAGTTTTAGCCGAATACTAGAAAATATTGTCATTTTCCTGGAAAATGACTTTTGAGAAAATATTTTCCGAAAATGGTCCATTTTCCGCGAAACGAACAAACCCTAAAAGAGAATGTACATTTATTACTCAAACGTTGAATGATATAAATGAGAGGGAAATCACCCCCATTTCTACATGAGGCCTTCCAATTACAACCATCGATTACCTCTTGATTGAACAGTGGAGATCTACTCTCCCCATCTATCACCTATTCTATTAAATATAAGATTACCATTTACCCCATATAATACAAGAAATTTCTTGAAATACAAATATACATCTCACATACCATCCCTAGCAGTATTCCATAATCCTCATGAGCACACTAGAGCCCTAGACACTTCAAGGCTTGCCAATCATCCAGGCTAACTCTTTGGCTGGTTAGGGAAACCTCCGGTTCATGACATTCTCCTCCACCCATTTGAGCAATGCCCTAGGTGCTCTCAACTCTTTCACTTGCCCATTCGCATCCTTCACTTGGATCATTGGTTTCCTTGAATAGGAAATTCTTCCATCTTCGATGTCGCTTGGTCTTTCTCCTCCTGACTTCTTAGCTACACGGCTCTTGAATCCCAACTCATTCCACAAGTAACTCCTTTTTGGGTGTGGCATCCCAAAATTTCATGGCAATTTCTAGAGGCATTATGACCTATGGAAAAGTGAATGGTTGTGTCGTTGAAATATGTTGTGGCCATTAGACCAAAAAAATTGTAATAGATTAAGGCCGAGCATTTTAATGGACAATTATTTGGTTGGAAATATATCCTATGTCCACGAGTGATTAAGGATTTGTATTAAAGGATAAATTGATAGAAAATTTTTATTCTTGGCCATGTACTTTATAAGTTGGATTTTTATTGATTTATATTACAAAATTTTATGGCCATGTGAGTATTTGAGATTATGAAATTAAGTGGGGATTAAAGTAAATTGTTAAGAGCAATTATGGGCTTATTTAGTATTGTTTTGAGCCATTTAAAAGTTGGACTTTAGACCCAAAAGTGTTGGACCCAAAGTGGGCCAAGAGGCCCAGCCCAAAGAGCCCATGAAGTAGTCGACCAAGGTTGGCCCAAGCCCAGCCAAATGAGGCCCATCTTCTTTGCATGAAAATCCACAAGTGGCAAGAGGAGCTTGCCAAGTGTTATTCCCTTAGAGCCAAGTGTCATGCATGCAAGGTTAATGATTTCAAATGATGAAGGGGAAAGAAAGAGAGGGAGAGTGGGTGGATTGAGAGAGAGGGTTACCGAGAGAGAGAGAGTGAAATCGAGAGAGGGAGAGCAAGCGTGCAAGGAAGAAGGAGGAGGTTCGTCGCCGCCGTTTGCTTGCTGTGTTTTGCTTGGATTAAAGGCAAGTAGAGTCCATTGATCTATCCTTTGCTTGCTGTATTTTGTGTGTGATGAATGGTGAATTTCGGTTGTGGATGAAGTGTGAAATTTCGAAGTTATAGGAGTTGTGTTCTAGCCTAGTATTCTGTTTCTGGAAAAACAGTCCGACCTTTGATGATTTCGTGAGTTGCATGCGATGTTCTAGTTGAAATCTGACTTCGACTTCTTGATGAAAGTTGTAGAGGACTTCTTGAAGATTAACATACTAAAAATTGAGATGAAACGGACAAGTATTGTTTGGTGAAATGATTTTCCTTTGAAGAAACTAGATCCGGAAACTGTTATGTCGACCTTTGGTGATTTCGTGAGTTGCATGCGATGTTCTAGTTGAAATCTGACTTTGAATTCTTGATGAAAGTTGTAATGGACTTCTTGGAGAATAACATATCAATATTTGAGAGGAAATGAACAAGTATAGGTCGATGAAACCATTTTTCTTTGATGAATCTAAATCTGGAAACTGTTATGATGATCAATTGTGATTTTGTGAATTTCGTGCAAGTATCCAGTCCGAATTTGATCTCATGTTCTTGATGAGAGTTGTAGACGACATCTTAAGGAATGACATACTGAAATTTTAGAGAAAACGAACAATTATTGATTCAGGAAATGATTTTTCTTTGAAAGGGGTTAAATCTGAAGATTGAGCCGAGGGTTAGGTGAATTGAAATAATCATATCTTTTATTCCAGAGAGAATTGAATTTCTATTTCTTCATGAGACTTTTACCTTTAGATCTTAGATATAACATATCAAAATCTCAGAATTTTCGGAGTTCATTTAAGGGCTTAATCGAAATTATTTCCGAAACTGTGCAAAAGTGGTGCTGGAATTTCTTTTTTTGTGATGTATGGATCTATGTGATTGATGTGAAACTTTCTTGACATGGTGCTCTTCTTGAAATATCTTCCTCTGGATCTTGTTTACATCGTGTTAAATTTTAAGAATTTATTGAGATTTTTTACTAATTTTTTCAGAATTTTTATTAAAGAAGCGCATTCTGCTTTATCCGAAATTTGATGTATTTTCAAGAATAAATGGACTGCTCTACGAAATATGATGTCTTGAGTGGTTATATATGCTGCATATATGGTGATGTTTGGCATATCATGTGACATCAAAAGATGGTTTAGATTTTTGATATTATTGCATCAACTATCATGATGAAAATGAGACATATATGAGATTATATATTGTGATAATAACGAGACCGTCGGAGGTGTGAACCGACGATGCCCCGGGAGTGTTGGGATGCCCGGAGTGTGGGTGCTGGATGCCCGGAGTGTGTGTGCCAGATGTCCTTAGGAGTTTCGAGATGCCCGGTAGTATACGGTACGTAATGTCCAGGGGGAATGCTTGGTGGTATGGCGGCACGTAATTCCGGAAGCCCTGGAGGTGTGTGCCGGGGAGGATTCCTCGTGATGCTAGTTGGGATACGAGATGCCCGGAGTGTGTGTGCCGGAGGCCCTCGCGACGCCAGGTTGGGTGTGAGCGATAAATTGTGGGATGCAAACATTGGTCCCTGAATGAAAAATAATGAGATTCTTGTAAAATATAAGAACTGAAATTGAATCATGTGCATGGGTGTATGCATATTCCATGATGCATGATCTGCTTATGAAAGTAAATTGATGCTATTTGATATTGAAAATGCGATCATGAAGGCGTGAATGGATCTCATGGTGATGTATGCTTGATAGCATGGATAATACGAATCATGGCGATATATGCACGATGGCATGGTGAGATATGCATGACTGCATGGTGGTATATGCACGATGGCATGGCAAGATATGCATGACTACATGGTAATATATGCACGACTGCATGGTGATGTATGCTTGATAGCATGAATGATATGTGCTTTACTCGTGATATCTTGATTGTCTTGCTTGTTACATTGTGTAGTTTGGTGGATCTTTACTGCTGAGTGGTTGTACTCACCCCGTTTGGGGACTAACATTTTAGACTAGATAAAATACCTCTGCTGCCACTGCCACTGGGAGATGGATCAAGTGGTTGGATATGACCGCGAGGAGGAAAATAGCAAAGGAAGGAACTTTTAGATGCCAACACTGATCGATGGACTTTAAGTATACTACTATTGGAGGAGATGTCAGTCATCTTTTGAAGTATAGCTGAGTATAGAAGACTATGACATTTTGATGTACCAATGAATGATGTCCATCTAGTTTAAGTAAATAAAAGTGTTCGGCTTTTACCTAAAAATGTTTAGTAGGTGTGCATCGTTTTTTAAATATAGGGAATGGAGTTGGTGGATGTGCTTCCGCCATATTTTTGCGCAAGGACCTATGGAAAATATATATATATATAAACCCCCGGGACTTATAGACTTATTATAACTCTTTGGTATCAGAGTGATATATTATCAGGTCAAGTGAAAGGTAAGCGAACAGTGGCGACCCTAACGGTTCGGGGGCCGTCGAGGGGTGCCACATTGGGTTTGGTCAATTCCATGTTACTTGGCAAGTTCTCCACTTCTAGAAGCACATAGAAGGCATCTCACTTTAAGTTGGCATAGGTCGCCTCAACTCCACCTTTTGTTCCTCCAAAGGTTGTAGCTTTTCTTTCGACTTAACTACAAGCTCCTCAATTCTCACCTTTCATCCACGTGTCGTATTGTGGAGATGCTCTTGGCCTCCGTCAACTTGAAGATCATAGACACCACTAATGGGCATTTTGGGTCAGTGATAGCAAATTATTTGTTCTCATATTGATCATGACATCCACACTATCGAAGAATTCTAGATAAGATCATATTCATCAAGTGGAATTACCTTGATAGAAAATTTTCCCTTCCAATCACCAATGTGTAGTTCCGCGTTCTAAGTAATGCCAACGGTCAGTACATCAACCAAGTTGAACTCCTTGAACTGATGTTTGATTGGCTACACTCGAAGTCCCAAACATTTTTCCGCTTTGCTCGACAAGAACATTTTGGTGCTCCCATGTCAACCAAGTCCCAAATAACCTTGGCTTCTACGAATAACAAACTTGTAGTTGGAGGCTTCTTGAGCTGCACTTGAGTCTTCCAGGAGTTGATAAGCTTTATTGCCCAAAGCCACAATTCTCTCCTCTTACTTTGGTTCTTCCTCTTCCTCCTCACATCGAATTGCCAAAAGTTTACCCCTCTTTGGGCAATCTTGAGAAAGGCGTGGGCGTTCGCAAAAGAAGCACTTGATTGGCTTTCCATACACTTTACCTTGTGGCTTTGTTACTTGCCATGCGAAGGCCTTCCTCACTTGTCCCATCGATCATGGATAGCTTCCTCCTTTTCATCCCCATCATGATGATGATCCGCTCCTTGATCTTTTTACTTGGACTTAAGATCTTCAAACTAATGGAGATCAATCGAGGACTAGATTATGGCAGGAGCTCTCAATAGCTCTTTCACTCCCCAACGTCCCAATTCCAACCTTGCCCAAGGCTTAAGCCCATCCATGGATGTGAATAGTGCCTTGGACTTAGTCGTATCCAGAACCTCCAACAATAGCTCGAAAAACTCTTGCACCCTTGTGACAGAGAAGGCGAAACTTACCCCAGGCTTCATTCTTGGTAGATTCTAGGAAGAATTGCTTGCAAAAAGGCTTCATTCTTGGTAGATTCTAGGAAGAATTGCTTGCAAAAAGTGGCAACGGAGTCAGACCATTGAATGATCAATTTGGCATCTTGCCTTTCATCATTAGTCTTGCTAATTCCTTTCCAATAAGGCAGACGACGTAGGGAGTCGAACTGGATCTCTCGCGAAATGAGCAAGTGCTCAACCAACTACGCCGCCATCATGGGTGGTATTACATGACAGTTTTTAATATATTGTAAGAATAATAATTTCTGATCGCAAAATATTAAATTATATATAATTTAAAATTATTATGAAATAATATGTGATTCATAATAAATGTTATTCGACTCCCAACGTACATCCAGCTGAATACTTAGGCTAGCTCTTCGGCGGGTTTTGTCTTGAAACCTCCGGTCCGTGACAAACCGCCCCACTTCTCCGTGCCTGCCTACACGCCGCCGGAAATTCCGAAACCCAAACCGCTCGAGCTCGCCGGAGAAGAAAGAGAGAGATCACTCGGCGGTCACCGGGCGACGGCGAGTCTCGCCATCGGGGTTCAGCCGATCGTCGCTCACTCGTCGTGACCTCAATCTCGCTCCCGAGGGATCACGTCGGTTCGCATCCCCCAGGGCCATGACGGAGACCAAGTCCAAGAAGCTGCTGATCCTGTACGCGACTCAGACCGGAAACGCCATGGACGCGGCGGAGCGCGTCGGCCGCGAGGCCGACCGCCGGGGCTGCCCCGCTTCGGTCCTTTCCGTGGACGAATATGACGCCGTGAGTCTCGAATCGGCCTCTCCCGCTCGCATCGGCTTATAAGGATGAAGGGATTGCGTTGTTTGATATTAGTTCGAGAGTCAGTGATGCTTTTTCAGTCGTCCGTTCGTTGATTTGCGATGGTTGTATCGTTCGGAGGCGATGCGTTGGCTCATGCTGAGTATGTGTTTGCTTTTATGCGTGGCAGAGCTTATTGCGTCTCGAGGACATCGTCGTGTTTGTGGTTTCGACCACGGGCCAGGGGGATCCGCCGGATTCCATGAAGGTGGGTTTAGGTCTCATGTTGGGTTTTGAGGCTTTCTGATTTCGAGTTGCTGTGGTGATTGGATTGGTTAGCGTTTGTAGCTCCTGACATTCCCTTGTTTTGTGATAAAAACAGGTGTTTTGGAGGTTTCTTTTGCAGAGAAATCTGAACCAGCATTGGTTGGAGGGAGTGCGTTATGCAGTGTTTGGGTTAGGTGATTCTGGTTACCAGAAATACAATGTAATCATGTTTTCGCTGCTTTCTAATGAGATTGGCATATGCTTTAATGATGGCATCAAACATTCTGGCCCTGACTTCCACTGTCATGCAACTGCCGCTTCTGTGCTTATTCTACGGAAAATAGGAGAATTTATTGAATTTCGTGTAATAGGATTGTGACTTTTTGAAGTCCTAGGATGCATTTATGCCCAGCAAAGCAAATTGCTTTCAATTGAAGTTGATCTTCAAAGCATTTGGTGTCTGATGCTACTTCTGCTCTCAAGGCCCAGCACCATCTTTCCAATGATCATAGTTGCATAACAGCAATTTGATCCTTAGATGTACTTAGATGTAACTGCCAACATTGTTTGTGGGGATCATCCGGCATCTATAAATTTTACCATTAGGTATTCTGAGTGTGTTAATCCATTTTTGTTATATGTTCCTTGTCCCTTGTAGAATTGTAGTTCGAAGGAAGTGCTTAGAGTAGGTTTCTTTTGACTTTTTATGGTGCCACTTGCTGGTATTTTTCTTTCCACAGGAATAAGCAACCATTTTAGTAGTTTCTTTTTCGTGGAATCAAGTAATGTTGCATATGCTTTAAGCATAATTGGTAGTGTGTCAAGTTCAATACTTTCATTGTAATTTAGCTTGAATTCTACCCAGACTGTCTTTTTTGTTATTCTTTAGTGAAAACATGTCTTGCCAACCACTTCTCTCAGCCCATTCCTCTCTTCTTCCTGAATAATTCGGCTTCCTTCAGGTTTAAGTGCCTGGGTGTCCTGGATTCATCCTAGCTTTGAGTGCTACTTTGTTAACTCATACCATTTGTTGCAATATTTGTTCTCCTTCTCATTTACTTCAGCTAGAGGAACTTATCTTCATCTTCATGACTGATGACTGCAGTTTGTTGCCAAAAAACTTGATAAGAGACTTTCTGATCTTGGAGCACAGGCCATTGTTGAAAGAGGTTTAGGAGATGACCAGCATCCTTCAGGGTATGTCATGGTACTATAAACTAAATCCTTAGTTAAAAATTGTTATGCTAGTTCTCATGCGATAAAATGGAGAAACTTTGCTTTGCAAACTATAGTCTTGGTAATCTATCAAAGGACATTTTTTCCCTCGGAATGCAGCTTCCAAGTTCTGGCTAATATTATGGAATGTGACCGTGTGACTATGTGAAATCCTTGGTATTTTCTGGCTCATGCTTTTGGAGCTTATCTTAGATGGTTAAGTTTGGTGGCATGTAGTTCTTTGTCATGACTGGTTGTATCATATGCTTTCTCATTTCTATGTAAACCTGTCTTTTACGTTACTTGTGTAGTTGTGAACCACTGTTGCTTTTCCAATCATAAAACTTCAGATACACCATCAGAGGAAAGTAAGCATATCTTCATGTCTTTCTTTTACTTTCGAACTAACCTGGTTGATTAGTTCTTGAAATGTAGCATCCAGTGTTTATGAGTAGCTTATGCCTCCATGAAATAGGAGCTTTGTCAACTGATTTTAATAGTTTTATTTGGTTTTCTTTTATAATCAATATTTTGTTGTGCTTAAGGAAGTGTGACTTAGAATCCCTTCTTTATTGCACTGTACTTTTATTCACAATTGTTTCTCTGTCGCTTCATTGGAGTTTCATGGTAGTTGACTCTTCATGTTAGATTCTTTCACCTTAAGATAAGGTCAAAATTTGAATAAGCTAAGTAACCAACATTTTAATTTTTAATTCAAGGTATGAAGGTACTCTGGACCCTTGGTTGTCATCCTTGTGGAGAATGTTAAATCAGATGAATCCAAAGCTATTTCCCGATGGTCTAGATTATGTGATATCAGATAAGAAATTTCTGGATCTGCCAAAGGTTCAGATCAGATACCATGCTGCTGATGAAGTGAATCCGCAATATTCAGTTGGTTCAGGTAATTTGGAATCTATCTAGCACGTATTGATATAGGGTATACAAGTGGTGTGGATCTAGGTTAAAAAATTCAAGCTTAGCCAAAAAACGTACTGGGTGTCAGTGGATCAATCTATTGCTAGAACTAGATGTGCTGTTCTAGCTAAGTTGGGGTATTAGGAGTGTTAGTATGCATGGTTCTTCATTTTCTGTACTAAGTAGAGATTGCAGGGTGCAAAAGAAGAGATCACTGAGTAGTTTATCCAATTTATTTTTATATATGTGTTCAGGCTGTATTGTCATTTGGACTCTTTTTCTTTCTCAATTTTTCAGGCATGTCATGCACAGAGATTGAAATCGAGAAGGCTCGCTCTATGTCTCCTGCAAGATTCTCTGGTCGCCAAACAAGACCTGATTGCTTTCTTAAATTGGTAATGTCCTACTCATATGATATAGCCAATTTATAATTTGCAATTTCAACCCTTTGCTTTCGAATTATGGTTGATTTTGTTATCAAACATATGCTATAACTTTGTCTTAACTCCAATGGGGTTGAGTTCAGTACTTCCAGAAGTGAGAAGGATGAGTAATCAAAAGCAAATAATCCAATATTCCGAGTAATCAAAACCAAATAATCCAATATACTGACAAGCCAAAGTTTCCCAATCAACCATATTCATTTGGCAAATCTGCTAAATCTATTTCTTTCTTTCTTTCTTCTTCTTCCTTTTTTTTAATACGTTCAAGTGAAGATGCATTGGTAATGCCCTTTTCTTTAAATTTTTTTGGTTGAAGGTGATGTGCTTAATGAGTGAAAAAGAATATAAAACACTTTAATGCTGTGTGCTGTGGAGCTGAATTTGGATTAGGAAAGCACAATCATATTGATTGATCCTTTTTCTTCTTTTCCTGAGTAGGTAAAAAATCATTGCTTGACCAAGGCAGGATGTGGAAAGGATGTGCGTCACCTCGAATTTAACTTTGAGTCATCCGTAAGATTTTTAGATGTACTGTTCAAAAATTTTGGAGATTGGTTTTTCTCTTTCTCATATAACGTGTAATGATGAATTTTCAGGCTATTGAATATGATGTAGGTGATGTTCTGGAAATTCTTCCTGGTCAAGATCCTGAGGCAGTTGATGCTTTCCTGGAGCGTTGTCATTTGGACCCTGAATCATTCATTACGGTAGGGACTGTTGCAGTCAGACTGACTATTTATCATTACTGCCATGATCTTGCTGTAATAATAGGAAATTCTTCTTTAAAATGGACATATTCTTTGCTACAGTCACTGTGTTATTCACCTCCTTTACGATTTTACTATGCATTTATCTCCAGCAGATTTTAGCTGTACTCCGATCGCATGCTTATTATGTTTCTGTGCATATGCAGCCGCATATACATATAGCTAATGAAGGACCACTATAAAGTATGTCCATTTGGACTAATAATTTGGAAGCTAGAGTATATGCTCTATGGCTATTTTCCCTATAGAAGCCAAATAAGTATATTATTCTTTTGACTGGTCATGCTGTTTTTGTGGTATTCTTTTTCTTTCAAATGTTTCACTTTGACATGCATGAGCACCCTTGGAGAAAATCTCATGCAGGCACACATACTAAACATCTTGGTAATGGTGTTCAGATAATTCAATTCCTTTTCACATTTTGCTCCAACTGAAGAGCAGTGCTACTTGCTGGTTTCTTATCTTTTTATTACTAAATAAATTGCAGGTAGTTATTGTTCCTCATATTAGATTATAAAATCCCATCAATTACTCTCGTGCATAAAAATAGTTAAGCTCATTTTAGAGGGTCGTTCTAGTCTTCAATATCTTCCCTCCACTCCCTATAAAATTTTGGGCTTAATTCAAAGATAAGCCAATTAGATTTAGGGTGTGTCTTGATTGACTTTTACTTTATACTTTTTGCTTAATCAGAATTACATGGTGTACACATTTTGACTTTTATTATATCTTAAAACACCTGAAACTTTCATAGCATATAAATGTGGCCATGTAAGTCAGCATTTTTTATTCATAACTTTTCTGGTATCAGATAGTATTTAAAGTTTTGGTGGGAAAAACTTTCTGTTTATACTTAAAACTTACATGAACAACCCATTATAATCTAGAGAACACCAGAGCACATATTAAAATGCTATAATGACTAAATCTCGAATGAATCCTAGCTAATTATAGAAATCAAGGCAGAAAAGTCCCTTTCCCTTGAAGAACTGTTATCTGAGTTTCTCGTACACCTCCCGTGTGCATGATTACTAATTGCTTCTTGAAACCATTTTTCTATGCTTCAGATTCATCCAACCAAAAAGGATAATCGAGTTCTAGCCAATGGAACAAGGGCCTCAATAGTCCCCATCAAATTAAGGACCTTTGTTGAGTTGGCAATGGATATTTCATCAGCATCACCGCGACGTTACTTCTTCGAGGCAAGAGTCTTTTATGTCTGATGTTAGAATCCCCATGCTTATCAAATTATGATCAACTCTTTTATGCACCTTTTTTTGCTTGTGAATTGGCCATGCTTATTGGTGACATATTCTATAAACCTTGGATGTAAATTGACACAAAAGTGGAAGAAGAGTAGTTCATCTGCAAGATATTGATTTGTGTAGTTTCACTATAATTTTGGTATGCATATCGTCTTCCATGTTTCTCCATCCAACAATTGTTTTGACCAAAATTTCTTTATCTGGACTGTTGTTGTCTGCTGCTATATCAAAGAAAAGCCTAGCATTGGGATTTGTTTGGCATATAAGTCACATGATTAGCTTGATTATAGTTAATATATGAGTTGAGTTTGGAAATTAAGTAGTGGAGAGAGATCATACTCATTGCTGTGTCGTATGATTAGTGGATTTTCCCTTTTGAGGGTTTAACAAGCTTCCCTGCTATGTTTTCTACATACCGCCTCGTACTGGTAAATACAATCTCGTCTGCATAGATTGAAACTACATTCTCATGACCTGCGCATATCTATTGCTGATGCACATTACACAGGGAAATGCTGGAATAGATAGTTCGTAAGCATTAATATAGAGTTGAAATTTGTACCTATCGATCATGGCTTTGGTCTGGTGGTTTTTAACTCAGTATGTTGCTCTATTTGTACTAATGGCACCATCTATCAGGTAATGAGTTATTTTGCTACAGCTGAATATGAAAAGGAAAGGCTTCAATATTTTGCATCAGCTGAAGGAAGAGATGATCTATACCAATACAACCAAAAAGAACGAAGAACTGTTTTGGAGGTGAGGAAACTAAATTAATTGTATGAGAGTTTATTATTTGTGAATCATTTGGAAAGAAATCCTACCTTTCATGAATGTATTTGTCCTCAATATGCTGCACAAAAGAAATGGAGATTTTTTAGCTTTGTCAAAATGGTATCAAATCATTCTTTAAAATCATGATATTCCTCTTCTCTTCTATTACACTATTGACATCATCGCTTGTATATATGAGTGAGATTTATGCTACATTGAGGTATGTATCCTGCTAGAGGTTTTATGTTAATCTTTTCCCTGCATCAGGAGAGGAATTCATTAGTAAATTTTCAATTTTAAATAGGTATTACAAGATTTCCCTTCTGTACAACTGCCGCTTGAATGGTTGGTCCAGTTGGTTCCTCCATTAAAAACAAGGGCTTTCTCCATTTCATCTTCTCCTTCAGCCCATCCCAATCAAGTCCACTTGACTGTGAATGTTGTGTCATGGAAAACGCCTTTTAAGAGGAATCGAGCAGGGCTCTGCTCAATGTGGCTGGCCAATCTTGATCCTACTCAGGGTGAGTTAATAACTAGGCAGACATGCTCTACAACAATGTGTAGATGGAATTATCAAATGTACATATTGCAATGCTAAATGCTGAATCTGACATGGTAGGTGCTTGTATTCCGGCATGGTTTCAGAAAGGTTCACTTCCTCCCCCACCACCATCACTACCTCTCATACTCGTTGGACCTGGAACTGGATGTGCACCATTTCGTGGTTTCATCGAGGAAAGAGCCATTCAAAGTCGGTCTATGTGGACTGCTCCCATCATTTTTTTCTTTGGTTGCCGAAATGAGGAAAGTGATTTTCTATACAGAGATTTTTGGTTAGATCATTCACAAAATGATGGTGTTCTCTCCGATGCCAAGGGCGGGGGCCTTTTTGTTGCTTTTTCTAGAGACCAACCCCAGAAGATATATGTGCAACATAAGATACGGGAGCACAGCCAAATGGTCTGGAATTTGTTGAACTCAGGAGCTGCTGTCTACGTCGCGGGTTCTTCAACCAAAATGCCCACTGATGTTTGGTCAGCCTTTGAAGACATTGTATCTAAAGAAGGTGCCGTTTCAAAGGAATCTGCTGGTAGGTGGCTTAGGGCACTGGAGAAGGCTGGTAAGTATCATGTTGAAGCTTGGTCTTAAATTTGTGCCGACTCGTCCTCAGACAGACATTGGTGGAGGATAATAAGGATGACCCTGCCTTGCATGGAAGAGCTGTTTTGGGGTACTTTAAGTTTTTCGATCTTCAAGCAACAATACACATCCTTCTTCTAATCAGAAAGTCGATTTTTTCCCAGTGTTACCAGGCTTGCGAGCTCGAAGGAGGATGGTCTTCACTTAATTTCCTAGAAACGCTTTACAATATGGTCTCTTGTAATTTGGTGCTCGATATGAAGGGCTTATAGAGATGTTGGAATGATTGTCGTGAAAGGAAAAAGTGGACTACCGTCGAGATATATTGATTTCCAATATAAAATGTCCATGAGACGTTTGATTTCTCTGCCTTACGCTCGGGATGAGTCGAGACGACTCAGTTCGCTGCTTCAATTCGACTTGATTCTTCAGAGCTTAAGTACTTGACGAAAATATACTCATATATTAATAATGCAGGTCCGTAAGGGGGAAAAAGGAGCCAATTCATGTCAAGTATTTGATATCAATCAAGTATTTAACTGATGCATTGCAACCATTTTTAGCATGAACCCTGAAAAGGCTAAATTGCAGCTTGTTGAGCAAATTGATCACGGATGGGATCGTAAGATCGCGACAAAGTTGAAGGTATTTTTGACCTTCACTTTGATTAAAATTCTTTAACTTCATACCCGTAATGTAATTAGAACTTAAAAGTAAATTTCTTGGAAAACTATGCCAAACTCTACAGGAACTTCTAAGGTACAATGTCGCACCGTAGCCCTATAAATTTGAGCCCTTGAATTGATATGAGAAAATCTCGAATATGATGGTACATTTGTTCAATGAAAAATATTTTTCTAAGGATAATCATTAGCATTGCTTAAAATAACTAGTCAATGTAATGAATTATTTTTTATTTATTTATTTTTGTAAGCGATACAAATGATCATTTTTAGAAAAATATTTTCCAAATTTTTTTCCAAAAAAAAAGTATAGTTACTTAATTTAAAAATATTGCAAATAATCAAATTAACTATTTCAAACAACTAGTAGATAAAGTGATAAATTTAAGAATTTTCCACTTAAAAAGTACAAATAAATCTATCTGTTTAATTCCAAATTAAGCCATAAGAGGGAGTAATGCAATTTTATAAATATGTCCATGTTGGAGTTCCCAAAAGAACAAATAATTTTTCTCCATGAAGAATTTTGAAGAAAGATTGTGGGTAAACATGCAAATATTACCTGCAGTGAAAACTACAAATTGACTCGAATAATTAATTTCAAATTGGGCTAGGCTGAGGATACTTTCATCATGAGCCCAATCAGTCCATGAGGTGAGGCCTCAACAAAAAGCCCAATTCCTTTCTTCCTGAACATCATCTTATCCTCCCACCATTATATCACCAAAATCCAGAATCTCTCTCTCTACATTTGAGACTTCCCTCGCTCAAAGCTTCGATACAGTTTCAATTCCGTCCGAGACAATGCTGACCATGGCCGTGGAACCCAAGGTCAGCGCCGCTCTCGTGCAGCGCCCGCCGTTCCCCTGCTCGGACGCTGTCTTGAAGCCGTCCAGAGCTTCGTTCTTCGCCGCGAGGAAGACCGGCCCGTGTGCCGGACTCAAAGTGGGTCGTTGCGGGTCGAGAGGAATCAGAATCTCGGCGGCATCCGCGGCCGCCGAAGCGGTCGCCGCAGAGGAGACACCGACGGTAGACTCTTCTCCGGAGGTCGCGCAGGACAAGGAGGTGGAGCTTTCTTGTTCTTTTTTTTTTTCCTTTTCTTTCAACCTTTCTTGTGTCGAACGTCTGTAGGTGATGTGATAGTTTTCTGTGTTTGTGGTTATGCCTATGAGAATTGCGACAGAATGTTCATTGTTTGGCCCAGGATGTGACTTGGACTCTTTTTCTTGTTATGAGACTTAGCTTATTTGGGGAATGGAATGATCAGGGAAGAGTAGCTGATAAAATTTAGAGGATGCATTAGCTCAATCTTAGGTAGCTAAGTTCTAATACAATTGTGGATTTCCAAGTCAGTTTTCCGAGACACCTGCATATCTGCATATGGAAACCGAGGAGGGGAGGATTAGTTGGTTGAAGATCATAGGTAAAGCGAAGAGCAGCCTGTGGAATCAAATCCTGTACTATAGCAATGGCGTTACACCTGAAAATGTTTTACACTCGTTGCTCTATTTCGCTCCTAAAGAATCAGTTGATAGATGACAGTAAGGAGGGATAAGGAGATTGAACTTTAAAGAGGTTGGCTGTACATGTCTATGTTCTCATTTCCATCTCTAGGGGCCTCGAACTAAGGCTGCGCTACACTACTTCAATCAAGCAGTACAAGAGTTGCAATATATTTTCCCCTGCAACAGTAGCAGTTGCTTCTGTAATTCCCCCCTGGATACAAGACCACCTCCCTTTCTGAACACCTCCAGTAAGAACACAACCTGATTTGTGTACAACTCAAGTACAGTGAACCCATTCCTTCTCTATTGACACACTGAGTGGCATTATGCTTTTCTTCTCATAAAAAATTTAGTCTCAATTTCACAAGTTTTTGATCCCTCAAAATGTAATCAAGAAATACTCTTCAGAAATTCAGGAGTGTATAAATAAGAATAAATGTGATAATCAGGGTATGCTTCTTTGGGTGCTGTCTTGTCTTAGCCTTTTTCTCTTTTCCTCCACTTCAATTTCCAGCCCTTATAAGCTTCAAATTTGAAGATTTTCCTTATGATCCGCTAGCTGTTGCATCTTATGCTGACTTTCATTAGGATGCGCATTCATGTTTCTAGAATCCTTAGTAGCTTGATTGTCAATCACATAAACAACTCTCCATATATGTGCTTCAATCAAATTTTCAATCACATCTTCAAGCCAACTAGCCTTTTCTCACATTTAGCGATTCCCTAGCCCACATTTTTTTCAAATAACCGCAAACAGGATCAGATATGCGGATTACAAGTTTCATAAACAGATGTAATCAATCTCCAATCACCTTGATCCTCTCCTTAATAAAAAGATATCTATCTTTTGTTTGGTCTATCTTTGATCAATGCAATTTCATCAATCAACTATCGTGTCTTGCATTGAGTCCATCCAAATTCAAAATTTGAAAAGTTGTTAGTTCATTAGAGCACCTCATGCTACTAAGCGACAACACTTCCCACTTCTATTTTTCGTAGCACTTCTTTCCGTTTCTATTGTGATTTTTTTGCTTCTCTGTTTTATTGCATTATTAATTGAAGTTTGTTATCAAGCTCCGTGTTAGAATGTATAATCGAAAGACTTGAGTTAGCAGGAGGAGAGAGACTGCATGTATGTGAGGCACATTATAACTATGTATTGGAGCAGTGTGAGAATATGATTCTCACATGTAAGCTGATCCTTTACAGTCACACAGCACAAGCTCTGTTATTGTGAAATGGGCACAACTCTTATTTTCCATGAGCCGGTTGTTGTGAATCCAACACGAGGAATGAGTTTGAGAGGGGAGTGCTGGGATTCAACCTCTTGACTTGTGCTCTGATACTATGTAAGAATACCCAACCCAAAATTTTAAGTCAATAGGTGGAGGAAGACTGTGTGTATAAAAGACACATTATGTATTTATACAATTTAAATTATACTTAACACTCTAAATCTCCCTCATGTTGAATTTCATTCTTTTCGCATCTGACCTTCTCTTTGCTTACCAAGGACACACAACTGGGAAATTAGAGACACAATTTGCACCTTTGTGAGCGTGGGGCACTTGTTTGGTTTGGTAATATTAGTCTGTTTGCATCTTTAGGTTCTTAGGTTTTTTTTAAATGCATTCTTGCTTGGTTAAACAGGTCTGTTTGTTGGAATAATTTGTTTTTATATTTATATTTTTGGATGGTCCAGAAGCTTGGAGTGGTTGTAAAGCCAATGGATAAACCCAGACTTGTCTTGAAGTTTATTTGGATGGAGAAGAACATTGGGATTGCACTAGATCAAATGATACCTGGCCACGGCACAATTCCGTTGAGTTCCTACTACTTTTGGCCAAGGAAAGATGCGTGGGAGGAGCTTAAGGTCTTACTCGAAAGCAAACCATGGATTTCACAGAAGCAGATGATTATTCTTCTTAATCAGGCTACTGATATCATTAATTTGTGGCAACAGAGCGGTGGTGATTTATCATAAGCTGTAGCAGTAGCATACTGGAGTCTGTATTTCTGTGGTCTATTTGATTTTACCGGTTGTTAAATCCAAATTAGCCAAGTTTCATGTAATCCGGAACACTTGTAGCTTTTGTTAATGTGTATTCTTCCTGTTGTATCAGCCTATCAGGTTCTGTTTAATTACGTATCTTATTTGAGGTAAAGTTGAGAGTGGAGCAGAATGTATTGGGTTCGATGCTATACAAAATTCCTGCCGTAATATATTTTCTACAGCAAAGTTCTGGGTGGCTGAATGCATTTTTACCTCTTTGATTGCGGCTGTATTGCATATGATTTAGCTTTTCTGCAGTCCAGTGATAATGCTTATGTAACGGGCGTGAAAGGAGAAACTTCTTCTGGAGCCCTACACGCGCAGAAATACCTATGCTACAACAGTCTGGGTTCCTCTAAGCAAGTAATTCATTTTGCCCAGCTTTACTAGTTTCTGTACAATCAGTAGGGAATGGAACCTGCGTTCTCCACACCATGCGAGAATTAGCTCGGGATGAAAGCTGGTAGGGGTACATAATAATGCAACAGTAGGTAGGGGTAGACGAATACATGATAAATCAACAAAAGAATAGTTGAACCTAGAAGCGAATACATGATAAATCAACAAAGGATAGCGGAACCTGGGGACAGACATCTTTTTATTCCGTGCACTGAACTAGTCCCCCTGTTCCTGTTTTTGTTTAGATCTGCTTAATAGCTCTATACTTTGATTCCTACTCAGGAAGCATTCATCTGCAACTTCCATTATATTTTGCAGGATTAAGGAATTCATTCATGGGTGATCAAAGCTTTCTATCTCTGCTCCATACCATACCACCCGCACTTTTTGTTCGATTGGTTGTTATTGGGTCAAGCCACATTCTATTGTCTGAGGGCTCTGTCTGGCTCCATGGTCTCGAAGATGCAATCATCTCATTTAGAATGTTCCTATCCTAGTTTAAGCCGACTTTCTCAATGCATTTGCCTTTCGTTCTTCTCCCTCTTTTCAAGATGAATCCAAACAGCTTCCGTTTCTTCTTCTTCCGAGTCCGAGTAATAGACTGGATGGATGTTGTCATAAATTGGCCTGTCAGAAAGGGGATCTGCGTCTACCTCCTCTGAAGTTTCATACAGGTCATTTTTATATGTCGATGGTGATGGTTCGTCACAGTCATTGAAGTCACAATGATCATCGGGATCATGGTCCCCTGACCCTGATGCTGATAGCCTCACAGCGGTGACCACATCGTTGGAGGGTACTCCCTCCACTCATGGAGTACGAGAAGCTCTCATCCTCGCCTATCTTTTCAGATGCATCACAGGAGTCATCATCTGTGAGTAAAGAACTTGTTTAACTGTTTTCAGGTTGCTTGTCCTCATAATCTATGCCTGCGTTTTCCTGCAATATAGGATTTATATATTTTAAAAACTGTCCAACCAATTTCGATTCATCGAGCGGTGCCTGAATCTGCTGCTCTAATTCAATGACCTACCTCATCATCAGCATCCTTGAAGTGCAAAATCATTCCATTTTCGTAGGCGATTTCTTGTAGTGCCTTCATCCTACTTTCCACGCTTGGTTTTCTCGTGGAGAACTTCTCAATAATCTAAATTCATTGAGCTTTGAGTCACTACACATTAAAGAAAATGGCCAATTTTGATCAAGTGATCAGAGTCAAATCATTTACCCTAGGATTCACTCCAGAGTCTTTGTGTAGTTCAACTGCTCGAGCCACAAACTCTGTCCCGTATATCTTTGTGATGACAGTGCGGATCCCCTGGAGCTCAGGGAAGTCCCCGCACCTTGAAGCTGCAAACGTCAAGCTAGATACTGCCTCTTTGAGCTCCTCGGGACATTCCCTGTTTGTAAAAGTGCAGCGAAAAGCCTCAGGCGTCATTTGATTAGTTCTTTAGTGTTCTTACTGAAAATTGCGAAGGCCTTGGCAAACTTACACGTTCTTTGGAATGAGCATTCCCCTCTGCACAAGGATGTGGCAGTAGCATTCCAAGATGCAAAACGCATCCACCAGATTCTGCTCCTTAATTACAAGCTCAACCTGTACAAAGATAATCCATATTAGAATGATTGTGCCTGCACGCAAGCACGAGAGAGAGAGAGAAGAGAGAGGTGAAAACATACGCGGAGGAGAGCGCGTTCTTGGTGTCCAAGGCTCAGTAGCTGAACGACATCTGACCAGGCATGGAGCAGCCGGACTTCTCGATGTTTTCTGAGGATGGCGATCCTAGAGATGGCGAGTTTTGAGAGAGTCTCGATCCTGGATTCCTTGCTGTTCCTGCCAAGAAGAACATTTAGCTTCCCCCCCATGATCTCTTGGTCTGCTGTATCAGTTGTTAAGAGCTCTTAAGAGCAGAAGAGTTTCTCAAGTGCAGACTCAGGCCGTTGCCATTTGCAGGCCTTTTCAGACTTTATATACCCCAAGGATATAGGAGACGCGTCTGCCCAATGCGCAATGCTCGGATACATTAAATAAAAGAACATGTTCAACTCGCCGGCGTTATTTAATGTACGCGTAGGTCCATGCAAAGCTTTTTTTAGCCAGAGAAGACACAGTCAAAGCTCGGCAACGCTGACGTTCCTATCAAGACAGTTAAAAAAGAAGGGTATAGTTTACAATAAATGTTTTGACTCGAGGGTTTGTGACTTGAAGATGTCCAGGGCGAGTTTCTCGGTGTACATACGAAGTCAGCAAGCGAATGCCAACGTACGAAGCTCCTGGAGGAATCATTCCTCCACCTTTTGAAGGACGAAATGGTCTGGTCAAATGGCGGCGAACTATGTCTAGAAGGGACAAAAGGAATACTACGGAAATCGGACAAATTGGTCCTTCATGCGACCTCGCTGTACCACGTGAGTTCTAGTGCTCTGACTTGGCGGAGGCGATGAGGGCTTTGTCAGCCCTTTCATCGACCATTTCTTCACACGTCGATACTGATGTACAAATGTAGCGTGGTCATTTAACATGGCCCGTGAGTTTAAGAGAGTTTTTGTTACGCAAAAAATGAGTAATTTAAACATTATTTTCATAAAATTAATATTTTATATCATTGCAAAAATGAATCAATAAATAATATTTTCATCATCCACGAAGGTACTTAAACATAAATTGATGTCTATAATGAAAATATTTTTCAATGACTAATTATTTTAAGTGATAGAAGTGATCATTTTAAGAATTTTTCTTTTTAAATCATCTATATTTCGTGAAATGAATAGAGCTTAAGGGTTTACATTTTTTTGAGAAAACCTTCACACATTAGAAAGGAATTATGGAATAGGAGGAACATCAAACCCAAAAGGTCCTATTAACTTTTGGTCATTGAATAGGAGGAACATCACACAATATGCTAATTATAGTGAAATTCTCTGCCGAATGTAACCCTAGTTTAAGGGTGAATCAAGATAAAACATTGTATGTCGAATTCTTTTTCTTGCTTTTACTCTCTATTTTCTTGTGATTGTGCGCCGATTCTAATATTAATTATCTACTTTACCCCCTTGACATAAAATCCAAAAGAGTCTAAAATTGATTATTGCCAAAGCATGTCAATCGTCAAACTTTTAATTCATGTAAATTCAATTGTTTTATCTTCTAATTATTGTTTCCTCCATCGTTTTGATCATACCTGTTGGATGCCGATCACCTTGTCTTCTTACAATATTCGCTTAAGTACCATAATATTTTTGCACTCACTTGAGTGCCACATCTTTTAAAAATCGCTCGCTTGAATGTCATAAGCAATTTGTTTTGCCGGAGAATCCAACATGGCATTAATTTATTATATAATATCCGGCATGGCTCACCAACAAGATAATCAACAAGTAAGAAGTTAAAACGACGTCTTTTAGAGATGTATTTAAAAAGCCCTCACTCAATTTAAAGAAAGGCAAAAATTTTCAAAATTGAAAAAGTTGGTGAAGAACCCTAACTTTGAAACTGGGGCAAAATTCTGTCAAAGACAAAATTGGGGTTCTTAGACCAAGCGAGGGAGAGAGAGAGAGAGGGTTTGTGACATCTGTTGGTGAAGAGCCCTGACTCAAAACGAGATTCTCTCACTCACTCTCTCAGGAGTTGTCACCGCCATTTCTTCTCCACGAACAGATTTTGGGATCTCAGAGCAAGCTCAGGGATAGAGAAGTGAGGACAACAATGGGCAATAGAGGAGGAGCAGTATCGAAGTTGTCGGACTATGCTTCCAAGCTAAAGTAAGAGAAGACAGTGCGCGAGTGACAGGAGAGGGAGAGGGAGAGGGAGAAAGCTTCATAAGTTTTCGGGAAAATTTCAAAATAGGACCCAAAGTGTCCTCTTTTTCTTAAATAAGGGCCCGAAGTGGACATTGTTTCAAATAGGGACCTGAAGTGTCATTACTTTCTCAAATAAGGGTCTGAAGTGAATGTTGTTTCAAATGAGAACCTAAAGTGGTTATGTTTGTTTCAAATAAGGATATAACTTTTCGGTAATCAAGGTATTTTCGTCATTTACCATTTTCCAACTTTTTTTTCTTCCTTTTTTTCTTTCCTCTTTTTTTTTTTTTTTTTTTTAGGTTCTTCTTCTTCCTCTTCACCGGTGGCTAGCCGACCATCGGCGATGCCCACAGAGGGTTGGGTGAGGGCCACCCACACCGGCCACAGGAGAGGGATGGCCTCACCGGCCATTTATAGTAGCTAGTGAGGGCCGACCTTGTAGATGGCCCCTGGGTGAGGGTCACCACACCCAAGCAACGCCATCCCTCACATGTGGCTGGCGTGGGTGGCCCTCGCTGGCAAAGGCGACCCTCACCTAGCCCTTTGTGGGCATCACCGATGGTCGACAGCCATTGATGAAGACAAAGAAGAAGAACTAGGAAAAAAAAAAAAAAAATGCCAAATGACGAAAATACCCTTGACCGGTCGAAAAATTTAGTTGGTCGGCAATCGGCGAGGTCGGGTCCTTAGTTTGAAACAACCAAAGCCACTTCAGGCCCTTATTTGAAACAACCAAAGTCACTTCAGGTCATTATTTGAAACAAAATCTATTTCGGGCTCTTATTTGAGAAAATAATGGCACTTCAGGTCCTTTTTTGAAATTTTCCCTAAGTTTTCCTTATGTAGTCAACCCTTTTCACACACACACAGTCTTCCCAAAAGAGTCGTTTTGTTAGCCATTGCCACTTGGACAAAAAAAAATTCACACCGAACGCCAATTTTTTTTAACAAAATCACGTTAGATACAAAACATAATTTAAAAGCTACGTAGGAAAAGTTGCTAAAATAGGCACTCAATGGAACGATTTTACATTAATGTGACACTTAAGTGAGTAAATAAATAAATAGAGTTATAATATTTAAGTGAGCACCATATAAGAATTACGATATTTTTAATATTTTTATCCCAAACAATTAGAGTACTTCCAATGATAAATTAGCGTTTCTAACATGAAGATCATAATACTATATACATTATTTTCCACAAAAACTTACATAATTATGAAAAAGTTTCTCTTGACAATCATTCGATAATTACTTGGGCAGCAATAAAGATGCAATTATTACTTGGGCGTCCACGACATATTTGCTTCTCTTTAGTAGATATACTTGGTAATCCAACTCCCGAAGCTATTGATAATTAATGATGCAAGAAAGATTGTTATCAAGATAACATCTCAACACCTTAGTTTGTTCTTGTATTTCCAAATTGGTATCTAATATCACTAGAATTCGAAATATTATCATGATTTATCTCTCTTTTCATGTTTACTTTCTTAGATGAATTGTTATCAAAGTTGTATATAAACATAGGCCTAAACATTTATTTCATTAGCATTTTTATTGATGAATTGAGAATTCTAATTATGTGTTAAGCTACTAGATTGGTATTTCCTCTTTCTAAATTGGATTGTCATTTCAATTTATTTAAATATGTCTTACTCGCTATGCGTTAATGTTCTGCATCAATTAGTGTTAGAACGAGATTTGTGGTTCATCAATTGATATCAGAGCCAGATTCATTTGTTTTGTCCATTGGTATTGGAACATTGCATATTATTTTGCAGGAAATTATTTGCGCAATCAAATTACTTTTTTAGGCCTTGCCCAATATCAAACTCTGTAGTGGGCTTAGCTTGGCTCAACTGATGGGCTCACTCACACGGATATAATAAATGAAGAAAAAGTCAACTAGATTTCAAAAGTCCCAGACAAGGGGTTTTCCAAGCCCAATGTTTGGTGAAAAAAATAAGAAAAACAATTATTTTGGACGAGCTATTTCCGCTTCCTCTTTAGCCGAATAAATACTTTCTTTTGTTAACAGATCAAAATAATATTCTACATTTTTCGAAATAAGTCAATCCGATCACCGATCATCCTACTTTTTCTCTCTCATCTTCACTATTCACCTTTTTTAAGATGCTAACCGATTAAAATGACCTTTTCATGTTTCAAACCTATCAATTGTTAATTAACCTAATCTTCTCTTTCTCGTATTTTGTTTCTCATCACCGCTTGTCGCATCTTTTTTTTCCGTAATTTATATTATTTTAAATGTACTTTTGTATTGTAAAATATTCAATAACAAGAAATGCAATTAACCTTGAAAATCCCTCTTATTAGTTTTTCCATCACAGACCTAACAACTCTCTTTTTTTTTTTTTTTCCAAATGACAATACTCTTATTTATTTTTCAATTTCCAAATGGGTCGTCGTTTTTTCCACTTCTAGTTTCGCTAAAATACAACCCCAATAAAATGTTATGACCATTTCACCCAATTATGGGTCCCACCTTTCAGCATTTTACGCATCTTTTCCTTTTCCCTTTTTGTTTTCTTCTTTTGCGGGTCCAACTTTCCTTCTTCATCCTTCTCTTTTACTCTCTCTCCTCTTGCAGGGAATTTTATTTCTCTCTCCTGTGGCTCCCACTTCTATGCTTTTTGGTAAAAAGTCATCCTCTAGCAAAGTTGAGGACGATGCAGAGCACTAGAGTCAAAGAGAGTCAGGATTGTAAAAAGCAACCTCCGAGCAAGAGCAAGCGGCAATTTCTTGCCGAAATAGTTATTATCGCACCTGAGTTTCGCCTCCGAGATGACAGCCATGTAAGAATCAAATAGGTTGGTGAGAAGAAGTTTATAAATACAACATAAATCTATGAGCAAGAGAATTGCAACCAATTTGATGTCTAAAAAACCTAAGACAAAAGAGCGCCTCATTTTTTTTTTTATGATTTGACCCATCTTTATGAGATTTAAGGTTAAAAAGCATATCAATTGAGCAGTTCCATGTGAAGTCTGTATAGTGTTGGTTTGATCTGCCTATATGAAATGACCCTAAAAGGAGACAATAAAGTAGGCCATTTGAAAATTAAAAGAAAAAAAAAAACGCATAGATGAAATTGCATAGATTTCCTAGCAATTCATTTTTGTAGAGAAAATGCCACCATAATCACCTCCGTAAAAGCACAAAACTTGGTCGAATGATGATTTCTGGGTCTAATTAGTGGTTGTGCAACAGGCAAAAGCCCTTCTTTATTTTAAAACCTACCCAATATAATAAAGAGGAGGAATCCAATCACACTCTGCCTCTTCACCAATAAACTTTACCAGCTAATTTGCGAAAATGCATTTAGCATACGCACTTGTTTTCCACTTTCTCAAGAATCGGAAACAAATCATAAAATGTTTCAATCAACCTACAAAAATGAGAAGAAAAACTGAAATTTCTTGGGAAAAAAAAAAAGAAAAACCCTTCATTATATACTAAGTCCGAACCATAATTAGACCAATAGTATGGGAAGATATCAAGATGTGCATCTTGAAATCATTCTTCCAAACAGAATGCAGAAAAGAAAGAGATCAACGAAAACGAGTCCGCAAAAAAATTCAATAAAAAGAACACTCAAACTACCAAATGCATGCTCTATCCCAACAAGTCAAACAAATCAGTAAGTTCTATAGTTGAAAGTTAATGGGATGATAAACCTTTTTCACTTGGTGAAAGCAAAACTCTTTAAATTCAGACAAGATCCCCTTTTTTCTGTCCACTCTTGTCCACAAAATTTCAGAAACTTTAACTAACAGAGAATTCCTAGAAGGAGAGACACTCGGCAATGCCAAAAAGGCCGCACTACATATTCAAAAACATCAACTTTAATCAGATTCAACCATGAATAATGAATGAATTAATACCCAATTTTTTTAGACATTGAAAGAGAGAGATGAAAGAAGAAAAAGAGGTAAAAAGACCTTCAGGCTTCATTGACCCGAACCCATCACAAGGAAAATTACCACATTACTCAACATTAACCAACACTCTAAATTTATTCAAATTATGTAGCACCCGAACACGGAAGAGAAGAAAGCAAAAGGAGAGAAAAAGGGGGAACCATGAAGGTCGAAGAAAGTGGGACCCAAGATGGCACCCACCACAATGGGTAAAACGGTCAAGACGCTTTGTTGGGAGTGTTTTAGTCAAATTAAAAATGAAAAAGGCGCAACTCCGAATTGAATGCATGTTATTATTATAGAAAAAGTGACATTCATAAAGTGATCTAATCAAGTGGGTTCTGACTGAACTTCATTCTTGACCTTTTATTTCTAATCAGGATCAGATTTTTTTTTTTTTTTTTTTTTGAAGGGGGGTTGTTGGGACTGGGGTTTGCCCCCTCCCGACTTTTCTCAGAGTTTGTTTGAGACCCCAATAATAAAAATTTCTTTTACAAATATGTCTCTAAAGTTAAAAAAAATTGCACTAGCTACAATTCCATATAAGATTTTAATTGCGCTTTTTGAAATGTTTTGAATTAAATTGTACTTTAAGTCAAATTTTGAGACTTATGTTGTATTTCTATTTAATTAATTTTCAAAATTATACTTTAGGAAAAAGAAAAGAGATAGATTCCTTTGAGTATTTATTATCGTAATATAGTAGCATATTTATATAGGATATATTGAGTAAATTAAAAATACTTTTGCGTCAAACTTTAACCAAAACATGAGAACCCATGTTTATTATATGACAAATCATAATCTATTCGTGTTAAATTATGGACAAATTGGTACTTCAAAAGCTGTCAATATATTATAATAAAAAAATAAAAAAAGAGGTATCTCTAGATAGTTAAAACATTCCAAGATCTTATCATTGTTAGAGAGATCGAATCTCCAAATAATTACTCGTGAAAATATTTTATTTTCTGAGAAATTGCAAAAAGTGGTCACTTTTGTTATTGCCACTTTTCAATTTTGGTCCTTGTCCTTTATCTTTTGACGAATTCGATCCTAGGTTAATCTTTTGTCTCGATTCTAGAATAAATCCCTTTACATTTCCACATTTCATCGGAAATGCTAACTATGCGCCGAAGAAGAACACGTGGCCCTGACATTGAATAAAAAAACTAAGATGGTGGAGAGATTTGGAAAAATGGTCCCAATATTATTGCCTATTTTTTGAAGCTTTCTCAACCTATTTTATTTTGTGACCGGTTTGGTCCCTAAACAAATTTTCGATCCAATTTTCAAGATAAATTTCATATTTTCGTCAAAATTATGTATTTCATATCATCATTTAACATCCATGTGTTCATGTTAAGCCATAATTACTTGCTCCATGCGTAGGAGCACGAGCCCTCACCGCAATATGATCATGACTTTCTTATATCACAAGAGTCACATTGCACCTAACTCTACCGACGCAACTTTCTTGCCTAGTTACGGGACCACTTGACCGAGCCTATCACGATCATTTATATCACAAGCTCGGGTACAGGATCCACATGAGATCCATAAAATGAGCGGCCATGATATACTTGATCTGTGGATCCGGGTCTTATGAAGAAATTTCCGCTACCGACTATTCATTTTCTTGAGTAGCAATGAATGAGCAGAGGTTCACCCTTTTCTAGCAAATCAATTCTATCGACAAAGACTATTCATTTTCTTGAGTAGCATTCTATCGACAAAGACTATTCATTCCTTTCAACATCTAGGAGGACAAGCCCTCACCGCAGTATCACCATAAGTTCGAGAAACCATTCACTTGCACAATAATTAGCACAAGAATCACATTGCTCCTAGCTCCACCGACAGAACTTTCTTGCCTGGTTGTGGGCCCACCTGACCGAGCCTATCACAACCATCTATATCACGAGCTTGGATATGAGATCCACGTGGGATCCATAAAATGGATGGTTATGATATACTTGATCCATTGGATCCGAGTCTTATAAAGAAATTTTCGCTGCCGACTATTCATTTTCTTGAGTAGCAATGAACGTACGGAGGTTCATCCTTTCTAGCAAACCAATTCGGTCAACATAGTCCTTTCCTTTCCACAAATAGGAGCACAAGCCCTCACCACGGTACCACCGTAATTTCGACAAACCATTCACTAGCACAAGAATAACATTGCTCCTAGCTCTACCAACGGAACTTTCTCGCCCTATTGCGGGCCCACTTGACTAGGCCTATCACAACCATCTATATCACGGGCTTGGGTACGGGATCCATATGGGACCCACGAAAAGGATGGCCGCGATATACTTGATCTGTCGGATCCAAATCTTACAAGGAATTTTCCGTCTGCCGACCGTTCATTTTTGTTGAACAGCAATGCATGTTCAGAGGCTCACCCTTTTCTGGCGGACCATTCGGTGGATAAAGTCCTTTTTTTTTTCCACCCGTCTGTCCGCAGACACAACAGGAGGGCGCGGTTTCACCATCAGCGGGCGATGAATCATAATGTACCTTTCCGCCATCGATGACAATGCGCACAGCTTCACATTCTTTTCCGCAAAAGCGTCTCTCCAGGAGAAGGAAAAAAAAGGCCACCTTGAATGATGCTGAGAGAGGTTCACGCACCGATCGGTTTTTCCAAATCCTGGCTCCTAGTCCTTCTGCATCGATCCCTCTTTTTTACCCCGTGATAAAGACGTTACTTTGTGGGCGTGGACCAGTTCGTGTTCTAGATTGGCCACCTTCAGCTTCAGGGACCAGCGATGGCGATTCTCAGTCTACACGGGAGCGAGACTTTCGACTCCATTTCCATGGTGCTGACAAAGGTTCTTTTTATAAAGGGCTTCGAGGAATGATGACATCACGCCCCAATATTTTTCCTTTTTTGCAATTTACCCCTTCCGATCGCTCGGTGTTTGCAATTTCCACCCCGACATTATGAACCCGTTTCAGTATGACCCCAACCGTCGAATCTGGCCTAGTTGCTCGTAGAAGATCCGATGACGTGCTCTCACGTGGTTAGGTGGTGCTCGTTGTGAAGAGCTACGCTATGTGCCCGAGGCTTTTTTTAGATGGTTACAATTTTGCAATGCGCCCCTTGATTTTCTGGAAATCATTGTTAAGTTCCCACTAACATTAGTTGTAAAGTCAACAGAAAATGAAATTGATACTATTGCTACTTCCAGCGAAGTCACTTATTTAAGCGTCATAAGGTCCCCCAAAGCAAAGGGAGGAGATAACTAGAACCCTGATCATATGGCAGTTGAAGAGTGAGCTAGTGACTCAGAGGGAGTGGATTGGTTAAGAGAATCACCAAAGCCGTCACGAAAGAGAATCTTTATTGTCTAATAACATGAGAGAGAGAGAGAGAGGATGGGAAATGGGTCTTTGGCTAAAAGTAAAGATAAACAATTCTAGATTCCATCCAGATTCCATATAAAACATGGAAACCTACCGGCGAAATAGGTTCCCTAATTTTTAGAACCTAGAACCTACTTTATATACTTAGGAATCAAGAATCTATTATGTCACGAAGTTTTAGGGTCTATTCAAATGCTATCTATACTCTTGATTGAATGACTACAGTGATTATCACCTCTAATGTTTATCATTTATTACAATTCATTAATCACAACTTATATTTAGACACACGAAGATCATGAACTATTAATAAAATAAAAGTCTTGGTCATGGATATTACCGGAAACGAAGGCGGCCCAGACTAGTAGTTTGAGATTATGCACTCATCATTGAATGTTATAAAATGCTGCAAAATCAAGCGAAGATATAGAACAAACAGATTTGTTTCAGGTTTCAAGTCCATGCTGCCTATCGAATAAATTTTCTAATTTTTTGAATTTGGAACCTACCCTACATATGTTGAAACTTAGAACGGAACCGGTTCTCAGGAGCATGGTTCTAAAGTAGAACCATGCTAGTAGAACCATGCTCCCCTCTAGCTAAAATTACTTTAATTTCAACGACAATGACTGCCATGAATCTCTACGGACGTAGCTAAAGCACACGTTCTCTTTGTCCCTCTCCTATCATTTTCTTATTTATTTTATCCTATTGTTATGTTTTAATTTATTTTGACTGTACAATTATGGAGGAAACATAGCAGGAGATTTCAAAAGGGAGGGGCACATGGGGGTGGGGGCGCACTTTATAATAATGTGAAGAATTCGAAATTGACGAATGAAATTCTAGTTTTGTAAGATATTTCTTTCCTTCAACAAGGGCACTCACGACTCACGGGAGAGCATAGAATTGAAGCTCCGACAAGAATTTAATCGGAGTCAAACTTTGGGAGCCCATCGAAATTGATTTCATGCAGCTCGCGACTATGACAACCGAAGTGGCATAACTTAATTACCTTGGGCTTAGAAGTGACAAATGTGTATTCCAATCGAGGACAAATTATGCCGCATTCTATCTGACAATGCTACGTTATCCGATCTGATTTAGGATCCATCTTACGCAAATCACAACTGTCCTGTCTCCTCGGGAGAAATGAAATATAGGTACTCCACGCTCGACTAGGCTAGTATAGAGAGGACCAAACTTTCCCTAGTATCCGGTTGCGAGATTGCGTATTTGGACCTAAAATCACTGGGTTCGAAACTCTCGTCTCAACCACCCAACTAGATAAATTTCTTGCTTTGCTTGCGAGATCTTTTCACATGTCACTACTTTAAACCTACGATCTTGTGTCAATCCTATCTTCGGGATTTGTACTCCGAAAAAAAGGATTCAAATCTAGCTTAAAGATACGGTCTTCCCTGAAAATTCCACAATCTTAGGTCAAAAGTTCGTCGGCACTTGGAAAAGTCAACATCACGCCTCCTCCTCTTCCTCGATTGAAAGCAGTCTGTCATGGCTTGGCCAATCCCTTCTCTCTTAGTCTTCGCGTTAATCGGAAACAATTAGGCCCTGCTTATTTCACAAAAAATAAATAATTTAAAAAATATTTTCTTAAAAATAATCCCTAATAATGTTTACAAAAATTAAAAAACAAAAAATATTTTTATCGTCTAAGAAAATATTTAGCATAAATTGTCATAGACACTGAAAATATTTTTCATTAAATAATTATTTTCATAAATACAAAAATTATTTTTCAAGAAAATATTTTTTAATTATTTATTTTTTACAAATAGAGGGTGGAGTGCTCTTCATTATTTCGGTTTGCCCTTGTGGGCATGATGGACAATCGAATTTCCTTAATACTTGGTAATTAACGTGATTAGAATAATCGGGAAACTCCTTTAATCATGAGAAAAATAAACAAATAAGGGAAAATCTCATCACGGGCGTGGACTTTCAACCACATCATCTTTACTCGAAGAGTTCTCGACAGAAGGATCAATAGATAATGAGCGTGGTAGTGGTAGCTAATTAATAATTAGTATAGTCCCAGAATTTTAATTAATTTCAAGATCAAATTAACATAGCAATTATGATAATGATGAATGCTGGAAATTTTTTGCGAGTTTTCAATCAAAGAAGAATCAAGACCGAAGTGAAGTAAAGCACCGATTCTCGTTCTAGATTCAAGAACATGATATACCCTAAATTAATTAAAGTGGATCTTGGTGAATAATAAGAATGTGTATTAGAGACTTAGTCACATCAAAAGAGACAGAAAAAATGTGCACAAAGTATATGTCCTTTATCACTTCTGATGATATCCCGAAAAGTTTTTTGTTGTTAAAGCAAAGTTTGCATATCCAAAGATGCTCTATGTTGGATCTCGGCACCCAATCTGGGTCGACGGAACGATAGAAATTCGAAATATATGGACCCTTTGTATTCTACGTTTAGCAATGTAATTGCACAAACAGGGTTACGAAATTAACAAAGTTTTATTTTGGCATAACTTTATTCTTTTCTTTTTATTGATAGAATGATATTTCACAACCATTCATATTCGCATTGATAAGTCAATTGGACACGGAACGGAGAGACAGATAAAGATAAGAGGATTTCATGTAACAAAAAAACATTTGGAGCACCAGGCCATGTATCAACATTCCTCACTATTTTCTAGTATTATGTAAAAGTTTTGCTAGGATAACGATTTTTAGTTATTGTGAGAATAATAGTATGTTGTAAGTCACATATTTTCGAATAAGTAATATCCATAACAATTTATAATTATTTTTTATTTGGTTTTTTATGGTCCAAAAGAGATTGTATGTTAAAATTTAACACATTCATCCAAGATGTGAGGGTAAAAATCCAAAAGCAACCAACGTTGGACACTTTGGCTTCTCGTTGCGAAATTTCGCTGAACCCGCCTGTTGAAGACTCTATAAATAGGACATTCAGGATCGCTTACCCTACATTGCGTATCAATCTTCCCTCCCGTCTGGTGAGGTCGAGCTTGTGCAGTGCAGAAGACTTAGGTGCCATGGCAACCACCATCGCCATGGCGGTTATGGCAACCCTTCTGCTTCTGCTTCTGTTGCTAATCGTGAGAGCCGTGTATGCGACGTTCTCGTTTTACTTGCTGACTCCGAGACGCATCAAGAAAATAATGGAGAGGCAAGGAGTGCATGGCCCTGAACCGCGGTTTCTCATTGGCAACCTCGGCGATGTGTCTTCTTTTGTTGCTGAATCTACCTCCAAGGACATGGAGTCCATACGCCACGACATCGTGGATCGCCTCTTGCCTCATTACGTCAGATGGACCAAACAATACGGTCTGTCCTTGATTTCTTCCTCGTATGATCTAGTTGCGATGAAATGATCGTTATGATAAGAATTAGCTCATCTTTTTCAAGTATGTGCTGATAAGAATTTTGTTCACAGGGAAGAGATTCATATATTGGAATGGGGTTGAGCCTCGCCTGTGCTTGACCGAGATCGACCTCATCAAGGAGTTGCTTTCCAAGTACGGCACTCAAACTGGAAAATCATGGCTTCAGCAACAAGGATCAAAGCACTTTATCGGGAGAGGGCTCTTGATGACTAATGGGGACGATTGGATTCACCAGCGCCGCATCATCGCTCCTGCGTTCATGGGAGACAAACTCAAGGTTTGTCCAAACATCAGCAATTGGTGTTTTGAGCATATTTCATGAATTCTTCTGCAATATGTCGGTGAACTGTCCTCATGTTTTCCATATTTGTGAAAATCAGAGTTATTCTGGGTTCATGGTGGAGTGCACTAATCAGACGCTGCAATCACTGCAAAAGGACATAGACTCCGGTCGAACCGAGATCGAGATCGGTGAGTACATGGCTAGGCTCACGTCCGACATCATTTCTAGGACTGAATTTGGGAGTAGCTATGAGAAGGGAAAGCAGATATTCCATCTTTTGACAGTTTTGCAGCATCGATGTGCTCAAGCGAGCCGGCGTTTGTGTCTTCCCGGAAGCCGGTGAGTTGTGAAATATGTCGTCTTTGTGATACAATGAATTTTTCAACCATCACTTGTGTTCAACATCAAAATACACAGAATTCTGTCTCTATAACATGTTCAAAATTTGTATGCAGGTTCTTTCCCACCAGATATAATAAGGAGATGAGGACATTGAAGATGGAGGTGGAGAGGCTCCTGATGGAGATAATTGAAAGCAGAAAAAACTGTGCCGAGATTGGACGGAGTTGTACGTATGGCGATGATTTACTCGGCATGATGTTGAACGAGATCAAGATGACGGCCAGGAATAAGAGTGCACGTAGTCCTAGCATGCAAGTGATCATGGACGAGTGCAAGACGTTTTTCTTCGCCGGGCATGACTCAGCCGCGCTTCTGCTCACATGGACCATCATGCTACTGGCAACCAACCGATCTTGGCAAGATAAGGTCCGTGCTGAGGTGACTCGGGTCTGCAACGGTGAAAATCCTTCAGTCCATCATCTTCCCAAACTCAGCTTGGTAAGCACTAAAGGCACATACTCTATATAAATTATGGTCATTTTTTTTATTTGTCATTGGGGCTAACCAATATGAACATCATTCACAAACCAAGTTGAACTAGAAATTGGACTCTGACCGAAAAAATAGATAAATAGAAATTGGACGTGCGCTATGTCTATATTCGTAAGTCGCAAATCAAAATGCTATGTAACATAAATTCACAAGCACATATAAAGCACGATTGACTTCAAAAGAAGGTTAAAAACTTACAGAATGATTTCATGTTCATTTATTTGAAGTGTTTCGCAAGAATCTGTGGCGATTTTTGGTCGTAAATCAAAAGAAACGCTAAAGGAACATTGAAGATGTCCACGTCACAGGAAAGTTTTGTAAGTCCCACGAAGTCGAATTTGGACTAGTTCTTTCAACTCATGGGACCATCGAATCTTAGAATTATTTCCTTAATAGGTTCCTCCAAGCACTTTTGTTCTTCTTTTCTGGCGTAATTCATGCACCCTTTCGAGAACTGCCCCAGAAAAACTGATTTCAGAAAATTCACCTGAAGAGATTGTCAAATGGGTGACCAAAGTAGAGAAGAGCAACCAGTCAGAGTCAAGAACTGCGTCTTTCTTTACTTTGAAAAATTTGCATGCAAAACGCGAGAGGGAAAC
This sequence comes from Eucalyptus microcorys, assembly GCA_014182515.1. Classification (NCBI taxonomy): domain Eukaryota; kingdom Viridiplantae; phylum Streptophyta; class Magnoliopsida; order Myrtales; family Myrtaceae; genus Eucalyptus; species Eucalyptus microcorys. The sequence continues at coordinate 48,751,190 of CM024569.1, read as the reverse complement.
CGGGATAATGATCCAAAAGTATCTTAACTTTTACCCGTTTCACAATCAAGTATCAATCTCTTTTCTTCGTCAAATCAAGTATTTCCATTGTTCAAATTTAGCTCAACGTGAGGTCTATTTCGGTCACAGTAAAGAAAAACATATATTTTTCAGCTAATTACGCCGCAAGCACTCGAACTTGCGACAAGGAGGCCGCAGTTGGGGGAAGGGCGGCGGTGGTCCTATGGCAAGGACTGTAGTGGCCATGGGCGGCGGCTGCATACTGGGAGAGAGAGAGAAGAGAAGATAAGGGCTAGATGGGGTTAGGGTTTTACTTGCATCGACTAACTTTGCATGTTAGGGTTTTTGTGAAAGCGTGAAATTATGCTACCTGTCCTGATAGCAACGTTAATATTGCTGCACGGCGGCAGCAGCAGCTTCTCCCATATTACAATTTCAAATGGAAAAAGCCCATATTTGAATCATGAGAATCCTTTTCCCCACTCCAGTCATGCCCTCATCGCATGTTGCATCCTCTTGATCATGACATTCACCAACTTCACAATAGTTTTACTATTATAATTCACTTCACAATAGTTTTACTATTATAATTCACGTGTGAGTAGTTGTGTTACCCCACATTAGAGAATTGATGTGGTATAAAATAGTTAATATATCCTAGTTGATCATAACTCATTGACTTAAACTTTTTGAATAAAAATAAGTCCAACTTAATATATTGACGGGCTCCAACTTGAGCTCTCTCTTAGCAATCCCTCTAAGTGAAGATTGCATGTTCCCAATATTTAACATACCAAATTGAAACTAGAACCACCCTAACACCAAACACCTCTCTCTCTCTCTCTCTCGTCAAGATCTTGGCCATGGAGGCAACGTATATCCCTGAGATCCAGAGGCTTACCTCTCTCTCCCCACCTTCCATTGTTGTCGAGATCTTGGCCAAGGAGGCAACGTATACCCCTGAGATCCAGAGGCTTGTAGCCTTTGGCAATGAGAAAATGGATCTCCGCGCCCCGCCCCCCTCGGGCGAAGTCCACTTTCCATTGTCGTCGAGATCTTGGCCATGGAGGCAACGTATACCCCTAAGATCTGAAGGCTTATCACCACTGACAATGAGAAAATGGATCTCTCTCTCTCTCTCTCTCGATTTCCACTTCACATTGTCGTCGAGATCTTGGCCATGGAGGCAATTATGCCCCCCGAGATCTGGAGGTTTATCGCCATTGACGATGAGAAAATGGAGCTAAGCATGCAGCATGGGGTTGCCTAGTACTGCTAATTAGTTTTTTGCTGGATTACATAATCCATTCAATATCAACATATCAATGAAAATTAGAATATAAATGATTGTGTAGTTAAACCTATTAATATTATTCATAGCTAATAAATTGAGTGATGTCCATGTATTTAACTTATCAATCATAAGACCGATTCCTCCGGTAAGAGATGGAGTGAAACATGACCTTATTCGCAGCCATTATATTTTCTTAAAAGAACCTAATACGATATTTGACATATTCTTTCAGCCATTATGAAAAAACGAATTGTTTCATTTTCATAACTTAAGATTGTCCACTTAAATTTTCAATACTTATTTTTTCAGTTTTATCAAATGATTATCTTCATGTGGATAGGGAAAGTCAATGGCCAATAACATTTACATTTGATTATTAAGGTGTGCAAATCAATGGCCGAAACACCTAATGCGGATATTGACTAATGTCAGCACTATGTTGATAATTCTTGTGACGAGTTGCTGAATAATTCACACTTCATGCAGCTGAATATGGTTATTAACGAATCCTTAAGACTCTATCCAGCGGCATCACTTCTTCCGCGCATGGCCTTCAAAGACATCAAGCTAGGCGACCTTCACGTCCCGAAGGGATTGTCAATCTGGATCCCGGTGCTAGCGATTCATCACAGCGAAGAGTTGTGGGGAAAAGATGTCAACGAGTTCAATCCCGAGCGGTTCGCATCCAAACCATTCTCGTCGGGTCGGTTCATGCCATTCGCGATGGGCCCGCGGAATTGCGTTGGCCAGTCTTTCGCTATGATGGAAGCGAAGATCATATTAGCGATGCTGGTATCGAGGTTTAGCTTCACAATCTCAGACAGTTATCGTCATGCCCCTGTTACTGTCCTCACCATAAAACCTAAGTACGGGGTTCAAATATGTTTGAAACCCCTGAATCCATGTGAGAATGGTTGTTCTGGTTAGAAATGCTTCTTTTTCATATCTCGGTTCATGTTTCGTCAAGAGCAGTATGATGAGTAATGTTCCTCGTCAGGATTGTCGCAAATTTGCTCTTGTAACTGCAGATGGGATTAAACTGGCTCATGAGAGCAACATTGGAAATCTGGAAATCAATGACGATAAATTGCTGCATAAAATGCAGTCATGCAAAGATTCAAGTGAGGCTTCATACGGCCTCCTGTTCTTCTTGAATGAAGGGCATCGTTACAAGGATTGCAGCAAGTTCAGATGAAGCATTTCAGAAGATGCGTGGGTACTTTGACAATCCTAGGTTGACACCAAAAGCAAGAAATGCAGATTTTCGATGAAGTATCTATTGGAGATTTGGAATTTGACAGGGATTATTACCAAAAAAAAAGTCCTAAAATTATTGTATGGATTCCATTATAAACCTTTTAATTTGGCTAATTTAGTCTTAAATATTTTGATATTTTTTAACCAGCAATGCTGATTTGGACAGTTGGTGCTAATGTGTAATATTTTTAGTATATTTTCTGAATTTTTTATAAAAATTTTCTTTTCTTTTTCTTTCACCAATTGCAGGGCAATGGCCGATGAAGGAAGAAGGAAAACAAGAGAAAAAAATTCAAAAAAATTATAAAATTTCAGAAAAATTAAATAAAAAAAAAATTCTCCACTTCAGCACCACTGTTTGGAAAGTGTAGATTTGAATAAAACATTGCCACTAAGGTAGGGTGGATTTCCTCTTTCATTGAAAAAGAATTTGAGTTGAAGGGTCTCGAAAAGCTCACAGAGAAAGATTCCATGATTGTCTAAAAACTCGAAATCTACAAAGCGGTGAGGAATAATACCTCAATCGTAAAAAGCATGGTTTGCAAGTTCATGTTCTTGAGATAAAAGTAGATCGGACTCAAAAGTTTTATCTTTTTCAAAATCAATAGTAGGTTCAAAATTTTGAAATACCCGATCGACATCATCTTCACGACGCTCATCTCCTGGTGCTTCTGCAGATGGTTTCGTTAACCATAGAGTCTCTTGCTTGGTGCTCCATGCTAGTTATGATTAGCCTAGAAATGCACATTTATATTCGGGAGTTCAGATGGTACGTGCGCTTTGGAGTCATCTATGCCTTAGTGGGGGAAAGCTGTGATGCTCAATCTCATCTTCTCAATGAGAGACCACTATCAGCCATGCCATATAGTGGTTGGTGTCCTCGTTAGTATTGCCAATCAAAATTGATTAGAGGGATTATATTAGCAAATCATCAAAAGTTTAAGTATAAATTAGCCAAATTAAAAGAACTGGCATCTATATAATAGATTTAGGTGTTTTTTTTTTGTAATTTTTCAGACTTTTAGTAACTTGTTCTAAAGAGTTTAGACTTTTGGTAATATAGAAGTGGATTGTAGTCGAGACATTTTAGTTCTTGGTTTTAATGTCCTATTTCTTTGGGATAAGTGCATTATAAGTCTTAAAATTCATCAAAAAAAAGTGCAATCAAATTTTAAATTTTTTTTTAAAAATACAATTAAATCCTAAAACTTGTCAAATTGGTGCAATCAAGTCATTTTGTTAATTCCATCCAATTTGGTTAGCGAAAAATGCTAACATGACTTTTTATTATTATTTTCTCTATCATGCTACATTGTTTTGGTCTAAATCTAATTTCCAATTTTAATTTTATTTAAGTTATATAATTTTTTTTAAAGAAATACAAAAAAAAATGCAAATATATAGCCAAAAAAGGAAGAATTATCACTAGCCCTTCCCAACAATCCTCACCTAGGTCTAGTCAAGGGCCGCCACTAGCCAAGATTAGCCACCAATGGTAGCCCCCCGCTAGACTAGGGCAAGGGCTAGTAGCCCCCACCAACCATTTCTCCATCATCACCGGCCCTTCCCAACGAGTTTTTCTTTTTTTTTCTTTTTCTGTGTGTTTTTTTAAGTTTGCTTATTTTTAATATAATTTAAGTAAAAATTGTATAAAAAAATCATATTTGGCCTAAAATGACGTTTTAACCTTATGTTTTATGTTTTAGCCACGTCATAGCCATGTGAGAGAGAGAAACTATTAATGAAAAGAAAGCGACATCAGTATTTTCCATTAACCAAATCGAACGGAGTAAACGAAATGAATCGATTGCACTAATTTAATAAATTTTAAGATTAATTGCAATTTTTAAAAGTGTTAAAAATCAACTGCACTTTCATGATAGAATTTCAAGACTTTTAATATAGTTATTCTTTTTTTTGTCCTTTTGTCCCACCAAGAAAGAGCAACATTGGTGGGTCGACACATTCTCTTACTTTCTTTTGTCTTTTTTTTATTATTTTTTTGGTCAACACTATTATGCACAGCTGCTCTGTTCTTTTGTTATCATGCACGTACACATTGCGCGTGTTTTGGACAGATCGCCGATGAGTGGTCGCTCGGTCAACAAAGGAAAAGCAGGTCGACGGGGACACTCATTAGCATTTTCCTCAGTTTAACTTTTGTTTCTCAGCGATTTCCGCGAGGGATAGAGAGATGGGAACGTTTAGACTCAAAATTCAAAAGGAGAGAGAGTTCATGATGATGATATTATGATCTGTCTGTTTTCAACCCTTGCTGGGGGGATTCGCTTGCTTACTTTTGGTGCTGCATGCATAACGATGCGCTTTATATCTCGCGTGATGAAACACGATTTCCTTATGTATGTTGTCCTAGTCTACTTTTATGTTCAACCCGCTGACCAACTTTTTGGGACGCACCTATCGACTTTCGAAGGAGAGAAGGAGAATCGAAATACCGCATGTGGCTTGGAGATCCGTGATGGTTTTGCTTTCTTCCGGTGAATAAACTAACGATTGAGATCGACCAAATTATCTCTACGATCGTACATTCTCGCTCCGCGGTTGGTTTATGTGAACTGGGTTTATTTATTTTGGTCTTTCTTAGATAGGGTAAATCGCGCATTAAAGCTACTTCAGCTGAATACTGTGATAGATCGGATGCAAGAGAACCTGAACACCCGATCCATGTAACAAGACCGCATGTGTCGGATTATGGCTTAAGTAGAATAAGCATTAAAATTTGAAACTCAGCCAACTTGTTGGGAATGGGCACAGGGGCCATACGGCTCGAGTAGAATAAGCATTACAATTGCAACTCGGTCAACTTGTTAGGCACGGGGCACAGGACCAGCCGGGGGCAGGGATCACGTTCCCAGTTCCTACGACTGGGGGAGCTTTGAGCCGTAGCCTCCTCATCCCGTGGGACTCGGGGTATATCCTCGCAAAGGGCAGGATGGCCACCCGGGTTTTTACCCTGGTATCATCATAACCCTGAACCACGCCCACGGACTGGTTATCTGGGGAAGGCTTCACGGGAATCAGGCGTGCTGGCTATTGTCCCTATAAAGGGATTTGTGGCCGGTCCAGCAGTGGGGTTAGAATCTTTTTCAAGGCCTAACCCTGTCTTTACGGAAGACAGACACAAAGGGACTCCCACCCCAGGGCAGGTCCCTCCGCCTGTTTCTTTCCTTGAGTAGTTTAAAGACCTGCTTAGGTCTAACCTTTAGGTCTAACCTGCGCTACATGGGGAGAAAAAATTTCATAATTTTATTAAATTATACGATAAAAATATATGTATTTGTTGAAGTTTGACTATCTAAGCATGAATACCTTCGTTTAAGAAAATGTTTTTGGTATAGAAAGTTTCAAATTTAAGATCTTCCACCACATGGATTTCATGCGAAACGAAGTCATAAGCACGTAGATTCAAAGCCGAACCTACTACTCCAAGAGCACTCATCCAAGAATCAATTACGGGTATAGATAACATGAATAAATGTAACCAACGTGTGTTGGAAAAAGCAACCCCAAAGATTTGGGAACAAAAGCATTTAATGGTGACCATTAAATAAGTTTCTTCAGCTTGAGTTGTGTTAAAAGCATGGAATTATTTGCACCATCACCATTTTCAAATAAAGTATATTCTACAGTAACTCCATGAATAGCACATACGAGAGCAACATCTAATATTTCGGCAAATCCAATCATATGAAATGGGTTCAATGTTCAATTTTGAAACCCTTGGAAAAAAAAAAAAAAAAAAAAAAAAAGAAGAAGGTGAAGCATAATATAGCAGCTTCGCCAAAACTATTCACAATCATACAAAGAATAACTATCCAACAAGCTAAACTGTACTTATATATATTTGACTTCAAAAAAAAAAAAAATCTACTTATATAGGCAGGAACTTGTTTGTATTATTCACTCGGTGCCATATGTTTTAATTTTATCTTAATTTTAAATTAAGTGGACACTAACTTATATTAAGTTAAATGATATAATAATCTAAATTATAGTATATCACTTATAACTAAATAGTTTTGTTTTAAAACATGCAAGCGGGGCGGGGCGGGGCGGGGCGGGGCGGGGCTAACACCAGCTTCATCCCTCCCCACCAATTGCCTCGCCCAGTGTCACTTGAAGGGAATTTTGCCCATTCAATCATCATTTGGAACTATGATTAGCAACGTCCGGCGAACTGAAAATGTCGTCGCCTCTTGCTCAACCCAAGCACGGCAAAAACGATTTTTTGTTCGCCTAATGGTTTTGTCTTGGTATGCTGCTGTAGGGTGGATCGTGGGAGAAGCGTCAAAAAAATTCTAAGTTTATTGCATAAATATCAATTCAATCATTTCGACTAATTTTAGCTAGATATTGTTAACGTGAATTTTGTCCAACCTACGTAACATGGCCAGCACTAACATACATAATTTTTAATTTTTTTTTTCTTTCTTTTCTTTTCTTTTTCTCCCTTTTACCAATGGCCGACCATCGGCCATGGTTGGGCTAGCCTCACCTAGGCAACGCTCACCTACGCCCGCCACAACCAAGGCCCTGCTAGGCAAAGGCAAGCCCCAACGAGGGCTCCCCTCGCCAAATTTGGTATGGGCACCCAAGCGAGGCCCAATGAGAGCTCTCTCACCAAATATGGCAAAGCCAATCCTCGCTTGGGTTAGGGCAATCTCGCCGAGCATCGTCCGAGCAAAGGCAATGCCCAGCATGATTGCGTTGGCCTAGGCAAGAGTCAGCCTCTCCAAGTATGGCCTAGGCAAGGCCTGGCGAGGCCGAACCTTACCAAGCCTCGGCCTCGCCCGACCCAAATTTGGTGAGGCCAGCCCAGCCATGGCCGGTGGTTGGTCACCGATAATTAAGAAGAAGAAGGAAAAAAAAATTTAAAAAAAGATTTGAAAACATATTAAAATATTAATAAAGATTGTCCACATCAACACTAGTCGTGCCACATAAGTCAATTGGCATCCACATTAGCAATATCTAGTCAAAATTAGCCGAAATGTCTGAATTGATTTTATATCAAAAGATTTAAAATTAAATTGGCATCAATGTAATCGTTTTAAGACTTTCCTGATACTTTTTCTTAGTGAATCGAGGGCAAAGAAATTCGCATTTCGCGGCCGTGGGTCTCTTTATGGGCAACGAGGCTTGGCGTATGACGATCAAGTCTGTTTTCGTCGCCAAGTTTCTTCCACATGGATTGCGTCGCTGGCGCAAGTTGTGAAGTCACTCTCCAATGGCAGAGACATTCTTGGGAGAAGAAAATCAAAACTATTTACCCAGAAAAAGAAAGAAGTTAAAAAAGGCCTCCTCCGTTTTCTTGTGACAAGATAGTTCTTGAATTGTTCGTGGGCCTTGGCCCTTCTTTTAGGCCCACTTTGTTCTTCCAATTTTTAACATTTTGCTAGCCCAAAAAAGTGGATTGAGTGTCTATCCATTTTCACCAATTAGCCGTGCTGCGATTGTTCTTCAATGTCCAAGGCCTTCTTCATATGCCTTTTTGATTGATCTACACCATCATTTTTTTTTTCTTACGCCTTAGATTAGAAATGAAATCCAATTTTTTCCTCTACTTTTTTTTCATATTGATAATTACTTTTAGTTAATCGCTAAATTCGTCAATCTATTTTGACAATTCAATCAACGCGCTCAGTTATTTCGTTATAATTATCTAAACATGGGTGTGAGCAGAGTAGTACGAATGAGATCTACATCTTTTTCAAGTCAATTTAGCCATTTAGAAAGGTACCATAGAGATTTGAAATTTCATTTTCTTAGTTGCGGAATGTACGGTCCATTTTTATTATAAATTTTGGAGCGAGGACGAAAATACATAATGGCATAGTGTGGGAAAACGCGCATCGTGCTCGTCTTGTAGAGGAGTACACTTCTTGTTGTCGTGTTTTGGTTTTAAAAAAAAAAAAATGATAATTCTTTCTATTACACATTCGCATTTCCACAAAGATCGCCTACCCATAGATATTTTCAATTCTTTCATTTACTTTCATTCCTTCAATCTCTATCCATCTATTTTTCCTTTCTAATTTTTCCTGATAAATATAAAAATCCAGCACAATCGTGCCACGTGCACATTTTTCTGGGAAAGAAACAAATTCGGTTTCCAACTTAGATTTTACAAAAAAAAAAGTGAGATTTTACAAAGGGCAAGGACCCAATTCGAAAAAGTAAGGATCCTCCGCCTCCATGGACACTTTTATGCAAGGAACATAAGCACAACATTAGAACATGCACAGATGATTCGAATCCGCCCCATAGGATCAGCACGCGACACAGGCCGATTCTCCAGATTCGCCATATTATAAATCGATATTGATTAACGAGGCAATTTGCCTCATCTACCTGTGGTTTTCACTTTGGCACAACCATGGAAAAGGTATTGTCTCCATCTTTGTTTTACTCATCTAAAAGACACTTGCATTTTGTACATCTCATTTCTCAACAGCTGAAATTCACCCCCCAAAAAAAGGGAGGCGAAAATAAAAATAAAAAATAAGGGGGAAAAAAAAAGAAAAAGAAAAAGAAAGGGGACTCAGTTAATTAACAGAGAGCCGTCCAGAGTCAAAACTGCACGCTGCTGACTTCAAAGGGTTGATTTTGGGCTTCCGCCTAAATGGGCCGAACAGTCCAGGCCCAACTCCATCTTAGAGCTCGCTCCGCGATCCTCGAACCTCCTCTTCTTCACCGGGACCACGTGATTGGCACGTGCCACCGGCTCAAACCCCAGGGTCAGCTCCAGCCCGATCTCCTCGGCCCCGCCCGGCCGGCGATCGGCCTCGTCCGGCTCCCGCTCGGCGGCCCGGAACAGTAGCGGTGGCTCGGCAGTCTCCTCGGACACCGCGCTCACCGTCTCCTTGCTGTCGCCTTCCGCGTTGGCCGCCGCCCCCGCCGCCGCCGCGGCGATTACCTCGGACTGGTGGCTCAGCGAAGACTCGTGGCTCGTCGACCGGTTGGGCTCGTCGGAGGAGGACTTCGCCGGCTCGTCCTGAACCGGCGCCAACTCCCCCGCCGAAGCCGCCGCCGAACCGGACGACGTCGACGACCTAGCCTTGGCTAAGGATCGCTTGAACCGGCAGCGAGCCCTGACGCGGTGGAGATCGGCCGCGGCGGAGGCGGTCTCGTCCTTGGAGACGTGGCGGATGTCGTAGACCTTGGAGGGCGGGGCGTGGCTGCTGGCCGCCGCCTCGGAGGCGATCGGGGTGATGGGCACGCCCTTGAGCACGGCTTCGACGGCGGCCTGGCAGAGCTGCCAGCTCCCGGACCACAGGAGCCCAACGGAGCCGTATATCGGGTTCACGATCCGGCCGCACGCCTCGTAGAGCAAGGACCTAAAGATCGCTGCAGGAACCAAAGCAAATACAAGAACCCATCAGAAGGGGGAACTCTCTTTTCTCGAAGGGAAGTCCAAAAAGAAAAACCAGAAACTCGAAATGCATGCGGAAAGTGGAGGGGGGGACGGAGCACGGACCAGGGCGGAGGTGGTCGGGGCCGGCGTTGAGGAGGTTGAGGAGGCCGGCGCGGCCGTAGAACTTGGCGAGGAAGACGGTGGCGTGGGCCTGGGACTCGGGGCTCTTGATCCACTGGAGGCAGGGCCGGATGCTGCAGCTCTCGCTGCAGCCCTTGCGGAGCACCCTGCACCCGTTACAGCTCATCCGCATTCTCGAACCTCTGTTTTTCTTGGATCACAAGCTATGGAACAGAGAGGAAATCAAGAAGAAGGAAGGAAGGAAGGACGAGAGAGAGAGAGAGAGAGATTTTTCCTTGGTGGGATGGGTTTTGGGAGATGGGTTTGGAGGCGATAGGCGATGAAGAACTTGGGAGGGAGGGAGAGAGATTGTCGGGGGGTTTATAAACGAGGGGAGGAAGGAGGGAGAAGGAGGGAGTTGATGGTACCTGTGGGGTATTTCTGGGTGCGGGGGTTGGATTATACAGGGGGAAGGGACTGAGAGAGCAGCAAGCTGTTTTTCCACGTTCCAGTGTTCATAACCCAAAAAAAAATAATAATAATAAACAAAGAAAAACCAGTTTTTTGGATTAGGAAGTAACCACCCTTTTTTTGCGCTCTATTAGAATAAGAGCCAGCTGATCGTACAATCCTCCTTACAACCCCACTCGCGGCTCTTTGGCGCGTGGAGGGAGCCTCCTGCTTGGATTAAGTGTTGCCGCGGTAGAAACTCATCGAAACTGAAGTAGCAGTTTCTGCGAAGAGTCTGGACGACCTATCTGTTTGACGTACAAGGACAGCGGGCTTTATGGATATATTTTTTATTTTAACATATTGGTGATCACATCCCTAATTACTCTTATATCATTTTCTTTACCATTAAGAAGGAATACCTCCTCGTTATTTTACATTCTGATGATCTGGAAATTGGAATGAAGACTAAGATAAAGCTTTTTAAGAACTTAATTAGATCCAATGATGAATATTGAGAACGAAATTAATTTGTAGACTATTAAGGGGAGAATGACACAAATTGAATCGTGAATTTTGATCAAATGTGCAGTGTGAATTCTGAACTTCTATTTTATTTAATGTCATCTCTCAATATTAGCCAAATATGTGTAATCTAGCTCTTAAATGTTTTATTTATTCAATATAGTCTCTTAACTTTATGTTTATGTTCAAGCTAATCTCTTAATTGTAGAAAATATTCAATGTTAATCTTCCATTGATTTTTTTTTTTTGATGACCCAAAAAAGTCCCGTACGCTGCGAGCGGCTGGGGTAAACCCTGAGGCCCCACAGGAGGACCCACCACCCCCGTGGAACGAGTAAGACGCCAAGCGTCGCCGCAGTGAGTCGAACCCTCTCCCTCCTAGAAGGGGTCAATGGATCCCCCTACGATGGGGAAGACTTACCAGCAGAGCCACTACGGCCGGTAGCATCTTCCATTGATTTTAGTTCCGAGAAAATATTGAAAATTTTCATATAATTTAAGAATAATTTCAAATTCATATTAAAAATTTAGGGATCATATTAAAAAAATTAAAATTCAATATGTGTAATAGTTAAGAGCATGAATCATATTATATATGCCAAAATCTTAAGTATCTTCTATATCATTTTTCCTACGGTGAGAGAGGGGTGAGGAAGGAAGGTAGAGTGGGGAGGAAGTGGGGTTAATCACGAGGAACGGGGCGGGGCGGGGGCGACACGTGGAGCTGCGTTGCGAAAATTGAGGAGAGAACAGGGGAGGCGCGTGGCGAGCACGTTATGGGGGTCAGGGTGCGGTCGAATCGCCACATCTGTTACGTGAACGCAGAATGATCCCCCACCCCCACCCCCCCCAATTAAAAAAATCAAAAGCTGTTTGAATTTTCGAGAAAAAAAAAAAAAAAAAAAAAAAAGGGGAGAGGAGCTCCCGGTTTTCGGGAAGTCTATCTCAAGTAAGTTGGAAGAGAGAGAGAGAGGGGAAAACCAGGAGCTGGTTTTGCTTCGCGGGACTGTGGGCGCATATCATCACCGCCTTCCCCCGCCTCGCCAACGGATTTGGAGCTTCTCTCTCCTCTCTCTCTTTCTCTCTCTACAACCCCCCTCCCCCACAAGATTTGATGGGAGTCGTCTTAGAATAGCCTTTCTTTAAGTTCAATGTTTTCCAATGTACCGTCTCATGGGTTCATACTCCTCATCAATAATAATAATAATCATAATAATAAATTAAATCGGATTTATTGTGTTTTTCTAAAGAACAAAACAAGAAATTACATACGCCCGATTTTGCGACTTCCATTTTCCTTCCCGTCCATTTTCTCTCGGCTCTGCCCAGAGATTGAGGCTGTTGATGGGCGCGACTCCGGCTCGACGTGTAGAAAACCCGTGAATTGCCAATCCCGACTAATTTGGATCCGGACATGGTGCCCAAGTCAGACATTGACCTAATTAATTTATGGATTTCGCTAGGTATTCTATACGCCACTCAGATGGTCAAATCTTTGCTTCTACGCTTGTACCTTAGGTGAAAAAAAAATGACTACATTAATGTTTTGATACTTCAATGAGATTTAAGTCCAATTTATTTCACGAAAAATAGATAATCTAGAAAAAAATTCAGAAAAATAACTGGTTATATTGCTTAGAAAATTTAATTAATAAAAAATTCATTATCAATAATAATTTATATTTAATGATTTTCTTAAATGATTAAAATATATGTTTTTTTCAAATGATATAGGTGATATTTTTTTCAAATACTTTTAAAATTTTAAGTTTTTCACGAACCAAACGTATCGAAAAAAGTTACCTCTGAGGTGGTGCGGGGAGGAATCGAGTGATTAGGTAAAAAGTTAAAACATCTTCAAACATTACTTCGGAACTCGTTTCCTTATCTTGCAATTATGAGATTTGCTGTTCTTTTTCTTTCTTTAATTAATTAAATTTTATTTTATTTAACAAATATTCAAAACGCTAGGTTGGGGGGTGGCGGTGGGGTCCATCTTATCCGAGAAGGTTGGACTTAAATTTTCCAACTTGGGATTAGAATTATATCGAAAGCCTATCAGTGGTGGGGAGGGCGGCCAAGACCAGATCGGGACGCAAACACCACGACGTCGTTTCCTCGCCTTTTCCAGTTTCGGGCCGGGTCGGATCGGATCGTATCGGACCCACCAACCTAACGCGACCCACGAAAATCCAGCGGATCCTGTCCTGTCCTGTCCCATCGTGGAGTAGCGACAAAAAACCCGGGCTAATTTTCGCAGAACCAATTATGAAAATAAGAGTATTAAATTTCCTAACGACAAAACGCAGACTAATTTTGCAGAATAAATAAAGAAAGTGAGATTTTTAAATTCCCTCGTAAAGATGGGAAAATAAAATTTTAGAAAAGGAAAAGAAGAAAGAAAAACCTGCGGGGAATTCAAAGTGACATTTGCGTGGCAGGGGGGGTCCACGGAGAGCGCATGCAAGTTGGGAAGCCGACCGCGTGGAGCTGCTCTTCTCGGTTGCTTCGAGGTGCTCTTTCTCCTCATTTCTTGGGAATTTCGTTCCCTAACCCAACACCCGTCCCCCCTTTTTTTTAATTGTAATGGTCCAGAAAATGAGTTTAAAGGTCCGATTATTTGAATGCCCATGAAATTCCGCTCCATAACCCCATTGGTCTCCACAAGTATTTCTTACCTAAAGTGATTCCCACATAATTGATGAGATTTGAACAAGTAATCTTCAAATTTTGGATCAAAAATCTTTAACACACAGTTAATGAAATCCAAATGAATAATCTTTAATTTTCGAACTGAAAATCTGCCAACATTCTAATTAATAGTGGCATGGTGGGGTCAATTTGAGAGTTAAGCATAGGTGCGAAACAAAATCGGGTTTTTAACAGCGATTTTTACTTTTTTCTATTTGAAAATTTTAAAAAAAAATTAGGGTTTGTAAAGATTTTTAAAACCACATAAACATTATCACATGAAATCACTTCGAATCACTCTAAAATTTTATCTATTTATTTTTCTCACTCTTTTGGGGAAATACAAGAACTAGTTGCATGTTGAGTAATATAAAGTATAAAACAAAAACCGCACTCTCATTTCATTTTCCCGTTGGAATTTTAATTTAATATAAATATTTATATATTAGTAAGTTTTATAGATAAATATCTTTAATATGATGAATGACTAGCTCTTGTGTGAGTTCCCTGGCCAGCGATGTTACCCATATCCCAATGCTTATGTCCATTTTTTTTTTACAATGTAAATAATAGGGAAATAATTTATCATTAATATGAAAGAATGTACCCCATTTAATGTGGAATCTCAACTTATAGAAAATTAGTAAATTTCATATTATCTCAAATGTGCCCATTTAATGTGGAATTTTTGACTTATTGAAAATTAGTAAATATTATAATTATCTCTCAATAAACTATGTAAAACGTTGCCTAGATTAATATATTTATTGTCCTTTGAAATTTTCTCTTTTCTACGAGCCATTCAACACGAAATTGAGTTCATAACTAATCAAATTTGTCTTGACCTAATGTTTTTGTTATCGTTGTTAATTGTTATTATCGTTACGAAGTGCAAAAGAAGGAATTTGATTAGCGGTTTAGCAAAGATTTATAGAGAAAGTGACAAAATCATTGAGTATCGAGATAGAGGCGAGGGAGAATAATGAGAAGGTGTGGATGGAGAGAATATTCAACTACTCTAATAATCTTCAACCACATTAGAGTCTAGTTTCTTCTAAAAGAGTAAGATTATATTTCATGAAGAAGCTTTGGAAAAAAAAGAAAGAATCACTGCCCATTTCTTAAAATATAGTGTAGACGTACTTATAATCTTAACAATTTGCACATGTTTCTCCTCACCTTCTTGCATAATGGTTTGTGAAAAGATTAATTACCCTCCGTCTTCTTTTATCCTTATTTAGTTTCGCATCCTTTAATTGTTTCCGAAGATATAGTTTTACAATTTGGGAAAAAAATTAGTCATCACTAAAATCCCGCAAGAGCAAAAGTTTAATTTCCAATTACACCACCATCCGTGACAAAGGATCCCCCCAGTGGACATACCGGTGACTTTCATTAAGGTTTTGAATTTTGTGAATTTTGTGAATTTTGTGACGGATTATATCATAGGAAAAATTGTCTAAAAAAATTTAAACATAATATACGATGGCCAATTCAATCATAAACATATTAATTTGACCAATTTAGCAATTAACCTTTTGAGAATTTGCCAATGTAGCCATTTCGGCCAAATTTAGCTAAAAATCACTAACGTAGACATTAGGTGTCTACATGGCATAATTAGTGGCCAATGAATGTTAGCACTAAGGTGAGCAGTTTTTGCAATTTTTTTATATTTTATTTTATTTTATTTTTCTCTTTTCTTTTCTTTCCTTTTTTTCTTTTCTATTTTTCCTATATCTCTTCATCTGACCGAGGTCTCAGTGATGGCCAATGACCTCACCAGTTACAAGCAAGGAAAATGCCAAACTAGTATACTTATGACAAATATACCATAAATTAATTTTTTGATCATAAAAAAACTCAAATTAGTATAATATTGATAAATTTACCCTCCATAAGTTTTCATTGAATTTTATCATTAAATTTATGAGTTGAGTGACATGTAACAATGTGATTTTATCATCAAATTACCCACTTAGGTAATGCTTCTTACCTATGGCGGAATCTCATATGTGAATTGTGCTTTCTGCTCTTACCATCCAAACTTTGACCATCTATTTTTTGGGTGTTCCATTACTGCCGCCTTAGCTACTTTTTGGGCTTCTAGATTTAATTTCGCATGGTGGAATAGATCTTGGTTGGATAACTTACATTGGGCTATCAACTTTTTATCTAGAGCTTCTTTCCACTCTGCTCTTGCCTGGTTTGCATATAGTGCCCTATGCAACATCATTTGGAAGAAGCGGAACAATATACTCTTCCAGGAGAGGACTCCCTCCCTTTCGGCCATGAAAAAGCACCTTGAAAAGGTTATTAGGGACAAAGCCTTGTCCTTCCACTAGGTCCCTCCCACCTCTACAAATCAAAGATTGCTGTGGTGCTGGTCTCTCAACCCATCTATTTTGATGGATTGACCTCTCTTGCATGCTCTACCTTTATGGGCGAAGGACTTAGTTGAGTAGGGGGTTATTCCTAACCCTCTACTGTCCGGAGGGTCCTGTTGGTGTCGTGGAAGCTGAAGACGAGGCTGCACCTGGTTTCTTCGGAAGCTACTTCAGCGGCGAGATAGTTCTTATCTACCAATCTTTGAGTTGGGATCCTCTTCCCTTCTCCTTGTTCATCAGCATCCTTTTTTGCGCTTGCCCTATTTCTTGTTTTGTTGTAAGGGTTTCCATGTTCTTCCTTTCCTTGTAACTGCTGTGTTGCTTGCCTTTAGCCCCTGTTTTGGCTTGTTTCTACTCATGTGCAGTTTGTGGCTCCACTCCCTTTGTCCTTGGTACCCTTCCACTCGTTCTGATTTGTTTGTCTTCGTAAGTGCAAGTTTTTGGTATCGAGTTTTTGCTATATAGTTGTATAGCTCTTTGATTTAAAGTCAATATATTTCTTACCTTCTACCAAAAAAAAAAAAAACGTGATTTTATCATTTATTTGTGGTTTTTCTCGTAATATTAATCCAATTTACAGAAATTAATAGATTATAAATTTGTCACAAATATATCGGTTTAGAGTTTTTAGTGATTAAAAATGAGTTTAGAGTAAATTTGTTACAAATGTACAAATTCAAAGTTTTTTGTGATCAAAAACTTGGTTTAAAGTAAATTTTGTCACATAGATATTAATTTAGAGTTTTTTGTAGTATTATTCATATATTTTATATCCATCAGTACGTATTGTTAAATGGTGTTTTACTATATATAAGGAAAAAGGACAATTGTGAATAAAAAGCACAAAAATAATTGATGTAAGTTGCTAATTGCTGTCCGACACTTGTGCTTTTGAAAATATATAAAATAAAGTGCAATTAGAGGTGAAATTTAGAAGGGTTAATTGATCTCTTCCCTTATAAATTTCTTCCAATCATGTTCGTCCTTTTCCTTCTTCTTCTTTTTTTATGGCTTAATTACATTTGTTTTCTCACATCTCGAACAAAAAAAAAAAATTGTGGGAGATAGACAATGGCTTACATCCGATAGGCAGATGGAGAGCATGGGACGAGTTACGCCCCATCGGCGTAGCTCCTCCATGATGCGGATGCCGCCGGAGATAGACAAGTACGTCAAGGGCGTGGCCGTCGCCACCACAAAGGCGAGGCGGATTTATACTGATGACGTGGCAAAATATAAAATTCTTAAAAATTTACTTGTCGACGTGTCACAGCTTTGGAGTAGGTAACACTTTCTGGTCAAAAGAGGGGGTAGAACGATAATGTCTATCCATTCCTAACGGATAGATCCAATCCTTGCAACCCACACGCCCAAGATGCTGGTAATTTAGATATGTATGGCCACTAATCTTCATTCTGATATCTTAATCATTGTCACTAAGTGATAAAAAATCAGGGTCTCATTTTCGATGTTCACGGTGTTCATCTGTTAGAGCATATAAACGTCAAATCACACATTTATTTAATAACTTATGATTTATAATTAATTTGTGTTAGGATATATGTGTAAGTTGTGTTAGAAAAATTCTACATCAAAGAATTAATGCAGTGTAAAGCAATTAATATATCATAATTAACTCATAATTCATTAATTTAAGTTTTTGAGTAAAGATGACGAGCTTCAGACTTGAGCTCTATATTGGCGATCTCATTTATCAGACTTTTGCTACCAACTCTCAACAAATGGTATTCAAAGCCCATGATCGTGGTTTCCAAGTAAGTGGACATTGTGGAAATTGATGGAGAATGATACATGAATTATCGAGCTTACACGTAAGGGGAGATTGTTAAGATATACGCGTGAATTGTGTTAGAGAAATCTCATATCGAAAAACGATATGGTATATAACAATTAATTGACTCATAACTCATTGACTTAAGTTTTTTAGTGAATGTGAATCTAAATGAATATATTAATAGATCGAACTTAGACATGCTCTTGGCGATCCCTTCAGGTGAAAGTATCGGATTTCTGTTGCATACTCCCAAAGTGTGCAACAACCCATAAAATCTCGTATTACATTAGAGCACGAGAGTATGAGTTCAAATCTTTCTAATTTCTATAACATGGAATATCCTTGTTTTGGAAGATAATCGGATTAGGGTTCCTCTGGGGAGGTCCAGACAAAGTGGAGATGGTCTTTTCGCACCTGGACATAACTGATGCTCCTTCTGGTTGGAGTGTTCACGGTAAAAACAGTTGTTTGGCCTTGAATGTTTCCGTGAAAGATCAACACCTTCTTCCCAATTTGGTATCAGTCAATTCGAAATGCGGACAAGAAAATAAAATTTATGAATAAAAGATTAAAGATACTTTTTGACTCACGATCATTCCGACTTACACGTGGGAGGCCGTGATGGGGGGGCATGTCGACCAAAGCCCACTGTTTTGGGAACCAATCAAATGGGATTTTCCCATGTTGTATTCCACGAAGTAGTCTCTCGAAATCCAATGTATCATCTTGTCATCATTTGACTGATCTACATATGTTTAAGCTTAGGTTCATCCCCCCCGACTCTCCTCCTCAAATTTAGTGAGTTGTCCAAACTAATCAATGTCGCTGAGGTGGGCCTGGCCGGCCGTCTCTTGCGGCCATCCATGGTTTTGGCGATTTAGACCTTGTCATTAGATTCACGTGTACCATGATCGTATTTTTTTGTCAATGACAGAGGCATCATCAACTCAGTCATCTTGATTGATCTTCATATGACAATTTTCTATAGAGGATGACCAACCGTACCATGAGAGATTCCGAGTAAATCAACGACCCGCGATTGATGTAGCTCTTGCGTCACTGTGAATAGATCCATCGCTCTTCGATAGGTCTTTTGAATCAAAACTCTACGATTGATGCGATTGACCAAAGCGTATCTGGCCCTCATCTCATTGGAACGGAGTCACTATGGAAGGACACAAGTGGGGCAGGTAAAATACAAATATCTGCTGCCGGGGGTAGAGGTTATGCAAATATGCCCCACATGAGGGCACGAGACCAGGGCGAGGACATGGGATGCAATTTCTTGCACATACCCTACCCTCGTCCGATCAGTTGATCGACAATCCGATGAAACTGTTCGAATTCCACAACGACAAGCCAAGTCGTGTTTCTTGTTTTTTTGGTTCTTATGTACTTACTAACGTTTGGAAAATCCAAGGGGTTATTAACATGGTGTCTAGACGGAGAGCTGAAGGAATATTCCTCACCAAAATATAAGCAACTTGTCGTGAATAAAAAAGAGACGGAAAAAATACGGACATCATCGGGGTCCGCTTCGATTATTGACTCCTGACTTTCAGGAAATGAAATTGGAAGCGGAACCGCCTTTTTCATTTTATACTCTTTTTTCCCTTCCAAAACCAGCGAATGGTTTTGTTTTGTTTGGTGGGGGAGGGGCGGTTTTCCCCCCTCCCTCCAAGAACCGTGGGCGGCGACACCGCAGCGCAACACCAGCAACCACCGTCGTCGGCATTGGTGGGTCCAAAAGGAGGACGCGGCTTTCACCGCTATTATCCTCAACTCGTTGTTTAATCTACTCCGATATTCGCGATGCTTATCTTTCCTGGTTTTTGTCTCCAAGTTGATTTAACATGCTCTAGCAGTGCGTTGGCCTTAGGGAACTTGAAGGGGGTGAGAGTATCTTCCTTTTTCTTTTCTGGTTTGTTGAATTTTGGAAATTTTTCGACATTTATCCATCGAGGATCTGTTTGATTGAAGGAAAACTGCTTTCGGAAAATTATTTTTCAACTTTTCAGTATTTGGATGGCGGAAAATTAATTGATCGAGGGAAAATGACTTCCCTTTTTACTAAAGAAGGAAATCATTTTCTCTAAACTACCAAACAAATGAAAGTTAACTATTTTTATTGAAAATGATTTTACTAGAAAACTAATATATTGAGGGAAAATAACTTCCCCCACGTATAGAGCTTTTCATCACATAAAGATTCGCTCACCACTCCAATGGTATTTTGTACAGTATTCAGGGATTTTCAGCTTAGAAACTAAAAGGTTTTCCAATTCGAATGTTACCGACTACATGCAAACTGATCTAAGTCAAGCCTATCGCACATACCAAAAGTCTAAATTTGACTGGTTCATGGGGTAGGCGCATTTCATGGGTGTCCAAATAATCAGATCTTCATGCCATTCATCTGAATTATAAAAAGACCAAAAAAAAAAAAAAAAAAAAAAAAAAAAAAGTTTCTCCAATTCTAGGGATGAACGTCATAAGATATCTAGATTTTTTCTATCATAATTGTTCGTTCTTAGCTTAGTAAAGATGAAAGTTATTTTAAGTGAATGTTTTATCAACATTTACTTTTTCCGGAGAATGTATTCATTAACACAAATAGTATGAATAGGATGTTGGACGGGAGAACAACATATGGTCGAAATTAAAGGGAAAAGTATTAAAAAGGTTCTAAACATATTGTATGTGTACGAATCGAATCATTAACCTTTCATTTGTGTCAATTAAGTCCTAAATCTTTTGATGATTCTATATAGTTCATCTAGTTAATTTTGGTCGGAATCACTATTATAGATGTTGGTTATCTCACCAAGATCCAAGAGAGGGCCATGACTCTAACTTGTTGGCCGGTGAGGGCACAACACCCTCGCTTGATTTGGGCTAGGGCCACAAACCCTCATTGGCCATAAGCAATGGCATCTTGGCGAGGGTGCGAAGGGCCCTCGCTCAAACCAAGCAAGGGATAGTGACCCTCACCTATGGCTAGCAATGATCGGTCGATGATCTCGCTGGCCAAGAGTTGTAAAAATAAAATATAAATAAATATTAAAAAGTTATAAAATTTGTGTGCATCAATATTAGACGTTCTAACCGGTCATGTCATGTAAGATGTTTGGTGTTCATGTTATAGATTTCGAGTTAAAATCAGTTGGGTAAACTATATTAGCAAATCATCCATAGATTTAGGACTCAATTAGTACAATTGAAATATTTTAAACTAAATAGGCACAAATCCATTAAATTTAGGAATTTTTCGTGAAATTGACTATATGGCTCTTTTATACTTGGTTTTGGACCCCATCGTTCTGGCAAAGACAGAGGCCTTAAGTGAACACGCTAGCAATGACAAATGAGTCCTTCCAATTATATCAAAATAGCTCTGGTGACAAATTTATGACTTAATTAGACAATCAAACAAATGTTGAAGACTTAATTGACTAAAATAATATGTTAATGACTCAATCGCTTAGCAGAACTGAAAGATGACTTTACATGATATTTTCAAAATAATTGAGAAATTAAGGTGCAATAATTTATTATTAGGTTGGATAATACACAATGCAAAGTGTAATCGGATTATACTCGGTGATGAAGGCAAAATGCAATCTTGAAGATATAATTTTTTTTATGCAATTGTCTCAAGGAAATTAATTAAGCACTACTAGTTTACTAAATTAATCTGAAATGCAAATTTTGTGCAATATACTGAAAGTAACTTTTGGACACTATGTATACTTAAGTTTAATGACATGAGTCTTTTCTCTTATAAATTATCGGAAAAACCAAAAAGTTTGAAGGAAAATATCACAATAATAAGTAGTAAACTTCACTTTATCCAGAGAAAATATTTCAAGATATTAACAAAGTTAAAAATATTATATCTTTCGGGTAATAACTAAAGTCACGGATATGTTCTTAAAAGACGAGTCTGTGATTATTTTTGCTTACCATGCTCTAATGAAATGTCTTGAATTTTGATTTTTTGTTTGTTTTGGAACTCTATGAGATTATCTTGTTGTTGTGACTTTTGAGATTTTCTATCATGTATCATTTTGATAATGGATAGAAATTTCTTTTTGATAAAAAAAAAAAGAAAATCAATTATATCCATAACTTCACACAAAATTAACTCTATAATACACTCGCATGTGATGTGACATAGATAAAGGAAAATCTATTGATGCATCTACATAATAATATATATAGAGAGAGAAAAGTTGACTTTGTTACCTTTGATACAATACACTTTTGGTTTCATAAAGATCAATATGTAGTAAGAAATGTAATATTAAAAATATGTTAAAGAACAATAATTATTAAAGAAAGTGACCTTACAGTGTCCTTTGAACTAAATAGAAATAGTCCGTGATAAATTAAGTATTTATAAGGAGAAAAGCCACAAAAAACATCAAAATATGTCTACTACAACACATTTGTCCTAGCTTTGTTTTGTGACCTAAAAAACTACAAACTATGTCACCGTGACATATTTACCCTAAAAAATTTTGTGATATAAAAAACTCAAAATTTTTATCCGTGTGACATATTTACCATCCGCTAAGGTTTTGTCAAATGATATCCTAGCCACAAACGATGTTATTTTTTATTTCACTTAAGTCACATGAACGTCATGTCAATATTATTTTTAACGGTACTCAATAGGAGAATTTTGATGGAGGGTAAATGTATTACATGGATACAAATTTAAAAAATTTTATGTCACAAAAAATGTTTTTTGTAAATATGCTATAGCGGGGTTTTTTGTGATTTGTTTTTCCTTATAAAATATGACTTAAGAGATGTTATAAATTTTTTTGTGAATTTATAACGCAAATGACTTCATAATATTCAATAACCAACGAAGTTATATATATATTTATATATATTTCCAAGTGATACTTCCTTCCCTCTAATAAAATTTCATAATCGTCGTCATCCTCTAAAAGTACTATATTTTCATATAACCCATAGTTGCAAGAGGCCACAGGCACTTTTAATAAACATAAGGTTTATATAAATTTGAGAAAGTAATCTCATGCTCAGCACGAGCAAGTATACTAGAGAACAAAGACAGATAGCTTTTTTTTTTTTTTTTTTTTGGGGGGGTGGTGTTAAAAAGGCATACGGCTCCAGAGGATTTCCTTAACCAAACCACTACCCATGAGTTAAACAACCAGCCATAGGTAGCAAGAACCCCTTCTTCAACCCTATGAAGAAGCGTCATAAGGATTTTCAATAAGTATCATTCTAAATGTGTTGCAAGCAAGTAGAGTGTTTAAGGTCGACTTTACAAGGTTTTGATGTTTTCTAGGATATTTGGAGAATGAAATGTTGATTTAGTGGCATCTCTCTTTGATGGAAAGGAGAGGTAGGGTTCAAATAGGGTGCAGTAAGGAAAATGTGATTTATATGAAAATCGCATACATCTTCTTTTTCTTAATCAGGCAAAAAAAAAAAAAAAAAAAAAAAAATAGAGGATATATTATAGTCAAAGTCAATCAATATAATTAGTATTTCGCTTAACATAGAACAATAATTCTCAAGAAAAACATTGAGATTCCCCTCGTACTAATCATAAAAATTAAACTAATCTGAATTATCTGAAAATAATCCTCACAAAAAAGTAATTGAAATGTTTTTATAATAGAAAACCAGGTACCATTCTCTTGTCATCTCCACTTTTTTCTTGAGGATGGTCGTTGGGTTGGGCTTTGGGCCTATCTAAATGCGCCCTGAACCTTACTCTCTCATCAGCACTAGCAAAGCTAAACATAATGAAACCGTGTTCCGAGATTTCCAGCTCAAAAACTGGAGATGTTCTGTTCGAATGTTACCATTGCATGCAAACTATTCTAGGTCAAAGCCTCTTACACAAACTAAAAGTCTAGATTTAATCCGTTCGTGGGATTTGTAGGTGCATTTCATGTGTGTCCAAATAATCGAATCCTCACGCCATTCACCAAGATTAAAAAAGACAAATAACAAAAAGAAAATTGCTCCAATTCTAGGGATGAACGTGATTAGATATCTAGATTTTCTCTATCATAATCGTCCGTTCTTAGTCCAGTAAAGATGACAGTGATTTTAAGTGAATGTTTTATCAACATTTACTTTTTCAAGAGAATGTATTCACCACAATCTTCCTAATTGAACACAAACAGATGAGTAGATGTCGGTCAGGAGAGCAAAATATGGTCAAAATTGACAGCAAAGTTCTAGACCTATTGCATATTTCGACCAAAAAAAAACTTTGTATATATACTAATTAAGTCATGAAACTTTTAATTATACCAATTGAGCATTAAACCCTTTGATGATTTACCAATGTAATCTATTCAGTCAATTTTGGTCGGAATCACTAACATGGACACTGTTGTCCTACATAGTGTGGCCTAGGTTGACGTCAATAATTTTTTAAATTTCTTCTTAATTTTTTCTTTTCTTTTTTTCCTCAATTGTGGGTCGACGACTGCCACCGGCTCTATGTGAGGGCGTCCAGCCCTTGCCTAGATCCAAGAAAGGACCGCAACTTTCGCCTATTGGCCAATGAGGTCCACAATGCCCTTGCTTGGTTTGGGCAAGGGCCACGGTACAATTGCAAGTGAGGGGCGCCTGGCTCTTGGTGAGGGCGTGGAGGCCCTCGCCCATGCTTGCAAAAGCCACAATGCCCTCACCTATGGCTAATAATGGTCGGCTGATGACCTCGCTATCCTAGAGTTGGTAAATAAAAAATAAAAATAAATAAAAATTTTGCCTACGCCAGTGTTGGTTGTGCCATGTAGGTCGGCCGCTCGTCTATGTTAGGGATTTTCCACCAATATAAGCCACATAGACTACACTGGCAACTTGTCGAAAAAATTTAGGACTCAATTAGTATGAAATGTTTAGAATTGAATTAGCATAAATTTGTTATATTTAGGACTTCTCTCCATAATTGACTTTATGACTGTTTTCGGGTACTTGGTTTTGGACCCCATCGCTTTGGCAAGGACAGAGGCCTTCAGCCAACACGCTAGCAATGGCATGAGTCTTTCCAATTAGACAAACATTGAAGACTTAATTAACTAAAATAATATTTTAACGACTTGATTGCTCAGCAGTATTGAAATATACTTGATAACCTGGAAATAATCGAGAAACTACGATTGTAATAATTTATTATTAGGTTGGATAATATAAGATGCAAAGTGTAATCTTATTGTACTCGATGATTTAGGCAAAAATGCAATCTGGGAGAAAGATATTTTTCATGCAATTGGCTCTGGAAGATTAATTAGCTTTTAGCAATTTATAAGTGTACTAAACACTAGTAGTTTACTAAAATATGAAATGCAAATTTTATGGAATATACTAAAAGTGACTCTTGGACACTAGGTGTACTCAGTTTTAATGAAATGAATATTTTCTCTTATAAATAAAAATCTAAGAGTTTTATCAAGAAAAACTAAAAAGTTTGGAGGCAAATATTACGACAATAAGGAGTAAACTTCACTTTTTGAGAATGAAGATTTTTATACAGAGTTAAAAATATTACATCTTTTCAGTAATATCTAAAGTAACATGTAAAAAATTGACTCTATGTAAATGAGGAAATTAATTATATCTATAACTTCACACAAGATTGACTCTATAATGCATGGCATGTGTGGCATTAGATAGAGGAACAAGAAAGAAGTTGACTTTGTTTAGTAAAATATAACACACTTTTGGTTTTATAAAGAATAATACATCTTATTTTCCTTAATTAGGCAAAAAAGAAAAGGATGCATAGTCAAAGTCGATCAATATTATTGGTATTTCACTTGACATTACATGTACCACTCGCTTGTTATTTAGAAAAAAAGGGGTACCATACTCTTGTTATTTTTCCTTTTTTCGTGAGGATGGTCGCGTTTGGTTGGGCTTTGGGCCTATCCCTACCCAACTCCACGACATCAAATGCAACCCCTGCAAATTTCTTTCCCCCTCCCTTCCTCACTTGCCTATATTATTTGCACATGTAATGGAAATATCTCTTTTCCTAAATTCAACACCACATCTTACGTTTCACGAGTCAATTTTTTATTTGAGCTCACCATTTTTTTATTAATGATTTCGGGATATGAGAAGAACCCCTTCTCTGAATTCTCTCTCTCTCCCCCCCAAAAAAAAAAAAAAAAAAAAAAATTGGGGACATTTTCTCATGTTAAAGGTCCACAAAGGGGAAATAAAAATAAAACCCGATTGAATACATGATTGAATTATTATAATTCTAGGGTTGATGACTACATGTGATTGAAAATGACAGATGGGGCATCAATGGAATGGCTTAGATCCCTCAATTCCTCAACACCAGTGCTTACAAAGGAGTGGGGATCAGCTCGAGAGACTTCAACTTCACCAGTCACCACCATCACACATTCATTGTCCTCCCTAGGATGAGATAAGATCGCCGAGAGCCCGCCACGTGGCGCTGTCATTGCGCTGGTAACGATAAGGCTAGATCAAAAACCTTCCCCCCTTATGTGGCCAGCAAGCGGTAATGTCATCACCTATCAGAACCGACGGCCAGGATCCGCGGCCTGTCAAGGCCGGGGATTTGTGGCCCTAGGATACGTGAAGGGGGACCTTGTGTTTATATATAGGATGAATCCCACAATGAGTTCCATAAGAGAGCATAGAAGTTCTCACTCACCAAAGGAAGAAGAAGAAGAGGAAGAAGATGGCCTCCTCAATGCTCTCCTCGGCTGCTATGGCCACCGTCAAGAGCACCAGCCCGGCTCAGGCTGCCATGGTGGCTCCGTTCACCGGCCTCAAGTCTGCCTCGGCCTTCCCGGTCACCCGCAAGAGCAATGACATCACCTCTCTCCCCAGCAACGGTGGAAGAGTGCAATGCATGCAGGTATACTCGTCTAGCTTTAGCTTATAGAATCATTTCTCGGCACTTGAAACAATTCAGGCTTAGATCGATTTCTATAACACGTGCCTTTAGATGGAAGTTCTCATGAGTAGCCTTAGTTCCAGCTGACATGGAAGAACGTTCTCTTTGCTGGTGTGCATAAAAAAGGTGGGAGTGAATCTGGCCAGCGTCGTGAGCGCGAGTTGTCGGGCTCATTCTTCATTAGAATCAACCGGAAGTTAATTCCATTTTCGTGCTGTCTGTAGAAAATGAACATCTTAGGAGAATTGCCTAACGACGATTCTAGTCAGTGAGGTTATTAGCAGCAACAGTGTCCTGAATGTCCTGAATAAGTTGAGACTTACGTCGATGCACATGGGCAGGTGTGGCCACCGGTCGGGCTGAAGAAGTTCGAGACGCTGTCCTACCTGCCTCCCCTGTCTCCCACACAATTGGCGAAGGAAATCGACTACCTGCTCCGCCAGGGCTGGGTTCCTTGCTTGGAATTTGAGACTGAGGTCCTTGTCTTCAACACCCTTTTTCAATTTCGAGTTCTTGACACAAGTCGCAACGCCATTATGCAATTGCTTTGCCTAGGTATATGATCTTTAACTCGTAGTACATATTGTGATGGAATGGTGGGATTTCGCTTTTTGTTTATGCAGAAGGGCTTCGTCTACCGTGAGCACCACCACTCCCCGGGGTACTACGATGGGAGATACTGGACCATGTGGAAGCTGCCCATGTTCGGGTGCAACGACTCGGCCCAGGTGTTGAAGGAGCTTGAGGAGTGCAAGAAGGCTTACCCCACCGCTTTCATCAGAATCATCGGCTTCGACAACAAGCGTCAAGTGCAGTGCATCAGTTTCATCGCCTTCAAGCCCCCGGGCTTCTAAGCAAGCTTATGTCATAGTGGATCGTGGGGTTACCCTCGAAGCGGCATCGTTCCAAACCTTTCAATTGTAGCTAGATGTCGAATGATCCATTTTTCCCTTATTACCCAAGTTCTGTGATATTTGTGTACTTTTGAGTTCGCAGATGCGTTGCATTAAGACCCGATTTATTTTATGAATGAATTCAGCTGTTTGCTTGTTTACTTTCGTTGTTGATGTCCTCCACTGAGTGCAAATTGCTTGATGATGCCGGGTGTGTCCACCACGAGTGCTGTTTCTTTTGGTTATCGAAAGATGACTTCGTCAATCCTTCCAAGCTAGATGTTGAAGGAATTGCAAGGATGTTAGCCATTCATGAGCTGACATAATGAAGTGATTGAGCCAAGCTTCAAATGGAGGAGAAGAAGGGAAACATCTGAGCGACGGAAGAGTACCTTGAAGAATCTCTAGAGTTAGACGTAAGGGTAAAAGTGATTGCTTAGTTGCGAACTAGAACTCGCCTCGATTCCAACCGAGCATGAGTAGGTTGAGTGTCAGATCTCGTTGAGCTCGACAATCGACTCGAGCAACATCAGCTGCTTTTAAAGCCTTTTCACTTATAAATGAAGTATCATATGGAGTTTTAAACTACCATTTGCTTCAAGAGTTAGGAAGTAAAGTTAACGCTTGAACTCAAGTATAAGTCATCTTGAACTAAAATTGAGTATTTAGTGCTATTACTGCATTCTGAGTGTCAAGCCTTGAATATTCTCACGTGTAGTCAAGTGCTGCGACGTACGGACATGAATGGGCTACACCCTCAGTAACTCCAGATACAATAACAACGTTGGCACTCGAGGCAATTATGGATCTATACCAGAAAAAGCACACCCATTCTAGCACCATTGAAGCTTCTGTGGCTGAACTGGTGCCGGCTTACAACTCGACTATTCTAAGCATCAATTTATCTTGTAACGCATACATCAAAATGAGAAAGTTTGAGGCACAAATAGAGAGAGAGAGAGAGAGAGAGAGAGAGAGAGAGCCATAAGACACCATCTAGGATAAGCATTTTTCAAAGAGGAAAAGTTGCCGGAGAACGTCTCCAAGACTGTCATCAAGTATAAAGTAAGGGACGAGATAGACGGAAATTCCTTGCCTTGATCCTCTGTAGATTAAGGTACCCGGAATGGGCTCTCGATCTCTAAAAGGATATCCTATAGCTAATAGATCTCAATCATAGATCTCTCTCTACTTGAGTACTCATAACAGTACATAAAACTCTTATTGTGGAGAAAATATTCAGTGGTTCGTGCGCGCCACGTCATCCGCTGACCTGGCGCGCACGAACCACTCAGATACCAACACCTGTCCCGAGCGGGACCCCCTGGAAAATGAGAAAAGGGCTGGTTTTTGGTCGGCTCGGCTCGGCTCGGCTCGAAAGGACGGTCAGCTTATTCCTCCCGCTCAAAATTTTTCTCTCTCCTCACTTGAATGAATGGGCGGCTTCTCTCTCCCCTCGTAAAAGAACCAAGAACGCTCAAAGCCTTCCTCTGTTTCCTTTTCCGCGCATCCCACCTCTCTCCGCCTCCGCCTCCGCGCATCGCTGGTCATCTGCCTCTGGCATCTCGGTCTCGTTCCCGAGCGGCACCAGGCTCCCCGCCGCTGACCGGGCGCTGTCCCTGACACTGGCCTGCTCGGTCGTGACGGAGATCTCGGCGGACTTGGGCGGGGTCGACGGCGCGACGAAGAAAGAGAGGCCTGCTGCATTTTCTCTCCTTTTTTCAACGGGGCGCGCGCTTTTTCTTTCCGCTTCTGCCTCTCTCTTCCTCAAGCACTCCTCTCCTCTCTGTCCCGAGCCCTCTCACTCACCTCAAGCGCCCCCCTCCTCGCCTCGTTCTTGGTCGATGATGGCGGAGCTCTGCTTAATGGCTTCGCATGGTTATCATCCGGGCCTCGTTCTTGGTCAGGAGCAGGGCGCGAACAGAGTCGTCAGGGTGAGTCTCGACTTCTCTCGGTTCCTCTCGATTCCGTCCGTCGCGGATTCGAATCGGAACGAACTGGGTTTCGTGCCTAGGGATTGCCGAAGCGCTTTGGATAGCTTCCGTCGGTTGATTCTTGTGCGGTGTCGTCGATTTTGTTCTGTTGTCGTGGCAGCTCCGTGCTCGCTGCTTGGCGTTCGGTCTTTGATTGGGTCGTGTGGTGTTTTAGCTCTGTAGCTCGTCGTTAGCTGCGGCTTTTGTGAGTTTCGATGCTGCACTGTGCACGTCGTTGACTGGCTCTCTGATGTGTTGCAGAACTCTGGTTCTCCAGGAGATTCATCTATGTAAGATCTCTTGATCACGAGTTTTTTGTCTTTTCACTACTCTTTGTCTAAAAGATTGAAATTTTACAACTCCATCTTGACCTCCGTGGCTTGATGCTCCAAGCTTGGTGATTTCGGGTTTAAAGAGTGTCGCGAAGTTGCAATTAAATTTTGCTTTTCATTGGTGCTTGCACGTTGCGAAGCTTTGTCTTTGTTGATTCTGACCTCCTCAATTGTTTAGGGTGGTTTAGATCCATGTGCAGTGATGGTTAGGGATTTTCTTTTGTTCTATGTTAGATTATATAAATGGCTAATGTTGGTCAGGTGTCAGTTCCTTGTTATTTTGCATACTGCATTCGGGAAATCTAATTATGGAAAGTGCAGGATCTTCAGCTAATTTTGCCTGCTGCTAGGACAAGACAAGACATTATAAGATTGGGATCCATGACCCTCAGTCCTAATCAATTCAAGGAGGCAGTGGAACCCCTATATGTACTGTTAGCAGCAAAGCGGTGTGTGCAGATTGATTCTGTGGAGAAAGATCCCGTGATTCTAGATTTGCAAGGTATGCACGTAATACTCAGTTGAAGATCTCTCTCTTTTATTTTTTATTTTTTTTAAATCAATTCACGTTATATGTCAGCTTGTCCAAAAGGAGAGACCTTGAAATAAAGTGCTCGCGTTCCTTCTGGGTATAATTTATTTCTCATGTAAATTTGTTAATTACAAGCTTCAAGTCATTGATTTCATTTGATGAAAATCTCACCCTTCATGCCACAGAGATAATGAAATTTTTTGGCGCTACTATTATTTATCACCCTTACAGTTTTAAATCATCTTACCACAAAACAACTTAAGAATCTGAATTTGTATCCATTTGCAAGTGCTTGATGGTATAAGCAATTATATTAGGCCACGTGAATTTGTAGAATCATAAGCTTAATGGAAACTGACCTAGCAATTTAGTCATGGCACTTGCATTTGTATGGTCAGAAAATTCATGGAAACTGAATTTCAACAACAAATGCGGGATTACTGTTGGGGTTGGTAGAACTGGCTAAAGTGCTGAACCATCTATATAGGTTTAGGAGATCACTGAAACCAAGATCTGCTTCTAAAGAAAACAATATAGCTTTTGTAGGACATGTGTTGCAGTGCTCTTTGCAGTGAAACAGGTTACTTGTCGTGAGAGGGGATGGTCAAGTAATGGTTTATTTATTATGATTGCAGATGTCCACTCAACTACTGGGCCCCTAGGCACCGGAATTGCCGAACAATCCACCATGCAGAGAGAAGTCTTTGAGTTTAGCATGTCTGGATGAGTTGTGCTGAAAAGGCTGGACTAGATATGTCTCTAGTATCTGATTTAACGGGTCTTCACTCAGTGGAAACTGACATGCATCGCCTGCCCATCATTCCTTCTCTTGTCTACCCTAACTTTCAATTTTCCACTCAGAGCGCTCTCTCAGATTTCATGGGAGATTTGGTCTGAAATTCAAAAATAACTATTAACTCCGATGGTAGAGTCTTGATCGCAGCTAGTGGGGCTGAGATGAAGGATCTCCTCTCAATTGTAGCGGAGTTTTATCTATCGAGGAACTTAACTCAAGGGAGAAAGCTTTCGATGCCAGTTCCTTACTTCAGAAGGTATGACAACAACCACCTCATATGCTTAATGATGCTTTAAGAGGAGTTTTCTGAATATTGATGTTCTTTCCTCTTTCCTTTTTGTCCTGATGATTACGCTTGCATGCCATGTGTGATCACTAGAGCTTGAGCTGATAGAGTGCTCTCTCTCTCTCTCTCTCTGGATCTTCTTTTTCGCTTAAATTCACATTTACCCTCTATCATACGGTACAGTTTCTTTATTCTGTTGCTTGTATCATGACAATGCATTGAAGTTGGAAGTTTATAGGATAAGTGCGTATGCATTTATTTGGACGTCAGAGTTGGTGGTCCTCTCTTTTACTATCTGAAGCTACTACTAGTGGGCTAATGGATGTTATAACTGGTAAAATTTTCAGGGAAATCTTTGACAAACCAAGGACTAACATCCATGGGTCTTCCTTGAAGCTTGAAGCTAATGCAGTTGCTCCTGTAAAAGGTAATTTGGTGCTAAACTTGTAAGATATCTAGTTTCTTTCAATTATTGATCGAGTCAGAATTAGCAGTGTCATAATATTTCTTTCACATCACAGAGTGCAAGGTTTATATGTGTTAGTATAGTCTTTGAATAACTTATATTGATCCACATTTTCTGAGCATTGTTGTGTTGGTCAGATGACTAATGGAAACAATATTTGGTACCAGAAAAAGTTTATTTGTCCTTTGTGTTTCTCATTACTTGTATTGTAATTTGAATTGGTGCAGATAGTATGATAATAAGATGCTCACTTTTCCTTGCTCTATTGTCCACCATGATGGATAGAGTTTTTCTGGTGATTACTCCTAATTATTGAACTATATTTGTGGAAAATCGTGTGATTTAGCAAGAGTTGTTGATTTGAGGGATTAATTGGATGGTTAGCCTAATTTGCTCGGCCTCAATGAGTATAAAATGTAAGGTTCTGCCCATTTCCTAGCGCTCAAGAGAAGTGGATACAGAAAAGGGAATTTGAATTTGCAGAGTTGCTTCATAGGAAATTCAGCTTTTATGCATCCAATGGCTTCACATTTTTCATGGATGCTGCCTCCCCTTCTAAAAGTATGCAAGTATTCTTTTTGTAGATGTGTTTAATCCATGATATCCTGCCTTTACCATCACTGCACGAATTTGAGCTCTTCATTGTGTTTGTCATGCAGTTACTTCGTGCCATACACTCCCTTTGGTCTCCTCCTGTTTTCTGTATGTTACCCAGTGAGCTGAAGGCTGCAATGACCATAAGTAATGTGGAGCAGACTGGCCTTCTTGGAGAGGGGGTTCCTAAATCTTCAAAGTCCACATTGAATTCGGCAGATGGATCTCAAACTGACTTGAGCAAGGAAGGAAATATGGAGACAAATGAAAATGATATTCGGAACTGGTTGAAAGGTGTCAGAGACAGTGGGTAAGTGTGAATATTTACTAACCTAGATGAGTATTTCCCCATTTCCTTCTCGTCCTTCTAGTTGAGGGAGAAAAGTGGGGGATTGGAGCACGTGATGTGGATCCGATAAGAAAAGAATAGGGTCACCAAAAATTTGTAAACGTTTCCTGGACATCAGAAGAAGGTTTCTGTTTTGCTAAAATTTCTGTTCTTAAAGATTGTCAGACCTAAGTCTTTTGGGGTTTAAACAGACTACAGCAGGATGTAAAACTTTTACTGGTAACACTTGAGGTGGGGCGTTGAAAACAATTTGATATGAGGCATTCATTAATGGTCCAAATGTTGTGTTTGAGTTCTTTTTAGCCCTCGACTACAAAATACCAAGTGTCATACAAAATACACCGCTTCGATTTCGCATGATAATGTGGGCGAGAAGACGCAGCATTGTTCAACTCTAACGAGATGTTGGTTTAATAAGTTATAAGTCCGTTCACTTTGGTCCTTTAAGCTCTCAATTCAGCTGGTTAAATCTCATTAGTAGTCTCCATACTCGTTCTTTCTTTTGATTGGTCATCATAGTAAAACTCAATTTCACCAGGCATGTTTCTGTGCCTGAAGAGATTAAACTCTACACTCTGCAGTCTCATAATCCCGATTTTGATTAATATGAATCTATAAGAAATGATGCACAAATTAGGTAAATTATATGCGCGTTTCCCCTATGTCCTCCTGAAAGCTTGGCTGAGTTTTAACAATGGCTTTTCATGGTTGCTAGTACTGCTCATTATGCAAAAAATTCATCACTACAACTAGAAAATGAACCCTTATTGACATAGAAAAATTGTGATATTTTGACGCTACAATATATATGATACAAGCTTTTAGTCTCATACAGAAGAACCTTCTAAAAGCTTGGGGAGATAGAACGAGGCAAGAGAAGAAAAGAAAGGTAAATGCACCTAATTTGTCTAATCGTCCCTATCTTGCTGGTTTCATTGCTCACTGTCACTGCTCAAAGTCTACAAAAAAAGAATTTATGCCACCACCTGCAAAGCACCCTAATGCTTCTGGTCCCATGAAAGAATTGTGATTTCCATAGATTGTCACTCCCCTGCCTTGAATTTACGAATCAGTGTTACTCTCCGGATGACCCAAAACAGTCTCCTCGACGAGACTTCCTCTCGCATCAAGATGATCACCCAAGAAAGAACCGACCTAGTCTTACTAGAAGAATTCCTACTTTCAGCTGGTCCAACTTCTAGGGATCCGCAAGCCCATCGACAGGATGTGATTGCTCCTTGCCACCAGCATGATTTGGTTCGAATTGCTTGCGGGGTCAAGACTGTGTTTCAATGAGGATACATCACTTCCAGGAGATCTAAGCTTTTCGCGGGCGTAAAAAAGGGCAAGCTGTTGACTGGACCAATGCTCGACGCAACCAACCGAAGTACTTCGATGACGGGGACAGTTCGCATTCATTTTCTCCGAAGAAGGTTGACGCATCACCGAAGTTGATGTGTTAAGTGGAGCCTCATTCGAGCAGGACTGGCATTGTGGCCACCGATGGTGGAAATGCATTAAGCTCGGGGACCGAGGGATAGAACTTGAAGCAGATCATCACCTCGAAATTCCTCGGAGGGAGTTGCATGCGCTGTTTCAAATGCCATTTACATATGCACCAATATGTCTTTAGTTGTTCAAATTGAATAGGATTGGAGAAACTAAAACCTTGGGGAGACTTCTTCTCATCGAGAGCAAACGCTGCAATGGAAAACTTCCTTTATTCCCATTCTGCTTTCTCGCCGATACAACAATCGGGAGCAAATAAGACAGTAATTTCATTAGGACAAAAAGAAACACGCCGGCACGAATATCGAAAAGGCAAAACTTACATGACAGGTGAAGTAATGGGTTTGGGATTATCAGCCACCCGTCGATGCTTCAAGCTATCCAGAAGCACATAAGCAAGGAGTTATGTCACTTAATGAAACAAAACATGGAAAGATAACAAATTAAAGTGAACACTTACTTCAACTGGCAAATCATCCTCAATGAACTCCCACCTTTCCTTCTCAAGGTTTAAGGTTTCTTTGTCCCCATCATCATACAAAACCTATAGTCCCCAATCAGGCCAAATATATTTAGCACAAGATCAAAGAAAATGCAGTTGCAAGATCTCAGAGTTAAAAAATGAGGTACAGAGAGCATAGAGCGAGAGACACCTGCTGAAACAGTTACGATATTATAAAAAGTTAGCTAACAGATAAGACTTGAGGATAACAAAAGGACTGATCTCCATAGATACACGCAAGAAGCTAACTGAGCTGATCAAAACAAAATGGTAAGTCCCAGTTAGATAAACTTTCAAAGACTGATAGTCACCTCACCTTGTGCTTTTTCGTTAGAGGGTCGTAAGATTGAAATAGGCCATCATAGAACCTGTAAAACAAACGATCAGGAATAGGAAGAAAATGACAAACAACCATTAGTGCTGTAGACCATCATTGGAACAACAGCAGCAGCCAGCCATCACCGAAGGAACAGCAGTCGCAAGTGAAAGAAGGAGATGAGGATTGACAAATAACATGCTCAACCAATAAAAACATCATTAATTGAGGCAATTGTCTTCAATATATATATATATATATAGATATAAAATCATAAAATGAGGCAATGGCAAATCAAAGACTATTATCCTGGTGGGGCAAACTAGAAAACCAAGAAGGCACTAAACTTGCCACACCGATAATTTAGTAAATGTAGTTCATGCTAATGCAGAGGAGAACACACATGCAAGCAGAAATGTCACATATAAAAGTTTGAATCAATAATAGGTCATTACAGCTACTCTTAGGCAAGTATTATTATATTCTTTTTTACGAGTACTTAGGAATTGAATTCAAAAAATGTTTTGGAATTGATTCAAGTTGATCAACTGTATTAAGTATGAACACCTTATGTATGCCCAAACGTATTTATATGAAAGAGGAAAAATCGGTCCAAGTTCTTGCAGTTCTACTGCAAGTTTTTCTTGAAGAGGTGATCTAACCATTGTAGCTAACAATGTTTAAGAAAATATTCAACCAAAGAAAAATTTAATCTACAACCTACGCACATGATTACTCTGCCCAGCTAGTGATAATTTTTTTTTTCTATTTACTTGGATTAGGCAATCTCCAGAGCATGCTAGTACTGCTTAACATATTAATGAGATGCTACTATCAATTACCCCATGCCATCTACTTTTCGTGTATACAGTCCTACTCAAATATTTGGACACAAACTGCAGGCCACTAATGCAATCTTTAATTCAGATGACAAGCTATCATTAGCATAATACAAATCACCCAACCAACACCTACCTGAGATATCTTGAGCTTAAAAGAAGCGCGGCCATGCAATAATTTGCTAGGTTTCTCATAGGAATCGAATTGATTCCATCATAGCTTGTCAACAGCGGGGCTTCATCATCACTGGTTTTCTCCACCAGTGACCCACTGTTAGCATACAAAAGTGAAGCAACAACCTACCAAAAAAAACACAAAAAAGTCAATTATTAACAGCACCTTATCTATGATTTTTTTTTTTTCCTTTTTTTCTCTTATGATAGTTGTTTTTAGGTGGGGTTGGTGAGAGAGAGAGAGAGAGCCACAGTAAGAAGCAAGAAGAGGCAAACCTCCATTTCCTTATTCACAATCTGGCCAAAGGCATCTAGCAAGACAACATCCAACACAAAGTTCCTCCGACACGATGCCTGCAATTCAGTAAACCAATTGTCACTGCATATTGGAAGAAGGCCGTAGCTAGAGCATGGCACCTGACTTTTAAGGAGCAAATTGAACATTACATGTAAGGAGCCTATTGGGTTTCAAAGAAGGAAGAACAGACTCATACAACCACGCTGAATGTAAAACACCATTGAGTAAGCTTTCTCCGCCCATCTCATTTCCCAGACACACTTGCAAGGAAAGCTATGACCCAGTCAGTCAATCATTAATATAAATTCATTTTGGATAGACAATTACAAGGAATCTCCAATTTGCAATCTTGCTTTGGAAGCACAACAGGAAACAATTGGAAAAGCTGAAATTGCAAATACTTAAGCCATATCAGAAATTGATACTTTTTCCAAAGAGGCAAGCTTTAGAGCCAACTTTTTCTATTGAAAGAAAAACAACAAAAAAATTCAGAAGCTATTAACATAGAAATATCGCTTCCTGACATCGCAGAAAAAAAGATTCAACTTCGTCAAGGCAATTCAACGACAAATGCTTAACACTGGAGGTGACACTCAATTAGATTTTGTCAAAAAAAAAAAAAAATGTAGTGGTGATAGGATTAAAAGGAAGATACAACGACTTACCTTTCCACCCACGATACTCCAGATACCATCACTACCTTCTTCTATGTCAGAAGCAGATGACTTGTCAATAGCTAAGTGTACTGGTGAGTCCTGGCATTACAGGAAAATATTCATTAAAGAAATCATATCCACATGAATAAGGTCAAACAAACTCGACAGAAGGTACCTTATAATGATCCTCAATGGATGAAGAAGGGTCCAAGACCTTTGGACTGTATAAATAACCTTCTATACCATCATCAGTTCCACTGGTACTAACCAAACTTATTTTCCTTAAAGGGCTAGATTCTCCATCTTTTGAGGCACTTAGGGGCTTCTCATCCACCACTTCCCCGTCAATGTGAAGCCATAAAAGTTCACTTGAGACCTGCCATGAAGATAGAACTTTGAGCAATTTACAAAGGGAAAAAGGCCCTGAGAGTAAGAAACCTAGGAAAGACAATGACGTCATAAGATTGACAAGAGACTTTCAATTGAGCACCATTTATGCAATCTAAAATTCTACTTTATCTCTTTCATCAGACCAACAATGAGACATAGACTTACATGAAATTTTGCAGATAACAATTCTTGTCCAAGATCCTCCAGATAATGCATGCAATTAGTTAATCACAGGCACTCCAATGAATATGAATAGAATCATACTCCATGTATGTACTCTGTAAAAGCTTGTTCTTTTCAGTCACATTGAGAGTGCAACAGTTCTACGTGCTATTTGAATATCCATCCAATACGCCTTACTTTTATATATTTGAAGATCATGCACCATTCATACAATTCCAATTACATCTGAAAATGATTGGTTAAAGGTAAAACAGACAGATAAAATGTTCAGTAACAACTTGCTTCAGCTCGACAGCTCGAACCAATAAGTGGTAAACATGACAGACATTAATGTGCTCAGCTATAGCCATAAAAATTTCAGCAGTTATCAACTCAAAAGGAACGAGCAGTTTAAAAATCATGTGTAGAAAGAGTAATTCAGACACTTGATATACATACCTGACAGCCAACATGGACCCATTTTCCAAATGGAAACTCGCTATCTGAAGAAGCGTACGATTTTTCACTTGAAAAAGGAGAAACCTCAGAATCAGGAGATTCTTTGTGGAGGAAGCGATGGCAGAAGCGTGAGTCTCTTATCTCCATTCAAAACGAGAATTGGAAAACCATCCTTGACATCTGAGTTCACCTGTGTGAAAGAATATTTTTAACCCCATTAACCATAGAACTTTGAGCTGAAAAGAGAAGTGACAGGCAACACTATTTGTGATTATGGTATACATCATCCCTTAATCACCATTTTCAACTAGTCCCTTGTGTCACAAACCAAGATAGATCACGATAGGGGACGGAAAAAAAAAAAAAAAAACAAGACTTGACGCATTACAAAGGAATGATCCCAGACAAATCCACAAAAATCAATAAGCTTTGGTTCCACCAACAGGCATTGACACTCAGTACACCATCTAACAGGAACAACACAGCAATAGACTTCAGTGAACGTGAAAAGACACTCTTGGGAAAATTCCACAATGATTCAAACTCATCGTAATCAGACCGACAGACACAACCCGAGAGCCGAGCAACGGTGATCGATCCAAACCAACGCCAAGCATCCCTCCAAATCACAAAATCCAACAACCGGTGAGTGATCAATTGCTAAAACAACCGCCAAACAAGCAACTCATAACACCCAACCTCTCCAAACATAAAAAATTCACAGAATTGAGAAACGAACACCGTCCCTCCCATCAAAAATCAACGAACCAAAAAGGGACGAAAAAAAGATGGAAAAACGGCGGCTTTCCCCTACCTGACGGAAAATGGTACAAGGCGGCTTTCCTCTACCTGACGGAAAATGGTACAAGGGAAAGTGGCGGACTTCAAGAGATAAACCCAGGAGAAGAAAAGCAAGGACCCATCTTCTCCTTCTTCTCCTTCATCTCGTTCTTGTTCTTCCTCCTTCTCTGCTTCGACGTCGAGCCTGAAATCACCGAGCGAAGAGTAACGACTCAGGTCGATCGTGCTCTCGCCGTCCGCCACCAGTATATCTAGCCTTGCAAACCTCTTTTGCTTCAAAATCCTTGGCTACGTACTCGAGCCCGAAATCGGGACCGAATAAGGAGTAGAAGACAAAGAAGCTCGAGAGGCCAGTCGGCAGCCGGCGGTTTCTGGAGCCTCGGCTGGAAAGTCGATGACGGCGACGAGGACAGAGGCGAGGAGGGAAGCACTTAGGGTGAGTGAGAGGGCTCGAGACAGAGAGGAGGGGGCGCTTGGGGTGAGTGAGAGGGCTCGGACAGAGAGGAGAGGAGTGCTTGAGGAAGAGAGAGGCAAAAGCGGAAAGAAAAAGCGCACGCTCCGTTGAAAAAAAGAGAAAATGCAGCAGGCCTCTCCTTCTTCGCCGCGCCCGTCGACCCCGCCCAAGTCCGCCGAGATCTCCGTCACGACCGAGCAGGCCAGTGTCAGGGACAGCGCCCTGTCAGCGGCGGGGAGCCTGGTGCCGCTCGGGAACGAGACCGAGATGCCAGAGGCAGATGACCAGCGACGCGCGGAGGCGGAGGCGGAGGCGGAGAGAGGTGGGATGCGCGGAAAAGGAAACAGAGGAAGGCTCTGAGCGTTCTTGGTTCTTTTACGAGGGGAGAGAGAAGCCGCCCATTCATTCAAGTGAGGAGAGAGAAAATTTTGAGCGGGAGGAATAAGCTGACCGTCCTTTCGAGCCGAGCCGAGCCGACCAAAAACCAGGCCTTTTCTCATTTTCCAGGGGTCCCGCTCGGGACAGGTGTCGGTATCTTAGTGGTTCGTGCGCGCCAGGTCAGCGGATGACGTGGCGCGCACGAACCACTGAATATTTTCTCCTTATTGTGAGTCTCACATGGATCTCACATCATCCAACAAAGCTGCCAACATGGTATCCATGATGGACCGAGGTCAACATAAGATTTGATGAAAGATCCACATAA
The DNA here is from genome assembly GCA_014182515.1 of Eucalyptus microcorys. NCBI lineage: Eukaryota > Viridiplantae > Streptophyta > Magnoliopsida > Myrtales > Myrtaceae > Eucalyptus > Eucalyptus microcorys. The sequence continues at coordinate 48,710,874 of CM024569.1, read as the reverse complement.
CAGTATATAGAACTAGAAAACCAGTTGTGCACTAGTGAAACAACCGAATGACATAAATTTTCCTGGAAAAGGCCTTTGGATCATATTGGAAGTCATAGATTTGATGAAAGATCCACATATTCCTCACAGATGTTTTTGAAAGAAATACGGCACAAAAGGGCATGGATTTCTTGTCATAAATCATTTAAACCGAATTAATCAAACTATTTGAGTGACTAGGGATAATGGAATGCAACATGCTTTATAGAGAACCTTGACAAGGAGCAGCTGAAGGGTGAATAGTGAACCAGGGATGCGAGATAGATAAGTGATGAATCGCTTTCGTTAGAATCGGATCCAGAAGCTTGGCCCTACCTTCCAATCCAATGATCGAACTGAATGATTTGGAAGATATTTTTTTTAAAAATAATTCCTTGTATCATTTATAAAAATAAACAAAGGAATGAAAAAAAAATTATTGTCCATGGAAATATTTAGACAAAAATTGTTATTGATAATGAAATTTTTTTAATAAGTAATTATTTCAAATGATTATTTTTTGGAAAATGTTTTCAAATCATTTATTTTTCATGAAACAAATAAAGTGCTAATGTATTAAAATAAATAAAATATTAAGGTTAGCAATTAAAAGAACAACAATAAAAATAAGACAGAACAAGATAGGGGATAATCATAGTCCACTTTTCACAAAATGGTTATTAAAACGTGCGAGGTTTTTCCCCACTTTTTATATTTTCGAATTGTTCTTTTAATAATGACAACATCCTAAAGGTCACAAATCTTGAGTTTCAATTTCTCTCTCTCTCTCTCTCTCTCTCAAAATGATTAGGACTTAGTTATCCTAATTGATTTAGTTATCAATATGTCTCATTAATATCACAATGACAAGAATTACCTAGAATTGGAATGGTGGGCGTGAGATTTTAATTTCAAAATACCGATTTGGATGTCACGCATGTTAATATAGTTCACGACTCGTGAGCTTGTTGCAGCTCATTTGCTGGGAAACTGCGGACTATGTAGATTTCCTCCCTTTTGTTCTTTTTATCCTTCTGTCTTTATATTGGGATTCAATTCTACCCTCATATTAGGAGTGACCTGTTTAATGATGGATTGGTTCTCAACGGAGAACCTAAAACTTACCCTATTAGAATCGCTTACAGATTTTTGGAAATAGTTGGATTTAGGGTAGATGTGACAACCTTATTGCAAGTTATTTTTATCATTTATAAGATATATTGAATGTACTTTTAACACAGTTGATACATCAGCTTTGCTTTTACAAAGGGGTTGAAGCACGTCAAAGCTTTTTGGCTGCTTAGGTCGACCTTTATTGAACTTTTTATATATTTTTTTTCTTTAGAAATAAGAAAAATCTGGTTAAAGCCGGAGATTTAAATGGATATCTGGAAACCAAATTGGCTTTGACCAGTACTCACATTTTTTTAGAAAATATAAAAAAAAAATTATAAACATACTATATTTGTGCAAATCCAATTCTAAACATTTCAATTATACTAATTGAGTTTAAAATATGTTGACAATTTATCAATTTAGTCTTTTTGGTTAATTTTGACTAGAAATTAATATGTAGACACCGATCATCTTACTTAACACAACCAAGGTTAACGTGAACAATTTTTTTAAAATCATAATATTTAATTTGCTTTTGCTTTTTCTTCTTTTCTTTCATTTTCTTTTTTCTTCTTCCTCCCTTCGTTACTGATCCTCAGTGATGGCCACGTCGGCCACAAGCAAGAGCCGACCTTCCCAGCCTCAGGCCAAACTCAAACTAGCCACATTTGACAATGTGGAGCCTTGCCCAAGGCTAAAGAGGGTTGACCTCGCTGAGATTTGGTGAACTTGAGCCTCGCTCAAGGCCAGAAAGGTTGGCCCTCACCAACCCTTTCCTATGGCTAGTCAATCATCGAGCCTATCATTGGCTGTTGCTAAGCCTTGGCGACCGACAAAAGAAGAAAATTAAAAATATATAAAAATTCAAATCATTTTTAAAAATTTATAAATAACTATCCACATTAATATCGGTTATACCACATAAGATGTTTGGTGTTTGCGTTTGTAATTTCCAATCAAATTTGGTTGGAATGACTTAATTAGCACATTATTATAAGATTTAGAACTCGATTAGTGTAATTAAAAGATTTATAACTAAATTATCACAAGCGTAATAAATTTACGATTTTTTAAAAAAATTTATCCATGAACTTGCTTAGCTCACTGAGAACAAGATCAATGCTCACCCTTACCTCATGTCATTGTCATTTGTACATTTCATCCTCCATTTTTATTTTATTTTTGAGAAATGAGCCTCACAAACTTGCTCGGCTCATGCAACGAAACTTTTACATCATGTCGGAGGATTTTTGACAGAATAGATAGGTATCTTGAAATTATAAATGGTTTGATATAAGAAGACTTTATCAAAATTGCCCACATGACTCCACTTGTCCTATCATTTCATGTCCGTGTCGTGGTGTCAGATGTGGTGCCACACGAGCAAAACAAAACATTAATAAAAGATAAAAATAAGGAAAAATAACACAAGCGATCTATGAATTCTGATCCAATATTTTATATTGTCCTTAAACTTTTAATTTATTTTATATAATCCCTGAACTATTAATAAATATTTAATGTAATCTTTCCATTTGGTTAAACAACAAACTATATGTTTTTTATAACGTGGCTTATTATACAATGAGTTGAATTTCTAAAAATGACGGACTCAACAAATCCATATTTTTGTCCATCTAGTTTAGAAAAGGGAAAAAAATAGAGCATTAACTTGTCCATCATTAATTGATATGAATATCTTATTTGGATATATATAATTTTTTCTTTTTAGTCTAATGTTCAAACTTAAAGGATTGGAGGCCGTATCGACAATTCTATTAACTTGAATTGATGAAAGGTCAATATTGAATATTTTTATATAACTACGGGACTAGATTGAACATTTATTAATAGTTTGGGGATTACATTAAATGAATTAAAAATATAAGAATGGCATTATACATTGGATCAAAGTTCTAGGATCATCTGTGTCATTTTTCTTAAACTAAAAGATGGGGAGGTAGTGCCTCCTAGAATCTAGTTGAGCGTGGTGGAACTATAGAGGCTATGGTTGAGAACTCGGGAGACAAGAAAAATAGGAGAAGGGGGATTGAAAATATCCATAGATGTAAAAATTTCCCTTCATACACCTTGCCAATTCACTGAGTCCGACGTTATGCCATTCAAACTTGACCACTGTGCACCAAAGTTGCGGACTAATCTTCGAAGATGTACCCCTTGGATCGAACCATCGACCACCCTAACGTAAACCACTTGGGAGCAAGCTCTTAATCACCAGAACTAAGTGGTTTTGTATTTAGAGATCTATCTAAGTATCTCTTTGCGTAATTGAAAGAGAAAATTGATCGGTGCTACGCTCGGATCGCTCCCCTTGCGATTCTATTGGACATTAGTTCCCACGACACATGCCCTCTCGTTGATGCAATTCAAGACTAAAAATTTGCTATCAAGAGCTTCCAATAGCGTATAACTCACCATCTGAATGGTAACATAAGTTCATCATCAGGTAACACTATTAAGAAGTCAATACACGATTTCTTTGAAGTCATCTTATCGGTTCATCAGGCACAATAATGCAGGATACAGTACAACTTGCCGAGAATATGACAGGCAATGGTTCAGCGTGTCAAGGACGTTTAACGTTTCATGCGGATTGAGTCTTATTTTTTGAGTAGTCAAGGCAAAGAGCCCACTTTTCTAGCGGTGATAGGCCGAAGATCGTCGTCTTCGAAGGCTGATTTCCTGCGCGACATGGGTACGATTAAGGCCACAAATCCCGCTTGCTGATTCGACAGTCGAATAGTTACGGACATGTCATCGGGTAAAGAACCAAGTCGGCACGTGAGAGAGATTCTCTTGTCATTCTCAGAAGGTACGCAAGGGAGCTCATGGACCGTTTCAATTACAGAAGTCGAAACAGCAATGACAGCCGCTGTTGGCAATCGTCGCAAGAAGCAGATCTCGAGTGGCCTCTTCCTATGTGAAATAGTCATTCTCTTTATTGCTGGCATGGACACCGAACAACTTACATGACATCGCATTGATATGGATAAATTTTAATTATATTTTAATAATTTTTCACTTTTTTTTTTTATTTTTCCATAAATATTTTTTCTTTCTTTCGCTCCTTTTTATTTCTTTTGCTAGTGACAGACCAACGGCTACAATAAGGCGATCTGGCCTCGCCTGGCCATGGTGAGGTCAAGCCCTAGCGAGAGTCAGCCTCTACAAATTTGGCCGAGGTGAGAGGAGCCCTTGGCGGGGCTACCCTTGCCCAAGCAAGGCCAACCCACCCGGCCATGGTCGGTTGCCGGCCATCACTTGTGGCAAGTGGCCGGTCATCGATAAAAGGAGGAAGAAGAAAGAGAAAAAATAAAAGAATATTATTAAAAATTATCTACTTCAATGCCGAAACGGACCGCCCGAACTAAAAACACACAAATCGGACCGGACTAGTCGGTTTGGACTGGTTCCATGAGTGTCGATCCGCTTTTCGGTTCCTAAAAGTGGAACCGATGTCCGTGCAGTCCGGTTTGTGATTCTAAGTGGAAACCGGACCGGACCAACTAAATATATATTTTTATTTTATTATTTCTTCAAAAAAATTAGTAAAACATGAACTAAACACTATCTCAATCCGGTTCCAAGTAGTAGAAAAAAAGTAGTGGGAAGAAATAAGTGATCAATTCTATTGGATCGGACCAACACTAACCGATTGGATCGATGATTTGGTCAATTTCCCAGTCTTAGGACCAACCAGTCTAGTCTTTGGTTCCGATTTTAAGGAATCGATTGTCCTAGTTTGGTTCGTGGTTCTACCTTGAAATTGGATCGGACCGGAACCGATCGCCCCTAAGCAATGTCGATAAGTTGGCCAGCATTTATGTCAATAATATCCGGCCAAAATTAGCTAAAATGACTGAATTAGCATTATGTCAAAAGTTTTAGGAATAAATTAGCACCGTTAAAAGGTTTATGACTAAATTCGCATAAATGTAATAAGTTTAGGACTTTTTGAATACTTTTCTTTGATGGGTTGGTTCTTGACATAAACCTAGAACTAGAGGTGATTGGTTATAAGATGAGTGGTTCTCAACCCAAAACCAGAATCGACCACTGAAAACCAATTCCGAAAAAAATTGAAACCGAACTACATGTTGGTTCCATAGACTGTTAGGTCAATGGAATTGGTCGAAACGTCCCCCTTTAGAAGAAGCATGAGACTTGAGAGTGAGAGACAAGGTCGGAGGAAGAGGTGACTAAGAGCGAAAGTGGTAGAGGGAGCGACGAGGCCAAAGGCAATCTAGAGCAAGAGTGAGAGAGGGATCAACGAGGTCGAAGGCCACTAAGAGTAAGAGTGAGAGAGGGAGGCAAAGCCGCGAGATGAATGAGGCAAGAGATGGAGAGAGACAAAAAGGAAATTAGCATTTTGGTCAAAAAATGTTAAAACTTAAAAATTAAATACACACATGTACAAGTCTAGTATGGATAGGCGATTTCACTCCTAGAACAGAACCAAACCAGTACTCACTCTTTTAAATTGAAATTGGGAACCGAATTGATTCCCATGGAAACTATCGATTTTAGGCCAAGCGGCTTCCGATTCTTTTGCACACCCCTATTTAGAACCTACTCAGTTATAATCACTTACAAATTTTTGGAATAAGCTAGATTTAAAGTAGACATGAAAACCCAATTGCTTCTTTTTTCGTTTATAAGATATACTAAATGTATTTTTAACACAATTAGTACACTAGCTTTGTCTTTACAAATGGGTTGAAGCACGTCAAAGCTTTGCATGGCACTTAGTTTGAATCTCCTTTATTGAACTTTTATATATTTTTCTTTACAAAGTAGAAAAGTAAGGTTAAAACATGAGATTTGGAGGGATATCTAGGAATCAAATTGTCCTTGACCAATACTTAGGTTTTCTGGGAAATTACCAAAAAAATTATAAACATATTACACTTTTACTAATTCAGTTATAAACATTTAATTGAGTTTATTTATTTGTCAAATTTTAATTGTGCCAGTTGAGTTCTAAATCTTTGAACAATTCGTTAATTTGATCATTTAAATTTTGGTTGGAAATTGCTGACGTTAACAATTTTTATGATTAAAAAATTCCGATTTTTTAAAATTATTATTTTATTTTATTTTTCCTCTTTTCTTTCTTTTTCGTTTTCCCATTTCCTCCACTGACTGTAAACCTTAGCGATGATCGATGACTAGCCACAAGTGAGAGTTGACCTTGCCAACCTTGGTGAGGCTCGACCTAGCTAGATTTGGCGAGGTGGAGTCTTGCCCAAGGTTGGCGAGGCTCGAGCTTCCCAAGATTGGACAACGCTTGACCCTACCAACCTCAGGCTGGCTCAACCTCGCCGGGATTTGGCAAACTTGAGCGTTGCTTAAGGCCAGCAAGGTCAACTCCCGTTGACCCTTTCTTGTGGCATCATTAGCCGTCGTCAAGGCTTGGTGACCAATGGAAGAAGAAAGGAAAGAAGATTAAAAAAATTAAAATTGTAATTTTTTTAAATTGTAAAAATTGTCTACATTAACATTAGCCGTGTCACATAAGACGATCAGCATCTACATCTAGCGGTGATCGGGTTTAAAGTGAGTAGGGTCTAGACACAGACCACATGCACGATCCTAATATAAACGGTTCCCATTTCTTGGACCTTGTACGCGACCCTGTTTATATTGGACCTAATACCTGACCCACCATGTTTTCCCAACCTGGTTCCAGGGTCAACCCTGTTTTCATTGGAACTTACTTTGCAATCTCTCGCATTTGTCCTATACGACTTCAAATTTTATATTAATACGCGAGAAAATAACGTAATCCTCCTAATTTGTATCGAAATATTAAGCATTTATAATAAATAAATACATGAACTTTTTAACTAAACGAAAAATTAAGGATCCACAGGGGCTAATTATAATAAATAAAATCATAAGGCAAATAATTAGCAACAAACATGAGTCTAATATTAGTTTTATTCCCACAACTACTATATGAAGCTACTCATTTATGCAAGCATAAATCTTCCTACAAAAGAGAAATTAGGCGAGCCAATCTACGTGGTACACAAGAATTTGGCAGCGATGAACACCGTTCGTCAATCGAACGATGTGAGAGGGAGCCGATGAGGGAGGGAAGCAAGTGAGGAAGAGGAATGACAAAGGAGGAGTGCTGTGCGTGTTTGAGAGAGCCAAGAGGAAAAACGTCGTATGATTGCGAAAGTAAGAATAGAAATAAGGGGAAAAATAGAGTTTTGAATCTATACTTACAAAACTGGTTCCAAAACCGATTCCAAAACTGGTCCAGAACCGATTCTTAGGTGGGTAATCAATTGGACCCGGTTTCCGGACTGGTTTAAACTAGTTCCGAATTTTGAGAACCGCCTGGATCGATTTCAACGAACCAGTTCTCAACCCTGTTTTTAACAGGAACCGATTCCCGACCTTGTTTTTCGGGTGGGCCGGTCCGGTTCCCGGGTATACCCGGTCCTGTTGCACACCCCTATCTACATCTATAATTTCCAACCAAATTTGAAAATTGGTAAATTGTCAAAATATTTAGAACTAAATTGTTTTAATTAAAAAGTTTAAAACTGAATTATGACAAATGCAATTAGTTTAGATTTTTTTTTAATAATTTTCTTCAATTTTTACCCATTAACCTATTTAGCTCACCCGTGAACTAGATCAATGCTAAACCTTACCTCGTGTCATTGTCATTTGAACACTTCATCCTCCATTTTTTTTTTTTTTTTTTTAAATAAGCCTTACAAACTTGCTCGGCTTATGCAACAAAACTTTGACATCATGTCGGAGGATTTTTGACGGAATAGATAGCTATCTTGAAATTATATATGGTTTGATATAAGGAGACTTTATCAAATTGCCCACATGACACCACTTATCAAATTATTTCATATCCATGTCGTGGTATTAGATGTGGTGCCATACGAACAAAACAAAAGATAGATAAAAGATAAAAAATAAAGAAAAATGGCATAAGTGACTTATAAAATTTGGTTTAATATGAAAGGTTGTCTCGGAACTTTTAATTTATTTAATATTATCCGTGAACTATCGACAAATAATTAACGTAGTCAATTCATCTGCTCAAACAGCAAAACAAATATTATTTGATGACATGGCTCTAAGTTGAATTTCTAAAAAGACAAGTCAACAAGTCCATATTTTTATTCATATACTTTAGAAAAGGAAAAAGAATTAGGGCGTTAACATGTCCATCATTATTTGATGACATTAATTATTATATTTTGATTTGAGATCTTATTTGGATAATCTATAGATAAATTTTTTTTTTTTTTTCTAATGTTTACACCCGCATTAGCAATTTTCATTAACATTGAATATTTTCATATAATGAAGAGATTAGATTGAATATATATTAATAGTTTATGGACTATATTAAACAAATTAAAAATATGGAAATAACATTGTATATTGGATCAAAACTCATGAATCATCTATATAATTTTCCTAAAAATAGAAAAATGGTGAGGTGGTGCCTCCTGGAATCCAGTTGAGCGTGGCAAAACTTTAGAGGCTTTGATTGGGAACTCAGGAGAAAGGGGATTGAAATTATTAATAGTTTTAAAAATTTCCCTCCATAAGCTAAGTGGTTTTGTATATGAAGAGCTATCTAATTATCTCTATGTGTAATTGAAATAGAAAAATTGATTCGGCCTTTGATCAACTGTGCTACCGCTCGGATTGTCCCCTTGCGATTCTCTTAGACATGAGTTGCCACTACACATGCCCTCTCGTTGATGCAATTCAAGACTGGAGAGTTGCTGTTAAGAGCTTCCAATAGCGTACAACTCTCCATCGGAATTCTAACGTAAGTTCATCATCAAGTAGCACTATTAAGAAGCCAACATACGATATTCTTGGAGTCATCTTATCAGTTCATCAAACACAATAATGCAGGATTCAGTACAATTTGCCAAGAATATGACAGGCAGTGGTTCAGCTTGTCGAGGACGTTTAACGTTTCATGCGGGTTAAGTCTTGCTTTTTGAGTAGTCAAGGCAAACGGCTGACTTTTCTGGAGGAGACAGGCCGAAGTTCGTCGTCTTCGAAGGCCGATTTCCCTGAGCCAAATGCAAATAATACGATTAAGGCCACATCCGATCGATACGCGCGATCGACAATTCCCGCTTACTGATTTGACAGTCGAATGGCCATGGACATTTCATTGGGAAAAGAACCAAGTCGGCACGCAAGAGAGATTCTCTTGTCATTCTCAGGAAGGCACGAAAGGGAGCTCCTAGACCGTTTCAATTGCAGAAGTCGAGACAGCAGCGAGGGCTGCTGTCGGAAATCGTCGCAAGAAACAGACCTCAGATGACCTCTTTCTTCTAAAAATAGTCAAATTTTTAATGGTGCCAATTTAATATTAAATCTTTTGATCTAATGTCAATTTAGTCTTAAACCTTTGGATCTAATATCATCTCAATCTCTCTAGCTAATTTTGGCTGAATATTGCAAATATGGATGCCAGACAGCTTACATAATATTGTTGGCAGACCGACCTGGATAATTTTTCATGATTTTTTTAATATTTTTTGTTTTTTGTTTTTTTTCCATATTTTTATATTTCTTTCTTTCTTTCTTTTTTCAATCCTTTCTTCCATTTTTCAGTCCTTTCTTCTTTCTTTGGCCAGTGACTTGCCATTGGCTACGACAAGGCGAGCTAGCTTGGGCGAGGGGAGACCACGTCGGGCTACCCTCGCCAAGGCAAGGCTAGCCGCCCGCCATGGTCGGTTGCCAACCATTGCTTGTGGCTAGTGACCAATTACCAATAAAAGAAGAAGAAATGAGAGAAAACAAAAAAAAGAAAGAAAAAATCATTAAAATATTATTAAAAATTATCTACTTCAATGCCAGCGTAAGTGAGCCGACATCCATGCCAACAATATCTAGCCAAAATTAGTCAAAATGATTGAATTGGCACTATGTCAAAAGGTTTAGGACAAATTAGCTCCATTTAAAATGTTTAAGACTAAAAATTTAGGACTTTTTAAATACTTTTCCTTGATGGGTTGGTTCTCAACGGAGAGCCTAAAACTAGAGGTGATTGGTTTCAAGATGGGCGGCTCTTGCCCTGAAATCACGAACCACTCATTAAGGACTGATTCCAAAAACTTAAAACTGAACCGTCCATTGGTTCCATGGATGGGGCGATTAATGGACACAGTTGAAATGTCCCTGCTTTAGAAGAAGTGTGAAACTTGAGAGTGAGAGACGAGGTTGGAGGAGGAGGTGACTGAGAGCGAGAGTAACAAAGGGAGCAACGATGCGGAGGTGATCTAGAGCAAGAGTGAGAGAGGGATTGACAAGGTTGAAGGCCACCGAGAGCGAGAGTGAGAGAGGGAGGCATGACCATGAGATGAGTAAGAGAGGAGATGGAGAGAGACAAAAATGAAATTAGAGTTTTGGTCTAAAAAGTTAAAACTTAAAAATTAAATAGACACATATATATAGGTCTAATTCGGGTGGGCCGTTCCACACTAGAGCGGGCAACTAGATTAGTACTCTCTAATTCTTTTAAACTGAAATCGGCTCGGATCGATTACCATGGGAACCGCCATTTCTAGGGCCGGTCCGATCCAGGTTCTAGGTCAAGCCTGTTCTTTTGCACACCTCTATATAAAACCTACTCGCTTAGAATCACTTACAAACCTTTGGAATCCGCTGGATTTAGAGTAAACCTAAAAGCCCAATTGCAAATTCATTTTTTTTTTTTCATTTATAAGATATTTTGGATGTATTTTTAACACAATTGGTACATTAGCTTTGTCTTTACAAAAGGGTTGGAGCACGTCAAAGCTTTGCAGGCCACTTAGGTCGAATCTCCTTTATCGAACCTTTAGGAATCAAATTGTCCTAAATTAAAATGTTTATAACTGAATTGGTATAAGTGCAATATATTTGTGATTTTTTTTTAATTTCCCAAAAACCTAAGTATTGGTCTAATTTTGGTAATTTTTTTAGTCGAATTTTAATTATGTCAATTGAGTTCTAAACATTTTGATTTTTTTAAATTTAGTCATTTTGATCGATTTTTGCTAGAAATTGCTAATATGGATAATTTTTATAATTTTTAAAAATTATTTTTATTTTATTTTATTTTTTCTTATCTTATCTTTTTCTTCTTTTCTTTCTTTTCTTTTTCCTACTTCATCCGCCAACGGTAGACCTTGGCAATGGCCAACGATCGCCCACAAGTGAGAGCTAACCTTGCCAGCCTTGACGAGACTTGACTTAGCTAGATTTGGCAAGAAGCTTTGCCTGAGGTTGGCAAGGCTCGAGCTTGCCAAAAGCGGACAACACCCGACCTTGCCGACCTCGGGCCAACTCGATCTCGCCGGGATTTGGCAAGCTTGAGCCTTGCCCGAGGCCAATGAGGTCAGCCCTCGTTAGCCCTTTCTTGTGGCTAATCATCAACCATCACCGAGGGTCGGCGACTAGCAACAGAAGAAAAAAAAATTTAAAAATTCAGATTTTTTTAAATTGTAAAAATTGTTCACAATAACATTAGCCGTGTCATGTAAGACCGCCAACATCTATGTCAATAATTTCTAATCAAAATTGGTCAAACGATTAAATTGGCAAATTGTCAAAATATTTAGAATTCAATTGTCATAATTTAAAATTTTAAAATCGAATTATCACAAATACAATAATTTTAAATTTTTTTGATAATTTTCTTCAGTTTTTTACTCATTAAGGTATTTAACTCTCCTGAGAAATAGATCTATGCTCACCCTTACCTCATGTCATTGTCATTTGTACACTTCATCCTCCATTTTTTTTCGGGAAATGAACCTTACAAACTTGCTCGGCTTATGTAACAAAACTTTTAGTTCATGTCGAAGGATTTTTGACGGAATAGATAGGTATTTTGAAATTATATATGGTTTGATAAGGAGACTCTATCAAATTGCCCGCATGACTCCACTTATCCAATTATTTCATATCCATGCCGTGGTGTTCGATGTGGTGCCACATGAGCAAAACAAAAGGTAGATTAAAGATAAAAATAAAGAAAAATGGCATATATGGCCTATGGATTTTGGTTTAATATGTAATGTTATCTCTGAATTTTTAATTTGTTTAATATGATATGTGAACTATTGATAAAAAATAAATGCAGTCACTTCATTTGCTCAAACAACGAAACAAATGTTATTTAATGAGGTGGCTCTGAGTTGAATTTCTATAAAAGACGAGTGGACAAGTCCATCTTATTCATCTACTTTAGAAAGGGAAAAGAAAATTATGGCGTTAACATGTCACGTTGATTGTTATATTGTGATTTGAGATCTTATTTGGAAAATTTGTATGTAGAATTTTCTATTTTGTCTAATGTTCAAATTTAATGGATTGGAAGCTGCATCAGCAACTTCTGTTACTTTGAATCGACGAAATGTCAATATTGAATGTTTCATATAATCATGGACTAAATTGAGCATTTATTAATAGTTCAAAAACCACATCAAACAAATGACAAGCATGGAGATGATATTGTACATTGAATCAAAGTTCGGGGATCATCTATGTCATTTTCCCTAAAAATAAAAATATTAGGAGGTGGTGCCTCCTAAAATCTAGTTGAGCGTGGCAAAATTTTAGAGGCTTGAACTCAGGGGACGGGAAAAATAGGAGAAAAGTGATTGAAAATATTAATGGATTTAAAAGTTCCCCTTCAGGAGCTAAGTGGTTTTGTATTTGAAGATCTATCTAATTATCTTTCAGTGTAATTGAAAGATAAAAATTGATTCGACCTTCGATCAACTGTGCTGCCGCTCGGATCGTCGCCTGGCGATCCTCTTAGACATTAGTTGCCACTACACATGTCCTCTCATTGATGCAATTCGAGACTGGAAAGTTGCTGTTAAGAGCTTCCGATAGCGTACAACTCTCCATCTGAATTCTAACGTAAGTTCATCATCGAGTAGCACTGTTAAGAAGCCAATATACGATATCCTTGAAGTCATCTCATCTGTTCATCAAACACAATAATGCAGGATTCAGTACAATATGCCGAGAATATGACAGGCAATGGTTCAACGTGTCGAGGACGTTTAACGTTTCATGCGGGTTAAGTCTTGCTTTTGAGTAGTCAAGGCAAACGGCTGACTTTTCTGGAGGAGATAGGCCGAAGTTCGTCGTCTTCGGAGGCCGATTTCCTGTGCCAAATGGTACAATTAAGGCCACATCCGATCGACACACGCAATAAACAAATCCCGCTTGCTGATTTGACATTCAAATGGCTATGAACATGTCATCGGGTAAGGTATCAAGTCAGCACGCGAGCGCGATTCTCTTGTCGTTCTCAGGAGGCACGAAAGGGAGCTCTCAGACCGTTTCAATTGCAGAAGTTGAAACAGCAGCGAGGGACGCTGTCGGCAATTGTCACGAGAAACAGATCTCGAGTGGCCTCTTCCTCCTAGAAATAGTCAAACAGCTTGAGGAGCACCACCACCTCATTGTCTTCCAAATTTTTAATAGCCCCTGAAGATTATGAATGGGACGACAAGGCCCGATACAAGACGAGAAATCTTTAACTGGACAGGCACTTTGTAATTCCCTATTGACGTTCAAGCCGGCCATTTTTAGCTGCCAATGCGACATCTCTCTTCCTAATATTCTACATAGCAACATACGAGGTCATTTATCGGCACAGGCTATGACAACTAATTGTACCTTCAGAAAATACATGAATATGAAAGATTATACGCTGTGCTGATGGCAATAAGCACGTTCTTTCTGGCCCTTGAGCCTTCGTAGAGTCAATTTCGATGAATAAGCAGCTCGGACGTCAATTTAATCGCATCATGCGAGACCCTTACCCGAAATTAGCCGTGGAAATAGTCGGTTGGACATGGAACGATGTTCTCAGTGGTTGTCGGAGGACGAATTGCGAATTTGGATCTTTTGTGGGTATCATTCCATGTATTCAAAGGGGTGATGCTGTGCACGTCAGGCTTGGCTTGAATGACCAAGTGATGACGACCTCATCGTCATTGTCACCGTCACCATATTGGGTTTTCAAAAGAAAAGTTGAGAGATTTGCTTGTTTCTGATAAAGCAGCAAATCTACTGGACATGGCTGCCTTGCAGGTGAGAGCGACTCGCCAACCTCCAAGACTCGAACGAAATAACCAAAAACAGATGGACTTCGGCTCCACTAAGATAAGCCTCGGTCAGACGATTCGGTTCATGTCAGTCCCTCCCTCCCTCCCTCTCTCTATCTCTCTCTCTCTCTCTCTCTCTCTCGACATTTCAAAAACTTTCTCTTTCAACTTTCCAGGAAACACCAGGAAAAGGAGGAGAGAAAATCCAACCCAAAGTTTTGACATCTCTCGTGACTCCTGTATGCAGAAATTATCTTTCTCAGTCCTTCTAGAAGTGAAGCCGAAAGAGATCCTGTGACTCCACGACTTGCTTTTTTTGAGTCTCCCCACTTGTTGGTTCTTGATTTTGAGCGGACTATCATAGGATTGAGGTCTATAAAACACCCTTCATGGCATGATAAGAATCCTCCCATCGATTCGAAGTTAGGTGCACAAATGTCCGTCGATCAGCTGAACCCCGAGAACATTTCTGCTTTGAGCCCGAGGATTTCGTTCTCTTTCAATCTCTGCGACTTGGATGCAGCACAGAAAGCAATACACTCTTCTCCATCGAACCCTACTACCACTTGTCTTCCGGCGTTAGATTCGAGGAACGACTTCGAGTTCTGTCTCTCGGAGAGCTTTGAACCCGAGTCGTCCTCCGCAGATGAGCTCTTCTCCGATGGCAAGATTCTCGCAGCCCCCGTCAAGAAGAAGAATGGTCCTGAGAGACGGAGGCGCTGTAACTGTCCGCTGCCATCGCTGCCTTCTCCTAAAGAGAGTATACCTTGCAATCCGACAAGGCATGCTAAAATGATATCACCGGCTCCGGAAGCTATTTGCGATGGCGACATGCCACATGGTGGGAACATAAAGGACGCGAGGTCGAGAGGAGGACGGGCTGACGAAAAGCAGTCGAGGTCATTCTGGAGGTTCAGGCGAAGTAGCAGTTTAGGGTCGGCGAATTCGCACGGAACTCGCTTGTGTTTCCTGCCGCTCATGCCGCGGAGCTACTCGAGCGGGTCATCATCTTCCCCGGACACGAAGCAGCATCGGCAAGGACTCCCTCCACCGCCGTGTTCGGCGACAAAGAACAATCAAAAGGCCTCTTCGTCCAGGTGTTGCGGGTCTCATCACCAACAGAGAGGAGCTCTTCAAGTTAGTCCTGTCGTTCTCAACGTTCCTGCAGGGGATATGTTCGGGCTGAGCTCGTTATTTGGGAGTAGGAAGACCAAGAACAATCACATGTGATCCTCGTTTTGTGTCGCGAAAATCGTATGCTGTAAATTAATGAATAACAGTTGTTCTAAAAGTTCATGCCGTTGAAAACGTCTATGATACATCAGATACATCCTTTTTATCTCTCTTTTTTGCCTCTTTAAGCGTGCTAGGCATTGGCCTTACGGCATAGGCGTTAAGAGGATAAGATTTTGCATGATTTGTGGATCGTGCAGACCAATATCACATCGTGGATCTCACCATAACCCCCAAATGATCGATGGTAGATATAGATGCATAGTGTACATGGCCTATGAACCGTACGGATATTCTTCCGTGTAAGACGCAGTTGGTCATCTTATTGCTGCTACAAGGATATATTCTGACTCTAGGATGATGCCTTTTGTGTTGAAAATATTAATGCGAAAACCATAAGATCTTACCAATAGAGTCAATGTGAAAAATATCAAAGAAATAAATGAAGAATAATAGGATACTAAGAATTTACATGATTCAATCCGAAATTTTCGATATCTATATTTACGGAGAAAGTTAATAGCAAATAATTTACTATAATAAAAAAAAAAAATTAGAATTACAATTATTCACACACTTAAATTTAAACTCAAACTCAAAATGTTATAAATAAATAATTCAATTGAATGTAAATTCAAGGCACAAAATTACTCCCAAGCAAAAGCTTTTCTGGTGCGGCTGAAAATCAAGAATGTCGCACGTTCCTTCTTTTCCCTTCTTCGTACGGCGGCTCTTTCACTATTGGACTCTTCTTCGCCCGAAGGAATCCACAAACCGGTTGTTTTTCTTTTACGTATGGGCACAACTAGTGCAGGAGAGAGGAGTAAAAAGTAAACCCTTGCTTTTGTTTCTTTCTCACACAATGTCTTTTTACCCTTGGATGATGCCAAATAACAAACTTTCAATGGCAAGGCTGCCTACGCTGATCCATATTCTTGAAAATATAAATATCCATATATAATATATATGTGTGCCTCTTATTTTGTCTTTCAGTGCAAAACTTTTCGAATCAAACTTGGATTCATATTTGCACCGTTGCACCCCTGATAAATATGGAGAACCAACGCCCAAAAATGAAAAAAATATATATCATTTGAATGAGGGAATACCATATAATCTTCAAACGAATCAAATCCGTGAGAACTCAAATTCAAGACATTAATTTAACAATTCTCCACCTTAACTCGATAATTAAAGCCAAGTCATAGTGATTATTATCCATTCTATCTCCCCCACGCCCCGATAAGGTCTCATTCTTCACAAAAGCCAATTGAAAGCTTAAGCTCCGTAAAAAGAACAGGCTTAGTCAAGACATTGTTGGGTTTTTTGTTGTGCAATCTATTTCGCAATAATATTACCTCTCGCTAAGACATCTCAGATAAAGCGGTACCTGATGTTGATATGTTTTGTTCGTGAGTGATAAACTGGATTATACGCCAAATATATCACACTTTAGTTATCACAATGTATATCAACACTTTTCTGATCTAACTCAAAGTCTGATAGCAAATTTCGTAACCATATCACCTCATTCACTATAAAGGTTAGTGTCATGTACTTTGCCTTAACCGAAAATAAGATAACATGATCTTGTAATGATGCCTTCTAACTGACTACACCATCTGCTAGTGTAAACACATATCCCACTGAAGATCTGCAATCATTTAAGTCACCACTGTGATCTGAATCCATAAAACTATTGGCATTGTTGTCATTGTTATCCTTTCGGTATACTAAACCTAAGTCTGTTGTGCCCTTTAAATATCTGAGGATCTACTTTGCAACTTTCTAATAAACTTCACTAAGACACTTCATATAGCAACTAACTACACTTATAACTTGTGAAATATCATACTTAGTGCAAACCATAACATATATAATACTACACACGGCACTAGAATAAAGAACATGGGATAGGAGCTCCTCCTTCTCCTTCTCAATCTGTGGTGATAATTTATCTGAAAGTGTTGTGGAAAAATGCCAATCAAAGATGCACCAATCGAAGAACAAGTAGCAAAAGATGAAAGTGATGTAGCTAGAAATAACACTTACTGGGGGGTGAATAGGTGTTTGAATCTTGACAAATAAATGAGGAAAACAAAAAGTTGTAAGCAAAGTCTGGAAGGTGATCAAAATCACGAAACACCAGATTTCTACAATAACCAGAAAGTGTGCAATATATTTCAAATGAAAGAGCTAAGGGAAGAGAAAAATGCACACCAATTTTATAGTGGTTCGGCTTAAATTAAGCTTACGTTCACCCTCTCACACTGATAGATTACTAGTTGGATTTCACTATAGGATCAACAAAAAATTACAATTTATAAGTACACACACTCAATGATAGAACTCTCTAACCCACTAAGACACTCTTTTTTGTGTTTTTCTCTTGATCGCAATTTGTAATACTCACGAACGAAGACAGGTGATAAGGAGAAGTTTCAAACTTTGGATTTCTAAATTCACGTTCCTGTTCAACTCGACCGAATGACCTCCTTTAAATATTCCTCCATGCAACATTAGCCATTGACATTCTCCAAGGGAAATCAATCAAACCATTGAACATAATCTTTTAAGGAGATTTTATGGTTGTTGAAGATAGAAATGGAAATTCCATTTGATTCTAGTCGCCCATACAGTCAAAATTTTGATTTCCATAAGTGATGTTTTCTCATATGAAACGTATCTTCGAGATTGATTTTGTCAATATATAATTAACTCCATCAATGTTTTTGAATAAGGTAAGTAAAATCTTTAACAAAAGATAGTCATGGAATAATTGTTCCCAAATAAAGTTTATTCTAGATTTGCATTGCAATGTCATTAAGTCTGGTTCTAGATTCTTCCTAGCTCTAGACATGATCTCGTTCTAGGCTCATCAGAGTGGGATATGCTTCTAGAAAGAAATAGACTTTGATAAATAAATAAAAAAACAACTTATAAATAATCTATACTTAAGATAGGCATTAGAAACAAAAAGTTTTGTCAACTTCAAAATCTTGATATGAGTTTTCTTAGCAATCTCATCATTTTTTATGGTGACGAAACTTTCGTACAAATTTAAACATAAAGTCTATATTAACCTGCAAAACAACCCTTAAGCAAGACATCTTATATAATTTGTGAATAAGCAGTCATTAAAAAAGCATAATATTTATTAAAAGCAATCACCAACTCAAAAGTCTGCAAGTATCTACACAATCACACCAAAGCACTTCAAATCTACATAGTCTCCCCCTTTTTGTCAACGGCAAAAGGGAAGATCAAACCAACACAAAAACAAACCAAAACACACAAAAGTCACTAAGAGATAAATGTTTTTGAAAAGATCAGGGGTTTCTTGGAACTCGAACAAAATGGAAATCCTCCAAATTCTGCATGGTCTCCTTAAGCTTGGTCATGCACTAACCAAAGGCAGTCTTGACCTTAGCAAATTCTGGATGGCTTGTTGGTTAACGTTCCAAACATTTTCATCAAGAGACTGTACCTTTTCACTAAGAGATTGTGTTGTAGTATCAAGAGAGGTGTGCAATTTTTGGATTTCAACCGCTATGTCATACTATTGTCCTTTAATCTCCAGAATGATTTTAACTATCCAAGGATAATTTGGATTTGGCTCTGTCTGAGCACTAGCCTCTACAAAGTGAACTAGAAGGATATTCAAACTTGAAGGAAAATCAATTTGTACCTTGGAAATATTTTACTCCCTTGAATATCAGCTTTTTGTTCCTTGTCACCTATAGAATCCTTGGGGAAATGAAAAACAAAGATGTCCTCTCAATCTAGTGGAGAACGGCTAATATCATCACTTAAGTTTAGTTCGCATCTGCTCCTAAAGAGGAGTTTACTCAAGCAACTCCCGTTTTTTATGCCTTCGAGTCTAAGCAATGATATTTCCACCTTCTGTATCACTTTCCTTTTCGGTATCCTCAACACTTTTTCGTTGATCATTTCCCTCGGTCTCATCTCCTACAACATCATCTGCTTCTTTGTCAGACTCTTCCTTAATTTGGTCACATTCTTCCTCTTCCTCTTCTTCATCTTTATCTTCCTTATCTCCTTCCTTTTCTCCCACTTCTTCTTCTTCTTGATCTTTCTCACTGTCTTCAGCTTCTTCTTTAGATTTTGCCACACCTGTGACAAGGTCTCTCATAACAATGTTTGCTACAATATCAAAGAGAGTCTTCTCGTCAGTTCTTCCTCATCCTCATCTTGTAACAATAGGATAGGTCTTTTTCTTTTGGGGGTCCTGGAGACTACACTTTTTCCTTTCCTCTTTTTCTTAGCCACGGACCCTATCTTAGTCAAACTAGCAGACCCCTTCTTTATAACTTCCCAAACATCAACACTTTGGCGTACAACAAGTACGTGACCAGTATTCAGTTATGCCACAACGATGACAAATACTTTCATTAGTCACATTCTTTGACTTCTTTTCTTTATCATGATTTGGACCAAAGTTAGATTTCCTAGGACGGTTAAATTTCCTGCCATCCTTTCTAGGATTATGTTCTTGTCTGCGCTTATAGCCCTTAAAATGTCAAGTATTTTTCTCAAAGTTAACATGTGCTTTAGGCAATACTTTTGAGCTAGTAGATCTAAGATCATGATTTTTGAGTAGCAATTCATTAGTTTGCTCGGCGGTGAGGAGCATAGAAATTAATTTAGAGTATGTGATAAATTGACGCTGCTGGTATTGCTGTTGCAATACAATATTCGAAGCATGGAAGGTGGAGAAAGTTTTCTCTAACAGTTCTGTATCAATGAGCTTGATATTGCATAACTTAAGTCGAGAAATAATATCAAATAAAGCGGAGTTATAGTTAGACACTAATTTAAAATTTTGCGGTCTGAAATTTTGCTAGTCATATTATGTTTGAGGGAGGATAATAGTCTTGGTATGATCATACATATCTTTCAACCTCTTCCACAAGGTCTGAGGGTCTCGAATAGATAAATATTGAGTCTCGCAGACTCTCATGCAAATAACGACGAATAAAAATTAGTGCATTTGATTTATCTTTTGCATTTGAGGTCCCGTCTTCTATAATTGCATTAGCGAGACTTTACCCTTGGAGATGCATTTCCATGTCAAAACACCGGAATAGATAATTCTTTCCACTCACTTTCAAGATATAGAATTTGGGTTTTTCAATATTTGTCATAATTCTTACAAAAATAAATCCTTAAATTAATTAGAAGGATTTCCAAATATCCACCACCACTTCAAGCAGGAGCAGAAGGATACTTTTAAAAGTTAAATTTGTTTCAGGCCAAGAAAAAAAAATGAAGAATTGATAGAAGAAGATGAAATAAAAGTTGATTAATGAAAATAAAGAGAACACTTATCTTACAAAAATTACTTACTCGGTTGGTAGATTTTCGTGCTAATAACGTGTTGTAAAATATTGCGTTGCAAATATATAATAGAGAAAATAGAAAGATTGAGTAGGGAAAGCAAATAAATACCAAAGATGATAGAGAAAGCCAGAGGGATATACTATGACAAAACTAAACTCCTATTTATAATAAAACAAGTATATACTTATCATTAATGTCAATATATTGAATAATACATATATTTGATAGGGAGATGTACTTAAAATGTAAGATACAAATGTACCATAATAAGTACATTGAATAAGATGAATATCCATTCATGTATTTCATAATAAAGATGTGTTAAAAGACTATATAAAAATGAACTTTTAACCGTTAAGAGTGATTATCGCAAATTTGATTACGCGAGAATGAATGTGAACTCGCAAGCCTACGTGTATGCAACAGTTCATCCTCCATGTATTTCACGGCTTCTCTCGTCTTCTCTATGTTATATAATTCATTTTCTTTTTGGCCAGATGTTTATTTTTTAAAATTTTGAAAAACGCCTGCTTTATTTTATAACTTTTTGAAACTTTTCTATTTGCCACGTGGGATGCCACCGCTGCACTTAATAGCAACTCCGGGCCCACGTCAACATTTTAGTTTATTGTTTTGATAGAAAGACCAATTCGGATTAAAAAATATATAATTCAATGACCCAATTGGTCGAAAAACATATTCAAGCACCTGATCGCACAAATTGAAAATATCCCGAGACTATTGATGCCTTGTCCCTTCATGACACGTATACTTGATTAACGTATAACAACTTAAGCTAATTAACGATACACCACTCGTTTAGACCGAAACTGTCACTATCAAAGAAAGCGTTGCATTTGAATTCCAAATAATAAGTATTCATTCACATACAAACTTGGAATATCCCCGCAGGTTCTTCGAAACCCAAAGGCCGACACATCCGGAAAAATGCAAACCGCACGACGTAAACAAGATTTCGTATGAAACTGGGCATCAAATTATATCAAAATGGCAAACGTGATGCAAGATTTGTATTGTCAATTTCAAAATGAAACAACAGATCAGCGCTCAATTAGAAGATGCTCATTCGGTCTCAAGGTAAGATCAAAACTTTCATACTGGAATTTTTCATGATCTGAATCACAATCCGCCACGGATCTTTGTGAATGAAGCATATTATCTCGAAAGACAAAAGCCCCGAACTAATTTTGTCGTGTAAACAACTGGAGAAATTGAACTTCGAAGCTTGAAAATGGCTGTTCATGTACTTTATCTCGGCTTTAGTGAAAACTTCAAGTTCTTAGTTCTCAATGTACATGTTGAATCAGGACACGAAATTTGATAGTATAAACATCACCGCATGGGTAACAAAAGCCCTCGATCAATTGCGCGAAAATGCATAATATCATTTTTCAGCTCCTACGTCCTTCAATTTTCGAAATTCTTAGAGGATTGACCAAGTTACTGCACGAAAGTTGCAGAGAACTATTTCAATCGTTTCAGTAACTATACCCGATTTAACAAATCACGGTCCTCAAATCAATCGATTCGGGCCGAGCCATATGAATCAAGGACCGGTCAATCATCTCCTCCTCTTCCTCCCTTGGATGGCCTTGATGGATATATTGTAAGTGTTACATGATCGGGATGCGAGATGGGACTGTGGCTTATAATGTATAGTGTATTACAACAACCCCATCCATAAAACGTTACCATTAAAATAAGATTCTGCATTGACCATCGAGATGTGCTAAGCGCAATATAAATTGATCGCACAGCTGTATCTAGGCAACCGAGCATTTGTCTCGTTTACTTCGTAAGAACCCGTTTTGGACAACAGACCATATTTATAAGAATTTCCATTGGACCTATCATTCACATCGGCTTGCTTCATCCGGTTTCGAGGGAGATTAGCTAAATGGTGACTGGCTTTTCATGATAGCCATGCCCCTCGATCAACAGCTTACTAACTCATTCAAAATTTAACAAAAAATTAAAAATTCGACATGAATGGTAAATACAAGGGAGATATATAATAGTAAATGCGTAATTCGCGTATTGAAAATAGAACTCTATGTTATATTAAGTTAATGCCCCCTCCAAAGGCATTCATTCTGAAAAAAAAAGTTCTAAACTTTAAACCTTGGGCCAAAAATCACTGCAAAATGTGAAGTTAGGAGTCTAGGGGACACTAAGCGGACAAAGTCACAGACAAAACGGCTTCATAATGAAGCAAACAGCAGTTCTACCTAAAAAGATAGCCCTAAAAGTCCTCTTCCTTTTCTCCCTTTTATGTTTTGGTGAAAATAATAATGACGATGATGATGGCACGTGCGGAGGAGCGCATTTTCAATTGCTTCATCATTCGATGAAGCGGGGCCCCACACAAGCAGAAGCTAACAAAAGGCATTGGGTAGGTCAAACACTCAACACTCAAATCCATAACCCTTTGTCCTCATTCCACGTTATTATTTTTTTTTTATGGATAATATAAAAATAAATCATTCAAAATATTAATTTTAGGAAAGAATAAAAGTTGATATCACGAAAGAATTTCAAACTAATATATCTATAATGAATTTATCCTTAATTAGTTATTACTAAATTTTATTTTCAAATTATCGAGTTAGATGGCCATAATAGTTGATAGATATATCGGTTTGAAATTTTTGCTATTAATCCAATTTTAACAAAAACTAATGAAAAGTAAATTTGTTATAAATATAACAATTTGAGATTTTAGTGTTCAAAAATTATTTTGTGGTAAATTTTTATATGTGTATTAAGTTGAATTTTTCAAAAATTTGTTTGGAATACAATTGTCACACACATGTAAAGTTTGGGGTTTTTTATAGTCAAAAATTAGTTCATAGTATATTTATCATCGATATATAAATTTAGAATTTTTCGTAGTTTAAACTCAAAAGATAAATATTAATAGCTGCAAATTAAAATGGTTAACATTTTATGAATATATGTTAATTGAACTGGTGAGATGCTACAAGGAAGGGAACGCGGTTGAGTGCAAAAAGGAGAAAACGCGTCAATGAAGTCTAGAGAACGCGTTCTCTACCCTAAATAAATGAGGACATTTTTCCTCGAAAAGTATTAATTAAGGTAATCGTACGTACGGTCTCAATACACAAGCTATTCTCTCGTGCCATGAATATGAATAATAATTGCCGTTTTCCAAATCAGATCATTCCGAAAAAAAGAAGAAAAATTGGCTTTTTCTTCAAAATTTCAAAAGGAAAAGGTCAAAAAAAAACTCAAATTATATCCATTATGATATATTTATTATAAACTTTTTTGTAACATTGAAATTCCAAACTATATTTATTAGTGATACATTTTTATCTTAAATTTTTTTTATAACATAAAAAATTCTAAATTTATATGACACATTCACTTTTGCTAAGATTTCGTTAAATAATTTTCAGCCAAAAACAACATTATTTTTTATTTTGTTAAGTCATATGGGTGCCACATCAATATCATTTGCTTCTAAAAGTCCACGTAAACTAATTCTTGTGTGTTATTATTGACAAACTTTATCGTCAGATAAATCTTAACCTATTTTATAAGTATAAGTTTAGAATTTTTTTTGCATCATCGAGAAAAAAATGAAAAGTAAATACGGGACGTAATCCAAGATTTTTGCGATAGTTTTTTGTCATTTTCAAAACTCGAGCACCGCATTCGCACGCACGCACAAAACCAGAGCAGGACATTTGCCTCGTGGATTCTGCTTAGCTGTCTCCTCACGCGGACCCACGCTCCCGCCGGCGCGTTTCCAGCCCAAACCCACGTCGCTCCTCCTACCGCCGACGGCCAGCAGCTCCGAAACCGATGCCAACGTGTCCCTCCTCCGCGCCCGGCAACTGTGAATGTACGGAATTGGCCCCCCCGGCGAGGCCACGTGGCGCGCGGACGGAGCGAGTTCCCGGGTTCTCCCCGACCGGGGCGAGTGGGTGAGGTTGGGACTTTCGGGGCGATTTTTTCTTTTTGGGGCTTTTTGGGAAAAGGGAGAAGATGATGGCAAACGCTCCTCGACAGCGCCATCTGGCGAGAGAGACGTGGACTCGACGGCAAACGAGAAGGTGGCTCCTTGTTTTGGCCCTTTTCCCTAGCGCAGGGTGCCCTTTGCCTCTTTCAAAATAAAAGGAAATCTTTGCGTATGCAATCCTTTAATGAAAAAAAAAAGGAAAAAAAAAAGTAGGTTGCACTTAAAAAAAGAAAGTCGCCATATACCTTAAATTATATTCATCATGACACATTTACGTCGAAAATTTTTGTGACACAAAAAATGTCGAATTTATACCCGTGTAATACATTTATTTCAGACTTATATTGATGTGACACATTTACTTTAATTTTTGAAGATAAAAAAAATCCTAAATTTATATCTATCCCACACATTTACCTCAAAATTTGAGATAAATGTATTACACAAGTATAAATTTTGGGCAAATGAGTCACACAGGACATTGGGCATAATTTAGGGTTTTTGATAGCTTTTTTTTCCAAAATATAATAGATGTCTAACATTCGTAAAGACTAGGTTTAATTACGAAAGAATAGTATAATTATCTATGTGACGATATTGTACATATTTTGAATCTTTTAGTGATCCGTGTTAAATAGAAGTTTGATTGCGATGGTATTTACATAAATATCTAGGTACATGATGTGTGTTCGATATAGACCTCTTCGTATTCGAGGACGTATGTGTTGCCCGAGCCTGTGCATATGGGGAGAATTTGTTGATCTACGGATTCATGAACCTAACTCAAGCCCTGTTGTCAAGAAAAAGCTAGATGTCAAACCAATTAAATTGTCAAGATCAGACTATTCCTAGTAGCTTAAAGCAAACGATTGTGTGTTTGATTTCAAATCAAACCTTATGTACCGTAGCTCGACTTTCAACTTGACTCAACTTTGTTTGTTTGTTTGTTTTTTTTTTTTTTTTTTTGGCCAGGCTAAACTTAATTCATCTGTGAAAATAAGTTGTGACCAAAGTTTTTAGTACATGCCCATTTGATACAACGAAAAAGTAATTACTCCAAATTTCGAGTACTAAATTTCTAATTTTCGACCATTTTAAGCGCTTATAAAATGAAATAAAATGTGGTTTGATGATACTCAAAAATTTAATATTGGACGGTACTTGTTGGTTACCAAATATGAAATTGTGAATATTATTGGTAGGCCTTAGGTTAATAAGCCAAATTTCAGTTGCTAAATCAATTAAATTAAGTAAATCCCTCCTTACTTAACACATTGAGATATTTTTCATTTAATTCAGTTTTTTTTAAGTCGAAACTAATTTTGATTATCAAATATACTTAATTATATTAAGCCCTAAATACTTATTTCCATAGCTTAATGGAAACGTGAAGCGGACCCAAAGAATTCATGATGCGTTGACTTGGAGGACACAACCACTGTCTGGTAGTGGTTGAGGTCCTCGGCCACCACCACCGCACGGTCTCCGTGGTGAAGTGATGGCGGTGTGACTAATTAATTCTATTTTTATTTCTACTTTAGATTCTTTCATAAATTTTATATTTTTAAATCAAATCTAACTTTATATGAATCGACCACAATCAGATAAGTCTTAGGATATAATAAATCTTATCTCATTTGGTTCCATGTGACAACTAGCGTTTTATGAGAAATTTAAAGTCTTTCAGAATTTCGACTGAATTTAATGATTTACAATTTTTAAGTTTTGAACTTGATAATTTTCATTTATTTATTCATGATTTAAGTGCTAACCTAAGTTTTCCCATCCAAATTCCCTATTTTTGCCTAATTGGCTGAAAAAATACTCCTACATAACAAATGTTGATACTCTATCCAAAAGTAAATTAAGTCAAATTGCTTTTAAAATCATCATATATCACCTCAAAATTGCCAACATTTGAAATGCAAATATCAAAAGTGTTTATGATTTTGTAGCACATATTGAATTGAGTGATTGAAAAGATTTCGGCCTATTCATGTACTAAAAGCATATCGTCAATCGTTATAATTACAATTGAATTAACTTAGATATTTTTAAAAAGTGATAATGATATAAATGATCTTTAAATCTTTTCATTTAATTCAGAAAATTAATTTAATTTAATATATATTAAAAATTTAGGGATAATATTAAATAAATTAAAATTTTAAGAATTAAATTATATATTGAATCGATGTTTATAGATCATTTGTATCATTTGTCAAAAAAGAACTTTCGTGACCCACCCGGCTTATCTGTATCCTCGATCCAAAGTTTAAAACAAGTGAAAATTATCAAATATTATATGACCCAAAATTCAAAAATCAACCCCAATTATGCAAAGCTACGGTTTCGCACGTGTGGAGTAGTCAGAACCGGACAAAAATCGCTCCTCCGGATCTGTCTCTATTCTCCAAACGTCACCGGTCCCTCTCCTCCGTCCCTCCGATTCCCCACCTCCTCGTGAAAGTCTCTACCCCCCTGCTCCTTCCCTCTGACCACCGCGCGTGGCCTTGCATCCTTCTCTCTCTCTCTCCACTGCTTATCCCGCACCCTCCCTCCACTTTCTCTCTCTAGCTCAACTACTAATCACTGACACAGAGAGAGAGAGAGGTGGGCAGGGACCAAGATAGGCTGCGAATGGTGCAGCCTGGAGCTGCGACTGCCACGCCGTTGCACTTTGCGTCGAAAGCTGTCGAGACCATCCGCCTCGCCCCTGCGCCTCGCCCTTTTCGCTCCCTCCTTGGACGCGACTGATTCGATCGTCGTCGTCGTCATCCATCAGTAGTAGCTCGCTTCTTCCTCCCACTTTCCGTTCCTTTTTTCACCTGCCGCCAGCGCCATTTGCAGTAGTAAAGCTTTATCCAGGTTTTACAGCTGCCTGCGAGCGTCTGGGACCTTGCGTGAAGAGAAGTACAAAAGGTGAGAGAGAGAGAGAGAGAGAGGCTGGGGAAGGGAGAAAGTGCACTGCAGTAGGAGTGGTGCAGTGTCCATGCTGTGCAGATCGTGCCGTCGTTGTTCTTCGCCGGGTCGGCTTTTTCTCTGATCCGTCGCTTTCGGGTTTCAGGGTCTGCTCTGCTTGCTCCGTTCTCGAAGTTTTTGAAGAGGGCGAGGCTCGGATTCCGGGGAAAACGTAAAGCTTTTTGCGGAGATGATGGTGCTCCCGCGACGACCGTTTTAGTTTCCGGAGGTGGGCTTTGTCGGTAGAGCATTTGGAAACGTTCGCATGGTGATTTGGAGAAATGTAAGTAATTCAGCGAAAACGAAGCGCATTACGGTCTGGTTACTGATTTGGATACGCCGCTGAGGATCGATCTCGTCCGGGATTCCGTTCTTTTTTGCTGGGTCAGCGCTGGAGTTAGATCTCGGGATTGGGCTTGGGACTAGCTGGAGTCGTTTTGCTAGGGTTTTCCACCGGGCTAGTGCATTCTTCGTTTTCGGTTCTTGGCGGAGAAGATGATGGACGAGGGTGCAGGAAAGCGGCGTCGTGTCTGGCGATTACGGAGAAGCGTCAGGCTCCGACGAGGCCCGGCGGTTGCGTCGGCATCTTCTTTCAGCTCTTCGACTGGCACCGGAGGTTCGCCAAGAAGAGGCTCTTCTCCAGGAAAATGCTTCCTCCTGGTAATTTCCTTTGTTCTGCCATACGTTTGTTTCTTCTTTGCTTGGTTTTGCTCCGTCGCTCTCGGTAATGCGCAAATCTCCGCCCCTGCAATGTTCACATTGTTCTTTAAATTCGACGTGTCAGTTCGCGCGAAGCAAGTGTCGAGGAACTTCAACCTGGACGAGAAGATGCCCGGTGCTAAGCAACATTTGCAGGCCTTTTCTGAAACTTTATCCCTCATCTTCTTTCTGTTGGTTTGCCGTTGAGCACGACTGGCTGTGCTTACTAATTTCTTGAACATGGCATATCTTGAGTTTTTAGATTGCCGATGAGAACAAAGGGGGTTTCCCTACTTCGAGGAGAAATGGGTATAAGAATCTTGATCTGGAACAGAGGCCAAAGCATGAAACTCAAGCTCCTGGGTTGGTTGCTAGGCTAATGGGTCTTGAATCCATGCCTGCTGCGGCGCAGAAGAAGGTTACCAGGCCTCTGTCGTCCGACCCTCGCCATGGTAAAGCGGAGAAGTTTCTCCTTGGTACCAAAGGGTCCGCAAAGGAAGACGGCTTGAGTAATGAAAAGGGACAGCTAAAGCATGAGCCGAGGCCTCAGAAACTTCAGAAGACCGGTCCATTGGAGAGACGGGCTGTTACTCGCTTTGGAGCGGAGGCTTTGCAAATTAAAGGTGTCTCGACTAAATCGAGGAAGCAGCATCATCCCAAGCTTTCCCTGTGAAGAGCCCAAGAATCTCTTCCATAAGGAATGCATCACGGACTTCTCGGTTGATCGATGCGGCTACTAGGATACTAGAACCTGGATTGCAAGCCAGAAACAGGGTTAAATGTGCCCTTCCCTCCCCCACCTCTGCATATCCTTCCAGTGAGGTGGGTATAGCAGAAAGGTCTCCATCTGAGTCACAAAATATCTTTACACGGCCATATGTAGTGAAGCCGAGTCCGCAGGACAAGCTTCATGCATTAACCGTGGTAATTTGGTAGATATAGACCTCAGACAAAACACATCGCAACAGATGCTAGATCATGCAGCCATAATTTTGAATCCTTTTCGTGCTTCTTATCAAGACTCTGGAACCAATAAACCAAGACCACCACCAGCAGCTGTCATGCGAGAAAAAGACTTAACTTATAGGAGAAGGCAACGAGAATCCGTTGCTCCGTCTTCCCCACCAAATTGCCACTTTCAAGCCTTTAATGTGCCCCTTAAGGATGCCAAACCGCTTCCTAAAGAATGCCTGAGCAGCCGTGCATACCAAGCCATAAGTGCAATCCTTGCCAGGAAGAATCACCATCCAATGCTTTGAAGAATAGTCCTGCCACCCAGAATGAGATGTTAGAGACTGGTAGGACTCCTCCAACTGTCAAATGCAGCAATTCCAATGACAGGAAAGCCTCGTTAAGTGGAAATTCTGCTACTGGGGCCAAGGACTTTGTAGCTCTGAACCGCAGCCTAAGTGGCCGAACGCGTCCCAGGGTGCCTGGCAAAGCTGAGAACTCTGATTCTGATGCAGCCAGAAAGACTCGTGTTAGACGACCTGATTCTTTGTCTCAATTCAGATCTCCAGTACGGAAGATAAGGTCCACTAATGTTGATGGACCAGTCGAGAGTCCAAGTTTTGTCAGTGCTGAAGTTGGTAAACAAATGATGCTCGGTACGATACTGTTCCCAGGACGAGGGTCAACTCTCGTGCTTCCTCCAGCGACAGAAGTTGTGAAAGAAGTAAATTGGTAGGTGAAGCAGATAGAATTGAGGCTGGTGGCACTAACAATAATGGTGTTGTTTCTTTTACATTCAAATCTCCAATGAAGCAAAAGAGTGGTTTTCCTGAGGGCAGTGATGACAAGAGAACTGAGAAGAGCCTTCCTGGTGGTGGAAAGGCATCTGATTCCATAGAGCCGGTATTCGACAGAAGTGATGATGAAGCAGCATGTCAAAAGCAGTTACCCTGGAACGGAGATGCTCTAGGTGCCCTTTTAGAATGTAAATTGAAGGAATTGATTTCTCAAGAAGAAGACGAGCTGAGCACGGCATGTGCTACACCTAAGCGATCAACTGCTATGATTCTCCAAGAACTGATAGCTGCTTTAACTGATGCTCCACCTCTTTCTCAAGATTGCAATGTGCTTGATGCTGGAAATGCTTTTAAGGTTGGTTTTCTTGCTCTCAATGGTTGTTAAGCGGTCCAATATGCTATCATTTAGGTAATCACATGTGGTTTTCTGGCTGGAGGACAATCTAAGACGGCAAAATCTTACGTGAAATGATTAGTATAGCTGATTTTAATATTTCTATGGGATTTGTACTTTGAAAAACATACTCTTCATTATGTTTTACCTTTTGATTGAACTTCCTGTCTGTTCTGTTTATGCTATATGCTGTTTTCCAGACTGACGCATCATCTTCTAATGATGCCTTAAAACATCCTAGACTAATAACTACTGTTCTTCCTATCAGAAAAAGGCAAAGATGGATGGGACATTGATTGGATTTTCGAGTGATGTGAATCATTTTGAGCCCAGGTTCGGTCCTAGATGCATCCTTCCAATGACAGCTGCATCTCCAGTAGCTTGATGATGGCACAGGTAACACGCTAGACTTGTGTTGTTTTGTTTTCACTCACAAACCACCCTACGGAATCTTCATGTACTTCTCACTGAATATCGGCTTCCTGGACTAAATAAATTATAGTGTTTTCAGGATCTGAAGTTGCATTATGACTTCATGGACTATCCTGATCCTCTACAACCACTCAATCCGGGAGCTGACCTTTTGGACTCTGCTACATCACTCAATGAGGGAAGAAGCTCCCGAAATGTGTCGATCGATCTTATTGACCGGATAACTAGAGTGATAGGGGGCCGAGATCTTGTGGTGTTGGGATTGGCTGGGAGCGGGCGCACATATGCAAAGGATGTGATGTTGCATGCTGAACTGCTCTTTACGGATTTGACTCGACTTCATTCCGATGGGACGGAAGATTTTGTCATTACCCTCTTTCTCCTTGACGAACTCGAACATGCTGCTGCCACTTTCTGACAGATATGAAATCTTTCTTTGGATCGGAGGAAGCCAAAGAGTGGAATCAGCTGAGGCGGTTTTTTCGACTGTTTGTTGGAGTGCTTGGATTTGAAGTACCGGAGATACTGTAACTTTGGATATCAAGGGTGGATGAGACAATTGGTGTTCTTGAATGTAGAGAAGCTGATCAGAGATTTTGGAGGGGGAGATGAGAAGGTGGGCCTGTTTAGCTGGGATGACTCCCGACGAGATAATCGAATATGAGATGAGTCACGCCCTCGAAATGGACAGATTTTGACATTGAGGCAT
This sequence comes from Eucalyptus microcorys, assembly GCA_014182515.1. Classification (NCBI taxonomy): domain Eukaryota; kingdom Viridiplantae; phylum Streptophyta; class Magnoliopsida; order Myrtales; family Myrtaceae; genus Eucalyptus; species Eucalyptus microcorys. The sequence goes on along the minus strand of CM024569.1, from coordinate 48,679,055 downwards.
TTGAGAACGGTGCTGAATTGGGCGAGGATATACTCTGTAATCTGGTAGAGGAAATTCTGATAGATCTTTGAGGACGAATGTCGTTCCTGGGTTTTAGATCGGCCAACTCTTTTTGCGTGTCCATGATGCTGCTGCAATTTCTATTGTACAAAATGCCGAAACGGCTAGTGGTGGAGGCTAATTATTTGTAAATGAGCATTCTATGCAAAGACACTAACTGAATTTCTAGGTCAGATGATCCCCCTTAAGGCCATTTTTATGGACTGTCGTCAAATGTCGATGTTTCTTCATCTTAAGATGTTCTTGTGTCAGTTTTCATAAGTTGCTGTTTATTTTACCAGACGTGTGCTTTTGTTGTAAGAAGATTTTAGTGAATAGTACTTGAGTGAATAGTTACTGCAATTGTTAAATGTAATAGCCTTCTCTCTCATCCATTTAAATTGATTGAAATTGATTGAATAGTTTTCATCTTAAGACATTAACTGAATGCAATGGATGCTACTGCATTGAAATTGATTCCACCTGACAATTATATACAGGGCTATTTTTATGACAACCAAATCACTAACTGGAACTGAAGGCCAAAGTTCCCATTCATTACATCAGAAACAAACCCTGAAACATTGAAAGTATAGCTTTTTTAAAGAAAGAAGGGAAAAGAATATAGTAAAGAATTCATTATGCTCTGAAGATGACGGTGATGGTGATGATGATGATCAAACACCTCTCAGAACGTGTAAAAGATTTTGTGAAACCTCGATCAAACATGTCGGAAAAACAAACAGAACTAACTGTCGACCCCAGACCCTGAATTAAATCACGGCACTTTCAGAACTTCCGGTAACCCAGGACGGTCCTCCTGATCCCGTTCCCTCTCCTGATCATCCCTCCTCTTCCGTAATTGATGGCGCTCGCGGCGGCACAGGACAGCCCCTTCAGTTCTTCCATGCTCGCGTAGCTCTTCCTCGCCCAGACCGCTCCTTCTTCCTCCCCCGCTCGCTGGACCGACTTGCTCCCCCTAGCATTGGAGCCGCTACCTGCCTTCGACCAGCTCTTCGATGGCGGGGTGATCTCGGCCAGCGAGGGAGCGGCGCCGTGGTGCCGTCGCTCCGAAGGGAGGAGCTGCGGGCCGCAGGGGACGGGTGAGTGGGTGGCGCGACTGCAGGCGTCGGGCTCGCGGGTCGCTGGCGGAGCGGCGGTGCGAGCTCACGGGTGAGGGTGACCGGCCCGGATTACTGGCATCAGGTTGCAGGCGGAGACGCTCCGGAGGCGGCGAGCATTCCGACATGGCTGAGCGGGCAATGGCGGAGGCGATCGGGCAATAGGGCTGCACATCGCGAGCGAGACCGGCGGAGCGGCGGTGACCGGCCGCTAGGCCGCCTGTGCTGGGCTTGCGAACGGCGGACGCGGGCAGAGAGCGCGGGGGAGAAGATGAACAGTGTTCCGCTTTTTCCCTCTGCTGGCCTGTCCTTCACGTCCCTTCCTCAGTGTCTCTTCTCTACAGTTGTTGCTGTACAGCTTTTCCTTTTGACTTTTTCCTATAAAGCTTTCTTTTCTCTTTCATTTTGTGTTGCTTTTTTCAAAAGAACTTACAGAAGCCCCTGATTTCCAAAAATCGAAAACTCAAAAACCGAAAAACTGAACCGAAATTTTCGATTCGAGTTTAGGACCGGTTCGGATCGTCGGTTGGTTCGGAAGATTTTTTTTAGCGGTTCAGTTTTTGAAAAATGTCGAAGCCAAAGGCTAACTTAGATTAATATTTTCTAAATGAGAGAGAGTAGTTTTTGTGAGAGATCACAAGTATTTTTAAGAGAAGGCTGATTTAATATATTAATATTTTAATATCTTTTGTGACTACATGGAATACACTTCGAAAATACAAATGAGGGATAGAGAGAGAGGAATTACTCATGCAAATTAGGGATGAGCTTGCTTCTAGGTCATGGAATCAAAGAACCGGACATATGGGAATGTGTCAAGTCGAAGTTTCAATGTCTGAAATGAATTTAAAGTTGAAAAATTAAGAAAAACATTATTGTAATAGTAGGTTTAAGTAGGTAGAAACAGTTTTGTGGTTTTACTCATGCAAATTAGGGATGAGCTTGCTTCTAGTCATGGAATCAAAAGAACCGGATAGATGGAAGCTATCCGAGTCGAAGTTTCAAAATATGTAAAATAGATTCCAAGTTCCAAAATCAAAACTTATTATGACAAGTAGGTTTTAAGTAGGTAGAACAAGTTTTTGTGGTTTTCTTGGTTTATATCTTCGTGCAATCTTTGCAGTATACCATGGCGTTCGATTGTGAATGTATAATTTAAAACCACTAGTCTAAATTTTTATTTTATGACTAAGACTTTTATTTTATTAATGTTTTATATTTTTCATATGTCTAAATATAAGTTGTAATCAGTGATTTGTAGCGGAATTAGTGATTATTAAATGTGATGATTCATTGTACTTGTTCAACTAATAATATAGGTGGAACCTAGGTAAAATCTAGACCCATCTTTGGAATGCATGATAAGATAGCTCTGGCTATAGGTTCTAAGTTAAAAAAATAAGGAACTTGTTCCAACGGATATGTTTTAGATTTGAGATGGAACTTGTATGGAATTGGAACCATGTGAGAATTTGATAAAACCACTATTAACTATTCTAAACGTTTAAATTGTTAAATGAATGCGTGATTTATTATTTAATTATTTCAATATTTCCTCTCATGCTCAATCTAATTTTTACCTAGTACTAAACAAGGAAATTTTTAAACTAGGGAGACAAATGGGGTCTAGAAAGTTTCGAACTCAAAATCCCCAACTCCGATACCATAACACGAAATAAAAAGTAAGAGAATTTGTAGAATTTTCTTTGTATTCATCGAATTGAATTTGTGTGTTGTCTTTACATGTGTTCATATTACCATGTGTAAACAATAAATGGAAATAATACAAAGGTATGAAATAGAATGAATCACTTATTGATTCAGACAATCAATAACCGGTCACCCTCAACCGGTCACCCTCAATGGAAACGGACAAAATGCGGCACGACACTGCATTTCCTTCTCTGACTACTTTTTTTTCTAAAACGCATCAAATTCGTTCGTGGAATAATGTCTGGTAAGATTAGTCAAAACGACAAAAAAGTTATGTCTCTGTTCGTGGTTTAATAATGCTGTTCAAAATTGACCCGCATCATCATCGTAGGTAAGATGACCTGCCGCAGTTGTCTCGTTCGTGAAATTGACCAGTATTATTGTAGGACCATGGCACGTGGTCCGTATTTGATACAAAGTAATAACAGGTTCAATGGCTTTTCAATCACGATATTTGTAACAGGAATGGCGGCTCTATAAGAATAAAGCGCATCAGACAATTCAAAGTATCAATGGCCTTTGTTGTACTTTGTATTTTGTAGGCTAAATTCTCTTGAAAAACAGCTTTCTAATTCTGATTCAATTCCTTTTTTTTTTTTTTATCTCGTGAGAGTATATTAATGTTAACTCGTGTCCCAATTTTGAGCAAAATTTTTTTTTTTTGTCTCATTCAGTAGCACTGGCTTAAAAACTTTTCTGGTGTCTAAAGAAAAAACATAAATTTTAGTCAGTATCAAAATCTAGCTCACATCAAATTTCGGTCTAACGATGCTGTTAAAGTTTCAATGTGATGTTTATGTGTATTTGGCTGAAACTTGACCGCGGTCAAATTTGGGTGTTGAACGAAATTAGTGCTTTTATTTATTTTTATTTTTTAAAAAGAGTTTGACCAGAGTTGGGACACAAGCAAATTGGTGTTCTTTTATGAGAAGAAAAAAGTTTGGGCCAAAATTGGAGTTCTAGTTAAAGGTGTGCTTTTTAAGGGAATTGAGCCATATTTTTTTATAAATGAGATCTCCGAGATTCTACTAAAAATAAAATTACAAAGATCACTTTTTTTTTTTTTTTTTTTTTTTTCGAGTAACTTATAAGTAACTTACTATATTTTTTTATGAAATTCTCGGCTTTTCGTTAATTTGTAAACGGCAACTTTTATTCGTATAGTTTTCTATTTTTCAAATTTACTAATTCTCAAATGAAATTATCAAACTAAATTAGTGTGACTTATGACTTCTGTTATATTAAATTACCAATTAGTTTTGAATTACTAATTGTTCGTTTGAATTATTATCAAACTTTAACTGTTTAGTTTAATTTACTATTTTTTAAGCAGTTGTCATCTTTTATTTATTGTGGTTAGCAATTCCTTATTTACTAACCTTTTTTTTAGCAATCACCAATCTAAATTAGTGTAACCCACTAACTTTCCTCTCATTACATTGCTATCTAATATCGGGTCAACTCTCATTGTTTTTTTTTTTTTTTAATTTGGTAGCTTTTCTTATTGTTGACAGATAATTTAGCTGCATTGTTTAGCCACACCTTCATTTACCGACTCTTTTTCCAGAAATTACCAAATTATTTTTGTTAAACCACATCTTGAGTTTGAGTCCGTCAAATGAAAGCAACGTGTAAACTCTATCACGCACGGGTCAAAAATTGGTTCATGAGAATGGTTGGCCGAGATTTCAACGAAGCGTGAAGAGGAACTAACTACGCGTGACTTTGTTGCCTTCTCCAAGTCCAATTTATCCCTTCTGATTGGATTCATTGGTATGCTGAATCTATTACCGCAGAAAGACTTCTTTTGTTCATACAGAAGAAGAAGGGCACTCACATGTCATACATATTATTTACTTGTGGGGTCAGTGGGTTGAATATTTCATGAAATGTGGGGACTTCTTTTTGTCCCTTTTTGTTCACTCTCTTCAAGCGTAGCCGCACAGAAGGGAAAGAATAGGTGAAGCTCCCATGTTACCTTCTGTTGTTTTCAACCCATTGAAGAAGACTTCCTCGTGCTGCAATAGATGATAAGAGATCTCGGTTGAGTGTGGTTCGGTTTTAAAAAATTGACTTTGGGAAAATGTACATGTTGAAAGCCTAAAGCCTTGTGAGGAAATAAATTTCATTTGATAAAAACTCCTCAATATAGTTTTTCTATTTTTCATAAAAAAACAAAATCAAATCCTTTGCTAGAGCCAGCAAAGGGCTTAGGCCACCGGTGAGTTAGATTTAGTGGCAGTGTCATTGGCCGAGGTCGCGTGATGTCTGAGGTTGCCGACAAGCTCAAGCGCCACTACTTGTGTCGCACAACACCCATTGACCACTGGTGATGCATGACCCATGCGATGCTTGGGCTTGCCAGCAACCAGCCACAATTTGTCCTTAACGAGGGTAAAAGGGAATATGAGAAAGCTAGCGAGGGCAAGATAGGAAGAAGAAATGTAATAAACATCTCCGGAGATAGTATGCCTTGTGCTTTTAGCCTTCCTATGGTTAGCTTTCACCCCCAAAGCTTTTTGAGAATGGTTGCCAAACACTCTAAATTTTCCCTAAGAGACTCTCAAAATGCTAAATCAAACACACCATTCTCTTGGTTATAAAGGAGTTCTCTCAACGTTAAAGTAGTCGAGGAGAGTGTGTTGGTGTTTTATGGAACATGTATAGGTAAAATTAACATAAATGCAGCGGAAATAGATATAAAATTCTACTATACATGTATCTCTAAAGATGTTGTTCAGGCATTTTAATAAAATTTCAATTCGAGCCCTACAAATGTTCTTCAATTCGAGCTTCTAAAAGCTCTAAAAGCTCGCTTTAAATGAATTAATTCAAATGTTCTTCAATTCAAGCTCCACAAATGTCGGACATTTAGTTTAGACACACCATGATTATCTTTAAGAATCTCGTAGGCCAGTTCTCCGCACTCTTAAAATTTCAGTCACGGCACAAACGAGAAAAATTCTCTTCTATCTTCATCATCATCAGCAACTGTTGCTGATCGCCCTTTATGTGGCAGTCAGCAACAGTTGCTGATCGCGTAGTGCACGATCGGCAGTTGCGGATCGTGCCCGTTGGGCACATCGCCCAGGATCAGCAACGGTTGCTGATCATCGTGTGTGCACGTGCACACGATTAGCAACCGTTGCTGACCGTTTGCTGCACTTGGTCAGCATGGTCAGCAATAGTTGCTGACTGCTGACCACGTGCTTGCACTTTTCTTATTTATTTTTTAACACATTAAAGGCACGACCTTCATTTATGTACATTAATATATTTCCACTTTTGGGCGTGCGTACGCATCTTATACACATGCGCTCATGACCAAAATAAAAATTAGATTAAATCTCATTTAATTTAATTTCAACCGACTATTCAATTACTATGATTACAAACATATTTACAATATTATCTCTCTCGTTCGACGTCATTTTGATTTGGTTATAATGTCTCCAGATTCATCACTGAGCTAGTAGTAAGACTTGCACTAACACATTAACAATCCAAGAGAATTGATTGTCCCCATCAACCTTAAGGTCCAACAAGCCATGATTGACATGTAACAGTATTAATCACTATCTAGATAGTGTGGATGCTTCAAAAACATAATGAACTTATCAATTTTGGCTATAGTGTAATATAATCCCTCTATCTTACTATGTCTCGATCGAACAAAGATAATGGAATATTTGTTAAGTTATCAATTTGATCATATGTACAAACCTAATTGACATGCATTTTACACGAGACATAAATAATTCATTCTCAGTTACAATTCTGGCCAAAGATTTCAATATAGTGTCATAATTAGATCGCATATGACATCATAATTGTACCATACATGCAACAAGGAGACAGATTTCATATTTCACATATGAGTAACTTCATATATGAACAAATTATGACCCTAAGGTATAGAGATGGATCAATGAACCAACAATATACCCACCTATGAACCATAACCATTCAACACACAAGTTAATATCGTGCCTCAGGTCTAAGGATTATTTACACAAGATTAGAGCATGAATGATTAGACATTGACCACACTAAAGGTTTCCATGTCGCTAATCGTTCCACGCGTGTCATGTTCAATGAACTTATTTGATACAAGCAAATGTGTACTAACTTGGGCAGCACAATACCCAATGACTTGTGACTCATCATTCCTTTAAGTATCCAATACTTCACGGTGAAGCTAAGTGCACACCAGTCTTAACAGAATCATTAATATCCACTGGATGATCTACTGATCGGGAAAGATTTGAAGATTTAGTCTAACTGTGAATCCATCACACATTTTCTTAACGTCTCAAGAATAGGACCAATCGTAATTGATATTATGAAATCATTCATATATATAAATAATTGGATATATGAATGAATACATTTTTGCCATTAATTAAATAATAAGATTGATAGTACAACTCAAATCCCTAACATGTAAGTTATAGTTACATCATGTAACTATTACATGGTAACTTTAGGGCATACATCCAACAGAGTGAACTCTAGAGACTACACTGAGGAGAATTGTCGAAGAGTTCTTCTTATGAGGGTTAGCTTTATGTAATTCCACCCTATAACCAGTTAAATTCTCGTGATTAAGAATTTGTATAATTCCTTGAGAGGACTTCCAATGAGGAAATGTGAGGGGCTAAACATTGAAGGAGTTATTGAGTATTATTAGCAGCTAGAAAAGGTTTCGATATTCGAACCAAACCATATAAATTCGGTATCTAATTTATTTCTTTCCTTCCATCTATTTTATCGACTTGCTCGTCCCTTATTTTTCACCAAAAAAAAAAAAAAAAATTAGCCAAAAAGAACCTGTTCTTATATTTTATAAAGCGATTTATCAATTTTTTATTATATTATTAACTAGTTAGGGGTGACCGACTCTCGTTTAAGCTAGTTACAACAAAATATTTGCTCTTGTTAATATATTAACTTTTGTATTGGGTTACTTAGTTGGCAAAAAGTTTGTGGGTCCCTGAAATAAAAGTATTTCATGTAATGGTTGGTAAATCTAAAGTGTCAATTTATAAATTAAATAGAAGTTGGTAAATGATAGGAAAAATTATTAATGAAGAGAAGTTGGTAATTTAAAGCGCGACTTGTTACTCTTTTTTTGCTATTTAACATCTAATTAATCGAACAACACAAAGATTCTGACAGTCCGATGCACTTGGTTTAACTGATAAGTTTAGACAATGCCACCGTCCGCCCAAGCGGATGCCCTTTTCCTTCCTATAGGACTTCATCAATGTGACTACAGTGCCTCTCCGAGATAGTGTCTGAATTGTAAGCTTTGGTTGAACGTGCTCAAAGTCGGTTCTTTTCAAGTCCGTGCAAGTTCATCGATATCTGCTTCTATAACCATAGAAGTGGATGTCCTCGTGGCGTCGTGTCTTGTCATGGTTGAGGCATTGATGTTGTCAATGGATTGTAGCTTACCTCAATAATTGGCAGTTCTTTTGGAGGATAATGATGGGGATCTTGAGGACTTTATTGAGCGAGTGGTATGGCGGAATCTCGTTGGTTTTCTGCATTTGGACAAGTGGTTGAGCGGAAAGTGCAGGTGAAATGGATGGATGATCTTGAAAACCAAAGAGATGTACAAGATCTTGAAAACTTTCCTCGTTGATCCACTCGCTCCACATGGGCGAGGAAACTAGATGAACGGTCGAAAGGCGGACTGAAGATCTTGAATTGTCGAGGTTTCAATCATATAATAGTCGTGGAATGTGTCGCATTTGTGCATAGCACTGGGATTTTTCAATAACCACTGTGACGCATGCAAGATTAAGACAGCAAATACAATTAGAATGCCAAAAAAAGTAAAATATCTTTATTTATATTATTTTACCCTGCATGATTTAAAATAACTTGTCCAAGGAACCAATTCAAACTGACATGCTGGAAACAACTAGAGGGAAATATTGAACCATGGTGTTTTTAATTCTTCTTCTTGTGATAGATTTTCGGAACACGTCGGAATCTGGTGATAGTTCCCTTTTGATCTAATCATTCAAATGAAAAACCTCCTTAATAAATCTATTGAAGTCGTTGCACGATGGCCCTCTGCGACCGGCAGATTTCACGGCTCTCTCCTTCCACTTCTTAGCATTCTCCCTCATCTTCTTCCCGCCGGCCCCTTCCATCACTTCCCGAACAAGAGCTTCTATTTCCTCACGCCTCACATCCTGGTTCACTTCCATGCCAATCCCCCATTCGGTACACGCGTACCGACAGTTTGTTTGTTGCTCGGCAAAGAACGGCCAACAAATGAGAGGAACGCCTCCGCAGATACCTTCCAAGGTAGAATTCCACCCGCAGTGTGTTAGGAAAGCGCCAACTGATTGGTGACTCAGGACTTGATCCTGTGGACACCAACTCGTCAAGAACCCTCTGTCTTTCACTTCCTCCAGGAACTCCGGTGGTAGGATTGCAGAATCACCCTTCACAACATCAGGCCTGATCACCCACAAAAATGGTTGCTTGCTATTTGCAAGCCCCCAAGCAAACTCCTTCAGGTGTTCCTCAGTCATGACAGTGATACTCCCATAGTTCACATACACGACCGACTCGGCTTCTCTCTGATCGAGCCATTCGAGGCAGCTGTAGTCTTCCTTCCACAGACTCGAGCTGAAAGACTTGACTGAGCTCGAGGGAATATCCTGGAGAAGTAATGAAAGGGGGCCAGCACAGTAAATACGAGGGGAAATGCCTGCTATTTTCTCCAGTACTTCGCGTTCGAGCTCATGGAAGGTGTTGAATAAGATAGCAGATGATTTCAGGCAGTGCTGCGCTTCTTCGCCTAAGAAGTTGAACATGATGTCGTTTAGGTCTGTGATCCGCATGAAGCTTGGGATGTCCCGGAGTCGGATGTTTCTCATGCCGGGGATCCAGTCAACTGCATCATCGAGCGTCCCGTTGTTCAGGAAGTCTTCATCTGTTCCATATAGTATGTAGTGAGGATCCAAGCCAGAACTTTAACAAGAGAAAGAGAAATGAATGGAAATAACTCATGAATGGGGAGATAATAAAAAAATGAAGATCTAGTGAATTTATCTGAGAGAAGCAAATGAACATATAGAAAAAGTAAGTACCTTTGAATGGAACGATCCCTCTCTTAACAAGCGCTCTGTACTGCAAATAACCCATGAACCCACAAGCCGAGGCAGTCCAGAACTGAACGTCTGGGACTCCAAGCTCTCTCGCCGCTTCCCTGGCGAAGCCCGTTATCCCATCTGATATCACACAAGTCACGGGGGGAACAACCTCGTCACTCTTGATCCTGGCAAGCAATTTCTTGAAAGGGCCCAAGCAGTTCTTCTGGGTCGAGTCGCAGAGGGCCGGGACGTCCTGTGTCGCATCGCGGTCTGACGGCGGGAGGCCATCTGGGATCGTCTCAAAGCGGAAGTCTTCAAGGTCTCGGAGCGAGTCGGATCCTTTAGACCTGAGGAGGCGGCGGTGGTTGAACTCGGTGTTGACGAACGTGACGAAGACACCGTGAGAGTGGAGGAGCTTGGCGAGCTGCATCATGGGGTTGACGTGGCCTTGGGCTGGGAACGGACGCAGACAGCGTGCGCAATTCCTGATTCTAGGGGTGACGAACCCATCGCCTCTATCTCTCTAGAGCAAGATCAAGAAGTGTATACTGAGTGATGGACTTGAAATTGATCTGAAGTCTGCCAAATCTTATTCAATTTCGGTCGGTCTTTTCAGATTTATACTAGATGCGGGAACGAGACGTTATGCAAGTAGCGTTAGACGAGGGAGATGCACGTGTGAAATTTCAGCAACAAGCACATATGTTTATATAACACAACTTCCGGTGATTGGTGTATTTCATTATTTTACACCAATTATAAAATGCCTAGGGATATTCTGGCGTCCTGTAGTTCAGCCAATTCTAGATTCCTGGAAGAAGACGGCAGGGTTTGCAGGTGATTTGATTGCCTCCTATTCCACCTTGCCTTGGAAAGGTCATTCAATTTTTGACACGCGACCAACATCAGTTTCCTAGCTGATAAGCCATCGAAAATGATAAAATTTTGGCATTCATTATTTATATTTTATAGGTGTGCTCGAAACTCCAGCATAAACTTTGTTAAATTAATGTTTTAAGTTTACATTTGGATAACGATTTGTTAAATCAAAGGTTGATTCACATTGAAATTAAGTCGGTGGGCTCAGGTCAAAATTTTGACCTTAGGCACACATATAAAAAAACGAAAAAACACGTTCTTTCTTCAAGTAAGGAGCCACGAGACTTCAGAGTGCCGCACGTCTAAAGAAAAAAAGAAAGAGCCTTGTGAAGCGATAGAAGCCGCACGCTAGAAGCTGCCGTGCACACAAAGGATGAAGGTGCTGAGTTTCTTCTTAGACGTATGTGAAGGGCTTGAGCGCTAGAAAGTTTTGTGCTGTGAGTTTAAATTATTTATTTATAAACATTTTGGGTTTGTGATTAAATTTAGATATAAAAAACACTCGAAAATGTGAAATGATTGTAAATTCGATTTTTCGATTATAATAGATTATTTACTTTGTCGACTTTTCTCGTGGAGATAAGTATGATATTCGAATCGAATCACGTAAATATCTTATATCATTATTATTTATTATATATATTTTTTGTTGATTTCGTGTTGACATAAATTGTGAAATCACGTTGTTTTCACATATTATTATCAATAGACTCGACCATCGAAATTGCTTGCACTCGATGAAGTGAGAATCGAGCTTCATGATGGTGTTTCCTAGTCTACACACGCCGGTTTTGATGTAATTACTTTGTCGAGTGAGAAGATATTTTCAGTCGATCTCTTGAAAATGAGGAAGGTCGAAATTCTCATTCACAATCGATCTCAAAGTCGCTATGATTGCATATGTCCAAAACGTCTCCGTCCAATTACCTGTGCAAGCGGACAAATACGGCCTGACAATTCTCCTAGTTGCGTCGGCTGTGACCAGGTCCATAATGTGACCAGGTCCACACACTAACTATTCAGCACTCCTGCGATAAACAACAAACTACGCTTCGTTTTCTGGCTGCTCTCGAAGCGCATCGAGCTCGTCCAACGATGTTGGACAATGTGATTCGAAATCCATCCTCGGGGAACTCCAGCGCAGAGACAAGTCAAAAGGACAAAGGGTCGCGTCTTTTCGCTTATCTAGGAAGACGTCGATGGAGAGAGAGGATGAGGAAAGATGTAAACTATCTGAAGCAGCCTAATGCAAATTGAGCATGACGACTATGATCGGGCGCTACTATTGTTGTTTGCACAGTTTGTAAATCATGGACGTTTGTAGCCAATTTACAGACTTTTGTTTGTATAATTTACTCGTGTTTTGAATACACGCTCTTTTAAAAAAATTCACTAATTTAAATTAGAGTGACTTACCAAATTTTTTCATATTAAATTAATCAGTAGTCTGGGCCATCAATTTAACTTATTTACCGAATTTGGTTTCTGTTTTCTTAACTTAGCAATTTTTGATAAAGTTACCCACTTTTATTCACCTTGATTAACAATTTCTTATTTACTAACTCTTTTTAGCGATTACAATCTAATTTAGCGTGACTTGCCAAATTTTCTTATGGTACATTACTAGCTAATACTTGGTCAACTCTAGTTGAGTTACTTGCAGATATTTTGTTTTACCGTTTACAAACTATTTTTTACATTTTTCAACAGCACCTTGATCTATTAACTCTTTTAAAAAATTATTAACTTCATTTTCTTTTGATAAACAATTTTTCGTATCTTTTACAACTTTTATTTACTTTATTAACTACATCTTAAAATATATTGACACCGATATGAAATTGCTAACTTCAAGTTAAATAATTTATCTACTTTTCTTTGATTAAGCTATAAACTAGTTTGAGATTACTCTCATTTGAGTAAGTCAGCAAAGTTTAGTTCGTTTATTTAATTTGCTAACTTTTCTATTGTGTTACTCAAATGGAAAAAAAGCTTCTAAGTCATTGAAATAAAGATTTATAATGTCATATAATAGTTGATAAATTTAAAGCGTCTATAAGAAAAGTAAATACAAGTTGGCAAAAAGATAAGAGAATTACTAGAGAAGAGAAGTTGGTCATTCAAGGCGTAATTTTTTGGCATTTTTTTTTTTTACTATTCAACATCTAAGAAATCTAACAACACAAAAATTCCAAGAGTCCAATACAAAATTCACAAATCAACTTGATTCATATCTTGCATTGCTCAAACCCAAACAAGGGGATGAGATGAAATGAAACACAACAGCTATACACATGAAGAACCACACTTCGATAAAGCTCTTAAACTTTCAATTTGTTCAATTTAGTCCATTAACTTTTCATTACAAAGTCAACTCAGTTCTTCGGTTGTATTAAGAAGTTTTCATAATTACAACATTACCTAGATTTTAGAGATATCTTTTCATTTCAGTTGTATTCAAGAATCAACCATTTCAGTCTTTATAAATATGATGACAGTTCAAAGCAAGTAAATTTTACTTATGCTCTTTATAATAGTAAAGTATAAACTCCCTTAAAGCTGTCTCAGATTGATATTTTTGCTACTTTATGTCCATGTATCTCATGAGGATATCTGTCGACCAAATATATATATCATGAGGATATTCAGAAATGATATTAATTCATTTATAGATATCCATACATATACTAATTGAAATCAAAATCTTGTTCCTTATTCTTTAGACAACATGAAACACACAAGAGTGAAAATTATATTAATGTAAAAATTTAGGAACAAGATCTATAAAGGTACGGTGGTTATAGATAAATTAACATCGGTCCTAGATAATTTTAAGAAAACACTTAGACTAGAAAGAGTAGATATATTAATCCAATACGACTCTAAATTAGTTTCTACTTAATTTTAAGCTCCAATTCACTTCGTTGATTCATGAAAATGATTAAAATAAAAAAGGTATGCTAAGTTTTAAGTGAAATTGCCATTATGAATAATTGTGAATAGTATCGAATAACTTATATGACTTTATTATAGAAAGTTGATGGAGTAGATTTAACAAATTGAATGTTTAAAAACTACATTGAACATTTAGAATTAGTTCAAGGATGATATTTGATAAATTAAAAGTTTAAGGATGATATTACGCACTAGGCCAAAACTTAGAGATTGTTAATGTCAATTTCCTTGCTTGAAATTATTAATTAAAAAGAAATGGGACCTCAACGTGGACCTTCATCTTGAATTATTATCTACTCCATGGCCTTCTGTTCAACAGATGTATGTACAAATGGAAGGAAACGAGCCAACTAGTAGAAAAATATTAAGTTTGCAAATAAATAGAGAAAAGAAAAAGTTCGCGTGTCTTTATTCCACGTGTCAGTAGATATCTTTTTGTCTAAAATAATGCCAGAAGAATGTTGTGACCTTCCCAAAGGTAGACCATTAAGGAAAAACTGATAGATCACTAAATTTACACTTAGCATAAGCTTTCTCAAGCTTTATCAATCGCAACTTCGCACACAATTTAAACATGCAATTTATCTTACCTTTTAGAGGCACTACTAATTACTTAAGGTCGATTAGAAATTCAATTACAGTGTAAGAATACATTTTACTTTTGAGAACTAGAAATTCAATGGATACGGATATTTGATTATGTTAGATAAATCTAACCTCCTTTTGACACCTTTTCATTTTATTTCAAAAATATTTTGTGAGCACTCTTGGCTAATTTTAATCTTAATTCATTAATGTGTGAGAAGTGATCTTATGCAATCAAAATTTAACACTTAATAGATTGATGCAGTAAATAAATTTCTAGGAATGGGAAAAGACCGCTATGCATTAAGTAAATCATAACTTCATTATTATAATGCCCAAAGTGATCCGCAAGATTGTTAATTAAAAAAAAAAACACGTGTCTGGCCTAAACAAGATTTCTAGATGCAATGACATTTAATTCTTCATGGGTTTTTCTTGTATTTATAAAAATGGATCTATATGCAATGCATCGGATGTAATTTTAATCTAAGTTATGTCTATGTAAATTCTAATTTAAACTAGAGAAATGTGAATAGAATTTAAATGCAATTTATACACAAACTAATCCTAATGACAAGCAAAAGAACTATAAACTAACTAACTTGACATGTAATTGGATTTATATAAGCCTAAATTAGCATGCATTAATGAAGTAAACTGAAATCTAAGTGACATGTATGCTATGTTAATTAAATTTTACTGAATATGACCTATATGCAATTCTCATGACATGAAATAGAATTAATCATGACTTAACCCAATATTCAATTATGTGAGATTGTTATTTTTGTGTTTTTTTTTTATAGAAATTAAAATTATATGCAATGCATGAAATGCAATTATGGCATGACCCTAAAGCATATGACTACTAAGTGTCATGTAGTATGAGACATGGAATTTACGAAATTAATTAATTCTAGATGAGATATACATGCAATACTTTTTTGGATCTTCTTTGGAAATTAAATAGGAAATTGCCTAAATCTAGATGATTACCTAAATTGAATTAGGAAATAATTCATATTAAATTCTAATATATATTAGGTAATTTCCTAATTACTACATCATTCATAATGCACGTAAGATATGTAATTTCTGAATTAGGAAACTAAACGCAATGCAATATAAACTAAACGTATGTTATCTTTTTGATATATTTTATATAATGCATGTTCCTATCGAATCACATATGAAATGTAACACCCTACATGATTGACGATATATTAAATATTTACCACAACCAAAAAAGGAAATAAATTTAATCGAGGATTCAATCGTTTGATATGTGCACGGGTAAGGCTAATTCATCAATTTTTAATTGGCAGGTGGGAACCACGGCAGCTTTTGCACGCACAAAGCCCTTCTCTCCATCGTTCATCGTCCTCAACAAATCCACCTACTTTTTACAGGTCTCTTCACTGCTCATGAGTTGCCCGCATGGTCACTGGAGGCTTTGCCCCTGGAGAAGGTCCTGGGTGAAGCCGTCGGCGGTGGTCGCCCCCCTCTCCGGTTGATGGCGGAGCTTCACCATCACCAAATTATCACTGGAAATGCTCCTGCTTCGCTTTCATTTCCTCGTTGTATTCATCATCTTCATTGACAACTTACCCAAAAATTCATCACCAATATCCTTCTTCTCCACCGAGACTCTGAAAAAGAACGAGAATGTGTTAAAAAAAAAAAATAATAAGAGGCTGTGATGATTCGCACGTACGCAGGCACTGAAGACTGGATGTATCTTGGCAAGGTGGCCAGAACTGGTCAAGGCCATGGCGGGATTCCTTTTAATTGTCTGATCTAAGGCGAATTCGAGCCTCACTATCTTCCAACACCATTTCCTCTAACTTTCTTTTTCTTTTCTTCCTTTCTCCTAGATGTGATTATCTTATTTAAGGACAAGTTCCTGTGTTTTACCTTGCCAAAAGAAGTTGGGTTTGCTGTGGGGATGGACAGTGGAGAGAGACTATGGACGAAACGATGGATTTATCGGGAAAGATGAGCAGTGAAGAGAGGAAGATAGGCTTCATCAGGGCAAGTTGCAGCCCACTTGTCAAATAAAAATGAGCGGACCTTATTGTACAAGTGTTAAACAATAAATAGCCTGATCAATAATATTAAGTGGAGAAATAATTCTACCTAATATTTTCTAGGAAGATATATTGGGTATGCCTGACAGTTCATTTGAATGAATGGCTACTCCACTCTTTGGATGTCACATGTTCGATAGGCCCCACTTATTAGGAGATTTCAAACCATCCTTTCTCTCTCCCCCCTTCGCTACTCTCTCTCCCTCCCCTCTCTTGTTAGTTCTTTTAGTCTCATCTCCGTCACAAGAATACTGGGAAATGAAAAGTGAAGAGTGAAGAAGAAGAAGCCGCTACCAAACAAGGAAAAGCAAGCGAAAAAATCAATGAAGACGAAACAACATATTGTTTTTATCAATGAAATGGAAATAGAAAATCAGGTTAAAGTATGGATGCGAGACCACTTAAGATATTGATTCAAACACAAGACTCATCAGCTTAGATAAGTGAAATGGGGATGGAAAATCAAGTGTTAAGATGTCAATTCGAACGTCAGACAGCTCACATTAGTGAAATGAAGACGAAAAATCTGGTTAAGATTTCAAAATCATTAGGTCACATCAATGAAATGAAGATAGAAAATTGGGTCAAGATTTTGATTCGAATGCAAGGCTTGAAATTGAGCTAAGATAGGAGGGGACTTTGAAATCTCTTGTTCGGTGAGATCTATCAAACGCATAGCAACCAAAGAGTGGAGCGACCGCACAAAGATGTAGAGTGCCGGACCCATAAAATATTTTCTCCTTTTTACTGTGAAGCTTCACTTGTCCTCTCAGCATGTCATCCAGTCTGTCCAAGATGGTTGATTGGCTTTGCAACAGATTTATAAGCATAAGCAATGTACAGAACAAGACAAAGAAGGCAACAATAGGACAGGGTAAGGTGTGCAGAGTCCATTTAGCACAAAAAAGAACTCTCATAATTGCAATGAAGGAAGTGGGGGTACAGAGGAGAGACTCCCTTTTAGTATTATTTTGAGCGCAAGGTGTAGTAGTCCTCTGGTCTTTTATGCTTTCTTTCATCAGCCAAACAGAAGGGAGTCTCCCACTGTTCGAACAAAAGGGAGTGCTGAGCACCAAGTTCGTGCTGTAAATACCATGGAAATTGAATATAATTATAGAATTGGAGAACACTAGAGTATATAAGCAATTATAATTATGTGATTCTCCAATTCAGTAATAGATTATTGACGGTTGGCTCAACCTAGAAGTCCTAGGTTTTAACACTTGAAATAGAACCAAGCAAATCTCTCATCTTTTATTGTTTCTCATTTATTTCTCCGTCGAATTTCTCTAGCTCTCAATTTAATTGCAAAGTTTTGATTGGCTTCTGCAACCATAGTTTCATGACAATCATGCTCTCTAATGGGAAAGATTGAGCGGAAATTAAGCATAGACCACAGAAGATATAATCTCTTAACTTTATAGTCATAAAGAGATATTGCTATCGAGTTTGGTAAGTGAAGTGACCAGCCATAATAACAGATTGGAAATGTGGAACCACAGTGCTCTTAATGCTTCTTCTTCGTGTATATTTTCGGAAGATATGGAAATATGGCGATAATTCCCTTTAATCTAATCCTTCAAATGGACATCATTTTTAATGAATCTGTTGAAGTAATTGTACGATGGCCCTCCACGATGGGCAGCTTCCGCAGCTCTCCTTTTCCACTTCTTAGCATTCTCCCTCATCTTCTTCTCGCCGACCTCTTCCATCACTTCCCGGACTAGAGCTTCTATTTCATCGCGCCTCACATCCTGGTTCACTTCCGTGCCAATCCCCATTCTGTACACGCATACCGACAGTTTGTCTGTTGCTCGGCGAAGAACGGCCAGGAAATGAGAGGAACGCCTCTGTGCATAGCTTCTGACTGAATACCCTATTGCTTTTGCCACATAAATAATTGTCGAAATGCACAAAAGACTATTGAGACCCCTCAAAACAGCAATAGACTAAAAGTCAAAATTGTCATTGTTGACAGCAAGGTTGAACGGAGCCATTGCTCCAGCGTCCTGAGCCCTTACATTCCTCTCACGGACAACCAACTCCAGAAACTGTAGTAAGGGCTTCAACAAAGCTATGGCCCCCATGAAAATTCTAGCCTCATCGGCATCCTCTAGCAAAAGTCTGATTTGTTCTATCACTTTGCACTTTCTACACAATTCCTCTCCTCCATTTAGCACTTCAAGAAAATGGTCATGTTATTGAGAAATATTGACCTCAGGCACTTGTTCCGATGCAGAAAAATTTTCCTTTCTCATCCTCTTCCTCCTCAGTGGTGCCACCCTCCGCCGAAGGAACCACTTTGACCCCCTTTGACTTGCAGGGAGCGACACTGTTCATTGATCTTGAATTTGTGGGCTCAGACTCAGACATTGCCAGCCTCCAATGATTCAAATCAAGAAAGTCTTGAGGCCCCTCTAGGACAGGAACACCATTTTGCTCGCACCAGCTAGCAACAAGTCCTTTCACACAGTTTTAGGAGTCAAACAAAGATGAGACAGCTTCTGTTGAGTTTTAGAACAGGTGTTGTGCCCATCACTAAACCATTTCTCAGTACAGATCCTTTCATATGCCTATCCAGAAGAAATAGTAACTGGATCATACATAAGCTGCAAGGATATCGAACACCTCAACTCTTCTGGTGGAAGTGGCATCTGGCCTGATTTCTTGATACTCGGCCTAAAGTTAAAAAAAAAAAAGAAACTCACCTTTGATAGGTATCTTTCAAATGCTTGCCCATTTAGAGTGAGCATGATGCAAATTGAGTTGATTTAGTACCTAATCCAAGGATCAGTCCACACTATATTGATCCTTAATTTTTGGGATCGATGATCAATCCTAGTGAGCTTGGAATCGAGGATCGGACACACCCGATCCAAGGTCAACTCCGGACTAACCGATTATTTTTTTTTTTCATTTTTTGTATTCCTTACAAGGACAAACATACTCTTTAAATTATATATATTCATCAACAATGCAACATTGTGCAATCAAACTATAAATATTGGTATAGATTAAACATAAATTAAAGATAAGATAAACAAAAATACCATTTGCGATTGATGAGCCACGTCCGTGAGGTGGGCCAAGAAAGGAAGCCATAAGCGTAGAAACAATATCCATCATTTCTGCAAACAGCGACAAATTCCCGGTAGCTATCAATAAAAGCAATACCAAAAAAAAAAAAAAAAAACATAGAACATGGAGTCGAGGTGTGAGAAACTCTACTAGTGTACCCACCGACAAGCCCAAAGGGAAATTATAGCATCCACTAACGACTGAATACCCTATTGCCTTTGCCACATAAATAATTGTCAAAAGATACGCAGAACAGTATTGAGACCCTGTTGAGATGCGTGGTGTAGCTCTGATATCATTTGTAAAGTTGCGGAAATGTGATTACAATAAACACTCTCTTAATATTATAAAAACACTTAATTACACCAGTTTTGCTAAACACACTATGGACTCTCACCCTCACGCCACTCACTAAACACGCTACATACGCCGCTATCACTTACTTACCATACATGCTCAGCACACTCCACACAGTACATTTGAAGACCCACTAACTACACAAGACCCCTATTCTTCTATTTGAGGCGTGAACTCAAGTGGATGAAGCTAGGCTATTTATAGCCTTCATCTACCAACTCTCTTAGCAAATTATCTCTGAGACAAGGGAGATTTTTGCTTCTATCTTTCATGTTGGATAATTTACAGCCACAGGCTCTACCTGCCACAAATAGCCTAGAGTCTTGTAGCCTTCACTAGAAAATTCTAGGGAGAGAGAGACGGTCGAACTTTGTCGCGACCTAATTTTCGGGTGCACCACCTAAAACTAGGTTAATGGACTACTAAGTCTAACTTAGCTCGGGCTCTCCCAAGCCCATACCAAATCGCGACTTAAAGTTCAATTATCTAACATACGAATGATTAATAACTAGAAGTCGCCACTAATTAGTTTATAGTAGATCGATTAGACACCTAAGTAAAATAATGGGAGGATTATTTTACTCCTACGAACTAGAGACTATGGGTACGGGGACTTGGTTACACTAGATTTCTCTAATGCCCTTTCGGTACCATTTCTTTTTTTTAATTTTCAAAAAAATATTTTTGCAAGCAGCTTTGATCCATTTTAACCTAAATCCTTATCATGCAAAAAGGCGATCACACGAGTGCTCAACCATTATTAAGAATTCAACAAATGAAATAAATTGTATCACATGAAGCTAACAATTTTTGGGTTTTCTTAGATTTTTTATAAAATGCATTTCTAACTATATGATCTAATTTTACTAACAAGCAAATTCTAATTAAATGATCCTATTATGCAAACTAGTTAATATGCACCTCATGACCTAATTTTACCAGCAAATAAATTCTAATCAAATGATCCTATTATGCAAACTACTCAATATGCACCTAGTATTTTGTATTTTTTTTTATTGAAATTCGGAATTAATAAAAAAAAAACTAATTAAACTATCTAAAAGGGATAATTTTCTAATTTATTCTAGGGATTAATTTGACTTAAACCCTATCCTATCTTAGAAAACTACTTTTTAAAAAAAAAATAAGATAAGTAAAATATGCGAACATTATCTAAAAAATTAATTTAGGTCCAACCCTAACTTATTTCTAAAAATGCAACCCTAAAAATGTAATCCTAAGAAAATTGTAATTTACTAAACCTACATGTCTGATTTACTAAATCTATATGCTCATGAAGAATTTTGATTTTTTTGATTTTCTAATTTTTTTTTTTAGTTTGTTTTTAAAGGATAAATAATTATTAAATAAATATTAAATCTAAGCTATCAACAAAATAAATGATCAAAATAATCGAAAAAATAACATGTTATCTCACAGATCAAATTAACGATTACCCTAACCCTAATTATTACGACAAAGAGTTCAAAATAACTAAAAATTGGATCCGAATTCTTACGGATCAAATTAATAATTATATTGATTCAACAATTAAAGATCTTGTCAACAAATCCCAAGAATTAATATAATTAAAAAAATGACCCGACATCTTACGAGTCAAATCAATAATTACAATAATTTTAGGGAAAACCCCTGCGGATAATGTCTACAATAAAACGAAAATCAATTCCCAATATTCCAATTGGTACAATAATAGCAAAACTTAAAAAATAAAATAAAATAACATAAAACAAATGAAAAAACAAAAAGAAAAATAAACAACCTAAGGAAAGAGGGCAGCAAATTGGTCGACGCCGGATGAAGGATGACTGGCGTCGGAGCTCCGGTGAGGGCTGGTAGGCAGCGACAGTGAGGGGCGTCGCGGGCGGTAGTACCATAGCAGCGGGCACAGGACGGCTGCAGAACCGTCACAAGGAAGAGGGGGTGTCGGACACCGGACGGTCGCGGAGCAACACGGGTTACTGGCGCGGGCGTCGGGGGTGATGAGCGGTGTCGGGCACGGGGTCGCTGGAAAGAAGACGGTGACGAGTGGGCTGCTGCGGGGTGAGTTGCAGGTCGCGAGTGAGGCGCGGTGATGGGCAGGGATGCAGCAGGGGCTTAGCGAGGGCGATGGTGTGGCTGCAGGGAGGCGCAGATGTGGCGTCCGGATCCGGCGTTGCAGGTGGAGAAGGTTGCAAGTGCGGGCGTCAGCAGTCGGAGACGTTCAGCGAAAGAACTGCAGACGCACCGTGAGGAGGCTCGTAGCGGAGATGTCCGGCAGCAGAGACGTCACTCGGACATGTGGGGGCTCGGATTTGGAATTGGCGTCACGGGTCAGCAGCAAGTCGGGGGCGAGATTGGCGCTCCGGTGCGGTAGATCGAGCTCTGAGCGGGTGCGGGGACTGAGCAGAGGGCGATGATGGCGCGGTGCGATGTCCGGCGGGGAAATGGTCTGCTGTGATCATTGATGTAGGGCTTCGGGGACAAGCGGAGGTGCGGCGGAGCTTCGCGGGTCGTCGGGTTGAGCGACGAGCAGTGCTCAAGTGCGGGGCACGCGGATGATCGACCAAACACGAGCAAGGAGGCGCGGAGGTGAAGGGACTGGACACTAGGGAAGCATCGGTAAAGAAGATGAACAGGAAAACTTTTTTTTTTTTTTACTTTCCCCTTTCCTCTCTCCTCTGCAACCGCACACTTTCCCCCTTTTGTGCTTCTCTCCTTCTCTCGACCCCTCCACAGACGGCTTCACTCTCTCCTTTCACTTTTGACTTTTGTGTTCTTTTCTTTTCGATTTCCGAAAAACCGAAAAAGCCTCCTCCTTTCTCTCATCGTACACGGCACCCTTTATAGGCAAATAAGATGTGATCTTCGTCAAATATTTCATCCACTTTTCAATATATACGAATATTTTCCTATAACCTCCTAATCATAAAAATCCTCTTATTTTCCTTATCTCCTAAATATTTTCTAGTGATTTTTAAAGATAAGATCACAACTCAATTTTCTTAAATTCTAAAAATTCTCATTTCAAATCTCAATTTCAGAAAACGGGCTCAGGCTAATTTGTACTCTTCATGGGCTTAGTCTGACCTGTTAATTTAAAACTCAAAATCACTAATTCGACCCATTTGCCACCGGTCCAATAAACAAATGTAAAAAATGCAAATTAAAAACAAATGTACCTAAAAATTATATGCTATGCAATGGAATTATAATATTTTTTTTAGGGGTTAAAAATTAATCCCTAATTTTTTATGCAATAAATAAATAATTGGGTACCAAAATTTAGGTGTCAACAAACTTGTCAGGATGAAGAATAATCTAGAGAGAGAGGCGGTGATTGATCCAACACTCCCCCTCACCAACTACTCTCTTTTAATTCAGATATAGTAGTCATGCCAATATTGCTTTCAAACTCAACCGAAATGTTGCTTCGATCAAGTTTCAGAAAAAAGGAAGGAATTCACCTTTTTAAGTTATTATTTCTTGTGAATTCTTTGCGATTTCTCTATTGAATCGCAATCCTCGTCCTCAATCGATCAATCGTATTGCATTTCGATACTCGTGTACAACTCAATTTTGTCTGACGCTCTGCTATTATTCTGCCCTCAGTCTACAATTTTACGCCCAACACCAAAAGGAAGCTTTGATATATCGAGCAGCTTTTTTGAATTTTTGGACCCGAATCCTGTGGGACCACCTTGGCTTCATCGACAAGCCCTTTTATCTAGGTGGCTGGGAGTTTCGGTCTACTTTATTTGCGGTACCGTTCCTTAAGTATTTCGGTTTCTTCTCTTGTGGACCATGGTGAACTGATGTAAATGGACTTTAAAGTATGTCGACTTCGAATTCTGTCTGTGTTTGCCTTATATACTGTTACAAAATCGCACGTCGATTCCAGAAAAATAACGCTTATAAACAATTCACAAAGCAGAATATAATAATAATATAACAAAATTAGATGAACACGCTAGAAAATTTGTTATCGAAGTTCACCCAAACCTAAGCTACGTCTCCACGCAGAGGCACTCTGCAAATCCACTAGACTTCAAAAAAGTTAGAATACAACGATGATGTTCTCTCAAGATTAGAGCACAAAGAGATTGAAAACTCTCATCAAGAAAAAACTCACTTTTTTCTTCTATCTTTTTCTTGCCTCTCTATTTCATTTTTTAGCGTCTTGACGGCTAGGGTCTTACCATCGCTAATATAAAGGTATCACTTTTAACCTAAAAGCAAATCTAATAGAAAAGACAAAAAAACCCCTAAAAAACAAATATTTGGCTTCATATATAACAATCTCCCACTTGAAGACAAATATACCCAAGCACCAAGCAACTTTGCATCCATCTTTTCAAAAAATAGTAGTTGAAAAACTTGTGCCTCTGCGATACTCCTCATCAATCAACATGGAGTAATACCAATGGTAGTAGTATAGAAAATATGCTTCTCTCTATCTACTACCTTGGTCAACATGTCAGTTGGATTCTTCGAGCCATCAATTTTCTGTAGCTTTAACTTATTATCTTTCAATGCTGATCTGATAAAGTGATAACGCTTCTTGATATGTCTGGTCCTTGAGTGATAAGCTGCATTCTTTGCTAAGTGCACTGCACTTTGACTATCACTCCACAAAGTGTGTACTTGTGGTTGTTTTCGATGTAACTCATCCATATAATCTTGTAACCACATGATTTCCTTGAAGGCTTCTGTGATCACCACATATTCTGCCTCTGTCGCCGATAAAGCCACTACTTTTTGTAGTTGAGATACCCAGCTCACTGTTGTACCTGTAACTGTAAAGACATATCTAGTGGTACTCTTACCACTATCTCGATCACCCGAATAATTTGCATCTACATAACCTTGCAACTCTAGAGATGTACCACCATAACAAAGTAAGTAATTGGAAGTATCTCGCTAGATATCTCAATATCTATTTCACTTTGCATTCCAATGCTCTCTGCCTAGGTTCTGCATATATCGACTCACAACTTCCACTGTCTGTGCAATGTCTGGTCTCGTGCTCACCATGGCATACACCAAACTCCCCACTACTAATGCATATGAAACTACGGCCATCTCATCTTTCAAAGCCTGAGTACTTGGACATATATCCTTGGAAAGTTTGAAGTGACTCGCTAGAGGAGTTGCATTCGGTTTTGCCTTATCCATGTTAAATCTTTTTAACACCTTGTTCACATAGTCTTCCTGCGACAACCATAATTTCTTATTTTTCCTGTCTTTGATGATTTTCATGCCTAAAATATTCTTGGCCTCTCCCAAGTCTTTCATAGCAAACTGTGATGATAACATCTTCTTTACTTCTACGATTATCTTCATATTGGAACTAGCCACCAGCATATCATCCACATATAAAAAGAGATACACAATGTCACCATCATCATACTTGCGAAAATAAACACAGTGATCAGATTCACAGTATGCAAATCCTTTTTCATTCATGAAACCATCAAATTTTAGGTACCATTGCCGCGGAGCTTGTTTCAAGCCATATAAGTTTTTCTTCAAGCGACATATCATGTACTCTTTACCTTTGACTTCAAAACCCTTAGGTTGTGTCATGTATAATTCTTCATCTAAGTCACCGTGTAAAAATGTTATTTTTATGTCTAACTGCTCAAGATGAAGATCCTCAACTGCAACTATACTTAGCATAACTCTAATTGCTGTCATTTTCACTACAAGTGAAAATATCCCGGAGTAGTCGATCCCTTCTTTTTGAGAAAAGCCCTTGACTACAAGTCTCGCATTGTATCTAATACTACCATCTGCTTCATTCTTAATCCTGTACATCCATTTGCTTAATAAAGCTTTTTTACCTGTGGGCAACTTGATCAACTCCCAAGTTTTGTTCTGAAGTAGCGAGCCCATCTCGTCTTTCATAGCACACTCCCATTGCAAATGAGACGTGTCTACCTTTGCCTCATCGTAAGTCTCTAGTTCTCATGAATCTGTATATAAGACATGGCTCAGAACAGTATTAGCTGATGGATAAAAAATTAACTTTGGCTTTCTCACACGTGTAGACCTCCTCAAGACAGGTACTTCAGGGTTGTTAGTCTGCTCCAAATCATTGTGTTCCTCTTGAACTACCTCTTCACTGATAATAGGCTCATCTTGAACCTCTCTTTCAAGTGCACTTTGATCTACTAGAAACATCTTCACGGGTATTGTGTCTAATTCAACATATTCTGGTTCTACTACCTTCTCATGCTTTGTCTAACGATCTTTGTACATCTTTTCTTCATGGAATACCACATTGCGACTGCGGATGACTTTGTTATTCTCATAATCCCGAAGCCTATAACCATACTTGTCGCTGCCGTATTCGATAAAGACGCACTTCTGGGACTTAGTATCAAGCTTTCTTCTATCCTCCCTATCAATCAAAGCATATGCAATACAACCAAACACATTTAGATGTGAATAATTAATCTTTTTACCTGACCACCGTTCTTGTATTTCTCCATCCAACGCACTAGATGAACTTCTGTTGATAAGATGAACAGCTACATCAACTGTGGCAACCCATAAGTGTAGCGGAAGACCCGTGTGTAGTCTCATGCATCTCGAACGTTCTAGAATAATCATGTTCATTCTTTCAGCTACATCATTCTCTTGAGGAGTTCTAGGAATAGTCTTTAACCCATGTATGCCCTCTCAACTCAAAAATTCTACAAATTTCTTACTCGTGTATTCATCACCATTATCAGATTTCAGAGCTTTAATCTAATAACCTGTCTCTTTTTCTACCATGGTCTTCCACATTTTGAACATCCCGAATACTTCTGATTTTTCTCTAAGAGCATAGACCCAAGTCTTCCTTGTTGCATCATCAATGACTGTGACAAAATATCTCTTACCACCATAAGAGAGTTCCTGAGCAGGTCCCCATACATCAGTATGAACCAACTCTAGCTTCTGACCTTTATTTTGTCGCCCATTCAATTGAAAACTAATAGCCTTATGTTTTCCGTAAATGCAACTCTCACAAAAATCTAACTCAACTTTTTGTAAAACCGGAAGTAATTTCCTCGAGTGTAACTGCTTTACACATTTTTCACCAAGATGTCCCAAACGATAATGCCAAAGAGTAGACAAATTACCTGTAGCCATTGTAGTTGCAAACATATCACTGATATTGTCTCCTTAGAGAAGGTAAAGTGTACTTGTACGCTTTCCCTTTGCTACTACTCTTGCCCCTGAGGTTATCTTCCACTCTCTGCATCCAAAGGTTATTACCAAACCTTCTTGGTCAAGTTTACTAGTTGAAATCATATTTTTCTTTAATTCCGGAATATACCTAGTTTCACGCAAAACTAGACGTCCTCCACCTGACATGTTCACAGTCACGGTTCCTTTCCCAACAATGGGACACATGTGGCCGTTTCCCACAACCATTTGTCCGAAATCTCCACTGGCATAATCATCAAATATGTCTATTTGCGAGGTGCAATGAAAAGAAGCACCGGAATCAATAAACCATTTATCTGTCGTCAAGTCAAACCCTACAAACAAACACAAGTTATCTAGCAAAGATTCATCACTAACCACATTAGCTCCTTGATTCTCATCTTGCTGCTTCTTTTTGTAGGCTTCACACTAAAACCTCCGGTGTCTAATTTTGTGACAAAACCAACACTCATCTTTTGAAACCTATCTCTTACCCCTTTATTATGATCTGCCACGCCCACTGAATTTTCCTCTACTTTTACTTCTTCCACGGTTCTCCACTGCGAGTGCCGTTGAAGATGTAGATGCAGAAAAATTATCTTCACCTGAGACTTTCCTTCACATCTTTTCATCCATGATACTACTCACAGCATCATCAAGAGTTAAATCATCCTTCATAGTGCTTGAAATTCCCTGCACTGCGGTATTGTAGCTTTCTGGAATAGAACATAAAAATAATAAAAATTGAAGCTTCATATCTAAATTTATGTCTGCGGATTCCAATTGACCCGTGACTTGCATGAAACTATTAATATGCTCTGCCACGGAACCTCTATCAGATAACTTTATATTAACCAGTTTCTTCAGCAAAAATACCTAATTTGATGTGGACGGCTTTTCATAAATATTTGTTAGAATATCCATGGCTTCTTTAGCAGTTTTTGCTTTCGCGATGTGGTACCCTGTCTTTTTCGTCAACCTTAGACGAATCGCACCTAATGCCTTTCGATCAAGAACTTTCCATCCGGCTTCTGCTGTCGGATCCACTTCTGCCATCTCGGGTTTCCAACCCTCAAGTGGTGCATTGAGATCTTTTTGATAAAGATAATCCTCTATTTGTAGTTTCCACCATCCGAAATCCTCTCCACTGAACTTATCAATTTTGATTTTATCTTCTGCCATCCTGTTTGCTTTCAATCGAATGTCACTGAAAAACCCTCGATGTTCTCGATTAGCCAACCCAGGCTCTGATACCAATTGTTATGAAATCGCACGTCAATTCCAGAAAAATAATGCTCACAAACAATTCACTAAGTAGAATATAATAATAAAATAACAGAATCAGATGAACACGCTAGAAAATTTGTTATCGAAGTTCACCCAAACTTGGGTTACGTCTCCGTGCAGAGGCATTGCAAATCCACTAGACTTCGAAAAAAGTTAGAATACAACGATGATTTTCTCTCAAAATCATAGCACAAAGAGATTGAGAACCCCCATCAAGAAAAAATTCACTTTTTTCTTCTCTCTTTTTCTTGCCTCCCTATTTCCTTTTTTAGCATCTTGACGGCTAGAGTCTTGCCATTGCTAATATAAATGTATCACTTTTAACCTAAAAGGAAATCTAATAGAAAAGACAAAAAAAAAAAAAAAAAAAAAAAAACCCTAAAAAACAAATATTTGGCTTCATCTATAACATATATCACATAGCCTGAACTTTGATTTAATCTAGTTTACAGTGATAAAAGGTAAATCAATCATCTAAGCAATGTGAGCTCAACTTAATCTGAGTCCCAAGAGATGAAATTCTTGATTTCAAAGGGTTTAAAAAAGAAACCAAACGCAAATGGAATTAAATCTCATGTCGAATCTATCTAGTACGTGGAACTATGGTTCTCCTCAAATCTTTTGGAGGTGTTTAATTCTCTACAATATGCCATATGATTTCATCAAGTCACCAGGAGATAGAATTACAGGAAGTTTAGCTGCTAAAAGCTATTCACACAAGCATTGAGCATCATCTTCTATTTCTACACCATGTCAAACGTTGCTTCTCATTAGGCATGTCTGTAACTTCATAGTAGCAACCTTTTTATTGGATTACACTCTTAAGTTAATCTTGGCTCTATATTGTGGAAATTCATTTTGAGAAGAGCTCTGGTTTTTGTCTAATGGCGAGTGAATGTTTGAACATGCCTTTCCAAAACAATTCTGCTTACTATCCAACGTTTATTGAATTCATGGACATGCCTTCTATATAGTGCTTTGAACTTTATTGATGTGACGGCTCACGTATTAAGTCTCTCTTTCGTGTGTGCATGAGTTCATGTGTGTCCTCTAATATTGTTCTCTGGTTGGATCTTTTTGAAATCCTTTGTCGAAGTACTTGAAGAAGTTACTTTGCCCCATGAACACGTGACTGTAGGTATTGAGCTCAACAGTTCTTCGCGAAACAGACTTTTGAATAAACATGAGATAGTGTTTAACACGATATATTGGAGTCTCGGGTATCAAATTCATGACATTCCTTAAATTTTAGATATTCGAGATGTCTATGTATGTTCTCTTCTTGGTCAAATGGAGTAATGATTAGTAGAGTTTATGGTTTTATAGTTCCCATAAGCGTATCTGCATTTTACATGCTTTTATCTCTGATAAGTATTCTTGTCTATCTCTAGGAGGATTGATTGATGAGATGACTGATGAGTTTACCTCAGTTGTTATATCATGCGGATCTCACATGAAATGAAAAAAAAAGAATCATAGGCAATGATGCATTATGCTTACATGATGGATCATGTATTTATTCGCTTTCAAGTTTTTCTAAATAGAAGTTACTTCATTTCCTTTTCGTTGAAATCATGCAGATTATTAAACTTTAAAAGATCATGCAAAGATTTTACATGATTGCAAAGACTGAAATTCTCATAGATAAATTCTAAAGATTGAGGAGATGCCAAATGAAAGTCAAAATATTGATGAAGATAAAAAAATTGAAAATAACAGACAATACACATAAATACTCAAAACAAACGTTTATATGTATGAATTGATGAAGATAAGTATTCTTGTCCTACATTCCTCCTCCTGCATTTGTAGATGGCAAAGCTATGGTTAAGTTAGCTAATGAAGTACTTGATGCGGTGGACCCGAAATGGCATCAATGCTTAGTGGGTTATCTTGTAGGGAGAAGGAAGCTTCCATTCGGTCTCTTGGAGCAATCTCTCAAACATGCTTGGGGTGCAAAGCTTGTGGAAATCCTGGCCAATGACCAAGGATTCCTCTTCCTCCACATTCCAGACCCTGTGTTTCAGCGGAAGATCCTTGAGGATGGACCAATCACGGTGGCTAGGGTGCCTCTAATTCTCCGTCAATGGCAGCCACTCATGGACCTCAAGAGGGAGAATCAATCTTTGATTCCGATTTGGATTCGTTTGAGGAACTTACCGTTTGATTGTTGGACGGTGCCGACGATGAGTGCAATCGCAAGTGTCACGCCCTGATCCTCAGGCACGCACATATCCTTCTACTTGGTCGATTTTAGAATGCGATATCCCAGGATTATATATCGCCGACCCTTTCATTTATTAAGCGCATGCGGAAGCAATTATAAATCTCCAGACAATAAAACAATGGGATAGAAAAGTAGGCCATATTTTTCATATTGAAAACCACAACCAAGCCTTTATACATGGCATTAAACATAGTACTTCACAAACTATTCACGGCTTTCCAAGTTCACTCTATTCACATCTAAACACTGATCACAAAAGGGGACGGGACCTCAGTCCTTATCCGGTTGTACTCAGGATCCCTTTCTGGATCATTTTCTTCTTCAAAAATCTTTCTCCTTAGGTTACACTTCAGTGTTCTCCTTCTCTGATTCCTCCTCCTCGGGTTCATCTACGGGCTTGAAATGTTTTCCCCAAACCGGGATGAGACTACGTCTCAGTGAGTTCTACCCCACTAAGACTCAATTAGGGAACCAATACACCCCACGGTTGCCTAAGCACAGCACGAGTCAGAGGACTTACCATGGCCTCAGTTCCTTCCTGCAAGTTAGTATATATATCAAATATACATCACCACATCACATCACATCACCCGATCAGATCGAATCATTGAATCAATCTCCCTAGTTGATTTCATGTCATCCAAATTATCTCTTGATCGACCCCTTCCATACTTTCTATAAGTCTGATCAGCATCCAAGACTACTCACCATAGGTGATATATAGATAGTATGTTATCTTATCTCCAAACGACATATAGAGTCATTGAGCTATCAAATCATACCGTACTGTCTCAAGATGATCTGTAGGATTATCGAGCCGGTATATCATACCGTACTGTCTCAAGATAATCTGTAGAGTCATCGAGCTGGTAGATCATACCGTCCTGTCTCAAGATGACATATAAAGTCACCGAGCCGGTATACACACAATTTATTATACCGTACTGTCTCCAGATGCTCCATAGAGTCATCGAGCCGGTAGATCATACAATTTATCATACTTTGTCTTCGTCTCAAGATGCTCCGTAGAGTCATCAAGATCATACAATTTATCATACTGTACTGTCTCAAGATGCTCCGTAGAGTCATCGAGCCGGTAGATCATACCATCCTGTCTCAAGATGACCTATAAAGTCACTAAGCTGGTATACACACAATTTATCATACCGTACTGTCTCCAGATGCTCCGTAGAGTCATCGAGCCGGTAGATCATACAATTTATCATACCGTATTGTCTCAAGATGCTCCGTAGAGTCATCGAGCCGGTAGATCATACAATTTATCATACCGTACCGTCTCAAGATGCTCTGTAGAGTCATCGAGCCGGTAGATCATACAATTTATCATATCGTACTGTCTCAGGATGCTCCGTAGAGTCATCGAGTCGGTATACATGCTATTCCAAGCAAACAATCAAATAACCAATTTTATCCTTTCCGATAAAATGCCATGTGTGGGTACACGATCGGCCTTAGCCAAAATATAATAATATTCTTTTTATAAATCCCACTATTTTCTATAGTCCACTAAAATATTTTTGTTATCATTAACTGATGCCCGGTTAATTTCCAATTAATTTTCCAAGATTATTTAATTAAAGAATAATTCCCAACTTCACAAATAAATCATTTCCGCACAAAATAAAGCTCGATTAAATAAACGAACTGTACCACGACAATCAGCACGAAATTCCGGTCACCAGCCATCCTGGTTGAATTTCCGGAAAATAAATAATTAAATAATAAATTTCGAAAATTAATATTTAATTCCTAAAAATTCCACTTAAGCCCGAATTGCCAAATTGAAGTCCGATTAGGGTCGGGAAAAATCCCGAGCTACACTCAATAAATAGTAGATCACGTCTATTTGCTAAATGCACATTCAATTTATCTAATTCGCATCACAATTGACTAATAAACATTAATCCATACTAATCTAACCACCTAAACCTAATTAATTAAAACTAAATAACCTTAAGTGTAATTAGTCCACTAAGCAAGGATTAGTGAGATTAATCACCGGAATCGTGCTCAAATCAGATCAATCCAATGGGGACGACGCAAGGAACGATAAACTCCAAAGCGGGCCTTGGGTTTGGGGCCCGGAATCTCAAAACGGGCCTAGAACCACTGTTGGAAACCCATTTTCTTCCTCTTGATTCACTGTTGGTTGGGGTCGGATTCGGGGCCGAGATGGTGAGGCAAGGTCGGCGAAGGGCGAGGGGGCTCCGATGGGTCGAGGTGGCGGCGCACGGTGGCCGGAGATGGCCGAACCGTGGCCTATGATGGCCAAAACAGAGCTGAACAGAGGTGGCTGCAAGCTGGGGTCGCACGGCAGAGTGGTGAGAGGCGCGGCCAAGCATAGTTGCATGAGGGCGACGCGTGGGGACGGGCAACCGACGACGACGGCAGCTCCGGTGTGGCTGCAGCTCTTTCAAGCGACGTTAGTCGCTGCTTCTGTTTTTGCTGTTCGGGCTTGCTCGAACTAAGGGAAGAGAGAGGGTGCGGCGAAGATGGGTGAGGGCAGCAGAACGGTGCTCGATGGCGGCGACGGCAACGGGCGGCGCTGCTGCCCTAGCGCAACGACGATAGCAACTCCTAATCAAGCAACCATGGCTGCTGCTTCTGCTCGTGGGTCTTCAAACGAAACCGAGAAAAAGAGGAAGAGAGAGTTCCATTGCGTGAGAGAGAGAGAGAGAGAGAGAGAGAGAGAGTTTGAAAAGTCAAAAGTAAAAAGGTGGGGAAAGCAAAATGGAAGACAGCAGAGCATTCGGTGGAGGGGAATTCACACGAGGAAAGAGAGAGAGAGAGAGAGAGAGTCAGCCAAGTGGGGTAGGGGGAGAAGAAAAAGGAAATAAAAGGAAAAGGGGGTTTAGCCAAAAATGAAAAAAAAGAAAAAGAAAAGGGAAATGGGAATAAATTCAAAAGAAAGAATTTTCTCAAATAGAAAATTCTTGATCCAATTTCTTTTGAATAAGCTCATTTAATTCAAAGGAAATTCCAAACTAGAGTTCTTGATTCCCCTCTTGCATTTCTGCATCAAATTTCCCTCTTGAATTTCTCTCAAAAGACTTTCATAAAATCAATTGATTTATCACTCATCAAATTGATTACTTTCCTCATCCAAGAATCCATTTTCCTTTTCAATTTCACAACCAGAATTAATCCCTGGCTTCAACTGAACAAAAATGGCCAATTTTTCTAATAAAAGTCAGAACCCGAAAATCCGGATGTCACAGCAAGCGTGGTGGATAAGTCACTGTATGTGGACTAACGGACGGACCAAATGAAAATGGTTTCGTTCGCTAGAATTTGTGTGGAGATCCAGACTAATCAGCCACGATGTAGGACCATTGAAGTGATCCTGAAGGGGGTTTCTCGCTCTATAACCATTGATTACGAATGGCTACCTGCTGAGTGCCCAGACTGTGGAACCTTCGGCCACAATTGCCGAGCCCCTCCTCGCGCGCACAACCTTGCTGGACAGAACAGACCTTCGTAGCAAACTCGGGCTGAACTTGCTCCAGCGGTGAACCCTGACCTAGTTCCGATTGCCCCTTCTTGCACGCACAACCCTGCTGGACAAAATAGACCTTCGCAGCAAGCTCGGATCGATCCTGCTCCCTCGGTGGCCCCTAACCTAGTACTAGTTGTTGATCTTACGGTTCCACAGCAGGTTGTGACAGTCCTAGCTTCTCCAGCTCCCTCGGCCCTAGCGGTGGATCCCATCCCTGACCCGGTGGTTGCAGAATCATAGGTTGCTCCCGAGCAGCCTTGGAAACAGCGAAGAGCAAGAAGAAGAACTTGAACTCCAAGAATGGAGCATCATCCTCTCACCCAAGAATTGCTGGTGTTGAAGACACCTCTTGGATGAAGCCTCCTATTGCGGAGAAGGCCCTGCATCCCGGGTCTGCTAGGAAGACGTATAGGGGGTCTAGTGCCCCTCCAAAGGTGGATCTCTCACTAGCAGCCGATTCCCAACCAGATCAAGAACCTTCCTTAAGCCTAGACCATGATGTGGAGTCGGAAGTAGCAGCCACCTTTGTGTGCACGGATGGAAATGATATTGTCTCTCCCGGCTCATCAAGCCCATCCCCAATAGCACCGCGAGCTGCTTCGACGAAGGTGGAAACCATTCAGGAGAGACTTCTTGCTCTAGCCCCTGATTTGAGCTCGGAGGTGAAGATTGGAGTACCGGCGAATCCTCGCCGGAAGCCTCCTAAATAGAGGTAGGCTTATGCCTCTTCTCCTTTCTTTTGGCTTTGTAGTAGCTGTATACATACATACATACATACATACATACATACATACATACATACATACATATGTATGTATGTATGTATGTATTTCGGGTTTTGGAATATTAGAGGTCTCATGGACCCATTGAGGAGAGACAAGGTTAGGAACCTTGCTCATTCGAACGGCCTTTGCATGGTCAACT
The DNA here is from genome assembly GCA_014182515.1 of Eucalyptus microcorys. Lineage (NCBI taxonomy): Eukaryota > Viridiplantae > Streptophyta > Magnoliopsida > Myrtales > Myrtaceae > Eucalyptus > Eucalyptus microcorys. Next base: position 48,643,974 of record CM024569.1, on the reverse strand, counting down.
TATTAGAGACTAAAGTGTCAAAGTATCTTTTTCGATCCTTCTCTACTGGGCTTTTGTCGGGGTGGAAGTGGATTGCCAATTATGACTCATCTCCTAAGGGTAGGATTTGGCTTGGTTGGGACCCTTTGCTGGTTAATGTTGAAGTAATCTCGTCCAACGATCAAGCGATTCACGGTAGAGTGATGCTCCTTGCATTGGGATTAAGTTGCTACACTTCGGTGATTTATGCTGAGCACTCATTTGTCTCTCGGAGGCCTTTGTGGGTGAACCTAGTAAGGATGAGTTCTTGCGCCCAAGACATGTCATGAATGGTGGCTGGGAATTTCAATGCCATAAGAGACCCCATTGATAGGATTATGGGCTCACATAACTGGCTCCTCTCCTTTGATGAATTCAATCAGTGTTTGATGCAGGCCGAGTTGGAGGATCTGAGATATGTTGGACTTCGCTTTACTTGATCCACCTCCTCTGGAGCTAACCACAAGGCTAGGAAAATTGATCAAGTGTTGGTCAATGCTAAATAGAGCTCACAATTCTCTTACTCGGAAGTGACTTTTCTGACCCCCGGAATTTCTGACCATTCTTCTATGGTTGTAAAAGTGATACAACCGGTTCTTCGAAGAAAGCCTTTTAAATTCTTTGAGTTCTGGATGGAGCACTTGTCCTTTAATGGAATCGTTTCGCAAGTTTGGGATGCCCCGATAGAAGGAGTCCCTATGTACAGGCTGGTTATCAAACTAAAGGCCCTGAAAAGCCGGTTTAAGCAACTCAATAGGGATTCTTTCTCCAACATCTCTGAGAAGGTAGCTGAGTCCAAGAGTGCTTTTAGGTTAGCCTAGCTTGATTTGCAACAAGACCCAACCAACGAACTTTTGGCAGAGTTGGAGAAGACTCATTGGAAGACCTTTATGGAGTTGAGGAGTCAGGAGGAATCTTTCTTCAGATAGAAATCCATGATTAAATGACTCGAGAATGGTGATAGGAATACCAAGTACTTCCACCACTGCATCAACACAAAACAACTGAGGAACGGGATTCTTTTGGTTCTTGATAGGAATGGTAACTTGGTCACCGAACCAAGCCTTATGCAAGACACTTTCGTCTCTCACTTCAAGAGTTATTTACATCTTGCTCCCTTCCTTCTAGCCCTACTTTACTGGATGTGCAGCAACTTATTAGTTGCCCACTCAGTGAGGATCAGGTTAGTTTTCTCTCTCAACCCTACTCAGATAGAGAAATTCATGACACCTTATTCTCCCTAGCCCGTGAGAAGGCTCCTGGGGCAGATAGGTTTGGTGTCGAATTTTTCAAGAGCAATTGGGAGATAGTAGGGCATACGGTTATTGAAGCGGTTAAAGATTTCTTCGTCACGTGGAGACTCCTGAGAGAGATTAACAACACCATCCTTGTGATGATTTCTAAAGTGCCTAATGCGACCTCGGTCAATGATTATAGACCTATTGCTTGCTGCAATATGATTTATAAATGTATTACCAAGATCTTAGCTAATCACGTTGCCGCAGTACTTCATGATACTATTAGCCATTCTCAAAATGCCTTCGTTAAAGGCCGTCACATCTTGGATAATATTCTTCTTACCCAGGTATTTTATGATTTCCATCTTCAGCCATATACCCTTAAATGTGCTATGAAGGTGGATTTTCAAAAGGCCTATGATACAGTCGACTGGGACTTTCTGGAATTGGTTATTCGTGCTTTTCGCTTCCCGGACCATCTTATTCAGCTCATTATGGTATGTGTTCGCACTCCCAAGTTCTCTATTTCTTTGAATGGGGAACTCTATGGATTCTTTCCTAGTGGGTGTGGCCTTCGTCAAGGGGATCCCATATCCCCTTACCTATTCACGTTGGTTATGGAAGTTTTTTCTGGGATCCTTTTTGCGCGTGCTGCGCAACTTGGGTTCAAATTCTTTTGGAGATACAAGGCTACAAGACTATCTCATATTTTCTTTACGGATGATGTTTTTCTCTTTTGTCGTGCGGATATTGATACTATCTCTCTTCTAAAGGATGGACTGAATATATTCTCGGCATGGAGTGGACTGAAGCCAAACAACAACAAAAGTGAGATATTTCTCTCGGATGGCTTGGAGGAGTTGCGTAATGAGATCATGGAGGCCCTTGGTTTTGTGGAAGGAAAGTTGCCGGTGCGTTATCTAGGAGTTCCCATCATATCATCGAGGCTTGGAAGGACAGATTGTGTTTCCTTAGTTGATCGTATAACGGCCAGGGTCCAATCTTAGACGCACCGCTTTCTATCATTTGCCGGAAGGCTCCAGTTAATAAGGTTAGTCCTTCATGCCATACAAGCTTATTGGGCGAGCGTGTTTACCATTCCTTTTGCAGTATTGGATCGCATTGAATAGTTCCTCAAACAGTTTCTTTGGAAGGGCCCCAACCTTGGGAAGGGTGGAGCCAAAGTATCCTAGGAAGATGTGTGCGTCCCGAAGGAGGAAGGAGGACTTGGAATTCACAGGCTGAGAGACTGCAACAAGGCAGTGATGCTCAAGCACATTTGGATCCTATTCACGGATAAGGAGTCCTTATGGTGCAAATGGATCCACTCAACCTTTTTGAAAAGGAAGAGTTTTTGGGTAGTAAGGGAGCCGTCTGTATGTTCTTGGGCCTGGAAGAGAATCCTACACCTAAAATCCGAATTTCGACTCTACTTCCGATGGAGGATTGGAGATGGCCAGTCAGTCTCCCTTTGGTTTGACCACTAGCGTCATAGAGGTCCCTTACACCTTCTTTGCTCAGATAAGATGATCCTAAATTTGGGCTTATCCAAACATGCCAAGCGGGACAGGATTTCAAGACAATGCTTGAATATTGGGAGGAGCCCCTTCCCCTCCTTTCCAGGGCATCGGATCATTTTATTTGGAGCAACAGCCCTTCAGGTCTTCTCTCGGTCGCCTCGGCGTGGCATATTATTAGAAGAAGGAAGGACAAGGTTAATTGGGCATCCTTTAACTAGAATAAGGTTATCACCCCAAGATATCAATTCAATCTCTAGCTTATTATAAAGAACTGTATTCCCACCCAAGCCCTGCTTATGTCGTATGGTAGAATTGGGAGTGAGGTTTGTCACCCTCGAACCCCGAGCGCGTGCCCATCCCTACCTGGTCGATAATAATTTGCGACTTCCCAGGACGAATCGCTGACCCTTTCCATTTTATTGCACATGCGGAAACGAAAAGAAATCCCCCGACAGTAATCATCTCGGGATAAAAAAGCAAGATACGAATTCACAGAACAAACATGCTTTTATATTCACATAATGTCAAGTACAAGGACTACGACCAAAAGGCCATAAAAACCAACTTTCCAAAAAGAGACTGTCCTAGCTGACCTACACTTCACATCACCTCCTCTCGGCTCCCGGTCCTCCAATCGACCACCCTGAAAATGTTGTCCCACAACGGGGTGAGATATCATCTCAGCGAATCTAAGCTCTAAACCCCAATTAGGAGGGAAATACACCTATAAATGTCCTAATCACACAATCAATGAGACTTACCTCGTCTCAGATCTACCCTGCAGGTCAGTACAATTTATATCATAGACAACATGAGAGCATGAGCAACAAATAAGCTCCAATAACTGAAACGCCACACTCAATTGATCATGCGTTCCTAGTTTTGATCTCGGCATATAGCATGACCTATCTCTGTTTGACGGTCTTCTAGCATTGCCAGGCTTCGTAAAAATCTCGGAATCTTTGAAATATCTTTTGAGACTGAGTCGACGTTTCTAGAATGACCTGTGACATGACAGAGCTTCCAATTTTTGAAATCGAACTCGAATCGGCGGTTAATTTCACTCCGACATGTTTTTAGCGTGACCTAGACTACCGGATAGTTTTCAGAACTTTTTAATGCAAATGACCCATGCTCGATTTTCTTCGAGCCACAATAAACCCACTCAACACAATGACAACTTTCGATTGTCGTGAAAATCTCGAGCATCCAAATATGGATATAGGGTACCAAAACGACAATAAAATCAAACTAGTACCGGTCGACGAGAATTTTCCAATTTAGTGGCGTTACCCACGATCGGTCACACATCTCAGTCGAACCGATCTATATCTTATCTCAAATAGGTTTTATACTGTGCCGTAATGGCCTCTAAAGATGAACACGGTTGAGAAGTTGATTCTCGGTCGAATTCTCAAGTCCATTTGCCTTTAAATCTCTTAATGGCTTCCCTGGATAGTCTAGTTATCTCATGAGTGGTCATCTCAAAGAAAAGCACTCTAGTCGCGTCGATGAAACGCCCAACTTATCCGATCGAAATCAGGACTTGAAAATCAGGATGTCACAAGTTTTGTGCTTTTTGCAAGTTGACGCCAAATTCCATTGATCATCTCTACCTTGGGTGTTGCATCACCGCTAGCATGGCTTTCTTTTGGGCGGCTAAATGCAATCTCCCTTGGCGGAACATGACATGGTCCGACAACCTTCAGTGGGCAATGAAATTCCTTTCAAATAAGGACTTTTATCACTCCGTTGGCCGGTTTTCGTTTGGTGCCCTTTGCCATCTTATTTAGAAGCACAGGAACGACATAATCTTCAGAGATTATAAATTGGCAATTGCGGTTGTCAAAAATCATCTTATCAAAGTGGTGAAGGATAAGGCATTAACCTTCAAGAATGTTGAAGATAATCCTAGAAACAGAAGGCTCCAGCGTAACTGGGAGATAGATCCGTGCATTTTCTCTCCAACTCCGGTGGATAATTAGGCTTCCTTGGAGTGGATTCAAGACGGCTGTAGATGGGATGAGGACATTCACTTCTCGAGTGATTGCTACAGTCTACCGCCTCTTCTTTCGAATCCGACCGTCTTCGCTGGTTTGGCTTCTTATCGTCTTCGGCGGTGTCTCCTGACTTGGTGTTTTTTCTTTCTTTGTCTTTGACGTGCCTTGTTGGTTGTTTAGGTGAGGTTGGAGTCCTTTGGCCCTACATGGCCTTCCTCTGCCTATTGTTTAGGTTTTTCCTCGCTTTGGCCCGCTCTTGCGGTTTCTTTTGCATCCGGCACCCTTCCACTCACTTCGACTTGGTGTCGTGCTAAGTGCAAGTTTTGTGGCGCCGGATCTTGTGTAATTGTTGGCTCAAAGCTCAATATATTAATTACTCTTACCAAAAAAAAAAACTTTTGGCACTCATGGGAGCATCTCAACCGTTGAATCACATGACATGTACTATCAACGATTAAGCATACGGTAACGAAAGTGATGATGGATCAGGCGTCCCTGACCAGCTCATGTTGGATTAGGCTCAATCGATCCGAAAAGGCAAAACGGACAGATTTGGACGAGCAATTCCATTTTCATGCTTGACACTTCTACCTTAGCCCTTACTTCGGCCAGTCCAGACTTGATCAGTTTTATGTTGTTCGTTTGATAATTTTTTCGATCATTGAAAGCTCGGATAGGGATTTTCAAACATCACAGCCACTAGCACAGTAGAACTCGCGTCTATCTATCTTTTGCTTACTGCTTTTCTGAGACGAACTTCACATGTTTACTTTGATGCAAAAATTGATCTCTTTGAGTGCCGACTCATTTAAGCATCTGAGATTATAATATGTTACCTAGATTAACCAGGCAAACACATTCGCAAACGATCTTTCATATTGGTTAGGTGATAATATTTGATCAGTTTTATCTTTCTTAAGCCAAGAGGATCTCAGAAAGCCCAATATAGAAGCAAAATGATTTGATAAGATCAGCAGAAATCCAAGCTTTTTCGGATAATCACTGAGAAAGAAAGAGGAAGTGTATTCTCGGGTGACGATCCTCACTAGAAGTTAAGATCCCGATATTTAGAGCAAACATCGTTTCAGGGCAATCATACATAAAAGAGAATGCTATTGGCGTTGCGAACACATTTGTAAGCATGAAGTACAATGTCCTATGGCTTTGCCTTCGGTTTGGCAGTTTCAAAGGAGTTCGGACGACAGTTACTGATGTATTTAGTGGCCAAGAAAGGTAGTTTCTATGACCTAGCTTTGTCGAGACAAGGGACAGGAGAGAATTCGTGATGCTAATTTCATCAGTGACCATGAGTTCATTGGACACCTACGGACTAGCCGCTCATGCACCCATAGCATCCAATTCAGACCAAAAGAAAGAAATCAGATAACTCAGCTAATCGCCACAGCCATCACTCAAACAGACAAGGTCAGAGAACAGAGACCTTCGTAGCAGCCGACAAGTTGAGTCAGTCAGCTCTCAGACTTAAAATTCACCTAACGCATGGTACATGGATGCGGTTTTCCATTATCCAAATCAAGACACTGGAGTGGACATGCCGCACAATAATACCATCTCAAGTGAAATGTTTTCCCACGTCTAAGTAATATCAACTAAAGAGGATAGCGTTAAAAAATTTTGGATGTGTGCGGAAGCATGGTATAGTTTATTTGATAGAGGATGGACAAGGATAGGATATTTTGAGAAGGTTTATGGGACAAAGATAGTTTCACTAGCTTATAAAGATGGTTATATAATAGTTGAAGGAGGTGTTGGTGAGGGAGCTACATGACGTGGTTTTTATGGTCAGCTCCCCACAAAACATGGAGCACTTGCTCCTTTATATAAGCTGTCAAAGTCAGTGGAGGAAGTCTCCACCGTTCTCTACTACAAATAGCTACTATTATTTTATAGTAACATAAGATGGAGTGTTCTAGAACACATAAGAGATGGCGTGGATGTCTTCATACAAGTTGGCAGCTTGTTGGTTGTCTTTTCATTGTTTGTTTCTCACGTCCACTAGAGTTGTCTAGATTGAACTAGAGAATTCCATGTCAGAAATTGGATCACAAATTCCAACAGATTTATTGACCAACTTTCTGGAAAATGTGAGCCAGTTAGTGTTCCCATAGTACATGAAATGAAGATACAAAACTCCGGTCCAGATAATTGAGAGAGAGAATAAGTTTCCTTGGCAGTGAATAAACTCACTGTGCAGCTTAACATGAAATAGAAATGCAAAAGACCCAGAAGCCAGATCCGCATATCAATCCAAATTTTGGGAAGTTCTTCTTGTTATTCCGACATTAAAACTGCCATCAAAGGGATTTACCTACGGAGAAAAAAAGACCAAAACAAGTGCCGATAAGAAATCAGTAGTAACTTCACGATCACAGCAAAAATAAACGACCATGTACCTACAAGTAAGACCATAAGAATAAATGTCCACATAGCAGATTCAAATTGCCCCTTGAGCTCAGCAATATGTCATATTTAAGCCCCTCTGCCTGACCATTTGCCAAATGCTAGTAATGAATATTGAAATATAAGCAATGAGCATTCCCTATCTGAATATTTGAACTGGCAACTATACTAAAGCAACATTTAGTCCTTCAGCACCCCCCATTTCTCATCTTGCTGGTTTAAATTTACAGCTACTTGACCCATCCACCATCATCTCACCAGCCACTCTTGAATCCAACAGAGTCTAGTTAATGAAAGAAAGAAAACGGAAAAAAGAGAGAGCACGTGAGTTCGTAAACATGTGAGCCATTATTGCTTTCCATTTATTTATGGGGTAGCACAAGAAATAAATTGAGAAGAGATTGGAGTAGAAACCTGAGCATAGATCTAAGCAGCAGCCTCCAGCAACTCTCTCCTGGCACGTTCCTAATCCTTCTCTCGAGTGCTGGCCTAAAATGCCGAATGAGACCCCGGACAGGCCAAGCTGCCGCATCACCTAAAAAGCACATATTGTAAGCCCTTCAATCTGCTTGGTCACCTCCTGCAGCATATCAATCTCCTCCAACTTTGCATTCCCAACTTTTAACCTTTCCATAATCATCCAGAGCCATCCTGTGCCTTCCCTGCAGGGTGTGCTCTGCCCACAACTCTCATGCTTATAGAAATAAGAAAGCCTCCCGATTGCATCAACAACATGGGTGGATTTATTCATAACTACAACAGCTGCTGTTCCTAGATCAGACTGGACAGCCTTAGGAGCATCATAGTCCATCAGCACATCATGCGTTCATTGGGAGATGCGGTACAAATGAACCACCAGGTATTACTGCAAGTAACTGCCCCATACACCACTAACGCCGCTGCTGGGTCTATCAGCTCCTTCAATGGTATACTCATTTCCTTCTCGACTGTGCAAGGCTTGTTTACATGATCCGACACACAAAACAATTTTGTCGCTGAATCGTTTTTCCTTCCAAAGCTGGCAAACCAATCTGGACCACGTCTGGGATCGTAGGAGAAAGAGCCACAGTTTCCACATTGGTAACAGTGGTAGGACAGCCATATAAGCCGGCATTAGCTGGGAAAGGTGGCTTTGACCTTGGCATTCCTTGTTTCCCTTCAAGACTTTCCTATAGTGCATTCTCTTCACCATAAAAACAAGCTTCAGCACCATAACGGATGTGGACGTCAAAATCGTGGCCGGATCCACATGCACTCCGTCCCAAAAGTCCAGCTTCATAAGCCTCTTTACTGGCCCGTCCAAGAGTTTTACGTTCACTTACGTATCCACCCCTTATATAAATATAGGCAGCAGTTGCCCTCATTCCCACACCAGCAATTAAGCATCCTTCGAGAAGCTTGTGAGGATCGTGACGCATAATTTCCCTATATTCACATGTTCCTGGTTCACTTTCATTAGCGTTGACCACAAGATAGGAAGGACGGCCATCTGATACTTTTGGCATGAAAGACCACTTCAGGCCAGATGAAAAACCAGCACCACCATGCAACCGATATTTTCTCAAAGTGAAGGGATAGTCCCACCTACCATTCCCTAGGAAAATATATTGGGTAGGCTGACATTTCATGTTAGTGAACGACTGCTCCACTACTCTTTGAGTGCCACGTATCCGATGGGCCCCACTTGTCAGGAGACTTCAAACCCATCTTTCTCTCTCCACCCTTCGTTACTCTCTCTCCGTTACCTCTTTTGGTCTCTCTCTCTCAAGAGTATTGGGAAATGAGAAGTGAAGAGCTAAGAAGAAGAAACCGCTATCACACAAGGAAAAGCAAGTAAAGAAATCAACAATAGAACAACCGATTGTTTTCATCAATTCATATCAGTGAAATAGAGACAGAAAATCAAGTCCAGATGTCAAATGCGCGGCTCATTAAGATATTGTTTTAGACGCGAAGCTCATTAGCTCGCATAATGAAATGAAAATGAAAAATTGTATTAAGATGTTGATTCAAACGTTATGCCTATCAATTCACATTAGTGAAATGGAGATAAAAAATTTGGTTAAGATTTTGATTCGAATATAAGGCTTGTAATAGAGCTAAGATAAGAGAAAACTTTGAAATCTCCTGTAAAGTGAGACACGGCCACCGAAGAGTGGACCCGCCACCGTTCGCTGATTTAAAGTTTCGGGCCTACTAAATATATTCTCCATTTTATCGGGAAGCTTTACTTGTCCACTCAGCATGTCATCCCATCTAATCCAGGACAGTTGATTGGCTCTGCAACGTATTTATGACTTATGAGCATGAGCAATGTAAGGAACAATTCGTAGAAGTCACTAAGACGATAACTGACATGACTCTGTGCAGAGTCCATTCAGCACAAAAGAAGAACTCTTATAAATTGCAATGATGGAGGTGGGGCTCACATTCATCAATGATTAGTGGAACTCTGACCTTTCGTAAGCACTATAAAAGGAAAATGAGCTCACTTTTGAGGTATAGAGGAGAGACTCCCTTAAGTATTATTTTGGGCGCAAGGCATTGTACTCCCTTTGGTCTTTTATGCTTTCTTTCGTCAGCCAAACAGAAGGGACTCTCTGGCAGAACGAAAGGGAGTCACGAGAAATGCCGTGGATATTGGGTCTAATCATAGAATTGAAAAATCCCCAAGTGTTTGAGCGATTATGATTATGTGATTTTCCGATTTATTAGTATATTGTTGATGGTTGCTCTCCCTATAGTTATAGGTTTCAACATTCGAATCGAACAATATAAATTTTGCGTGCCCTTTATTGTTTCTCATTTTATTTCTCCTTTGAATTTCTCTCGCTCTCGATTTAATGACAAAGTTTCGATCGGCTTCCACAATGTTATTTTTACAACATGTCAAGTTGCTAATTAACAAGTTAAATAGAAGGTTAGTGAAAGCATGCTATTTTTACAACACGTCAAATTGCTAATTAAAAAGTTAAACATAAGGTTAGTGAAAGCATGCTTTCTAATGGGAAAGATTGAGCATAGATCCAGCATAGACCGCGGAAGAGCTAATATCTAACTTTGTAGTCATGAAAAGATATTGCTATCAAGTTCGGCTTTATAGTCATAGTAGTTGACGACTTTGCATTAAGTGAAAGTGACAGGGCAAAAGTTCGAGTTCTTGCCCGGATTGGTTGCTCCTATTAGGTTTAGGACAGCATCTAATGCTTTATGATCTTAAAATACCATGTCGAAGGATCTGGGTAAACTAACAGATTGGAAATAAGAAAAGGGAAATATGGAACCACGGTGTGATGCTTCTTTAGATATATTTTCGGAAGATATGGAAATATGGTGATGGTTCCCTTTAATCTAATTCTTCGAATGGATAACCTCCTTAATGAATCCGTCAAAGTCATTGTACGATGACCCTCCACAACCAGTGGCTTCCGCAGCTCTCTCCTTCCACTTCTTAGCATTCTCCCTCATCTTCTTACCGCCGACCCCTTCCATCACTTCCCGAACAAGAGCTTCTATTTCCTCACGCCTCACATCCTGGTTCACTTCCATGCCAATCCCCCATTTTGTACATGCGTACCGACAGTTCGTCTGTTGCTCGGCGAAGAACGGCCAGCAAATGAGAGGAACGCCTCCGCAGATACCTTCCAAGGTAGAATTCCACCCACAGTGCGTTAGGAAAGCGCCGACTGATCCATGACTCAGGACTTGATCCTGCGGACACCAACTCGTCAAGAACCCTCTGTCATTCACTTCCTCCAGGAACTCCGGTGGTAGGATTGCAGAATCACCCTTCACAACATCAGGCCTAATCACCCAGAAAAATGGGTGCTTGCTATTTGCAAGGCCCCAAGCAAACTCCTTCAGGTGTTCCTCAGTCATGACAGTGATACTTCCATAGTTCACATACACAACCGACTCGGCTTCTCTCTGATCAAGCCATTCGAGGCAGCTGTAGTCTTCCTTCCACAGACTGGACCTGAAAGACTTGACTGAGCTCGAGGGAATATCCTGGATGAGCAATGAAAGGGGCCCGGTACAGTAAATTCGAGGGGAAATGTCTGCTATTTTCTCTAGTACTTCGTGCTCGAGCTCATTGAAGGTGTTGAACAAGATAGCGGATGATTTCAGGCAGTGCTGGGCTTCTTCTCCTTCAAAGTTGAACATGATGTCGTTCAGGTCTGTGGTCCGCATGAAGCTTGGGATGTCTCGGAGTCGGATGTTTCTCATACCAGGGATCCAGTCGACAGGATCATCGAGCGTCCCGTTGTTCAGGAAGTCTTCATCTGTTCCATATAATATGTAGTGAGGAGCCAATCCAGAACTTTAACAAGAGAAAGAGACGAATGAAAATGACTCATGAATGGGGAGATAACTAAATAAACAAATAAAGATCTAGTGAATTTATTCGAAAGAAGCAAAGATGAATAAATAAACAGAGGAAGTACCTTTGAATGGAACGATCCCTCTCTTAACAAGCTCTCTGTACTGCAAATAACCCATGAACCCACAAGCTGAGGCAGTCCAGAACTGAACCTCTGGGACTCCAAGCTCTCTCGCAGCTTCACTGGTGAAGAACATCGCCGCATCTGATATCACACAAGTCACAGGCGGAACAACCTCGTCACTCTTGATCCTGGCAAGCAATTTCTTGAAAGGGCCCAAGCAGTTCTTCTGGGTCGAGTCGCAGAGGGCTGGGACATCCTGCGTTGCGTCGCTGTCTGACGGTGGGAGGCCGTCTGGGATCATCTCAAAGCGGAAGTTTTCTAGATCTCGGAGCGAATCGGATCCCTTAGACCGGAGGAGGCGGCGGTGGTTGAACTCGGTGTTGACGAACGTGATGAAGACACCGTGAGCGTGGAGGAGCTTGGCGAGCTGCATCATGGGGTTGACATGGCCTTGGGCCGGGAAGGGGACGCACACGGCGTGTGCAATTGCACGGGAGTTTCTTGATTCTAGGGGTGACGAACCCATCACCTGTATCTCTCTCTAGAGCAAGATCAAGAAGTGTATACTGAGTGATGGAAGTTGAAATTGATCTGAAGTCTGCCAAATCTTATTCAATTTCGGCTGGTCTTTTCAGATCTATACTAGATGCAGGAACGAGAGGTTATGCAAGTCGCGTTAGCGGGGGAGACGCACATGTGTGAAATTTCAGCATCCTGCACGTATGTTTATATAAGACAACTTCCCGTGATTGGTGCATTTTACTTTTTTACATCAATTGCAGAATCCTACGGGTATTCTGGTGTCTTGTATTCGGCAAGGTGGTCAGGTGGCTCGATTGCCTCGAACACTTCCCGCTGAACCTTCTAAAGGTCATTCAATTTTTTAGACATGACCAATATCGGTTTCCTTGCCGATGAGCGAATAACTGGATAGCATTCATTGTTTCCTATGGTTTCATGCTTCAGGTTGTTAGGATTCACCACATAATCACCAAGAAAATAAGTAAGAACAAAAGAGAAAATTTAAGACATAAAGTTTTATCCCGATTCATCATAAAATCAAGGCTACATCCAATTGAAAATTCCACCATAATTAGTATTCTGCATCCATGCCACCCTATTGATGGAGAGTACGAACCACATCTTAATACATATTAAAAAACGTTGGATCTATGGAGTATCTCAATCATATTCTAGAGGTGTGCTCAAAACTTGGGCATGGAGTTGAAAATCGAAATTGCATACACTTGATGAAGTGAGAATCGAGCTTCGTGACTGCATTTCCTAGTATACACACGCGTCGCTCTTTAATCCACCCATGCCCGTGATATTTCATGTAATTACTTTGTCTAATAGTTAAGTACGAGAAGATATTTTCTGTTAATCTCTTGAAAATGTGAAAAATCGTAGTTTAAATGTGTCTGATGATAAGAGTCACTTGCTACGAAATTATTATTCACGCTTAGATCTCACAATCACTATGATCGGATGTATCCAAAACATCTCCATGCAATTTCTCGTACAAACGGACAAAATACTGCCGGGCAATGATCTTAGTTGCGTCTGACACAACCAGGTCCATACATTAAGAATCCAGCAGTTCTATGGAGTCCAATGAACTTCACTTCGTTTTCTGGCTGCACTTAAAACGCATCGAGATGGTCGAATGATGTTTGGCGATGTGGTTCAAAATCCGTCCTCGGAGAACTTGATCGTAGAGACAAGTCAAAAGGGCAAACGGTCACGTCTTTACGTAGCTTTCATGATCATGTTGTACTGGGGCCGTTCGGATGCGTCGAGGAGGACATGCGATCAGGGGCGAGGGATTTGAGTTAGAAGGGGAAGGATGAGGAAAGATGTAAACTATTCGAAGCGGTCTAATCCGAATTGAGCACGATGACTATGACCGGCTGCTGCTATTGTTGTTATGTGGGTTGTAAATCATGGACGTTTGTACCAATTTACAAACTTTTATTTGTATAATTCACATGCGTTTTGAATTTGCGCTCTTATAAAAAAAATTATCAATTTAAATTAGAACGGCTTACCAAACTTTATCATATTAAATTAACCAGTAGTTTTGGGCTACCAATTTGACTTACTTACCGAATTTTGGTTTTTCTTTTCTCAACTTAGCAATTTTTGTTTTTTTTTATATCAAGTTACCAATTTCTATTCAACTGGGGTAACAATTTCTTATTTACTAACTCTTTTCAGCGATTGCAAGCAAATTATTGTGAATCACCAAATTTTCTTATGTTGCTTGCTAGTATTGGGTCAACTCCCATTGAGTTACTCACGGATATTCTGATTTACCATTTACAAACTTTTATTTACATTTCTCAACAGCACCTTGATTTACCAACTCTTTAAAAAAATTATTAACTTTATTTTCTTTTGATAAACAACTTTTGGTATATTTTACAACTTTTGTTTACTTTATTAACTATGTCTTAAATTTATTGATACCTGTATGAAATTACTAACTTCAAGTTGAAGTGATTTATCAACTTTTCTTCGATTAAGCTATGAACTAATTTGGGATTACTCTCATTTCAGTTATTCAGTAAAGTATATTTGGTTTATTTAATTTACTAACTTTTTATTTTATTTTATTTACTAACTTTTTATAGTGTCACTTAAATGGAAAAAAGCTTCTAAGTCACCGAATCAATAAGAAAAGTAAATAAAAATTGGTAAAAAATAAGAGAATTACTAGAGAAGAGAAGTTGGTCGTGTTAGGCGTAATTTTTATTAGTTTTTTTTTACTATTCAGCATCTAGTAAATCTAACAACACAAAAATTCCAAGAGTCCAATACAAAATTCACAAATCAACTTAATTCATATCTTGCATTGCTCAGATCAAAACAAGGGGTGAGATGAAACAAAACACAAAACCTACACACATGAAGAGCCACACGAGCTCTTAAACTTTCAATTTGTTTAATCTAATCCCTTAAATTTTCATAACAAATTCAACTAAGTCCTTCGGTTATATTAACAAGTTTTCATAATTGGAACGTGACCTAGATTTAAGAGTTACCTGTTTCATTTCCATAGTTTTCAGGAATCAACCTTTCTAGTCTATATAAATATTATAACAGTTCAACGTAAGTAAATTTTAACTTATGCTCTTTATAATAGTAAAAGAATAAACTTCCTTAGAGCTGTCTCAGTTGATAATTTTGCTTTTATGTATATGTATCTCATGAGGATATCTTTCGACCAAAATAAAAAATATCATGAGGATATCTAAAAAAACGATATTAATTTATTTATAGATATCCATACATTTTTTTAATCTAAATCTAGATCTTGTTCCTTATTTTTTGGACAACACGGAACACACAAGAGTAGAAATTATATTAATGTAAAAATTTAGGAACAAGATCTATGAAAGTACGGATGAATATAGATAAATTAATATCGGTCCTAGATATATTTAATAAAACACTTAGACTAGAAAGAGTGGATATAGTAATCCAATACGACTTTAAATTAGTTTCTACTTGATTTTAAGCGCAAATTTACTTTGTTGATTCATGAAAAATGATTGAAATAAAAAGGTATTCTAAATTTTCGTTAAATTGCCATTATGAAAAATTGTGAATAATATCAAATAATTTATTTGATTTTGTTATGGAAACTTAATAGACTAGATTGAACAAATTAAATGTTTAAGGACTACATTAAACATCTAAAATAGTTCAAGGATCACATTTGATATATTAAAAGTTTAAGAATGATATTACACAGCCAAAACTTAGAGATTATTAATGTCAATTTCCTTGCTTGAAATTATTTATAAAAAAAGAAAAGAAATGGGACCTCGACGTGGACCTTCATCTTGAACTTCTTTTCAACAGCCGCAGGTACGAACGGGAGCAAATGAGCCAACTAGTAGAAAAATATTAAGTTTCCAAATTTAAAAAAAAAAAAAAAAAAAAAAAAAGTCCACGTGTCTTTATTCCTTGTGTCAATAGATATCTTCTTTTCTAAAATAATGGCACAAGAATGTCGTGACCTTCCCAGAGATGGACCGTCAAGGGAAAATCGACAAATTACTAAACTTACACTTAGCACAGACTCTCTCAAGCTCTATCAACTGCAACTTCGCACTCATTTAAACATGCAATTTATCTTACCTTTTAGAGCCACTACTAATCAATTATTATCAAATAAACATCTAAGTAAAGTGCATGAATATATTTTATTTCTGAGAACTAGAAATTCAATGGATTCAGAGACTTGATTATGCTAGATATATTTAACATCCTTTCGATCACAGCCATGGCAGAATTCCTCTAATTATATGATATAAGGTGAATTCGAGCCACACTATCTTCTAACACTATTTCTCCTAAGTTTCTTTTTCTTTTTCTTTTCATTCCTTTTTGCTAAATGTGATTATCTTATTTATTGACAAGTTTCTGTGTTTTATTGTGACAAAAAATAAAATTGGGTTTGTTGTGGAAGATGGTCCTAGGAGAGAGACTTTGGGTGAAATGGTGGATTTGTTTGGCAAGATGAATAGTGGAGAGAAGAAAAGGAAGAGAGGCTTCATCCATGCAAGTTGTAGTGAGTCCCACTCATCGAATAAAAATTGATGAGTTGGTCTTACTGTACAAGTATCAAATGACAAATAGATTGATCTATAATCTTACATGGAGAGATAGTTCTACCCAATATCCTCTAGAAGAATATATTGGGTAGGCCCGACACTCCATCTGAGCGAACAATTACTCTACTCTTTGGACGTCACGTGTTCGATGACCCCACTTGTCAAGAGATTTCAAACTCTCCTTTGTCTTTTCCTCTCCATTAATCTCTCTCTCTCTCTCTACCTCTTTTAGTCTCCTCTCTCTCACTAGTGTATTAGGAAATGAAAAGTGAAGCGTGAAGAAGAAAAAGAAGCTGCTATCACACAAGGAAAAGCAAGCAAAGAAATTGGCAAAGATATAACAATAGATCATTTAGTGAAATGGAAACAGAAAATCAGGTTAAGATGTCAAACATGAGGTTCATTAATATGTCGATTCAAATGCAAGGTTCATCAGCTCACATCAATGAAACGGAGACAAAAAATCAAGTGTTAAGATATCGATTCGGACGCGAGGTTTATTAGTTCACATTAGTAAAATGGAGACGGAAAATCAAGTTAATATTTCGAATGATCAGTTCAGATTAGTAAAATGGAGACAGAAAATCGAGTTAAGATTTTGAATGCAAGGCTTGTAATTGAGTTGAGATAGGGAGGACTTTCGAATTCCCCGTCAAGCGAGGCCCATCAAACATGTGGCAACCCAAAGAGTACAACAACCGTTTGAGGATGTAGAGTGCGGGACCGATCCAATTTTTATTGTGAAGCTTCACTCGTCCTCTCAATATGTCATCCCATCTATCCAAGATAGTTGATTGGCTTTGCAATAGATTTATAAGCATGAGCAATGTAAGGAGCAAGTCAGAGAAGGCAACAATATGATAGGATAGGATGTGCAGAGTCCATTCAGCACAAAAGAAGAACTCTTGTAAATTGCAATAAAGGAAATGGGGGTACAGAGGAGAGACTCCCTTTTAGTATTATTTTGAGCGCAATGTGGTCTTTTATGCTTTCTTTCATCAGCCAAACAGACCCCGAACAAAAGGAGTGCTGAGCACAAAGTTCATGCTGTATAAACTGTGGAAATTGGTTATAATTATAGAATTGAATAACACTTGTGAGCGATTATAATTATGTAATTCTCCAATTTGGTAGTAGATTATTGACGGTTGACTCTCCCTAGGGGTTGTAGGTTTCAACACTCGAGACCGAACCAAGTAAATCTCTCATGTCCTTTATTGTTTCTCATTTTATTTCTTTGTTGAATTTCTCTCCCTCTCGATTTAATTGAAAAGTTTCAATTGGCTTCCACAACGATATTTTCATGACACTTTGTGCTCTCTAATGGGAAAGATTGAGCAGATTGAGTAGAGATCAAGCATAGACAGTAGGAGCAATAATCTCTTTAACTTTATAGTCATAAAGAGATATTGCTATCAAGTTCGGTAAGTGAAAGTGGCTGGGCAAGCTAGCAGATTGGAAACAAGAAAAAGGGAAATATGGAACCACGGTGTTCTCAATACTTCTTTCGATATATTTTTGGAAGATATGAGAATATGGTGATAGTTCCCTTTAATCTAATCCTTCGAATGTGCAACCTCCTTAATGAATCTGTTGAAGTCATTATACGATGACCCTCCACCACTGGCGGCTTCCACAGCTCTCTCCTTCCACTTCTGAGCATTCTCCCTCATCTTCTTCCCGCCGACTCCTTCCATCATTTCATGGACAAGAGCTTCTACTTCCCTGCGCCTCACGACCTGATTCACTTCCGTGCCAATCCCCAATTCCGTACACGCATACTGACAGTTTATCTGTTGCTCGGCGAAGAACTGCCAGCAAATGAGAGGAACGCCTCCGCAGATAGCTTCCGACTGAATACCCTGTTGCTTTTGCCCCATAAATAATTGTCAAAATGGCCAAAAGAGTATTGAGAGCCCTCAAAATTGCGATACACTTAAAGCTAAAACTATCATTGTTGACGGCAAGGTTGAACGAAGCCATTGCTCCAACGTCCTGAGCCCTCACATTCCTCTCACGGACAGCAAACTCCAGAAACTGTAGTAAGGGCTTCAACAAAGCCATTGGCCCCCATGAAAATTCTAGCCTTCTCGTCATCCTTTAACAAAAGCCTGTTTGTTCTATCACTTTGCACTTTCTGCACAATTCCTATCCTCCAATTAGCACTTCAAGAAAATGGTCATGTTTTTGAGAAATATTGACCTCAGGCACTTGTTCCGATGCAGAAAATTTTCCTTCATCCTCTTCCTCCTCAGTGGTACCACCCTCCGCCAAAGGAACCACTTTGACCCCCCTTTGACTTGTAGGAAATGACACTGTTCATTGATCTTGAATTTGTGGGCCTGGAGGCCCTTCTGGGACAATGCCAGCCTGGAGGCCCCTCTGGGACAGGAACACCATTTTGTTCGCACCATTTAGCAACAAGTCCCTTCACACAGTAATTAGGAGTCAAACAAAGATGAGACAGCTTCTGTTGAGTTTTAGTACAGGTGTTGTGTTCATTACTAAACCATTTCTAGATCCTTTCATATGTCTGTCCAGAATAAATAATAACTGGATCATACATAAGCTGCAAGGATATCGGACACCTCAACTCTCCTGGTGGAAGTGGCATCTGGCCTGATTTCCTGATACTCGGCCTGAAGTTAAAAGAACTCAACTTTGACGGCTCTCTTTCAAATGCTTGACAATAGGCCACGGAGCCTCCCCCATCATGGGAACCCTGACTGGTTGGTGAACAAGGAGTTGATCCCTGCGAATCATTGTCGTCGGAGAATTCACTCCTGAATAACTTCAGATACTTTCGTATTAAATGTAAAAGATAAGCCACAATTGATTTTTTTTGCTTATCTTCCTCTGCACTAGCTCTTTCAATAAGTTTCTTTAGAGCTCTTCTCTCCGTAAGAGCCGCTCTAGAAGAGGTTATTCCAAGTTGAGTAGCTGCTTGATGGAAAGACTCAAATTCATTATTATCATTAGAATCATTAAATTTTCTACCTTGCTGGAGCAATGCAACTGTTTCCTCGCCAACTTGCTTCTTTTGCGGATCAAGTGAAAATACAACAGCCTCCAGTTCGGCAACAATCTCCAACATCTGCAAAAATAGAATATAGTGTCTTGTTCAGCCTATTTCCGTTTAAGCAAGAGGGACTCATGGACCATTCAAATTACTTAAAATGAAAATAGAAAAATACAACATGCAAAGTAATGACATTCAATAAAATTGACCACATAGAAGGGCAACGAATTTGTAGAAACATATAAGTAATTGCCACAAAGAATGTTCCATTAAATCGATAAAGAGTAAAAGAGTAGGTCTCTCAGTGCCCCTCATCTGAAGCTTTGCTTACTAAGTAGATAAACAGCCAGTAATCAACGTATAGATCATCCTAGTTCCTCTCAATTTAGGAGAAAGGTCTCCATAAAAATCAGCTTGATTTACAAAAAAATGAACTTGCCCCTGTATCGATAGTAGTCTAAAATCCTTACCAAAAAAAAAAAGAAAAAAAGATAGTAGTCTAAACAACTAAAAATTACCTGACAACTAATAGACCGCGAGACTGTGTCTTCAACTCTTCTGAGGCTATCTGTAGGAGCAAACCGAGCCTTTTCAAACTAAAGAAGAACAGAATCCCCTGTTATTGCCTGCAACGGAAAATGGGTTGCTGAGAGAAAACTACAAAGCTTGGCACACGAAATTAAAACTAATGTAATGATAAAATAAAATAGGAGAAGAAGAAAAGACTTATGACACTGAATGCCTCTTCAATCTCCCAAAAGAAACCTCCGTTGGAAGCCGCATAAAATTCACAATGCTATAAGATCACAAATAAGAGAATGGCATCGCCCAAAGTTCGAAGAAGAACATTACCAGGTAAAGTTTACTACGTCCTGAGCAATGCTGAAGCATATTCTTGGTTTTTTTCTGGGGCCACATGCAATGAGCACAAAGCCTGAATTTGAGAGTTGCTTCTAGGCTTTGCAGCTTCTAATTCAAGTAAAATTGCCAATTTGCAATAAATTGCAGAGAGAATCCTACACATTTCTCCATGTAACCGGAAAAAAGCAATTTGTCAAATGAGCCACCAAACTCTAATTGTAGACAAAATAATCCAACTTATCATAGTTCAATGCTAAAAGAGGCACTATGAGTGGTTTTTTGTCAAATTATTGACAATTTCAGAATTACAACTCAGATAATAAACAACACTCTTCATAACTAGGGCCTTCTAAAACTAGAACAAATCTTCGACCATAGTATAATATTTACAAAACAGGAATGATAGAGCTCTTTTCAACTTACTAAATAGTATCACCAAAAGGCCATGGTAACAAGTATAAAAGCTACCCTATTTTGTTGTGCCAAGAAAATAAACAACTAATTTTTTTTCCGAAAGAAAGAAATAGTCTTTCATATGGTTGAGAAAGTATTGGTACAGGAATACTGGCTCTGTCATAATATTGACTATAGGCCTTAGCTTCTAGTATGAAGATCACCTTAGAAATCAATTCTTTAGGCAAATTTTGTGCTTATATAATCCATTCATAGTGATGGCTGAATCCAACAATGCTGTCGATGCACGCGTGAGGCTTTCTTATTTCTATAAGCATGAGAGCTGTGGGCAGTGCACACCCTGCAGGGAAGGCACATGATGGCTCTGGATGATAATGGAAAGGTTGGGAATGCAAAGTTGGAGGAGATTGATATGCTGCAGGAGGTGACCAAGCAGACTGAAGGGCATACAATATGTGCTTTAGGTGATGTGGCAGCTTGGCCTGTCCAGGGTCTCATTCGGCATTTTAGGCCAGCACTCGAGAGAAGGATTAGGGAACATGCCGGAAGAGAGTCGCTGAAGGCTGCCGCTTAGATTTATGCTCAGGTTTCTACTCTAATCTCTTCTCAATTTATTTCTTGTGCTATCCCATAAATAAGTGGAAAGCAATTATGGCTCACGTGTTTACAAACTCATGTGCTCTCTCTTTTTTCCTTTTTCTTTCTGTCATTAACTAGACTCTGTTAGATTACAGAGAGGCTGGTGAGATGATGATGGATGGGTCAAGTAACTGTAAATTTAAACCAGCAAGATGAGAAATGCGGGGTGCTGAAGGACTAAATGTTGCTTTAGTATAGTTGCCAGTTCGAATATTCAAATAGGGAATACGCATTGATTATATTTCAATATTCTTTGCTAGCATTTGGCAAATGGTGAGGCATTGCTGAGCTCAAGGGACAATTTGAATCTGCTATGTGGACATTTATTCTTATGGTCTTACTTGAAGGTACATGGTTGTACATTTTTACTAAATTTTGTGAAGTTACTACTGATTTCTTATTGGCACTTGTTTTAGTCCTTTTTTCTCCATAGGTAAGTCCCTTTGATGGCAGTTAACGTCGGACTGACAAGAACTACCCAAAATTTGGGTTGATGGGCGGATCTGGCTTCTGGGTCTTTTGCATTTCTATTTCTTGCTAGGCTGCACAGTGAGGAAACTCTGTCTCAATTATCTGGACCAGAGTTACATATTTTCATTTCATGTATTATGGGAACACTAACTAGCTCACATTTTCCAGAAAGTTGGTCAATAAATCTTTATAAGTTATCCTCTTTAGTTGATTTTGCTTGCTCGCAAGTAGATGCAGGAAAACATTTCCCTTGAGATGGTATTATTGTGCGGCATGTCCACTGCAGTGTCTTGATTTTGAGAATGGAAAACCACATCTACGCACCGTGCATTTGGTGAATTTCAAGTCCGAGCGCTGACCGACTCAACTTGTCGGCTGCTACAAGTGTCTCTGTTCTCTGACCTTGTCTGTTGAGTGATGGCTGAGGTGAGTAGCTGTGTTATCTGATTTCTTTCTTTTGGTCTGAATTGGAGGCTGTGGGTGCATGAGCGGCTAGTCCGTAGGTGTCCGGTGAACTCATGATCGCGGATGAAGTTAGCATCTTAAATTCTCTCCTGTCCCTTGTCTCGGCAAAGCTAGGTCTCAGGAATACCTTTTTTGGGCACTAAATACATCATAACTGTCGTCCAAACTCCTTTGAAACTGCTAAACCGAAGGCATACCCGTAGGACATGGTACTTCATGCTTCCAAATGTGTTCCCAACACCAGTAGTGTTCTCTTTTATGTATAACTGGCTTGGACTTGATGAAGTGGAATAGGTTGCCCTGAAACGATGTTTACTCCAAATATTGAGATCTTAACTTCTAGCGAGGATCGTCACCCTAGAATACCCTTCCCTCTTTCCTTCAACGGTTATCCGAGAAAGCTTGGATTTCTGTTCTTCTTATCAAATCATTTTGCTTCTATATTGGCCTGTCTGAGATCCTCTTGACTTGAAGAAAGGTAAAACTGATCAAATTTTATCACCTAACAATCATAGAACATTTGCAAATGTGTCTGCAAGGTTAATCTAGGCAATGTGTTGTAATCTCAAGTGCTTAAATGAGTCAGCACTCAAAGAGATCAATCTTTGCATCAAAGTAAATATGTTGAGTTTGTCTCAGAAAAGCAGTAAGCAAAAGATAGATAGACACGAGTTCTATTGAACTAGTGGTTGCGACGCCTAAAAATCTCTATTTGAGCTCTTAATGATCGAAAAAAATCATCAAACAAACTACATAAAATTGATCGTGTCTAGACTTGCCGAAGCAGCTAAGGTAGAAGGGTCATTGTTAACACCTAAATTTTAACGACCAATTTAATCAGTCATTAACTACACAGAAAATTATGGATTAATTTATTAACCCCTAACAAAAATAGTTTTCATTAAATTGCACCCCATATAGACATTAGAAGCATTTATATTACTAGTGTTAAAATTTTTTTTTTTTAAATTTTATAACTATTTTTATTTTATTTTTTTAAATATTATTATTTAAAAAAAAGAGAGAGAAAAAAAAAAAAAAACAAGAAAGAAGAAAGCGAGACCGGGCTGGGGGCAGGCCGACCCGGCCTTTTTTCTCTTCTCCTCTTTCCCATATGGGCCCGGCCCATTTTCTTTCCCTTCCTCCCGGCCCGGCTCGTTCCTTCCCTTTCCCCTCTTCCCTTTTGTCCTTCACGATTTGCTGCAGGAGCACGGACAAAGGACGAGGGACAGAAGGCAGAGCGTCGACCGGGAGTTGGTGGTCGGGGCCAGGCCGGCCAGGAGCAGCTGGCATGTCAGAGGCCATGTGCGCCGCTGCTTAAAAGCGAGAGAAGGCGGAGTTCTTTTGCTGGGTTCGGAGAGAGAGAGGAGAACCGAGAGAGGGAGAGAGAGCCGCGAGTGAGAACCGCGAGCGAGAACGGGAGGGCTTCATTTGACACCTCGGCCGTGCGAGCTCCGCCCACTACTCTTTGTGGTCGACGCCATCGAGCTGAACCGGGAAGCCTATGTCCGTGCCCTGTTTTGGGCACGACGGCCAGAGGTCGCAGGCTCGCAGCCAACCCTCCCTCTGCTCTCTCTGAATCCTAAATTCTCTCCCCCGCGCTAAGACAATGGAAGGAATTCAATTGTGGGCGGTCATATTCCGTGAGCGATATTACGCTTTATTCAACGCAATCCGCCACAATGTTCTCTGATATTAAAATAGGAGCCACAGTCACTTGGTTCCAATAGCTAGTCTTCATGCAGAGTTGCTACCAAATCAGCCCGAATCAATAGGGTCGCAAGCCTGTTTTATGCCAGGGGCCGCATTTCCATGGTCAGGATAGGTTTTTTTCCTTAACGAACCACCGTACATGTTTATTTTGGTATGATCATAAATCATTTAATGAATGATTTCAGGAGTAAGAGATCTCAGACTTCCACAGCAAGAGCAATCCTCCGCCCAGTTAGTCTTCATGCAGAGTTGCCACCAATGCTTGATGTTTTCCATGAACACTGCCACTGAAAATCAGTTTTGCAACTTGCAGGCAAGATGATTAAATGTAGCCTAGAACTTTCATCAATATCAAGAAAGCACGATCTGTTCAAATAATATAAGCAAATCATTGCATGTAATGGTGTCAACATTTTATTCTGACTTCTGATTACAAAACCAGATACCCAAGAAAGTATACATTACTAATGAAGATAGCATACACAACAATAATTGACGATTTACCTGACTAAACATTAATGGCGCTTTATGGAGGTAGGGTTTTATACATTGCTAATGAAAATAGCATACACAGCAGTAATTGACGATTTACTTGACTGAACATTAAGGATGCTTTGTGGAGAAAGTAAACCCTGCTCGCCATAATGATGGCATTGGGGGAAAAATGCGGGCTTGCAAGTATGTCAATTCATGGTGGCTTGCGGGTACCTCTCTATAAAGATTCTCAATAGCAAATATACCCACAGTCTCTCTGGAACCAAGAAAACTTCGGCTTGTGCTTCAAAATTTCGGAGAACGTCGATCGACTTGTGTTGAATAATGCGTAGTAGCCCCCATAGAACATGGCCACCTTCAATTGATCTCCTTGCATTCTTATCGAGAGAGAGCGCCATACACACGGGTAGAAGTCGGCGAAAGCGACAGAGAGAAATACACTAGAGTAGAAAGGGGAGGGAGACTACCCAAGGATCTTATAGGGGTGTAGTGTGGGGCTCATCCACGTGCACGATGAGATATTGTGGGATTTTTCTGTTTTGGGGTTCGGTTGTTTCTGTTTTGGGATTGTACAATTTGACTTTCTAGTTTCTACATAAGGGGTTTGTTTCCGTGGGGCTGAGG
Organism: Eucalyptus microcorys; assembly: GCA_014182515.1. Classification (NCBI taxonomy): domain Eukaryota; kingdom Viridiplantae; phylum Streptophyta; class Magnoliopsida; order Myrtales; family Myrtaceae; genus Eucalyptus; species Eucalyptus microcorys. The sequence goes on along the minus strand of CM024569.1, from coordinate 48,619,009 downwards.
GTTTATGCAGAGAGAAGCGGTTTTTTTCTATTTTGGGGTGGGTTTTCCTATTTGGGGGCACACCATCACATATGTTCTTTGGAAGAAGCGATACAGACAAAGGTATTAGTGCAAGTAAGCCGTCCCATCCATGCCCGACCCGCAGGTCTTTCGATCAGCTCCTTCAATGGTAAACTTGAAGCAAGTTATTTTGCAGCTAGCAATGTCAAGGTATGAATGGATTATATAAGCACAAAATTTGCCTAAAGAATTGATTTCTAAGGTGATTTTTGTACTATAAGCTAAGGCCTCTAGTCAATATTATGACAAAGCCAGTATTCTTGTACCAATACTTTCCCAACCATCTGAAAGACTATTTCTTTCTTTCAGAAAAAAATTAATTGTTTACTTTCTTGGCAGAACAAAATAGGGTAGCTTTTATACTTGTTATCAGCTTTTTGGTGATACTATTTAATAAGTTGAAAGGAGCTCTATCATGCCTGTTTTGTAAATTTTATATTATGGTCGAAGATTTGTTCTAGTTTTAGAAGGCCCTAGTTATGAAGAGTGTTGTTTACTATCTGAGTTGTAACTGAAATTGTCAATAACTGTGCCCTCTTTTAGCATTGAACTATGATAAGTTGAGCTACCTTCTCAAAAGAAATCTGGTCCTCGAGGTTGATTAGGAATGAGTGTTATATATGTGTCACGAGCTGATCGATTAGAATTGTGACTAGTAGCTTAGCTCTTTTGGATCGCTTAGATCGTTGGGCTGAAGCTCTAGAAAAAAGAAAGAAGCTTTTGATTACTAAATGGTTGGATGAATACAAATAAGGGAGAGGGCACCCTTCTTATACTTGAGGCTCTCAGATTACAACCATTGATCGAGATTTCATCCAGCGAATGAGATCATACCACCCAACCTACCAACCACTAACACTAATTGCTTCTAGATCCCGGTGCAATTACCGTATCACCCGCCCTTGGAACACTCTGGAAGCTCTCTTGCAAGAGAGTTCTAGATCTTGGCGCAATTACCATATCACCCGCCCTTGGAATACTCCGGAAGCTCTCTTGCGGGAAACATGGTGATCTCGAGAAGTCCTCTCAAAAGTACACGGTCATTTAGCCACAAGAACCTCTTGACCGTGACACATGCTTCTCTCTTTCCTCCAAGAAAAAGCATGATGTGATTAGGGAGCAGGTGCCAAGTGGGATCAAGTCTGATCAACAATACATTAGTGTATTGACTCGGCAGAACATCACTATGAGAAAACCCACTCTCATATCTAGACAGGATCTATGAAGTAAAGTTCACAGCCAGTCTAAATGCTAGCCGGAAAGGATACCAGTACTGTGTAAGCTGTATTAGCAATTGACCATTCGACACATGGCGGAGTAAACTCAAGCATAACAAAGAATAGTTTTATAATAAATAACAATCACCACAAAATGCTTCTACCTCAGATGAAAATGAAATATAATTTTCCCTATATCATTTTGTCTTGAAATAACTTGAAGGCATTATAAGGAGCCACAGCAAGAAGAATCACCAGTGTGCAATAGCACAAATTATAGGGCGTCATTATTGATGGATACAGAGAAGCAAAATTCAATGTCGCAATAAGCTTTTCATAGAAACCTGCCTTGGCTTCCAGAACCTGAAAAATCACGGACCATCAAGAAATACGAGTTATTTTTAAATTGTCACAGGCTGCAAGCGATGTAAAGTTGCTTTTCCTAAATATGCTCAGTGAGAACGACATAACTATTGGCTAGTGAGAAAAGAGAGCTATCGGCAGTGTACTAAAACTATCTGGCAGTTTTCGGACAGAGAAGTTTATAAGACCAACTCAATGTAGCACCCTCATATGTTCCTTGCTCAGATCTTGCCCGTTTCATATTTGGGATAACAAGATTCTTCTGTTTTGCCTTCCTAAGAAGTTGGGAAAGCACCTGCAACAATGAATGGTAGGATTTTCCGAAATCAGCAACAATATTTAAAAATGAAATGATCATCAAATTAAAACCCAAGAATACACGACCTTAATGCTCTGCCCCCGGAAAAGAAGAAAAGATATGGGAAAACCGGTGACCCTTGCCATCTCCACATGATTGTAAACTAACATCAGTTTGTCCAGCAATCGCTGTGGGAGATAAGCATCCTGCAATCAAAAGAAATGTCATCCAGCCAATGCATTAGTTGCAAGAAATGTCTCCTAAAGCAAAGCTATAGTCAAAATGTAAATGGAGATAGATGGACGTTTTCGACGGTACCTACACTGACAGACCTCATCTAATTCTCGAGGACTGAATGCAACACTCGAGGAAAAACAAGTTAGACAAAGCAATACACTAACCTCAGGACAATCTATCAAACGCTCTAAAGCAATTTAACTGATTCAAATATTACGTTATCCAGTCAAGCAATTTATTAACAAGACCATGCATCAACAGGACACTTCTAATGTGCATCATGAAAGCACTCTGTATTTCCACATAATTCCTGCTGGAACATAAACCAACAAACCATGATTTGACAAGCAGCTGTTATAGGCTGTGGCCACCGTTAATAAACAAAAAACTATATCAAAATGGACATCCAAATAGAGAAATGCACTAGATCACACTAGATAGGGAAAAAAATGGCAACAGCATTTGATTTGCCTGCGGCTCAGAAGCATCAAGCTCCACCCCCCTGCAGATTACTAACTAATTTTGGAATTATATCAAAACCGTACATACTACCTAGCCTATATATAGGAACACGTATGGAGCAAGGGTAATATATACTGGAAGTAGAAGAAAACTTCCAAAGAACGTCTGTACCTTCAAACATTATACAGCAAGCCACCTCCTCGTATCCGCTTTGCCATTTTGAAGATCCTATGGTTTCTTGCTTCAGGTTGTTGGGATTCACTACACAATCACAAAAAAGGTAAAGAGTAAAAACGAGAAAGAAAATTTGAGATGTAAAGTTTTATCCCAATTCATCATAAAATTAGTGCTACGTTCAGTTGAAAATTCTACCATAATTAGTATCATGCATCCATGCCATTCTTTTGATGGTGAATATGAATCACACCTCCATATAGGTTAGAAAACATTGGATCTATGAAGTATCTCAATCATATTCTAGAAGTGTGCTCGAAACTCGGGCATGGAGTTGAACGTCGAAATTGCATGCACTTGATGAAGTGAGAATCAAGTTTTGTGACGGTGTTTTCTAGTCTACCCACGTCACTCTTTGATCCACCCATGCCATGATTTTTCATGTAATTACTTTGTCCAGAAGTTAAGCACCAGAAGATATTTTTCGTTAATCTCTTGAAAATATGAAAGATCATAGTTCAAATGCATCCAATCGGTTTGGTGATAAGAGTCACTTGCTACGAAATTATTATTCACACTTAGATCTCACAATCACTATGATTGGATGTATCCAAAACATCTCCACGCCATTTCTCGTGCAAATGGACAAAATACTGCCGGGCGATGGTCCTAGTTGCCTCGGATACAACCAGGTCCATACATTAAGAATCTAGCAGTTCTATGGAATCTAATGAACTTCGCTACGTTTTCTGGCTGTACCTAGAACGCATCGAGCGGATCGAATGATGTTTCTCGATGTGGTTCGAAATTCGTCCTCGGACAACTTGATCATAGAGACAAGTCAAAAGGGCAAACGGTCACGTCTTTACGTAGCTTTCATAATCATGTTGTACCGGGACCATTCGGATGAGTCGAGGAGGAGATGCGATCAGAAGCGAGGGATTTGAGTTAGAAGGGGAAGGAAAAGATCTAGGAAGACGTCGAGGAGAGAGAGAGGATGTGGAAAGATGTAAACCATTCGAAGTGGTCTAATTCGAATTGAGCGCGATGACTATGATCGGCTGCTACTATTGTCGTTATGTAGTTTGTAAATCATGGACGTTTGTACTAATTTACAAACTTTTATTTGTATAATTCACTCCCGTTTTGAATTTACGCTCTTATAAAAAAAATTACCAATTTAAATTAGATCGACTTACCAAATTTTGTCATATTAAATTAACCAGTAATTTTGGGCTACCAATTTGACTTACTTAGCGAATTTTGGTTTCTGTTTTCTCGACTTAGCAATTTTTTTTATCAAGTTACCAATTTTTATTCAACTTGGTTAACAATTTCTTATTTACCAACTCTTTTTAGCGATTGCAATCTAATTTAGCGTGAATCTCCAAATTTTCTCATGTTACATTGCTTGCTAGTATTGGGTCAACTCCCATTCAGTTACTCATGGATATTTTGATTTACCATTTACGAACTTTTATTTACATTTCTCAACAACATCTTGATTTACCAACTCTTTAAAAAATTATTAACTTCATTTTATTTTGATAAACAACTTTTGGTATCTTATACAACTTTTATTTACTTTATTAACTATGTCTTAAATTTATTGACACCTATATGAAATTACTTATTTCAAGTTAAGTGATGTATCAACTTTTCTTCGGTTAAGCTATAAACTTATTTGGGATTACTCTCATTTCAGTTATTCATCAAAGTATATTTGGTTTATTTAATTTACTGACTTTTTTGTGGTATCACTTAAATGGAAAAAAACCTGTAAGTCACCGAAACAAAGATTGATTATATCATACAATAGTTAATAAATCTAAAGCGCCGATAAGAAAAGTAGATAAAAGATTTTGAAAAATAAGAGAGTTACTAGAGAAGAGAAGTCGGTTGTTTAAGGCGTAATTTTTTTATGGTTTTTTTAACTATTCTGCATCTAATAAATCTAACAACACAAAAATTCCTAGAGTCCAATACAAAATTCACAAATCAACTTAATTCATATCTTGCATTGCTCAAATCAAAACAAGGGGTGAGATGAAACAAAACGCAAAAGCTATACATACGAAGAACCACACTTTGATAGAGCTCTTAAACTTTCAATTTGTTCAATCTATCCCTTAACTTTTCATAACAAATTCAACTCAGTCCTTCGGTTATATTGACAAGCTTTCATAATTGCAACCTTACCCAGATTTTAGAGTTACCTGTTTCATTTCCATTATTTTCAGGAATCAACCTTTCTAGTCTTTATAAATATTACAATAGCTCAACGTAAGTAAATTTTAACTTATGCTCTGTATAATAGTAAAAGAATAAACTGCCTTTGAGGTGTCTCACATGGACAATTTTGCTATATTATGTATGTATCTCATGAGGATATCTTTCGACCAAAATAAAAAAAATATCATGAGGATCTCTAGAAACGATATTAATTTATTTATAGATATCCATACATATATTAATCTAAATCAAAACATTGTTCCTTATTTTTTTAGACAACACGAAACACACAAGAGTGGAAATTATATTAATGTAAAATTTAGGAACAAGATCTATAAAAGTACAGGTGGATATAGATAAATTAATATCAGTCCTAGGAATATTTAATAAAACACTTAGACTAGAAAGAGTAGATATAGTAAATCCAATACGACTTTAAATTAGTTTAAATCAAGTGCAAATATACATGCTGATTTATGAAAATGATTGAAATAAAAGGGATTCTAAATTTTCATTAAATTGCCATTGTGAAAATTTGTGAATAATATCGAATAATTTATTTGATTTTGTTATGGAAAGTTTATAGACTAGATCGAACAAATTGAACGTTTAAGGACTACTTTAAACATCTAGGAATAATTTAAGGATCACATTTAATATATTAAAAGTTTAAGGAGGATATTACAGGTGCGCATGGCAACGCTTCTACTCCGGAGAACAGTTTCTTTTCAGAAATAGTTCTTTTTATTTACATTCCGAGGAATAATTTCTGAGTAAAATAACACATTTGGTAATGATACAAAATTTCTACTTTTGAAATAGAAAAAAAAAAATAGAAATGCGTTTGGTACGATTTATAAATTTTGTATTTATTTATTTTTTTCTTCTTGCTCACGGATCACCAACCGTCGCCGGCCGCCGCACGAATGCCGCCTACGCCAATGGTCGGTGCACTGTGGGCAGTGGTTCTGCGGCAGTCAGGCAACAATCGGGCGGCTATTATGCGGCGGTCGAGCGACGGTCGTGTGACGGTCAGGCAGCTATCGTCAACCGACAAGCGGCTAGTGATCGGACGGTCGCCGGCCAGCAAGGTTGGCTAGTGAGCTGTGGGCAGCAACGATGACAGTCACTAGCAATCAAGGGCTACGGCGATGATGGTCGCCTGCTATCAAGCGATAGCGACCGACGATCAGCCGACGACGATCGGGCGGCGGCAACAACAACAGTCATCAACGGTCAAGCGATGACGGCCAGAGGTGGCCAATGGTTGGCAGGGGGCAATAGTGGCTGCAGCAAGAAAGAAAACAAAAGAAAAATAGAAAAGAAAAAATTGACTTATTTTTAGAAATTGTTCCCGAACAAGAAATTACTTTTTTTGTTTCTTATTTCTGTTCCAAATATATTCTCCGACTATTTTTCTATTCCGGGGAATAGAAAAATAAGTTAGTGTTATCAAATGGATTTCTATTCTTCTTTTTTTCTGTGAAACAAAAGAACAGAAATTTGGAAAATAGAAACGTTGCCATGCTTGAAATTTCCTTGCTTGAAATTATTTTAAAAAAAAAGAAAAAAAAAAGAAATACGACCTCAACATTGACCTTCATCTTGAATTATTATCTACTCCACGGCTTTCTTTTCAACGGCCGTAGGTACGAACGGAAGCAAACGAGCCAACTAGTAGAAAAATATTAAGTTTCCAAATAAATAAGTAAAGGAAAAAGTCCACTGTCTCTATCCATGTGTCAATAGATATCTTCTTTTCTAAAATAATGCCACAAGAATACCGTGACCTTCTAAGAGGTGGACCATCAAAGGAAAATCGACAGATTACTAAACTTCCACTTAGCATGGGCTCTATCATGCTCTAGCAACCGCAACATCGCATTCAATTAAACATGCAATTTATCTTACCTTTTAGAGCCGCTACTAATCAGTTATTGTCGATTAAACATCCAAATAAAGTGCATGAATATATTTTATTTCTGAGAACTAGAAATTCAATGGATTCAGAAACTTATTACGCTAAATAAATTTAACGTCCTTTCGGTCACAGCCATGGCGGATTCCTTTAATTATATAATCAAAGGTGAATTTGAGCCACACTATCTTCCAATACTATTTCTCCTAAGTTTTTTTTTTCTTTTTATTTTCCTTCCTTTTTGCTAAATGTGATTATCTTATTTATTGACAAGTTTCTGTGTTTTATTGTGGAAAAAAAAAAATTGGGTTCGTTGTGGAAGAATGTCCTAGGGGATAGACTTTGGGTGAAACGGTGGATTTGTTTGGCAAGATGAATAGTGGAGAGAGGAAGAGGAAGAGGAAGAGAGGCTTCATCCGTGCAAGTTGTGATGAGTCCCACTTGCCGGAAAAAAATTGATGAGTGGGTCTTATTGTACACGTATCAAATGATAAATAGACTGATCTATAATCTTACGTAGAGGGATAGTTCTACCCAATATCCTCTCAAAGAATATATTGGATAGGCCCAACACTCCATGTGAGAGAGCGGCGGCTCCACTCTTTGGGCGTCACCTGTTTGATGGCCCAACTTGTCAAGAGATTTCAAACTCTCTCTCTCTCTCTCTCTCTCTCTCTCTCTCTCTCTCTCTCTCTCTCTCTCTCTCCTGTTACCTCTTTTAGTCTCCTCTCTCTCACCTCCCCTGTTAGCTCTTTTAGTCTCCTCTCTCTCTCTCACTAGTGTATTAGGAAATAAGAAGTGAAGCGTGAATAAGAAGAAGCTGCCATCACACAAGGAAAAGAAAGCAAAGAAATCCACGAAGATATAACAGCATATCGTTTAGTGAAATGGAAACGGAAAATCAGGTCAAGATGTCGAACGTGAGGTTTGTTAAGATGTCGATTCAAATAGGAGGCTTATCAGCTTACATCTATGAAATGAAGATAGAAAATCGAGTGTTAAGATGTCGATTCAAACGCGAGGCTCATTAACTCACATTAGTGAAATGGAGATGGAAAATCAAGTTAATATTTCAAATCATTGGTTTGATTAGTAAAATGGAGACAGAAAATTGGGTCAAGATTTTGAATGCAAGGCTTGTAATTGATTTGAGGTAGGAGGCGACTTTGGAATCCCCCGTCAAGTGAGGCCCATCAGACATGTGGCAACCAAAGAGTAGAGCAACCGTTTGAAGACGTAGAGTACAGGACCTATCCAGTTTTTACTGTGAAGCTTCACTCTTCCTCTCAGTATGTTATCCCATCTATCCAAGATGGTTGATTGGCTCTGCAACAGATTTATAAGCATGAGCAATGTAAGGAGCACGTCAAAGAAGGCAATAATAGGATAGAATAGGGTGTGCAGAGTCCATTCAGCACAAAACAAGAACTCTTATAAATTGCAATGAAGGAAGTGGGGGCATAGAGGAGAGACTCCCTTTTAATATTATTTCAAGCACAAGGTGTAGTAGTCCCTTTTGTCTTTTATCCCCCCTCGGAACAAAAGGGAGTGTTGAGCATAAAGTTTGTGCTGTATAAATCGTGGAAATTGAGTATAATTATAGAATTCAAGAACACTTGAGTATGTGAGCAATTATGATTATATAATTTTTTTTCTAATTCAATAGTAGATTATTGACAATTGTCATTCGATCGGATTCCACAATGATATTTTCACGACACTTCGTGTTCTCTAATTTATAGATATCCATACATATATTAATCTAAATCAAAACATTGTTTCTTATTTTTTAGACAACACGAAACACACAAGAGTGGAAATTATATTAATATAAAAATTTAGGAACAAGATCTATAAAAGTACAGGTGGATATAGATAAATTAATATCAATCCTAGGTATATTTAATAAAACACTTAGACTAGAAAGACTAGATATAGTAAATCCAATATGTCTTTAAATTAGTTTCTACTTGATTTTAAGCTCAAATATACCTACTGATTAATGAAAATGATTGAAATAAAAGGGATTATAAATTTTCATTAAATTGGCATTGTGAAAAATTGTGAATAATATCGAATAATTTATTTGATTTTGTTATGGAAAGTTTATAGACTAGATCAAACAAATTGAACATTTAAGGACTACAATAAACATTTAGGAATAGTTTAAGGATCACATTTAATATATTAAAATTTTAAGGAGGATATTACAAGTGTGCATGGCAAAGCTTCTACTTTGGGGAACAGTTTTTTTTTTTTTTCAGAAATAGTTCTTTTTGTTTCTACTTCGAGAAACAATTTTTGAGTAAAATAACGTGTTTAGTAACGATACAAAATTTCTATTTTTGAATTAGAAAAAGAATAGAAATGCATTTAGTATGATTTATAATTTTTATATTTATTCGTTTTTTCTTATTGCTTACAAATCACCAACCGTTGCCGGCCACCGCACAACCGCCCTACAGCCAGTGGGCTGTGGGCAGTGGTTGTGCGGTGGTCGTGCACATGGGCGGCCCCCACACTATGCCCCTATAAGATCCTTGGCAGTCTTCCCCCTTTCTACCCTAGTGTATCACACCCTCTTTCTCTTGCTTTCATCGACTTCTACATGCGTGTACCGCGCTCTCTCTCTTTCTCGCTTCCGCCGATAAGAATGCAAGGAGATCAATTGAGGGTGGCCAGGTTCTGTGGGGGTACTACGCATTATTCAACAGAAGCCGCCTCGACATTCTCCGAAATTATGAAGCACAAGCCAAGGTTTACTTCTGTTCCAGAGAGGCTGTGGCTATATTCACTATTGAGAATCTTTACAGAGAGGTGACCACAAGCCACCATGAATTGACATACTTGCAAGCCCGTGTTTTTCCCCAATGCCATCATTATGGCGAGCGGGAGGGTTTACTTCCTCCACAAAGCGTCATCGATGTTCAATCAGGTAATCGTCAATTATTTCTTTTTCGTAGCAGAATGCCTAAGGCTCAGGCTCTGTAACCATGTACCATACGATAACTCCCCATGGCCTAGTCCAATTGCCGCCGCCCAACCGTCGTTGCCGCGGCCCCTAACTGTGAGCGATCGTCATCGTCGCTGCCAACAGCCCATTGGCCACCCCCGCCAACCGGCCGACAACCACTACTCTACCATCGCACGACCGCTACCTACGGCCGGTGGTAGTGCAATAGTCGTGCGGCGATCGAGTGGTAATCATGCGATGGTCGAGCAACGGTCGACGACCGACAAGCGGCTAGCGGTTGAGCAGCCGACGGGGGTTGGCTAGTGGGCTATTGGCAGTGACAATGACGGTCACCCACAGTCAGGGGCTACAGCGACAATGGTTGGGCGGCAGCAATTGGACTGGGCTGAGGGGAGTTACCGTATGCTACATGGTGTTCAAAATAACAATGCCTCCGTTGGGGGCTGGATGGACAAAAAATATCTACAATGGGAACGACAGCCTCAAGCATTCTACTACGAAAAAGAAATAATTGACGATTTACCTAATTGAACATCAATGGCGCTTCGTGGAGGAAGTAAACCCTACTGCTCGCCATAATGATGGCATTGGGGAAAAACACAGGCTTGCAAATATGTTAATTCATGGTGGCTCGCGAGCACCTCTCTATAAAGATTCTCAATAGCGAATATACCCACAGTCTCTCTGGAACGGAAGTAAACCTCGGCTTGTGCTTCATAATTTCGGAGAACGTCGAGGCGGCTTCCGTCGAATAATGCGTAGTACCCCCACAAAACATGGCCACCCTCAATTGATCTCCTTGCATTCTTATCGGCGAAAGTGAGAAAGAGAGAGAGCAATACACTAGGGTAGAAGGGGGGAGGGAGACTACCAAGGATCTAATAGGAGCGTAGTGTGGGGCCCATCCACGTGCACGATGAGATATCATGGGATTTTTTCTGTTTTGGGGGTTCGATTTTTTCTGTTATGGGGGAGGGTTTATGGAGAGAGAGAGAAACGGTTTTTTCTGCTTTGGGGGTTTTTACTGTTTGGAGGTTGTACAATTTGACTTTCTAGTTTCTACATAAGGGGGGTTTGTTTCTGTGGGGCGGAGGGTTTATGCAGAGAGATATAGTAAATCCAATACGTCTTTAAATTAGTTTCTACTTGATTTTAAGCACAAATATACCTACTGATTAATGAAAATGATTGAAATAAAAGGGATTTAAATTTTCGTTATATTGCCATTGTGAAAAATAGTGAATAATATCAAATAATTTATTTGATTTTGTTATGAAAAGTTTATAGACTAGATCGAACAAATTGAACGTTTAAGGACTACATTAAACATCTAGGAATAGTTTAAGGATCACAATTAATATATTAAAAGTTTAAGGAGGATATTACAAGTGCGCATGGCAAAGCTTCTACTTTGGGGAACAGTTTTTTTTTTTTTCAAAAATAGTCATTTTTATTTCTACTTCAGGAAATAATTTTTTAGTAAAATAACGTGTTTGGTAACGATACAAAATTTATATTTTTGAAATAGAAAAAGAATAGAAATGCGTTTGGTACGATTTATAAGTTTTTGTATTTATTCGTTTTTTCTTCTTGCTCACGGATTGCCAACCGTCGCCGACCACCGCATGACCGCCCTGTAGCCGGTGGGCGATGGTCATGTGGCGGTCGTGCATGTGGATGGGCCCCACACTACGCCCCTATAAGATCCTTGGCAGTCTCCCTACCTTTTCTACCCTAGTGTATCGCGCGCTCTCTCTTGCTTTCGCCAACTTCTACCCGCGTCTATCGCGCTCTCTCTCTTTCTCGCTTTAGCCAATAAGAATGCAAGGAGATCAATTGAGGGTGGCCATGTTCTATGGGGGTACTACGCATTATTCATAGAAGCCACCTCGACATTCTCCAAAATTATGAAGCACAAGCCGAGGTTTACTTCCATTCCAGAGAGGCTGTGGTATTTTCGCTATTGAGAATCTTTACAGAGAGGTGCCCGCGAGCCACCATGAATTGACATACTTGCAGCCCGTGTTTTTCCCCCAATGCTGTCATTATGGCGAGCGGAAGGGTTTACTTCCTCCAAGAAGCGCCGTCAATGTTCAGTCAGGTAAATAGTCAATTATTTCTTTTTCGTAGCAGAATGCCTAGCTCAGGCTCTGTCATTTTGTAGATATTTTTTGTCCATCTAGCCCCAAATGGAGGCATCATTATTTTGAACACCATGTACCATACGATAACTCCCCATGGCCCCAATCCAATTGCCGCCGCCCAACCGGCGTCGCCGCAGCCCCTAATTGTCAGCAATCGTCATCGTTCGCTACCCATAGCCCATTAGCCACCCCCACCGGTCAATGACCGCCCAATCGCCAGTCGCCTGCCAGCCGACAACCGTTGCTCTACCATCGCACGACCACCACACAACCGCTACCTGTGGCCGGTGGTTGTGCGGCGATCGAGCGGCGTTCCTACGATGGTTGAGCAGCAGTCGTCAGCCGACAGGCAGCTGGCAGTTAGGCGGTCGGCGAGGGTGGCCAGTGGGCTATAGGCAGTGACAATGGTGGTCGCCCGCAGTCAGGGGCTGTGGCGATGACGGTTAGGCAGCGGCAATTAGACTAGGCCAAAGGGATTACCATATGCTACATGGTGTTCAAAATAACAATGCCGAGGGTTGGACGGACAAAAAATATCTACAATAGGAACGACAAAGCCTCAGCCTCAAGCATTCTGCTACGAAAAAGAAATAATTGATGATTTACCTAACTAAACATCGACGCTTCATGAAGGAAGTAAACCCTACCACTCACCATAATGACGGCATTGGGGGAAAACACGGGCTTGCGAATATGTCAATTCATGGTGGCTTGCGGGCACCTCTCTGTAAATATTCTCAATAGCAAATATACCCACAGCCTCTCTAGAACGGAAGTAAACCTCAGGTTGTGCTTCATAATTTCGGAGAACGTCAAGGCGGTTTCTGTAGAATAATGCCTAGTACCCCCACAGAACAAGGCCACCCTCAATTGATCTCCTTGCATTCTTATCGGCGAAAGCAAGAGAGAGAGCGCGATACACTAGGGTAGAAGGGGGAGAGAGACTGCCAAGGATCTTATAGGGGCATAGTGTGGGGCCCATTCACGTGCACAATGAGATATCGTGGGATTTTTTCTGTTTTGGGAGTTTGATTTTTTCTGTTTTAGGGAGGAGGGTTTATGCAGAGAGAGAAACGGTTTTTTTCTGTTTTAGGGATTTTTTTCCAGTTTGGAGGTTGTACAATTTGACTTGCTGGTTTCTACATAAGGGGGTTTGTTTCCGTGGGGCGGAGGGTTTATGCAGAGAGAGAAGCAGTTTTTACTATTTTGGGGTTGGGTTTTTTCTGTTTGGGGGCACATCATCACATATGTTCTTTGGAAGAAGTGGTACAGACAAACCACCGGGTATTAGTGCAAGTAAGTTGTCCCATCCATGCCTGACCCCGCTGCAAGGTCTTTCGATCAGCTCCTTCAATGGTAAACTTGAAGCAAGTTATTTTGCAGCTAGCAATGCCAAGGTATGAATGGATTATATAAGCACAAAATTTACCTAAAGAATTGATTTCTAAGGTGATCTTTGTACTAGAAGCTAAGGCCTCTAGTCAATATTATGACAAAGCCAGTATTCATGTACCAATACTTTCTTAGCCATCTGAAAGACTATTTCTTTCTTTCAAAGGAAAAAAAAGTTGTTTACTTTCTTGGCACAACAAAATAGGGTAGCTTTTATACTTGTTACCATGGCTTTTTGGTGATACTATTTAGTAAGTTGAAAAGAGCTCATGCCTGTTTTGTAAATTTTATACTATGGTCGAAGATTTGCTCTAGTTTTAGAAGGTCCTAGTTATGAAAAGTGTTATTTACTATCTGAGTTGTAACTCTGAAATTGTCAATAATTTGACAAAAAACAGCTCATAGTGCCCTCTTGTAGCGTTGAACTATGATAAGTTGGATTATTTTGTCTACAATTAGAGTTTGGTGGCTCATTTGACAAATTACTTTTTTCTGGTTACATGGAGAAATGTGTAGGACTCTCTTTGCAATTTACTACAAAGTATTGGCAATTTTACCTTCAATTAGAAGCTACAAGGCCTAGAAGCAACTCTCAAATTCAGGCTTTGTGCTCATTGCATCTGGCCCCTAAAAAAACCAAGAATATACTTCAGTATTGCTCAGGACGTAGTAAACTTTACCTCGTAATTTTCTTCTTCGAACTTTGGGCGATGCCATTCTCTTATTTGTTATCTTATGGCATTGTGAATTTTATGCGGCTTCCAACGGAGGTTTCTTCTGGGAGATTGAAGAGGCATTCAGTGTCATAAGTCTTATCTTCTTCTCCTATTTTATTTGGTCATTACATTAGTTTTGATTTCGTGTGCCAAGCTTTGTAGTTTTCTCTCAGCAACCCATTTTCCGTTGCAGGCAATAACAAGGGATTCTGTTCTATATTAGTTTGAAAAGGCTCAGTCTGCTCTTGCAAATAGCCTCAGAAGAGTTGAAGACATTGTTTTGCGGTCTATCAGTTGTCACGTAATCTTTAGTTGTCTAACTACTATCGATATAGGGGCAAGTTCATTTTTTGTAAATCAAGTTGATTGTATGGAGACCGTTCTCCTAAATTGAGAGGAAATTGACTAGAATGATCTATACGTGGATGACTAGCTTGTTCATCTACTTAGTAAGCAAATCTTTAGATGAGGGGCTTTGAAATACCTACTCTTTTTATTTTGATAATGCTGATCGGGAGCTAAAGCCAAAGGCAACATGATGGTTCATTGCGATTCGGTGATGGTGGAGGCAGAGGCTGCGTGGTGGTTTGTTGGACAAGGACTTTGTCGTGAGTCGGAGAGAGACAGAGAGAGAGCATAGCCAAGAGGAGGCAGCAATTCAGTGATGACTAAGGAAACAGACGAGCCACAATGGCGCAATTTCATTGGTCGGACGAGGGCTTGGTGATTCGTCAAAGGAGAGAAATAGAGGGCTTAGTCAGGAGGGGTTGGGCATGAAGAGAGAGAGAGAGAGCATTCATAGATCTGGAGAGAGAAGTGCCCAAGGTTCAAAATTTATATGATAATGGAGCCCACTTGCGACTTGTGTCGCAACTTTAGTGGACTTGTAATTTTTTGCACTAACACAACAATGGTAGCCAATATTTTCTCGAAGTAAAAGGACAAATCCTACCCACAGAAAATATATTGGGTAAGTGGATACTCCATATTACCAAAAGGCTACTCCACTATCGCGACCTACCCCTCGGGGAAAAAAATAGGTTTAAGGGAATTGCCTAAAAGGTAGGCCTAAGGCTCATGATTAGACATGGGTTTTCGCAAGCCCATACCTCGTGCGACATCGGGGTGTTCTTAAGAATTTCGCAATAAGGAGTTGCCACTAGCCTATTGGGATCGGCTAAAAACCAAGTGAGACATGAAAGTGTATCTCACTCCCTACGCAACTAGAGAATCTAGAGTCGGGGACTTGATTACACTAATTAACAAATTAGTGCCATTTCGGTACTTAAAATTATTCATTTTATAAAAATAATTTTTTTTAGGCAATTTAGATTGATTTTATACATATCCACTAAAATGTGAAATGATCATATGGGTGCTCAATCATTAAAATAACAATTAGCAATTAAGGAAAAACGATTAAATAAATTGCATGAAAGAGCAAAAATTTAACATCAAAGAAAAGATAAATGCTAATCCTAACTAGACTGGAAAGTCACATTCAATATACCAAAATTGCATAATCAAGGGTATTCGTCTTTAAGAACAATTGAAACCCTAAGGTGAAGTCTTAAAGGCTTACTCAATTTTTCAACACGGCTCTAGAGTCAATAAACTTCCATTTTTTAAGAAAATAGCTTGAAAATTTGTTTTTTTAAATTTTCTAAATAAAATTCTGAATATTTTTTTACATTTTTTTATTTTCTAATTTTTCAATTTTTTAATTATTAAAAAAACTCGAATTTGCAATATTTTCTGAAATTTTTAATGTTCTCTGAAAACTCCTGAATTTTCGGAAAATTTTTGAATTTATATTATTTTTCGATTTTTTAAAAAAAAAAAATTCTTGAGATTTTTTTGAATTTTTTTGAAATTTTTAACATAATATTATTATATTATGAAAACTGGTTCGGACCGGATAAACCCAATCCGGCCCATTGACCCGACCCAAACCCGGATCCAACCCAGTTGGATTAAAAAAACGTTTTTTTTCATTTTTTTTTATTTTTTTATAGCTTTTTTAATGATTTGTTTTTGTCTTTTCCCCGCTTCGTCCTTTTCCTGCACCTTCTGCTCGACAGTCCTTCCTGAGGCCAACTTTTGCCATTTTAGAGTTTTCTATTTTTTTTGGTTTTGTTTTTCTTCTTTTTTTCATTATTTTTGGTTTTTCTTTTTCCTTTCTTTTTTTTTTTTTTTTTTTTTAATTTCTTTCCCTCCTTTGGTCTTCTTCTCCTTCGTGCTTGCCCCCTGCACGCGTAAAGCTGGCTTTCCACCGAATCTAAACCACACACCAGCGCTCGCTGGAGTAACCGGCATTGACCGCCGGACCAAAGCCGTCCACCGGTTATCCCCCTCGACCGACGTTGGCTACCGCCAGCCACATATTCCGACGACCACTAACTCATCCTCCGCCGCCACAAAAACTTCGTCGATTCGAATACACGCAAATATTTCGCATAAACCACACGAAAAAAAAAATGAATACAGGCAAAGCAACAAGGATTCAGCAAGCATGGGGACAAAAATGGGTCGGTCTTGCGTTAAAACATAGGCTATTCTTCGATTTTCTTTAAGGCATTTTGTCGAACAGATGATATGCACTAATGAAACGAGAAGATTTTGCCTCGATCGAAACTCAACTCGAGCTTAGGCTTCTACATGAGCATAGCAGCATGCACAGAAACATCAAGGCTAGAAGCTCGTGTGAACTGGTCAACTCGTAGCTCGTGTGAACTGGTCAACCGCGAGTTCCGGTCCAGCGCCCTACAAAAATGGAGCATACATGAGCAGAGAAGACCTACCTGGTTTGGTTCGGTGGGGATGCTGCGACGGATGGTGGCTGATGGACGGGCCACCGACAATGGTGGATCACTCCCTCAATCTCCAACTCTCTCAGTTTGCTCTCTGTCTCTCTCCCTTGGACTCTCTTTGTCTCTAGTGCTAGTGCTCTCTCTCCGCGAACCCCCAAAAAACCAACCCCTTTCACACTTTTAAGCACCGGCGTGCATGGCCTTCTGCCGTGCCAGCTGCCGTTACCGGCCTGCCCCCCCAACCGAACGTCTCACGCGACGCTCGCCCTATCCTATCTCTGACCTGTACCCTTCTGTTTGCAGAGCGTGACCAGCATGAGGAGGAAGAAGACCAGCATGCGGGCTGGGCTTAGTGAAAAGGAAATGAAGTTGGGCTTGGCCCAAGCAAAAAGACATACAGAGGAGAGGAGAAAAGAGAAGGACCGGACCAAGCCCGGTCCGCTCTTTCTTTTTTATTTTTTTATTTTTTTATATATATTCGACTTTTTAATTTAATTTTTTTTACATATTTAGATTTAATAGTTAGTGATAGTTATGTAAATGCTCATAATGTCTATGTGTAATGGATTTTAATAAAAATATACACGATGCATTTTAATGAAAGTTATTTACTTTATTCTTTACTCTCTTTTTATAGCTACTAATTCCTAATTTTGTATGCCATTAAGTCCTAAATAAAATGGTAAAATTTAGGTGTCAACATGTACTAGAAGCTAAGGCCTCTAGTCAATATTATGACAAAGCCATTATTCCTGTACCAATACTTTCTCAGCCATCTGAAAGACTATTTCTTTATTTCAGAAAAAAAAAATCAAAAAACAAAAATTAGTTGTTTACTTTCTTGGCACAACAAAATAGGGTACCTTTTATACTTGTTACCATGGCTTTTTGGTGACACTATTTAGTAAGTTGAAAAGAGCTCTATCATGCATGTTTTGTAAATTTTATACTATGGTCGAAGATTTGTTCTAGTTTTAGAAGGCCCTAGTTATGAAGAGTGTTGTTTACTATCTGAGTTGTAACTCTGAAATTGTCAATAATTTGACAAAAAAAACAGCTCATAGTGCCCTCTTTTAGCAATGAACTATGATAAGTTGGATTATTTTGTCTACAATTAAAGTTTGGTGGCTCATTTGACAAATTGCTTTTTAAAGGTTACATGGAGAAATGTGTAGGACTCTCTTTGCAATTTACTGCAAAGTATTGGCAATTTTACCTTCAATTAGAAGCTACAAGGCCTAGAAGCAACTCTTGAATTCAGGCTTTGTGCTCATTGCATCTGGCCTTAAAAAAACCAAGAATATACTTCAGTATTGCTCAGGACGTAGTAAACTTTACCTGGTAATTTTCTTCTTCGAACTTTGGGCGATGCCATTCTCTTATTTGTGATCTTATGGCATTGTGAATTTTATGCGGCTTCCAACGGAGGTTTCTTTTGGGAGATTGAAGAGGCATTCAGTGTCATAAGTCTTATCTTCTTCTCCTATTTTGTTTGATCATTACATTAGTTTTGATTTCGTGTGCCAAGCTTTGTAGTTTTCTCTTAACAACCCATTTTCCGTTGCAGGCAATAAGAGGGGATTCTATTCTTCTTTAGTTTGAAAAGGCTCAGTCTCCTCTTGAAAATAGCCTCAAAAGAGTTGAAGACATTGTTCTGCGGTCTATCAGTTGTCACGTAATCTTTAGTTGTTTAGACTACTATCGATATAGGGGGAAGTTCATTTTTTGTAAATCAAGCTGATTGTATGGAGACCTTTCTCCTAAAATGAGAGGAAATTGACTAGAATGATCTATACGTGGATGACTAGCTTGTTCATCTACTTAGTAAGCAAATCTTTAGATGGGGGGCTTTGAAATACCTACTCTTTTTTATTTTGATAATGCTGATCGGGAGCTAAAGCCGGAGGTGACATGATGGTTCATCGCGATTCGGTGACGGTGGAGGCGGAGGTTGCGTGGTGGTTTGTTGGACAAGGGCTTTGTCATGAGTCGGAGAGAGAGACAGAGAGAGAGGGCATAGCCAAGAGGAGGCAGCAATTCAGTGACGAGGAAATGGATGAGCCACGGTGGCGCAATTTCATTGGTCAGACGAGGGCTTGGTGATTCGTCAAAGGGAGAGACAGAGAGGGCTTAGTCAAGAGGGGTCGGGCATGAAGAGAGAGAGAGAGAGAAAGAGAGCATTCATAGATCTGGAGAGAGAAGTGCCCGCGAGGTTCAAAATTTATATGATAATGGAGCCCACTTGCGACTTGTGTCCCAATCTTAGTGGACTTGTAATTTGTCGCGCTGACACAACAGTTGTAGCCAATATTTTCTCAAAGAAAAAGGACAATCCTACCCACTATTCTCTCGGAAAATATATTGGGTAAGTGGATACTTCATATAACCAAAAGGGTACTCCACTACTCTTTGAGTACCACGTATCCGTTGAGCCCCACTTATTAGGAGATTTCAAACCCACCTTTGTCTCTCCCCCTCAGTTACTCTCTGTCCATCCCCCCTCTCCCGTTACCTCTCTCTCTCTCTCTCAAGTATCGAAAATGAGAACTGAAGAGAGAAGAAGACTGCTATCACATAAGGAAAAGCAAGCAAAGAAATCAACGAAGATAGGACAACCGATTGTTTTCATTTATTCACATCAGTGAAATGGAGAACAAAACTAGATTAAGATGTCAAACACGGGGTCCATTAAGATGTTGATTCGAACACAAGGTTCAGAAGCTCATAATGAAATGGACATGAAAAAATTGGGTTAAGATGTCTATTTAAACACGAGACCCTTTAGTTTATATCAGTGATATGGAGACAGAAGCTAAGATATGAGGAACTATGAAATCTCCTGTCAAGTGAAATACGTGACCGTCAAAGAGTGGAGCGGCCGTTCGCTTATGTGGAGTGCCGGGCCTGCCAAATATGTTCTCCATTTAATCGTGAAGCTTATTTTGTCCAATATCATCCCATCTTAATCCAAGACAGTTGATTGGCTCTGCAGCATATTTGTAAGCATGAGCAACGTAATGAACAAGTCAAAGAAGGCACCAATAGGATAACTGATTTGACTTCGTGCAGAGTCCATACAGCACAAAAGAAGAATTCTTATAAATTGCAATGATGGAAGTGGGGCTCACATTCATTAGTGATTTGTGGGGCTCTCACCTTTCTTAAGTACGATAAAAGGAAAATGAGTTCACTTTTGGGGTATAGAAGAGAGACCCCCTTCGGTATTATTTCGAGCGTAAGGCGTTGTAGTCCCTTTGGTCTTTTATGTTTTCTTTCATCAGCCAAACAGAAGGGACTCTCTCTATCTGGCCAACCAAAAGGGAGTCCTAAGCACAAAGTACGTGCTATAACTGCCATGGATATCATAGAATTGAAAAATCGTCAAGCATATGAGCATATGATTCTCCAATTTATTAGTAAATTATTGACAGTTGGTTCTCCCTATAGATGTAGATTCTGATATTCGAATCAAACAATATAAATCTTTCTTGTGCTTTATTATTTCTCATTTTATTTCTCTTCCAAATTTCTCTTTCTCGATTTAACTACAAAGTTTCAATCAGCTTCCGCAATGTTAGTTTTACAACACATCGAGTTGCTAATTAAAAAGTTGAACAGAAGGTTAGTGAAAGCATGCTCTCTAATGGCAAAGATTGAGCGTAGATCAAGCATAGACCATAGAAGAACTAATCTGTAACTATATAGTCATAAAGAGATATTACAATCCAGTTCAGCTTTGCAGCCACAGCAGCTGACGACTTTGCATTAAGTGAAAGTGACTGGGCAAACGTTCGAGTTCTTGTCTGGATTGGTTGATCCAATTAGGTTTAGGACAGCATCTAATGCTGTATGATTTAAAATACCACGTCGAAGGAACTAATGCATACTAACAGACTGGAAACAAGAAGAGGGAAATCTTGAACCATGGTGTTTTAAATTCTTCTTCACTCGATAGATTTTCGGAAGATGTAGGAATATGGTAATAGTTCCCTTTAATCTATTCCTTCGAATGGACAACCTCCTTAATGAATCTGTTGAAGTCATTGTACGATGACCCTCCATGACTGGCGGCTTCCGCAGCTCTCTCCTTCCACTTCTTAGCCTTCACCCTCATCTTCTTCCCCCCAACCCCTTCCATCACTTCCCGAACAAGAGCCTCTATTTCCTCACGCCTCACATCCTGGTTCACTTCCAAGCCAATCCCCATTCGGTACATGCGTACCGACAGTTTGTCTGTTGCTCGGCAAAGAATGGCCAGCAAATGAGAGGAACGCCTCCACAGATACCTTCCAACGTAGAATTCCACCCGCAGTGCGTTAGGAAAGCGCCGACTGATCTGTGACTCAAGACTTGATCCTGCGGACACCAACTCGTCAAGAACCCTCTGTCTTTCACTTCCTCAAGGAATTCCTGAGGTAGAAGTGCAGAATCACCCTCCACAACATCAGGCCTGATCACCCAAAAAATGGGTTCTTGCTATTTGCAAGGCCCCAAGCAAACTCCTTCAGGTGTTCCTCAGTCATGACAGTGACACTCCCATAGTTCACGTACACAACCGACTCGGCTTCTCTGTGATCGAGCCACTCGAGGCAGCTGTAGTCTTCCTTCCACAGATTCGACCTGAAAGACTTGACCGAGCTCGAGGGAATATCCTGGACAAGCAAGGAAAGGGGCCCGGTACAGTAAATTCGAGGAGAAATATCTGCTATTTTCTCCAGTACTTCGTGTTCAAGCTCACTGAAGGTGTTGAACAAGATAGCAGATGATTTCAAACAATGCTGCACTTCTTCTCCTGCGAAGTGGAACAGGATGTCATTTGGGTCCGTGGTCCGTATGAAGCTTGGGATGTCCCGGAGACGGATGTTTCTCATGCCGGGGATCCAGTCGACAGGATCATCAAGCGTCCCGTTGTTCAGGAAGTCTTCATCTGTTACATATAATATGTAGGGAGGACCCAATCCAGAACTTTAACAAGAGCAACAGATGAATGGAAATAACTCATGAAGGGAGAGATAACTAAATAAACAAATAAAGATCTAGTGAATCTATCCGAGAGGAGCAAAAATGAATAAGTAAACAAGGGGAGTACCTTTGAATGGAACGATCCCTCTCTTAACAAGCTCTCTATACTGCAAATAACCCATGAAGCCACAGGCCGAGGCGGTCCAGAATTGAACCTCCGGGACTCCAAGCTCTCTCGCAGCTTTACTGGCGAAGCTCGTCACCCCATCCGATATCACACAAGTCACAGGCGGAACAACCTCGTCGCTATTGATCCTGGCAAGCAATTCCTTGAAAGGGCCCAAGCAGTTCTTCCGAGTCGAGTCACAAAGGGCCGGGGGGTCCTGTGTTGCATCGCGGTCCGACGGTGGGAGGCCATCTGGGATCGTCTCGAAGCGGAAGTTTCCAAGGTCTCGGAGCGAGTCGAGTCCTTTAGACCGGAGGAGGCGGCGGTGGTTGAACTCGGTGTTGACGAACGTGACGAAGACACCGCGCGCGTGGAGGAGCTTGGCGAGCTGCATCATGGGGTTGACGTGGCCCTGGGCGGGGAAGGGGACGCACACGGCGTGTACATGTGCATGGGACGAACCCATCATCGGTATCTCTCTAGAGCAAGATCAAGAAGTGTATACTGAGTGATGGAACTTCAAATTGATCTGAAGTCTGCCAAATCTTATTCGGTCGTCTTTTCAGATCTATACTAGATGCGGGAGCGAAAGGTCATGCAAGTCGCGTTAGACGGGGGAGATGCGCATGTGTGAAATTTCAGCATCCAGCACATATGTTTATATGACACAACTTCCAGTGATTGGGGTCTTGTATTCCGCCTATCCTAGATTCTTGGAAGAAGACGCAGGTGACTCGATTGCCTCGAACACTTTCGCTGAACCTTGGAAAGGTCATTCAATTTTCGATACATGACCAATATCAGTTTCCTAGCTGATGAGAGAATAACTAGATAGCATTCATTGTTCCCTATGGTTTCTTGCTTCAGGTTGTTGGGATTCGCTACACAATCACAAAAAAGTTAAAGAGTAAAAATGAGAGAGAAAATTTGAGATGTAAAGTTTTATCCCAATTCATCATAAAACTAATGCTACGTTCAGTTGAAAATTCTACCATAATTAGTATCACGCATCCATGCCATTCTTTTGATGGTGAATACGAATCACACCTCCATATAGGTTAGAAAACATTGGATCTATGAAGTATCTCAATCATATTCTAGAAGTGTGCTCAAAACTCGGGCATGGAGTTGAACGTCGAAATTGCATGCACTTGATGAAGTGAGAATCAAGTTTCGTGACGGCGTTTTCTAGTCTACACACATGTCACTCTTTGATCCACCCATGCCATGATTTTTCATGTAATTACTTTGTCCAGAAGTTAAGCACCAGAAGATATTTTCCATTAATCTCTTGAAAATATGAAAGATCATAGTTCAACTGCATCCAATCGGTTTGGTGATAAGAGTCACTTGTTACAAAATTATTATTCACACTTAGATCTCACAATCACTATGATCGGATGTATCCAAAACATCTCCACGCCATTTCTCGTGCAAACAGACAAAATACTGCCGGGCGATGGTCCTAGTTGCGTCGGATACAACCAGGTCCATACATTAAGAATCTAGCAGTTCTATGGAATCTAATGAACTTCGCTACGTTTTCTGGCTGTACCTAGAACGCATCGAGCGGATCGAATGATGTTTCTCGATGTGGTTCGAAATCCGTCCTCGGACAACTTGATCATAGAGACAAGTCAAAAGGGCAAACGGTCACGTCTTTACGTAGCTTTCATAATCATGTTGTACTGGGACCATTCGGATGCGTCGAGGAGGAGATGCGATCAGGGGCGAGGGATTTGAGTTAGAAGGGGAAGGAAAAGATCTAGGAAGACGTCGAGGAGAGAGAGAGGATGTGGAAAAATGTAAACCATTCGAAGTGGTCTAATCCGAATTGAGCGCGATGACTATGATCGGCTGCTACTATTGTCGTGATGTAGTTTGTAAATCGTGGACGTTTGTACCAATTTACAAACTTTTATTTGTATAATTCACTCGCGTTTTGAATTTACGCTCTTATAAAAAAAAAATTACCAATCTAAATTAGATCGACTTACCAAATTTTGTCATATTAAATTAACCAGTAATTTTGGGCTACCAATTGGACTTACTTACCGAATTTTGGTTTCTGTTTTCTCGACTTAGCAATTTTTTTTATCAAGTTACCAATTTTTATTCAACTTGGTTAACAATTTCTTATTTACCAACTCTTTTTAGCGATTACAATCTAATTTAGCTTGAATCTCCAAATTTTCTCATGTTACATTGCTTGCTAGTATTGGGTCAACTCCCATTGAGTTACTCATGGATATTTGATTTACCATTTACGAAACCTTTATTACATTTCACAACAACATCTTGATTTACCAACTCTTTAAAAATTATTAACTTCCTTTTCTTTTGATAAACAACTTTTGGTATCTTATACAACTTTTATTTACTTTATTAACTATGTCTTAAATTTATTGACACCTATATGAAATTACTAACTTCAAGTTAAGTGATTTATCAACTTTTCTTCGGTTAAGCTATAAACTTATTTGGGATTACTCTCATTTCAGTTATTCACCAAAGATATTTGGTTTATTTAATTTAATGACTTTTTTGTTTTGTCACTTAAATGGAAAAAAACCTTCTAATTCACCGAAACAAAGATTGATTATATCAAACAATAGTTAATAAATCTAAAGCGCCGATAAGAAAAGTAAATAAAAGTTTTTGAAAAATAAGAGAGTTACTAGAGGAGAGATGTCGGTTGTTTAAGGCGTAAGTTTTTATAGTTTTTTTAACTATTCTGCATCTACTAAATCTAACAACACAAAAATTCCTAGAGTCCAATACAAAATTCACAAATCAACTTAATTCATATCTTGCATTGCTCAAATCGAAACAAGGGGTGAGATGAAACAAAATGCAAAAGCTATACATATGAAGAACCACACTTTGATAGAGCTCTTAAACTTTCAATTTGTTCAATCTAATCCCTTAACTTTTCATAACAAATTCAACTCAGTCCTTTAGTTATATTAACAAGCTTTCATAATTGCAACCTTACCCAGATTTTAGAGTTACCTGTTTCATTTCCATTATTTTCAGGAATCAACCTTTCTAGTCTTTATAAATATTACAATAGCTCAACGTAAGTAAATTTTAACTTATGCTCTGTATAATAGTAAAAGAATAAACTTCCTTCGAGGTGTCTCACATTGACAATTTTGCTATATTATGTATGTATCTCATGAGGATATCTTTCGACCAAAATAAAAAAATATCATGAGGATCTCTAAAAATGATATTAATTTATTTGTAGATATCCATACATATATTAATCTAAATCAAAACATTGTTCCTTATTTTTTAGACAACACGAAACACACAAGAGTAGAAATTATATTAATGTAAAAATTTAGGAACAAGATCTATAAAAGTACAGGTACAGGTGGATATAGATAAATTAATATCAATCCTAGGTATATTTAATAAAACACTTAGACTAGAAAGAGTAGATATAGTAAATCCAATACGACTTTAAATTAGTTTAAATCAAGCGTAAATATACCTGCTAATTAATGAAAATGATTGAAATAAAAGGGATTCTAAATTTTCATTAAATTGCCATTGTGAAAAACTGCAAATAATATCGAATAATTTATTTGATTTTGTTATGGAAATTTTATAGACTAGATCGAACAAATTGAACGTTTAAGGACTACATTAAACGTCTAGGAATAATTTAAGGATCACATTTAATATATTAAAAGTTTAAGGAGGATATTACAGTGCACATGGCAACGCTTCTACTCCGGGGAACAATTTCTTTTCAAAAATAGTTATTTTTATTTCTACTCCAAGAAACAATTTCTAAGTAAAATAACGTGTTTAGTAACGATACAAAATTTCTATTTTTGAAATAAAAGAGAATAGAAATGCGTTTGGTACGATTTATAAATTTTGTATTTATTTATTTTTTTTTTTCTTGCTCACGGATCGCCAATCGTAGCCAGCCACCGCGGACCACCGCGCGGCCGGTGGTTGGTGGGCTGTGGGTGGTGGTCGTGCGGCAATCGTGTGACAGTTGGGTGGCTGTCATGCGACGGTCGAGCTGCAGTCATGCGACAATCGAGCAGCGGTCGTCTGTTAGAGAAAACTTCATTGTGTGTTTTGAAGCTGACAAAACGTTTCCATTAATCTAGTCTGAAGACTTGAAGATTCTGTCATCAAAGTCTGAAGACCGCCGGACTGCCAGACTCAACATTCAGAGTCTATCCTCATTGACAATATCTAGACCGTCGAAGAAGACTTATCCAGATCTGAGTATTTCGTTAAGGATTTGATTGTATCGACTGAAGAAGATCACTTGGCTGGAAATAGCATGTCGGAATCCTTTATTTAAATTAAGATTGATTCAGGGATTTTGGATCCGTTGATTGGCGAAGTATACTTGGAAGGTTCTACTTATGGAAACCTAGATCCTGATTGTATGGGTGAGCAGGATTAGTGGGGTATCGTCATATTCCTTAAATAACTTGAAATCTCCCTAATTGATTCTGTCCAACGGGTAGATTGGAAGAACTCCTTTGGTAAGTGCCAACGGGTGTGATGGCATGAAGGAGTATATAAGGAAGACGTTCCAGTTGTTCGAGTGTGCGCGATAGAAGAATTCCAAAGTCTGAAGCTCCTTATTCTTTGTCAATCCAATTATTGAGCGAAAACTTGTACTCAAAAGAGAGTTTATACTTTTGTGTGACCTTGAGGAAGTGTAGCAGAGTCTCTACACTGTGGAATCAAGGAAAAGCTATACTTTGTAACAACTCTTTGATTCTTAGTGAAATCCAGCCGGTGGGGCTGTCGGTGCGAAGAGTGGACGTAGGCTTGGACTAAGCCGAACCACTATAAACCTTGTGTTCTTATTCTCTTCCCTAAGCTCTTTACTTTGATCGTAACAATATTTGTTTATTAGAGTCTAATTTCCTTTTCATAATCTATTGCTAAACAGAGTCGGTTCAAAAGAAAAATTATTGTCTTTACTTTGCAAAATTTGTTTTCGCACCTATTCACCCCATCTAAGTGCTCATACTAGCTTTCACATCGTCAATCGGTAGGCAACTGGCGGTCGGGCGGTCGCCGGTCACCGGGGGTGGCCAATAAGCTGTGGGCAACAACGACGGTGGCCAGCGGTCAGGGGCTACGGCGACGACGGTTGGGCGATAGCGACGATGACGATCGCCTACTGTCAGGCGACAACGGCCAACGGTCGGGCAATGGTAGCTGTGACGGCCCAAGCGGTGGTGCGCGGGGAGGAAGGATGGCGGTGCGTCCGCGCCTCGGTCCCCGGACATGCGCAAGGAAGGAGTCCCTGTCCCACATCACCTAGAGAGGAAGTCCTGAGCCAGTTTATAATGGCTTGGGTCCCTCTAACCTATGTGACGCGTTTTAAAGTCATGAGGACTCAGTGTCCAAAGCGGACAATATCATACAGTGGGGCCCGAGTCGTTACAAATGGTATCAGAGCCGACTCCCGACCGCGTGTGGGGCCACAGCGAGAGCGCTGTGCTCCCAAGGAAGGGAGAGTGTGACGGCCCGAGCGGCGATGCGCGGGGAGAAGGGATGGCGGTGTGTCTGCACCTCAGTCCCCGGACGTGCGCAAGGAAGGGGTCCCTGTCCCACATCGCCTAGAGAGGGAGTCCTAAGCCAGTTTATAATGGCTTGGGTCCCTCTAATTTGTGTGACGTGTTTTAAAGCCATGAGGACTCAGTGTCCAAAGCGGACAATATCATACGGTGGGGCCCGGGTCGTTACAGCAGCAACAACGGTCGGGCAGCAACGGTAACAACGGTCAGCAGTAGTCAAGCGACGACGGCTGGCAGTCGACGATCAGCCACAATGGCCGCGGGCAGCCGAAGGTGGCCGACGGTTGGTAGGGGGGCCAACGGTGGCTACAGCAAGAAAGAAGAACAAAAGAAAAAGAAAAAATTAAAAAAATGGATTTATTTCTAGAAATTATTCCTTGGAACAATAACTTTTTTTTTGTTTCTTATTTCTGTTCCAAATTTATTCCCCGGCTACTTTTCTATTTTGGGGAATAGAAAATAATTTGGCCTTACCAAACGGATTTATAAGCATGAGCATGAGCAATGTAAGGAGCACGTCAGAGAAGGCAACAATAGGATAGGATAGGGTGTGCAGAGTCCATTCAGCACAAAAGAAAAACTCTTATAAATTGCAATGAAGGAAGTGGGGGTATAGAGGAGAGACTCCCTCTTAGTATTATTTCAAGCGCAAGGTGTAGTAGTCCCTTTTGTCTTTTATGCTTTCATTCATATGCCAAACAAAAGGGACTACCCCCCCCGAGCAAAAGGGAGTGTTGAGCACAATGTTTGTGCTATATAAATTGTGGAAATTGAGTATAATTATAGAATTAAAGAACACTCGAGTATGTGAGCAATTATGATTATATAATTTTTTTCTAATTCAATAGTAGATTATTGATGGTTGTCATTCAATCGGTGTGACATCCCGATTTTCCAATTCTGGTTTTAATTAAATAAGTCGGGCATTCATCTTCGCGCCTATAGCTCTCTTCTCCGAGTTGGCCACTCACGAGATAACTAGTCTATCGGTGAAGCCATTAAGGAATCTAAACGCAATAGACTTGAGAATTCGACCAAGAACCGATTGCTCGACCGTGCTAATCTGCAAGGGTCATTACGGCACAGATCGATTAGAGACCGGAGATAGGTCGATTCAACAGAACCATGTAATTCAGTGTGGGTGATTCCACCTAATTGCACAATTCTTGTTGATCGGCACTAGACCGATTTCTCTGTCGTTTTGGTACCCTGTGTCCGTATTTGAAACCTTGAGATTCCTACGACAACCGAGAGTCGCCAATGTGTCGAAGATGTACTTTGTGGCTTGAAATTAATCAACCACAGGTCAATTGCACTGAAAATTCCTAAAAGCTACCATGTATATTAGGATGCGCTAAAGTCGCGCCAGATTGAAATTAACCGTGAAATTGAACCCGATTACAGAAATTGGAAGTTCTATCAAATCACAATTCATTTTAGGAATGTCGACTCATCTCCAGAAGATTTTTTCTACAAACTGAGATTTTTGACAGAAAAGCAAAGTAAGGCCGTTTTTGTTCGGGATTGTCAGAGGGCCGTTTTTGATCGAATCTTTGGGATGCAAGTTGGATCATTTGACGGGAAAATGTCATGAGAAGGCCGAGGACACATGGGTTGATTTAATTGAGCTTCAATTGGATGGAATTGAGTGAGAATTGATTGAATTTGATGTACAAATGTATGAAATTCGTATACCATGGGGGGAGAGCTATTTTGCACCTATTGGCAAGGTTGTGGAGGAAGCTTGAGGAGAGAGAGTGGCTGAGGTCATGTGATGTCATGGTGGGGATAAAGCCAATGAGAGAATGGCAAGTGTTGAGCTCTAAAGAGCCCAAGGAGACCCCCCTTGCTCAGCAGCCTTCTTCTCCCTTAATTTGTGGCTTTCTCCATTGTTTTTGAAGGAGAGAAGCTCAGCAAAAACCAGAGAAACCGAGCAGCAGCAGCCCTCCACCGTCGCATGCCCATCGGACTCCATTTCCTCCTCTCGTTTTCTCCTCGTTCCGCCGCTCCAGCCGACCTTTCGCCAATGATCCGAGTAAAAAGTCGACTTCCCGGATGAATCAGCGAACGCTCCACCCACTTCCGTGACGAGGACATCCAGCCCGTTCCGGAGCACCCAGCTTCTCTCCGGAAAGATTCTCGGGCCGTCCCGAAATCCTGAGAGAAGCTTCCGCTCGCCGGGCCGTCTGGACACGCCCGGTTCCGCCTGTTTCGGGTTTTCTTGCTGTTTCGCCCCTTTCCGACCCTTTCTTTGCCCATCCCAACCTCTAATAATATTCCCTTGACCTCCGGGAGCCGCCGGTTGCCAACCACCCGCTCGCCGGAGCTCCGATCGGCCCGTTTTCGCCGTTGAAGTTCTTCTTTCTTCTCTCGCAGCTTCAGCCTGGATCGAAGCGAAGACAAAGCAAGGTTTTGGAGACTTCATGGCCCGTTTTCTAGCCCTTCCCGGCCTCCGTTGGTGTCGCCGCTTTGAGGTTTATCGCCCGCCTTGGCGTCGTGGTCGCTGTGAACTCACTGGCAACCAAAACCGGTGAGTTTATCCTCTAATTCTTGCTTAGTGAGTTAATGACGCTTAAGGGGTGTTTAGATTAGTCTAATTAGGTTTATGTGATTAAATTAGATTATTTTAATGTAAATTAGATTAGTTGTATGATTAGTTTAATATGTGTTTAATTAGGGTTAATTGTATGATTAAATTAGTGTAATCTTGTTTAAGCCCTAATTAATTATTTTTAATTAATTAATTATTTCGAATTTATAAATATTATTTTATTAAATTATATTATTATAATATAATATTTAATTATTTAATTTTCGGAATTAAATTTAATTATTCGAAAATTTCGAAAATTTTGCCGGGATGGCCGATCGTTAGAATTTTCGCGCCGATCGCAAAGAAGGCGATCGGTTTGTGTTAATTGTATGTTTAAAATGAGAAATTGAGTGATTGATGATTATGGTTAATTATTCCAAAAGTGTGGCATTGAGTGATATTGATGAAGTTGTGGTATTTAACTTGAAAATACCCGGTGTTGGCTTTTAGCACCGTAATTGGTTTGTATGACCAGTTTGAATCGATTGATTGATTGGATTGAGTGAATGGATGTTTATGTGGGGATTCATCCCAATCTGTTTAATGTTGGTATGCGATTGGTTTTTTATCGAGAAAGGTTGTGAGTGGATCTAGAACATCATCGAAGCTCGGCTGTGCCCTGTTGGATCGTGATATACCACCGAATTGGGAATCGGTCGTGCCCACTGGGGCCGTGATTTGCCACCTGATAAAGGTCGCGCCCGTTGGGCCGTAATTCGCCACCTGACAGAGGTCGCGCCCGTTGGGCCGTAAATTGCCACCCGATAAGGGTCGCACCTGATAAGGCCGTAACCTGCCACCTATTAAAGGTCGCGCCCATTGGGCCGTAATTTGCCACCTAAAGATAGGTCGTGTCCTTTGGACCGTGGTTTATATTGGAGGATTGATTAAGTTCAGCTCGTTGAGCCGGGAGTGAAATTGGAATTGGAACGCTTGAGATGATCAGAGAGTGGTTTTGATGACATGTAATCGACTTAGTCGATTAATCGATGACTTCAATCTGAATGAAGTATCTGAGTGATTAGATTGATTGATATTTGAAATGTACTAACTTGTAGGAAGGATCGAAGGCGAGGTAAGTCCTCTATCCCATTTGTGTGGCTAGAGCACCCTGAGGCGTATTTTCTTCCTAATTGGGTTTTAGAGGGTAGGACTCGCTGAGACGTAGTCTCATCCCGGTTTGGGGAAAATATTTCAGGTCCCTAGATGACGGTCGTGGAGGACCGGAAGTCCTGGAGTTCGGAAGGTGGAGGCTGAAGAATCGGCGAACGTGTCTGACAAGTTGGTCATAGGACAGTTCCTAGTTGTTGAGCCTGTTTATTTTGTAGACAATCCAGTGTTGTATATAAACCTATGTGTTTATAAGAAAGCTTGTTTGGTTGTAATTGATTGCCTGCTTTTCTATCCCAAGTTAAATGTTGTCAGGGGATTTGTTTCGCTTCCGCATGCATAATAAAATTGAATGGGTCAGCGACGTGTCCAGGAAGTCGCATTTCTATCGACCAGAGTGGGATGTTCGTGCGCTCGGAGGATCAGGGCGTGACAATCGGATTCCACAATGATATTTTCACGACACTTCATGTTCTCTAATTTATAGATATCCATACATATATTAATCTAAATCAAAGCATTGTTCCTTATTTTTTTTGACAACACGAAACACACAAGAGTGGAAATTATATTGATGTAAAAATTTAGGAACAAGATCTATAAAAGTACAGGTGGATATAGATAAATTAATATCAATCCTAGGTATATTTAATAGAACACTTAGACTAGAAAGAGTAGATATAGTAAATCCAATACGTCTTTAAATTAGTTTCTACTTGATTTTAAGTGCAAATATACCTATTGATTAATGAAAATGATTGAAATAAAAGGGATTCTAAATTTTCGTTAAATTGCCATTGTGAATAATATCGAATAATTTATTTGATTTTGTTATGGAAAGTTTATAGACTAGATCAATCGAACAAATTGAACGTTTAAGGACTAAGTTAAACATCTAGGAATAGTTTAAGGATCACATTTAATATATTAAAAGTTTAAGGAGGATATTACAGGTGCACATGGCAAAACTTCTACTTTGGAGAACAGTATTTTTTTTTCAGAAATAATTCTTTTTATTTCTACTTCGGGAAACAATTTCTGAGTAAAATAACGTGTTTGGTAACGATACAAAATTTATATTTTTGAAATAGAAAAAGAATATAAATGCATTTGGTACCATTTATAAATTTTTGTATTTATTCATTTTTTTTTTACTCACGAATTGTCAACCGTCGCCGACCGCCGCACGACCGCCGCCTGCAACCGATGGGCTGTGGGTGATGGTCGTGCGATGGTCGTGCATGTGGATGGGCCCCACATGACACCCCTATAAGATCCTTGCCAGTCTCCCTCCCCCCTTCTACCCTAGTGTATCGCGCTCTCTCTCTCGCTTTTGCCAACTTCTACCCGCGTGTATCGGGCTCTCTCTTTTCTTGCTTTCGCCGATAAGAATGCAAGGAGATCAATTGAGGGTGGCCATGTTAGTTGGGGGCTACTATGCATTATTCGATAGAAGCCCGCCTCGACGTTCTCCGAAATTATGAAGCACAAGCCGTGGTTTACTTCCATTCCAGAGAGGTTGTGGGTATATTCGCTATTGAGAATCTTTACAAAGAGGTGCCCACGAGCCACCATGAATTGACATACTTGTAAGCCTGTGTTTTTCCCCCAATGCCGTCATAATGGCGAGCGGTAGGGTTTACTTCCTCCACGAAATGCCGTCGTTGTTCAATCAGGTAAATCGTCAATTATTTCTTTTTCATAGGAGAATGCTATGGTTGTGCGATGGTCGAACCCTAAACGGAGGCATCATTATTTTGAACACCATGTATCATAAGGTAACTCCCCCTGGCCCAGTCCAATTGCTGCCGCCCAATCGTCGTCAACGCAACCCCTAACTGCGAGCGACCATCATCGTTGCTGCCCACAGCCCACTGGCCACCCCCGCCAGTCGGCAACTGCTCGATCGCCAACCACCTGTCGGCCGGCGACCGCATTCCTACCATCGCACGACCGCCGCACGACCGCTACCTATGGCCGGTGGTCGGTGGGCTGTGGGCGGTGGTCGTGCGGCAGTCGAGCAAGCGATTGGCAGTCAGGCGACCGGCGAGGGTAAACAATGGGCTATGGACAGCGACGATGACAATCGCCCGCAATCAGGGGCTGCGGCGACGATGGTTGGGCAGCGGCAATTGGACTGGGCTAGGGGGAGTTATCGTATGGTACATGAAGTTCAATATAACCACGCCTTCGTTGGGGGCTGGATGGACAAAAAATATCTACAATAGGAACGACAGAGCCTTAGCCTCAGGCATTCTACTACGAAAAATAAATAATTGACGATTTACCCAACTGAACATCGATGGCGCTTCATGGAGGAAGTAAACCCTACCGCTCGCTATAATGACGGCATTGGGGAAAAACACGGGCTTGCAAGTATGTCAATTCATGGTGGCTCGCAGCACCTCTCTGTAAAGATTCTCAATAGCGAATATACCCACAGCCTCTCTGAAACGGAAGTAAACCTCGACTTGTGCTTCATAATTTCGAGAACATCGAGGCGGCTTCTGTTGAATAATGCGTAGTACCCCCATAGAACATGGCCACCCTCATTGATCTCCTTGCATTCTTATCAACGAAAGCGAGAAAGAGAGAGAGCGCGATACACGCGGGTAGAAGTCTGCAAAAGCAAGAGAGAGAGCGCGATACACTAAGGTAGAAAGGGGGAGGGAGATTGCCAAGGATCTTAAAGGGGCGTAGTGTGGGGCCCATCCACGTGCATGATGAGATATCATGGGATTTTTTCTATTTTGAGGATTGGTTTTTTCTATTTTGGGGGAGGAGGGTTTATGCAGAGAGAGAAACAATTTTTTCTGTTTTGGGGGTTTTTTCTGTTTGGAGGTTGTACAATTTGACTTTCTAGTTTCTACACAAGGGGGGTTTGTTTTCGTGGGGCGGAGGGTTTATGCAGAGAGAGAAGTGGTTTTTCTATTTCGGGGTTTAAGTTTTTTCTGTTTGGGGGCACAGCATCACATATGTTCTTTGGAAGAAGCGGTTAGACAAACCACTGGGTATTAGTGCAAGTGAGCCGTTCCATCCATGCCTGACCCCGCTGCAAAGTCTTTTGATCAACTCCTTCAATGGTAAACTTGGAGCAAGTTATTTTGCAGCTAGCAATGGCAAGGTATGAATGGATTATATAAGCACAAAATTTGTCTAAAGAATTGATTTCTAAGGTGATCTTTGTATTGTCGCGACCTACCCCTCGGGGGAGCAGGTTTAGGGATATCACCTAAAGGACGGACCTAATGCCCATGATTAGACATGGGCTCTTCCAAGCCCAT
Organism: Eucalyptus microcorys; assembly: GCA_014182515.1. Taxonomy (NCBI): domain Eukaryota; kingdom Viridiplantae; phylum Streptophyta; class Magnoliopsida; order Myrtales; family Myrtaceae; genus Eucalyptus; species Eucalyptus microcorys. The sequence continues at coordinate 48,584,327 of CM024569.1, read as the reverse complement.
ACCTCGCGTGACATTGGGGTGTTCTTAAAAATTTCGCAAAAAATGAGTTACTACTGGCCTATTGGGGTTGACTAGAAACCAAATGAGACATGAGAATATACCTCACTTCCTACGCAACCAAAGAATCTAGGGTTGAGGAATTGATTACACTAATTAACCAATTAGTGTCCTTTTGGTATCTAATCTTATTCATTTTATAAAAAGATGTTTTTTCAGGCAATATGAATTGATTTTATACATATCCACTAAAATGTAAAATAATCATATGGGTGCACAATCATTAAAATAACAATTAGCAGCTAAGAAAAAACAATTAAATAAATTGCATGAAAGAGCAAAAATTCAACATCAAAGAAAAGATAAATGATAATCCTAACTAGACTGGGAAGCCAAATTCAATATACCAAAATTGTATAATCAAGGGTATTCGTCTTTAAGAACAATTGAAACCCTAAGGTGAAGCCTTAAAGGCTTACTCAATTTTTTAGCACGGCTCTAAAGTCAAGAAACTTCCATTTTATAAGAAAATAGCTTGAAAATTTTGTTTTTCTAAAATTTTCCAAATAAAATTCTGAATTTTTTTGACATTTTTTTTTTTTCTAATTTTTCAATTTTTTTAATTATTAAAAAAACTCAAATTTTAAATATTTTCTGAAATTTTTAATGTTTTCTGAAAACTCCTGAATTTTCGAAAATATTTGAATTTATTATTTTTCGATTTTTTTTTTTTTTTTTTTTAAAAAAAAATTCTTTAGATTTTTTTGAAATTTTTTGAAATTTTTAACATAATATTATTATATTCAGAAACGGGTTCGGACCGATAAACCCAATCCAGCCCATTAACCTGACCCAAACCCAGATCCAACCCAGTTGGATTAAACAAAACATTTTTTTTATAGCTTTTTTAATTTTTTTTTTGTCTTTTCCCTACTTCGTCCTTTACCTGCACCTTCTGCTCCTTCTGCTTGACAGTCCTTCCCGAGGCCAACTTCTGCCATTTTAGAGTTTTCTATTTTTTTGGTTTTGCTTTTCTTCTTTTTTTCATTATTTTTGGTTTTTCTTTTTCCTTTCTTTTTTTTTTTTTTTTTTTTATTTCTTTCCCTCATTTGGTCTTCTTCTCCTTCATGTGTGTCTTGTGTCATGGGCCAACGAGCGGAATTCGCTGCCAACCTTCCTTCTATAATTGCCAACGTGGAACCATACAAGATCATACCACGTGAGATAGCATATCCCTTTAGGCTCAACAACTAGTTTCGGCCTGCCATGGCCTCATTAGGAGAGCGACATTAGCTCCCGACCAATTTGTGCACGGGAGGCCTACCCCATCTTCAGAGCTTCTAAGTGATATAATCTTTCTATCCTAAAACTCCTAACACCAACCGTCCTGATGCCACTCCCACGGACCAGTTGTGTTCGTCCCATCTACTTCCTCACTCTTCACTCGATAACCCCAAGCGCCACACACAAGGTCATGAGTATGGGAGGATTCACGGACCATGACATTCTCCCCTACTCAATTCCGCAATGCTCCCATTGCGGGTTGTTCTGTCATTTCCCTGCGTTTCCCTTAACCATCAATGCCACTCCCTAGGACTTACATAGATGGTAACGCTCGCCCAACAGAACAATCTCACCACTCTATTGCTTGCTTCCCTTTATCAAAGCTGTTCACGAATCTCTAGTCACTTGTGCTTCCCGACAAGTGTGGCACCCCTGGCCAACTGCACCTACCAGCACCTTCTCTCGCCTACTAAGCTCCTCCTGATCTCAGCAAGCCAACAGAGGGTCCCCTTGGTGGAAACGTGATCGCATACCTCTTCTTAAGATTCACCCATTAATCTAGGAACATATCCCCATTCAGCGAGCAATTTGGTTCCATCCTGTTGGGAATAACGGATTCCCTAAAATGAATCCGATACACAATTGAACTCCTAAAATGAATGCGGAAGATGAGCCTAGGAATCACATGCATCACCGATCAAAGATACACCTCAGAATCGAGCGTACCTTATTGTCCACAAATTAAACACCAATTTTGAAGTTCGAGGAAGAATCCTGATCCTATTCTACCAAGGAGCGTACTGTTGCTATTACGGGGAGAAAACTCTGTCTCGAGAGGTACTATTCTTACATTATTATTTTTTTAAGAGAGAGAAAATTGTTTCTTTGAGAACGTACGTACATCCAAAAGGTACGTTCCCTTTTTGTTTATTTCCCTCAAAGCGTTTCCTCCAAAGGACGCAACCCCTCAACGTAATACCTATCCCAAAAGACGCAACCCTTCCTCCATGGGCCTTTAATCTGCAGGCCGGGTTCTTAGGCCCAACATGGGTGGACAGGCCTTAAGCCCATCATCATAGACTAAACCCATCATCTCCCACTCGCACATGGTGGGCTGAACATGATCCTCTTTACCTCTCTGCAAATTCATATCGGTGAATAATCCGTACGACCAGCATACTTTGAGAGCTTGTTGCCATACATCTGTTAGGAATATATAGCAGCTCATAATAAGCATCACACTCTGAGTAAATTTAGTATGCAGTACCCTAGATCGATCGATCACATTTATATCTCTCTCTTGATCTCTTTTTAACTAGTGATATATTGTATTCACAATTATGATTATCCTAAAACAGTCATAATTAGTCGACCAATGAACACAAAACTAGAATGTGATTCTCCAAATTTGATCTTCCTCTTTTCTTCAAACTCTCAATTTCAGTTCAGCTTGCTTTTCTAGATATGTCCCATTAGATCGAATCAATTCATGATCATTGGCAACATCCTAAGATAGCAAACACTAAATAGAAATCTTGAGAATAAGTAAAGGTCACGAGGGCACTAAAATTGAGGAACTCTTTTCCTCAAGAGTCTCACATGACGTAAAAGTTGAGATCAAACTTTTGCCACTCTTATTGGTCGTCTCATGCATACGTAGTATGAAATACGTATTACGGTATTAACTCCTTTCCCATGGAACGTATGTCTACACCATCAATACCGAACATATGATAGTTCAGACACACTTAATGTCTAACCTGAGTTCACATATCTACTCATTCACAGAATTCATCAAAACTCACATCTGGCATCATAGACAGATAAAGTAAAATATGTGGGTTATTTTACTTTCAGACATAGTCAATATCATGTCCTCATCTTAACACTTAGTTAAGGTGACATATATATTTTAAGCTTGAGCTCTCGATTATCACCTAGATAATAAGCTTAAAAACTGTCTCATCTCTATTTATCACACAGTAAATAAAGGTGATTACCCGTGTGAGTGGGCTAATCTTTTATCTGCCCGACATACTTTCTCAACTCAATATAATGCACTGAGCATTAAGATGCATAAACGTCAAACAATGATTCATAGGCATTAATAATGAAAACATAATTCATCAAATGTGAACACATCAGGGAAATTACAATATTCAGTACATCAGCCTCTACGCAGTCCTAGAGATTTTACATGACCACAAAACACATATCTAGGTATTGGCTTTGTCATAGGATCTGCTATCATTCTATGCGTAGATATGTACTGTAAGTTCATATCTTTTCGTGTAACCATATCCTTGACAAAATTATACTTGGTATCTATATGTTTGGTCTTGTCATGATATTTTGGATCTTTGGTGTACGCTATAGCTACTTGGCTATCACAGTTAACCAATAATGGATTTGCAGCATACCTAATAACACCTAAATGATCCAAAAATCTCTTAAGCCAAACACCTTCTTGTACTGCTGCTGATAATGCCACGAACTCAGCTTCCATCGTGAACAAGGCTATGCACGTTTGCTTATTAATACTCCAAGATATGGCGTCATTATTTAGTAAGAAAGCAAAACCAGAGGTAGATTTCATTTCATCTAAATCTCCTCCCCAATCAGCATCTGAATAGCCTTCAAGTCGCAGATCATTTCCTTGGTAATTCAACTTGTAATCAACAATTCCCTTCAGATACCTCGGTATTCTTTTAACGGCCTTCCAATGTGCTTGACCTAGATTGGATTGGTATCTACGCACCATTCCAACTACAAAACATATGTCAGGTCTTGTACACATTACAGCGTATATTAAGCATCACACAGCACTAGCATAAGGAACATGTTTCATTTGTTCCTTTTCTTGTGGAGTCCTTGAACACAGTTTATGGCTCAATCCTTCACCTTTTGCAATAGGAGTATCTATGGGTTTACAATCTTGCATACGAAATCGTTCAAAAACCTTATTTATGTATGTTTCTTGCGAAAGAGATAATGATCTCTTCGAACGATCTCTTGAAATCTTAACTCCAAGGATGTATGCAGCCTCACCCATATCTTTTATCTCAAAGTTGGAAGATAACCAACTCTTCACAGTATTAACAAACTCTATATTGCTTCCAACAATTAATATATCATCAACATATAATGATATGATCACAAATTGATATTTGGATCTTTTAATATATACACAATGATCCCCATATATCATTGTAAAATCATATGCCATAATAGCATTATGAAAACGTATATACCATTGTCTCGATGACTATTTAAGGCTATATATCAATTTCAAAAGTCGACATATATTTTCTTCTTGGCCTTCCATAATGAAACCAGCAGGTTGTTCCATATATATTTCTTCCTCTAATTCTCCATTGAGGAAAGCAGTCTTTACATCCATTTGATGTAACTCAAGATCCATACTAACCACTATTGCCGAATAATGCGAATCGAGGTAAATCTCACTATAGGAGAAAATGTTTATTCATAATCAATTCCTTCCTGTTAATTATACCAGTTCGCCACAAGGCGAGCCTTATGCCTTTCTACCAAGCCATCAGCTTTACGCTTTATTTTGAAAACCCACTTGTTCCCGATAGCTTTACGTCATTTTGGAAAATCAATCAGTTCCCAAACATGGTTTGACTTCATTGACTTCATCTCCTCTTCCATTGCATGCATCCATTTTCCCTTACTAGGGCAATTTAGAGCCTCATTAACATTTCTTGGCTCATCTTCATCTTGTGGAGCAACCATAAAAGTTTCCCTTCAATGTCAAAACGTCGACGGGGAATACTTTTGCGACTTATTCGCTGTATGGGAGATTGTGCCATTTGCACATCATTCCCCATCATGCTCCTACTCAAATTAGATAATGATGATATCATCTCATCATGTGGTTGTAATTGAGAGTAAGTTAAATTAAATTCATCACTTCTCATGTTACTCCCACTTGGACGAACTCCACTAAATTCATTATCTGGATCTAAGATTTCAAATAGGGAGTAATCCTCACCTATTTCACCATTCTTAGGAAATTCATTCTCTAAGAATGTGACATCCCGTAATTCAAATTTAGTTATACTTCCACTTTCCTGCTCACCTATGAACACATACACTTTTGAGTGTTCAGAGTATCTTATAAAAATACTCTTCTTTCCTCTAGGACCCAATTTTCCAAACTTGTGAGAAGGCTCATGAGTATAGGCAGCACAACCCCATGGTTTAAGAAAACTTAAGTCCAGTTTTCTGCATGTCCATAACTCATATGGAGTGGAAGTAACTGATTTGGAAGGCACCCAGTTAAGTATATAGGCAACAGTTAATAATGCATCACTTCAAAAAGTGATAGGTAAATTAGCATGTGCCATCATGGACCTAACCATTTCCAGTAGAGTTCTGTTCCTTCTCTACGCAACACCATTTTGTTGAGAAGTATATGGAATAGACAATTGTCTTTCTATTCATTTTTCATCACATAATTTTCTGAACTCATCAGATAAATATTCTCGACCTCGATCGGATCGCAATACTTTTATTTTCTTGTCTAATTGATTTTCTACCAAATTCATAAACCTTTTAAAACAACTCAATGCTTCAGATTTATGAGAAATCAAATAGACATATCCGAATCGAGTATAATCATCAATAAATGTGATGAAATAAACAGTCACATGCCTTCCTCTCACATTCATCGGACCACGACGTCAAAATGGATTAATTGCAAAGGAAATTCAGCTCTTTTACCTTTTCCAAATGGTTTCCTTGTCGTTTTCCCTACTAGGCAATGCTCACACATGGACAAATGACTTTTTCAATATTGCCCAACAAGCCCTCTTTGGCTAGTCTATTCATACGTTATTGGCCAATATGACCAAGTCTAGCATGCCACACATTCACATCATTAGCATATGAATTAGAAGACGTGAAAAGGGAATAACAAACATTGGCATTACTATAGTCAACATTTAATACAATGAAACTATCTAGAAAATAACCACAGCCATAGTAGTTTGTATCCAAATACAAATCTACACCACTATTATGGAAGTTCGTATTAAAACCAAGCTTAACCAATACTAAAACAGACACTAAATTTCGACGAATCTCCGAAGCATACAATACATCATGTAGAAACAAAGTGCGTCCACCACGCATGTTCAATTGGCAGGTGTCAATTCCTTTTACTTCTGCTCTAGAGTTGTTTCCTACATAGATCCACTTAGTTCTAGTTGGTACTCGTCGGAATTCCACGAAGCATTCTTTATCCTTCGCTACATGGTCTGTTGCTCCCGAATCTATAGTCCACAAAGGATTAGATTTAACTAAGAATACAGAACTTGACACATTAGTAAAGTTCTTAAGAGTACAAGAGGTAAGTACCTTCTTTGACTCGCAATAGTCGCGAGCGTAGTGATCCTTCTAGTCACAGTTGTAACACTTCACCCTTGAAATACTCTTCACTTGATGACGTTTTCCTCTCTTATGTTGGTCAGCTCTTGGTTTCTTGCAAGAAGGACTTGATCGCTTGCATTTCCACATATTGAACGAATCAATGCACTTGCACTTAGAGTTCGAAACCCCTACTGAGCTGGAAGCAGCACAGTAAATATCTGCTTCCCACTCAAATGCCTTTAGGTGGTCCTCTGCTAGCTCAAGGTGGCGCACAGCATCCTCAAGTTCTTCCATAACATGGTCAAGAGCTTTTAGTGCCTCTTGCTTTTCAAGCACATATTGAATTTTTTCATTCAATATTTCACAATTCTCGCCATTCAATTTGTCTTCTTTGTTCAAATCAGCAATTATGTTTTTAGTTGCTAAAGCCATCGATCTGAACATATCAGACACATATGCACGAATTATTAATGCCTATCATTTATGCATCCATTTTGCACAAACCCATCATATTAATAAATAATTTTAAGTAAGGTTTCAGAATCAAAATGTCACTATGTTTCCAATCATCATCCAAAAAATCTTAACTTAAAACTATCATTAATATAATCATCTATGTAAAATAAGTTCAGCAAAGTCACTAAAACTTTCTTGAACTTCCCACAACTAATTGTAAATTAACATACTAATTTACAACAATAAATAACTTTGAACTTTCAATAATTAAACATGTCCATTACACTAAGTAATATATCCAGAGGAAAATATCAACATAGAAAGAGATATTTACACCTAAAACATCTCAAACTAATCTAAAAAATAAATAAGGAAAGTCTATTCTAATCTATCAGTAAAATTCTCTAAGAATTCCGAAGGCACATTGGCCAACCACGGAAAAACTTTTGGAGAGCTCTCATGCCACCTCCAAGGCACATTCACTCTACGCCATGTGGCACTCATCCCAAGGGTTAAAGTTTTAGTTAACTCGATCCTATAGTATTATCTTACAAAAGCTACTGTAAGCCTCCTATAATCCGGGACCACGTTGACCTCCCATAGGCGATCTAACACTGCTTGCCATTCAGGTGGGAGAGTGTTCATTAAGGCCGGTACCTTTTCAAAATCCGGCATAGGATAACCATTTCAGATGATTTCTTGTATCATCTGATTGACCCTAACCACATGTGATACTACATCACTGTCATTCCACCGATAATTAGCTAACTCTATCATTAGCCCTTTAAGTCTTGCATTTTCTTCGTCCGTTCTCGAAAATGTAGGTATGCGTGCATAACGGATCATAGTTTCTGCAACAAATGCAGAACAAAAATGGATTACTTATAATCCACAATGAACAAAAGGGAAAATACATAATTTTACATAGTTCATGCAACAAATGCATAATAAAAAAAAAAAAAAGGATTACTATAATCCATAATGAACAAATCGAAAAATACATAATTTTCCATGGTTCCTATAACAAATGCAGAACAAAAAAAAAAAAGGATTACTTATAATCCACATCGAACAAATTGGAAAATACATAATTCTTCTTTTTCCTTTTTCATTTTTTTTTTTAGCCGGTCAACGACGGTCAACGGTCAACAGTCAACGGTCAAAGGGGTCAACGGTCAACGGGTAGAGTCAACGGGTCAATTGGGTCAACGGGTCTTCGGGTCGGGTCGGACCAGTTAGGACCGGGTCGGACGAAACCGACCGGCACGTGCCACACACGTGCGCGGGCACTGCGAGCTGATGTCACAATGACGTCAGCTAGTGCGTGTCGCGCACGCGCTAGCCGCCACGCGCGTGCGTCGCACGCGCTTGGGAAACGAATCGGCGCCTACGACGCACACGCTGACAACACCAGTTCCTTCCGGCTGCACGTGGCGGCGCATCCGGCGGCCTCCGGCAGCAATCCGCCACTCGTTTTTCTCATATCAACAAGACCTTTGACCCTACGCTATCAAAAACGAATTTTGACTTACAGAAGATCACAAAACAGGGTGAACAGTACGCGGGTGTCGGGATTTTTCCGTCCCCGATCGACCGGCAGCAGCTTTTCTTGAATTTCAACCACAAAAACAATTCAATAACATAAAAAGGGGATCGGAAACATGAACTAGGGCTCTAATACCAATGTTGGGAATAACAGATTCCCTAAAACGAATCCAATACACAATCGAACTCCTAAAATGAATGCGGAAAACGAGCCTAGGAATCACATGTATCACCAATCAAAGATACACCACAGAATCGAGTATACCTTATTGTCCACAGATTAAACACCAATGTTGAAGTTCAAAGAAGAATCCCGATCCTGTTCTACCGAGGAGTGTACTGTTGCTATTAGGGGGAGAAAACTCTATCTCGGGAGGTACTATTCTTACGTTATTTTTTTTATTTTTTTGGAGAGAGAGAGAATTGTTTCTTTGAGAACGTACGTATGTCCAAAAGGTACGTTCCCTTTTTGTTTCTTTCCCTCAAAGCGTCTCTTCCAAAGGACACAACCCCTCAACGTAATACCTATCCCAAAAGACGCAACCCTTCCTCCATGGGCCCTTAATCTGCAGGCCGGGTTCTTAGGCCCAACATGGGCGGATGGGCCTTAAGCCCATCATCATAGACTAAACCCACCACTTCCTATGCCCCCATTGCCATCCCAGAAGCTAGACAAAAGCCACACGTTGTCCGAGCCCCCTAGCCCCGGTAATCACTCTCCGCCCTCATAGGAGCGGGAAGACCACAGGTTTATCCCCGAATCACCCACCTACTGGAGGGATCCCTACTCTAATACCACTTGTCACGAGCCGACAGTTCCTTGGCCATGGAACCACTCGTGAGGCGCCTGGCGAGCGGAATTCGCCAAGCCAGCCTTCCTTCTATAATTGTTCCAATGAACAATATGGTGAATGCTTCTTTATACGAGATCATACCACGCCCAGTTTCACTCGGGCATCTAGTCCATCAAGTGAGACAGCAAATCCCTTTAGGCTCAACAACTAGTTTCGGCCTACCATGGCCTTGTTAGGAGAGCGGCATCAACTCCCGACCAATTTGTGCGCAAAAGGCCTATCCCGTCTTCAAAGCTCCTAAGTGATATAATCTTTCTATCCTAGAACTCTTAGCACCAACCGTCCTAACGCCACTCCCACGATTCAGTTGTGTTCATCCCCTCTACTTCCTCACTCTTCACTCAATAACCCCAAATGCGCCACACACAAGGTCACGAGTACGAGAGGATTCACGGAATCTAAACCACACACCAGTGCTGGCTAGAGTAACCGGCATTGACCGCCGGACCAACACCGTCCACTGGTTATCCTTCTCGACCGACGTTGGCTACCGCCGGCCACATATTCCGACGACCACTAACTCATCCTCCGACGCAACAAAGACTTCATCGATTTGAATACATGCAAATATTTCGCATGAACCACACGAAAACAAAATGAATATAGGCAAAGCAACAAGGATTCAGCAAACATGGGGACAAAAATGAGTCGGTCTTGCGTTAAAACATAGGCTATTCTTCGGTTTTCTTTAAGGCATTTTGTCGAACAAATGGTATGCACTAATGAAACAAGAAGGTTTTGCCTCGATCGAAACTCAACTCAAGCTTAGGCTTCTACATGAGAATAGCAGCATGCACAAAAACATCAATGGAGGCTCCATGGGACAGAAGCTCGTGTGAATTGATCAACCGCGAGTTTCGGTCGAGTGCCCTACAAAAATGGAGCATACATAAGCAGAGAAGACCTACCTGGTTTATTGGCAATATTGGCGAGATTTGCTCTCCTATTCAAGGAAAGGACATATTGTGGGCAAATCTTGTATTGATAGTTTTCCTATTTTTGAAATTTCCCTTTTTTGTTACGGTGAACCTTGTGTACAAATTACAGAAGAATGTTATGACAAAAATAAGAGAGTCGAGAGTTTTGTCTGAGGACATAGGCACATTGCTGAACCTTGTAATCCTTGTGTTCTTTTCTGATTGCCTTACTAAAATTCAACATGGTATCAAAGCAGGTTTGATTCAACCTGTGGTTTTTTTTTTTTTCGTTTGTTTTTTGCACATTCGATTGTCTCGATCTGCTTATGTTCGAAGACCGTTCCTGTTCTACGACAATCTGCATTCTTCGGTCAGTGCTTGTTCCTCTCTTTGTTGCTGTCATATCCTTGTTATTACTAGCAACACGTCATGGATGGGTCAAAGAAGTCAGGGGATGCATCCAACACAACAAAGGTGCATGAGATAAACAACCAGCGGTTGACTTTGTTGTTGTTAAACGAAAGAAATTACCTTCCTTGGTCACGAGCTGTAACTATTGCTCTCGGGGGTAGATCAAAGCTTGGTCACATCAACGGGAAGATTAGAGCCCCTCCTGCAACATATCCCAGATTTGATGAATGGCAAGTGAATGACCATAGTGTGATGTCTTGGATATTCAATTCCATGGAACCAGAGATCTACGAGATATTTGCATATTCAGAGTCAGCCAAGGCGTTGTGGGATTCAATAAACGAGATGTATGGTCAAGCCAGGATTGCATCTCGGATCTTTGAACTGCAACAAGGACTTGCTTCTTCTAAGCAAGGTGCAACACAATCTTTCACTGAACACTTGGGAAAAATGAATAAGCAATGGGATGAGCTTTGTTAGTATAGACCTGCAACCCACAATGTGATGGATTATGTCAATCGAGAAGAGCAAGATAAAATCTTTCAATTGTTAGCAAGCATCATGCCTAAATTTGAGGACACCAAACGTCAAATTCTTATGAGTCCTGAATTGCCCACTTTCAATGAAGTTTGTGCCATAATCCAAAGTGAGGAAACATTGAGACACGTCATGCCTTCAGATCCAATTACATCAAGAGAGCTTGGTGAACAATCGGCCCACAATGCTATCAACATGAAGCAAAGAGACTCCACTGCTCAGTTTGCCAAAGGAAAATTTAAGAAACCAGCACGGTTCCATTGTGACCATTGCAATCGCAATGGCCATTCCAAAGAGAGGTGTTGGATTCTTTTCCGCATTTGCGTCTTTCCAAAGACAGGGGCTTGGAAGCTAAGGTGGCAACAAGAAAATCCAAACGATTTTCAATCCAAGTTGGGGGCTTTGTCTCAACAAGTTCAGCAATTACTTCAGACACATAGAATGGAATGAACGCTTCTAGCACCGAAACCAGAAATTTGGCTATGACGTCTGGTAATGTCCATGCTTACTCAGCTTTATCCAAAACTTGGTTTATTGTTGACTTAGGGGCTACAGACCACATGTGTAGTTCTCCAAACTTGCTATCCAATATTACTTAGAGTGTGTCATATCCACCTATTACTATTGCTATTGGTGGGCAAGTTCCAACTAGTGGTGTTGGATAAATTAATTTCTTTTCAAATAATTCTGAAGCATTATTGGTACCTGAATTATCCTCAAATTTAATGTCAGTTAGCAAATATACTAATCAGTGGGATTGCAATGTTATTTTTACTACTCAAAAGGTGTTTTTTCAAGATCGAACCACCAGGAGGATGATTGGTGAAAGGCGGTTGCAGAATGGGCTGTATACGATGGACCTCAACAACGAAGCGTTGATGGCACAAAGGAAGACTATTGACACTTCCCGGTTGTGGCATTGGCGTCTAGGTCATCCCTCTAATCGGGTGTTACATGCTCTTGATATGACTTTAAGTTATGATTCCAATTGCTATGATCCTTGTCATTATGCTAGCAACATAGGTTATCTTTTCCACATAGTACACATAAATCAGAATAGTTTTTTGATTTAGTTCACTCGAATGTTTGGGGAGCTTCTCCTATTGACTCTAAGGAGGGGTTCAAGTATTCTGTTACATTTATTGATGATAAATCTCGAGCTACTTGGCTTTATCTGCTTAAATCCAAAAGTGAAGTTATGACTATGTTTCAAGATTTTTGCAATATGGTGAAAAATCAATTTAACACTATGGTGAAGATTCTTCGTACAGACAATGGAACTGAATATACCAATTAGGCTTTTCAAGTGTTCCTGCGTAGCTTGGGAGTCATTCATCAAACCTCCTGCATTGGAACTTCACAACAGAATGGAGTTGTTGAAAGAAAAAATAGGCATCTACTTGAGGTTACTCGAGCATTATTATTCTCGGGAAATTTACCCAAGACATATTGGGCTGACGCGGTCCTTACTAGCTATTACTTAATCAATCGTTTGCCTAGTAAAGTGTTGGGGTATAAAGTTCCAATTAAAAGTATGTATGGCCAAAAATTTGGTATCTCTCACCTAAGAATTTTCAGATGTGTGTGTTATATGCATTCTCAATCTGGTGACAAGCTGGATCCACAAGCTTGAAAGTGTGTGTTTGTGGGATACTCAAATTGTCAAGAAGGGATACAAATGCTATGAACCAAGTACTAGACGTGTTTATATTTCTCGTGATGTTGTCTTTGATGAGGCTCACATGTTTTTTGCTAGGAATCAAATTCAGGGGGAGCAATATGACTATTCTGAATTTTTGCTTCCTATCCTACCTATCGGGGATTCAATGTTGGATCAAAAGGAAATTCCAACAACGGCTGTTCAAGGAAGTCAGCTTGTCCCTAATGTCGATGCCATTCCTGATATAGCTGCCATTACAACAAATAGGACTTATTTGGAAGTAAAGGTTGAAAATGCAATAGAGGTAGATCCAGCAGATACGGTACCTAATATCTCAACCCCAACTCGCAAGTCATCACGCATTCCAAGGCCTTCAACATGGCTCCGTGATTTTTTAACATATCATACGGCTCAGCATCCTATTCAAGATTTTTTAGGTATGATAGAATTTCCCATAATTATTTAAGTTTCTTATATGCCATTGAAAATCAACAGGAACCCAACACCTTCTTGGAAGCATGTAAAAGTAGTGTGTGGGTGAATGCCATGAAAGATGAACTTCAGGCATTGGACCGTAACCATACTTGGGAATTTGTTGAATTGCCAAATAGGAAAAAGACAACTGGATGTTGATGGATTTACAAGATCAAATACAATAGTGATGGTTCGGTTGAGAGGTACAAAGCCCGGCTTGTCACAAAAGGGTATACTCAAACATATGGGATAGACTATAAGGACACATTTGCTCATGTAGTGAAAATGAACACTATTCGTGTCATTCTATCTATGGCAGTTAACTGTAGCTGGCCATTGTTTCAGATGGATGTGAAGAATGCTTTCCTCCAATGAGACTTAGAGGAAGAGGTTTATATGGATCTTCCACCAGGACATCCCTTAGAGAATAATAAGAGAATGGTTTGCAAATTAAATAAGGCGATATATGGTCTCAAACAGTCACCTAGAGCATGGTATGGCAAACTAAGTTCTGCACTCATTAGATTTGGTTTTAAAAGGAGCGCAACTGATTCTTCTATGTTTACTAAAGTAACTGGTGAAGGTATTGTTGCCATTCTCATTTATGTTGATAATCTTATTATTACTAGCAGTAACTTAGCAGGTATTGCAGAACTTAAACAGTTGTTGAGTAAGGAGTTTGACATTAAAGATCTTGGAAAATTGAGGTATTTTTTGGAGATAGAGGTAGCAAGTTCTAACAAAGGTATGTTCTTGACTCAAAGGAAATATATCCTAGATCTATTGAAGGAGACTGGTAAGCTAGGTGTTAAACCTGCTAGCACTCCTATGGATTACAACAATAAGACTATGTCTAAAGAAACACCATTACAGGATATTGGGCAATTTCAGCATTTGGTAGGGAGATTGATTTACCTAACCATTACTAGACCTAACATTGTTTATTATGTTAGCTATGTGAGCCAATTTATGCAAAAACCTACACAAGGACATATGGAGTTGCTAAACTAGCTCCTTTGATATCTAAAGGCTTCTCCAGGAAGAGGAATATTGTTGAAGAATAATGGTAATACAGAGATTGTGGGATTTACTTATGCCGATTGGGCTGGGAACCCTATGGATAGAAAATCTACCACGGGTTTTTGTACCTTTGTTGGTGGAAACATTGTTACTTGGAAAAGTAAGAAGCAAACGGTTGTGGCTAGATCTAGTGCGGAAGCTAGTATCGAGCCATGGCTACTGCCACTAGTGAGATCGTATGGCTTCGTTTATTGCTTCAAGAATTGGGTTGTGATGCTATGTCTAAACCTACAAAGCTATTTTGTGATAATCAAGCAGCAACACACATTGCTCCAAATCATTTCTTTCATAAAAGGACCAAACACATAGAGGTTGATTGTCACTTTGTAAGGGAAAAGGTTCAAGACAAGATAATAGAGACACCATATATTTGTAGTAGGGATCAATTTGCTGATGTCTTCACCAAAGCTTTACCCAATGGAGTATTTCAGGATATGGTGAACAAGTTGACCTCTGACGATGTCTTCGCTCCAACTTGAGGGGGAGTATTGGTGATATTGGCGATATTGGCGAGATTTGTTCTCCTATTCAAGGAAAGGACATATTGTGGGCAAATCTTGTATTGATAGTTTTCCTATTTTTGAAATTTCCCTTTTTTGTTACGTTGAACCTTGTGTACAAATTGCAAAAGAATGTTATGACAAAAATAAGAGAGTCGAGAATTTTGTCCGAGAACGTAGGCACATTGCTAAACCTCATAATCCTTATGTTCTTTTCTAATTGCCTTACTAAAATTCAACATGGTTTGGTTTGGTAGGGATGTTGCGACGGATGGTGGCTAATGGACGGGCCACCGACAATGGTGGATCACTTCCTCAAGCTCCAACTCTCTCAGTTGCTCTCTGTCTCTCTCTCCCTTGGACTCTCTCTCTCTCTCTCTCTCTCTCTCTAGTCTCTCTCTCTCTCTCTAGTGCTCTCTCTCTCTCTGCGAACCCCGCAAAAAACCAACCCCTTTCACACTTTTAAGCACCGGCACACATGACCTTCTGCCGTGCTAGCTGCTATTACCGGCCTACCCCCCAACCGAACATCTCACGCAACGCTCGCCCTATCCTCTCTCTGACATGTACCCTTCTGTTTTGCAAAGCGTGACCAGCATGAGGAGGAAGTAGACCAGCATGCGGGCTGGGCTTAGTGAAAAGGAAATGAAGCTGGGCTTGGCCCAAGCAAAAAGACATATAGAGGAGAGGAGAAAAGAGAAGGACCGGACCAAGCCCGGTCCACTCTTTCTTTTTTCTTTTTTTCTTTTTCTTATATATATTCGATTTTTAAAAAAAAATTTACATTTTTAGATTTAATAGTTAGTGATAGTTATGTAAATACTCCCAATGTCTACGCGTAATGGATTTTAATGAAAACATACACGATGCATTTTAATGAAAGTTATTTACTTTATTCTTTACTTTTTTTTAGCAACCAATTCCTAATTTTGTATACGATTAAGTCCTAAATAAAATGGTAAAATTTAGGTGTCAACATGTACTAGAAGCTAAGGCCTCTAGTCAATATTATGACAAAGCCATTATTGCTATACCAATACTTTCTCAGCCATCTGAAAGACTATTTCTTTCTTTCAGAAAAAAAAAAAAAATTAGTTGTTTACTTTCTTGGCACAACAAAATAGGTTAGCTTTTATACTTGTTACCATGGCTTTTTGGTGATACTATTTAGTAAGTTGAAAAGAGCTCTATCATGCATGTTTTGTAAATTTTATACTATGGTCGAAGATTTGTTCTAGTTTTAGAAGGCCCTAGTTATCAAGAGTGTTGTTTACTATTTGAGTTGTAACTCTGAAATTGTCAATAATTTGACAAAAAAACAGCTCATAGTGCCCTCTTTTAGCATTGAACTATGATAAGTTGGATTATTTTGTCTACAATTAGAGTTTGGTGGCTCATTTGACAAATTGCTTTTAAAGGTTACATGGAGAAATGTGTAGGACTCTCTTTGCAATTTACTGCAAAATATTGGCAATTTCACCTTCGATTAGAAGCTACAAGGCCTAGAAGCAACTCTCGAATTCAGGCTTTGTGCTCATTGCATCTGGCCCTTAAAAAAACCAAGAATATACTTCAATATTGCTCAGGACGTAGTAAACTTTACCTGGTAATTTTCTTCTTCAAACTTTGGGCGATGCCATTCTCTTATTTGTGATCTTATGGCATTGTGAATTTTATGCGGCTTCCAACGGAGGTTTCTTCTGGGAGATTGAAGAGGCATTCAGTGTCATAAGTCTTATCTTCTTCTCCTATTTTGTTTGATCATTACATTAGTTTTGATTTCGTGTGCCAAGCTTTGTAGTTTTCTCTCAGCAACCCATTTTCCGTTGCAGGCAATAAGAGGGGATTCTATTCTTCTTTAGTTTGAAAAGGCTCAATCTGCTCTTGCAAATAGCCTCAGAAGAGTTGAAGACATTGTTCTGCGGTCTATCAGTTGTCACGTAATCATTAGTTGTTTAGACTACTATCGATATAGGGGCAAGTTCATTTTTTGTAAATCAAGCTGATTTTATGGAGACCTTTCTCCTAAATTGAGAGGAAATTGACTAGAATGATCTATACGTGGATGACTAGCTTGTTCATCTACTTAGTAAGCAAAGCTTTAGATGAGGGGCTCTGAAAGACCTACTCTTTTTATTTTGATAATGCTGGTCGGGAGCTAAAGCCGGAGGCGACGTGATGGTTCATCGCGTTCAGTGACGGTGGAGGCGGAGGTTGCGTGGTGGTTTGTTGGACAAGGGCTTTGTCATGAGTCGGAGAGAGATGGAGAGAGAGGGCATAGCCAAGAGGAGGCAGCAATTCAGTGACAACTGAGGAAACGGACGAGCCATGGAGGCGCAATTTCATTGGTCGGACGAGGGCTTGGTGATTCGTCAAAGGGAGAGAAAGAGAGGGCTTAGTCAGGAGGGGTTGGGCAAGAAGAGAGAGAGAGAGAGAGAGAGCATTCATAGATCTGGAGAGAGAAGTGCCCGCAAGGTTCAAAATTTATATGATAATGGAGCCCACTTGTGACTTGTGTCGCAACCTTAGTGGACTTGTAATTTGTTGCGCTGACACAACAGTTGTAGCCAATATTTTCTCAAAGTAAAAAGACAATCCTACCCACTATTCTCTCGGAAAATATATTGGGTAAGTAGATACTTCATATTACCAAAAGGCTACTCCACTACTCTTTGAGTACCATGTATCCGATGAGCCCCACTTATTAGGAGATTTCAAACCCGCCTTTGTCTGTTCCCCCTCGGTTACTCTCTGTCCATCCCCCCTCACCTCTCTCTCTCTCTCTCTCTCTCTCTCTCTCTCTCTCTCTCTAAAGTATCGAAAATGAGAACTGAAGAGAGAAGAAGACTCTATAATCAACGAAGATAGAACAACCGATCGTTTTCATTAATTTATATAAGTGAAATGGAGAACAAAACCAGATTTAGATGTCAAACACGAGGTCCATTAAAATGTCGATTTGAACACGAGGCTCAGAAGCTCATAATGAAATGGACATGAAAAAATCGTGTTAAGATGTCTATTCAAACACGAGACCCATTAGTTTATATCAGTGATATGGAGACAGAAGCTAAGATATGAGGAACTATGGTATATCCTGTCAAGTGAGATACGTGACCACCAAAGAGTGGAGCGGCCGTTCGCTTATGTGGAGTGCCGGGCCTGCCAAATATGTTCTCCATTTAATCGTGAAGCTTATTTTGTCCTCTTGGCATGTCATCCCATCTTAATCCAAGACAGTTGATTGGCTCTGCAACATAATTTGTAAGCATGAGCAATGTAAGGAACAAGTCAAAAGAAGGCACCTATAGGATAACTGATTTGACTTCGTGCAGAGTCCATTCAGCACAAAAGAAGAATTCTTATAAATTGCAATGATGGAAGTGGGGCTCACATTCATTAGTGATTTGTGGGGCTCTCACCTTTCTTAAGTACGATAAAAGGAAAATGAGCTCATTTTTGGGGTATAAAAGAGAGACCCCCTTCGGTATTATTTCGAGCGTAAGGCATTGTAGTCCCTTTGGTCTTTTATGTTTTCTTTCATCAGCCAAACAGAAGGGACTCTCTCTATCTGGCCAACCAAAAGGGAGTCCTAAGCACAAAGTTCGTGCTGTAACTGCCATGGATATCGGTACAATCATAGAATTGAAAAATCTTCAAGCGTATGAGCATATGATTCTCCGATTTATTAGTAAATTATTGACGGTTGGCTCTCCTTATAGATGTAGGTTCTGATATTCGAATCAAATAATATAAATCTATCGTGTGCTTTATTATTTATCATTTTATTTCTCTTTCAAATATCTCTTTCTCGATTTAATTACAAAGTTTCAATCGGCTTCTGCAATGTTAGTTTTACAACACATCGAGTTGCTAATTAAAAAGTTTGAACAGAACGTTAGTGAAAGCATGCTTTCTAATGGGAAAGATTGAGCGTAGATCAAGCATAGACCATAGAAGAACTAATCTGTAACTATATAGTCATAAAGAGATATTACTATCAAGTTCAGCTTTGCAGCCACAGCAGCTGACGACTTTGCATTAAGTGAAAGTGACTGGGCAAACGTTCGAGTTCTTGTCTGGATTGGTTGCTCCAATTAGGTTTAGGACAGCATCTAATGTTGTATGATTTAAAATACCACGTCGAAGGAACTAATGCATACTAACAGACTGGAAACAAGAAGAGGGAAATCTTGAACCCATGGTGTTTTAAATTCTTCTTCACTCGATAGATTTTCGGAAGATGTAGGAATATGGTAATAGTTCCCTTTAATCTATTCCTTCGAATGGACAACCTCCTTAATGAATCTGTTGAAGTCATTGTACGATGACCCTCCGTGACTGGCGGCTTCCGCAGCTCTCTCCTTCCACTTCTTAGCCTTCACCCTCATCTTCTTCCCCCCAACCCCTTCCATCACTTCCCGAACAAGAGCCTCTATTTCCTCACGCCTCACATCCTGGTTCACTTCCAAGCCAATCCCCCATTCGGTACATGCGTACCGACAGTTTGTCTGTTGCTCGGCAAAGAATGGCCAGCAAATGAGAGGAACGCCTCCACAGATACCTTCCAACGTAGAATTCCACCCGCAGTGCGTTAGGAAAGCGCCGACTGATCTGTGACTCAGGACTTGATCCTGCGGACACCAACTCGTCAAGAACCCTCTGTCTTTCACTTCCTCAAGGAATTCCTGAGGTAGAAGTGCAGAATCACCCTCCACAACATCAGGCCTGATCACCCACAAAAATGGGTTCTTGCTATTTGCAAGGCCCCAAGCAAACTCCTTCAGGTGTTCCTCAGTCATGACAGTGACACTCCCATAGTTCACGTACACAACCGACTCGGCTTCTCTGTGATCGAGCCACTCGAGGCAGCTGTAGTCTTCCTTCCACAGATTCGACCTGAAAGACTTGACCGAGCTCGAGGGAATATCCTGGACAAGCAAGGAAAGGGGCCCGGTACAGTAAATTCGAGGAGAAATGTCTGCTATTTTCTCCAGTACTTCGTGTTCGAGCTCACTGAACGTGTGGAACAAGATAGCAGATGATTTCAAGCAATGCTGCACTTCTTCTCCTACGAAGTGGAACAGGATGTCGTTTGGGTCCGTGGTCCGTATGAAGCTTGGGATGTCCCGGAGACGGATGTTTCTCATGCCGGGGATCCAGTCGACAGGATCATCAAGCGTCCCGTTGTTCAGGAAGTCTTCATCTGTTACAGATAATATGTAGGGAGGACCCAATCCAGAACTTTAACGAGGGCAACAGATGAATGGAAATAACTCATGAAGGGAGAGATAACTAAATAAACAAATAAAGATCTAGTGAATCTATCCGAGAGGAGCAAAAATGAATTAAGTAAACAAGGGGAGTACCTTTGAAAGGAACGATCCCTCTCCTAACAAGCTCTCTATACTGCAAATAACCCATGAAGCCACAAGCCGAGGCGGTCCAGAATTGAACCTCCGGGACTCCAAGCTCTCTCGCAGCTTTACTGGCGAAGCTCGTCACCCCATCCGATATCACACAAGTCACAGGCGGAACAACCTCGTCGCTATTGATCCTGGCAAGCAATTCCTTGAAAGGGCCCAAGCAGTTCTTCCGAGTCGAGTCACAAAGGGCCGGGGGGTCCTGTGTTGCATCGCGGTCCGACGGTGGGAGACCATCTGGGATCGTCTCGAAGCGGAAGTTTTCGAGGTCTCGGAGCGAGTCGAGTCCCTTAGACCGGAGGAGACGGCGATGGTTGAACTCGGTGTTGACGAACGTGACGAAGACGCCGCCCGCGTGGAGGAGCTTGGCGAGCTGCATCATGGGGTTGACGTGGCCCTGGGCCGGGAAGGGGACGCACACGGCGTGTACGTGTGCATGGGATTTTCTTGATTCTTGGGATGGCGAACCCATCACCCACGTCTCTCTCTAGGGCAAGAGCAAGAAGTGTATTCTTGGTGATGGAATTGATCTTAAGTCTGCCAAACCTATTCAATTTCTGTCCGTCTTCTCGGATTTATTTTAGATCCGCAAGAGAAACGTTTATTTTCTTTTGGCAAGGTGCAGGTGACATGATTACCTTGAACGCATTTCATAAAGTAAAGCGATATTAATCATTTTTATTCACACCTTATGTCACGATCAAGATCGAATATGACCTTAATCATCATATCATTAATAATGAGTGTCGGATACCCTAAACCAAAACTTGATATAAGTAGACACTTAAGTATCAAAACTTCCAAAAGGTACACTTAAGTGCCAACATTATAGAAGAAAAGAATACTTAAGTATCAACGACAAGAATTTTCGGCTAAACTGCTGACGTGACATTTTTCGATAGCACTTTTTACTAACTTACCCATTATTTTTTTTTAAAATTATCCACATGACACTAACGTAATTAGATAAGCCCAAAACAACGTCGTTTTGCCCCCAAATTTGATGTTAAAATTAAATATTTATTTTAAAAAATAAAAAGGAGGAGGAGGAGGCAATATTCATCAAAAGTCTCCACAATCCTCGCCGTTGTCGCCCCACCATCGCCAGCCACCAAGCCCTGGATAGTGGCCAAAGACTCTAGCTGACCACAAGCAAGTGCTTTTACAGAGGCCCTCGCTCAGATCTGGGGCAAGGGATTCGTTGACCCTCACCTAGTCAAGCCAAGGGCAATTGGTGGCTGGGGCACCGACCCTTACCACACCATCACTAACCCTTTCTGGCAAGGGTTGTGGAGGCGCTTGCTAAATGTTGCCTCCTTTTAAAAAAAATAGTTTTTTAATCTAATTTAATTAATATTTAATTAATAAATTTTGTGGCAAAACAGCGTCATCTTGCACATTGATTGCTGAGTAGATATTCCGACGAGCCACGTGGATCACTTTTATTATTAAAATAACACCACCTCAACTATCTAATTTTCCAAAAAAGTAGCACTTAAATACACATTTTGGAAGTTTTAATACTTAAGTATCTATCCATACTAAGTTTCCACACTTTAAGTGTACTTTGCCCAATAATAAATCTTCAACGGTAATTTTATATACCTCAGCAGAATTATCACGCAAACAGACAAGGAACTGTGGTCCGAAACAAGCAGGTCCACTTTTATTAGCAGTTTAGCAATAATTAGAAACTACATGTCCTCTTCCTTGTGTGTTTTTGCAGTGGTGATACCGAAGAGAGAAAGCTAAAGGCATTTGCTAGTAAAACAATTTTTGGGTTAATATAAAAATAACGGTATGTTATGAGCTAAAAATTCTTAATAGAATGGACATCGCAACATTTTTTAATTATTTATTGTTTGCTTTTTTACCCAAAATAAGCGGTCAATCTCACAGAGGATTAAGGACAGATACATAATCATTTTGTATCACTAAATATCCTTTTTTCTAGCTATTTTCAGAACGCACCTAATATTTAGTCACGTGAATCTAAACCTGTCCTTTAAGAACTCGAGCACAAGATTAGTCAAAGGACAAGCAAAAGATGGCGAAGAGACCTCACATTGGAAATTCCGCAATAGGTTCAATAGCTTTCTTGATCATTATATTTGTAACAAGAAAATGATATCGATCATCTCTAAACTTTGATACAATGTACAAAATCATTCATAAATTTTTAATTCATTCAATATTATTCCTAGATGTTCAATATAATCTTTTTGTTTGATCAAATAAGAGAGAAAGTCTCCACGAGCTCAACTATTGTGAGATTGCAATCTAATCTCTAAGTATATGTAAAAATATGCAACATAATCCATCAATTTTTAATTTAATTAATGTAATTCCTCAATTTTCGACAACAAAATCAAATCAATCATTATGCAATATTCACGAGTTTTCATGATTACATTATTTCTTAGATTTTAAGATATTTTTTCATTTTAATCCATTTCTTAAATCAATAATTTTACCTTTTTGGTCTTTACAATGAAACAATAGTTCCATTTATGCATATTCTAGTTTATGATATCCATACAACTAACAGTAGAATCTCATTTAAATTTGTATAGGGTTGGCATCACTACTATTTAAAGTCTTTGCATATGATATCTAGAAAAGAAATTAAATTATCTATAGATACTTGTACTTATATTAATCTAAATTTTATTTCTAACTTTTTTAGATAGGTAAAATTCCAGGCTTTTGCTTTTTTTCTTAGTTATTTTTAATTGACTGTGTGTACTGCAAATGAGAAAGATTTGAAAATCCGATTAAACAAATTGAAAGTTAAGAGACTAGATTGCACATCTCTAGATATCCTTAGGGGCTAGATTAAACATGCTGCAATAAGTTCAAGATTTATGATGATTTTATCCCTTATTTGATCAAATAACTAGACTACATTGAATAGTTAAGAATAAATCAATGATCACTTTAAACAAGTTAAAAGTCCAAAGATGACATTGCATATTAGGGAAAAATATAAGGATTATTAGTGGCATTTTTCCTTTGTAATATGATTCGTGGCTCTATCAGAATAAGGCTGATAAGAAACAATTTAAACTGATCCATCCCTTTGTTGTACTTTGCATTTGGTATTTATGACATCTCCAAATTTCTACTGAGAAAAGAAGACAACGATTACCTCTCTTTTTTTTTTCCAAGTAACTTGTTGGTAACGTATTAACACTTTTATAAAATTACCAATTTTTGTTATTAGTTTCTAAATTACCAACTTTTATTTGAAAATTTTACTAAAACTTTGGATTTACAACTCTCATATGAAATTATCAACCTAAATTAGAATAACTTACCAACATTTGTCTTATTAAATCACCAAATAGTTTTGGGTGCCAGCTTTCATTTGACTTACTTACCAAAATCTAATTTTTTTTAAATGTACTAATATATTATTAATTTACCAACTTTTATTTTATCTTGATTAGCAATTCCTCATTAGCTACCCTTTCTTAGCGCTCAGCAATTTAAATTAGCACGACTTGCCTTCTCCCATTACATTACCAACTATTATTAGGTCACATCTAGTTTAGTTATTCACAGCAAGGAAAATGACACAAATAGTCCTTGAATATTAGCTTTCTAAGCTTTTAATTCGTCCATTGTGGTTCCTTATCTTTAGCCAAAATGTGCAATACCATCCCTTAACTTAACGTAATATCTGAACTTTTAGTGCATATTCAATTTAATTCATAGACTATATAGAAAGGTTCAATATTATCCCTAAACTTGAATCAATGGAAAGATAACATTATATTTATTTATATAGATTAGGGGTTAGACTGAACGTTTATTATAAATTTATGGACCACATTGAATAAGGTAAAAATTAAGAGACGATATTACACATTGGGCTAAAATTTACACACCATTCATGTCATTATCCATTCACCGACATTTATTTACTTATTTGAATACTCAACAACACCTTAGTTTACCAACTCTTTTCAGAAATTAACAAGTTTAATTTTCTTTTAATAAACAACTACTTTGATCTTTTACCAACTTTTCTTTATTTTTCTTAAGCATGTCTTCAATTTATTAAAACTTGTATGAAATTACTAACTTGAATCTAAGTGATTTATTAACCTTTTTTTCGATTAAGTTAACAGCTAATTCAGGCTTTACCAATTCTCCTTTGAATTAGTTATCAAAATTTTTATTGTTATTTTTAATCTACCAACTTTTCTATTGCGTTACTTAATTGAACAAAAATAAAAACTCATAGGTCACTAAAAAAGAGGTTAATGATGTCATATAACACCCGATAAAGTTAAAGAGCCGATAAGATAAGTAAATAAAAATTAGTAATAAGATTAGAGAGAGAGGGGTTGGTAATTTAAGGGGTGATTGTTGACAATTTTTTTTTTTTACTATTCGACATCCAATAAATCGAACAACACAAAGATTTCAGTAGTCCAAAATACAAAATTCCACAAACGAATTTATTTCACATTTTCGTAATGCTCATTGCTCAGAGGGGCCGGTCGTGCGACGGTTGAGCGACAGTCGTGCGATGGTTGAGCAGCGATTGTTGATCAGCAAGCGGCTGGCAGTTGAGCGATCGTCAAGCGGCAAGGGTGGCTAGTGGTTTGTGGGCAGCGACGATGACAATCGTCGGCGGTCAGGGGCTGCGGCAACAATGGTTAGGCGGCAGCAACGATGAAGATCGCCTGCGGTGAGGCGGCGGCGGCGATAGTCGGCGACGGTGGCCGACGATCGGGCCGACGATGGCCGCAGTGGCGGAGGTGGCCGGCGGTTGGCGGGGGGCCAACGATGGCTGCAACAAGGAAGAAGAATAAAAGAAAAATAGAAAATAAAAAAATGGACTTATTTCTAGAAATTGTTCCCGAGAATAAGGAGCTGTTTTTTTTTGTTTCTTATTTCTATTCCAAATCTATTCCCATCTACTTTTATATTCCAGGAAATAGAAAAATAAGTTGGTGTTACCAAATGGATTTATATTCTTTTTTTTGTTTCGTAAAATAAAATAACAGAAATTTGGAGAAACAAAACGTTATCATGCTTGAAATTTCCTTGCTTGAAATTATTTAAAAAAAAAAATATGACCTCAACGTTGACCTTCATCTTGAATTATTATCTACTCCACGGCCTTCTTTTCAACGGCCGTAGGTACGAACGGAAGCAAACGAGCCAACTAGTAGAAAAACATTAAGTTTCCAAATAAATAAATAAATAAAGGAAAAAGTCCACCTATCTCTATCCATGTGTCAATATATATCTTCTTTTCTAAAATAATGCCACAAGAATACCGTGACCTCAGAGGTGGATCATCAAAGGAAAATTGACAGATTACTAAACTTACACTTACCATAGGCTCTATCATTCTCTAGCTATCGCAACTCCGCACTCAATTAAACATGCAATTTACTTTACCTTTTAGAGCCACTACTAATCAGTTATTGTCAATTAAACATCCAAATAAAGTGCATGAATATATTTTATTTCTGAGAACTAGAAATTCAATGAATTCAGAAACTTGATTACGCTAAATAAATTTAACGTCCTTTCGGTCACGGCCATGGCAGGATTCCTTCAATTATATGATCTAAGGTGAATTTGAGCCACACTATCTTCCAACACTATTTCTCCTAAGTTTCTTTTTCTTTTTCTTTTCCTTCCTTTTTACTAAATGTGATTATCTTATTTATTGACAAGTTCCTGTGTTTTATTGTGGAAAAAAAAAATTTGGGTTCGTTGTGGAAGAATGTCCTAGGGGATAGACTTTGGGTGAAACGGTGGATTTGTATGGCAAGATGAATAGTGGAGAGAGGAAGAGGAAGAGAGGCTTCATCCATGCAAGTTGTAATGAGTCCCACTTGCCGGAAAAAAATTGATGAGTGGGTCTCATTGTACACGTATCAAATGATAAATAGACTAATCTATAATCTTACGTAGAGGGATAGTTCTACCCAATATCCTCTCAAAGAATATATTGGAATCCACGAAGATATAACAACAGATCGTTTAGTGAAATGGAAACGGAAAATCAGGTCAAGATGTCGAACGTGAGGTTCGTTAAGATGTCGATTCAAACAGGAGGTCATCAGCTTACATCTATGAAACGAAGGTAGAAAATCGAGTGTTAAGATGTTGATTCGAACACGAGGCTCATTAACTCACATTAGTGAAATGGAAATGGAAAATCAAGTTAATATTTCAAATCATCGGTTTGATTAGTAAGATGGAGATAGAAAATTGGGTCAAGATTTTGAATGCAAGGCTTGTAATTGAGTTGAGATAGGAGGCGACTTTGGAATCCCCGTCAAGTGAGGCCCATCAGACATGGCAACCAAAGAGTAGAGTGACTGTTTGAGGACGTAGAGTGTAGGACCTATCTAGTTTTTACTGTGAAGCTTCACTCTTCCTCTTAGTATGTTATCCCATCTATCCAAGATAGTTGATTGGCTCTGCAACGGATTTATAAGCATGAGCAATGTAAGGAGCACATCAGAGAAGGCAACAATAGGATAGGATAGGGTGTGCAGAGTCCATTCAGCACAAAAGAAGAACTCTTATAGATTACAATGAAGGAAGTGGGGGTATAAAGGAGGGACTCCCTTTTAGTATTATTTCGAGCGCAAGAGGTGTAGTAGTCCCTTTTGTCTTTTATGCTTTCATTCATAAGCCAAACAAAAGGGACTTTTGTCTTTTATGCTTTCATTCATCAGCCAAACAAAAGGGACTCTCCCCGCCCCCCCGGGAACAAAAGGGAGTGTTGAGCACAAAGTTTGTGATGTATAAATCATGGAAATTGAGCATAATTATAGAATTAAAGAACACTCGAGTATGTAAGCAATTATGATTATATAACTTTTTTCTAATTCAATAGTAGATTATTGATGGTTGTCATTCGATCAAATTCCACAATGATATTTTCACGACACTTCGTGTTCTCTAATTTATAGATATCCATACATATATTAATATAAATCAAAACATTGTTCCTTATTTTTTAGACAACACGAAACACACAAGAGTGGAAATTATATTAATGTAAAAATTTAGGAACAAGATCTATAAAAGTACAGGTGGATATAGATAAATTAATATCAGTCCTAGGAATATTTAATAAAACACTTAGACTAGAAAGAGTAGATATAGTAAATCCAATACATTTTAAATTAGTTTCTACAAAAATACCTACTGATTAATGAAAATGATTGAAATAAAAGGGATTCTAAATTTTCGTTAAATTGCCATTGTGAAAAATTGTGAATAATATTGAATAATTTATTGATTTTGTTACGGAAAGTTTATAGACTAGATCGATCGAACAAATTGAACATTTAAGGACTACATTAAACATTTAGGAATAGTTTAATGATCACATTTAATATATTAAAAGTTTAAGGAGGATATTACAGTTGCGCATGGCAAAACTTCTACTTTGGGGAACAGTTTTTTTTTTCAGAAATAGTTCTTTTTATTTCTACTTTGGGAAACGGTTTTTTTTTTTCAGAAATAGTTCTTTTTATTTCTACTTTGGGAAACAATTTCTGGTAAAATAATGTGTTTGGTAATGATACAAAATTTCTATTTTTGAAATAAAAAAATATAAATGCGTTTGGTACATTTATAAATTTTTGTATTTATTCGTTTTTCTTTTGCTCACGGATCGCCAACCGTTGTCGGCCGCTGCACGACCGCCGCCTACGGCCGGTGGGCTGTGGGTGGCGGTCGTGCGGTGGTCGTGCAACGGTCGTGCACGTGGATGGGCCTTACACTATGCCCCTATAAGATCCTTGGCAATCTCCCTCCCCCCTTCTACCCTAGTGTATCGTGCTCTCTCTCTCGCTTTTGTCGACTTCTACCTACCTGCATGTATCGTGCTCTCTCTTTCTTGCTTTCTCCAATATGCAAGGAGATCAATTGAGGGTGGCCATGTTCTGTGGGGGGTACTATGCATTATTCGACAGAAGCCGCCTCGATGTTCTCCGAAATTATGAAGCAGAAGCCGAGGTTTACTTCCGTTCTAGAGAGGCTATTGGTATATTCGCTATTGAGAATCTTTACAGAGAGATGCCCGCAAGCCACCATGAATTGACATACTTGCAAGCCCGTGTTTTTCCCCCAATGCCGTCATTATGGTGAGTGGTCAGGTTTACTTCCTCTACGAAGCACCGTCGATGTTCAGTCAGGTAAATCGTCAATTATTTCTTTTTCGTAATAGAATGCCTGAGGCTTAGGCTCTGTTGTTCGTATTGTAGATATTCTTTGTCCGTCTAGCCCCAAACGGAGGCATTGTTATTTTGAACACCATGTATCATATGGTAACTCCCCTGGCCTAGTCCAATTGCCACCGCCCAATCGTCGTCGTCGCAGCCCCTAACTGCAGGCGACCGTCATCGTCGCTGCCCACAACCCACTGGCCACCCTCTCCGACCGGCGCCTCTTATCCATTCTCATTCGATTACGGCGGGGAGTAAATCAAAATAGAAAAACTCGCATTGGTTTTAGGGATAATCGCCTCGAACCGATGACTTCCACCACGTAAGGTGACACTCTACCAACAGTTATATCCCTTCCCTGCTCCCATCAAGAAATCAACACGACTAATCCTAAGAACTTATTCTACTTCACGAAGGTTATATAGAGGGCGGATTTGGTATTTGGATATTACTTCTATCAATGGTCAATTATGTATGATTGTCTATGGGCGGTGGTCGTGCCATCACATGCAGCGGTTGTGTGATGGTCAAGAAGCGGTCGTCAGCCAACAGGCGGTTGGTGGTCGAGCAGCCAGCAGGGTGGCCAATGGGCTGTGGGCAACTAGCTGGAAAAACCATATTACATTTGAGAGCGTAATCAAAGTAACGCGCTTTGCATCAAAATAAGCATGCTCAACTGTCTCGAAAAAACCATATTGCATGTGAGAGCCTAATCAAAGTAACACGTTTGCATCAAAATAAGCATGTTGACTGTCTCAAAAAAACCATATTGCATGTGAGAGCATATTTTTCCCCAAAAATTTAAGGATTATTAGTGTCATTTTTCCTTTGTAATATGATTTGTGGCTCTATCAGAATAAGGCAGATAAGAAACAATTTAAATCGATTCATCCCTTTGTTGTACTTTGCATTTGGTATTTATGACATCTCCAAATTTCTACCGAGAAAAGAAGACAACGATTACCTCTTCTTCTTTTTTTTCCAAGTAACTTGTTGGTAACGTATTAACACTTTTATAAAATTACCAATTTTTGTTATTAGTTTCTAAATTACCAACTTTTATTTGAAAAATTTACTAACACTTTGGATTTACAACTCTCATATGAAATTTTCAACCTAAATTAGAATAACTTACCAACATTTGTCTTATTAAATCACCAAATAGTTTTGGGTGCCAGCTTTCATTTGAGTTACTTACCAAAATCTTTTTTTTTTAATTTACTAATATATTATTAATTTACCAACTTTTATTTTATCTTGGTTAGCAATTCCTCATTAGCTACCCTTTCTTAGCGCTTAGCAATTTAAATTAGCGCAACTTGCCTTCTCCCATTACATTACCAACTATTATTAAGTCACATCTCGTTGAGTTATTCTCCGGCAAGGAAAATAACACAAATAGTCCCTAAATATTAGCTTAATGTACAATATTGTCTCTAAGCTTTTAATTCGTCAATTGTGGTTCCTTATCTTTAGCCAAAATGTGCAATACCATCCCTTAACTTAACGTAATATCTGAACTTTTAGTACATATTCAATATAATTCATAGACTATATAGAAATGTTCAATATTATCCCTGAACTTGAATAAATAGAAGGATAATATTAGATCTATTTATATAGATTAGGGATTAGACTGAACGTTTATTATAAATTTACGAGACTACATTGAATAAGGTAAAAGTTAAGAGACGATATTACACAATGGGCTAAAATTTACACACCATTCATGTCATTATCCATTCACCGACATTTATTTACTTATTTGAATTTGCTAGCTTTTCTTATCATTTACAGATTTTTATATAAATACTCAACAACACCTTAGTTTACCAACTCTTTTCAGAAATTAACAAGTTTAATTTTCTTTTAATAAACAACTATTTTTATCTTTTACGAACTTTTCTTTATTTTTCTTAAGCATGTCTTCAATTTATTAAAACTTGTTTGAAATTACTAACTTGAATCTAAGTGATTTATTAACTTTTTTTTCGATTAAGTTAACAGCTAATTCAGGCTTTACCAATTCTCCTTTGAATTAGTTATCAAAATTTTTGTTGTTATTTTTAATCTACCAACTTTTCTATTGCGTTACTTGATTGAACAAAAATAAAAACTCATAGGTCACTAAAGTTAAAGAGAGGTTGATGATGTCATATAATACCCGACAAAGTTAAAGAGCCGATAAGATAAGTAAATAAAAATTAGTAAGTAGAAGATTAAAAAGAGAGGAGAGAGGTTGGTAATTTAAGGGGTGATTGTTGACAATTTTTTTTTTTTACCATTCGACATCCAATAAATCGAACAACACAAAGATTTCAGCAGTGCAAAATACAAAATTCCACAAACGAATTTATTTCACATTTTCGTAATGCTCGGAGGAGGCCGGTCGTTATAATCAGTTAAAACGAAACGAAAGACAGCAGCCACACAACCGAAGAACCGCGCTTCGACTTCACAACCGTTTTCTATCCACAACAGCAACTGCAGCAGCAGCAGCAGAAGACAGCGAGATTCAGACAGGACTGAAGCTCGCTAAAGCTCTCGCCTTCACCGCTTTCATGGCGTGCATGTTTCTCCCCCAAGGCCTCTCCCTCCCTCCTCGCCCCACCAATCTCTCCGCATTCCCTTCTTCTTCTTCTTCTTCTTCAAATTTCCTCAACCCTCTGTCTCCGCTCTTCCCCGGCCCCGACCTCGAAGGTCGCTTGCCGCGAGGGGCGCCGTGTCGGTCTCGTGCGCGCTCCGAGCCCTCATCTTCGACTGCGACGGCGTCATTCTCGAGTCGGAGCACCTCCACCGCCAGGCCTACAACGAGGCCTTCGCGCACTTCGGCGTGCGTTGCTCCGATCAGCCTCTCAACTGGGGGCTTGAGTTCTACGATGAGCTCCAGAATCAGATCGGCGGAGGCAAGCCCAAGATGCGATGGTCGGTGTATTGTTTAAAGAACTTTGCTTTTTCAAATTTTGGGATTTTCCCTTCTTTTTTTCGGGGTTCTGGTTTGTGGAAACTTGTTGGTTTTTTCTTGTGGGTGGTGCTGGGATTTTGTGAAGGTACTTCAAAGAGTATGGATGGCCTAGCTCGTCAATTTTTGAGAAGCCCCCTGAAAGCGATGAGGATCGGGCGAAGCTGATTGATACGATTCAGGTATAGTAGCTTTACTTGTGGTTTGGCTTTGTTTATGAGGATCTTTTGATGGTTAATTTTTTTGAAATCTGTTTGAGCTTCGTGAAAGGAAAATATAAAAAAAGAAGCTACTTAACCGTAAAAAAGAAAAGATCTTCGAAAAGCAAGTCAAGAGACAAATGTGAAGAGCTATGAATAGGGAAATGTGGACCTTCTATCTCGTACTTGAAGATATTTGAGTCTCGGCTTCAAGCACTCCGTTCGTCATGTTGCATTCGAAGGATTCCTAAGGATAATTTATGTTTGGGTTGTGCTGTGTGGAGGGGGTATACTGACTATGGTACACAACAGCCATTGTTCACACATCTCAAGTGGATTGATGGAAGATTATAAAATATGCGAATTTAGCTCATCAGAATATAATTTGCAACCAAGAGCTTGAATCCTCTGAGACAGGACTGCAGAAATGCTGTCAGTTACAACTTACAATGTCGGAATGTTCATGAAGTCTATTTGTAAAGACGTGTGAATTGCATAGTTGTTAGGCAGGACTCATGAAATTGACTATGCACTGTTGGCATAGTGGTTCAGGTATCGATCTTCTTATTCATCATTGTACCCCGAATCTTTTTACCATCCTCAGTGACGTTGATCAGTAGGCATAACTTCGCTGATGAGGCGGAGTTGACGCGGTGGTTGTTGTAGAAGTCAACAGAGCCTGCACTAACATTGTCTACTGTCAGTTTCTAGTTTCATGGAGTTTGGTCCAATGATCACAAATTAACTTCCCACAAAACCGCTCTAACAAAGGTTTTTGTAAGTGTGAGGCCTCTGCCATTTTCAGTCTATGTTATGTAATTTGGTCTTCTATTCAGACCCTCTACAGATTAGTAACAAGTTACGACAATCAGTTGACTGAGGAAGACAGTAAATGTTGACATTGCAGACCTGTTAGGTCCTTCAGAAACAGGTTGCCTTGTCTATGAGGCTTACGGTGAGGGCATGTTTGGCAACAGCAAACAACTCATCCTATAGAGAGATCAAGCTCTGATCAACTTTTCCCTTAATATAAAGGCCCATTTACTCTTGGGGAACATTTCACATATATAACCATTTGGATGCCATTTGTATTTTGGAGACATATTTACTTGTTACAATTTCCTTTTGATCCTTGGAATGTTAATTCGTCAATTGATCCCTTGCACTTCTCCTGCTGTCTCATACTCTAGTAGTCTACTGTATCAAGCTCAAACTGAAGTTGTGGTCATAGAAGAGGATGCTGCAATAGTTGGCATGAAATTGACACCCCCAGTCATGGGAAATGCTTTGTTAAATGATAATTATAATAGCTACTGTTGCTTCACAAGTAAGAGAAAACTGCAAAGCTACAGAAAGAAAAATCATCCAATGACTGTATCTTCTTTGTTAGGATGACTTTCCTGGGAAGGGAAACTATATCTAGGAGGCTTAGGAAGTTAGGATGTTGATATTTAGTGAATGAAGCAAAGCAACCCTAGTACTAAGACTGTACCTCTTCTGTTGTGGGAGATACTATATTTACATGAACTTTTGTGACATTTCAGGACTGGAAGACAGAAAGGTACAAAGACATAATCAAATCTGGAACTGTAAGATTACATTATATTTGGCGTGTCCTGGCTTTACACAAAAGAAAAAAGATACTCTTGTTTGAGTCTGCTATGATTAATGAGATGTATCTAAACATCATTTTCTCAGGTGAAACCTAGACCTGGAGTTTTGAGACTGATGGATGAGGCCAAGGCTGCTGTAAGAAAAATTCTACACTAAAATGTGATTAAGTAAACATGGTACATTGAATCCACGTGTTTGTGTAGTTTATATTTTTCTATAACCATTGAATCTCTAGTTTATTTAGTCCTTTAACAAAGATTTATTTTACTTTATTTTCCTCACTTCATATTTAGCCTAATTCTTACTTGTTGCTAAAATTGCTTCTTGCAATTATTTCCCTCAACTTATCTTCAGGGGAAGAAATTGGCTGTTTGTTCAGCAGCAACTAAGAGTTCAGTCATTCTCTGTCTTGAAAACCTTATAGGAATGGTATGCTAATCTAGCAGAATCACAGAAATCTTGCTTTCCTGTTGAGTGGGCTTTAAAGAACATCTTTACACAGCTTGTATCATGATTTTTGTAGGATCGCTTTCAAGGTTTAGATTGCTTCCTTGCAGGTAAGAGGAAAATAATTGTTTGGACTCTTGATATCTATTAATTTGATTTGAATCGTACTATAGATTCATTTTGGGTATGCAAGACGGGGGGGAAGCTTTGCAAACTGTCAGTTTGTGTTTGATTTTTTGTACTATCTGCTCTTCCAATCATGCTTTTTTTTTTTTTACCATAAAAAAAAAAATCGTGCTTTTCATGACATTAATCATACTGAGACTTTCTTTACAATCCTTGTTGATTGGGATTGTTGTTCAATGGTTGATCTCACTCATTTAAGTAACATTAGAGGAAAACAATTTTATTTGTCACAGTTGTTTTAACAATGACTTGAAATTCTGTCTCGTAGGTGATGATGTGAAGGAAAAGAAGCCAAATCCTTCAATCTATCTCACCGCTGCCGAGGTGGCTGATACATGTGATTTTATGGCTTTCAACATCTGTGGAAAGTGTCATTAGGTCATATCCTTTGTTTACTGGTTTGTTCTTTTCTCGGGATGGCAGACGCTTGGTGTATCAGGGACTGAATGCTTAGTGGTAGAGGACAGTGTAATTGGGCTGCAGGTATATAATTTCCAGTAATAATGTCTTATTAGGATGAGGAAACTTAGTCTTATTTGAAAACAATTATGAATCAGTGAATTTGAGAATAAGTAAAAATTGTTAGACAAGATGTTATCAGTGTCATGAAGCAGGCATGCTATACTTGATACAGAATCGTCACTGAGTTTTCTCTCTGTTTTATTTATGTGATCTCTGAACCGAATACACTTTGGTTAAATTCTTTAGGCAGCGACGAGTGCCGGGATGCCTTGCGTAATTTCTTACACATCTTCAACAGCAAACCAGGTGACGTTCTCTTTTGATTCATGGTCTTGGAAAACGTGGAAAACGTTTTCCAACGTGATAATTCGTTCTCTCTCTCTCTCTCTCTGCTTGCAAGCTGCAACATTTCTAGCTTAATTTCATCATCAAAGAAGTCTGACAGCTGTTCTTTGAGCTCAGGATTTTAAAGAGGCAATCGCCAAATACCCTGATATGGGTAATGTGAAGTACGGTTGCCCCCTGACTCACTGCTTGTGAAACTTCCATACTTGTTAAATAGATCGTAAGGTAGTTACAATCTATGCAGATTGACGGACTTGGAGCAATTACTTCAAAGTGTTGTTGCTGCAAAATAGGAAGACAAAGTACCTCGCTGCAGCTATAGAGAGCTCGAGTAACTTGTAGATTGTGTAGATATGTTTTCTGCATATGAAGTTGGTCATGAGGGCGATGTTTCTATTTCTCTTTATCGCAAATGCAAAATCGGAGAGGAATTGTGGATAGGAATCACGATTCTTTGGAAAGGGTAGTATGACTGGAGGTTAAGTAATATCGATTCTTCTGCGACTGGGGCTGGAAGGGAGCAACTCAAACTTCTAACCCCGCACCTTATTCTCTTTATTGAAATATATGGGTCGGTCCTATCGACCAAAATTTACTAGATTAAGAGGTTTCGTCATGAATTTGTACTGTCATTTTTTGAAGATTGCGTAATCGCCCCTTCAATTTAAGAGCAAGTTGCACTTTGGGCAGAAGATTTTAATAGATGATCTCACACTGCTCTAAACTTTGGGCATGCTCAGCAGGAAAACTGTGATCGAAATGAAAATCAAGGAGACTCGAATTAAGCCCTTCAATTCATTAGCAGAATCTAACGTAAGTCTTATGTTGACCTGTTCTTTATATGTCCACAACAGAAGGATCCTGGCAGAAATTATGCAAACTCTTCCCTCTTTCCGTGAATTTTTAACGAATTTACAGCATCATTTTCATGACAACCAGTCCCAGTTTGATGGGAAATTAGGCAGCTTCTGGCCATGTTTCCACCAAACATTGCCACATGAATTCAGTCTCCCGTGAAGCAAGTGGTCAAAATCGTCGAACCAACTTAGGGCTGCATGAGATCCACATTTCTGCGGGGGTGACGGCTTAAATCACTCACCCGACCGCCTAGTTGAGAATTTCACTAAAGATGGCCAGTGCCATTGCTGTTGCCGTTGCAAACTAGCACGAGAAGGAGTGATCTCCACAGCAGACAATGCGGCGCCATGCTGGAAATGTGTATATGAGTACTAATTTTAAGTTTTGCTTAAGAGTTGTCAAAAACCACGTGACTTTAAAAATCTAAAACATCTTCTGACGTCGAACCCATGTGTACCACTTCGCATCCGAACCGGATTCTAATAATAAAAATTCAGTGGTCAAATTAGACGTTTCAAAATGTTTCCTGAGGGGGCGACGGCCAGCTCCTTGATTTTAAAAGTTCGGTCTATGGCCAGATGTTTGCGTCCTTCTCCAAGGCGTTTTGGTCAATTCAGGTCGCTCTGCAAATCTGAAACTTGGTTCAGCGAGCTCAGACACAAAGGACACGATCCATGGGGCCATGAAAATCCCAAGACGATAAGAAAACTCCAACGCAAACGAAAAAAATTACAAATCATACAAATCCAAAAGTCAAAAAAGAAAAAAAAAATTTCATTGCAATGTCGTACTGCAAAAAGGTCTGTCCACAAGAGTTTCTGTACATCTGTATATGATTTTCAACGATTGTACACATTTAACTAAAACACACGCACATAAACGCTCTCTCTCTCTTAAGTATAATCTCAAACCAAATCCTCATCCCAAAGACAAACTGAGAGGTTGGAATTGCATGCATCCGAAAAGGGTTCCGAGATCTTTCTCTCTCGCAGCACAACTCGAAGTGGGATTTCTTGGAAGAACAATCAGCAGCATTAGCCGGCGATAACTTGGCAATGCTTGTTCATGTTGAGTTGATAAATCTCGGAGACCCCATGAAATGTAATGAGTAAGCAAGCGACGGTGTGTACGGCTACTAGGGGTTGAACAAGCGGTTGCGGCACCGGCATTTCCAGCCCAGGGGCTTGTAATTGGAGTACCTACCTGGGGATGCAGGGGACGGGTCGAAGAACTCGGCCGGCCGGCTTGCCTCCTCTCTCTTCCTCTTCTCGCGGCCTGCCGCCGCGGGCAGGCTCGGCACTTGGACCGCCATGCAGGGGTGGCACCCGTTGCACTTGTTGTGGCAGCTCGGCGGGGTCGACCCGAGCCGCGTCTTCTCCTCGAACGACAGCCCCTGCCAAGGCACGAGAGCACCGGACCAACGTTCGGTTGCCCACTTAAGATGGGAGAGTTCCACGTCGCTAATGAAAATTACAAGACGACTAGAGGGGAGAGAGAGTACCTGGCGAGGGAACGAGGGAGGAGGAAGGAGGAAGAGGCAGAGGAGGAGGAGGAAGAAGAGGAGAGGAGCGGCGGTGCAGGTGAGGACTAAGCGGGAGAGGGTTGCTGATGAGCTTGAGTTCATGGCTTCATTTCATGCCTCCCCATGAAGTGAGATCATGAGTCTGAACTTAAAAGAAGATCAGCTCAGCTCAGTTCAGGCATTAGCAAATGATGAATCCTAAATGATGAAGCAAACAAAGTGGGTTCAGAATGTGAAGAAACCCAGAGGTCCAAGACCCCCCAGATACAGAGTCAGAGAGATATATAGAGAGGAGAGAGAGGGTGAGGTGTGGTGGGAGATATGGTGAGGGGTCTGACTGCAGTAGAGAGAGAGAGGGTGAAAGGAACAATTCAAGGAAGGGAAAGCAAATTGGGAGAATCCAAATCAGAGGGGGAGAGGACAGTTTGGACTATTTTATTGTTTTTTTTAATGCATTTGTCTATTGAGGGGGCACCTCTACCAGCAGCGGAGCTGTGAAGGAAAGCGATAGACTAGTTAACGTATGTATTTTCACATAAAAATGAAATGCGCCTTTTAAGACCATTGTACTCTCCTATATAGAAATATGCAAAACGTACGAAAGGGCGGAATTTATATAAATGAAAAACTTTAGACAAGTCATGTTCAGCATAGCTGAGACAAGTATAAGATGGGAAGGGAACTCATCAAATTCTGTTTTGATGTTTCGAGAAATGTTAGAAATTAAATTAAATTTTCGATTTTCCACAACTATGTCCTTAGGAAATTAGGTATGCCTTGACATAACTAAAATGAAGAATTTAGTCTAATGTGTAAAATTAAGGGAAAAGCCACATAAAACCCCAATCTTTACCAACTATAGCACATTTATCTCAAATATTTTTTATGACATCAAAAACCCCAAATTTATAACTATGTGACACTTTATCCTAACTTTTTTCCCTAACATCAAAAAACCCAAAGTTATACTCGTGTTACAGTAAAAACCATAAACTTTTGTTTTGTAACACCAAAAATCCCAAAGTTATATTCAAGTGATACATTTATCCCAAAAATTTAGTGTGATAGAAAAAATTTTGGGATTTTTGGTGTCAATGCGTCACATTAAATAAATTTAGGGCTTTTTATTTCCAAAAAAAAAAGGATAAATATGTCATAAATGACATAATTTAAAAATTTTAGGGGCTTTTACTCTAAATTAATAAAGCATATCATCTTGCTGTAAATATTTTAAAAAAGAAGTGGCTGAAGTAGAGTAAAAAAAACTTATGGTTTGTGGTGGTGGCGGTGGGAGAACGGAAAGGGCAAGGAGTGGTAAGAACCTGCAATGAATGACAGTAATTGATGGGGGTTGCTTTTCAGTCGCATTATTCAGAGTTTTGTGTGGGGGTTGTGGAAGAGTTTGACTGCGATTTGATTGAATGAATGGGACAGTTCTGGAAGTGTGGGGGAGGGATAGGGATTGTTGTTTATACGGTCTGGTGCTTGTTTTCGTACCCCTTCCTTCGTGTTTGCATAATGAACCCTGTGAAAAAAACATCGTCAGTGAGCATGCCTTATATGCACAATGCGGTGAAACATGCTTTTCACTCTTTCTAGGACCATTTACTTCTTTACCAGGGGGGATATGTAGTACTTCGCATTATTTGGGCGATTGAAAACCGGGACAGCACATCGGTGTCGTGGCTCGTATGACCCGGCCCGTGACCTCTCGCTTTTAAAAGTTTTTAATTATTTGAAATTGCATCGTGCGGATCTCCTGCAAATACAATATTCTTGATTTTGGATTTATATTAGCCTTCGACAGATTACTACCTCATTTCCCGCTTCCGGATTTTAGTTCGATGAGTGATGATGGAAGCGAATATTCAATGACATGAAACGTAAAAAAGTAATCCACTGTTATATGCAGGCAAAATGATTCAATAGCCCACAAAAGCAAAGAGTTCATAGGCTGAATCCTCATAAGGCCCTCTGGAAGGAGAAATTGGCAACTCCGATTAACTTACTATAGGGAAGTGTAGAACTCCAAGGTCTTCTCTTTCCCCAGAAGAGATCACAAAGGGTTGATCAGCTTCACCAGCGATGAGCCATACATCAACAGTTCCGCATATTTGACCGGTAGGATTCCTCATCCACAATCACTGGAGGAATGCTCCACATCCCAAGCGACGGTGCTCCAGTCCGCCCACCTGAAACGTAACATCATACCCATGTAGACGCTACCAAATGGAAGTTCCACAAAATGCATTAACAGTCTCCACCATTTCACGCACCTTCTGCAGTAGCTTCTTCACATCTTTTCTGATACTTGGCAGACAACTGAGGCTCCAAAGCTTTCAGCAAGCGATCATACTTCTCTTCAGCCTCTGTAATTGATTTTGCCTGCACAATAAAAAACCAAACAATAGTTTTGAGAGACGCACGTAAACTTCCATCGATGATGATTCTTGCTATTCTAATTTTCCTTATAGCTGATAATTGTTGCTTTACATCCCTCAGTCAGATGTTAAACATAATATTTGCCAATTACATGCCACAGTTTACCGTGCTTAGCATATGGCCAAAAATTTACTTGTTAATTGTTGCTTATATACTCATAATCACTTTTCAGATAATAAGTTCCACTATTTTATGACATTACTTTAAATTTGCAGATCAGCTGGGCAAAATTTTAGTTTAGGTGGAAATTTTCACATGGTACTGCAAGCGTCAGTCGAAGCAACTACTTTAATTGGAACATTAGAGGCCAGGCCGTGCTCTTTTGTATATCAACGCTTCTATTCTAGATTTGAAAAATGTATAGCAGCCAAGCACAATCAATAACC
The DNA here is from genome assembly GCA_014182515.1 of Eucalyptus microcorys. Taxonomy (NCBI): domain Eukaryota; kingdom Viridiplantae; phylum Streptophyta; class Magnoliopsida; order Myrtales; family Myrtaceae; genus Eucalyptus; species Eucalyptus microcorys. Next base: position 48,544,158 of record CM024569.1, on the reverse strand, counting down.
AAAACAAAGGTTGGATCTCAAGTTCACAATTGATGGATAGGGAAGAAGGTCGGTATTCACATAGTAATTCATTTACCAGTGTTGTAGCATATTGGAATACCTACCAGCATGGTTGGGGCCGCAGAAGCTCCATATATTTTGATGAACATGCGAAGGATATTGAAACTATTTTCTAACACATCATCCTGCAGAAAAAACAGATATGCAAAAACAAAGAGATTATGTACAGAAACTACTACAATAATGAGCAGTAAAGTGCTATATCTTAGGGTATTTACCTCATAGTCAAAACTAGAGCATCCACCAAATTGATACCAAGCAACAGAAGGGAGAGGAGAGGATCAGTCAGGAAATGTTATGAACAGCATTATATCAGTAAAAGGTCCCAATGACACACAACACATGCACGCGCCAGTAGAACGACTTGGCTGATCACATCTACATGACGTCCTCCTTGAACGTGTCCAATGTGCATTTCTACATGTAGATACAATATCTAAATAAACATAATATTTACCACAGAGATGCACACATATACACAATGCTTATGATTCAGACACAAATAAAAGTACATGGAGTGCACGCACATACACTGAGCATGTACACATACATAAACTTCTGGATAGACCAGACACTGCAGATGCAAAGTCACTTGTCGATTGGAATACTATCTATTCAATGTACTGAGTTGATTTTGCAATCATAACCAAATGATAGAAGCCAGACAAAAGCATACTTACAGGTCATCAGAGATCTCTACCAAATATTCCGATATGGAAAGGAACTCCATGTGCAGGTCATTCACCTTCAGAACAAGTTGAAAGAAATGAAGAATTCACTGAGGGGCTACCATGAAATGAAAAAGCAAGAGATAAATCATACCAAGGTAGATGACAAGAAGATTAGATAATCAAGAAAGCGGACAAGTACATTGTACCAGCTATTCATGAAAGCTAGATAAAAAAATTCATCGTAAGGCATTTTCTTTTATTTTCCTTTATATTTTTTGCTTGTTGTACACAAATATTACTAGCACGAGTCTCTTTGATTACAGCAAAAGAATGTGCTTATCTATATAACAATATAATTCCAAACCAAATGTACAACATGATAGTGATGACACAATACAAACAAGATTTACAATCGTAGCGATGAGAAACTGGCAAAAAACAGACACACGAACAAGCCACTCCAAAACAAACTGACCGGCCTAAGTTCCTGTTATCGTCATCTTTTCCACTATACGAAACTTCATGTAAAACCATTTTGAGCTTTGAAACTAGTTTTTAAAGCATCATACTTTCATAGGAAAATCCACCATTGACTATAACTTCACTGCATATTTTAGTGAGGGTGTGTCAAATGACTATAAATGCATGTCAAGTGAGCATGCTCATACTAATTCAGAACTCTCAGTAATAGTATCCGATTTTGTGCTAAGGACATTGGTCCAATAGGGCAAACAAGACCTAAGATGACAATGGAACCACGAAAAATAGGATCTAGAAGATGACATCCTGTTAAATTGTGTGTGGAAGCATCCAAAGATCAGCATAGAGGCCTCACATTCCAGGAGACACAGCTCTTATTATTGGTGGTTCTCTATTCACCTTAAAATTGATAAAAACCAAATCATTCATATTACACTTTATTCGAGTGCTAGTAAAAGCAATTGAGGTTGCCAAGAGAAGATATCTTTGGGAACCATAAATTTGTCAAAATAACATATCACGAAAGATGCTTCTGTTCAGAGGGAAGAAAACTCAGGAATTACCTTTTCACCTCTCAACTTGTATAACAAAAGATTCAGTACCCTGTAATCAAAAGATTTCAAATGTATTGCCCTCGTGACATCTTCAACTGAAACCTGAACAAATAACTTTGATTATAACCCGACCTAGAAAATTAAGATGGAGATGTTGCTCATCCATAATGACAATAATTCACAAAAAGCAATACATGACAGCTGCTAAATTACTTATGCAACAGTAAAAAATCTTATTAAAGTATATCTTAACTAATAGGAAAAAATAATTCAAAAGCTTATGTCATTTATTCAAAGAAGCACCAGTTTGTCTCTCCTCCATAATATGAAATTTCTTCTCAGTCAGATGATATCCATACAAACTGAAAGTCCAGACCATAAAAAGAAAAATAGACGCACATTACACACACACACCCAAAGAGAGAGAGGCTTCAGGAACTATGGTAGCGGACTATCAAGGAAATCTCCAAGAGCAAAACCAGAGCAAATGTAAGACCAAGAGCACAAGAGCTTAAAGGCACTTGAATGAAGCATAGGACATATCAAAGCATCCATACCGCCTCCTCATGCATCAAGGCAGAGCATAGCTTTCTTTCCAGTGCCCAGAACTCCTCTCCTGATTTAAATTCTTCATTTATCCTAGAAAAAGGAAAGGTGAACAGCTCAATCCCCCTTCATGTTTAGCAGATATTACCTTCAAAAGAACAGTTCAAACCTGTCATTTAGAAGTCTTTGAAATTTAAGAAGACTCTTAAGTGGTCCGAATGGATCTCCTTTGAATGTATTGACAAGTTCACCATTGAGATCACGATCCCTCTCCTGTATAGTGGACAAGATCTTCACTAGAAAATTTCAATCATTTCACATTCTTCACGCTTCTGTAAAGGTCAAGAAGATTATGACCTCAGATTGAGCTTTTAGAACTGGGAGTCCACCAGCAGATAGCTGCACTATTCTCTCATTTAAAATATCCAGCTGCACAACAAATACAGTAAGGTGCGTGATTAGAATGTCTAACCACCATCCAGTAAAAAGCACCTTTTAATGGGCAACCCACATGAGGAAATTACATTCCTTCAGGAACAAAATCTATGGAGAATTTTCCTGCTACTTTTAAAATGCTTAAGAATTTCAAAATAGAGAACCTCAACACCCATGGAATGGATGATAGAAGGAAATAGTTTTCCTTGCCCAGAGCTTTAGGAGCACACTAAGCTCTCCTCATAAATTACTCTTAGTCACCAGCAAATTCACAAGACTCTTTAGACAACCTGATGCATGGAAGCTTCTAACAAGAACAGCAAAAGGGAAAGAAACTTAAAACTTTCAAATCGATGCATACAAATTTTCACTGCACGATGAATTGCTGCATTCGCAAAACTTTATTGTGGAATGACTTTCCTCGTGCCTTTATTGGTAGAAAAATCAACTTCCAGATGAAGGAGCAATGAATTCTACCTTGAAGTACTCTATACTTTTGAAAGAACTGAAAGCCAATGTGATAACATAATGTCTCATGTGTCAGCCAGAAAAGACATAAAAAGCGAGCTAAAGCTTGAGAATAAAAGAGCATATAAATGAAGATAGATATAGAATTCAAATAAATCTGAAGATCACCTGATAAATGTAACTTTCTGTGAAAGAAAGCACGGGTAGATATTTGAATAGTGATTCTGGTCTGTTCACATCCATTTCATGAAACATAAAATAGGACCTGCACTGCCAATTGGTAACATTATAATTAAATCACTGGATGAGATCAAATAGAGACATATTTATGGAACTTGTTGATGGGACAACTGACAAATTTGGGAGGTGTTCAACCCAAAACTTGACCGCCAAAGATGATGTCATAAAATTGGTATAATCATGATAACAGCAGACAACTAGAGAAAGGTCTATGGATTTTTTTTTTTTTTTTTTTTTTTTTTTTTGGGGGGGACAGCAGAAAGATCTATGGATCACCAGCTGAACTTTAACAGTTTGGAGTGTCAACTGACAGTCTTCTTTTTCTTCTCTTTTTTTTGCGCCCTGGGGGGGTGGTTGTTGGTTTGGAGACAAACAGGTTTACCACGTACGGAAAGAACCCTTTACTTTAGGCTCCGTTCGTTTCGCGGAAAATATCATGTTTCCGGAAAACATTTTCCTGGAAGTCATTTTCCGGAAAATGACTCTATTTTCCTGTCCTACCAAAATCTAAAATTTGACTGTTCGTTAGCTCAAACATTTTCCTGGAAAAAATTATCAAAAATTGAATTTTAATATTTTTAATTGACCAAAAAATTTATTTTATTTATTTATATTTTTTTTAAAAAATGATTTTTTAATTATTTATATTTTTTAAAATAGAAATTTTTATTATTTATTATTTCTTTTTCTTTTCCTTCCTCCTTCCTCCTCCTTCTTCCTCCCGAGCGGCTTCGTCCGCCGTCGCCTCCTTCCTCCTCCTTCTTCCTCCTCCTTCCGCCGCCACCTCCTTCCCGCCCGACGATGGCCGGGCCCGCCCGGCGGCCGACGAAGACCCGGTGGCCGATCCGGCGAGCTCAAGGCTCGGCCGATCTCACTCGAGCTCGCCGGATCCGCGACGAGCTCGAGCTCGCCCGGATCGGGAGCCCAAGCTCTGCCGCTAGATCCGGCGAGCCGCGAGCTCCGCCGCCAAATCCGGCGAGCTCGAGGCTCGGCCGATCTCACCCGAGCACGCCGGATCTGGCGACAGAGCTCGAGCTCGCCCGGATCGGGAGCCCGAGCTCTACCGCTAGATCCGGGGAGCCGCGAGCTCCGCCGCCAGATCCGACAAGCTCACGGCTCGCGGCCGCACGACGAGCGGCCCGGACGGCGGGCTCCCGCGAGCCTCCCGGCGCCCGCTGCGGTGCTCCCTCTTGAGCCGGATCCTCCCGAGCGGCTTCGAGCCACCGGGGAAGTGGAGCGCGGTGGCGCCTCGGCCGGAGCAAAGCGGGGCGGGGAGCGGCGGGGGAGGGCGGAGGCTGATCCGAGAAGGACGTTGTCGAAGCCATTGCGGCGGGGGAGAGCAAGAGAGAGAGAGAGAGAGAACAAGAACCGATGAAGGAAGGAGAAAGCGGCGGGAGCGCGAGAGCTCGTGCGAGAGGTGCGGAAAATGATTTCCTCTTTTCAAAAGAGGAAATCATTTTCCGCGATTTCAAGAGGGATTTTCCTTTGACCGGAAAATATTTTCCGTTGACCGTGTATTTTCTGCCATCCGAACACCGGAAATTTCGGAAAATATTTTCCTGAAAGTTATTTTCCGCGAAACGAACAGAGCATTAATAAAAGAAACCCACATTAAATCTGAAGATTAGGCATATGGAAGAGAAGGAAGCTCTAGGAATGCCCACGAGCCATAGAGCCTCAATTAAGTTTAAAATGCTGATAGTGGGAAAATGAGATAGAGAGAAAGAGGAAGAGATTGTGTTTAATTAATGATCAACATGCAACCTTACCAGTTTATACATTCCACTCTACTTTGTGCATTGAATGACCAACTACCAGCATATGCCCCACGACAATCAGGTTGGAGACAATCAGGTTGATCATGTATGGAAAGAACCCTTTACTTTAATAAAAGAAATCCGCATTAAATCTGAAGATTAGGGGTATGGAAGAAAGAAGGAAGCTCTAGGAATGCCCAAGAGCTGAGAGCCTCAATTAAGTTTAAAATGCTGATGGTGGGGAAATGAGATAGAGATTGTGTTTAATTAATGATCAACATGCATCTTTACCAGTTCATACAATCCACTCTACTTTGTGCATTGAATGACCAACAACCAGCATATGCCTCCTATGCAGACAGGATAAAGAAGCAGTCCAATTAATGCAAGAAACACTTACAAAGTCCTCAAGGGTTGAATTTGCTCTCTCCATCGCATTGAATCCAATTACAGCCACATTGTGGAACTCAGTTTGCAGGGCACAATCAGTCTTATTGTTTAATTCAGATTGAACTACAATAGCCCAAGAAACCAGCTCAGATAAATCTAGGGAGTTACAATGCTACATGAGAGAGAGAGAGAGAGAGAATGAGGTTGACGACAACAAAAAACATTGAAGCACCTACAAGCCGAACATGAGATAGATGATAAAGAGAAGATGGGTGACTGCAGACTTAAAGGATTAGGCCCAATTAATGGCAAGAAAGCTGAATCAGCCGAGCTGACTTAGCACTCAGCATTTGACAACCTCGCAGACATAATCATTACATCAGAAATATAATGAGAACCCTACCATATTTAGAATCCTTGTTTTCCAGCTTCATCAGGTCATCTTGATCAAGCAAATGAGAGGCATCCTTGATCAACATCCTTAATATCTGCCAAAGACGAAAGAAGCACCCATCAGATTCGATGAACCAAATTTCAAGGCGAATGGACTTAGTAAAGTTTACTTATACCTCACCTTTGGCAAGTATTCATTAATTAAATTGAACTTCCGGTCGATGTCAAGCTCCCCACACGGTTGTATCTGCAGATTTAATATTATCGTGTAAAGAAAGAAAGCCAAAACGCAAAAGAAAAATCATCAGCGACTGTGTTCCTTTTTGACAAAGAACCAGTCCTTTCCAATTGCTGCGAAAACCAGACACCAGCTGCAGCTTGCTGGATCCCAACGCATGTTAACGTCAGTTTCACCGGTGAAAAATACCTAAGACCCTCAGCCGTAAGCCTGCTGACCGGCCATGGCAACTCCAACCGCCAGCTTCTCAACAATCTCTCTCTCTCTACCGGCAACTACCGGCAACTCCGACCGTCAGCTTCTTGACGACCTCTCTCTCTCTCTCTCTCTACCAGCAACTCCAACCGTCAGCTTCTCGACGACCTCTCTCTCTCTCTCTCTCTCTCTCTCTCTCCCCCCATCCCTCTCTCTCTGCCCCTCCCACTCTCAATGGCGGAGCTCGACCCGCCGAGCTCCATCTGCTCGTCAAAAACCACGACAATAACGAAATACGCCTTCCTACGCAGCCGGCGAAATACAAACCGAGAACCGGAGCAAAAGAAGTCGGAATTCGAATCTTCCGCGCTTCGAAAAAGCAAAGCCGGCGGACGAGGACCAATCGAACGGGTAAAAAACCTACAAGGCGCAAGCATGCAGGCGCCATTTCCGTCGACGGAGCGACGGTTAGCGAGGGCGCGAAAGCGATCGGAGACCGACAGAGGGATTTACCAAGAGGAGGAGGAGATCGGCGAGGAATCGATCGGAGTCGGGATCGGAAGGCGAGACGCCGCGGCGGCGCATCAGCTCCAGGGCCGCCTGCGCTCGCTCCAGCTTCCGCAGCTCCTCCATCCTCCGTTTCTGGCTCGTGACCTTTCCCCCCCGATCGGACTTCCGTTCCGGGAACAATCCGCCGGATTCGTCTTTAGCCGGAAGCTCTGCAATTTTGTCGCTTTCTGTAGGAGTCCAAATGGATAAATATTTTAGGGACAGTCCTAATTTTCAAAACTTGTCACAAAAATATAGTTTAGTCCTAATATTTTTAAATGTATAATTAAATTATAAAATTTATAATAAAAATATAATCAAATTCTAAAATTTTTACAGAGAATAATCAAACCTTACAATTTTTACGAAAGTACAATCATATCTTAAAATTTTTAAAAAATACTATTATCAGAATAACTCGACTGTACAATCAAGTTTATAATAACATTTCTTTAGAATTTCTTAACTATATTACATTTTCATGATAAGTTTTAGGACTTCCAAATTTTATTTTTGACATGTAAAAGCCATAAGAAACTCAATACATTGATCATAAACAAATTTTCACACCAAAAACCTTAAATTTGTAATATGTGATATAATTTCCTCAAATTTGTAATATGTCAGTTTTTTTTTCATAATGCCAAAAGCCCCGACTTCTATTTATGTGATATATTTATCTAAAAAAAAATTTGTAATACCAAATTTTCTAAACTTAAAACTTGTGTTGCGCATTTATTTCCGTCAAAAATAATTTTTATGTTTTTCCTTCCTCCTTAGTCTTTGCCACCACCATAGCCATCACGCCTCTTATCATCACCATTGCCACCGTTCTCACCATTGCCGAACCAAAAAGAAAAAAGAAAACGGAGGTGCAAGTTTTATAAAAAAAAAAATTTTAAAAAAAGAAGAAGAAGGAAAAAGCATATAACGAATTACAGTTTTTTGCCACATTAGCATTCCATCAGCACCATTTGTTTTAGATTTGTACCAACATGCGGAATTTTGATGAAGGATAAATGTGGGCTCATAGTGTTATTAAAAAATTAAGATAAATGTGTAATTTGAGATTTTAGTAATTTTATCCCCTTTTTAAAAAATAAACGATATGTCAAATTCTTCATATTTTAGGAAGGAAACAATAAAGGAAACAAGAACGGGCCCAAATCCAAGAAAAGGACAAGGCCCAGCGAAACAAAAAAAAAAATTTCCTTCTTTCCTACCGCCACGCGATTCGAACTTAGGGTTTCCCAGTTTCCACAGATCCCCGTCAATTCTGCATCGCGCTGGTTTTGATCCCAGGATCTCTCTCTTTCTCTTTCAGTCGCAGCTTCAAGTGCTCGAAACTCCTCGCGCTTCCCTCCAGAAAACGGTCGTCTCCTTCGCCGAGCTCAGACTCCCTCCCTCTCTCTAACCTTCTTTCTCTCTCTTCTCCGCCTCGCTCCCTCCCGGCTCCTCCCGTCCGAGGCGAAGGATCGTAACCGTCCGGTTACCGCCGTTCGCTTCCGCCGGGAGAGCTTCGGTCCCGGGTGGCCGGATGCTCAGGTGCTTGCTCGACTAGCCGGGGGCTGCTCGGCCGGTTCGATAGGATCGGAACCGGCTTGACGAGGCAGAGAATCCTAAGCAGTGCTCTTGTTTCCTTTTTGCTTGGCGGGACGGTTGGAGTTTGAGGCAGTCCGCTTGGGAAGTTTGAGGTAGTCTGCTAGTCCGCGGGATCTCTGCACCGGTCGCCGAGGCGACCTTTCGACCGATAGAGTTGCCAGTCGCCGCAGGCGGAGAGTTATGCCTATCGCGCCGCCGTGTCCTTTCCGGCTCGGTTGGCAACCGTAAGGAGATAAGTTAGCGCTTGGGGCGGTTTTCAGGACCGGCGATGGCGTCGCGGTTTCAAGCCTCTGTGTTGGTGGCTTCGCCTTTGTACCCGAACTCCATAGCTTGGTCGGACGAGAACTTGATTGCTGTGGCTTGTGGTCGCCTCGTCACTATACTGGTAAAACGCCTAGTAGTTCACTCCGCCGATTTGTCGACTTGTCTATGCTTGCTTATAACGGCGGCTTTTTCTGTTGCTTTGTGCTCAGTTGTCTTTTTGCTGGGCTGATTTGCTGAAGTTTTGATTTTTCACTTGTGATGTCTGGTCTGGTCTTAATTAGTGAGAGGATCATAGGAATGAAAAAATTTAACATGGTGCAACGGCAGAAAGAATATGTGGACATGCTTTTTGCAAGAGTTTTTTTGTATTTTCTCATGGCGTAGTTTCATTTTCCTGGAAGCTAATAATACTCTACCTTTCAGTGTTGAGAAAAGATAGAGTTTCTGTTAGCCTGGTTCTTTCAAAAATTCGCAAAAATAATTTATTTACTGTGGCTCTACTTTTCAATTAAATTTCTCCGCAGAATCCTGCATTGCCTTTTGGACCTCGAGGCCTAATCAAAGTACCCTCCACCGAACCCTTCCCAATCGGTGTGATCCAAAAAGAAGGTATTTTCATTTGACCTCGTGTTAGAAAGTTTGCTGGTGTTCTATATTGACTATTTTCCCTGCAATTCCGTGTGATTCAAGAAGTTTCCAATGACCTAATCTTTTCCCAATCACACCCAAGTTGCATAATGTTTCTGTTATATCTCCCCTTGGTACAATATTACACTTGGTGAACATTATTTGTGTGCTGTAGACAAATAATGCCAAGCTATTGTATTGCCATGAATGGATCATGATATGTCTGCAAATATTACCTTTAGCAAACACTCACTGGGTTTTGCCAAAATGTGATACAACTTGATTGCTGCATTATCAAGAGTAGTGGACTTCTCCTTTCGATTGTGTTTTGTGCCGCGAATTGGATATGATTTGATGTTATGCTACTTCTATATAATATCCAGTTTGCTGGTACCCAATTCACTTCAGCATTTCATCAGTAGATTAAGAAAGCAGTGTTTCTTCACAGAATTGCTCTCCAGCTGCTTGTTGCCTACCTGTTTATCTCGCGATCGTGATCCTTATGTACGATCAATCTCATGGTCTCCTCTTGGGATGGCACCTAATGCAGGGTATATGTTTACTCTGCTCCATTGCTTTTGCAACTTCTTTTGCTCTCATGACATAGTCATGTGGATACTCCTCTCAGCCCGTGTTAGTATGGACCAGTCAAATCTAAGTCCATTTTGTTGGTGATAGGTGCTTGCTTGCAGTTTGCACTACCGAAGGCCGTGTGAAGATCTATCGTGCCCCTTTCTGTGATTACTCTGCAGAGTGGATAGCGGTACGAATCAGGCACTAACAACTACCTTATTGAATTTGTGATTTATGTGACTTCTAAATATTTGGAACCTCCATATCCCTAGTTTCCTTATCGATGCTTGAAACAGCTACCATACTATATACAGCTTGCAGCTAAATACTGGAGCGGCTTCACTGTAGATTCATAGAAATGAGATTTATTGAGGATTTGAAATAGATGATAGATTAATTTCAGCTAGGAAGCTTAACAATGAAAAGAGCTGGATCTAGTTACTTAATTTTTCTTCAGTTTTGATGCAGTGCTTCTGCATTAGAGATGGTTCTGTTTAAGCTTAAAAACATATGTTTCTGTGTAAAGTTTATCATGAAGCCTTTACACGCTAAATATCCATGGGTGGATGATGATGTCTTAAATATGTATTAGACGTGGTATCACTGTTGTTATATATATAAGTACCAAAGGAGGTTCTGTTGTCAATAACATATACAATGTCAGGATGTCATTCGTTATTTACATCTTATCCAAATTCATGTCAACAGTTGAATAGTCAATTTTCTGCATAGTCTCCACTATGTCATTTCATAAGTCCGCAGGACGCTGTCTCTGGTATGAGTTTGTGATCTTTCAAATATGTGCAAGTCTATGCTCGAAGAAGATGCACTTCAGTCATAGTATGTAGATTAAGGTATAAAAATCCCCTTTGTGGCCTTAAGCTAATTTGAAGAATCACAGTTATCCTAAAGTTTAAAGACCTAGGATGTGAATTTTCCCATTCATCACCAAGGCCAAGTTGTTCAATTGTAGTAGGTCATTTGCTTCTCGAATCTGCAGGTTATGGATGTATCAGACCTGTTTCATGATTACCTTGCAAATGCCAACTATCAAGTGTTAGAGATTCCTTCAACAGAATTTTCTGATGTGAGTTGTTCTGACTATATTTGCCATTTTTTGGTCTTAACCGTTCATCTGATAATTAAGAGGTATTCAGGCGGAGCAATTCTTTTCCTGGATAATGATCTTTAATTTCATGTTGCAAGAAGTTTGTAACAGAGCAGAGACGTGCCAATAATCCAGCAAACTCAGGTCATAAGATGGAGTTGAAGCGAAAGAGACTGCATACATCTGGAATGATGTAAATCGCAATTCTCTTCCCTAAATCTTTATTCACTTGTTTATTCTTTTCTACACGAGTGCATTTCCCCTAATAAACATGTATTTGTGTTTTGACTTTTACATCGACTTGTAAACATGGAGTTTCTGATTAAAATTTTATGTATAGGACTCCCTGCAACAATAAGAGTTCAAAAACATCTAGAGAGAAATCATGTCCCACAAACAGTAACGATAATGAATCGGCATCTGACATGAATGCTGAACAAGAACAGGGATCTCCTCAGGTATGGCTTTGTTGCTAAAGTTCCTTCTCTTATCCTTTCAGCAAGAAGTGTGAGATATTCCCGGCTTAGCATGCTTAAATTGTTGCTTCTTGAACCCATCTCTGGTAGTAATTTATGTTTTCTTACTGTTGGACTATCCAAATAACAATAACAGCAACAGCAAATGCATTTCCTTTCACATGGAATTAGATATATGATGCTTTCATTCTGTCATATTTAGAATGTATTATGTCCGGACATCCATACATTGATGTTTATCGAGTGTTTTGCAACTTCTTTCTCTGATTTTAAAATTCTTTCAGGCTTTTGCAATTAGTGTGGTTGGCTCTGTTAGCTCACTTATACCCTATTTGCTTCTCTTCTCTTGGCTAATAAACCCAAACAAAAGGAACTGCAAGATACTTCTTTACAGTTCTGTTTCATTTTTTAATAGGCCTAGTTGATGCTTTGTTCTCATTTGAATCTGTTACATAGGAATGAAAACTTGGTTTGCCCCAATGAGGTTCATCCAGGTACTTATACCAGTATTTGCGCTTCCCCTGTTTGCAGGCACAGGAATTTCCACTTGTGATTGTGAATGAAGATGAGTCATTTCAGAAAAATTCTAAATCTCATGGGAAATCCACTAGGAAGAAAATAGAAAGTCCCACACTCCCGCTAATTAGTGCAGATCAATATGCTTCTCGAAGTGCAATGCTTTCTTCACTTGTTATTGCCTGGTCACCGTTGTTGCAGTTTCCATCTGAAAGTTGTTCACAAGTTCAAAACGGTGCAACTCGCTTTTCGCTGCTTGCAATAGGAGGGAAATCAGGCAAAGTTTCTTGCTGGAAAATTCATGCACAGGAATGCTACTCCATTGAAGATGGCAATGTTTCTCCAGATGCAGTGGTTGTTGGGATCTTTCAGGCACACAGTTCGTGGGTCACCGCAATCAGTTGGGCACTACTTACAACTGATTCTTTACACCCCCAGGTTCTACTTTCTACTGGGAGCTCCAATGGCAGGTGATTGTTGGAAACAATCATTATTTATCCATTGTATACTTCTTTTTAAATAGACATAGCAGATCCTCCCATGCCATTTCATTCTAAACTCCAGGGCTAATCTTAGGGAGTGTCCTCTTATTGTGATCTGTTTGTCTCCCCATTTTAGGTACCGAGGGAAACCCTAATTGAGTATAAGTTTTAACCAAGGCTATTGAAAAAGGGGGTTTATTTAGTTTAACAATTTTTCTGCCGATGACAATGTACAGTCAAGTAACTTAATATGGTGAGTGAAACCTGACATTGTTATGCTCTCAGGATGCATTTGATGCTTTTAACAATCTTTCTTCTTCTTTTCTCTCTCAAAACTTCCTGATATCTGCTCCTTTCATTGGCAGTAAGAGAGAAGAATTTTATTGGATCCTTTTAATGCCTGATACCAACACTCTGGAATGTCTCATCTGTCTGCTTCATTCTATTTTTTTGGTTTTTGACAGTGTGAAGATCTGGTTGGCACATTCTTCCGAGCTTTTGAAGTCATCAGAAGCCAATTCTTCTCCTTTCATCCTATTGAAGGAGGTCGTCTTCCTTTATTGGAATTACCTCAAATTAAACAATATTATTTTCCAATTAGCTGATTCTGTTTTGGCTTGTGTAATTTTTAGATTATAAATCCTGATAGCATCCCAGTCTCAGTTCTTTCGCTTACAACACCTGTTAGATCTCCACACAGGCAGCTCTTAGCAGTTGGAAAAGGGTCTGGATCTTTTGAAGTGTGGGTACATGAGCAACACAATTGTAACTTCGAAAGGATTGGATCATATGAGGCACATGACCATGCCGTGAGTTTCTTCTAATGGATCAATTTTCTCATGCTAGAGGTTATCATCTGTTTAGGAATCCATTATCAGGTTACTTCTACTTGATCAATCTTTTAATGCATGTTGATTTTGATTTATGTGTTTGAGAATCTGTTTTCAGGTCACAGGTTTAGCTTGGGCTTTTGATGGATGTTGTTTGTACAGTAGCAGTGAGGTACTTTTGCCCAAGCAAATAAATGTAAGTGGCTCAATACTTAGTGGATGTTGACTCATTTGTCTCTCTGTTGTCAGGATAACTTTGTACGTAGCTGGATGTTTCAAAGAAATACCCTATTTGAAGTACCTATTCCTTCTGCTATTCCCAGCCAGAGAGGCTTGATTGATGTAGGGCTATCACTTTTTCCAATTCATATTTCCTTTAGCATGTTATTTTTCTCTCTCTTTTTTGGCAAAGTAGTATAAGAAAAGAAAGAAAAAGGTCCTTTTTGGAGATTGTATCACATGTTGCCTTTCTCTTCAGGTTCCAAATGTATTTCATTCATGCTTTGGAGTAGCAGTGTCCCCTGGAAATCTTGTCATGGCTATGGTATGGATCATGGTATTCTTGACTAAATCTTCACATGGTATTCTTGACTAAATCTTGACACTTACTTTCATCATTTGACATGTTCCATTCCTGTGAAAGTAGTTGTCTTTTGTCAAATGATCTGCTCTGTTTAATGAGGCAGTAAATGAAAGAAACTAACACCTAGGGCACATTGTTTACTCATTTGAGATATTCGTTTGGTAGAGAATTCTGTTTCTTGTTCTTTTGACTCTTGTTTACTATGCTAGTAATGCCATATGACATCGGTTGATCCAGTTGTGGTAGAGTATGGTCTATTCGATAGGATCACACTTTATAAGTTACATAACAACTTCCTTGGTTATTTTGCAAAGCGCTGGCATTGGTATTTAGTTTGGCATGTGACTGATTTTGTTCAACATAGTATTATGAAAACATAAAACTCTCAGGATCATTTGACACTATTTAGATGAATTGTGTGCATCTTTCTTAGTGTTCTCTTCTTCTGCTTCTTCTTTGTCAAAGTTACAAATTCAATAAAGGGGTTTGGCAATTAATCCAATTAAACAGAATCGATGTCCAGAGAGCTAGTGCAGAAGAAGGACATATGTATAGAAACCTAGACAATGGGAGAAAGTGCTCCAATCAGAGCACATAACTTCAACTTAATAAATAGAAACTTCCAGACAAAAATTGTTTTTCAGCGATGGGAACTATTGAACATGTCTAAATATGCAGTCATTGCCAAGACATTCAATTAATTTATTAGGGTTAACGCCGCGATAAATCCTAAACTAGTACCATTTGGACACATTTACCAACTTTTTTTTTCCAACCCAAAGTGGTACTATTTGTCCCAATTTTATCCTCTGTAACAACACCATCCAGTTTGTTCAGGGAAGTTCCCTATGTGTTGTCCAAGGGACCTGACTTACCAAACCTAATGGAAGACACATAGGACACTTGACAGCCAAATTAGCAAGAGTTTTGATGGAGGGTGACATAGGGACAGCCGTATCCTTTCAGGGGATTCTATTGGTCAAAATATAGTTGGGGGTAAATGTCTTCATATGATACCAATTTAGGATTTTTCATGGTATTAATCCAATCTATTATACTGCGAGTTGTGTGGTTCCATTATCCTAGCCTTTACTGAAGTTAATTATATTTTACAGTCACTTGTACTCCCTAACAATGTATAATGCATGAGCTCATCAACCTGTCATGATATGAAAACCTTACCAGAACTTCAACATTTTGCTCCGGTACTGCAGGTTCGCAGTTTTGATTCTTATGTTCTGAATCCAATGTATCAGGCAAGGTAATGTACTCCTTTTGCTTTTAATGTAATCCCATTAAAGTGTATCTCATATCACTTAAGTACAGGATTGCAATGAGCTCGATATGCATGTAGTTTTTCTTCGCAGGTTAGCTTAAGATTGTTGGTTGGAACATTCTAACATTTTATTAGAGTCAGGTTCTGCATTCTTCATGCCCTTTTCAGTACTCATTTCACTTTATTTCTTATATTATCCCAGTTTTCTGTATTTTGGTTTGACTAAATGTGCAAGATAATCCTTCTGTCAATTTTTCATTCCGGCTTGCATAAGTGTATCTCTCATGACTTAAATACATAGTTGCAATGGCCTTGTATTCATGCGATCTCTCTCCATTTGTCTGCGTAAGCTTTTAGATTAGACATTCTAACGACTCCAATAAATCTGTCTTGCACATTGAAAAAGTTAGAAACTTGCTTATCATTTCCCAGCGCAACTCACTAAATACAGTGGCAGAGACAGATATAACCAGAGTAGCTCAAGCCTTTTCTTGAAGGAACGTTAATGGATGTATTTGATACTAATTCCATGTGCAATGATATGATGAATATTAACGGATGTATTTTATACTAATTTCATGTGCATAAAAAAGAAATTGGTTTCTGCAATTTATGCTTTTAAACCTCTTTAGGTCTCAAAAAGCTGCTGTTGAGCTTCTCTGGATGGTTGGGCAAAGAAGTGACATTTCATCCAGCGAGAAGTTGAATTGTGAAGCCTTATCTGGTGTCTCTAAGGAGGAACTAGCTTGGTGGAAGTCCAATATATTATGGTCATTGCGACAATACGAATGTTTTGAGAAGCCTCTAGTTATGTGGGATATCATAGCAGCATTATTAGCTATCAACCAATTAGTGCCGCATTTTGTGGATGATTTACTAATTGAGTGGCTCTCAAGTTCTTTTACGGAATCGTGCTCAAAGCTTTCAAAGGAAAAAGTTTTGGCAGATTTTTCCCGGAGACTCTCAAAGCTTACCTCTCGGCACTTGCATCTTCTTAATGTTATATGCAGACGTGTAATATTATCAGAAGTAAAAGCTTATGATATTAATAGCAATGAACATGACCACGGGACATGTGAAAATCGAGAGGAGCAAGTGATGTTATGGATGGACCTTCTTTTGACAAGCGAAAGAGAGCTCCGAGAACGACTTGTTGGTATTAATTTTGCCTGTTCCAGTCTAATGTCTCAAGTTGATGCAAATATGTCTCCAAGTGGATACTGGTATCCATCCGGTTTAGCTCAAATGGAGCAGTGGGTTGGGCGTGGTCAAGTGCGGGATCAACTAAGTCTTCTAGTATCTCAAGCCAATTTGAATGGGAAGAGGTACTCAGTACTTAACTCTTTATTGCACATGTTTACTTAATTATGTAATGACCTGGTTGATGGGAGCTCCAGGTTTTTAGGGAGGTCTGAGCTTCCAAAAAATTAGACCATGGATTATAACCTTCATAACTATTATTTTGGAGAAATAGAAGAGTGACTTTGAGCAAGTATTCAAAGTCTTTTGCTGCTGAAAAGCCTTGCATCCCTTAAAAATAGCATAAATCTTTTTGACCTAACTTTTGGTGCTCTTCTTGGAATCGGATTGTGATGCTGCTTCTTCTGCCCATAGCTGCAAGTACATCTGGACAACGTGAACTCCTTAGGAAAGTTATTGGGTATCAATTTCTTAGGAGAGTCAGTATCCATTATAAATGCTTAATGTTATAAGGAGTGAGAATAAATGAACGACTAGAGTACTATGAGACATCCTCCTACCGTGTCATGCTGATTTTTATCTCCAGTTTATATTTAGCATCTGCAGCTGAATAACCTTAGTCAAAACTAAGGATCCACAAACTCCTCTGTTGCATACACATCAGATATCTGATTATCAGATCATTAGGTAATAAACATCGATTCTTGATTTAAAATATTTTGCCATAATGTTGTTGTAGAATTTTGAAGTGCAATAGCATCATCAGACTTTATTTATGGTCTTTAGGTGCATGTAGGCAGGCGCATCTTTTCACTCCACTTCATTCTATTTCCATTTCTTTCATCTATCGTAGTTCTGTATGCCTTTTTGATTGACAATTGAAGATTGCCGTCCTCTGTTTGTTAATTAGTTTCCACTGCATTTTCCATCAAATGGCAGCCTGGGCTCCCGTGACCATGTAAAGGAAGAGAGATGCCCCTATTGCACGGCTTCAGTTCCTTTTGAATATGCAGAAGTTGCATATTGTCGAGGCGCAAATTCCAATGGCAATGTGGGCCAGAGACACAAATTGATCAGATGTGCCGTGTCAATGCAGATTT
Source organism: Eucalyptus microcorys (assembly GCA_014182515.1). Taxonomy (NCBI): domain Eukaryota; kingdom Viridiplantae; phylum Streptophyta; class Magnoliopsida; order Myrtales; family Myrtaceae; genus Eucalyptus; species Eucalyptus microcorys. The sequence continues at coordinate 48,526,545 of CM024569.1, read as the reverse complement.
GCCCAACAACTCCCCTGTGGGTCTGCATCTGTTGTCACCGGCGGGCTTCGAAGCTGGCTCCGGAACCTCTCTTCACAATGGTTGAGTATCCTGAAAACTTCACTTCTTTAGTTGGATCTTCTCTAAGAGTAGCCTCAAAACCTTTGTGTCCCTTTTGTGGGATTCTGTTGCAGAGACACCAGCCGGAATTTCTACTTTCGACAGTGCCAGTTTAAATTAGTCACCTTGCTAATTATGTTGTAAAACTGTTTTCTCGTCAATAATCATAATTCTATGCTTACAAACGTTACTGTTCCGAAAAAAACGCGATTCATGATGATCAATATCTCTTTCAGTCCTCAAGTCAACAAAACGCTCCTCGTCACAAGATTGATCACACAGGCATGAAAGGCTAGAATGACAGCAATGTCAGGCTGAACACGCGGGGGCTCTCTAAGCCAGTGGACGGCACACGTCCATGTTCGGGCAGATGAAGACGCTTTTCATGCACAGTTAGATGTCTTGACACTGTCACAATAAGGTCGAGATCGCGCCAAGTCTCTTCGCGATCGATTAGTTTGCGTAACCAATCATTAAGCCCTACTGGGACCTGTAATCCCACTCCGCCTTTTGCGCTTCCTTTGATAAGAAGGCGTCGAAGAAGCTGCAGCACCTATCGTTCCTTGGACGATCCCAAAGAGCACCCATGTGCCGATCACTCGTAATAATTCAGCTACCCACCTTTGGCAACAGAGAGACTGTAAAGAGAGAAAGGGACCTCTCAAACGTACCTAAAGTGCATGGGACCAGAAAGAAAGAGGGAGAGAGAGTCCTGAAGAGTAATTCACGAGCTGATGTTTAGTTGGAACTTGGAGGGACCAGTTCATTTCTCACGTGTCGGTGTAATTGCGTTTGTCCTTTTGATTGTCTACGTGCTGAAACTCGATCGAAATCAGAAAAATGTGAGGACGTTCATATGTCAGGAAATTTTTTATTTGAGGAAGCGGACGCGGCTCGTCCTAACTCCCACTGACCGCGTGTGAACTGCTTTACAATGCGGACAGCCAACACGAGCAAAGACGTAGACCGGTTCTTGAGACTTGTAGATATTGCATGGGTTTCCAAATAGATGGGTCTCGATACGCGTACGGCTGTATAAGAGAGAAGCAATTCATGTGTACCGGTGTTTCATCTGACTTGACTGGTTGGAGGTCATAATTGTTATTCAGTCTATTGTTTGCCACTTTCTGTAAGACCCGATTATGCTCCGTTGACAAGGTCATATTGAACTCCTTTCCTTAACTCTTATTACCTTAATTTCGGGCGAAATCTCTTCCTACTTAAAAGAATATTGACATAAATGACACGTGAAGTAAATCTTGGTTTCTCTCCAAGCATATGGGGGAGAATATCACATAATTGCCAATCCCAGCTGTCGGTCTCAGCAGGACATGGTCATTTGAGCATCTATGTACTGTCCAGTCCACCATGCCTCGCGGGTCTTCCCTAGACATAGCATCTTCCATTGAATATTCCTCCAAGTTCCATATTTCGAGAGTTCGTGGCAGAAATTTTGAAAAGGGCCACATTAGTAAAATTTACCATCCTAATCTTTCAGACTTGAAACTCTTATGTCATATCACCATTAAATAACTTCTTCAGTCGAAGAGCCTTTATGTCACACTCTTGCTCTAGCACTACCTTCTAAGAGCAATGTGTCTATCGATTTCACCATTATGTCGATAGAGCCTTCATCAGGTGCTGCCATCCAGTCATCAACACTTCTTCACGACCTCTGGAGGGCCTCAGATTTGATCACCGATGTTGTCGTCGGTAGACATTGTCATCTTAATTGCACTTGCTGACTAGGCCTCCATGATGTTATTGGCCGCCATCAATCTTCTTCCTAATCAGAGCCTATTGGAGAGTGGGGGGATGGCAAAAGGTAGAGAGGGACATCATTGGTACAATGTCGAGTCAAATGCGATAGCTTCAAAGTAATAAGCGACTCCTTTCACATTTCCTATCAACTGTACATGGCACTGAAAGTTAATTTCCTGTAATAAAAACTTAGTAATATGATGATTTACATGTGTCAGTGAATTATTGGAGTATCTCACATCACGTGATGGAAATCGACTTTTTGGTACGTATGAGGGTTGTAATAATTTGGACACCCCACACATGACTTTGTCCCCCCATATGATGTCGATATTCTCCCATGCATTAATTTACCAAATCGTCCTCGTCCCCCGGAAGTCCCTGACCGACCGACGTCACCGCGACCGTTGATCTCTACCGAACTCTCTTCCCTCCCTCCCAAACTCCCTCTCACCTAATTAAATCAAAAGTAATAATTAAAAAAACCATCGTAAATAAATTTAATTTAATTTAAAAAATCGCATTTAATTAAAATTAAATAGGAAAACCCTATAAAACCCCCCTTCCCTCCTCTCTCTCCTCCACACGCACTCCTCCCTTCAGCCGCTTCTCTCTCTCTCTCTCTAGAATCTCCCCCCGCCGCCGTTAGAGAGAGACAGGACGCCGGCGACGGCGAAGGCGACGGCGACGACGGCAATGGCGGTCGCGAGCTCCTCCGCGCTCTCCTCCAAATCCGCATTCTCCGGCGCCCACTCCTCCCTAGCCAGGCCTCGCCAGCCGGCCCCCGCATTCTCCCTCCTCCCCGCGAGGGGCGCCCGCCGCCCGATCTCCGCCGTCCACGCGGCGGACCAGCCAAAGACCCCTGGCGCGGCCGCCGCGGCGAGCAAGTCCTCCGCCGTGTCCGCGCCGGCGGCGCCGCCCGCCGCGGCGGGGACCGGGAAATGGGCCGTCGACAGCTGGAAGGCGAAGAAGGCGCTGCAGCTGCCGGAGTACCCGGACAAGAAGGATCTCGACTCCGTGCTGGCGACGATCGAGAGTTTCCCCCCGATCGTGTTCGCCGGGGAGGCGCGCAGGCTCGAGGAGAGGCTCGCGGAGGCCGCCATGGGGAACGCGTTCCTGCTCCAGGGCGGTGATTGCGCGGAGAGCTTCAAGGAGTTCAGCGCGAACTACATCCGGGACACGTTCAGAGTGCTGCTCCAGATGGGCGTGGTCCTCATGTTTGGAGGACAGATGCCTATCATTAAGGTCAATTTGCTTCTTCCTTTCTATTTTCTTTCGCATTGCTTGTACCTTCTGCTATAGAGAAATTTCTTGTGGATTCCGGGCCTTCTCCTTGAGGAGGAGAGCTCGTCTTTGAACTATCTGATATCGTAATGTGAGATATAGTTGTTAGTATTCCTATGAATAGGTGGTTCTTTCACAATTCATCTGTTTTGACAGTTGATTTGGGAGAAAATCGTTATGGCATATCAAAAAGGAAATGTTTTTCTTGTTACTGGACACGCCTGTTCAATTCTTCTCAGTTGTATGAGTTATCAAAAGCTGCATTGCTTGACTGGCGAATGTTTTTGGTTTCATTCTGAAGGTGGGGAGAATGGCGGGTCAATTTGCGAAGCCTAGAACTGGCCCTTTTGAGGAGAAGGATGGGAAGCAGCTGCCAAGTTACAAGGGAGACAACATTAACGGCGATGCTTTCAATGAGAAATCAAGAATTCCAGACCCTCAAAGAATGATAAGGGCTTATTCTCAGGCTGCGGCGACTCTGAACCTTCTAAGAGCATTTGCAACTGGAGGTTATGCTGCCATGCAGAGAGTTACCCAGTGGAATCTTGATTTTGCAGAGAACAGTGAGCAGGGAGATAGGTAAACCCGGCTGACATTCTTTAGCTTTTAGTCATCGTGGATTTCCTTAGTGATGATTATCATTTGAATTTAGTGGAGATGGAAATAGAGGACTGCCAAAGTGATGTAGCATTAGCTAACTAAGCTTCCTTTTGTGCATAAATTCAGCTCTGTAGCATCCTCCGAATTACAGGACTGATTGCTGAAAGTGAGCCTGGTTTGAGCTTATTGCTCTTACTTGTTAGGCCTTAACAATATATTCTGTTTCATATTGCTGGTGGTGAGGATTGGATAGTGGATATTGGTGGTGCTTTATACTACTAGATAGGTTCATTACACGGATCTAATTGTCTTTCTCTTGATACGGTTTAATAGGTATCAGGAACTTGCTCATAGGGTAGATGAGGCCCTTGGTTTCATGGCTGCTGCTGGACTCACTATTGAACACCCTATCATGACATCTACTGAATTCTGGACATCTCATGAGTGCTTACTTTTGCCTTATGAGCAAGCTCTGACTCGTCTAGATTCAACTTCGGGGCTGTATTATGACTGCTCTGCTCACATGCTCTGGGTTGGGGAGCGTACTCGCCAGCTTGATGGTGCTCATGTTGAGTTCCTCAGGGGAATCGCTAACCCTCTTGGAGTTAAGGTATGCTGATTTGCTGTTTTGTTATGCCATGGTTGGATCTCAATGTTATTTAATCACCCATTGTCAAATGAACCTACTTCATATAAACTCCATTTCACATGGTATGATCGTAACCCTCAATTTTTGTTGCAGGTAAGTGACAAAATGGATCCCAATGAGCTGGTTAACCTGATAGAAATCCTGAATCCACATAATAAACCAGGAAGGATCACGATTATCGTGAGGATGGGTGCTGAGAATTTAAGAGTGAAGTTTCCACATTTGATCAGGGCGGTCCGCAGAGCAGGGCAGATTGTCACCTGGGTCTGTGACCCAATGCATGGGAACACCATAAAAGCACCATGTGGACTCAAAACACGTGCCTTTGATGCAATTCTGGTATGAACTACCTGTCAAAAATTTCTCTCTGTCACCACCATTTTGCACAGTTAGTTTATTGCACGTATAATAACCATTCAGATGAAGTTAGAAATAGTTGATCCGATCCTCAAAAAATGAGACAAGTCACAAACAAGCACGCCCTTTTTTAATTATTGAGATAGATGGTTTGCTAGTAATTTTTAGGTTAAAACTCCAATTTAAGTTCCAAATAGTCGTATGGCTTCAGTTCAGCAAATACAGGCCCATAGCAACAAAAAAATAACTAAAAAGAGTTTTGTGACGTCATATTCTGCGGTAGTATTTCAAATTGAGGCAGGCAACCGTATTCTGGTATTTGTTTTCCTTGCCAATCAATCGGAGATATGCATTAGGATCCACTAATGGGATCCAGCTCATTTAATTGTCCAATAAATTGACTGTATCTCTAAATAGAGGTTGTCAAGCTATTGGCAATCTTGTGTGTCCATAACTTTCTAATCTTATACTCCACCTAGTACTAACTGATTTTCTATTTGCCTTTCTAGGCCGAAGTGCGCGCGTTCTTTGATGTTCACGAGCAAGAAGGAAGTCATCCTGGAGGAATTCATCTAGAAATGACTGGCCAGAATGTAACCGAGTGCATTGGAGGGTCCCGCACTGTGACATATGACGATTTAAGCTCACGCTATCACACACACTGCGACCCAAGGCTTAATGCTTCTCAAGCCCTTGAGCTGTCATTCATTATTGCTGAGAGACTTAGAAAGAGGAGGATTGGAACCCAGCGCATGCTTTCATTGAGTATTTAATAGGGTTGGGCCATCATTTCTCATGAGTGGCGAACTTGATGTCACTGATGATGATTACTGATGTTGCTTTCTCAAGGAAGCCAGAGCAGATGAAGTTTTGCCGACCTATCTTCTAAACCAGTATATAGTTTGTTGGTTCAGATCGTCTATTCGTAGTAGTGTGTAGTTGGTTTGTTCTGTGGAAGCGCAGGGGAATGCCGTTGGGGATTGATCAGCATCCGATATCTTATTGTAGCTTAAGTTTGAGGTTCAGTTGTGTACTTGCACATCAATTTGTTTAATAAGAGCTTTGTCTCAATTTTCGAAAAGAATAATACGAGCTTTTTGCTGAACATAAATGGAAACAGTCAGCGTGCATTGATCCATGAGGTTGGGGCATACTGGAATTGTTTATTAGATATGCCAACTTGATCCATGAGGTTGGGGGCATACTGGAATTGTTTATTAGATATGCGAAACTAAAATGATATGTAAATCCATTGCTGCTGCAGCAACTGATCTCTGTTGGTTTAGGATTTCGTTTCTATAACTGGTAGCGTGACACTGTTTTTTTTTATTATTATTATTTTTTATTTGGTCGAGGTAGCAAGACATTTTTGACAATGATTAGCTTTGTACTTCAGATTAAAACATTCCGAAAAAGGAAAAATGACACTGATAGTTTCTGGATTTGCCTAATGTATAATGTCATATTTTAACTTTTAATTTGTTTAATATGGTTCTTGAACTTTAATCCAATGTTCAATGCCAATCTTGAACTTTTAATTTGTTAAATATAATTTATGAACTTTTGGTACACGTTCATTTTAATCCTTAAGCTATTCTAAATTGTTCAATGTTGTTCATTAAATTACATTTAAGAAATAATACTGAATATTTTCATATAGTTTAGGGATTACTTAGAACATTTATCAAAGATTCAAGAATTACATTTATGGATAATATTACACATTTGGTCAAAGTTAAGGACCATTTATGTTATTATCATCCAAAACAACTTACAAGGATGAAGAAAACACGAGATACATTAACAATTTTCATCATCTAGTCTCGAAGTTGCGAAATTCGGATGGCTAATCAACTGTGTTTCTTCTTAGTGCTGGACCACCATGACTTGAAAAGGCTGGTTAGGAATATATCCGGCGAAAGAAGAGAGTGCCAAAAGTGATTCTATTCCTTAGGAACAAGACATGAAGACGGGGGAAACTCTACCACGTTGGACGTTGTTATCTTGAGGAGGCATGATTTGCTTAAAGGTTCAGGAGCTGAGGCAAATTGTGTAGAGAGTTAGACGAATGAAAGTGCAAGTTGCAGCAGGAGGCCACGAGAAGAAACAGAGGAAGGAGGCCCGGGATGATGTCGATTGGAAGATGAAGAATTGAAAGGGGGAAGTCTTGGCGTAGCTACTCTTCTTTTCTTTCCTTTTGTTTTTTTTTTTGGTTCTGCAAGTTGCTGCCTGTCCCTGACATGCCACATTGGCGTGAAGTTAGATGGCCATACATTCATTGCTCCCACGTATTCACGTGCCCACCTCATCTTCAAAGACTGGTTTCGCTCCACATGATGAAAGTTCGTGTCACACTTCAGATAGATTTACTGGCTGAACGTTCGGAAGAACCTCTCCTCATCATTTTTACAGACGATTCTTTTTGGTCGGCACCTTTCTTCCGGAGACTCCTTGTCAACTCTGTTTGTATAAAGGTTCTCGCGAAATCTCTGGTCATAAGTAAACCTCCGTAATGGCTGCAATCAATCCCCCCAGCCCACGTTATCCTCCTCATGGCTTCCGAGTCATCGGCTCCCTCCAACTTGGCTCCAGGTCCTCAAGTACGTAGTTTTGTAGCTCCGTGGTGAAGGGGTTTGTGGACAAGTATCTTATGCCTCTTTCGTCAAACCGGGCATCTACCACAGAGTGATTGCAAACCCATCATAAGCAAATACATTTTTTGAAATTTCTTGGCAATTGTTAGACCAGTCAGGAAGACCCAAAACGTTACCTTCGCAGCCATAAGAAGCGGACAGGTCCTCATGTAGCTTTCAAACTGCTGGAGATATTTCGAAAGTCTACTTGTTAGTCTCTCTTGTTGATCTGAATAGTCGGCTAGTGTCTGGATGCATATTAAGTGAGGTGGTTGGATAGCAGATTAATTAAGGGTGTTGAGGGTTTCACGTCACCTCTGGAAATAAGCTTCTCATGTATATCTTTGTAATCAGAATGAATAACACACTAATTTAACTCAGAAGATGTGACAGTGGTTTGGAAGTAGAGATGTTTTCTGACCAACTTCAGAGTGTCACCGCTATATCTGTTGGGCTCTGTTATGTACTTAATGAAGCGAGGCCTAAGGAAATGCCCTTTCGAGTTGATCCTTTAAAGTCGTGATGATCATCCTTGTACCAGATAAAGCAAAGCTAGCGCATCAAGTGCAATTCCTCTCCCTAGCAAGCCATGAGCGCAACCCCTCGGATCGAATTCATGGAATTCACGATGCTTCTTTATGCGATTGAACTTGACAAGGGCACCACTACAATGCTTGCAAAGGCTGTGGAATGAATAATGGAGCCACGCATCGAATGAAGAGCGATCATTTTCGTGCAGAGCACCTCACACATGAAAATGATCTAACTGGTGTCACCCTAAATGAATCTAATGCAGATAACTTGGGGAAATAGTCGGTGCTCTGTTCACGTTGAAGGCTGCTGAACAGGACATCCGCTATGAGAAGATCTACCAAAATTAAATAATCTGAGACCATGCCTCACCACCAGACTCCAAGGAGATACTATCTGAAAAACATCACAATTGTCGTAACATTCTGGAGCTACGAATTCTTCATATGCGATCCAGAGCCAGAAGTGCTCCATCAAAATCAGTTGTAGCGGCGGCAGAATCGCCTCCAATTGCAGGCGTCCCAGTCAGCCAACAAGAAAGGCAGCTACAAGAGGAGCATTAAAATTTTATTCCCCGTTTTTTTTTTCTCTAAAGGGCGCACATATAATGAGAAAGGCCTGAAGCAAGAAGCTCAAAATGACAAAGCCACTGAGGCTGTATGCATTCCACACTGCCATCTCATTGGCTATGACTACGATTTTTCAGTTTCCTGTACTTCAAATCTTTCATATTAGGATGTGATTGGGCGCGTATATGGGCTAAAGTTGGTATGCTGCAGTTAGATAAGTATAATCTTCAATATAGAGACAGGCAAAACAAGCAGGTCTGATATAACGAGCACATAAGAGCAAAAAAAAAATTGACAACATGTCAGCCAAAGATCAGCTTAACACCCAACATTAGAGTTGTTCTGGAAGGATGAGTATTCGTCTGTAATACCATTGTTGAGCACATTAGGCAGCTTCGTGGAACATGCTCGGACACCGAAAAAAATGGGAAAGTTTGTGAGACCATCAGGTGGCAGGCAATGGATTCAAGCCTCTTGTTTTCTTTCTTCCTTGCTTTCAAACGAACAATCAGCTTGTATTTAATCAGGCTACCAAGTCTTACCAGCTGGTCATTTTAAAATTCAGAAGAGTGCGGCATGACCACTGTAAGTTGTGTTAGGCATAAAAAGGAACTACTTCCTAAGTCCTTATGAGAATGTGAAATCAATCCAAGAAGTCCTAAGTTTTAGGCAAAAGTGCTGCGCTCTAGCAATACCTTGGAAGAGGAGCTTGCCTAAAGGATCACAGGGGCAACAATCTAACACCATCCTTGTGTTCCCGGACGAGAGAGTTCATGACCCAGAAAAATGAGATCAGTAGGCATTTCATCTATTCATATTCCAATGGACCAAGACAGATGCGAAAGGGAAATTGGCAGTCAATCCACCACTAAAGGAGAAAACTTGGCGTTAAATTTTAGTTTGACTAAGAGTATAGGAACTAGGAAGTAGTGTGAAACCCCTCAAGAGCACTCATCATTAAAGAAAGAAGCATGCTGATTGGAGAAGCAAAGGAGATATCCACACTCGAAGGTTGGGTGTCACACCTTTTCACAGGAACTTCTTAACCGGAAACAATGGTATCTCCAATTATAGCCCCTCTAGGATGTAAAATATCTCTTTTCACCCCAAATAGTGTATGAGACAAATGAATAAATTTCGATAAGGCTAGTTTTCAATGCATAAAATTCTAACAAATATGCCTTGTTCATTCCACCAAAAAATCGATTTTACGGTAGAGACACTTATGACCTCTCCCCTGAGGGATGTAAACACATTGGCAAAGTTTTCGACAGCCAGAACAGCTCAAAGATGCATTTTCAGATGATCATTGTAAAGAACTCTTTTCAACAACTTACATTCAAGCAGGTTTCCAGTGTACACTCAAAATGTCGTACTTCATAGGCGATGGTCATATCCATTTTTGATAACTACCATCCAACAGATAAGGGAATCAGATGTAAAAATCAACACTTGAAAGTAAAATTACTGAACAAAATGTTTATGCAGATAAACCAAGGATTTCCTTAACAGGAAATGGATGACAAAATTCCCTTCCATCCTTTTTCATTGTCTACTTGAATGTAAGTTGTTACACAGCATAGTTATAAATATGGTGAAAAACATAAATATTCTTACAAGAGAACTGCCCATCTGTTATAGAGAACCTATCATTCCAATCAAAATCTCCAAGCATTCCTATAGACCCATTTAAAAACTTGCCGAATTTTAAGGGCCAAAATTGGTGGAGGCGATAACATAAATGGCAAGAAATTTAGCCATCAATGATCTTAAGAACTAGATTGAATCAATTAGTGTACATGAAGTGTGAGAACTCAACAACCGACCTTTGTTCAGCCTTCAGCATTGAGTCTAATTTCTTCAACATCCTCAACCATGTCACTATTGTTCACTTCATTTGCATCTATTGAGGGCTTGCTCTCTTGCACTGGAGATTCCTTTGCAGGTTCCATGCGCAGCAATAGCCTTTCTAGCAGCTCCTGACAATCGAGTGCAGTCACCATGACACTCAATGACGCCTTACCCCTCCAGCAACCAATGGCTATCGGGGACTCGTGCACAAGATTTGGATTTGATGAGCCTACATTATCTACAGGAAAGTAGGTAATGTCACAGAAGAGATCATTAACTTAATGTTATAACAACCGTACGATGTTGCATACCTTTCCGCAAAACTATAACACAGCAGCCAGGCATCAGCTTTGTTGCCTTCTCACTGAATTCAGCATCAACAAGATCTGTAAATTTAATACTCTTGTACTGCAAAAGATGCTTAAAATCCGCCACAGATGCTTCTAGGATTTGTTTGGTCAGATATGGGAGGATGAGTGGCAATCCTTCAGATGATATGCGGAACAAGCATGGTACAGAGGTACCTTCCCTTGATGTTTGTCGTTCCTGCAGAAGTAACCACCATTGTGATGAAGTTAGATTGCAACATCAAATGTATTATGAATAATAAGATAAAAAAGAAACAATTTTAGATGTTACACATCCACATAGTAACAGGAAGAAGAAAAGCAAAACTTGTCGATCACCCATTGGAGAATACAATATCTAGTCTAAACCAGATATTTCCCAGAAATTCCCACTAATGAAAAGTCAACACCTTAGATAATTCGCTAAAGTTACATATAAAATTCTCTATACACTGGTATACACTAAAGAGAATGGGAACCACGGGGGGAGAAGAGCATTCAAGAAGGTACACCTATTGCTGATGCACAACACAAGACAAACCGTAAGCATATGCAGAAAGATACTTACAAACATCTTAAGGCCTATAGATGTTATCTTAAGTTGCTGGCCCACTTTAAAATTCAGCTCCAGAAGTTCCTTAACTGATTCTGAAACATAGTAAATCCTCTTTACACGGGTAGTTTCACTGTTCCTTGTAACAAGGTGGTTACTCAATGGGAAGGAATCAACAATGCCATAAAAGTTCTTAATGCTGTTTATGACATCTTCATCTTGGAAAAAAACCACAGGATCGACGCCCCTCCACTTGCCTTGCATCTGCAACTTCCTCTTACCACCTGCTTTACCATCATTTTGCTCACTTGGAGCTTCAACCCCATTTGAGTTATCATTTTCACAGGCATTCCCAGAATCTGTTTCCAAAGGACCTTCTGGTGGGGCATCCTCACAAGCTTCCAGAGCTGCTTCTGCGACTTTCTCACTGTTGCCATTTGCTGAAAAATCCTCGGATGTCTTTATATCTTCAAAGAGCTTATCTTGAGCTTCATCAGGCTGTCCATCAATATGACAGGAAGATTTTGCTTGATGGCTATTGTTTTTCTCCACAGTACCTACTATTTAGAATGCAGAAACATAAATCAAGTATTAGTATAACTAAATTGATGGAAACCTGTGGTCCTCAAGCATCTGTTTGAATGGATCGGACCACAGTCTAAATTTCTAGTTTTAATGTCTCTTTTTTGTTTATGATTGATCTCATATCTTCTACATACAACTTCCATACATACTTTTCTTTACTACTAAATTTACCACTCATAAATCTGCAACCATGTTATCTGAGAATAAGAAAAAGATCTCTCTTGTATATAAGGATAAAGATAATTTTTCTTGACAAAATTACCAATTCACCAGGACTCAAAAAAGAATCTCATAATTGCAAAAATGAGCAGCAGATACAAATCGCCTAGTGGAAGGATGGACATTAAAACTACAATATATAAAGGCAGGAAAAAATTTGATCAATCCAAATCCATAAACATATTAAAAAGAGGCAGCTCAAAAGGATTTTCTTTTTTTTTCTTTTTTTTTTGGTATTCCATGTTCATCATGGCCTTAACAGGATCTGAAGTTACCTGGCAAGGGCCCCACTTTGTGTAGGACAGCAATGAAGAAAGCTCCACCATTCTGATCATGAGGCACTATTCTCATGCAACTTTCCAGTGGAAAACCAGAAACTTCCTCCTCAAGATCATTGGCCAAAGTCACAGGCTTATCCAATTGAACAGGCGGGTCCTCTGAGCTTGTAGTATGACTGTTCTGGTGTTCTTCTTCAAGTTCTACAGAGTGATCAACAGGTTCTACAGAACTACCAGAAGGAAACATACTGGGATTTACTGCACCCCTACGAGACAGGGGAGCATCCTTGTAGGAAGCCAGCCAGGTGCCTCTGTCACGAACCTGCACTACCAAAGGAAGTAATGGAGTTCACATTCTAGAAACACCGATTTACACTCATTATTGCCAGAAGCTCAACCTATTTGACAACTTGCCAAAATTTAATTGCTCAAGGCAAGGAGCAAACCCATCTGGAAGCTCATTCTGCTTTGATAGGTTGATAATAAGTTACTATGCCTTCATAAGTTCATTTCTCACTTAAAGGAAGACTTCCCCTCTTAGAGATATTTTTCCCTTCACGTGCTTTTATTCTCACAATAAAGTTTCCTCTCGTAAAGAAAACACAAGCATTTAAAGGTGGACCTAAACTCCCTTCATACTCTGATAAATGAAACCCAGATTTTCCAAGCATATTTCCAATCCCAAATCCACTATGGCTTTTCCAACATCTCAGACCATGCATCGGGGTAACTCTACATCTAGGGTTTCTAGCTAAACCTGACTCCACAGAAGATCTATAGTCCTGATCGGCATAACAGACAGTGAGAAAGCTCTGGAAAGTTTGCCGATGGCATGGATTCTTTTCCCAGTTCTTGACAAGAACTAAAAACCTTCACAATTACAATAAATTGAAGAAGAAAATCAATTGTAGCAGTAAGTCCAAACCTTCCATTTCCTAAGACCTGGCCTTCGGATAAGTTGAGGAAGCTCACTAGAAACATCAAGTAGTTCAACACAGCCTCCACATTTTCGCAGAATCTGGGGGGAAAGGAGAGGGTCATACTACAGTAAGAGATGTTTAAACTTCCTCCACGAGTTCTTCATAAAGCAGTCTCAGAAAAAGTAGCTCAGAAAACTTTAAATTGGAAAGCAGTCATAGAGAAGAGAGGCTCCAAAAACATAGATATCCAAGAGGAGAATTCATATCAAGATTAATTAAATTGGAAAAGTTCTTAGATAGGTACCTCAGCAACCACAGCCTCATCCTCAATTGGATTCATCGAACAGGTAGAGTAAACCATTCTCCCACCAACTTTGAGCAATGATATCCCTGCATTTTTCACCAGTACTAAAGATTTGCTCCTCAATGGGCTAAATTTGTAATGTACAAATACAAGATTAAATATAAGCAAATTGTTAATTTTTAGCTAAGCTTTCTTAGACAACAGGAATGGCAGAACAAACAAGGAAAAGTAGCTCTACGTTTTGAAACCCAAACTTTCCAACAAAGTCACAGTCATAAGTCAAATCAATCAACTCCAGAAGCATGCAAATTACGCATTAAAGATTTATAAGAATCTCAAGGCAACCTTGAGCTAAATAAATATAACTTTTTGATAAAATAGAAGATAAAGAAATTGCTGCAGCATCAAAGGGAGCAAAGGAAGCAGGACAAAATAACATAAACTGTTTGAACAACTTTTTTCAGCAAAGGTACCTCGCATTGCTATCTGAATTTGCAAGCCATGAATTCCATTGCCCATTCCTGTATTCCTGTCATAACAAACAAATGTTACACTTGGCACACAATGCAGTTGGAAAAATCACAACAGGAGATGCCCAGGCCATAATACAAAGAGAGAGCTTACCACTTTCTCCAGATATCCGGGGCCTTTCTGAGGGTACCATCTCCGCTGCAGGGAACATCACATAAGACACGATCGAAAAGGAGTTGATTAAGGCATGGACCCAACTGATTTCCCATCTCAGAAGTATCAAACTGACTTTTGCTTAAACGGCAGCCTGGAAATTGTTGAGCTTCATGATTTGTGACCACCAAGTTGGCAGTGCACATTCTTTTTGTTTGATGAATGAGAAGATTGCATCGTTGGACATCCAGATCATTGGCAATGACCTAACATAAGAAAACCTATAGCATCAGAACAGTCTCATTGGTATGATTATGAGAGCAATTCCCCAATCCAATGGATAACTTTATCAGGCAAATCACAGGTAAGATTATGAACCAAGAGTATGCAGTTGGATAAAACAGCCATTACACAAATCATTTACAAGGAAAAGAAGAAACCCGGAGCAAGAATTTAACTATAGGGATACACACCATTCCTTTAGGTAATGATCCTGGTTTTGTTGATCGGTGTATAATCTCAAGCAACTGGAATGTTTTTGATCCAGGAGCCGCACACACTGCATACAGGCAAAAAAGAATGAAATCAAAAAACCACTTTTAGAATCTTCCTTCTTTTGTGTGCCCACGGGAGGGGCTGGGCACCTTTTAGGTAGTCCAATAGGGATCCCATTAAAAGTGTGCTGCACAAGATTTTTGGAGACTGTTAATTCGTCACTTGTCGATACAGTGCTAACTTTATAGTTAATAGTACTATAAAGCTTACATATGTACTCCATGAAAAAGAAATAGACTTCACAAAATACAATATCTATGTAGTAAGTTTTTATAATGCAAGCAAGTAGAGTGCGTCAATAAAAAGAAATAAATGGGTCCATGAAAGAAGCAAAACCACTCACTGTCCAGCACAAAATGGTCTGGTTGTACATCCAAGAAAAGAGGTGGCACCTACACCAGAAGCAATTCTACTTTAGGAGAAAGCCCAGACCAGGAAAGAAAAGGCACGACCACATTTTTAGAAGACTTTGAATGACGTGGACCCACCATGCTCACAGCTTCCTGTCTAGTGATGTTACCAATCTCATTTTCCAGCTTTAAGAACTCATGAAACCTGAAAGAGCAGAGGAAGATTAGCAATGGCCAGTATCTGAAGTGATTATACATAGATATCTGTTAATTTATTAAATGAGTCTCAGGTAAAGGCATGAAGTTTTCTAATGTACCAAAATCTTGTTGCTTATGTGGTGTAATATCATTTCATGTGCCCAGCAAACCCTATAACTCCATCCACCTTAAGTAACCTCAAGCCAACATCCCACATAACCAAGAAATGGTGGCATAGATTGATCAAGTTCAGCATGCTCATGCAGGCTGTATTTCTCTTTTAGAATGAGCTAGCCAAAGTCCTACCATCTCGTTATGCCAAATCCTGGTTCGTAGTGCATAATTGTTTGCTTGGGAAATAGCCCATGACTATAATTGTGATGGACTTTCAGGGTAGTGACATAGAATGAAAAGCTAATTCTAATTACTGCTCGCAGCGAAGAGAAATGTCACATCAGTGATCGCTACTGGTTGCTGCAGTCAAGGAGACCACTAAAGTTGTGACTTATGATTCATGGATCAAATGAAGTTGCTTCAAGTTTAATGTAGTAGACAAATGGTAGGAAGTGTTGATTGTAACAATTAGTAGTGATAACAATTGTAAGAGGCCATGTGTTGGTTTCACAATGGTATCCCTGTATCTAGCAAACTGGTGAAAGTAAAGTCGCTCTCAGATTACATAATGGCAGAGGCCAGATGCTGGAGAATTGTGCTAATAGCATCTCCCAGCCAAGCTGCAACCCAGTAAATCTCAACGTTAGTGGTGCAAAGGGACAACTCTGCTACCTCAAATTCTGTTATAAGATTAAGGCATTGCTTGATGCCTCCCAAAAGAGAGATCAACCTGAAAGTATTCTCTAGCTACAAATAATGTCATCAAATGCACAACCTACCTCTCAAGAGCCTGATTCTTCCTCAGCTGCATGCGGGAAAAGTTTGAATGCCATGCAAGATTCTCAGGATACCAAGCTAATGGTCTTATGGCCTCCACTTCATCCCCCTCAATAAACTGGAGAGAAGATGAAAATGCCAAAATGATTAAAAAAGAACAATAGAGAAATAAACAACATTACAGATGCTAGAATAATAATAATAAATGTCATATGGATCATCTCACCTCAGCCTGTAGAGATTTTGCAAAGTCGTTCTCTAGCTGTGATCGAATGTCCATCCAAAATTGGCTACTGTAAATCCAAAGAATGATATACAACAACACATGTTAAATTCTATATGTTAAATGTCTGCTTGTAAGTAAGCTGGTAGAATTAAATAGGTTTCCTTGCTCTTAAATTTGCAGAAAAGAAAAAAATGACTAAATAATCCTGTCTTGAACAGCCCAACAAGCAAGATTGATTATCATGACCAGAACTGCTAGTAAACAAAATAACATACATACGTCAAAACAAACTGGATGAACCAGTGGTTTCCTAACAAATAATAGTACTAAAGCAGATGCCATTAGTCAATTCTAATGAAGACAAGAAAAAGATAAAAAAAAAAAAGGAAAAGAAATAAACGATAATAGGTAAAGTAGAAAGGTCAAGATACAAGAGGACATCCTCAAAAAGTTGCCACAGTTTATTTTTTGTTTGCAGGAAAAAGAAAAGCCAAAAAAAAAAAAAATACAGCAGCACCAATCCCCAATATTTGAATTCTAATTTAAACCAATCTTTAAAATTCAAAATTTCAATCCATAAACTTCCATTTTTGTGAGATGTTGGTCTGAGTGTAGCACTTGAGTCACCCAGGGCATAAGAAACATGATGACTTGACGTCACCTCACCTTCCTCCACTTATAATCAGGATTCTGTTGAGGGTGGCAACTACACATGAGGACTACATTCAGGACTTAATGCAAGTTCCTTAGCCAATGGTAAAAGTTAGTGACATCAGTTCGCAACCTTCTAATCACAAGAATTAATCACCACTAAGCCAATCAACATCCCTAAAGACGTGTTATTGGGAAATATGTTTCAGCAAATACCAAATCTCTCACTCAAAATGGAAACTATCGAAGCAACTTGCACCTTGCATAATACAAAATGACATCTTGGCCGGTAGTTCTCATTTATTCTAAAGAACTTAGCAATAATTGTAGATTAACAAGTACTTAATAGAAACTTCAACCTAAAAGCTTAGTAATTAGTGGAACAAGACTATATTTTCCTAATACCTAGACAAACACCGTAATTTTAAAAACACCCCCTCTCCTGTGCAAACCTGACAAAGAACGGCATGTGGAATTGAGAAACAGGAGATAAGTAAGACAAGAACCACGTGCAAAATGAATTACTAGACAGGGGTTGAGAAAGTGGTGCCCAGCTCTGATATTATTTAGAAAGTCCAACCTAAAAGCTTGTCATTAGATGGTTTATGAGGCTCTGACCATCCTAAAAGTCCCAACCTATGAAACCACAGTCCGTAAATTGACATGAAGCAAAGGAAAGCAGAGCCACAATCTTTAAGTGCAATTATACATAGTAATTCCTAATGTGAAAACGCAGCGAAAATAACAATCGATAATGATAAAATGGACTAGTACGTTGATGAAACTTATAATTCCAATTCCGTCGGTAGTGTAAAAATATGACAAAGAAACAACCAAGTTCGAAAAAGAAAGAAAATTCCGAACGATTCTCTGCGAACCCCGCCCGGAAAAAGAGATAGTAGCTACCTCGAATTAATTCGAAAAGCAGCAGGCAACGGTTTCCGGAGGCACTCCATGAACGCGTCCCACTCTTCTTGGGACACAATCCCTTGCCCCTACATTGCATTGCCAAAAGCAGGAAAGTTTAGAGCTTTAAGCAGTCAAGCACATCCTCAATCTCCTAAGAAAGTACAAAGCATACATCACAGGCAATCTGACCCGCAGAGAAGCACAAAAACGAACGTACACAAAAAAACGTGAGCGTGAACGGGATCAAACGCATACAATACAAGACAATACTTGAAGGGAGAAGTAGAGAGACCTTGTAGTATTCGTCAAAGACGAGGTTTTGAGTGGCGAAAGGCTGCCAGTGGCCCTTGTCGGAGGCTTTTCCGGCGTCGTTGCCGTCGTCGGCGCCGGGATTGGCGTCGCCGGGATCGGATTTGGCTCGCTTCCACACGTTCTCCCTGCTCTGCGAGAAGTGCCTCCTCTGCGTCCGCGACCTGCCCCTTCCGCCCATCTTTTCCGCCCGCCGCCGCCGCCGCCGCCGCCCTCTTCTGAGCCCTCAAGAAAAGGCGAGGCTCGAAGGTTTCTGCGTATCGCTAGCCGTTTCCTGCGTGGGGGAGCGAAAGAGGCTCTTCTTCTGCTCTCGGACAGGGGAAGAAGAAGTAGGAACCGCAGAACTGGGCCGGAGACTTGGGCTGGGCCGGGCCTCATTTAAGATGCAATTCCCAAATTTTGATTGCTTGCTAATGAAATTTAATCGAAGTAAATTCCCATAAATTTCTCTTTAATAGCAACCACTCAAAATATATTAGATCAAAATGCTTACAGTTTAGGTTCACATCTAATGCCATGATTAAAATAATATGGTACAAACCTAACTTTCTCTATTTCGCGAAAAATTTAATGATTTGAAAAACATTTCTATGAGAATATATATGCACTTTTTATGCATCTCTTTTTATAATCAGTTGCATGCTATTAGAGAGAGAACATCAGGAGGTTCAATCAAAAGCATTTAGCGCACTCTCACTTTAATGATCAAGGAAGTAAGAGAGAAAAATCTCTTTTAACTTTTCATACGTAATTTTGAAAAGAGTCTGGTCAGATTGTATTTATTATAATACATTGATATATATACCATATTGAAAAGCAAGAAAAAAATCGTTAGTTGAATGAATAGATCATTCCTAAACGTAGCCGTGATCAACTATACAATACCACCATAGATGCAGTCATACAAGATGGATATATAGGGATGAACTTTATTAATGAATAGTAAGTAAGTTAAAAGGCCAATATGGATAGCTGGTTGCTTTCGTAGTATGGTTTTTGCATGAGATGTGTACAGCTGGAGAGTGACTAACTAATAATTGCTATTGAAATTAATCCAAGTAATTCGCACAAATTTCTCTTAATAGTAACCACGAAATATATTATTTCAATTATGATAATTAACCAAAGGGTTGTAGACATGAACTAATGCTTATAGATCATCACTGAATGATATGGTATGAATTTAGTTTTTTTTGTTTCACGAAAAATTAATGATTTGAAAATAATTTTCTAAAAGTAATTTGCTTCTATCCCTTATAAAAATGAATGAACAAAAGATTATAAAAATGAAAGATCGTTGTTTACTAAAATGTGCAAACATAAATTGTTCTTGATAATGAAATATTTTTTTTATTGACTAATTATTTCAAAAGATACAAGTAATTATTTTAGGAAATTTTTTTCAATAATTTATTTTCCACAAAATAAACGCACATAAAGTGGAAATTAATCTTATCACTTCAAATTTCTAGAGTATTGATTACAAGAGGAAATGGTAGGGTTCTTTTATGGATTCTTTTGTCCTAATAAATTAAACTTAAAAAGGTTTATAAGTTATTGTACCTCAATGCTATTAGGGGTGCTTTGTGGAAGCTACTGTCGAAGTACTTTAGTTCCGAGTGTGCTCCGATTGTGAGATCTAAACGCTTCGAAAAGCGGTAGTGGTAGCGGAAAAGTCATTCCACGTACACACTTTGATACCATAATTTGAAAGATTAGAACACTTCTTTGACGACATCAATTGGCACACATGCAAATGTAATTCTTAATCAAATAATGAGCTAGGCAAGTAGTTTATATGGGGTAGATGCCTCCTTCATGTTTCAATCTTTCCATTTTTGTTAACCTTTTTTTTGGCTAAAGTCTCCCACCTATATTTGAAAAAGAATTTGTTAAACATAATGATAAAGAAACCTTTGTTATTGATCTGCTTCTTTCTTCCTCTAAAAATGAAGAAAGACTTGTCACAAATCGCCGGTTAGGTTAGTCCAACTGAAAAAGACATAAGACTTTTGGCGACTTGTCAAGCTCCGACCAACTAAAGTAAAGATTGGCTTCTTGCAAAGATCCTTCACTACATACTTTCTATATGTTTCTTTTCATCATCGACTGCATGCTATCAAAGAGAGAGAAAACATTGAGAGGCGCACACAAAAGCATTTAACCCACAATCATTTCAATGATCAAGCAAATAAGTAAGAAAAATCTCTTTCACTTTGTAATTTTGAAAGGAGTTTAGCCAGCTCATCTATGCTATACTATATTGATATGTGTACCACATCAAGAAAGTAATAAAAAAATTATTAGTTAGATGAACATATCATTCCAAAACGTAGTTATGATAAGCTAAAAAATACCATCACAAATGCGTTCAAACAAGATAGTCATGTAAAGATTAGCTTTTAGTGAATAGTAATTATGTTGGAAGGCCAAGATGGATAGCCAATTGCTTTCATAATATGGTTTTTGTTCGAGATGTGTACTGCTTGAGAGTGAGTGACGGATGGAAGGACCAGTAGTAGCCACTCCTCAATCTTCGAAATCTAGTCTAGTCCAGCGATAGAGGACTTGATACTTATCTTCGACAAGCCTCGATCAGGACGAGATCAATAGCAGATGGGGACGATCGATCGATTGTCCGTTTTTGGCTCTGAACTCGATGGTACCCGTCCTTTCCTCACTCTCCGGAGAGAGATGGGTGGATCGTGCTTGTGCTATCAAGCCGACAAATGACTGCTATTTTAAAAAACTTCTTTCGAACGGTACTCTCGAAAATTAAAAATATCGAATGGTTATAAACAGATTCGTTGGTTGGGTTAATTTTCACTCTTTCAATAGTGACTGTAAAGCTAAATGACAAGAGGGGAACCGGAAGCATCCAATCAACTGGGATTCCCACCTTTCAGATGTTATATCTGCTCCTCCTGGAGTGGATAATGTTTCTACTACCTATGCCAACAAACAACCATCAATACTATGCTTTTTCAAATCATGTTCCAGGGTCAGAGCGATTCAATCTATTAAAAAAATCTGCAATGAATTCCAGAGCCCTAATTCTCGTCGAACGCTCTAAAAATGGTGGCTTCAACAATACTTGAGGAAGACGTGCAGGCATCTCGCTCGTCAACAAATTTAACTGTTATCCACCCAATTTCCTTTTAATTCGAGTACAGTTATGTCCAACAACTCATTGGTAATTGTATTTCAGAAATGGACTTGGCGAGTGTGTTATCAAGAAAGTCTCCGACTGAGGCTTCGTACTCACCTTGGTTAAGTTGCAGTGGCAAGCCCTCAATCATCTTGTTCTCTAGAAGTCTTGTATAAACAAAGGGTTCTAACTCTATTTCTAGATTGAGAACACAAAATTGATCTACAAGATTGAAAGGAATGGCATTATGAGGAGGCTGGTTATTTAGTTCGTTGGGAAGTGATATTTACTCCATTATGTGAGCATTTAATGGATTTATGAAATTCAAGTGGACACTTCACCTGAAGTTTATGTCCAAAGAGTCAAAAAAAAATTTTGAAACGATATATCTTTAAGGGATCTGAGGATAATTGATGTGAAATGAAAATAAAAGTGAGCGATAAAAAGTCAAAAGAGTGGGTGGATTACTAGGAACAAGAAGAAATAGGTCAAAATCGGATCTTTCTAGCCTACATAATTATGGAACTCAATCTCCATTTGAAAGCATATCTCTATCTTTCAACAATCGAACGAGAAGCGATTTAGGAATAAACATTTAGATCAAATGCCCTCACCCAACAAGAAAGCCTCCTAGTGGTCCTGTCTGTCCTTCTCTCTACATACAGTATCTTCAGTACCAACAATGGTGACCATATTTACTGACATGTGATGTTTGGACGTAGAATCAAGTCCTTGTCAAGTAGTGATCTCTTAATAGTTGGATATCCATTAGTGTTCCTTTAACATATTCTTTTACTTTGAAATTCTTTTTTTTTCTTTCCTACAGAGTCTAATAAATGCATTAATAAAAACTATACACATCGCAGTTATTTCAACTTTTTATAATAAGATTTTTTTGTTGGACAATAATAACATGTTAAGAGTATTTGATGTGGAGCTGTCTGCGAGAACATCATCATAAACTAATCAGATGAATCAGGACTTTTGCTTATAATTTCAATCTAAAATCTTAGTGTAGGAGAATTTCAAACTTAGTTTTAAATTTTTCTAAATATAATTTTGTCCATGCACCTTTGACAAGATGAATCACTGGGCACTCAGTCCCGGATAGCCTTGGTGTCCATTGCACGTCTAGCGCATCCTTGCACTTCGGACAACACAGTGCAGATCTCGCAGGGCCCATAATTCCAGTAATAGGTACCAATCAAATCCTAACTCATTGATTCATACTGTTTGAGAAGCAAAGGACCTGCACGATGGTACGCCCTGCCTTTACGAAAAAAATTATATGCGTGAACATACCGCGAAAAATAAGTACATTTTTGGGCGTGAAGGCGGGCCTAACTTGATCAAAAATGGGATCAAGCTTATTTCTATCGGGACGTCTCCCAAGTCCTCCCTGACTAGTTGAATGGACTACCGAGCCTAGGTCGAAGTCTAATGTTCATAAATTCAAAATTAAAAAAAAAAATAAAAAAAAAAAAAAAAGTGAAGGGAGTGCACAAGTGAGGTCCCAACGACAATTGTTTCATCTTTTTTCTTCCTACCGGGAAAAAAAAAAAAAACAAGCAATGAATAATTTTTATGAAAAGAATTCCCTTTTTGGGAAAATTGTTCAAAAATCCTAAGCCTATAGTACTATAACCAATTTAGTCATAAACCTTTTTTTTTATCAATTGAATTCTAAATATTTTCATATTTTATCAATTGAATCCATCAGACTTATTTTTAAAACAAAATAGTTAAGATGGACACTGGCTGCCTACGTGGCACATCAGCATGGACAATTTTTATAATATCTTTCAAAAAATGAACTTTTTTATAATTCTTTCTTCCTTTTATTTTCTTTCTTTTTCCTTTTTTTCTTCAAAGCCCGGCAAGGGCAGCTAGCCAACCTTCGCTGGTCACAAGTAAGGGCCGAACTGACCCTCACCTAGATCTGGCAACCCTCATTGGACTTGGCAGAAAAAATGAAGGAAAAGAAAGAAAGAAAAAAAGATAATTCATTTTTTAAAAAAATATTAACTTAATTTGCCACATTAGCGCCGCCCGGCTTACATGGCACTAGTAAAGTTCGCATCAGTGATCTTCTGTCAAAATTGATCGAATGGATTGAATTAACAAAATTAAAAAAAAGTTTAAGACTCAATTGGTACAATTGAAATGTTTAAAACCGAATTAACCAAAATACAATAAATTTAGGACTTTTTGAACATTGCCATTGTTTATCGCTTCTAGACTCTTCCATAACAAGAAGGCTAAATTGGATATAAGCAAATCTTTAAAAAGAATCATCTCGGTTCTCATTTAAACCTCCGAATGTAAAACAAGAAGAGGATATTTTCTCCTCAAGGAAAAAAATGATATAAGGGGAATTAGGGGTGCGAGGCATTCGGTACGTTAAAAGAAGGAACGCATCCGTGAAACTCGCCGTCTCTATATATCAAATGGAGAGGCCGCGAAGGCCCTTGTAAGAGTGCAATTTGTGGACAATTTGCCCTTCCTTATAAGGCTAAACAAATCGAGCGGGTTGCTTTAGTGATAAAGTTGCTTCAGAATGAAATATTCATAAAGCTGTAAGATAAGTTTAAAGGATAAGATTAAAAAAAGCAAAAGTTGATAAGATCAGCATTATACTAATTCCTAATCGAGAAAAAAGCATAATCCAATCTCTTTCGTCCGTTCATGGTGCGCATGATGACTGTTTCTGACTAATTTGATTCGCACTTGATTAAGAAGTTTTGAGCACGGAACATGTCGGATGGTGGGAATCACCCGAGGAAAGGAGACATCTCTGGTCATGATGAAGTCAACAGACAATTGGGTCAACGTAGTACGTAACTAAATAATTCTAACCTAAAAAGCTAATCATAGTAGAGAACCCGGACCATCTGTAAATGACAACGTAAAGCTTTGAAATATAAGCCTGTCGACGATTTAAATAATGTTTAAAAAAAAAGAAGATATTTACCTTGAAAGACCTAGGATTATTTTTCCATATTGGCTGTTAGCAATTTAAACCATTACATATTTTCCGACGGAAATTTCAACTGTGACTTGATACCGCCTCATTGAATTTTATTTTTGTTATTGTCGTTAACCCTTTATGATTTTTTTTTCCGTTATCATATGTAATGGACATGACTTTTAAGGGGTTCGGTTCATTTTTAGGGAATTAATTAATTGTTACTTTGTATTAATTAATCATTGGAAAATACATAATGAGGATCCTATTTCTTGTTTGCCCTTCTTGTTGTTAAGCCTTGTTCATTTTTGTTGTTTTTTTCCCCTTAAAATATCATGTGAGTGAATTCATACTTTCATCAATTTTTTTAAATATTAATTTTTTTTTAATGGGGGAGTGAATTCACACTCGACTTTCATCAATTTTTTAAATATTGTTTTTAATGTACTTTTTCTAGTAGATCTTGGTTTTTAATTTATTTTTTATGTTTACTTTTTCTAGTTTTATCTTGGTTAATTTATTTTCTCTGTTTTCTTTATTTCTGTATAAAAAATGAAGGGCAAAAAAAGAGATTTCTATTTAAAATAAGATGAAAAATACACAGTTACCTTTTAAAAGACGTGTATTGTACATATCAAGAGAAAAAAATTACAAAGGTAACATAACTTAAATTCGAGAGGCACTTTTCTATAGCAGTAAGCAAAAGGAATCAACATACCAAACTGAATCGGCCAATTCTTAACGATTCCTAGGGCATTGTTCCCGTTCTCAATTTCAAAAAAATGGAACCAGTTATTTTTGGTATGGTTCTTGGTTTTATATGTGGAACCACCCCCGGACCGGATCATTTTTATTTTATTTTATAATTTTAAAATTTTTAAAAAAATTAAAAACTAAAAAGGCCTAATCCTTCCTTCAGAACACAAACAGTCAGTCACTTTTGTTTTTTTCGTGAACCGGGAAAAAATTTTAACAAATCTATTGAGTATTATTTATTCATACATGCGCAGATGCATTAGGCACTTGGCCCCAAAATGTGGGTGGGATGAGGGATCAAAATTTCCAAACAACAAACCCACAGCAAGAAATAAGGGGAAAGGCATATACGCGATCAACCAGCACAAGTACAAAATGACCCAATTAATGAAAGGATTCAGCCACATTTAGGTATTCTTCTGCTAAAATCTAGTGCATCAGCAAAAGTTTTCCAAGGAAAACTTAGCCTAAGCAATTTGCATTTTCATCCACCAATTTCATTAGCCCACCTAGAAACCGGACTAGTCCAGGGACCAATTCAACTCCCTATTTCAAAATCTAAGAGAACCGGCCTCTCTAGTTCAATTCTCGATTCCTAAGTAAAAATTAGACAATTCTAGAATTGATCACCTCTATTTTTCCATAACAGTTCAGGTCAAACTCGAAACATTTATTTGTTTATTTATTGCTGGAGGAGCAATTATTATATAAGGCCTTCATTTTATATATTGTGGAAAGTTGAATTTTCAGTTACAGCCAACTTGCAACGTGGTTGTCGCTATTATTGGTCTCACACAGAAGTAGTAGAAGCCACTCTATTCACTTTTTTGACACTTTTTTGGCTAGACATCGCTCTCTCTCTCTCTCTCTCTTCCACTCTCCCCGCCTCAATTGGCCTAAGCCTTTTTGCCTCCCGTCCTCGTAACAACATCCTCCCGCACCGATGCGTGATGCTTGTAACTCGTAAGGCAAAAGCCGTCCCCCACCACAGTCGTCGTCTCTACATTTGACAAGTGCGCGTACGCGAGACACTCGCTCAAACATGTTAATTCGAAAATGCGAAAATTTCGCCATTTCAACACTTGGATTATCTCGATCTGACTCCTACTTTTCTTAACCTCAACTAGTGCTCCCGAGAAATTTACCGACGCTCACGCATCATTTCATCGACGTCTATTCTTGAGGAAGTGCTTGCTGAATAGCCGAACTAAGAAAAGTTCTTGGCAGCAAAGCTTTATAATTTCTCCGCGCCGTGTGACTCTTTCTCGTTATATTCACCTCAATTCATGTCATCGTCGAGATATTGTAAAGTCGGCCCAATACGAAACATGTCGTGACCCGTGTTTCCTTCGAGTTGGCTGGGTCCTCTTTATGTCTCATTTGGAATTTTCTCAATAATTCAAAGTTCTCTCATCGTATTGAGGGGCGGCCCGTGGAGTGCATTAAAAATCAGTGGGAGGTTTCTAAGAAAGTTCAGCAAATGCTTTATGAGCACCTACTTAAAAAACGTCACCCACACAGAAGTCAAATTGGACCATTCCAATTATACTCAAGTCCTATTTATTTCGTATAAATTAAGTAATTTAGAAAATATTTTCTTAAAAACTGAATGTCGAGACATAAATTATTATCTCCATGACATAAGTGAGCATGTCAGTCTCCTTTGCCACGAGAGCTATAAAAATATCCATAAATTTCTTCACCCAAGAAGTTGAAAAGGGCCAGCGACAAACTGAAAGTCATCGATCAAAAGCATCATCAATCTCTCCAAATTCCATTCAGTCCAATCCTCCGTGCCTCCAAAAGGATCATCAGAACAAAAGGGTGAAAGGCAAAAATGAGCCCTGTCCTGTCTGTTCTCTTCCTCCTCCTCCTCCTCCTCCGGCGGACGGCCATGGCCGCGGCGCTCCGGCCCGGCTACTACGCCGAGACGTGCCCGGGAGCCGAGGCCGCGGTGAGGGAAGCGATGAAGGCGGCCCTGATCAGGGAGCCCCGGAGCGTTGCCTCCGTCATGCGCTTCCAGTTCCACGACTGCTTCGTCAATGTAAACCGTCGAGCCGTGAATCTTTTCTGCTTCTGAATCATCTAATTTTCTTCTCCGTTGAATCTGAATGGTTTTCGTTCTTTTGGTTTTTTCTCTTCCCGAAAGGGCTGCGACGGGTCTCTGCTCCTGGACGACACGCCCACCATGGTCGGAGAGAAAGAGGCCCTGTCCAACATCAATTCGCTGCGGTCGTTCGAAGTCATCGACGAGGCCAAGGACGCGCTGGAGAAGGCCTGCCCCGGCGTCGTCTCCTGCGCCGACGTCGTCATCATGGCTGCTCGGGACGCAGTCGCCCTGGTGAGTAAAATCTCTTCATCTTTTTACCAAGGAACAGAGCACGTCAAGAAATTACACTAAACATCATTCCA
Organism: Eucalyptus microcorys; assembly: GCA_014182515.1. Taxonomy (NCBI): domain Eukaryota; kingdom Viridiplantae; phylum Streptophyta; class Magnoliopsida; order Myrtales; family Myrtaceae; genus Eucalyptus; species Eucalyptus microcorys. Next base: position 48,499,011 of record CM024569.1, on the reverse strand, counting down.
AACTGAATTTACTTTGGAAAACCAGATTTATGTGGACACAGAGCTGTCCTTTTAATTGCTGTAGACGATGCAATGGCAATTTATGAAAATTTATGAAGTGAGATGAAAGGGAAATGACATTGGAGATGTTGAATTATTTGTTCTTTTGATTCGATGAATATATTCTGAGATGGGGTCGGCGGTTCATAAATAGGACATGCAAAAAGACAGAATTTTTTTTTTCCATAAATGGTGAAACTGCAGAATAATAGATATTTTGGAGCCTGGACGGTTGTGGCTGCCGGATTTAGCAAATGGTCCCTTCTTCTAGTCCGGGTCCTGGTTCCTGAACAGGCTCGTGAGTGCGGGCCGCTCTGTTTCCGGCCCTGCGAATGCGAAGGACGATCGATTTCGACCGATTTTAGTCCCTAAGGTAGGACCAGGGGAAAAAGGGGACATTTACAGCGCTGATCTTAGCCTAAGAACGGACGATCAACTTTGATTCGAGTTCTAATGCGACGGAGCTATCTTTTCTAGACCGGCGGGCCAGATTGGGAAGTGAAGCTGGGGAGGATGGACAGCCTGACGGCCAGCCAGGAGGACTCGAACGACATAATGCCGAGCCCGAGGGCCAACGCGAGCTTCCTTATCGATCTCTTCGCCAGCTATGGCCTCTCCGTCAAGGACCTGGTGGCCCTCTCCGGGTCTCACTCCATCGGGCAGGCCCGGTGCTTCTCGATCATGTTCCGGCTCTACAACCAGTCGGGGACTGGCAGGCCAGACCCTGCGATCGACCCGGGGTTCCGGAACGAGCTCTACAAGCTCTGCCCGCAGGGAGTCGATGAGAACGTGACGGGGAATCTGGACTCCACGCCCCGGGCGTTCGACAACCAGTACTTCAAGGACCTGGTCGCAGGCAGAGGGTTCCTGAATTCGGACCAGACGTTGTTCACATTCCCGCAGACAAGGGCGTACGTGAGGAGGTTCAGCCGAGACCAGGACGAGTTCTTCAGGGCTTTCCTCGAGGGGATGATCAAGATGGGGGATCTGGTGTCGGACCGCCCCGGCGAGATCAGGAGGAACTGTAGGGTGGTGAACAGCCGGCCGGTGGATGGCTTGTTGGAATCTTGAAGGGTTTGATTATGTAATTTTGTTACATGACACAGAAATTCGTATAAAGATTTGACCGGGTGATTGGAGGAGCAGTTCCGCAAGCAGAGAGACAAAACAAACATGAAGTAGTCTTATACATGTTCTTCTTGCAATTTACTGAAGAAAAAGAATCTGACTAGAAAGTGGTGCTGTTGGTAAGTTTGAGAAACATATACAATGCTGATCTTATAAATGTTTTATTGCAATTTACACAGCACTGCTGAGTTGCCATTGCTGGCTTTAAAAACAGAGTTGGTGCAGTTGGCAAGTTGACAACTGTGTCCATGTGAAAGTAAGGCTTTTAGGTCCGGTCCCGATTCTTTCTCCAAATTCTTTTTTGCACAGGAGAAAAACCCTAAACTTTTGGTCCAATTCAAATTCTGCCTTGAATTTTTCTTTTTTTTTTTTGTTAAAAAAGTTTCCCAAATCTACCTCGTTAACTCTCTCTCTAAAATTGGTCAATTCTTGTTTGACATGGCATTTCCACATCAGTGAGAAATCCACATCAGTAAGGCTATGCAAAAAATTATTTCTTAAATGAAATCATTCCTTGATATGAAAACGAGAAAATTTTGGGATGACCAACCGCAGTTTTGGACGAAGGGCTAATGAGGGCAATATTGAGAAAGTTGGTGAATTTTTTTTAAACAAAAAAAAAAAAATAGGGTAGATTTGGAACTAAACTAAAATTGATTTTTAAATAAAAATTGGGGATATAATTTGGATTGGACCAAAGGTTGAATTAGGCCATCTTTATGCATTTATAGGACTGTGCTCTATACATAGAAATGAAAATTGGGGTTTAAATCAATGTTCAGATGGGAGTCTAAACCATATCTATGCATGAACTAGAAACGACATTAAATCAAGCACCCCTTAAACCTAGAGAAAATATTACAAATTCGAGCTATAAAAGCAAGGAGTCAATCAAGTCCCAAGTGACATCACGAACTCGTATTCGTAATTCACGTGCAATTCAAAGTATTAAGTTTTCACACGTTCATTTCGAAATACTCAATTGCTACACGTAAGAAATAGGCCAATTCGACCGCTTTCGATAGACAATTAGGATAGCTGATAAACGAGTATGTAATCAGACAGACGCATTGATTTCTGGAAAGAGCAACGCCATTTAACTGTAACTGCCATTTTCAATCTGTGACAGACAAACTACCTAGTGTTTCACAGAAAATCTCGTCAGTGTGCTCCTTTTCAGCTTCATAAATTACACAGCCAAGAGGAGGCAGCATCAGCCTACCATCTGGATCAAATCATCCCTTTTCCCAAACCCAAATGTACGTACCACACACAGTCCCTTCCAAAATAGCTTCATCGTGTATATAAACATCAACCCAAGATCTGAATTTGTATACCTCACTTGTAAAAAGAACGAAATTTTATCGTGAGCCAATCGTCAGTGAATATGGTCGCACTGCCCTCACAGCGCGCAGACGAAGTCACCGCTGGCCTCGATATCATCTATATCCGCATCAGTTTCCAAGTCATCCAGATCCATGCTCCCTCCGACTAGAATCCCGCCGAGTTTCGGGTTCTCTGCCGGTATCCGCGCCTCCTGAATTATGGCCAATATCTCGTCCTCGCTCTGCTTCGGATCGTTCGGTCCATCGACTTGCAAGAGGCCTTTCCCATCGTCCATGAATTCCACAGGCAAGTTCTTCAGGAACCATGGATGCCTTTTAATCTCATGCATCGTTATTCTCTGTTCCACAAGGCGACATCGCAAATTAGTATATTTATAATAGAATTGAGGTCATCGTTTTCTCATCGATGATCTTGCTCCAGCGGGCTTTCAGTGCAGCGATCCAAAAAGAAATAACTACTAACGAAACTACAGAAGGTACTTCAGATTGAACTCTCATGAGAGTGATTACCTTTTCAGGGTTGGCTACGAAAATTCGAGACAAGAGATGTATACATTCAATAGAGACACGCACGTAATCCGGGATCGAGTACTGGACGCTGAGTATTCTCTGCATCAAGCCATTGCTCATTTTTTAAAGGTCAAGCCTAAAAGAGTGAATAGTACTTTGAAGACATCAGTGACTTTGAACATGGATGATGGAGTAAACCTGAATTGTCTTTCTGAAGTTCCTTGGATCATCTGGATCTTCGAAAGGATAAGCACCAACCAGCATGACATACAAGGTGACCCCACAAGACCAAACATCTGCAATCTGCAATAATCAAAGAAAACTATGCTTAACCAACAGAGGACAATTAGGTCACCTAACTAGGGCCTACAGTGGGCGAAAATTTTTCAAAAATGAAAATAAGAGGAGGAGGAATGAGGAGAGAGTTTTGATTATACCTTCCCATCATATTCTTTCGTTGACAAAACCTCAGGTGCTATATAGGCAGGTGTCCCCACTGTCGATTTAGGTTGAGAATGCAATACTGATGACTGCAAGCGAGACAGAGCAGTCAGCAATGATAAAATACAGCAATTACCCATGGAGAACCACATAATTTTATCGGCAAAACCTTGCCTTTGAGTAGCCGAAATCACATATTTTAAGGCGTGGTGCCGTGCTCCCATCAAGCAGAGTGTTTTCCAGCTTGAGATCCCTGTGGCAAATTTGCTGTGACAAGACCGAATTTTATACCACTCTGTCAGACATTCAGCTACAATAGCTGATGCAGATTGAGAAATTACAGTGAAAATTCCATTTAATGACTTGGAATGAAAGAGAAGTGTTACCATTGAATGGCAGTAACTGACCCCTGAGATGAGCTGCTGATAGAAAAATCTTGCCTAACAAAGAGACAAAAGAGAGCTTCAGAGACAGAATCAAGTAATTAACAGTACCATGCTAATTTTGAAGGGACCATCTTTACCAGAAGCTAGTGATAACATTCAACGGATTCAGAATAAAATGAAACAAAAAAAGATGTGCCACAAACATCACAGATGTGTTTTTATCTTTCGTGAAGTACCTCATCCTCGCTGAATCTACCAGCATTACAAATTCTTTCGAATAATTCCCCGCCCGCAGCATATTCCATGACGATGGCCAGATGAGTTGGTGTGAGCAAGACCTGCAAAACAACACTACCATCAAAGTTCCAAATTTCATGCACTATCAACAAGAGGAAACAGCATACAAATCCACCGTTGTCCAGCTGCTACGCACAACCAAATTGTTTCAACTTTTGATTCTTGACTACTAAAAGTTATGGTACAGCAAGGAAACTTTTTTGCAGATGCCTTTGCCAGTTGCAAAGAATATTTGGCAGGAAAAAGTTAAGCCAAAGAGAAAAGTCACACACTGTCATTGGTTTTCTATATTCGCAAATCTTGCGGGAGCAAGCAAACACTTATTAATCACCATCATCTAATACTAACCAACTCAAAACCAGTCTCTCTTTCAGAAAGATGTGCATTTATTTGTATTTCAACTACCACTGCCTTGGGCAACTACTCACTAGAGAAATCACATGATGAAAAAACATGTTTACGGCCATCAAAATACAATCTATACACTAAATTATCCTCACCACCCATGTCTAGCAAGTTCACATCTTTAATGCATATTGATAAGTGCGAAGTAGTGATTTGTAGAAATAGCACAGATGGGACTGTTCAGAGGATAAGCCAAAAGGGGCAACGTTTACCAGCTAAAGGGAGGGTGAGAAAACGTGTCAGAATGCAAGTACACATTCAGACGGTCAGAATATCAATTTTGCTATTCAATCTCAAACCTAATATCATTCTGAAGAAGGGATAAAAAGAGAAAAACTTGCTTTTCGGTTTTTCAAGTCCTCCTTGAAGTTGCTTTCTGGATGTGATCCCAATTCCAATCCATCAGCTACATTAACTTCAAAAACGTCCCTATCCTCATTCTCACATGCATTTCTAGATCACAAGAAGCACGGGACGGCAAGAGCCAAACCCGCTAGAATCAGCAGAGAATTACCTCCTTAAATCTGATTATATTCGGATGCTTAAGGGACCGGTGGTTCATGATCTCCCTCTGCACGTGCTGATCGATCTGCAAACCAGTAAAAAGAAACCTCAAACCCAATCCTCATAAAATCCTGTCTTTCAAAAAACACCAACAAGAAACAGAATTTCCCACAAAGTGCTGAAGTCACGAGACGCAGGTGACAAATAAAGAGGAAAGAGAAACGGAGTCACGACAACAAAAAAGACCCGACAACAAAAAGAGACAGAGAGCAAAGATTTACCTTCTGGCCTCTTTCAATGTATTTAACAGCCAAAAGCTCACCGCTCCAACGGTCCTTGACGAGCTTGGCGACCCCGAAATTCCCCGACCCAATATCCTTCAGTATCTCGTAACGATCCATTCCCGTTCTCTCTCCCCTTCCCTGCTGCAGAACAGAACCAGCCTTTCCGGCCACGATCGGAACCCGACGAAGTTTTCACACGACCAACGAAGAAACCAAGCGATTCCCGGGTCAAACCATCGAACGTCTTCGAGCAAGCGGCCGACTTTCTCGATGGGGATTCGGTTTGCGTGCGAAAAGCTGCTTCCTTTTCCTCAACGGTGGGTCTTGCTTATTGGTGGGTGGGAACTGACGAAGACAGAGGACGGAGTCGGCAGTTCTGGAGAGAGAAGAGAGAGAAGACAGACAGAGGAATGGGGGAAGGAGGGACGTGGCGCGATGCGAGAGGATAGGAGTTCGAGCTGAAGTCGAACTGAGCAAGTGGACATCGGACGTCGTACCCATGGTTTGCTGTTTCTGAGTTTCGAGGTGGGCCCGCAGGTTCGGATAAGTTAATAGTTTCTCGTTATTTACCTCGGGAAACAAAATTTCTAGATAAGGTTAAATAATAGGATTACTACCACGAAAAATCCTACACAAATGATGCATTTACCTCATATTAATTTAAGCTACTAAAATTGTAAATTGATACACTTATGACAAATTTACTCTATTAAGTTGGTTGAGACATCTCATAAATGTATTAATTTGGCATTTTATCCTCAATGTGTGGTTTTTTGCAATATTAATTCAATTTAACGAAAATTAAAAGAAAATAAATTTATCGTAGGTGTATTAATTTTAGATTTTTTTTATAATCAAAAAATTAATTTGAAATAAATTTGTCACAAATATACCAGTTTGTGGTTTTTCATAGTATTAACTTTAAATAAGATAAAGGTGGATTTATAAAATTAATATGTCAAGCGCTCTAATTGATCTTTATTGGGATAATTATTATAAAAAAATTCTTAGTTTGTTGTACGGATAGATAATGACCAAAAAAATAAATCTTAAAACCATTGTACAAGTGTCAATTCGATTCAAAATATTTTTATTTGGTTAATTTAATTTTGAACCTTTTGAGGATTTGCTAATATAGTCTATCAGGCCAAAATTGATCGAAAATTGCTTGGACACTGGCTATTCTACATGGCATGACTAGTAATGATGTGGATAATTCTTAATTATTTTAAGATTTTCAGAATATTTAATAAATATTTTGTTATTTTCTTGTCTTTTTTTTTTTTTTTTTGCTTTTCTTTATTTTTTTACCAAGTCCGACAAAAAATTTCAAAAATTTTAAAAAATCATATCACGATTCCATCAACAATGCCACTTAAAACGATTCGCATTCCCATCAATAATTTCCAATCAAAATTAGTTAGAATGATTATATTAACAAATTGTCAAAATGATTTATGACTCAATTAACAAAATTGAAAAGTTTATGACTGAATTGGTATCCTTATAACATGTTTATGGATTTTTCGGTAATTTTCCCATTGTAGGTATGCCAATCCTAGACTTACCCAATTTAATCTTAAACATTTTTATGATTTGTCAAGAGAATTCTTTTACCTAATTTTGGCTAGTAATCATTGACTTGAACGTTAGGAAAATCAATGTTGACGTGAATAATTTTTTTGCATTTTTTTAAACAAAATATCCAAGATTGCCATTCACACGATAGATTTAGGATTTTTTTTTTTTCGTAATTTTTCTGATCTTTATTGGATTATGAATATGACGTGATTTTTTAAGATATCTATTGAAATTGGTGACATTACTTTATATATTATCTTTTTATGATCTTAATAGTATCAAAGATTACTCAATCCTTGTCTGATCCTTTTTTTAATAATCTTTGAAGGAGACGTTTTTTTTCTCACCCATGGGTTATGGACACGTTAAGTTTCGTCTTGGATAATGATGTGGCGAATTTTAAATTGCGTGCTTTTCCTTACAACATCAAATATCGAAGACCACCATGGTGATTAACCTAGTGATAAATACCCATCTTTCATGAGATCGTGAGTTAGACTTGATCGGGAGCAGATTATTGAGCAGTTAGTGAGCGGCACTATCGAACAATTTTGCGCAATATCTTGTGTAGAGAAATTTCATGACATTTTGGCAAGGCTGCATCACAATTCTTGCATAGTGACAGGCTTGTAAATCTTAAACCTTTAAACTTTTAGAGAAATTTCATGACATTTCTAGATAAGGTTAAATAATAGGATTACTACTACGAAAAATCCTACACAATGTATTTATCTCAAATTAATTTGAGCTACTAAAATTGTAAATTAATATATCTGTAATAAATTTACTCAATTAAGTTGAATGAGACACCTCACATATGTATCAATTTGGCATTTTATCCTCTGTGTGGTTTTTTACAATATTAATTCAGGAAATTAAGGAAAAATAAATTTATCATAGGTATATTAATTTTAGATTTTTTTATGATCAAAAAATTATTTAGAGATAAATTTATCATATGTATATCAATTTGAAGTTTTCATAGTATTAATCCTGAATAAGATAAATGTGGATATATAAAATTAATATGTCAAACACTCTAAGTGATCTTTATTGGGATAATTATTATAAAAAAAAAGTCTTAGTTTATTCTACGGATGGATAATTACCAAAAAAATAAATCTTAAACATATTGTACTAATGTTAATTCAATTCAAAATCTTTTAATTTAGTTAATTTAATCTCGAACCTTTTGAGGATTTGTTAATATAGTCTATCGGGCCAAAATTGACTGGAAATTGCTTGGACACTAGCTGTCTTACATGACACGACTAACAATGATGTGGATAATTCTTAATTATTTTAAGATTTTCATAATATTTGATAAGTATTTTATTCTTTTCTTCTTCTTTTTTTTTTGCTTTTCTTTGTTTTTTTACCGAGCCCAACAAAAAAATTCAAAAAATTTTAAAAAATCATAAATTCACGATTCCATCAATCTGTGCCACTTAAAATGATTCGCATCTACATCAATAATTTCCAATCAAAATTAGTTGGAATGACTATATTAACAAATTGTCAAAATGATTTATGACTTAATTAGCAAAATTGAAAAGTTTATGACTGAATTTGTATTATTACAACATGTTTATGTAATTTTCTCGGTATGCCAATCCCAAATTTACCTAATTTAGTCTTAAACATTTTGATGATTTGTCAAGATAATTCTTTTAACTAATTTTGGCTAGTAATCACTAACTTGAACGTCAGCCATCCTATATGGCACAACCGATGTTGATGTGAATAATTTTTTTGCATTTTTTTTAAAAAAAAAAAATCCAAGATTGCCATTCATATGATAGGTTTAGAAATTTTTTTTTTTTTTTTTTTGTAATTTTTCTTATCTTTATTGGATTATGAATATGACGTGATTTTTTAAGATATCTATTGAAATTGGTGACATTACTTTATATATTATTTTGTATAATCTTAATAGTATCTAATATTACTCAATCGTTGTCTGATCCTTTTTTTAATAATCTTTGAAGGAGACGCTTTTTTCTCACCCATGGGTTATGGACACGTTAAGTTTCGTCTTGGATAATGATGTGGCGAATTTTAAATTGCGCGCTTTTCCTTACAACATCGAATATCGAAGACCACATTAACCTAGTGATAAATACCCATCTTTCATGAGATCGTGAGTTAGACTTGAATCGGGAGCGGATTATTGAGCAGTTAGTGAGCGGCACTATCGAACGGTTTTGCACAATATCTTGTGTAGAGAAATTTCATGACATCTTGGTAAGGCTGTATTACAGTTCCTGCATAGTGACAAGCTTGTCAATCTTAAACCTTTAAACTTTTAAGTGGTGCAAAGTCCGAAAGCTCAAACTGAATACCCCATGGCTAGTGCGGGACTCCTACAGTGACGCTAGAAGAAGTTCGCTAATGGCAATCTCGCCCTTTTATTGATAAAGAAATTTGGTAAGTTGAAGAAGAATGTATTTTCTAATGATTCTAACGAATTATTTTGTCACAAAAATCGGACAACTATCTTATTTCCTTCACACGACTGATTCATGTTTCCACTAAGCTCACCAATTTGTTTAACAATTTGTGCAAGATTCCTAATCAAAAGTGAAAAAGCTACGACATCTGGATCGCAATATGTGGCAGTACTGCTGCCAGCAATGCCTTCACATGTTGTGCACACATCCAATGCTTGCCCAATGCTTCGAGGAAAAGCATTCGATGCGCAGGCCAAGTAACAATTACAGCTTTTCAAATGCATTTCGATTCGACGATCCATCGACTCTGATCAACGACACGCGATTTTAGCTCGGCATAGCTTCCGAAACACGGACGGACGGCGTACCGATGAGGGTGGGCGCCACTGTGATTGGTTCGGAGGGATTCCCTCTGTTTTCCGATCGTTCGCTGAGGAAGAAGATTTGTCCACGAGCGGGAGGGAAGCTTGCGGACAGTCCGCACCCGCAAACGTCAATGTCTTCGAAGACGACATCGCATGTCCGTTCGACAATGATGAATCGAGGATTGCGGATCATCCTCCGCGGAGGTCGCGGTCCAGAATCAAGGGGAGAGGATCGAAATGATAAAGAAGCGACAAAGAAAAACTCGATCTCTCCAACACGCCGGATCGTGAAAAATCTGATCTCGTAAGATTTGCCGCGAATTGTCCGGCACCCTCTATTCTGTTCCTTTCTAAAACAGCAGCCCCACACGAACTAGTAGTGACATGAATCGAGCACACGTGCGCCGGGCTTATGCCACGGCTTCTTGAGTAGTGGACCAGTTGCTGTTGGCAGCGATCGACGCGATGTGCTAGCATGAACTCGATTAGCAGGTTTCTCATCTGTTTGTTTGTGGTACATGGAAACATCACGGATGATGTCTTTCGGATATCAATTTCTTGCCTCAAACGTGGAATTGTCAGGTTGCAATCCTTACATATACTGACTGTAGCAATAGAGCAACAGCGTACGTGATTTGTAACGGCATACCTACTCTTTTACCATGCACACGAAAGAGCTATACATAAACTCTCGCGTGTTCTCATTCGCGTTCCTTCCCTTATAGCTCGTACCCTGGGAATCTGGAGCTCTCCACGTCAACGAGATCGAACCAGAGGCAAGCCGCCCCGGCGAGCCCTTGGTAAAGGGAGAAGGCGTAGTCCGCAACGTGCCCGTGCCCCGTGCCGACGGGCTTGTCGGCATCGTGGTAGAGGAAGCTCGCAAACGCTCTGGCTCTGTCCTCGTAGATTCTCTCCCCCGTCAAGCGATACAGCGAGAGAAAGGCGTACGCGTTCCCTGAAATGCCATCAGCAAGCCCCACTTTCTTCACGAGCCCGTTCTTCCACACAACTTCCCCTGCCTCTATGGCCGCATCACGGAAGTCTCTGTCGTGTGGAAACACCTGCTGGGACCAAAGGATTTCCATTACATCGATCGACATTAGCACAGTTTACCGATATAATCAGAAGAGCGAATTACGGCGAAAATGTTGCTAACCTGTGATGCCTTGCATAGAGTGATGGCCATCCCCGTCGCGCCGTGAGACCATTGAACCAGTTTGTCCCTCGGGTTCCCTTCGCTCGAGGGGTAATTCCCACTGTGCGGAAACCTCTTGCTCATGATATACCTCAAAGTCCCCTTAACATCCTCGAGGTACTCTTCGCAGAGTGGAAAGTGAAGCAACACTTGCAAGATTCCAGCAAGGCCGTTGGCCGCGCCCAAGTACCGGGTCCCATGCCATCTGTACATCAATGGGCACGTAGTGATATCCGACGCACCAGCCCTGCCCCCAGCCAGCACGGCATCAACGATAGGCATCAGAACATTGTTCGGCACCGTCTCCTCTCCCAGGTTCTTGTTCAGAAATAGAGCCGCCCACAGGAAACCAGCTCGGCCATAGAGAAGGTCATACGACATCCCAAAACCGCCCTCCTCAGGTCCAACCGGGAGAGCCCTCTCTTGTGCCACCTGCATCATTAGCAAAAATAAGCCTGAGCATTTGACTGATTGTTGATTTATCCTGATCAATGAGGATATGATGGAAGTGAATGACAGGGCAATGAACAACCACTTGACAACAAGGTTCAGAAATTCGACTCCATGAGAGCAATCAACTTATTATAGTACTACATCCTCTGTTTCAATGAGACTGATGCAAGCTCAGATATGATTTTGAGAACATATGTTCAACTGATTTCTGCAAGAAGCTATGATGTTACTGCGGATTCTTAGTTGGACATGATAAATATGGCCACCACCAACAGAACAATGCAAGTATAAGAGGCATTGCACTATTTGACAAATCAACTGAGTAGCTTGATGCATTACAAAACCTGAAAGAACCCAACGTGAGAAGAGCTAAAATATCGGACTACAGAAAATCCTCAACCGACAAAATGTTCGAAAAGCGTGTTTTCAGTTACGTTCCAGCATTTTACCTTAACTTCAGCTCATGAAATTTGAACCTCTATCCTCGTATCCCTGACACGTCTTACCATTAGACCGCGATCCTAGAGGACCAATACCATTTCTATCCCTCTGATCTCGATCTTTAGCATGCCAGATGATGAAATATCTGCTCTTTTTCACTATAAATTCATTTCACCATCATCTCATCTACTACTCCCAGTGGTAATTCTAAGGTAAGTTGTAATTCTAAGGTTTACCAGAGATTATTTGATATACGCTCTTCACAAAATAGGCGAAAAAATCGACGGAAGATATTAAAAAGAAGCTGGCAAACAAAACTGATTCCCTTTTCTAGTACCAACTATTCAAACACCTTCACCATCAGAGCTGGACCTGACTCTCTGCAATCATGGGTACACCTTTCGAAAGCGATTCACCATGTGTGTCCAAATCCTAGATGGTCCTCAAAACAGTCATTGCCAAAGGCATGGCCCAATTTTTATGACAAGATATCAAGGAGAGAAAAAGGATGATTTGTTCCGATTATCACGGTAGTAGTACCTCGAGGAATAGGTTGAGGAAGAAGTCGCGCTTATGATGGTCCCCCAGAAGATTGGCGACCACCGCGCCCACCGCGAACACCCCTCCTTTACCACATAAAAACGTCACATGCCTGTATCAATTGTTTTGTTTTTTTCCAGTTAGCCCAAACCCTCAAAAGGAAAGAAATATATATATCAGCACTTAACTCGTCTGTGAACATATATATCAAAGAAAACTCCAGTCCAAAAGAAAATATCAGATGTTAGGTTTTTTCTCATCCCGAATTCATAGATAGAAAAGCACCGGTGGCCGAACTTCACAATCAGTGGAAAATTTATCTATCCCAGTGGCTTAGGACTACTATTATCATTAAGATGATATAACTGAATTAAACAGGGATTATCATAAAACCCATTATGGTCGAGAGAAATGGGAGAAATCTTCCTAGTTTTTTCTCAAGATACAGGAAATTACAGGCGCATTTACCTATTTCATCGCTTCGACCTAAATCTTCGTAAGGAAATAAAAAAAAAAGAGTAAAGCGATTGCCACAAATGTTTTTTAATTTATACAGATCAATGCGTCACAGTTATGTCTTATTTATTTTACCCATCCTCCAAAATATTTTCAATTCGGTTTAGCTAAATCATAGGACGTCGAAATCTTTCTATGTAGTGCATTCCAAATTCTTGCTAGCTATGCCGAAAATCAAGAAACAGAGCACTCTCTATCGAGTATCCACGGACATCCTCGTCCCAAATTAGGCAGATATTTTCTGCAAACTTCTCTTCGTTTGTTTTTTTCATCACGAGAGCGCATCCGCACAACTTCGATTAAAATCCAAAGAATTTGGCCAAAGATACCGCTCGCCGACTCACCTCGTGGAAGCACGCGCCGCGGAGGCGCACGCGTCGACGATCTCGGCCGACAGCAGCAGGTCGCCCCGGTCGCCGGTGGCCCCGTACGACCGCAGGCAGAGGAACGCCGTCCCGAGCAGCCCCGTGTACGCGGTCGGATCGGCCGCTCCGCCCTCGCGCCATGTCGCCTGCACCACCTGATGAACGAATGATTCCACTCAGTTCACTCCCGCGAGGTCCGAAATTCGAGCTCTCGCACGCGAAACATCGCAAACCATGTTTCCAAGCTTCGTTTTTTTCTCCATCGCAAAAGAAAAGGTCGCGTTTTTTCCACGTCCGTACGGATTCCGTTTACCTGGTCCTTGAGAGAGAGGGCCGCCCGGAGGAAGGTCTCCCGGGGGAGGGACAGGTCGGGGGCCCTGGGATCGACGGGGAGGAGGAGGACGGCGGTGGGGTCGAGCCGCTCGCCGCCGCCGCCCCCCCTCCGCCGCCGCCGCCGCCGTTGTTCTCGTGGCCGTCGCGAGAAGCGGCGGCGAACTGCACGGCCGACGACGACATGCTCGCCCGGTCGCTCCGCTGCTGCAACGCTGCTCGATCCTCTCACCTCGGCTTCGTCTGCACTTGCGAAGCTAAGCACGAGCTCGAACCAGAAGTCGAGACGCAGATAGAGAGAGAAAGAAGAGAGAGAGCGCGTGCAGTGCTGCTCCGTGGGTGCACAAGCAGACTCCAGTGGAGTGGCTACGTCCTTATAACACGTCATCCCATTTCGGGGAATCCCGATTTAATTAATCAATTTAATTAAATTGAGCTGCGGTTTAATCAAGCTTGATTAAAATAAAGGGGATTATCCCGACCCCTGAGAACCTCGTGCGGTTTTATTAGCTTGACGATCCCCATGAAAAAAGAATGCGTTTCTGGGGAGTTCGATTCATTTTGTAGATTTAATCGATTAATTAATTGATTAAGGGGCGATCTTCTCCCCGGTTCACGAGAACCACATGGTTTTGCGGACCCATTAAAGAAAGGTCACGCGGCGTTGCGTGGTCGGCGGGGGACACGGCCCAGTTCATCTCCACGTCGACGTGTTAGGCCGACGAGATACGAAGTGAGCCGAGGCCCGTCCGCCACCTGTTTGATAAAATTACCCAACCGAGTGGCGACGGGCCCGAGTATTTTCTATAGATTGGAATCCGTCGTCTTCCGCGCCACCATCATTGTTCTTCCACCGTCCGTTTGAATTCGAAACGATGGACGCTATCTTAGCAGTTTGCTTGACGATGGAATGCCGTGCAGGATAGTTTCTCCGGCTGCGGAGCTTTAAAGCAGTGATCGAAGGCAGCCAAACGTCGCTTGCTGCCGCGTGATATTTACGAGATGAGTAGTCGGAAGTGTCGAAAACTCGGACGAAACTTGCTTCGACATGATCTGATCACGGAAACGATTGATCTACAAGGGGGGGGGATGGGTGTAATACGCGCTCGGGATCGTTCCGATATCCTCCTGAGGAAGCTCGTTTAGTTTCGCATTGGAAGAGGGGACTGACTGATGATCTTAGTGATGACCCTTCTCTGCATAGGTTCGTCCCCGTACAATTTCCGCGAATCTATGGAGCAACGCTCTCTTCCTCCTGTGGAGTCTCTCGTTCTCCAAGTCGTTGAAATGCGGCGAACCTAGACTGTCCAGGTCCTCCGAATTTATCATCTCGCCATCGCTCGTATAAGCCAAGGATGACTTCTTCCCGCGATGGGCGGCCGACCCAGGAGAGTCCATGACGTCGAAGATCGACCCTTTGAGTGGATCGATCTTTTCTGGGTCGTCTTCATCGCCATCGTCGCCGTCGCCGTCGCCGTCGTGGTCTTTCTCTTTGTTCTCGAGGTTATCACTGCTGTCCTTGTGTCTAGGGTAGCCTATTATGTCCTTCAGACTGAAGCTGAAAGCCTTTCCCAGTCTCGTCCCTTCTTTGTGTTCTTTCTCATCGGCGGCGGCGGTCGGGCTCAGAGCCTTCGATTTCCTCGCAATCTCCTTATCGTCCATCTTGATGTTCTTCTCGGAAAGCAGCCTCTTCAACTCTGCGATGTTCTCCATCGCGGCAGCCTCATTAATCCTGAGGCTCTCGATCTCCCGGCTGAAGAATTTCAGGGCATCGTCCTTCTCAGCCACGTCGTCCTTGAGCTGCGAATTCTCAGCACGAGCGATGCTGGCCGCTTCCTTTGCAACGCTCGCTTCGTTCAGCGCTTGCTTGAGTATGTCGCGCAGCTTCATGTTTTCCTCTCTCGATGCCTTGACCATTCTGTCGGCCGCCTTGAGAGACTCGGCGAGCCTGATGTTTTCCTGTTGAGCCGCCGTCTTTTCCTCTTCGGCTCTCCTGATGCATCCCACAAAGCCTGTCTCCTTCCCGTTCCATGCCAGGAGTGACTCTTCAGCCTCTAACCTGAGCCTCTCGCTAGTGTTCTTGTATTGTTCCATCTCTTTTCTTGATTCATCCAAAAGTTCTTTGAACCTGTCTTCGGTGTTCTTCAACTTTTCCGTCAGCATTTCCGCTTCCCCTTTCCAGTGCTCGAGCTCAGCTTGCGTCACGTCGAGCCTCAACTTCACCTGATTCGTCTCCGTCGCTACCTCCTTCAATGCCAAGGCTAAATCGTCCATCGCCTTCTTGCTGTTCTCTTCTGCTTCGCTCGCGGATTTCAGCTCGTTCTTGAGCTTGCTGATCTCATCGAGGAGACCCTCGACCTTCGAAGAGGCCTTCTTCTCTCCCTCGCGGGTGCGAGAAAGGCTTTCCTTCGTCGATTGAAGTTCGGACCTGAGACTTTCGAGGGTCTGTTTCGCGGAAACATTGTCCTTGAAGCAAATTCTCGAGACGTTGGTCGCTTTACCATTTTGCCGCAACTGCTCCTCGAATCTCTCTACCTTCTCTCGTAGCGAACCATTCTCGACCTTCGCCTCCTCGAGCGATATCTTGGTCTGCTCGAGCTGCTTCGTCAAGGCAACCAAAGACTCGAATGTCTTCTCTTCGGATTCCTTTCTGTTTCTCAGTTCTTCCTCTAGCTCCCGAATCCTCCTCTTGCTTTGCGAATCCGCCTCAGCCTCAGCCTCAGCCTCGACGGCTTTCATGTCACTCAACTTCTCTTCCAACTTCTTCAATGCAGCCTCTCGGTCCGCCAATTTGAGCTCGAGCTGCTTTGCCCTTGCGGCTTCGACCCTCAATGGCTCCATATCTTTCTCCTTGACCTTCAGCTGTTGGTTCGCGTTTGCCAACAATCTCTTAACCGAGTTGAGCTCCGTGTATATCTCCGGCACTTTCCGAGCCGCGAAGGCCTCGGCGAGCCTCGTGTTCGCCTCCTCGGCCACCTTTCGCGACTCTCTCAGCTGAATGACCATTTGATCTCTCTCATCCTCCGCCTCGTTCAACTGTTCCCTCAATGTCCTCAGCTCCTCCTCGAGCTCCTCCCCGTACTGCTGCTGCATCCCTGCAACTTCTCGGGACCCTGTTTCAGCACCCAAAATCATTCATTTCAACAATCGGAAACCAGTCGTAAAACTTTCCTGGAATCTATCTATGCATTAAATAAACAAACTCCGATCGACCTAAGGACAATGCCATTACAAAACATGTCTATTTCCCTAACAAACGTGGAGCTTATAGTCGGTGCTAAGATTCGTTGTGACGCACAAACGGTGCGATGCCTCCGGTCGAAGCATTTCCCAGGAAAAAGTGATATTCACGAAGTATGTGCTGGAAAAAAGGACATTACCTTATACCTCAAATCTTAGCCCCCTTCGCGTGGGGCTTCCGGCAGAGAAAAACAAGAGGTACTCGTTTCAGACTTTTCCGATCGCGAAGAGGTTTGATCCCAGCAAAAATCCCGCAGATTTAACAACCCAATACGGAAAACGATGGTCAGATGACTGGAATTGAAGGACAGCAAAGATCATGGAAGGATGAAACTCGAGGTGTCGGAAAATCCGAAACAAGGCGAGATCGCATGAAACGCATTCGAAGATTGCAGATGACAAAGCGAAGACGGGGAAAGGAACATGAACATGCCGTCGCTTCAAGAGATTCGGTCGATCCGTCGGATGCGAGGTTTCTAAATATGGGGGAGATCACAAACGAAACGGGGGCCAGAACGGACCAAGCGTGCTGGACATCTGCAGGGTGAAGTGAAGAACATAGGAAGAGGCCGAAGTTGGCGGGGATTCCACTAAAAGAACAATGGAACAGAGGCGAACGCAACGAAGACAGTTTTGGCATTTCTCCCATCGTTGAAAGTGGAGTCAACCATTTCCATTAGCTCTGTTCCGCTCTTTCCTTTCTATTGTTATTCGATTTGACCGTCAGCAATGTAGACCTCATTGGGCTCGTGCCAAGTGGCGCGATCCCAGGTCATCCAAGATTTTATTTGGAACGATTAATATCACGAAAAATAATAAAAATTAATACATATGTGATAAATTTATACTAAACTAATTTTTTAACTACCAAAAATTTTAAATCAATACATATGTGATCAATTTATTTTTCATTAGTTTCCATCAAATTTAATTGTCAAATTACCCAGTTAAATGACGTATAGTAATTGACAGCTGTATTGGTTTTGAGTTTTACCTCCATTTGTCGGGGGATACCAATCTGTGATTTTTATTGATATTAATTATTAAAAAAATTCAGCCTAATATCCTAAAAATGCCTGCATTCCACCCATTTTATCAAAAAAATTGTACAGACTTTGAATGTATCTAGGAGACGCTTGAACTTATTTTCTTAATGAAATTTAGCCTTCGTTGTCACTAATTACTGTTAATATGCCGTCATGCCCCCATTTGTGGCTAATTATGTCCTTAAACCACCTTTAATTATCAGACTAATCCAACTTAACAAAAAAGGGCATTAAAAAGAAAATAAAACCAAGAGAAAAAAATACATCGTATTAATGTAAAAGTATGAAAAGATAGAATACTTTATCTGTGACATTTACTTAAAATTGATGAGCACTTAAAATTAATTTTCCTTTACGTCTTGGGCCACATCCCTATTACCCCCATTTCAAGAAAGCCCGTCTCAAACGAGGGCAAGGCAAAAGCCCAATCAAGATACACCGGTTCGCTATGCTTATGAACACTTTTAATCCAGGCTTTTTTTTCCTTCCTCGATACTAGGCTTGGATTTCGAATGAACAAATTCAAACGTACTTCCGTACATGCTTACGCGCATCGTTCGCGCCCTACCGGCCCCGCATGTAACGTAAACCTTGTCGAATGTTGGATTTCAATTGAGACTTTGAGCAATTTTGGACCACACCCGCATGTGATTGAATGGAAACGTCAAAGTACTCTCTCTGCACTTTCAAATTGGACCTAAGTCTATGCCAAGGACAGTGTGTAAGGTGGGGCCTTGGCCCTCCTCAACTTCCTTATAATTGTAAATAGTGCCCATTATTTTTAGAAGATTTTCTTTTTGCCCCCACCCAAAAAAAAAAAACATTTGCTTGATAGAGTAACACCCGTTTCCAGTTATAAGGAAAAAAAAATCCTCATTTGTCACTATATTGTGAGGAGGTACTTGCTAAGTAACTGGTTTAACTTAATGTTTATGTTGATCCATATATATAATAAATATGTTGGAGGGTAATATATTTGGAACTTTAAAAAAATTAAATTGAAAATAATTGTGTCATAAAAGGTCCCCCCTCAACTTTTCTATCCTAGGTCCTGCCTGTAATGTGACACTTGCATAGATTTTCTTTCCACATGTTTCGAAACTTCACTTGTATGTTTTTTTTTTTCTAATTTTTCAGATTTTTTGGAAGGAAAACCATAAGCAATAGCACAAAATAAGCAATAAGTTGCAACAAACACTGCCGCAGCCATAACGTTCTTCCCTCTATTAGGTTCCCTTGTTTTCCTAAAGTTTACTCGAGAAGTTTTCTCTCCTCACTTTATCAATGAATTCACTTTACTAACTTGATTGCGATAAGAAAAAAGTGCTAGTCTTGCATATACAAGTTTGGGCTAAACCAAGTGTAAAGTTGAATTTCGCCGAAACCCCTTGCGCATGAAATATAAATGAGACTCGATGTCACATTCCTTCTTGCTATATTTTTTATTTCTCTCTCGAAACCTTATTCGAAATGTCTATTTACGATTAAAGCAAAAGTCATCAGTCAAACTATCCGTTGCAATGTTTAATTTGTGAACGTTTGTTACCTTTTTCGCTAGGCCATTCTACGTCAATTTTCCAAGCCGTTGTTTGATTTTGTTTTTTCAACTTTCGTTTAACCTCTTTCTCTTATGAGGCTCCATTTATTTCGCAAATAAATTTTTTAGAAAAACATTTTCCTCATTTTTCAATATTTGGTTCGTCTAAAAGAATCAGTTAACAGAAAACATTTACTTAAATTAACGAAATTATTCTCATTTTAAAAAATAATCATTTTTCTAAATATAACTAGATATCGTCGCTTGGGTACAAAAACCCCAAAGCTGATTCTTGAGTCCTTAATGTCCAAATTAGGTCTATGACGCCCAAGCCTAGATTTATGAAGGTTGGGCCCATGACCCCAATGCTTGTGCCTAGGTTCTTCATGCCCGCTTATGGGTCCATCAAAGCCAAGCTTGGACCTCAATGCCCTAGTCTTGAAGCTCCGATGCCTGTGCTTGACGCCCCGGCACTTTGGCCTGAGTCCATAGAGACCAAGTGCGGAATCCTAGTATCCAAGCTTGAATCCCCAACACCCAAACCGAGGTCCATAAAGGTCTTGGGTCCTTAGTGTTAGGACTTGAGCCCCTGGTGCCTGAGCCTGGGTCTATCAAAGCCCAAACTTAGGACCCTAGTGCCTATGCTTGGGTTCATCAAGGTCAAGCCTAGTACCCTCGCACTCGCACCTCGGTCTATCAAGGTTAAGCCCAGGACCTAGGTGCTAGTGCCCCAATCCCAATGTCCTCATTGAGGTCCATCAAGGTCAAACTCAAGACTCTGGTGCTCATACTCGGTTTTTCGGTTGCCCATACACAAGTTACTAATGTCTAAATAATGTATGTTTATTTAAGAAAATCAAATTAGATTTTCCATACCAAATGAGGATAAACATTTCTCAATTGATTTTTAACTTTCAGC
The DNA here is from genome assembly GCA_014182515.1 of Eucalyptus microcorys. NCBI lineage: Eukaryota > Viridiplantae > Streptophyta > Magnoliopsida > Myrtales > Myrtaceae > Eucalyptus > Eucalyptus microcorys. The sequence continues at coordinate 48,478,693 of CM024569.1, read as the reverse complement.
CAAACATTGAAAATATTGTCAAATTCCTAGAAAATGACTTTATGAAAAATATTTGCCAAAAGTATCACACTTTCCCAAAACGAACAAAGCCTAAATATCAACATGTACTTTATCGGTCCATAGACCAAAATTATAATGAAACACACTGTTCTTCTCTCCTCTCTCTCTCCCAACTGATATCTCATTTCCATTGTTCTCGCTATACTCACATAATGCAATGCACAATGATCAGAAGGTCTATTCAACCACAACGGGTAATCGCTTCCTACTTCGACGATCTCAAAAATTATCCTTAAGAATATCGTTTGCACACCTTATATGTTCATGATTTTCCTTTCCATTTGACGGTTCTCAGAATTTCACACCATCTTCTTTCTCTAAGTTTTTACCATCCATCCAATGACATTTACAGATTATTTCCCCTCAATTTCAGTAGTATATACTTACCTATCCAACAAAATAAAGACCGATCTTCCACATCTAACATCCAATCCACAAATTTTTTCTTTTATTTTTTGCTTCAATTACTACAGTTTCCATCTTCTAGAAGTGGAATTAACCCTTCCTCCAAAATGACCAACAAAAATCGAAATTCAAAAAAAAAAAAAAAAAAATCATTAAGCCACAAAAAAAATTGAAAGCTCTCATGCTGACTTCTCAAAGGTGCTTTTCTTGACCGTATTATTCCTCCTCCTTTTTTATATGGAAAAAAAGTACAGCTATTTCATTTTCTTCCCAGAAGCCAGCATACAAGAGCAATCTGTTCATATTTATAAAAGAGGAGTAGGAACAAAGCTCAGATGAGCCAAGCTCTCAAGTCTGTCTTGGCAATGTTCTGTTTATCTTTATCACAGAGGATCTGGGCAACTGTTTATTTTATGAGATTATATTCAGAAGTGATGAAAGCACGGTCATGACTCATCACCAAGATTCTGCTTTCTTCCCCACCTTTTCTTTTATAAATTTCTTTCAAAATTAGCTTTTGGACAGCACTCACATATATTAAAGAGAAAGAGAAAGGAAAAAGGAAAAGAAAAGTTTTGCCTACCATTAGGGTGTCCTAAGCCTCTACAAATCCCACCCACCTGAAAAAAGAATGAGCAAAAATCATGATCCATTAGTTCTATTTTATTTGTTGTTTTCCCCACCCCCCTCTCTCTTCACTTTTCCTTTTGTTTCTCCTGCGCCAGGTTGAGATTCTGATGCACACAACTCTCTCGAGTAGGTCCTCGTGATCTGCCCAAGTTACAAAAAGAGCCATCTCTTTCCTACTCAGAAAAGCATGGGATTTCAAAAAGGCTTTCGAGAGAAAGGAGAGGGACCTGTGTATGTGTCGAATGATGAAGAAAACCCGTCTTACCACCATGTGGAAATGCTTTTGAAACACCGCTGCAAACCCGAGAACGAGAAAAAGTGGAGAGAATAAAAGAAAAAAAAAGAGATTTTCATCTTCGACCCATTTATTAATTTCGAAATCGAGAGGACGTGGTAGGAGAAAACCAATTAGGACGGCTTGTGAATTTTTTCTCTCAAAGCGACTTTTCCTCCGTTTTCTTTCTTTTGAATACCATTCTTCTTCCGACAAAAATCTCTCTTTCTCCCCATCTTCCTTTTCTTTACTTCACTCCTTTATCTTCTTTCCACTTTGCTTTTTTTTACCCAAATGTAAAAAGGGCAAAAGAAAGCCCGGACTCGAGAGTCGTATCAACTAAAGAAAGACACGACCTCGACTCGTGTCGCTAAACGTGCACCATCCACAGTACCATAGAATATGCACCCTAAACCCCACGTAGAACGAGACATCTCCCCCTTCATTTATTATAATACACGGTAGAGTTTCCGAAACGCTTTCACGAGGAAGCTGACCCTTGAAGCATCTTATTTTCACGTAATTCGAATTAATATCGTTTTCTCTATCGCGACGTGATCGGTTTGGATGGGCAAGAACGTCGTGATCAATCCTCTAGGAAGGCTCTGGCATGTTTCGCTATCTGATGGGCAATTCAGTCGCGATCATAGGGGGGGTGGGGGGAGATGAGGGGGCCCTTCTTTAGCTGGCAGCCGCAACGGAGCAAAGAAAAAGGAAAAGTTTTGGGGACAATTTTTTCTTTTCATACGGGAAAAGATATGTGGCTACAGATTACGAAGTCTTTTGATTCCCCGACACGCTTGTTCATTTTTCCAACCACTGGAAATTGACTCGTGGGTCATCTCAATGGCGAGTGCGTGATAAGAGCTGTTGTCTGCTCATCGTTATTTTATGTCATGAGCGAATTTTCATGGATGATGGGCGGGAGATAGGCGCTCCTAATCTTGAAATTCGAGATGGGTTTCGAGGTTTGGAGGATGAGATGATGATGGGCATGGTCGGGTTTTTATGATGCCAGATTCGTCCCTCAGTTTTATGTGAGTTATGTGAAGTATACATAAAGTCGATAACATCGATATCGTTTTCTGCTGTACCGATGTCGGCATTACGATTAGTCTCTCGATTTCATGTAAGTTCTATAAAGTATATGTAAGTTCGTAACATCGATATCGTTTTTTGTCGTACCGACGCTGGTACTATAATCAGTCGTAGTTCCAGGTGTTGATTATTAGGATTCCCAAAAGCATGATATGAGACCCCTAACGAAGGAAGAAAGCCATAACAATATCACGCCGACGAATCACTAACTCCGGAGTTTCATCATGAATTAATTAATTGTCGATGGTGGAACCTTTAAGAAGGAGTTATATTATTTTTCAGGCTATAAAACTTTGGAATTGCTCTTAATAAATTAGGCATAGATTCTCTCCTCATCGAATCCTAAAAATTTGTGCCGTTTGGTGAGTCTACGTATATGGCGATCGTGTAGGGTCAAAAAATGAAGGAAAAAAAAAAAAGGAATCCGGGGAGGAGTTGCTTACCAAAATCTCTGAACCCCCAACGTGGTGGTTCCATCAGCCTATTGACTCCCCATTTTGCAATTATTTATGCTAAGAATCATTTCACACATCAAAAATCCTCCCAAAAAAATAAAATTAAAAACCTAAACCCTAATGGGTTTTCTATACTTCAATAACCCGCCGAATTTCCCAAGTCCTGTGCTGCTTTTGCAGGCTCCAATATCGTTGGAAATCCAAGGATTTTGCTCCAATCATTGTCGAGGCAGGGCGATTTTGGGGGCAGCTTTTCCTCCCCCATGGAGAGAAAACAATGATTACCCCAAAAAATACACTAAACCCAAAACGTACTTCCTAAGTTTTCGGCCCGTCCAGCTGCTTGCATTTTGATAACATCGATACCGTGCGAAAATCAAAGTGTTCGGGCAGGGGGAAGTAAAGCGGAGCTGCGCCGATTTGAAAGCAATCGGTTCTAGAAACACGACCCTTGGACTCCACATACGAACGAGCAAAGAGCTGCGGTCGTGTCCCACTCATCTACTCAGTCTTTGAATATTAGGGTTTCTGTTTGAATATCGAAATGTAGCTTTCTGCATCCGGTTTTTCTGCGTTCACAAGAAGAAAGTCGTACTGTCCCATCTCGATTGTAAGATCCACGATTATGCATGTATCGCTGTGTGAAGTCGAAAGAACCCGAAACTTATCCGGACTCACAGCAATTTCGAACGAAGTCTGCATCCAGTTTTTATTTGGGTATCTATCAGTTTGCTGAACAGGGGGTACTTTTGGTCTTTATCGCGATTCATCGATGCTTTTCGCATCTTTGTTCGCTATGACAGGACGCGAGATGTCGAGCCGGATATCACTGTCGAGTCTAAACTTTGGGGAGGGCGACAATACTTCCTCTTTTTACCGTGCAATAAAGCCTACGGAATTCGTCAGTTTGGTGATGCATAGAGCATTTCAGGTTATGTTTGTTTAAGTGAAAAGAAATTTTCCGCGAATTTGTTTTCTAGACTTTCATGCGTTTGGTTTATTAAAAAATGATTGGTCAACGAAAAGCCATTTATGATAAAATAAAATATGCATACTTAAAATTAGGAAAATATATTCTTTAACTCAGAAAGGGAAAAAAATTTCCGTTATTGTCATGTTTTCTTGGAAACAAACAAACCCTTTAATGTGCCTCTAAATCCAAGACTCGTGACTTATCGGGAACGCCATTTTCTTGCCCTAGTCTTATTGTATACCATGTATAGACCAATTTGAGATTTGTCAAAAGAATTTATATAAATTAGGGTCAATATTATGAAAAGTTTCAAAATGGTGCATTTGTGACAAATTGACCCAAATTAATTTTTCTATTATGAAAAACCCAAAATTGGTATATATGTACATATTTAGCCTCCATTAGTTTCTATTCAATTTTGTTGTTAAATTGTTAAGTTGAATAATATGTTATGGATATGCCGATTTAGGATTTGCCCTTCATTCATCACAACGGTATCAATTGTGTGGTTTTTCGTAATATTAATTCAATTTAATAAAAATAAATAGCTAATAAATTTGTCATAAATATATCGATTTTTTATTTTTTATCATAAAAAATTAATTCGAAATAAATTTATCATAAATATATTAATTTAGATTTTTTATGGTATTAGCCGTATAAATTACTAAAGAAGGTACTAAAATCTTGCTCGGTTTTGGGGCTGGGGTCAGAGCATATAAATACAAATGACTCGGAATTTCAGGCGGTGTTTTTGTTTTCTTTTATTTTTATTTTTTTTCTGGGGATGGGCCATGATGGATGGTCACATAACAAAAAGGCCAAAAAAAGGAAAGTAAGGAGAAGGATGAGGGGCTTGGGATGTCACTTTCTGTCATGCACAAGTAAGCTTTTTCTCCACAGGGCGCAGCGAAAAAGCAGCTCCTCTTTATTTGAATCGATTCAGTGATGACGTATGTAATATATGTTAAGAAAATATTTTTTGCGCATCGATGCACTGCACTTATATCACGCGATAACGACAACCAAATATAAAACAACGATTAATAGAAGCAGAATACCAAAACTTCATCAAGCACATATCTTATTTTCGAATAACATATTTAATCGGTTGCATCGTGTATAAAAAGAGAAAATAACATAGATAGTCCCAGAACTTTAATTCAATACGCAATGTCGTCTCTGAACTTTTTTAATTCGTGTAATGTGATTTATAGATCGCGATTTAACGTGTAATGTCATCCCTAAATTTTTAATTTGTTTGACGCGATTCATGAATGCATTGAACATCTACTAATAGTTCAAGACGAAATCACACTGAACAATTGCAAGTTGCAGAGACGATATTGCAAATTAAGTCAATATTCACGGGACCGCAGTACCAAAGTTAAGAGTTCGAAGAAGAAACGATATTGCACGTCACATTAAAGTTGAAGGACTATGTGTGTCGTTGTCGAGGGGCGAAGTTACTATTTTTGGGTGGGGCCGTTTTCTGGAGACACGAGGAGGAGCTCGCACGTGCTGCTGTCCAATGAGAGAGATGGGAAAGGAGGAAGGAGGGAAGGGGGCGGGCGGTGGGTCCCGGTAATCCGGGATGACAATCGCTACAGCTAATCTTGGAAAAATTGAATACCCTTTTCCCCCACTTACTCCTGTCGTTTTGCTTGTCGCGGTCGCCCGCGTCTCAACAGCTGCGTTACCTGCCCTCTCTATTGTCTAAGTCCTTAATAGAAAAAAAAAAAAAAAAAAAAAAAAAAAAAAAAAGGGAAAATTTTCCCTAATTCAATTTGCACCCTTTTCAAAAGGAGGGGGAAAAAGAGCTTTCCTTTCGAAAGAAAAAAGAAATGCAAAAAAATCGGCTGTAGAGAATGGCGCTATTCAGCTTATTTGGACAAGAAATGTTTATTTCGTTAATTAAAATGTTTAATTGGAGCATAGACACGATGAGATGCGGACCGTACTTGATTTTCGAACCGCTGCCCAAAGCACACGTCGTCGAAAAGAGAGGATCGTGTGGTGGTGGTGGAAAATCGGGCAACTCTCGAAACAAGCGGTTAAAAAGTGATTATTGATGTGTTTTAGGGTCAAATCGGGGAAAAATCTGTGGTGATTGATTTGGAAGCCGCATTCATAATTCCTAATGGGGTCGAGGCAAAGAGAAGTGTAATTACTAATTAGAGACAAAATCGTGACTTTTAAAGAAACAATATAAGAAAAAACGTAATTGCCAGAAAAATCAAATGGCGAAATTATAATATCGCAATAATTTTAAGCGTTGAAAAATCTCAAGGCTTGGAATAAAATTTCCTAAAAGTGGGGGTAAGATTCGAGAAATGTTGCGTGCTCATGCTCGATTCATCCAACTTTTGCGAGTACGATGCATGTGCAATTGATGGGACCAAAAGCGATCACACGGACTAGGCCACAACGCCTATTCCATGCTAGGTCTAAAACCCCATGACTCGAGAGAAAGCGCGTCGATCATCCCCTATTCAATCCAACTCGAGCTCAACAAATTCCGTCGGCAGAGTATTCCCACATCAACATCGGTCCGATACGGAGTGAACCCATATAGCAAGCAATGACGCTAGGCAGAAACCAAACAACTTGCTTAAAATACACGGTCATTCGTGCTCGATGGTACAAATAGATTCGAACATGCTCCTCACGCGTTGATTTTCGGTAACATAATTTTTTCTTTTGTTATTTTATGAGTAAATGTGGCAAACGTGCATTATTTATTATTTCCAGCTAGATTAAAAAAAATCACGGACGCATAAAAATTAACACTATGCTTTTTTTTATATATATGTATACGATAATAAAATAATGACACGGGGTTCTGGAATCGCGGCGACTTTTTGGATTAAAGCTAAATCGGCCCCGAGCACAAAAGTCAAGCTCATCGCCCCGAGTTTTCAACCCTCGCCGCGTGGCCGATTAATCGCGCGATGCCCCGATGATTCGCCGACGCCCGTTGCCGATCTACCCCCGCTCGGCTCGGCTCCAGCCGGGCCGGGCTGAGCCGAGCCGAGCCGCGACGCCGAAGGGACGAGGAAAATGTCTGTCTGCTGAGGTGCTTTGGTATATGCTCGGGCGAGAGCATATTCACATTTTCCATGGAATGTTTTGTCGAAAATCAAGGCTATTAATAATCACATTAATTTTTGCATATCCCTTCTTGCTCCGCAAACCGTCCGTACCTTAATTATTATTACTTTTTTTAAAGAAATCTATGGAGCGATAATTTTGATGAATATTTCCCGTTGATGACGGATCGATTTTTAACACCTGGGTCAGATGATTTGGTTGGTGCGGATTTCTTTATCGTCACATTCCATGTCGCCGCGCGCCACGTGCGAGCAAGACTCGAGGCCTCTCGGAATTTTTTAGTTGTCCCATTACTTGACCAACCTCTTGATTTTAATTGGGCTGGGCATGTAATTTCAAGTTATCGAGAGCACAACGTGGACTTCACAGTAAACGTATAGGTCTAATGAGATCGATGTGAAGGTATAAAAGATCCTATGTTGGTTTGTGTTTCGATCTCACTTTCTTTACTTATTTGAAATCCTACATCCATGTCAAATCAAGCACCTTAAAATAATTACAAAATATAGATAATAATATCTCCTAGATGTGGTAAGTTTGTCGGGATAGTTTCTATGACATTCCATTACAAATACTCAACTAAATTGGTAATTTTCTATTGACTGTCCCTTCTAACTTACTACATTTCTTAGAAATTGAATTTGTGGGCTAATCTCAACATACCTCATTGAGAGTCAAAGCTAGATGATTTTTGTCTATTTTCAATTTTCTCTTGCTTGGTTGAACAAGTTTCCTTATTCTAGTTTTTGAATTATAGATAGCAATGTTACTTATATTTATATTAACTTTGGGTATAATAGTAAGGTGATGTCCAGGTCAGTTTCTACGCATTTCGACCAATCAATTTTCCCAAGCGATTGAGAATGTATTTATATTTATATTTAGCTGGATTTTCGTGTTCCAATGTCTAAACTTGAAACAAACTAACAGGAGATTTGATTGAATGAAGATTTGTCCAATAACAATTTAGGGAAAATATAGCTCACTATGAGAGGAAATTACACAAAACTTGTTTGAACTCTAAACTTTATTGTATTACGGTCGTTAGCCTTCCGTTTTATTTACTGGTAGCGTGTGTAATACACATCACTTTAAAGAAGCAAATATGTGATTTTCATATTATTTTTGATATAATCTATCTTTTACCTTTGATTTCTATTGAAAAAATGAAAAAAAAAATAGAGATAAAATGAAATGATTAATCAAAAGCTATGGTGATTTTATTAAATAATTTGTTTACCAATCATTCATTTTGTTTTATTAATTCACATCTAAAAAAATAATGCGTATTTAATTTTTGTTATTTGACATTTTTTTTTATTAAAGCCTCTTTTTCCCCTTCATTGGGTTTCTTTTTATTGAAGTAAATATTATTTCAAATAAGAATCAAAAGTGCCATCATTTTCTCAAATAAGGGTATGAAGTGAATTTTATTTCAAGTAAGACTCTGAAGTAAATATTATTTTAAATAAAAGCCTAAAGTAGTAATATCAAATTTAAAGAAAGGCCTTACTTCATCGGTTGATCAAGAGTATTTTTGTCTTTTTAATTTTTAATTTTTTTTCCACAATAAGCAATAAAAAAAAACTAAAACTTTGAAAAAAGAAAAAGAAACACATAAGCCCTCCACTTGTGGCCACCGCCCCATCATTGGTGGGGTGGTGACGATGGCTGGCAAGGTCACCAGTGGCTTGGCGAGGGCCAGCAAGCCTTGTCAACCAAAAGTGAGGGGGGTCGACCTTTGCCTAGATTTAGGATAGGGCTGCTGCCTTCTCTCGTTTTTGGTGAGGGTCAACAACAACCCTGCCAGTCCATCGCCACCACTCCATCAGAGATTGGGTAGCGGTGGGCCTCTCGCTTGTATTTTTTTTTAATATAAAAATACCTTTTATGATTTTTAATCTAATTTAATTAAAATTTAGGTTAAAATTGTCTATGGAGGAAAATGCCCATGATCGGTTAGAGTATTTTGTCAGTGGATGAGATTAAGCCCTTATTTGAAACAATTATGATTACTTTGAGTTTTTATTTGAGAAAATGAGAATACTGCAAACTTTTACTTGGAATTTTTCATTTTTTCTAGAGAAAATTCTAAATAAGGATATAAAATGTATTTTTTTTTTCAAATAAGGGTTCGAAATGGACTTAATTTCAAATAAGGGTTTAAAGCGGTCAAATCATCTCAAATAAGGGTTCGAAATGGGCTTAATTTCAAATAAGGGTTTAAAGCGGTCAAATCATCTCAAATAAAGGTTTAAAATGAAACTTATTTCAAATAAATATATGAATTAGTTATATCAGTTTCAAAAAAAGAGCATAACCTCTTAAATCAAATTGCACTTTCGTCTTTTACTTTTTAAATATTTTTATTTATTTCTTTTTCTTTCATTTTTATTTTCTTCTTCCCCCTTCCCTTTGCTGGTCATGGCGGAGGTCACCAAACTTAGGTGAGGGCGATCGTTGCTTGATGCCGACGAGGGCAATTGTTACTTGACATTGGCTAAGGTGACCCTCGTTAGCCCAACTGAAGGCAAGGGTTGCTGTCACCAGATCTAGCGAGGAATGCCCTCGCCTTGAGTGAGCAATTTCGCAAGCCATCGATAATGATGGTCGAAGAAAGGAAGAGAAAAAAAGAAGGAAATTTTTAAAAAAATTAAGAAATATAATTATAAATTTTTCAAGCAAAATACTCTTTCTCTGATAACTAGGATAGTCATCGGCCAGTCCAAGGCCATTATTTAAGATTATTTAGTCATTTCATGTTTTTATTTGAGACAATTTAATCACTTTAAACTCTTATTTAAAATAAAATTGATCTACAAGTTTTAATTGAAAAAACATGGCATTTCAAACTTTTTTAGAATTTTTTATTTTTTTATACGATCGACTCCGTAACTCCTCACCACCCCCAAAATATCTTTCTCGAGGCTGGTACGACCGGCTACATCCGGTTGGCAGAGAGTTTGCATTTAGCTCGCATTTTGGGTTCATTTCATTTCGCTGCAAATGCACACCCCAGGGCACTTAACCCTGGTCAGATTCTAACCCCGGTGCCCGACTCCGAGCTGGTTTATTTAAAGAGAGAGAAAGCGTATGACCACCAGCTGGCCAGTGATATTGCTTCTCCGATCTCTCCCAATCCCCCCCTCACTCTCCCCCAAAAACCAGTCTCTGGTTTTCCTCTCTCCCCTGCACACACATTCTCTCTCTTCCTTCCCACCATTATTACAGAAACAGCAGACTGCGTAGTGTTGAAAAACTTGATCCACAATTGATTGGGTAATGATGATCTAGAGTAGAGGGAGAGAGAGAGAGAGAGAGAGAGAGAGAGCATAAATTCAGCGCAAGCCGTTGATTGGTGATTGGTGACATCTGTTCTGGGTTGGGTTTGGGTTTGGGTTTGGGTTGGTCTTTTTGCTTGTGAGAGTTTTATTCTTTCTTCTCCCTCTGTGCATGAATTTTCTTGGGCCATGCTCATGCATTCTCCTCCTCTTTCTTCATCACCATCATCATCGTCTCTGGCTTTGATGGGTTGGCGAGGGGGGGAGCTGAGGGAGAGGGAGAGGAGAGGAGAGAGGAGCGGCTGTGCGTTCGCGTGCAGGGCTGCACGAGGTGGTCTCGTTTCGGGCGCAGGCGCTCTGCTTCCATGGCTGCTTTTAAATAAGACGCCAAAAGACAACCTTTTTGCTCTCTCGAGTGTCATGAACTCGCACTGAAAGTGCGCGCCGAACCGAGAAGAAGAAGAAGAAGAAGAAGAAAGAGAAACCACCCCTTAGAAAACACGAAAAAGAGTAAATAGTAAAAAGAGCAAGCTTGATCTTACTTGATCTAAAACATTAAGATCCTTCTCTGTTCGAGAGAAGTCACAGTCCCGCTTTTTCCAGACATGAAGAGACTTGGCAGCTCAGATTCGTTGGGTGCTTTGATGTCCATCTGCCCACCTTCAGGTTCAACTTCTTAAAATTAAATTAAAAATCCTTCCTTTCTTTGCTTCTTTCTTTGTTGTCTTCTTTGGAACTTGCCTTTCTTTTCACAAGATTCACAAGCACTAGCAATGCTTAGTTTTGCATAAAGTGAGAGACCCATGTGACACATGCTCTGCTGGTCCTCCTCATACATGCACCTTTTCAACTGCATCGATCTCTCGCGGAATATCAATTATTCCATCAAAAACCAGAATTTCTGTCCTTTTTCTTTTTCTTTCCAGACAAGAGAACAACCAAAAAGGAAGCAAGAAAAAGACCAATTTTGATTCAATTCCAAGAACTTCACGCCCCTCCTTTTCTGGGTTTTTTCAATCTCAGCTTATTCTCCTGATTTGAACTGATTCGGAGGAACTGCAGCACAATCCCAAAAACCAGCATTTTCTTCCTCCTTTCCTGACCCAAAAAAAAGAAGCAAGAAGAAACAACAGTCCCGATCCAATTTTCAACGTGCTCGCCAATTCATTTCTGGGTTTCGATCTCGAGCCTAACCCATCAATCTTTTTCCGTGTTTCATCTCGATCCAGAGGAACTGCAGCACAGTCCGAGAAACGGCAACCCCATCTACCACAGCAGGGACCTGCAGTCCATGCTGGAGCTGGGCCTCGACGAGGAAGGCTGCGTGGAGGACCAGTCCGCCGCCGGCGGGGGGCACGTCGGCGGCGAGAAGAAGCGGCGGCTGAGCATCGACCAGGTCAAGGCCCTGGAGAAGAACTTCGAGGTCGAGAACAAGCTCGAGCCGGAGCGGAAGGTGAAGCTGGCCCAGGAGCTGGGGCTGCAGCCGCGCCAGGTGGCCGTGTGGTTCCAGAACCGCCGCGCGCGGTGGAAGACGAAGCAGCTGGAGCGGGACTACGGCGTGCTCAAGGCCAACTACGAGGCGCTCAAGCTCAGCTACGACGCCCTCAAGCACGACAACGAGGCCCTTCACAAGGAGGTAAGAAAAAAAACAACAACACACGACCGAACACTGTGCATGGGTCAAAATGCGAGTGATGTGATGACGTCATATATGGACTGCGGTCGTAGATCGGTGAAATTATTTATCTTGGTACGGTGAATCGTTCGTCACATGATTATCTTGTCCTGCCCCTAGGATGAGAAATATTAGAAATTGAATTAGAGTAACTTAGGGTTTTGATGTAGGCTCATGGTGACCAAAGTAGAGTCTTAAGTTGCGATAAATTTCGTGACATCTTTAGGAAAATGTCTCTAGCTTGTGTAATTTCCATAATTGATCTTAAGTGTAGTTTCAAAACTAAAGGAATTGGATTCCATAAATATATCACTCGAAACCGCATAATTAACATATACATAAATAATCCAATGCTTGAGTATTTGTTTTGATCACTAATATGATCTTTAAAATGCGTTATTCAATTTTCATGATTTTTTTTTTTTTGGTTGAATATGGTTCCGTAATTGTCATTTGATAATCTGTCGTACCGATTCGTTTACTTAATTTTGTGAATCGATTTTTGCCGCAGATAAAAGAGCTGAAATCGAAACTCCGGGAAGATGACGACAACCCCGAGAGCAATCTCTCCGTCAAAGAAGAGGTCATCATCCCCGGCCACGACATGTCCGACAAGATCCGGGCCACGGACGACGGCGACGACACCAAACCCTCTCCTCCCCCTCCGATCACCGCTCTGCCTCACGAGCTGAGCTTCAACAATGGCGGGCTCAAGGACGGGTCGTCCGACAGCGACTCAAGTGCGATTGTGAACGAAGAGAACGCGGCGACCAGCAGCAGCAGCCCGAACCCTGCCGTCCAGAGCCACGGCGGGTTCTTGAAATTCATGGGGTCGTCGTCCTCTTCGGCCTCCCCACCGCCGCCACCGGCTTCCTTCGGCGGGTGCTTCAGCTTCCAGTTCCAGCGAGCGTACCAGCCTCAGCCTCAGCCTCCTCATCACCACCACCACCACAGTCCGTACGTGAAGATGGAGGAGCACAATTTCCTCGGCGGCGAGGAGGACTGCAACTTCTTCTCCGACGAGCAGGCTCCGACGATGCATTGGTACTGCCCCGATCAGTGGAACTGATGGATACGAACTTCTCTCGTCGGATGGGACTGCAGATTAGAGATCGAAAAAAAAAATGTAGGGCGACAAATCCCTAGCTTTATGTGCTTGCGAAGTGAAACAAACTTTCGGGTACATGATCGCACGAATCACTTCGACCCAGCACGGCATGACTCGACATGACGAGAATAAGATCGAGATAGTGAGAGAGAGGGGTTTGGGCACGGACCGACAATTCGAGTAGTATGCAGTTCCTTATTTTGCACGGGGAGTTCTGGTTATAGGATGCAAATTAGAATTGAATATGATGCGATATGGTAATGTTTTTGTTTCCCTCTTGTGATGGATAATGAGAATTCAGCATGGACAAGGGGTGAATAAGAAGAGTTTCTCAAAATTTCAAAGCCATGAGACAATGTCAATATGTGATCAATTATGCTCCTGATCAACCCAATATGCAGCAAATCTGACCAAAATTATTATAAAAAAAAAAAATGACATTGGGAAGGAACGGTTGGCTTGTCATAAAGAGAGTTGCCAGTTGTTGAATAGTCACAATCGGCGATTAGAGTTAGGGAAAGATAGTTGGCACAAGACTGCACGTGCCTTGTGGTCCCTGGACGACAATCCACCGCAATGGCAATTAGGGGATATGACAAATTGGACATGGCAGCGAGAACGGGACCGAAGGTATTTGGATTAACCCACTTCAAGTATTGTCCATTTTGACTAGTCACTATCGAGTTTCATACTTTCTTTGGAGGTTATCTATTTTGATGGTGCTCTCACTTGTGTACGTTGGATACTAAAATTCCGTTTCTAAAATGATGCCGTTTCACCAAGTAGCACTTTTTAAATTTTGTAGCGCTTTCTCCTTATTCAGTGCATAATTTGGTATAATCTTGACCCTCTCGTCTTCCTAAAAGTTTGCCTTGAGCCACTCCTTATCCAAGCTTGTTTGCCCGACATTCACTCCCCATTTTCATTGATCAGACTTCGTTGTTATGAGTCTACAAGCTTCTTCGTCATTTGTTCCCGAATCACTCACCCACTACAGAGTGTCCCAATCTATACTATAAAATGACATTTGTAGATTAAGTTACTTGATATACCGTATGCTTTGACGTATCCCATGCCAAACCTCATTATTTTTGTCCTCTAGCATACGGTAGGCAATTTCTCAAGGAGGTCATTGATTTAATTGTGCTTTTATCTAAACATGTTTGCATCGAAGTCCCGATATCGAACGTTATTGTCATGTTAAAAGGCTTGTTTTGTGAGTTAGTTCTAGTTTTACATGTACTATTCAGGAGCACTCTCTTTTGTTTAGTGCATAATTTGATTTGTTCTTATCTCTTTCACCAACCTAGAAATCTAAAAGAAATCGCTCTTTGTCTTAGCCCATTTGCCCCAACGAACACTCCTCGTCATGTTTTGTATGAAATACTTATGCTTTTTGCTACTTGTTTTTTTTTAAAGCACGTTGCACAAATATACTGAAATTCATGAGACGAGACAAAAGATATTTGCGACACTTTAACTTGAATGATAAACTTCGTATATCGGATATCACGAATTACGACGTTCAATTAACGACAATCGCTCCAAACACCAAAAATATTAAATAATCAACGTACGAACTTAATGGAATTTAAATTCAACTTAAAAAAATTCAAAATTTTTTCTATTGACAACGCTAGGATAAAACAAGAAAGAACTGTACGTTCATATGAACCAAATTTCTCTCCTGCTATTTTTCAAAGGAAAACCGATATCACTGCCTTGCTATTTATTATTCGAATTATCCGACCTGTGATTTTCACGACCGTCCGCAAGCTCTCGCTCGTTTCGGCAGGGGATAATGGCTTCCCTCGGCCTTCGTCACCCTTCTTCCTCCGTCTTCTCGAGCTCCCAGTACGCTCTCTCTCTCTCTATCGTGCCCGTGAAACAGCGTGCAAAGTGCGGTGATTATAGAATTCGCTTCCGTTGGCATGTAGTGCTTACCTGCCCTGTTTCTTTATTTAATGGGACCTGGAATCGTGTCTTGTGTGCTCTGCTCTTAAAGCGACGTCCTTTGCTCGCGTCGGGAAATTCCGGATGATGGGTTGACGCCGATTCCGATGGGAATTCTGAAAGTTCTGGGATTTAGAGCATTCGATTCATTTAATTTTTGTGGGTGGTGGGTGGTGAAAACTGGGGGAGGTGTTGAGATCTGGGATCAGCTGGGTTCTCCTCGTTCTCAGCGATATAAATATTCTGCTGTAGATGGTGGCTCTTGACTTGATTGTTTCGCTTCTCTTATAAATTGAATTGGGCTGATCCCAAAAGGAGAGGAAGAGACGGTCCGCCGATAATTTGTGCTGGACTCTGGCTTTTGTGGTGAGGATGCGATTTGTTCCTGCGGCCAGTTTGCGGGTTCATTTCAGGCATGCCTTACTAAAAAGCAGTATTCTTAACTAGTGTGTATTGTTAACTAGCGTCCAGAGCGTTCGAATTCTGAAGCACCGAATACAGAGAACGTGAGAAAAAGCAATGTATTTGAAACTGCAAACTGTCCTCTTTTGTTCATTAAGGAGTGCCCTTTATATTATAAGCTTTGCAACTTGTGATAAAGAAAATGAACCTCTTATGGACTATGCTGTGGGGTATTTTGACTTGCAACCTAAGTTGTTTTCAAGAAGACAATGTATAATTTCGGGAATTCAATTGCAATGTGTCGGTAGTTTTGATATCCCAAGCACACTTTATGATGAATGAGGAAGGATGACTAATTATTTCTTTTCTCCAGACAACATAGTTGTAAGCATGGAGTGAGTGCATCATACCTCTCCAAATCCGGTGTGTTCTTGAGGATTCCAAGCAAGCCCTGTAGATTAAGGGGTATCGGAAAAGCGACATATGCGGTACTTTCTGGGGAGGATGATCTCTTACCCTATTCCTTTAACAACGGGGCGGCCTCAAGGAAAAATGTTGTAATAGATGAACAAGCACTGCCCAAAAGGGTTCGTGTTGACTCCAATGGTGTAGCGTTTGGGACACTTGCTGCTGAAATAACACCTAACACTCAAGGGTTTTTTCCTAATGAAGATGTGTATGACCTTGATGTACCTTCAGAAGGATTTTCGTCAATTCTGGAGGCAATTGAAGACATTTGTCAAGGCAAGGTTGGAGCTTCCTTGCCAATCAATTCATTTGTCGTTGATCTACCCAATCAAAGTTCTTCCCCTCATCTGTTATTTTGAGATGGGAATGGGATTAGGATATTAAATTCTGTGTGTTCTTGCAGTTTGTTATTGTTGTAGATGATGAAGACAGAGAAAATGAGGGAGATTTAATAATGGCAGCATCTTTGGTAACGCCTGAAGCTATGGCCTTTATAGTCAAGCATGGCACTGGAATCGTATGTGTGAGCATGAGAGAAGAAGACTTGGAGAGGCTGCAACTTCCCTTGATGGTGACCCATAAGGAGAATCAGGAAAAGCTTTCCACAGCTTTTACTGTTTCAGTGGTATGGATCTTCATGTATGTTAGGTCAAGGCTATTGCCATTTTAATCTTTTTATTCGGAAAGTTTTATAAAGAGCTTTTACCCAGACAGATAAGCTTAAATAGAGTGGCCTATTGCTTTGGAAGACAATGAGTCCCCAAGATGGCATGACTCACCATGCGATTTAATGTTTGATTTCTCTTATTTTTTTGGTACTATCTGGAACAGTTTTGGTTGTTTCTGTGTGTAAATGTGACATCCATGACGTGATTCTTCTGCTTTTATTGTTTGGGATGTGAGTAATTTTAGAGCCATCAAAAGGTTTTATCATCATGCATTGGTTAGGAATATAAATCTTATTGACTTAATGCTATTTTCTAGTTACTCAATATCATATTAGAAATCAATGGATGATGTTGGACATCTTTTCTGAATAACTGATTTAGCCGCTTTACAAAAATCTATCTGTATTGAGCACTGTGACATGAACCTATGATGTAATTGCTCATAGTTGTGCACATGGTTTTGTAGGCAAAAACTTAGTTCTTCCAAGAGAATTTTGTAAATTAAATACATGCTAGAAAGGAGATCGAAGTTGCCATGAGAGAATGCATCGTCCTGCGGAGGGCATAAGCACGAAAAAATTCATTAACTATAGGCTGGATTTTTGCTTTTGGTATTGTAGTTGACTAAAGAAACAAGTTTGGAAGTTTCTAATACCTCAGTAGTTTCTTCTCATGGAGGATCACTTGATTAACTGTGAGATCTGAGTCAGTCATCTTTTCTTATAAGGACGCAAAACGCGGGACAACTACTGGTGTCTCAGCTCATGATAGAGCCAGGACTATATTGTCTCTTGCATCAAAAGATTCAAAACCTGAAGATTTTAATCGGCCGGGCCATGTTTTCCCCCTGAAATATAGAGAAGGAGGGGTTCTCAAAAGAGCTGGGCATACAGAAGCTTCTCTTGATCTGGCAATGTTGGCTGGGTTGGAGCCTGTTGGAGTTTTATGTGAGATAGTGGATGATGATGGTTCTATGGCCAGACTACCAAAGCTTCGACAATTTGCGTTGAAAGAGAACTTGAAAATAATTTCAATTGCTGATTTGATCAGGTATTTTTGCACCCTAATTGCATGAACCTGAAAATAATATCAATTGCCGATTCAATCAGGTACTTTGCACCCTTTTTGCATGCTCAATTTTTCTTTTTTTAAGTTTGTTGTCCCTTTGATTTTGGTTGAGACAGTCTTCAATCGCCTTAAAAGTGGTCATTTTCAGCCATTTGTTGTAAAATGGTGAATCTCCTTTCTGAGCATCCAATCTGAGAGGTGATTTTCCCTGTAGAATTTCCACAATCAAGCAACTAAGCGCCTTTGTATCTTGTTTATCTTCTTTGCAAAATCCGAATTGAGGCTTCCTCTGTAAGCCAGATGTCGACAAAGCTATGACTTGACAAATTCAGCAATTTAGATTGCTATTAGTGGTACCCTGCACTTCTGTCATCTGATATTTGATTGTATCTCCTGGAATTAGATGTGTTTTGCATTGTTTTTTTTGTCACTTGCTTCATCTGTGGATGATTCATTGCATTTGGAATCTCAAGCATAGGATCAAGAAGTACTATGACCTTATGGAGATGTTAGAAGTGTTCGAGTTATTAGAAGTACATCGGAAGAGATAAGTTATACAAATTAAAGTTCCTTCTTTTAAGTCACCCAATCCTTAGACTTTGGTAGATGCCTCATCTAATTGCTCAAGTCATGTTTGGAACAAGGTTGAAGACTTTGTCCTTGAGCATGATGCGGATGCATAGTAAATAGCACGTTTGGTTGTACTAATGACTATTACATTACAGTTTTATCACTGGTTGATTACCTACTATAGCATTTGCTTGCAGTAATAGCTATTACACATGGTCCATGTAATAGCTATTACATCATAAAATACTTTTGTCTCTTCTTTTTTTCTCATTCACTTTATGAATGATAGATATTAATTATCGTCAAAATAATTATTAATATCACTATATCCATTTGCAGTATTTTTGTGATTGATGTAATATTAATTATGTTACTTTGATAATGCATAATTTTATTATGTTGAAAATGCATAATGTGATAATCAGCATAATAGCAGCTGCTCCCTGTTAGGTATGTTTATTTAAATTTTCATAAATTAAAATCACATTAATTGATGCTCAAATTGTGATAAAATTATTATTTCAATCATACTATTAGTTATGCGACAATTAATATTTATTTCTAATTAAAAATGTATTATATGATAAATTTAAATCATAATCATGGATTAATTATTCAATGATAGATGAAAAATTATATATTAGATTGTAATATCTGGAAGATTGGCTATTAAAGTGATGATTACTAAAATATAATATCTAATTTAGCATAATTTCATGTTATGCGCTTAATTTAATATTATAATCATAAATAGATTATTAAATGTTAGGTAAATATTTGATATGGTAGATTATATATCTGGTAATTTATATGGGGCATTAGTTTCATCAATAAATATTGACTATCGAAGTGATAATTATCATATTCCCTTCAATTATGATTTCAGGGGTATTTTGGATATCCTAATGCTATTCTTCCCTTAATTACATATCTCATTAACAAAATTAAACTGTTTAATAGGTATTGCATTACTTAAACTAAACAGTGTAGTAGGTATTAGGCCGCAACTCTCCCTCCTTAGGTTAATCTTGTGAAGGGGCCTTTCCATATTTTGCCAATCAGGGCATTAGATTCTCACCAAGGTTTGGTGACGTGTGATGCTATTGGAACTCGGAAGATTGTCTTCCATTATCATGTTTCCTGTGTGGCATGCATATGGTTTTTATGTTGGAATATGTGTTCTCTGGCTTATTGCGATAAAATTCATTGTCTACATCTTTTATGGCAGATATAGAAGAAAAAGGGATAAGTTGGTGGAGCAGGCTGGTGTCGCCCCATACCCACAATGTGGGGGCCTTTCATGGCCTTTTGTTATAGATCACTGCTTGATGGGATTGAGCATATTGCCATGGTTAAAGTAAGTGCCATTGCAGAAGAACGAAAGAATATTTCAAAAAGTTACTATGAAACTGTTACCGGATGCATGATTTAGAATAATCTCAGTTTGCCTAGTGTTTTGACTTTTCATAATGATATATGTGATGCAACAGCTTACTGAAATAGTTTGTAACTCTGTTCTTTCCCTTTAAAACTTGTTATGATGTCTGACCATATAAATACATTCTTTTTGTGGTTGCCATCACTTATATGGTTTAAAAACTTTCAAAGACAAAAGATAACAAGTTTTCTTTCGACATTACTGAGGTGCTGTCTTGTACTTTTCATCAATTTTTAGCGTGTTCTTGGAAATATGTTCATTTGTGAGTCCTTAGTAACTTTCATTTGATTGGCCTACATCAGGATGAAGATACATGGGACTACATTAGGTGTAGGCTTCAACTGTCTGTTTAATTCATTCTGGACATGGACTGGTCATCTGCTTTGTATAATATATATTTTCAAAATGTGGCCTACCCACTATACTTCCTTGGATGTAATGATTTGAGAAAAATGAAAGATGCTTCTTATCTTGTTTCAAAAATATATATCTATTTTCAGAGTACCTGTAGTTGGAAATTCCAAATTACTGGTATTCTTGTTCCGTAGTTACACTTTTTTCTACTTGATTTTACTTTCTCAGTATAATCTATGTGCATCAGTAGATGTTATGCCTGTGGAGGGAGGAATATCAGAACTCCTGAAGATTGAGAATACTCAATTTCTATTGTTAGGTTTGTAAGACCATCCACACCTGCAAAGATGTTCATTTGGTTGTAATTCATTGATGAACCAATCCCTTAGCAGAGACAGAAGCAAAGGTGATAAAATATATCAAATGAGAAAAGCAGGCAGGTGGTACTCAGGGGGTTTTGAGAGAAGGGGAATCAAAAAAACAATCACTATGTAGTGATCTTAAAATAATAGCTGAAATCAATAAAATAAAAATATAGCCTATCAAGTATGCACACACAATGCATGTGCTTTTCAATAAAATGAATTATCATAATTATTTTTCAGGGGGTTGGGGAAGGACCCCATTGCCGTTCCAGAGAATTTTGTTTTCATTCTCTACTATATAAATCAAATAGACTGTTTGTCTCTATGGAGGAGGTTTATCTCCTGGATGGTTAGCAAATTCTCAATTCCCAATAGTTTAGTAGCTATGTGGAACACCAACTCAAGCAAAACATAAACTCTAAATTCTAAGCTTGTAAGAATTTTCTACATATGCTGTTTAATACTAGAAATTGTCATGCAGTCATCGATGTAGGCTCTTGACTCTTGATAAGGATGTTTCACTGAGGTTGTTAGTATTAAAAATACATGATTAAGTCAGCATATGGCAGAAGCCTTATCAGTTGTAATGGACCTGGTTAGTTGTCTCCCTGAAATGCTCTTCTTGTTTTAAAAAATGGACCTGGTTAGTTGTCTCCCTGAAATGGTCTTCTTGTTTTAAAAAATTCTTCAACAGAGTGATGAAAGGTATCTATTAGAAGTAATAGATACTTCTGAAGCCAACAAAAGTAATCATGAATTCTCATCAACACGTAGCAACTAACTCATATGATAATCCTGTTTTGTGCATTGAGTTCCTGACTAGCAAAGCTTATCCTATAGACCACAGATTGGACAGTTTTGTTGGTTAATACCAAATATTAATTTGTAAATGCTGCGTCTCATGATAGTCAGTGTGTACTTTATTAAGTCAAAATGAATTAGGAGGTTTGAACTTTGATCCCTTTAGGGTGAGATTGGAGATGGACGCGACATTCTTGTGAGGGTACATTCCGAGTGTCTCACAGGCGATATATTTGGATCGGGGAGATGTGACTGTGGAAATCAGCTGGCACTTGCTATGAAACAAATCGAGGCAGCTGGGAGGGGTGTGCTAGTGTATCTCCGTGGGCATGAAGGGAGAGGGATCGGTTTGGGCCATAAGCTTCGTGCTTACAACTTACAAGACGATGGTCGTGACACTGTAGAAGGCCAATGAAGAACTTGGATTACCTGTTGACTCCAGAGAATACGGCATCGGTGCACAGGTACATGCTAAAATCCCATTCTCTCTAGTGCAACCATATTGGGCTTCCATATTTATATCTAATGTAGCTTGGTTATTGTGGCACATTCGCATGTTTGGAGTATGCTATATGTTTGTTTGCTCTGTGTTCGGTATTTAATCTCCTCCCCTGCACTGTATCAAAGTGCACATGCAAATCACATGTTGGCTCTAGCCATGTCAGGGTATCTAGACGTTCAAACTTTTTTTATGGAAGAGGTACAAACTTCTTGATTTTGAACTTGCAACAGATTTCTAGTTCTGCTTTATGGCTTTAGAGTACAATAAAACTACAGATTACACCTTCTGATGTGCTTGAAAGGTCGCTCCTGGTTGCAAAAGCAGTTTCTCCCATCCCGTATGCTTCGTGACTGCTGCATATCCCTTTTCTCTTGTTTGGTCTATTTCTTTTCGCACCCGTTTCTTTTCCTATCTTTCATTGCAAAGTAAGAGTTGTTGATCAGTGACCAAATCACTGCAGATTTTACGAGATATAGGCGTACGCACGATGAGGCTGATGACGAACAATCCTGCCAAGTATGTAGGCCTCAAAGGCTACGGTTTGGCCATAGTTGGTCGGGTGCCGTTATTGACGCCTCTGACCGCGGAGAACAGAAGGTATCTGGAGACAAAGCGCTCGAAGATGGGACATGTCTATGGCCACGAAGATAGCGATTCCACCACAGATAACTCATCAAGGCATGAACAAATTCAAGAGCGCGACTCCTGCCTATCGGTTTTTCGTACGTATTCGGAACATTATGGATTTCCCACATTTTGGCTATCAACTAACATTTGATTGTCTTTTGTCCCTTGGAGAAGACTATAGATTTTGTTTGGAACCGTAAGCAATTTGTTATAGAATTTAGTAGGTATATCATCCGTTAGCTAAAGTTTTTTAAAGGTTTGACCCGGTTTGACTTGGGATCGAACTCGTGAAATCTTGATTATAGTGTGTAATTGGATCATATTATTAAAACCTTTCCGACATTACTCAGTTTTCCCAAATCTGGCTGTGAAATTGCAAGAGATTGTATTTTCTAAATCACGACAGTTTGATCTAGAGGGTACCGGAAAACTTGTGAATTTCTTCGGTCGATCATGACATTTTAAAAAAAATTTAAATTACAAGATTTCTAAGGATGCATTTGATAATCATTCTGTTTTCAGAAATAATTTTTGCTGAGAAATGATTTTTTTTAAATTTTATTTTTGAGAATAATTTTCGAGTTTTTGAAAGCATTTGGTGATTGTTCAAAATTTTTATTCTTGGGATAGAATTGCGTTTTATGGGATTGTTAAATTTTTTTGTTTCTTTTAATTTTTTAATACTTTTATTATATTTTTTTTATATTTTTCTTTTTCCTTTTCTCTTGTTCTTCCTCCTTCTTTGTGGCTGGTTGGTGGCCATGATGACGACTGGTGACTGACTGGGTGAGGTTTGGCGAGCTCGCTTGATCACCGTGAGACTCAACCTTGCCAGATCTTGGTGAGGCCTAGCCTCATGCTAGCTAGCGAGGCTAAGCCTCCTTGTGGCTTGGTGTCATTGGGGGCTGGCGATGCTCTAGCGGGGTCATCGCCCCTCATCTGGCCGTTCGACGGCCATGGCTAGGTTGGTGGTTGGCTAAAAGGAAGAAGAATAAAAGGAAAGAAAAGAAGAGGAAAGAGAAGAAAAGAAAGAGAAAAAAAAAAAAATATAGACTTGATTCTAGAAATTATTCTCGAAAACAAGAAATAATTTTTTTTTACTTTTTGATTTTGTTCTAAATCTATTCCCGAGAACAAAAAAAAGAAATTTGGTTACCAAGAGCAAAAGATTTACATATAGATTTATGTTATTTTTTTTTATTGCTAGGAATAAAAGAATAAAATCGGTTATTTTTGGAGTGTTATCAAACAGATTCTAAGTCACCATGGAAGGGAGATGCCCCTATTGAAGTTGTTGACCATCATTTCAAGTCAAGATTTTGATTTTTCAATTTCAAAGACTTTCTCTTGACCAAAAGAAAAATTCATTAACTTCCATTAATCCCTTTCCAAGGAAGGAAAAAAAAAGTGGACGAAAGATGGCATCTTCATCTATGATCACGGCCTCTTTTTGTAGTCGCCTTACAAAAGTCACACTCCATGGAATCTTTAGCGGGACGAGTACTCTCCTTTTACTTTATTGGATTGGATAGATATTTGAACGATTAATGTATCGCTATGATCTGTTTAACATATATATGATTGATCCAAAAATTGATATTTATCCTCTCATTTCCTTTTTCTACCTAATTGTTGATCGTCATTTCATGTAGAGGAAAATGAAAAAATGTATGTTTAGCAACATTGAATCTTTATGAGATTCATAATCATTACTTTTTTAATTCGACTTAGGTTTGGTGCATGCAGGTAGAGTAAAATTCATCCTATGAAAATATAGCTTTGGTCGTTATCTATGTGCATTTACTCAATCACCTATTTCATTTGGATTTACAAGGCATAAAGGAAACCTTAGATGATTATTGGTGGGATGTTATTACCTAATATAGTGAGAATTTAATTTAAATTTGAGACTTAGCATTGCGAGCAAGTAATTATATCTCCAAAGTTGTAAATGAAAAAGTAAAGGAAAGAAATAAATCATTTGAAGGACAGTCAAAAAGGGAAAAAAAAAAAAAACTTTCTTTATGCTTTCTTACCCACTAAGCCTTGCTTTTTAATTTGGATATTTTTTATTTGTTCTAGGTATCTTTTTGGGGAAGGGATGGAAGGTCGATAGGCGACAATTAACCGGGTAGGTAAGTTGATGTGATCTAAATAGGTAGTTTTAATCCATTTCACTTACCTACCAATGAACCGACTAAAGAAAAAAAAAACAAACCTACCAATAAAACATTTTTAATTTTTTTCCTTTTGAGAGCATGAATATTGAGATATGCAAATAATTTATTCCAGGAAATTGCACATTCTAAAGATGGAAAATTATTTAGCAACGAAAAATTAGAACATATTTCTTCTTTTCCTTTTTAATGTTTTTTTTAATGTCTTTATGGAAACTCTTGCCACGTTTTTCTCTTTCCAAATTCATGTTGGCTTGGCCACCAAGTACGAATCCAATGGAAAATACTAGGATTTTTATTTCTCGGTTGGACATTAAAAAAAATGGTAACAAATCGAATCGAGTATGAAATTGGAGGGAAATTATTTCGCACATTGCCCAAAACCGCACATCATATTTCTCTCTATTTATTGTCATTGCCGTTTCTTGTAAATTTTCCTCAGAAATATTTGCAAATCGGGCTCAATTTCCTTCATATAGATCACCAAAAAGGGAAATTATGTAAAACCATCTGAATTTGGGCTCTAATACATATTTGCTCCTGCTCTTTCAACCATTCCACAATCCTCCCTCAATGTCCATTAGCATTTGCAGTGCTTATGACTCTTAAGGGGTAAAAAAATATTTTTATTTTTTGAATGAAATCTCTCTTTTGTATTTAATTTTTGTAAAAAATGGAAAAATAATATTAAAAAAAGAGAAAAAACTAATTAACTGAAATAATAATGAAAAAAAAAACAATCCAACCGAAAAAAAGAAAGAGAGAAAGAAAGAATATACGCAATTTAGATAAAAAGGAGAAAAAAAGGCTTAAAAAACGACACCGTCGAATTACAAAAATTAGATGCCAATACGTAAATGATTAATTAATGCAAAAAAAATAATCGACCGACATAGAGTATTTCTAAATATCACCTTAAATTTCGGCTAAACATTTTTTTTTTAAATATTCTCGTTTTCAATCATTTCATGCATTAATTAATCGTCGGAAATTACACGATGAGCATCCGATATCTGTAATTTGATCATTTAATTATCAAGTCCGTTTTTTCTCTCTTCCTTTCACTTTCACTCGCTGGCATTGCCTACTCTTTAAAGCGCTTCACCGACACTGTCGAAATACTCATCAAATAATATTAGTAAGCTTTATGCCTAACCAAAGTGCTGATACGAAGCTTGTTTCGAATATGAACACCTCAAATATGCTATTTTTCCTCCATATCTTCCCTTAACAAATGAGATGAACATGCAAAATTTTTTTTCTGACCCAAAAAAAAATCCAATTTTTCTGCTCTGGAGAAGGGAGGAAGGAGGAAAACCCAAAAAAAAAAAAAAAAAAAAAACAGCGAATATAAAAATCGAAACTTTCGAGAACAGAGAGAGAGAGAGAGAGAGAGAGAGATCCAAACTGTCTCGTCGCGTCTCGTCATCTTCCCGGCATCTCTCCGTCTCTGTTTTCTCTGTCCTCTGTTTCTCTCTCTCACACTCAAGAGTCGAGCTTTTGCTCTAGAGAGAGAGAGAGAGTGTGTGCAGGAAGCCGAGCTTTCTCTCTCTAGGTTTTTCCTCCGATGCCATGACCCAATCGTCGATCGCCTCCGACTTCCGGCACCGCCCCCCGGCGCCGTACGGGGCCGCCGCGCCCTTCCGCCGCCGCCTCTTCCCGCCGAACCGCCGCCTCCCTCCCCCTCCCTCCTACCCCCACCTCCACTACCGCCCCGTCGACCGCCCCCGCCGCCCTGCTTCATCGTCGAGCTCCGCCTCCGCCACCACCTCCCCCCCCCGCCGCGGCGGCCCCGCCCCCGCCCCCGCCACCGCCAGGCCGGACCCCCGCGCCCTGGTCGCCGCCTGCCGCCCCGAGCCCGCCAATTCGACCTTCTACGAGGCTGGCGACGCGGCGGCCGCGCTCTACTTCGAGCGGTGGGAGGACGCGCGCGACGCGGCCCTGCATCTCTGGGAGTCCCGCCTCTCCGGCGCGCACCCGTTCTCGCCGGAGCTCGCGTCGTCGATCGCCGCCCGGCCAGATGCTAAACAGGAGCTCGAAGGGAGGCTCAAGGCCTTGTTTCTCGAGAAAATTGGGGCCTTGCTGGATGGAGAGGCGGTGGGAAAATGGGAGGCGAAATTGCGCCAAGTAAATGTTGAGATTGATAAACTGAGAGCGCCGATGAGGAGGAGGAGGTCGGTGGGTCTTAGGATGTTCGGCGAGCTGAGCGAGAAGGTCAAGGGGCTTTCTTCGGAGCGGGAACTGATCGAGAAGAGGCTCGAGGCGTTTAAGTCTGCAATGCTCTGCATGAGGGATCACATCGAAGGAAATGCTGTTGAGGAGGCTTTACCGGTCTTCAAGTTTGAGAGTGGCCATGTCGATTGGTCTCGGATTCATCAGTTGATTCTGAGGGAGTGTAAGAGGCTCGATGATGGCTTGCCCATCTACGCCTGCCGGCAGGGCATTCTTCAGCAAGTTTATAATCAGCAGGTAGTTGGAACTTTTTGTTCTTGTACTTTATCCTTGATTTTATGTAATTGGAATGCTGAACGGCGGGAAATCCACCCGTGTTTATATTCCCAGAGTCCCAAGTGTATGTGTGTATATACAATAGCACGAGAGTTATGAAAATTCCTTTTCTTTTTGTGAACTGGTATAGCATACTACCCTGACAATTCCTAAGGGTTCCTTGACCTTATTGCCTTTTGCATTATGTGCGAGTGATGGCAAATTGTCGTGCTTTTCTGATGTTGGTTGCCACCAATTTGCTTGGATCAAGTTGTTTTAGTGAGTTGGAGCGTCTCCCTCCGTTTTAAGTCGTCTGCCCGGACTGATTCTCTTAGAAGTTCATTTTAAATGCATCTGTTAGGGCATATCATTCTTATTGGCAGCATCTATTAAGTCGGTGGGTTAGGATATATATATTTTTTTTGGTTGGGCTCGTCTATCTCATTACGCACTAACCCCTCGTCTTTGTAGGAGTAGTTGTTTCTTTGGAGTAGTGGGGATGAATTTTGCATATGACTTCAATAGAAGATAAAAATCAGTGTTGGTATGCACTTTGTTTGAAATTTGAATTCTTTTCAACCTCCCCCAAGATGTCCAGTAGATATTTCGAAGTTATATGTTTGCAATCAGAGATTGCTTACTTCTTTAGCCTTTTGAGATTTAGTTGGTTTTGGCTTTATTTTTTAGTGTTCACAACATGTTAAACCTTGATCCCTGAAGTATGGCGGACAGAGTTAGCATGATATATTCTCTGTCCTCTGTATCTCATGACTTTTGGCTTATGTATAATTTTCCAATATGGCATCTTTCTTTAACCTCAACAAATCAATTTTCAAAATTCTTTTCTTCTTTTCTGGATGCTTGTCAATCTCTACTTGTAAATAAAGAGAACATTGTTATTTGAATGACCTTTTCTGTTTATCATTATGCAGAGAATAAACTAGTACTAAGACATGTTACTAGAGTCTTCTTTTTAGCTGTCCAGTTCTCAACTTTGCAGGGCTTTTGCCCTAGGTTAATGCCTCTTGTCATATCTCTGTAGGGCTTTTGCCCTTGCTTAACGATCACTTTCCATCAAATGTAAATCTCCATCAAATTTTCAATTTTTAAATTTCTCGTCATAGTTGGGTGACTTGAACCTCATATGCTTTACCTGAGGTATCGATCTGCTAGTCGGTATAAAGATGGTGCCAAGTGGTCGCATCCTCTTTTCAGAAGAAGTGCTTCTCTGTGGTCAGTTTCTGTAATTTTTCTTATTTCCTTGGCATCCGGCCATTCACTATACTCAATCATCCTCAATACATATCTATCTTGTTTCAAGGATCTAATTCATCTCTTAAAAACACTATTCTATTGAGCAGAGAAAATCCATCGTTGAAATTAACTCACTGATAGCATCATCTTTCTGTACACTGTTGCGCCTGAAGTAACAAAATACAGTAGTTGGTGATTGGTTAGTCACAGAAACTTGTGTCTAGTGGATGATACGGTCTGCCTTTAAGTTGTCAGTGGTGACGGTAGCTGTTGATGCATGATTGTATTTAAACGGAATAATGAATTGATGGTCTTGGAAGTCTGGCTCCATGGTGGGTAGCAGGAAGGTGGTAGCAATATAGTGTGGACTAGTGGGTTGTCATTTGATGGTGATTGAGGTGACTTATTGGTTGATGGTGGTGGATTGTGATTGATGATTGGTGGTCGTTTGCTAGCGACATGAGTGACAGACATCCTTAGAACGACTAATCCTTGTGGAGATTGGAAGTGTTTTATGATACTTAGTATGTACTTTTAGATCTACAATGTGAATTTTTAGTTCAAGATGTTTGACTATGGGAATAACAATGACATGCTGAAGATTTCAGGGAAAGTGCAATGGAAGTTTCAAAACTTCGTACTAATTACAGATAAGTCCTAAAACTGCGTGATAAATCTATTTGAATTTTATATTCAAGGATTTTCAGCAGTTTCTCTCACCAACAAATCACGTGTGACATTTGCAAACTATGCCATGTGTGATATTCTGACGGTATAAAGCAGCCGGAGTTGTTTGTTTGGACCAATTTTAAAAGTTGTAGGACATATATAAGGACCTATTTGTACTCACGAAATAGTTTTAGGACTTCGAGTGTACTTTCATTGGAAGATCTCCATAGTTTTCATTGTAAGATGGGGACTCACTGTTTAATGTTGTTGAGATGTTATTTGAGATTACTTTGCTAAAGCAATCCAGTATTTATTAAATCTTTCCTTGCATGACTATTTCGTTAGCGCTTCTCTTCTCTAGTTCCTCATTTTACGCTCTTCCATGACTATTTCATTAGCGTTTCTCTTCTCTAGTTCCTCATTTTACGCTCTTCCTTCCTTTTTTAGTCTTTTCACCTTAAGTTTTCAGATACATGGTACTAAATCTTCGGAGTTGCATATCGACCATTTTAGATCACAAGAAAGTGTGAATGTTGATCTTTGAATTGCCTTTGGACCTTTAAATACCAATCTCATGGAGAACTTTTTTCCCCCAAATCTAGAGTTGGATGTAAAAAGATCAGGAGAGCTTTACCGTAAATGTTCTCTGTATTAAAACGGTATTTAAGGTGCATTAAGAATGCTTCGACTTTGGCAATATCTTAGAGACTGAGTACTTGCTTCTGTGTAAACAAACTCACGATGGATGGCTTTTCCTGCTCCAATATCATGTTCTGTAACAGAACAGTTCGTTTAAGTAGTAGTTTCTTTCTTTGCACTTTGATAGTGGCTCCAATGTTATATACTTGGAATTTGGTTGGCTTTTCAAATTGAGATGAGCTCGTTGAGGCAGAGGATCGTCCTTGATATATAAGATAAAAAAGGTAAATTAGGAGAAATTGCATGTAATCATCTCTCCACTAGTCTCACATCTGCCAGTTGTGGTTACGAGATAATTAGAGTAAGTGAAGCATTTATGACACTTTCCCTTTTTTTGCTTTATCTTGCGTCTTTAATTTGCAAATTTCAGGAACGGCCAAGAGGTTGTTATCTCAACGATAATGTCTTGATTGGAGAGTTTAGATAGTGAACTTTGGCCTCAGGTTGGAGGGAAAATTTTTCTCCTGTGGGACCATTGGGCCTTCGTCAGGAAAAATTAACTATAATAAAGATGAATGGAGAGACATATTGGAGTATTAATTCTGTAAAGTTAGTCTCTTGTTTATTTCCGAATGTTCTATGTATCGGTTACCTTCCATGTCTTTCAGTTCACACGTATAATACCCATCTATTTTTCAACATCAATTATTTATCATGCATCAGAGCAAGAAACCAATTCATAGGATTGAAAAGGTTAGAATTTGCATGAATAGACTACTTGAGGTGATTCCATGTTCTTTTTACTACAAACTACTTTGTGGATTTACTACAAACTTAATATGTTACTATTGCATTTTTATGTTGGTAGTTTATGTCATTCACTATGATAATGAATCTAAATGCTAATTCTTGGTTCTCTTTGCAAATATTTGCACAGATAATGGTATTGATAGGAGAAACTGGTTCGGGGAAAAGCACCCAGTTGATTCAATTTCTTGCTGATTCAGGAGTGGGTGCATATGGTTCCATAGTATGTACTCAACCTCGCAAGATTGCTGCAATTTCCTTAGCGGAGCGGGTCAGAGATGAAAGTATTGGTTGTTATGCAGGCAATTCGGTTGTCCGTGATCTCACATTTTCCTCTTCTCAATTTTTGAAGTCAAAGTTAGTATACATGACTGATCATTGTTTGTTGCAACACTACATGGGTGATGAGGATTTATCTGGGATTTCCTGCATCATTATTGACGAGGCGCATGAAAGAAGCTTGAGCACCGATCTCCTTTTGGCAGTAATTAAAGAATTACTTCTCCGGAGGTCTAATTTGAGGCTTATCATAATGTCCGCAACAGCTGATGCGGACCAGCTCTCAGAATACTTCTATGGGTGTGCTATATTTCATGTTGTGGGTAGAAACTTTCCAGTAGATATCAGATATGTGCCACCTTCATCTGCTAGGGCAATTTCTACTGGGGTTATTGCATCTTATGTTGATGATGTTCTGAGGATGGCTAGTGAGATTAACAGAAGAGAGAGAGGAGGGACCATTCTTGCCTTTTTAACTTCTCAAATGGAAGTAGAGTGGGCTTGTGAAAAGTTTGAAGATCCATCTGCAGTTGTGCTGCCTTTACATGGGAAGCTCGCTTATGAAGAGCAGTTACGAGTTTTCCAGGAGTATCCCGGGAAAAGAAAGGTAATATTCTCCACGAATCTTGCTGAGACATCACTTACCATTCCTGGAGTTAAGTACGTGATTGATTCTGGTTGGGTGAAAGAAAGCAAGTTCGAACCAGGCACCGGGATGAATGTTCTGAAAGTTTGCAGGATTAGCCAAAGTTCTGCGAATCAAAGAGCTGGTCGAGCAGGGAGAACAGAACCTGGACGGTGTTATAGGCTCTATGCTGAGTCTGACTTTGTCTCGATGCCCCGCAGCCAGGAACCTGAAATTCTTAGGGTGCATCTAGGCATTGCTGTTCTGAGGATCCTCGCTTTGGGAATTAATGATTTGCGGGAATTTGATTTTGTTGATGCTCCCTCTGACAAAGCTATTGACATGGCCATTAGAAATCTTCTTCAGTTGGGGGCCATTACTGTGATTGATGGTACTTATGAGTTGACAGATGTCGGCAGGTATTTGGTTAAGGTTGGAGCTGAACCTCGGCTAGGTAAGTTGATCTACAGTTGCTTTCATCATGACTTGGGCAGAGAAGGTGTTGTTCTTGCTGCTGTGATGGCAAACGCAAGTAGCATATTTTGCAGAGTTGGTAGTGATACGGACAAGCTTAAATCTGATTGCTTGAAGTTGCAGTTTTGCCATCGTGATGGTGATCTGTTCACTCTTCTGTCTGTTTACAAAGAATGGGAGTCTGTGCCTCAAGAAAAGCGGAATCTGTGGTGTTGGGAGAACAGCATCAATGCCAAATCAATGAGAAGATGCCAAGAGACAGTTAAGGAATTTGAAGACTGCCTTAGAAGGGAGCTCAACATTACAGTCCCATCTGTCTGGCATTGGGATCCTTATAAGCCTAATAAGCTTGATGACCTTTTAAAGAAAGTTATACTATCCTGTCTTTCTGAAAATGTTGCCATGTACTCTGGATGCGATAAACTTGGTTTTGAAGTGGCTTTGACTGGTCAGCATATACAATTACACCCTGCATGTTCGTTGTTATCGTTTGGGCAGAAGCCGAGATGGGTCGTTTTTGGTGAAATCATATCGTCGTCTATTCCATATCTGGTTTGTGTTACAGCTTTCGATTTTGACTTTTTGTCTACACTTTGCCCTCCTCCCTTGTTTGATTTTGATGAGATTGAGAGTCGGAAGTTGCAATCGAGGGTAATGACTGGTTATGGCAGTACTCTCTTGAAGAGGTTTTGTGGGAGGTCCAACTGTAGCCTTCAAGTCCTTATATCACATCTTCGGGAAGAGTGTATGGATGAACGGGTGACTGTTCAAGTCGATGTGGATCAAAATGAGGTTTCAGTATTTGCTTCTTCGCAGGATATGAAAAAAGTTTTTACTCTTGTCAGCGACTCACTGGAGTGTGAAAAGAAATGGTTGCTGAATGAATGCATTGAAAAGTGCTTATATCATTGCCCAGGCATTTCAGCCCCCGTGGCACTGTTTGGAGCTGGTGCTGAGATTAGGCATTTGGAACTGGATAAGAACTTTTTGACCATTGATGTATGTCATCCGAATGTTAATTCTGTTGATGATAAGGAGCTTTTGGTTTTTCTTGAAAAACACACACAAGGTAGCATTTGTGCCATCCATAAATTCACAGGCAGCTTGCCAGATGGCGACGACAAGGACAGATGGGGCAGGATAACTTTTGCTACCCCTGAGGCTGCCAAACGAGCTGCTGAGATGAAAGAAGTTGAATTTGGTGATGCCATGCTGAAGTTGCATCCGTCGCGGTCATTTTTGGGAAGTGATAATAAGTTTTACTCGTTTCCTGCTGTCAAAGCAAAAGTCTTTTGGCCACGGAGGGAGAGTACAGGTTTTGGCATTGTAAAATGTGATGTCCGTGATGTGCCTATCCTGCTTTTTCATTTCTCTAACTTGGTTATAGGGGGCCAATATACTCGTTGTGATGTTGGCAAAAATTACAAGGGCAGTGTAGTGATTAAAGGACTTGGAAAAGAGCTTTCTGAAGCTGAAATTTTGGATGAGTTGAGGAGAGCCACTGACAGGAGAATCCTTGATTTTTTCCTGGTTAGAGGAAAGTTTGTGGAGAATCCTCCAATCAACAAGTGTGAAGAGGCCCTCCTGAGAGAGATCACTCCTTTCATGCCCAAAAATAACCCTCGGGCGAGTCATTTTAGTGTTCAAGTCTATCCACCTGAACCTAAAGAGACCAATATGAAGGCTTTGATCACCTTTGATGGCAGATTACATTTGGAGGCTGCAAAAGCTTTGGAGCAAATTGATGGAAAGGTATTGCCTGGTTTTTTGCCTTGGCAGAAGATAAAGTGCCAGCAATTGTTTCACACCTCTTTATCATGTCCTGCACCTGTCTATTACGTTATCAAAGAGCAACTGGAAGATTTGCTTGCAAATTTCAAGGAAATTGAAGGTAGTTCTGGCATCACTTCTACATTCTCATCTCACTTTCAAGCTTTTTTTTTGGGGGGGGGGTGAAAATAATGTTTCTACTAGTTGTTACTGCATGACTCGAAGCTACTTCTTTTTGTCTGGTCACACCAGAATGGTAAAAATATGCGTAGTGCTTGCCTATTGTTGCAGAAATCAGAACCTATTTATTAGAACCTTGCTCTTTAAGTGGAAGTTGGTGTTTGGAGCCCCGCAGACAAATAATAGGGCATTCTGTATGTCCTGTTTCTTTTGTTGTGTCTGTTTGGTGTTTCTGGTTTTTGTAGGCTTGAGTAAGTGCCCGTAGTATCATTCTTAACAAGGTCCTTTGCTGTTCTTTGTGTCTACAATGAGCGTATTTGCCAATGTTGCATTTTCATTTTTTGATTTTATTTTTTTAATGTACATCAGCATCAATGTTATTAATAGTTTCTGGTAAGTAACTTTATGAATTACTATATAGTCTATGCCCACGGAGGTTGTTTTATATCTTGAAGCTGAAGTTTGGCAGTATTCATCTCCAGTGGTATCCTTGGATAAAGAAATGTAACCCGTCATTAAAAAATTGTTTATATTGCTGCACCTGCACCGTAATCCTCTTTTATGGTCTGTTATTAGCTTTTAATCACTTGTAGTGCTGGATGCAATAATTTATGACAAATGGGGTTTTAAAAAAGTCTGAAATATTTCCTATATGCAAGTCTGTGGTGTCTTTAACTTCTTGTGTCGGAAGTTCCCTGAATTGCTCTACCATTACACAAACAGTATGATTGAAAACTATAGTTGCATGACTTTCCTTGTGATATCAAAGTGTAGATGCTCATTTTTTTTTTTTTTTTTTTTTTTTTTTTTTGGTTTTTATCACATTGCTGAATTGCTATACCATTCCTATTGTTTTTGTGAGATTGCTGAATTGCTGTTTCATGGAAGATCAATATTTTCAGTTGATGAAATTGATTTATTGCATGGCATATCTTCAATGTAATATCTGGAAGTGAAGGTCATGAGAGAGGTCCGGGGAAGTTTTGAATTTACCTTGTTTGTTTGTAAGTTTATTTGTCTTAAGGTTGACGAATTACATATCTAGTGGAAACTACCAACCCTTGATTCTACTTTTGGCATACGTCTTAAGGTTGATGAATTACATATCAACAATGACAGACCGGGAAATTATGGAGCATATAGTTCATCAACTAGAATATATGAAGATTGGTGTTGCATTGCTGCCTTTCAAAGTGTTCCAACAAATGAGGAATTTTTATTTTTTATTATTTTTTATTTCACAAGCTTTTGATTTGAGAGGGGTAATGACATTCACAGCCACAGCATCATTTTCTGAATGCTTACACATATCCCATATGCGCTGAGTAACGCATACTTTTCTGTAGACGGATACTAACTGCAGTAAATAACCTCATCTCAGGGGCAGAATGTCATTCGGACAGGACATCAAATGGTTGCTTTCGAGTGAGAATTTCTGCCAATGCAACAAGAACTGTGGCAGAGATGAGAAGACCCGTGGAAGAGCTTATGAGAGGGAAGACCGTTGACCACCCTAGTCTCACTCCTGCTGTAGTACAGATTCTTTTCTCCAGAGATGGCATCACTCTCTTGAAATCACTCCGGCAAGAGACTGGAACCTGGATATTATTCGACAGGCACACGTTGAAATTGAACGTGTTTGGATCTTCAGAGAAAATTGCTGAAGCAGAGGAGAAACTCATCACAACCCTTGTAAACCTTAACAAAAGCAAGCAACTTGAAATTCGACTTCGTGGTAGGGATCTGCCTCCTGATCTGATGAAGGAAGTTGTCAAGACATTTGGGCCCAACCTTGATGGACTTAAAGAAAAGGTACCTGATGCTGAAATCTGTCTTAATGCCGGTCGCCACATCATCTTTATGAAGGGCAATAAGGACATGAAGGAAAAGGTAGAGGAAATTATTTATGATTTGGCAAAGGCTATTGGTTCTTCATCAGAGACACCTGATGAAGCGGTGGTAGCAGCAGAAGATTCCTGCCCAATTTGCTTTTGCGAGGTTGAGGATGGCTACCAGCTGGAGGGCTGTTCACATCGATTCTGCCGGGCCTGTTTGGTGGAGCAGTGTGAATCTGCTATTAGAAACCTTGATAGTTTTCCCATATGCTGTGCTCATGAGGTTTGTGGGGCTCCTCTTTTGGTTTCTGATTTGAGATCATTATTGTCAGCTGAGAAATTGGATGAACTATTTCGTGCCTCCTTGGGTGCATTTGTCGCGTCGAGTGGGGGGTTGTACCGCTTTTGCCCCTCCCCGGACTGTCCTTCAGTTTATCGTGTCACTGGTCCTGGAATACACCCTGAGCCGTTTCTCTGTGGAGCCTGCTATGCCGAGACTTGTACCAGGTGCCACTTGGAATATCATCCTTATGTCTCCTGTGAGAGGTATCGGGAGTACAAGGAAGATCCTGATTTGTCTCTCAAGCAGTGGTGTTCGGGGAAAGACCATGTGAAGGAATGTCCACAGTGTGGGTACACAATAGAAAAGATAGATGGTTGCAACCATATAGAGTGCAAGTGTGGAAGGCACCTCTGCTGGGCGTGCTTGAAACTATTCAGAACCAGCGAGGATTGCTATGACCATCTGAGGTCCGTTCATATGGCTATTATCTGAATTTTAGGTACTTGTGGTGGTTAGAAGCAGCTCAGTTTCATGTTATTTATGTAAATATTGTCAATGTACATAGTTCATCTGAAGGCCTAAAAGAAAAAAGAAATCATCTAGCCAATTAGACTCATAGTACTAGCTCCCAGTTCGAGACTTTCAATAATGCTCTCTCTCTCTCTCTCTCTCTCTCTCTCTCTCTCTCTCTCTCTCTCTCTCTCTCTCTCTCTCTCATTATATTCATACACACGTGCACACAATATGCGCGCATGCGAGAGCATGTGTGCCTGTTCGCGTCTGGGTGTGCCAGCTCGCATGTGTGCTGGGAATGCAGGCACATTGCATGGAGATGAGCTCAGGTTGGATGGTGAAGTTGTTTATAGAGCCTCTCTCGTGCCTGGGGTTATCGAGAGGAAGAGACTAACCGTACATAAGACCCTGGAGTTTAACATCTGGACTTGCTATGTCCGATTGACCATAGACAATAGCCTCTTTAGTTCTTGAATGAATTTCAGTTTTTAAGTTTGCACAGTAGAAGACATGGTAGGGTGGAATTTTTGAGTGCTTCTTTTAAATGAGCAGTCAGATCCACTGCATGTACTTCTTCTTTATGGTCGGTCCCTCATGTTAGACTTTTGCTCTGATCACGCATATGCTTTTACTAGTGAGAATGAGAAAATCCCACACTGGTGGGACTGTTTTGACCACTCAACTAGAATGAAGGACTGCAACTCAAATAAGAGACTTCAACTGTCGAAGAAGGTTGGACTCCAAAACACCACAAGTGATTCAAATTATGTCATTCTGTTGTTTGGCTCTTATCGCTTGCAATTGCTCTGTTTATTTTCATTACGGTTTCACCGGCCATCTCTGACAATAAGAGATCATACTATTGCTTGTACTGCTTGGGTCATGTTCAACTAGCAATTCCTAGTGAGGTTATGAGAAGTTTTGCTTGGTCGAAGTTTGTCATTCATTAGTTGTGCAATCCATGAAATCTACTAACTCCAGCAAGGGCTGCTGCCCCCGTTGAAGATATATCGTACGACCACCAAGCGAAAATATTGCGCAACTCTGATGGTTTTTAGCCTATTCATGATTTTCGATCCCACTTCTGTGCCGTGTATATATAGTGAATACACATACCTCTTCCACTTAACATGTAACAACCATTGCACTCATGAATGTCTCTTTAGGTTCCATATGAATATGATGCAGCTATATATGTAATAATGTCGTGTAGTGCATTCATATGCACCACCTCCAAACCTTCATTTTCAGGGGGAACTGGTCTCCTTCTCCCCATCACTTCATTGGCTGATGAGGTGTAACTGAGGGAGCTGATTATTACTAGTGATAGAAACCTTGCACAAAAGACAAACTGGTAAATTGGTGGACCTAACACCTTATCTCCCCAACTTGACTAGTAGTCCTAGTGCCCACCTTGATGTGATGTAGTTAGAGGCTGATTTAACACATGTCTCCATGATTCTTGAGCCCACGGAGCAATATTCAAAAGTCATGAACACCGCCCAGCTTTGCGCGTTAGATCTCGGATTAATTTCTCACCTAAAACAACCTCATGAGATCAGGTCACGCAGAACCAATTCCTTACGAATTTTCTCGGTAAATGTCCCATGCAATGTCACAAAATGTTGTCTCACCTGCTTTATATCGAATGGTGCTGGTGTCTGAACCTTTGGCTCGATTAATTCCAAGAATACTTAGTAATCGCTGAGTCCACATGCATCGGGTATTGCTCCATCCAAAAGGGTGATGGGCATAGTCGGCAAGATTACTTTAAGAAGAAAATGTTGTAATTCAAACACGGAGTCTAGTGTATTTGCATTAAACGCTTAAACACTCGCCCAATCTGCGGGGCAATACTATCTCCTCTCAAATGTCAAGAAGCAAAACAAGAGAGAGAGAGAGAGAGAGAGAGAGAGAGCCCCAAGCGTCACGTAAACGCGTGGAATATTTCCAGTAAAGACACATGACTCTGCCCCTCCCATTGGGCTCTTGACCCCCAAAACAAACGCGAAAACGAAATTGCCAAGCAAATGCTTCGAGTCTTTCATGAAAACGACTCTCTGTCCTTCTTTACCTCTAATTCTTCCAAATAGTCAAAAGCTCCTTTCAGGGATTGTCCAAGAACCGTCACCTTCGATGTTAAAGAGCCATTCATGGCTTGTCCTTTGCATTGAGTAAATTTGACCCCCAAAACATACGCCAAGACGAACGCGCCAAGTAGAATGCTTCGAGTCTTCCATGAAAACGACACCCCATTGGCCTTTGATTTTCCAAGCAATCAACGTCTCCTTTCTTTCGAGGCTTGTTCAAAAACTCTCACTTGAACTGAAAATTCTTGGCCACCCTCTGTTCGGTTATGATCCATGCCTGGCTCAATGGCTTGTCTTCACAGAAAACTCTTTCATATACCCCCTCCTTGCTCAACGCCGCCGCCGCCGCCTCCGTGGCAGCCGCTGAACCGACCTGCTCCGGAGGAGGGGGGCAACGATGGTTATTTCCCAGATAGCAAAAGCATCATTTGGTATGCTCTTGGCTCTGTTCTCTTGACAGGGATCGTCTGTTGGATCCTAGTGAAGTACTATCGGAAGCGGAACAGCTCGATGAGGAGAAGATCAGATGCACCGATTCTTTTTCATATGCAGGAAGATTTCTTGGATGAAGACCAGGGGCCGCCCCTAGAGCACCCGATATGGTTCATCCGCACGGTCGGCCTCGATCAGTCCGTCATCGATTCCATTACGGCTTTCGAGT
Organism: Eucalyptus microcorys; assembly: GCA_014182515.1. Classification (NCBI taxonomy): domain Eukaryota; kingdom Viridiplantae; phylum Streptophyta; class Magnoliopsida; order Myrtales; family Myrtaceae; genus Eucalyptus; species Eucalyptus microcorys. The sequence goes on along the minus strand of CM024569.1, from coordinate 48,439,664 downwards.
ACGGGAAGGGCGAAGGGCTGATCGAAGGGACGGAGTGCTCCATTTGTCTCGGTGAGTTCGAAGATGGCGAGAATCTCCGGCTTTTGCCCAAGTGTAGCCATGCATTTCATGTCCCTTGCATTGATACTTGGTTGAGGTCTCATAAGAATTGTCCTCTATGTCGGGCGCCGATAGTCAGAGATGCTAGGAATGGCCGCATTAGTGCGGATGTGGAACAGCCTGGACTGAACAATTTAGGCTCCAGGGAAGAGAATTCGATGATCGAGAGTCATGGTAATAGCGAAACCACTCGAGCAAGAGTTGGAAGCAGTGAAAGCGAGGGCCAAGATGATGGAGTTAGCACATCGCATATGGACGACGGAATGATTTGCGATAATGGAAACAAGGTTCCGAGTTTTTGCAGTGGAGAGAGCTGTGAAGTCCATGTTCCAAGTTATTTGGGTAGTGAAGGACGTAGAAGGGTCACGGATCCAGAGACTGAACCAACAAGACGGTCATTTTCGGCGGATATTACCAATTCCCCTGCAGAAGGCATGCTAAAAACTCGGGTGAAACAAACAAAGGAAGGACAGAGAAGGGTCACGGATAAAGAGACTGAACCGACGAGACGGTCATTATCGGCGGATATTACCATTTCCGCTGCTGAAGGCGTACTGAAAACTAGGGCAAAACAAAGAAAGAGTTCGAATGTTAAAGTTGCTGCCAGGCAAGATGGTGAATGTTCTAAAGTGCGCAGAGCAATGAAATTTTCCTCTTTCGGGCAGTCACAACAGAAGGGACCTGTTCCGATGAACCGGTCACTTTCTTCTGGGGGAAAAGTATGGCCATCCGGACAGACCAGAAACCAGAATCCGGCAAATTCATTTTAATCAGGAAGCCTGGCTTCCCTAATAGCCGGTCTTTCGATGCATTGATGTATTTTTAGCGCATTAGAGAGATACTTCAGGCATTTGCCTTGTAAGAGTTTATCGTTGGTTATAAGTTCATGTCCACACTCTGAAAATGTTACGCCTAAGTCTGCTATAATGGATACATATTGGAGTTTATTATATAATTTTTAAGTGTTTTTGTGCACGATAGTTCATTCCAATCTGCTATCTGCAGGACTGGAGTAGCAATCAAATCCAATTTGGCCAACTTCAATTACTGTACAAACGCTATGTTAAGAGAATAATTGACGATGCTTCTTCACAAGACATTTCTTAATTATGGGGGGCAGCTTGAAGTCTTGACTAAATTCATTTAAGTCCAGCATGTCACTGAAAGTTTGCACTCTTTAAGAACCAAAATCTCCTGCATTCGATACTGAGACAGATAATCACAATAGAGTGGTCTGATCAGTGATGAGTGTGCGCTATTCTTTTTGAAAGAAGATGGAGAGTGAACAGTTGATCGAGCCAAGTTTGCTCAATCATAACCTTTTGGGAAAAAGAGAAAAGATGTCGACAGAATTTACTCCGTAGTGCTACTTAGAATGGGAGCAATCCTTTTGGGATTTGCCTCATGGTGCTAATACGCTTTCCATCAACTCGGACGTGTTGCATCCATCTTGAGAGGATGCAGAATTGCCCGTGAACCCAACTAACTTTATCTGCTAGAACAAGTAACATATCAGATCGCACCAGCACAATCAGTGCCAACTCAGGGTCCGGGAGGAGCTCGGGGATAAGAATGGACCATGCATATGCTCAGGGATCAGTAAGGACTAACACATCTGATATGGTTTCTGCAGTTCATAGGCTGTGAACTATCCGTTTCTAAAAGTTATAAGCATAGAGGCTATAAAACTATCATGATCTTATGAGATCATCAAGAGAATGATTGTTATTGGGCTCCTCATTCTCAGTGTAATGCTTCGATTGCTGTTCAATAAGCTATTTGCAGTACTCAATTTCCTCAAGTTGGCTGCTCTGATCGAATTCTTAATCCCCTGCTGCCAGTGGCAGGCTTTCCATCTCCACTGCTCAGAGTTTGCCAAGATCCAAGGCTTCTAAAGTCTCTTGGCATAAGATCATTCGGTTCCATAATAATCATCCGTGCCATGATTTTGCTTGGCTTGCGATTTATTTGCTAAGGAGGTGCACAAATTGTGATTGTGTTCTTTGCTGATTTGTTCACGTGTTTTGCGATCACCTTTCCTCTCAATTGTTCTCTCTCTCAAATTATTCAGTCCACAGCTGCTTCAGTCATGTCTTATCAGTAGAAATATCTTACCACGGCAACTTGAAGTTCAACGGATGGTGCAGAATTTCAAAGGGCAAGTCCATTTGAATTGTAGTCCGTTAACTTGGCCCGATGTTCATGTGTACATCGGGACTTGGCGGGCTCGATATCTTGTCACACACGCTAGTCGGTTCATGAGCAAATATGCAGTGTACAAGCCCATTGTACCCTATACTCGTGGAGCTGCTGATAGGCTGAAAACTTGGATGTTTTGTCCCTCTAAAACTAGCAATGATGCCTGCAGAACAGATTTGGGTTGCTTTGTATCATGGATTGTATCTCAAATTTCATGTAGTGCAGCATTATGAATGAGTGAAATCTGCCTTTGTCGCGATGGTCGGTAAATGAAGATGGGATTTATTCTGCAGCAAGTTTCATGTCAATTCTGTTGGGTTGGATGTCACTTCCTTGATACCAATCTTCTCTACACGGCTTCAAGGTGGCATCAGTTTTCAACTCTCTGAATTTCATTCCATCAGAGTTTTCCAATAGAAAACAGCGAGTCGTACTAGAATGCGCATACCGATCTAGTTCGTTTCAATGTAAGAAAAGCAGCTTCGTTTCGCTCTAAAATTTACAAGCAAGCATCGGCGTCAACCCCCCAATAGGACTCGGGGCAAGAACACGCAGCCTAGGCTTCTTGGCCAGGATCCCGACGGGTCGAAGCACCACATCGTGATTTTCTGAGATGGTTAAGTACTTGATTAAACTAGGCCGAACATGATGCATTACCTTAGTATGCTTTGGCCATCTCCATGTCCATATCACCCTAATGTCATGATCAAATCACTGCTTGAATTAGGGAAGAAAGGACATGTCCGGATGCTTCTATACGGGGCCAGTAGAAAATCAATATAAGAAGAGCGGGCCATCCTTCTGCTGGGCAAGGACCCAGAAATATAGAGAGGAAGATTCCAATCCCTTTTGTCAATGATCTTAACGTAATGTCATCAAATATTTCAATCGAATCGAATTGAATATTGGCATTGCCATGGCCACAAGGAACGGGCCAAACTTTTGTCGCCACTCCAAAGGACAAACCAGGTTAGCGAAATTGAGTAGCTAATAATTAGTGGCACTGCAGCAGATTTGATGTAGATCCTTGCTTTTCCTCTTCCTATCTTGGCGTGGCCGAGTTCGTTTTGCGTCCCACTTTATGCATTAAATCTTTTAATTTTCTTCTAATCATTATGAAGTCGTTTTGTGCAGAAAGAGAGGCAAATTAGATTGAGTAGGAATTAGGTTTCTCAAAAAAGTCATTGTCATCTAACTTTTTCGATCAGTTTTTTAAGCTACACATTATTGTGACCTAGGCTCGTGCACGTTTGGAGCATATTTAGGCGACATTTGGTATGATGACATGGGATGAGAGAGAAACGTCATAAAACGCAAATAAGGGCAAAATGGAATAGATAGAATGAACAATGTATCTTTATTTCATTTTGTAACGATAAAGTGATTATAATGGAATATGATGGAAGAAAATTACACGAGGGAAGAAAAATACCCTTTTGAAATGAAAGCTGGTGTATAGGGAAGAAATGGATTTTCGATATTTTAAAGTGATAAAATGAAATGGGTTCCCTTTGATGTGCTTCTTTTCCTTCTCTTTCTTTTGATATTCCCATCTGGAAATTTTCGGGAAAACAGAAAATTAGTACATTTAAGGATGTCTCCATCTGTAAGAAAATTATCATCATAATATCGTAAGATCACAAATTATCATAATTAATACATTCAAATGCACTGGTAATGAAATGTCAACATGTGCGATGAGGCATCTTGAAGTAAGTTAGTTAGGATAAGTAGGCGAAGAAGATGGATTAGTGATTTATGGGAAAGGGCTAATTGCGAGATAATTTGTGCTTCATTGCGAGTTCATTTTTACTTTCTACCGCATCTATCATTTAATGATCAACGCAACAGGAATGGCATAGAAGATCACTATTGACATGGTAGAAGGAGTCATCGTTGAGCTTTGATGGAGAAGCCTTGGCGAATTTATATCGGGCGAATTCACTCGTTCATGAAATCAGAAGATGGCAAGCGAAATAAAAATAAATTTGCAGAGATACATAATCTTGTCCTTTGCTCTTGAGCTAACCCATCACCTAATACACAAAATCTCTGGGAAAACAATTCCTGAACAAGAACCCAAAACAAAACTATACCCTAATTTATACATTGTTTTGGTATATAGTAAGTATTATTGAATGGGCAGAAGGAGAATTCAAGTTTGAAAATAACAGTGAAGGCCCCTCCCTGTCACTGCTAGCACACAAAGGCAGCTTCTTCTTGGATCCCGCCCACCATCTCGTACACAGCAGTTGCAATCTCGTTCACCGAGGTCAACTGGCAACTATCCTCAACCTGCCTCGCAAGCCATCGCATTGTTAGGTACATCAACTCATGTCTCAGCAAAACTAGCTAAGCAAAAATCAGATTCAGATTCATTTCTTGCCATTTTCTCTGTGTGTGAACAGTTTTTCCTCCTTCCCAACATTGAAATGATTAGCCTATCATTATCGGGTAGTTATGGGCGTGGGTCACGGTCAAGTGTCTCAAAAAACCGTCTCGACTATATATCGATCCTGTCTCTATTGCGGTTTCTCGGCCGGTTTTGTTTCTTTTTCGATTCAACGGAATTTTCGACATCAATCTGGCTTGATCACTAGATAAATTGTTTGGATGCAGAATGGATGGTATTGTACTTAGTATAGGAGGAGGCTGACCTTGACGCTGAAAGAATACAAGACCATGTTCTGGACCGTGGTGAGGGTGAGGTGGAGGACGCTGAGCCGGAGGGAGTGCAGCCCGTGCACCATCTTGAGCAGCTGCTTCGGCTGGTTCCGGGACAGGACCTTGACGTTGGCATGGCTGTCGACCAGGGTCACCTCCACGTCCGCGACCGCTGGCCGGGCCTCGGGCCTGTGCGAGCTGCTGGCCTGGGTCGAGTACTGTGGGAAGGTGAAGAAGTCGGAGAAGGGGTGATCGTCGGCGGGGGAGGCTGACCGGAGCCCGTTGACTTGTGCAGGCTGCTTCTGGGACTTGAGGGATTGGAGGTGCTGCTCTAGCTCCTTGACAAAGTTGATTGCACCTGCTATTATTGATGCCTGGTCCCCCTATATTAATCAATCCATTTCCCCAAAAAAAAATCTTGAGATTAGGAAAGAAAATCTTTAGATCCGATATATTTCACCAATTTAATAAGAATTTTATTATATAGTACTAAAATTATATATATATATATATTTATTTTAAGTGAATAATGTAATCGGTACGGACAGAGAGGGAGAGCCGAACCCTTTGGACGTAGGAAGGAGGCATCATGGACCGGAGCACGGCGAGGTAATCGTTCATCTGCTTCCGGCGGTTGCGCTCCACCGCAATGTGGGTCATCCTCTGGCTCTCCACCTCGTCCCTATTCTTCACTATCCTCATCCTCCTCCTCTTCCTCCGCCCCGCCACCGTCCCCGGCGGAGCAGCCGGCGGCGGGGACGCCCCCACCCCCGCTAGTCCTCCCTCGACGTCCCATCCACCGTCTCTGTCCACGTTCATCGCGGCCTCGGCAGCGTTCAAGTTCAGAGCCGCCGCCTCGTGGACGCGGGTCGTCTTCTCGTCGTCTCCGAAGCAGCCAGACCCGACGTGATGGTTCCAAGCCCCGCTGCCGTAGCAGCTGAACGGGTCTTGCTGGAACACCACCGTCTCTAAGGCCATTCGAATTCGACCTTCCGATTCACTCTCTTCTTTCTTCGATTAATGTCAGAAGCAGAGAGACGGAGAGAGAGAGAGAGAGAGAGAGAGAGATAGAAAGTGGGTTTGCTCGAGAGCTGAGATGGGTCTAATTTGGAAGCGGAGAGAAGGGGGCTGGACTCTGACCAGAAGTGGAAGCTTTACCTTAAGCAGCAAGTTCTCTCTCCTCTCGCTCTGTCCGAGTCCGTGTGAGCCTGAATGAATCCTTGTTTCTGTCCTTGTTTCTTTTATAGGGGCCGGGCGAACGTGCGCCATCGTCTGTCATCGTATCCAATGCTTCTCCACTTCCCTGAATTTCACCTCAGAACTACTGCTCGTATTTGCCATCAACTTGACAGTGACATCTCTCTCTCTCTCTCAGAATGCCGATCCCACTAGAACTTTACGAACGCCCGACTAATCCTCGTATGATATACGGCGTTCCCCCTTGGCCGACATATTTAAACATTGGCAGTATACATGTCATAAGAGCACGACAGTGACGATGGCGATTGAATTGGATTACTGAGAGTGATCAAAGAGACTAAAGATTACACGCCATTAGAGTACATTTTGGTGTTGTGAATAAGACATGGCTCGAGCCAGGAATATGGACAGCAACCCTTTGAAAAGACTTATTAGCAGATTAATAGATCACTTCGGAATGGCATATACATAAGATCGGATAAGATATGGATGTCATGTCATGATAAGTAAAGGCGATACCAAGTTGTTTTGCCTTCTTGAAAAATGAGATATGATGATATTTAACCCATTACGGCTTTAAATGAGAATTTTGAGCATTTATGAATCTTGTGAGTAGTGATCATTAGCTAGGATCTCTAGGAAAATTGTCCAAATAATCCTTAACCTATTATACGATGGCCAATTCAACCCTGAACTTTTCAATTTTGCCAATTTGATCCTAAATTTTTTTGACTTTCATACTTGTCCATTACAGAATTCCATTCCGAATTTGCAAGGTAGTCATCTGAATGTTTGAGAGATTGAAGGGCAGTATTAGAATCCACCTCGAAAGCTAAATTGGTTTCGTTGGTATCCAAGTATCATAGCTTTGGAAGGTTGGAGAAGTGGATTGTAGAAACTATTCCTCTCAAGGAATTTGCTAAGAGATCTAAATGGTAAAGATATGAAATTGTTAAGGAGACCTAAAAACATTTAGACTTGCAATTTTCCTAATGCCTAAATTGTTTGAAAATCAAGATATTGAAGATGAGCATGAGAAGTGGATTTGGCTCAGTGAATAGAAAGAAAATGAAATTTGAAAAATAAGTTGATAAACTCAAATACGATAAGGGCGCTTGATTCTCATACTGAGCTCTTTCCAGTTCACTTGCCATAGTTAGGGCAACCCCACTCTTGGCAAGAGCAGCTTGAGCAATCCACCGATAGCCAAAGAGTTTGGGATTGGGAACCCCATACCCAGTCCTCAAAGCCAATCCTTTTCCCGAGATTATGGATCCATTTTGCCGACTTTCCTTGCCTACATTGTTTCATTGACCAGAGATTGTTCACTTTGGAGACCTGATGGGCTTATAAGTATGACTAGACATGGATGGCACTTAGTCCTCTAGATTTCTAAGGACCAATGAGAGCATGAGGTCTCTTGCTTTGACAATCTTTATGCTACTCTCGTCGAGGATATTTAGTGACCGAAGATAAGAACGCCACTAGAAATTATTAATAACCAAAATTCTATCATTATCATAGAGATCAAGGACTTCCAACTTAGTGAGGTTTCCCAAATATTGATGAACTGTTCCATGAAAATTACAAAACGACAAATTGAGGGGACTTATTCACTTGCTTACCATATTGTTGTTCAAATCGACACCTTTCAAGGATTTGGTAAAAATTAGATAATTCTTTAGTGCATGAAGCGTCTCATTTAACTTGCTTGAGTAAACACATACATGCATTCCTCTCCTATCTTTATGTTGTTTATGCGCTCCCTCTTCTCTAATTTTTCAGTCATAGTGGCAGACAACCACTATGTTCCATGAGTTTTTAGATGACCGAGTGTTCACGTTTTTGCTTCTAGATTATCAATAGAAAAGGCAAATGACCACCACTATGGTGGTCACCTTGAAAAGGCTGCTATGGCTAGTACTATAACCTAGAGGGGTGAATAGGTTATAAAAATGAAATTCGATAACTTTCGCGGAATCATTAAAGACAAGTGTGATTAGGCGGGAGCAATTTAATATATGCAAAAGTAGTGTCTAAGGTCTTTTTCGATAATATTAATTGGTTTTTGTTTTGTCTTGTTTCATTTAACTTGCTTGAGTAAACACATATATGCATTCCTCTCCGATCTTTATATCGTTTCTGCGCTCTCTCTTCTCTAATTTTTTAGTCATAGTGGCAGATAACTACTATGTTCCATGAGTTTTTAGATGGCCGAGTCTTCACGTTCGTACATCTGGATTATCAATAGAAAAGGCAAATGATCACTATTGCGGTGGTCACCATGAAGAGGTCGCTATGGCTAGTACTATAACCTAGAGGGGTGAATAGGTCATAAAAATGAAATTTGATAACTTTTGCAGAATTATTAAAGACAAGTGTGATTATTGGGGAGCAATTTAATATATGCAAAAGTATAGTCTAAGTTGTCTTTTTCGATAATATTAATTGGTTTTCGTTTCGTTTCGTTTCTTTCTCTCTTGTTTAAGGTGCACAAAACACTGCCAATTTTTATTTAATGATGTCGAGTAATATTTTGGACCGATTTTACAAATCAAACTAATATTCATTTACTTAATTTAAAGAATGATGGTACGATTGAATCGCTTAATTTTGATATTATAACCATGGCCCATTTATAAACCTCAGACGAGATCAAATAAATTCCTGTCAAATATGTCATATCACGAATCCAGACACCAATCCAACTACCTTTAAGATACCTATAATGTGCCAAATATATGGAGGATTTGTAGAATATACGATGTATTGTCAATATCTCCATAGTATCTAAATCACATCTTCATCACACCCACTCAAAGTCAAGCTGGTACGGTAGAATAACTTCAGTTTGCAAAAGTTTGGGATAGATAGTGTCGCGAACCCGTTTGGCGCCGTATTTTGCTTTCGAGTAGGCAATGCTAACAGACCATTAAATCGTTTAATGTAAGTACGATTCAGAAGCCTTCAGGTAGATGATGCCAAAGTGTGAAACACTAATTGAAAAGTATGTAATGAAGGACATCTTGCGATGACAACTGCGTGAGAAGGACCCACGATTGACTTTGTTGGGGCTATAATGTGACAAGTTTGATGCGGTACCAGGGAGAATTTATGAAAACACATGCATGGTTTCAACCGCAAATGAGCATTGAATCGACAAGGGGCGTATTCGGATGCGCATTGGGTGTGACGTGCACCCTAGTGCACTAAGACTGTATTTGATAGTCGGAATAAAATTTATATTATCTTGTATTTGGTATCTATTCAAAACATGATAAAATCGGATATAAGAGAGATATAGACTGGATAAAATTATTCCATAGAAAAAGTGAGATAAATGTGAATATGATTTTTAACATTTATAATATGAAAGTTATTTTCTTCAATGACAATTTTCTAAAATTAACAAAATTAAAATTATATTTCAATATAGGTAATATAGTTATTTTGATTTAATCTTATTTTTATTTTTACAAATTCAAATTTAATTCTCTTTTATAATATAAATTCATTATATAAATATAAATATTTATTACATGTTTTAGGTATTTTAGTATTTTAGGCATATTAGTAGAGTTTACTATTTAATAAAATTTTAATAGACAATGATGGAAGGGGAAAAAAAAAAAGAAATTAATTTAAAAAAAGAGAAAAATAAAATAAAAAAGTACATACAAATAAAGTAGGCAAGAGTGTTGTGAGAGATTTTTATCATCTCCATTTGTAAAGTTTTCGATTCATTTATATTAATATGCCGTTTATACCAAACAATATATATGATGTGATGTAAATATATTTGACATTTATTACTGTACTCGCCAAATAGTGGATATGATATAACAAAATCCTTGAATTTCATATCTTATCATATCCAATCCTATTCTGATTAGAAAATCGGATGACCAAAGACAACCTCAAAGTTTTCTCAGGATTAATTAGTTCTGATACCAACTTAGAGAATGAGAAGAATAATGGAACAATTGAATTGCTTGATATATCATGTCACGTGTACAAATCCGATCGCGTAGAAAGGTGCACATAGTGCGCTGGATATCTAAATAATTTGCAAAAATAGATGATGTGTCATAAATATCTCCATAGCAATTAAAATATATCTTTAACATTGTTAAAGAAGCCCAACTACGCCAAGGAATTTCGCAAAACATTACTTTCTCGTGAGTTGATCTATCCAAATTGCATTAAGCGTGAGCATTAAAACTTAAAAAGACCTTGAGTTTTACGAGACACAAGATCCCGACCGTATAATTTCTTTGCCAACGTTAACACTCTCAGTTGTGGAATATATTGGGTAATTGTCTGAAAAGTCTTGAACTTATTATATGGTGGTCAATTCAATTCGAAATCTTTTAATCGTGTCAATTTAATCATAAATTTTTTGAAGATTTGTTAATTTAGTCATGAACTTATTATTTGTATAATTGGCATAAATGACTAAATTGACAAATCGTCTAAAGACTTAGAACTAAATTGGCACAATTGAAAAGTTTGTCACTAAACTAATAAATTGTCAAAATATTTAAAAGGTTTAAAATTGAATTGGAGATTGTGTAACAGGTTTAGGATTTTATTTCCCGAAATTTTACTGGCTTACTTTCAAGAATCTTGCTTGATGCCAGAGTAAAAAGAAGATCAATTTGGATCTAGTCCACCAGTAACTAAGTGTAGATGACCCAAAGAAAAAAGGGAAAGGAAAAAAAAAACTTAGTAATGGAGGTTATATATGACGACATCCAAATTTCACTTACTAACTTGGCATCGTCTATGATGTGCATCTACAAGTCCTCCTATAGCTAGTCCTTGCACGAAACCAAACTCTCTTTCAAACTCCCAAGACACCTCAACTAAGATCCACCGAAAGACCTTCTTTGATTCACTAAGATATACACACGCATGCGTTCATATTTAAATCACAAGCAAATCAGTATTCAAACCTAAGCATCTCAGGAGGAATCTCCTTAGATGTTAGGCCCCTTGTATATATACTCTCCATGGTATGATGCGTGAATCTCAAACCAATAATTATTGTTTTAGAACGACTACCTAAACATCTTAAATCGCTTAATTATGCCCGGATGATGATGGCAATCTTTGCTCTGTTGCACCAAGGCAATTATTATCACGAGAACCTCTAATTGAGATGGCTTGATAAAGTCATCGACGTCGCTTATCGAATCCATGATTGTGCTCCGTATCGAATCTTAAACATTTTGATAATTTCGAGTTTTCTTTTATCAATACATATGGTCGCGAGCGAGCGAAACAAAAGCTTTATGTCACCGTCCAACCAAACCAATGACTCACGTTCCATATATGAACATGATGTCTAGCCTAGGCACGATTACATCGATGTCTTATTTCACAGCGCGAGCTCCCCCACCCCCCAAATCTCTCCACAAGTACCGTGATGACTTCATCTGCGGCCACCACGAGAAACGACAAGAGAACGCCTTTGGGCGGCGGGAAGATCGACGAGATCGCCGCACGGCGGGGTTGAAAAGCGTGGAGGAGTTCCCAAGAGATGGTGGCAATGGTCATTTCAACGGAAGAAGATAAAAGCGACTTCGACCGGTGCGCTCTCTCTCGTATCTTCTACCCGCACGCAATATGTAAATTGGCAAAGACTTTTTGCCCCATCTTCATTATTGGGGAATTAAATTTAGAAAAGGAGAGGGGGTGGCCCCAATTGCGTGGGCCTGATCTTGGAAAATCTTGCACCAGTGCGAAGATGCGTGACGGTAGATGTCAAAGCGTATTAGCCTGCGACGCTTGATTTGTCGTGTCCGGATCGAGGCTACCGAGGTAGGTGACAAACCCTCGTTTTGCTACTGTAGCCTCTTGTTCTCTTGGGTTAAACTCCGCGATTTTCCGTCGAGAGATGTAAGATTTGCATAATTCTCACGTCAAACCCCCTAAGATCGACGTAGATAATCAGGGATGTTGGGAGGATTTGCAGCTCGGGAACTAGAAATCACCTATTTGGATCTCACCGATCCGAATCGAATTTTCCTAAATGATACTTACTTGCACGGCCGTCGGACTCAACCGGTTCATGGAGGGTGTTCCATTGACCTCCAAATGGTAGAGCTCTATGTTCCTTCCCTTCACTTATCGAAAGCAAAAATTTCACGGTGTATTTGGCTTGATACTATAATACTAGCATAAGGGACACCGTGTTTGTGTGCCCCGACTTTGGAAAGAAAAATTGATATAGTAGGATTTGCTTCAATTCAATAAAAGAAATTGCTACAACATCTTGTGTGGTATTTCTAGTCAAAATACTATTATTATCAATCTTATGATCACACGAGTTTTGTTGAAATTGTCGTGTATAATTTAGAGTTAAGATACGCTTTGAAATTGTTTCATGGCAAAGAGAGATTATCTCTAGCATTACAATACATCTGGTAAACCCTTCATGAGATTTCAACCTCAAACTTAGGTCGTGTTCATTTGAATGTGAATTAATTTTCTGGACTTCCATGTGTTTCATTTGCTAAAAATGATCGGTTAGTGGAAGACCACATTCATGGTACAACAAAATATGCATGTTTAAAGTTAGAAAGATAATTTTTTCTAATCTGAAAATGAGAAAATAATTTACTGAAAAAATGATTTCTCAAAAAAGCGATTTCTATTCATCATAAAATTTCCTCCGAAATAAACGCATCCTTAGCTAACGAAACTTCCCGAAATGTCAATGTTAACTGCTAATCTCCCTACCTACACGTTCGCACATTTGTCTTTTTCCAAGCCCTAAGTCGCACTCTTTGGAGGGGTCCTGAAGATCATTCTCAATCTTTCGAGAGATGACCTTTTCCTGGCAAGTTCATAGCTCAGTCCCCATGAGAACTCTGGCATGAAAACCCTATTATATGTCGTTCGTCCACCCCCGTGTTGCAAGCAAGACAAAACCACATATCCGATGAGGTTGGAATGACTTTATTTATCTCCTCCGAATCCCCAACTACATGTGTGCGTGACGTTGCTACAATATCGAGATTTCAATGATGGAGCAATCAAATAGAAAAGAATGCATTCCGGCGGGCCGTGGAGATTATGTTCGAAGCCGCTGGGACACTCTTACTCTTACCTTTCACGAACTTTCGAAGCAGGTAAAACCCCGGAAGAATGTTATGATTCGTGCACGTTTTCTACTCCGCGTTTCACAAACTTTCGAAGCAGAAAAAAGCTCGAGAAAGAACATCATGATTGCAGATCGTACTTCTTCGATTAGGGTTTGTGGGTACATAATATGATCTCGTAGAAAAGAATGCATTCGATACCTAAGTACGAAACTAATATAATCCCATTTCATTGACTTCTTTTCCGGGGGTGTTAGTGCAGATTAGCTGGATCGTTGACGGGGAATAATTGATACGCTCCGAACGTCAATTAGGCGGTTCGATTGGGTGCACAAAGTCTTAAGCCATTGAAAGTACTTACCTCGAAACAATATGTTTGAAGGAAAAAAAAAATTTATTTAAAACTCCGTCTCGTGCGCAAGAAGTGAAGAATCCAATGAATGAGAGGCAGGCAGAAGATTTAATCACAAAAATAGGGTGAGATCACAAGTCGTTATCTGACATAATCTTTGCCACTAATCAATGTTGTTGTCTTTGCGCGGATGACTTTTCAATGGCTATACCAAAGTCATTGGGTATAGCCATTGAAAAGTGTACAAAATGGACCATCCCGAATCTGCTGATTTGGTCTGGATCCCAAAAGTGTCGGTCCAATTCTTGGACCTTAAAAGTGAAACCAGCTTCCGGGCGGTCTAATTCCATATTCTAAGTGGGATTAGTTTACTGTTTTTAAGAAAATAGGAGTCTCTAGTTGGACAATAACATATTCGGATGGAAGCATAAGATTTGCCTTGAATTTGTTCACGGTCATGTTTTGGATGATAAAATATCTGGATAGAAATATGAAAAATAAAAATAAAATAGTGACCGGTCCGGTCCCCCAAGGTCGTCCTCAATTTTGAGAATCGGGAACTGATTACCGCTAATTCATGGCCCTAAAAGCCTCGTGTTGGTGATTTTATTCGTGAAATGATTTGGGATTGAGTGGGGCTTGGTGGACCTACGTTGGCTTGCTTCGGCCTAAGTGGAGAATTGCTTGCCTGGACCATTTTGATTTGTGCACTTTGAGACTCGTTGATTTGGGTGGGCCTAGTGGGATGTTACACCTATGAACAAGTCCTCGCGCAACAAACCCGATCACCTTCTAATTTGAAGTAGAATGTAGATTCAAGATTTTGATATCGTAACTTCCAAGTATGGTCAATTTTAATGAATAATGCCGGATGATGCTCAGGATTGATGTGTCGAGTCAGTAGGCCAAGTTATGCAAGAATTTCTTATTGGGTGTTAGGATGCGTTTGGGAAGGTTTTTGGGAAAAGTTTTGGGGAAATGCAAATGCTATTGAGTTAAATGAGTTTTTCAAAATACAAATTTTGCTTGGTAAATTATATTTGTAAAAATCCATTGTTTGTATGCCTTTGAGCAAAATAGTATTTGGACAAATTAAATTTGCAAAAAACTTTTGTTATTAAAAAGAAAAAAGAAAAAAAAGGAGAGTTGGCTGATGACTGTAGGCAAAGAGCTAATAATCGCCGGCGAAGGGCAGGTAATTTGGTGAAGGGCAAGCGCTCGTTGAGGGTCTCAGTGCAAAGGTCACGGCGCGGCAATGGTAGCAGTGACCCAGGTCGTGCAGACCTGGCGACCTTTGTGCGGAGGTTGTGGTGTGGCGAGTCACACGACCATTTGCTAGATCTGGGTCGCAGTGACCCTCGTCGAATGGTCTCATGACTCGCCGCGCCACGACCTCCACATGGAGGTCACATCGTGAGATTTGGGTCATAGCAACCTAGATCGCGATCAAATCACAAGATTTGGGTCACGGTGACCCTTGCTAGACAGTTGCACGACTCATTGTGCCGCCACCTCCGTGTGGAGGTTGTTAGGGTCGTGTGATCTGGGTCAGGGGGACCCTTGCCACACTGCAACCTCCGTGTGGCAACCCTCGCTGGAGGGTCACGCGACCCTAGCTGGATCACTTGCCTTTCGTCGGACTGCCTACCCTTTGTCGGCGACCACACACAGATGCTGGGCTTGTTCAACAGAGAGAAGGGAAGATGATGAAGATGAATAGTTATTGGGGGTAAAACCAGAAAAACAAAAGATTATCGAGGATAATTTTGGGAGAATTTTTTTCATTAGGCCCTAAGGCCAGCATGCCGAGAAAGCCCAAGTTGCTTTGGGTTTTCAGACTTTTGAAGGCTTGCATTTGGTAAAGAGAACTTAAAAGGAATTTGCCAAATAATAAGTATTTGGCCCAAAAAGCTTTGAACGCCCAAGGGGATTTGGGAAGGCAGTTTCCCAAATGCACCCTTAATACCGTCCGGAGGGCCATATGCACTTGGCATACCAATTTCAGTTGACGTAGCATCATTCATTCTTTCTTATTCTCTTGTTTCCATCTTCATAGTCACAGCAAAATGTAAGTTAAGAATAAAATCCGAAGATTGTCATGAGAAAGGCTTTTGGGCCTTGGGCTTTCTCTGTTTCGCAAGTTGGGCCTCGGCCTTGAGGTGGAGAACGGGGGGAAAGGGCCTTCGGAAGCCCAATCCCAGGCCCAAAGGTCCACCTTCCTCCGCACAACGATATATGTTCCGATTAGGGTTAGGGTTTTAGGGTCTCTCGCACTCTCTCTCTTCCTCCGCGAGCCGACCGAAGAAGCTCCACTCCATCGCCCCCCCGGAGAGCGAAAATGGTGAAGGGACGCCAAGGAGAGCGCGTCAGGTTGCCGATCTACATGCTGCCGATTGCATTTCCTCCTTTCATGTTGATCCGTTTACGATCGGATTAGCTTAGCTTCTACTTCGGTCGTGTGCTTACTTGGTTCCTTGTTCTTGGGTTCTTGCAGGCTCTACGTGAGAGGGACGATCCTCGGGTACAAGAGGTAAGCGACGAATCAAATTGGGTTTCGATCTTTTGCCTTGTTTGATTTGGCTCTAGCTTTGGGGGACGAAGATGATTTGCAAGTTTTGATTTTTTTGTGTAATTTGCAACAGAAGTGGCCAATGCAATAGCTTTGCTCTCTTTTCTGCGATAATTTGCTCCGTTCTAAATGTATCATCTCGATTTGTGTATAAAACAAGAGAATGCCTTTTCCTTCCGTTTATATAATTCCTGTATTCAAGGCTTTATGAATAATTAGCACTAGTCTATGAAGGAGGGGAATGAATAGCAAAGAGAGTTTCCTGATCCTTAATATTCTGGATGATGCAAGTATGTGGTTCAAATTGAAAGCCGCTAGGTTTTGCACTTGTGGTGCTTGTGGAGGATTATTTATTGATCGTTATGGCTGAGTATTGGGTAATGCGGTGGTTGAAATAGGTCGAAGTCGAACCAGTACCCGAACACATCATTGGTCCAGATTGAGGGAGTGAACACCCAAGAAGAGGTGGCATGGTACTGTGGCAAACGCATGGCCTACATCTACAAGGCCAAGGTGAAGAAGAACGGTTCACACTACCGCTGCATTTGGGGCAAGGTCATTAGACCTCATGGTAACAGTGGCGTTGTTCGGGCTAAATTCAAGTCCAACTTGCCTCCCAAGTCCATGGTAGGAAGTGCTGCTTAACTCAAGCATGTCTACTTTTGGGGCTAACTCAAGCACGTCTATTTTGAAAGCAATCTTTGATTGTCATGCTTAATGAAATTTGCATTCTCTGCAGGGAGTGAGAGTCAGAGTCTTCATGTATCCCAGTAACATATGAGGTAAATCTATCAGCTGTCTGTACATCACATTAACATATTTATTTTCAATAACCCCTTCCCTCCTTTGATCTTGAATTGTGTCTACCCCCTTACGATATCTGTTCAACTGGAAACCTGCTGATGGCATTTTGTGTTGACATGGAAGGACTTGGATTTTCAAGTTCAGATTTACTATGTTGTTTGAAGTGTTCAATTAATTTTTTGAGTTATCTTTAGAATTTGAGTTGCCTGTCTTGAATATGTAAAATAGCATATTATACTAGTCTGAACTATGAGTGATTGTAGCACAACCAAAATGATCTCGTGTTTTTTTATAGTTTTACATGTACAAACATAGTGTTCTTTGAATTATCTTTTGTTATTGCAAGTTTGGGGTTTAGTATCATTAATCATTTTAAAGGTTTTTGTAATTTTTGGGATTAGGATACTATAAGTCCATAATTTTTTTATGGTGCTTACTTGAGTGATAACTTTTTTCAATCACTTGAGTGCCACACTCGTTTAAAATCATTCACCTAAGTGCCTATTCCAGTGATTCATTCTACGTGGCTTTTTAAATTTGATCTTGTCTCTGATGTGACTTTTTATAAAAGAAATTCAAGTCCAAAGTGCACAATTTTCAATTGATGTAGCAACTTTGTTTTGGCCCTTTTGTTTCCCCAAATGAACTCTCCATCTTCACGATTCAAGATCAGAGATTGAAAACTTTAGCCGCTACCTCTCTTATCTCTGGTAAGCAAATAGCTGATCTGTGTGATGAGTGATTGAGAAACCATGACTCAACCATCAGAGAAGAACCCTCAAAACTATTAGGAATAGGAAAGTCAAATTCTTTTGAAGGAAAATTAATGGAATTAGGGTTTTCTATGGTCTGGGAGCGGGGTTGGGTATCAAAAGGGGAAGTTCACCGCCCGAGGCCGAGCGCTTCCCTCTTAAGCAATGAGGAAGCGTGGTATTCCACAGAGGGAGGGTATTTTGTGGCACACGATATCGTGTGACGGGCGCACATTAGCAAATCTTGGGGGCTTCCATGGCCGCTCTGTTGCTCTAGTTCTTGTGGCTGAGCGAGTGGTTTTGCTCTACATTCAGAAAAAATCTTGCCCCTTGTTGTGGCTGTTCTCGATTTCATATCTCCTGTTGAATCTTGATTCTGTCTCTTCTGGCAGCTTTTCAATATTGTTTGTTGAATGCGAATTTTTATTATGCTTTGGATAATTTTTTAGGCAAAGTAATGATTCACCTTGGGGGCTGCTCTGCAATTTCAATTTGCGTTATGTTCATTGCAAGTTTGATCACTTGTGGCAAATATGAACCAACGCTCTTCTACATTATACTAACTATGCTTCCTGTTCCTGTCTTCTTTTTGCAGTTCCTGCTTCCTAGGGGACATCTGAATCCCAGCTTCGTGATGGCTGATTTGAGAGGACCTACAAAGACATGTAGCTAAAGTGAAATCGATTCTTCTGAATTCATTAGGAAAACGATGCGTCTGCGTATTTATATTTGAAATTGTTGAATTTTGACTAGTTGTATTGCATTAGATACCGATTTTGACAGATGTGCATTTTGCTTGGGTGCTGGTTTGGTTTTCTTCCAGGCTCTGCTTTTAACATCATTTTGAGAAACTCTAATGCGAACATGGTTGAATTCTGGGCATTTACGTTTGTTTGCAGTTGAAAACGCTCCGCTCCACCATTTGCCTTCATCAGCAATGGAATGCCATTGCGACAGCTGATGGTGGAGAGAGAATGCAATGGCAAACTATTTTGCATGTTCGATCTTAATCATCCGGTCATAATAATCGCGTTCGTCGAAATGATTTTTATTTCCTTTGCCTTCTAGTGTGGCTGAACCGAATAGTTATCTACGTAAAGCTGAAATGAGGGTGTTTTGAATGCGTTGGAGGGAGAGTAGGGTGAGTGTTTTTCACTATTCATCGCTCTGTTTTTCTAATTTCATGTGTCAAGTTAATTCAAATTTTGACACATACCCAATCAATATGTATTTGATTGTGCATGATTAGTTAGTATTTTTTTTGTCATCACTTGGAATTTGATTTTCTTTAAATCAACATGTGAAAGTTAAATAAGTGCGATGACTGTTCGTTACGTTTTATCTAGGCGAGATGAACAATATCATCCTTATAATGCCAAATTAAACTCCACTGAAAGAATAAATTATATATATATACGTCTGCCCATGGGAGAATTAACATATTAACCCCGTTGGCATCATATGATTTCGCTTTGCAATTGTAATTTATCATGGTCTATGCGTTCTATCTGTACTTCATAAAAGCATAGTTAAGAAAATTGAAATGATCAAATGGCCGTATCATTTTGTTTGAGGTGTTTCATGTTTTCCACTTTGAGACCTCTAAGAATGAGTTGGCTCGTAATTATTTTCAAGTCGAACTATCACGTGTACGGTTCTATCATCATTATATTTATGCATAGCTTAAAAAAAAGTATGAATGGAATATGTTAATAAAAAATGATTATGCGTAGCGAAGTTTGGGTATGTTGCTGTTTAAAAAATAAGCATTTTTTTTTTCATATAAAGGTAATATTGGAGTTATTATTATTATTTTTTTTTTTCGGATTGATACAGGGCCCTAAAAAATCTTGATACACCATTATAAAACCGTCTAAACTTCCATCTCAACAAAGTCTTTGGATAAATTGATATTTTATAGAGAGTGCTGCAAATATTAGAAAATTAAAAAAGACAAAATAATCTACGATATCAAATTTTTAGCGTAACAAAAAGGATCGATAATGTCATGATTGTTAAATCTTTTTGATCCTGCGAAGATGCACGTGTTAATATTCTAGTTACATTATAGTCTCATTTCATTTCTTGTGACCAAAGGCACCATTAACGAACTCATTTTATAGGACAATGGGTTGTCTGAGCTGTCTTGTTATCTCAGACCAAGCTGCAATTTGCTGGAAAAAAGCAAACAGTTTGTACAAACGAATCAGTCCAAAGTGGACTGATACTGTCAATATGCATGAGATTAGTCTTGAAATCATACTCCAATGACACATGATGTCATGGCCTAACTTATAATGCTCACTTAAAAAAGGATAAATTCGACCCTCGTGGAACGTCGATCTAAGAACGGCTCCCATTTGGTTGGACTCCATTACCAGCAAGTTGTTAAGGTGAGGTGAATCACTGTTATCGAGTCATAATTCAAACGCTGTGAATATAAGCTATCGAAAGGAAGATCATTAGATACTCACATTGCAGCAGGAAAAAGAATCGCCGCACCAGTGAATGATCCTGTTAAAATCTGAGGGTGTAGTCTCTTCTCAACAATATACAATGACATTCTCAACCATAAAAGAAGAAAAGAATAGAGACAAAATTTCTTCCTGTACTGAAATTTGTGCAAAATAAACTCAGATCAATCCTCTATAACCATGTCTTGTATACCATTATGTAGATTCTCTTGACTATCTGACCAATAGTGAAGTAACCTATGAAGAGCACAACCAAAAATCCAAAGTATGATAAGGGAAGTCTGACAAACCCCATGACGGCACCAATTCCGGCGCATGGAATTGCTATCCCGATCGCTGAGATTACAACTGTTGACAAAATCACTGGCCATGATGCAATCTCCTGAATGAATGGGATTTTTTCCGTTCTAATCAAGTGAATGATGAGCGTCTGCATGAGTAGCCCTTCAACGAACCACCCAGAGCGGAAGAATTCTTCTGTGCCAACTATATCAGCTTTATAATAGAACCAGAGAAACAGTAATGTGGTCACATCGCACAAGGTACATACAGGGCCATTCCATAATATGAACATTGGTAAACCTTGCCGAGACCATCTCTGTGGGGTTTTCACATAATCTTCCTCCATTTTGTCCCATGGGATAGCAATTTGGCCGACACTGTACAAGAAGTTCTGTACAAGGAGTTGCTTAGGAGTCAATGGCTCGAATTGGAGGAAAAGAGTCGCTATAAGGAGGGAGAGAACACTTCCTACATTTGCAATCACGGACATCTTTATGTACTTCATCGTGTTACCGAAGTCATTCTTCCCCTCACAACTCCTGCGACTAGGACATTTAGATCTTTCTCGAGCAATATGATTTGTGAGAAGTCTTTAGCAACCGATGCCCCTGAGTCCACAGAAATGCCGACATTGGCTGCATCGAGCGCAAGTGAGTCGTTGATTCCGTCTCCTAGGAAACCAACCACATGGTTTCCCACAGTTTGCAAGGACTGGACAACACGAAGTTTTTGTGTGGGGGTGAGCCGGGCAAGCACGGTTGCCCTTTGAACCATTTCATGGAAGGATTCTTGGTCAAGTAGCTCCAGTTCAGGTCCTGTTATGACATGGGTGGTTCTGATGCCGACTTCCTGGCAAACCTTTATTGCCAGAGCAAGCGAGTCACCAGTTAGTACTTTGGCTTTTACTCCCTTCTCAGCTAACCGCCACAATGCTTGCTTAGCCGAGTCCTTTGGTGGATCGTAGAATGTTATAAGGCCAAGGAACACCATGTCTGATTCTGTTACCTCATCATCATCCTTTATCTGACCACTCGCATTCTGCAACAGCAGAAGTAAGCAATCAGTGAAAGAAAGTAAAGATATTAAAAAACAACAAGCAGGAAAGATACTTCAACACCAACTTTATTTTTCCTCTATAAGCATGCAATCATCTACTCCTCAGAGCTTAATACTGATAATTTGGAACAGACTATGTTGTCAAGGCGATCACATTTACAGGGAAATGTAGCTGTATGATTGAAGACAGAGCTAGAAAAGAGTGGATAACACTGCTAACAGAGGACCACTGGCATGTTTTTTGGAACTTTTATTTGTCTACTATTCGAGTATCATGAAATTGCAGAACACAGGGTCATTCATTAGGACGGCAAAAAGAAATGTTGATTACAAACGTGATGAAGAACAAAATACTTGCCCAGATCTCAGTATGTAGTTTAGTAGGGTATGCTTTTAGAAGAAGAGGTCTATGAGCAAGAATGATGAGAAGATAAATGATAAAAATTCCAACCAAATTAAACCCACATCAGAGCCACTAATAACAGTGGCCACCATTTAGTTTGTTAGCAAAAAGTGCGATAGTAGTGCATTAAGTCATCAGATAATGGCTGTCCACCACTTGTCGAGGATAGGCAAGGACAAGCATGACTAGATGCATCATGTACTTTTGCCATCACGGATTTGACTTATATCATCAGAAATCTGGTTCCTCTTTTTCACTTAATGTAAGGAGATGAGAAGCATATCACAATTAACAGCTACATATAAATTTCTTAACGGAGAATCATTTAGACAGATCAGACATGCTTCAACTGCAAGACCATGTTACTGATGCACAGAACTCAGAAGTAACTAACAAGTTAAACATTCACATACCTATTTCTCTCTTAATACATCTGTGTACTATGCTGGAATGTCTAAATGACTCCAAAAAAGAGATTCTTTTAAACCAACATCTGCTACAATCAATACAGACTATTTTGTTGCATTTCTTCTTCCATCTAAATTTGTTGATATTTCTTGATCAGCTTAGATTTGTTTCTGAATTAAACAACATAGTATGTTCTGAGCAAGTGAATGACCTAACACTTAAGTAGTGGTGAAACTCTGTGCAAGTGAGCAACTGCTAAAAGGAAAGAACATATATAATGTAGGTTGCTACACTGTTGCTACACTGGTAAGATGGACAAATGTCAACTCGAGTTATGCATCAGAAAAACTTTCCTTTTAATGTGTTAAATTCAAACGTTAAGGACATTTTTCAGCACGCAACTCCTTTACCCAAAAACCTCCTAAAGGATGCTACTTGAATCTGGGAGACCACTAATGAAGCCTTATCTAATCATGCAATACAAGCAGAGTCGTTACCAATGTATCAGAACTAAAATAGGTGAAAAAGCAAATTCAAGTGAGGTAATGGTGCACACCAGATTTAAAAGGATAGAGGTAAACTTATACGGACCTTTGTTAGTCTCTTTACTGCAACTCCAATTATTCTTAGCCCCTCGTTACTTAACTCTTCTCCCAAATTCAACATCTGCTGATATTCTTTGGCAGAAAATGCTGTAGTAGAACCACTATCAATTTTCTCAATAAACGAACAAACTTTCATCACTTCTTCAAGTGCTCCTTTTGTTACCATAAATCTATCACTGCTCTTGCTTTTGCCATCTCTTGAAATTGATTCAATCTCCAAAATAACAGATACACGTCTGCGTATAAAATCAAAAGGGATCTCATCCACCTTTGTCCACTTGGATGGCTGAAACCTGTAGCCATTTGTGTAGACATATGCCAATATCGCATCATCAAGAGGATACTTCTGATCGGTCTTGAAGTAAGAGTTAAGAAAGGCAAATTGTAAGACTTTTTCTCTCTTTACACCCCAGCAATCAAGATGGTCAACCATAATTGCCCGATTCATGGTAAGTGTACCAGTCTTGTCAATACATAAAATATCCCTGATGGCAGAAAAGAAAAGCATAACAATCATTTTTTCTATAACACAGACATCAAATGCGGCTACTACAAACAGACGATCACCAAAATCAGGTACAATAAGCTGAAAGCAAGTTCAATCTAGAGCTATATCAAAGTGAAGTCTTTCCGTTAAGCTTTAGCAAATAGCATCAAGCACGAATCAATTCAGCTCACATTCGCAAGCAGTGTCCTATAATAAATTTTTGGGTTTGACAGTCTGATTGCATAAACTTTGGAAATTCTTTTCAACTTTATTACAGAGGCTCAAGTATCCTTGACAACTAAAGAACAGGAATTCTCCGACTAACACCCAAAGAGAGAAGATTTGTTGTATCAGCCAACCACCCACAACCACGGAGAACTCTTTAAAGGCTACTTCTTGGGTAAATCGAGACTCCATCTGAAAAGTTAAACTTATATCTAACGGTTGCGACACACCATTCAAATTGGCCTTCCATATACAGACAGAATATTTCCAAGGACAAGGCTGATTTTTTTTTTTTTTTTTGGGTTTTGACTTTGACATCCTAAGTGGATGACTGAGTATCCTATCCTTAGTTGCTTGTTAATGAAGAACTGTGCTTACTTCTTTCTCTCTGAAGTCTATAATGAATCTGCTCTTTTCTGGGGAAAATATTTATGTTAAAAACTATACAACCAAGAGGCGGTGTAGATGCCACAGACATATCCTGACATGCAAGTAGAATTAGCTACTACCATAAAGCTGAGAATAGCTAGCTTGATAAAATTGGCAGCTGGATGAACTAAAGAACGTAAAAGACTAATACTGGAGAGGCAATAAGTGAAGTTCCTTGGATACGAATATAGGAGAATGTCTATTACCTGCCCCACCAGGACCTACCCATGACCTGGAGTAGCTAGGTGGCGAAGTAAAATTAATTCTTGTTCAAACATGGGCGCTGGGCCCAGACACGCTGTCTTCTCAATTATGGGGAAAAGAACTTCAAGAGGGAAGAATGCTCAATATTATTGTAAACTCAATTGAGAAATCTGTGAGTGCTTGTGGGATCCTCTCTCGTTGCATGGTTGATCTCTCTCTCTCTCTCTCTCTCTCTCTCTTCTCCTCCCTCCCTCCCTCCCTCCCTCCCTCCTTCCCTATTTTAATGTAATTCAACAGAGAGTCCACATGTTTAGAAGTCTCAGCTGCCCACTGGTCAGAGGCGCAGGTCCTGATAAGATCTCTAGAAGCGGGATTGCTTGTTCAATTTCACGAAAGGAGGTGTCCATAATTTTCTAAAAAATTGACACTGGATATACACAGGGTATTCATAAAGTTATTGCAAGAGAATATAAGTCTTTCTGAGTAATATAACGCGTCATGACAAAGGTGCCTGAATTTTCTATGTAACGCATGCATGTTTATGAGTACTTATGCACATGCAGACCAGTCATCCCGAAATGCTGCTAATTCAACACTTACATGGATCCCATATCTCGTATAGCGGTTGTACTTTTGACAACGCATCTGTCCTTCGCCATAGCAAGTGCTCCTTTGGCAAGACTTGTGTTAACTATCAGAGGAAGCATTTGAGGGGTCAAGGCACATGCCACAGAAAGTCCAAAAAGGATGCTATCACTCAGTTCTCCAGATGTGAAGTACTCCGCTAAGATTATGATAGCGACAACAACTAGCATTACACCGATAAGAACATAAGATATTCTCCGCACGCCCCTCTCAAAGTCATCTGGAGGCTTTCGCTTCCCAATGTTTGAAAATATTGTGCTCATATAAGTTTTGGATCCAGTTGAAATGACTAGACCAGTTCCGCTTCCTGACACCACATTTGTTCCCTGTACAATGCACATTTGACATATAGTAAGAAATATTTCAAACAAAAAAAGGATCCATAAATGATAACGGTTATAGAAATCACCATAAAGTAGGCCTCAAATGACCAACACAAATGGCAGTAATCAATGAAACTCGTGCAAGTTTGATCTTTTCAGCAGACCCTATGTAATGCTTAGATCTACTGCAATAATATAGATATACACCTAAATTCTTATCCAGCAGGCCCAATTTGTATCTTAAATCAATTGAACTGCAAGAAGCCATGATTCTTTTGACTATCATAAAATTCTAATCCCCCACCCCCCTCCACCCCCAAAAAAAAAAAAAAAAAGAATAGTTACCTACCATGAAACATATATTTCTCAAGTCAAGTAGGGGAGTGCTCTCATTTTCCTTGACATCAGCCATCTTGTCCGTTGTTCCTGACTCACCTGTTAATGAGGACTGACTGTGCAAAAATCAGCGTGTGACCATGGGATCAACCAGTGCCCATAAAACTAAAGAAAGAGATGGCTTAAAAGGACTGAGAAATCGTTGCTCACGTGCCAAAGGAAATTTTGTAGGTGCCATACCTGACTACAAGGTGCTTTGAGGATAATAGGCGCACATCACCAGGAAATAGGTCCCCTGGTTCAAAAATGATAATATCACCAGGAACAATATCCTTTTGATCAACTTGAACTATTAATTCAGTCTGCTCAACTCTGCCAGCACATCTTTGAACTTTAATGGGGCATTTGACAAATTCAGAAAGTTTCATAGCTGCTTTAGAACTGCTGTGCTCCTGTAGGAATCAGAGTGGAAAAATTGATATTGAGGCTTAAAGTACCGTATGAATGAGCTTAATAAACAATAATCACCTGATAAAATCGAAGGGAGACACTTATGAAGACCAATGCTAGCATGATACATCCGTTAGGATTATCACTGGTTAGGTATGAAAGTACTGACAAGACGATCAAAATCATATTGAATGGATGAAAGAAAGCATTCCACAAGAGATGCCACCAATTCGGAAAAGTATACTCAAGAGGAGCATTGGGACCATTTTCTCTCAGTCTCCTCTCTGCTTCAGTGAAGCTCAACCCTGAAAGATTAATCAAAAAGAGTCTGCATTGTTATGGAACATACAAGGCACAAAGCACACTACGTATAGAAAAAGAAGTAATAAAAAACTCAAACACATTGATATTCTGTTCACCTGGTAGTTTCTATACTTTAATTTTTTAATATTTACTTCTCATTTCCTCAGCCTCTCATGATGTGCTGCTAATTCCTTTGTCTCAAAGGCATGAGGGCAACTATGCCTCCCTAATTGTGACCATTAAAGCCTTATTACTGCAACCAGTAAACTCAACTTGAAAAGACTCAACTTGAAACAGGTCTATTGCGAGACATTTGAACAAACTAAGATGAAGACATGATGGATACCTTCTTCCCGCCTTTGCTAACAGTTGAACAATGATAATTCTACAGATAATTCATCACTAAACCCTAGGAAGTAGCAACCCCAATATTTAGCACTGTCCAGTCTGGAGAAGGACCAGCTGATATTTTCTTAGTAAACATTGCAACAGTTGCCTCATTTAGGCCAGCTAATAAAAGTCTATGACATCAAACCTTAACAGCTAGGTCACAGCCATAGCCACTCTTATATCATTTATCTTGAGTGTTAGTCCACACCAAGGAACTCTGGAGTTCATGTCCCTTCTCTTTTTGCATCTTATGTTCTTTATCATCAAAATCTCTTTGCTTTGTCCCTAACTGTGTATACATCTAATTCTGGTCATTTAAAGATGGTTAGCAAAGTGTAACCAGAATGCAAAAATGACTGAATGTAACTTCTAAGCAATATACAGAAATTTTCGTTTAACATCCTCCACTGCTAGTTTTATCACAGTTGGAGTATTTGTATTTTTGAAATTCTACTTCACATCCTCAATCATTATTTTTCCTCGTTTCTTACAGCCTGCCATTCTCAAAAATGGTATTTTTCTGTAGACCCTCACAAATTAACAAAAACGCCAACCGGGATTTCACAATCACAAGTATGCGTGCTAGCACGTCAAACCGTCAGCATGCACCTCCTCAATTACCACTACCAGCAACTCTCTCTATCTTCAGGCAACCAACCACTACAAGCATCATTGTATCTTTATAAACAAAATTTGCTCATGTAGAAACATTTCCTTTAGGTGGCCGATTTAGTGCTTTTGAAAGAGAAAAAATTAAAGATGTCATTGTGAGTGGGCATAGGCTTACATATGATAAGAGAAGTGCCTTAATTTGGAGTAAATCTCAATTTTCCGGTTTGGCTTCTATGTGAAAAAGAAAGAGGTGGAAAGAAGTGATGGCTTGTAACATCCCATGGCAGCAAACTGGTGGCAGTGCATCTAGTGGAGACTCAAGGAAATAAATTGTCTTTTCCTTTTGGCCAGAGGGAAATAGGTTGGTTGACTAGGTGATTGTAATTAATCTTCTTTTGATCGGTCGCTATCTAAAATTGTCTGTCAGATTGCTGAGAAAACAAGATCAACAAGGGTCAACAATTTAATCTGATGGTGAAGCAGTAATTCGGTTCTTGAGGGTATCACAGAGAAGAGTACCCCACCTCCTTGTCCTGTGGGATTTTCATCTACTAGGAGAGCTAAGCTTTGTGCATTTTTGGTTCCCTTGTTGCATAGGATGAGGGAATATTTGTTTTGGATACAGAGTTGGGAAAGAAGGTTATAAGGGAAGAAATTCAACATATCATAATTTCATTAACTTAAAGATTCAAAGAGAAATTTGCAAAAATAGAGGAAAGTGAAACTAAACCTATAATGCAGGATGTAATCACAGTATCTCCTTTTAGGTAAGCTCAATCAACTTTAATTCTGTTTGATAATATTGCTTTTGTTTGAACAATGTCAATCGATAGCTCTGCAGGGAAGTGAAAGTAGGCTATTGTTGGTAATTCAGCAGGTAGACCTTGGTGGCAACATAAAAGAATGGATGCTGCAGAGATTGCTCAGTTATCCTACAGTTCTGTTGATATATGCCTCTGCAATAGTCAGGTCATTTTAAAAGGACAACGAATGTCCTCAATGAGAATGGTCTCTTAAGATGCAGTATCAAATTAAGCATGAGCAAGCACTGCACAGCATTATCACACCTATTGTCATGGTCCAGGCCGTTTGGATTGGGACTCTTACAGGTGTTGACACCTGTACAATTGCCACATATAATAAGGCCATCGCACAGTTTACGTGGTTAAAGTTGTGAAGTTCCTGAATTCAAATTCTTATATTACAAATCAAATTTACTCTCTGGAAAAGGAAAGAAACCAATTTGAGAAGGACTTAGAGTTTGCAAATGAACACTGTATGCTATTTGCATGACCTCCCTCTTGAGTCAAATGACCATATCAATGGGTATGTCCTCATTCAATAATAGTCAGGCCCAATAAAACTATGACTTACTCTAACGAATTTGTTTGTAACTGGAAGAAATGACACCATGCCCTCTCAAATGATGGTCATTTCAACTTCTACAGTAATATGCAGTAGAAATATTACTTCCAGATAAACTCGGAAGGAAGAAAAGAACAGATATGGAAATTGCATCAAAAGTCAAATCGATATGAGCATCAATTGGAAAGTTGTAGTCGGCATTTTTCAAGACATCTACAAAATGAAGTTGCAACCAATTTCTGAAAGGTCATAGGAAGCGGAGATGGAAAGCAGCCAAACCAACCAGAGTACCTAAGCTGCTACTCATTTGCCTTCAAGTTCCTTAATTCAAATCTACTGAAGTCCTAAAATTTCGACAAATACAATTCGACTATGCCTTTCATCAAACCGTTTACACAATACCAATCTCGGCCCAAAGTTGCCGCTATCAACCTAAACCGCGGTCCTCAAAATTGAAGCAC
The DNA here is from genome assembly GCA_014182515.1 of Eucalyptus microcorys. Taxonomy (NCBI): domain Eukaryota; kingdom Viridiplantae; phylum Streptophyta; class Magnoliopsida; order Myrtales; family Myrtaceae; genus Eucalyptus; species Eucalyptus microcorys. The sequence goes on along the minus strand of CM024569.1, from coordinate 48,410,461 downwards.
GAATTAAGCACTAGGGAATCCTACTCACTCACCTCTTTCGGTGGATCGAACATACTCAAAGACCAAGTCCTTGTCCGACCGCGCCAGCGCATATAGCCAAGAATACACTTTCTCTTCCTCCTCCGTCCTCGACCCGCCATCGACTTGATCTGCAAAAACCACCGAAAAATCAGTCTCGCCTATACCCTTTTCCCAGAACCAGAGACCGAAGCCAGAACAAAAAAACAAACCGGGTCGGTTCCGAACTCACTTCCGGACATGAACCGCTGCAAGAACCTGCCGACCACGTGTGGGAATCCGTCCTCGCGAGGCGGGGGCTTCTCCCTCCGGACGAGCCCATCTTCAATGGAGTTACCGACGGGGCCGCCGTCGACGTTGGAAGAGAGAAACGGGAGAGAGGTTCTGGGCCGCCCCATAAGAGCAATCTGGGGAAGGTTGAGACGTTGGTAAAGCAGGCATAGAGGGGGTTGAGCAGCGTGCGACTTTGAGGTGGAGCAGATGAATTCATATGGTTTTGATGGGGGGTTGGAGATTTGACAAGAAGGTGTAGAGAGAGAGAGAGAGTTTGGCGATAAGAATATAGTTTTTTGAAGCCTTCGAACTAGGTTGGTGCTGCTCCCTCCTTCAAACGAGTTGCTCTGTTTCTCTCTCTAGACCTTCACTTCAACTACCAGACTTCAAGTGACGGTTAGGTGCAGAGGAAGGCGGGAGTTGATGACAAAGCGGCAGAGCAGCGAAGAGGAACAGTTTTAACCGTTGGGTCGGTCGGTGCTTTGACCTTCGGAGAACGGCACGTCGTTTTTCTGTTTTTGCAATCGACACCCTGGATTTTAAGAATTGTTGCAATCACACCCCCCAACTTCGAATTTCTACGGTTATCACCCATTTGCCCGTAGGCCTCTCTCTACACGAGATTCTTCGCCCCCTGCCACGTGCCAGGCATTTGATACATCGCGATCGCTGATGGAGGTAGCGAAATTAAATAAAAAACGAAAAGAGAATGTCCCGACCAGTGGACAAGCGTGCTCGTGGATGATTGAGATCATTCAATAAATGATTAGCACGTGCGCAATATAAGTGATGGGGGATCAAAATTAATCAGGTCGTGTGTTCATCTCAACTTCACCAAAGTATCTTGCACTTTAAGGAGAATTGTATAAACACGGATCAAAATCCACGCATCTTTCTCTTTCTTAATGCAAAAGTAATACGACGGTGAATCGTCCCATGATTGATCATTTGCCTCATAGGACCATTGATTTAAGTTCACTTGAGGTCGGAAAACTCAAATTGGAGGATGGGACTATCGGTTGGGGGAGACTAGGTGAGAGAGGCGTTGCGGCACTAATTCCGTCTTGAGAAAGAAGAAGGAGAAGGAGGAGGAGGAAAATCCAATGGTTGAAATTAAAAGAATTGATGTTTTGATTATTTAGAGGTGTGTATCTGTCGGCCGGTGGACTGGAATCTTGGTACAAATTCAATAAAAACGCAGTTACACCAAAATGATTAGGTAGACCTGTTGATGGAATGACAGCCTGCAAGTCCACTCGAATTTGCATTTGTCCTTACTTATATATAGACGAATTTTTGGTCTTTTGAGTCCATATTCTAAGGGCCAAAATTGGTTTTTCATGTGGAGGGAGGACAGACAGTATGGTCACAATTTTTCCTAACCATTACTATATTAAAAGAATAAAATTGGTCAAGAAATCTTTTCTTGATTTATACACGATTTTTAAATTTGGTTGTCTATTTTTCGCCAGAAGAAAAAATAGATAACATCTTTGTTGTTTCCTATGTTAACCAACTTAACCTCTCCTCTCCTTTTCTTTTCAAGAACAATGCGTAGAGTTGAGAAGATTTCTTTCTTTATCTATAAAGCCCAAGAGCCCACTGTTAATATAAGCAAATTACATTAAAGTGTTATTTATTTTTCAGTGCTTGAAATCTCAAATAATTACTCAGATGTATAAAGCGACATATATAGTACAAAAAAGGAAAGAAATGTTTATAGTGAATAAAATTTATTATTTGCAATAAGTCTATGGCGCATAATAGTAGAACTGTTGTCATGCAAGGTGAAAATATGTTGGACTTGTGCATGCACGGAATGACCTACTAGTTAAGATAGAAAACGAAACCAAGTAGGTTCAAAAAGAGACACGGCCCACTAGGTCCATTCAATCACAAACATATTAAATGCATTTGAACAATAGGTAGTTACGAAATTGGATGCCAATTCTAAAAAATACCGCAAACAAACAATCCATTGGACATAATATAATAATAAAGAACATAATAAGATAAACACGCTAGAAAATTTGTTATTGAAATTCACCCAAACTTGAGTTGTCTTCGTATAGAGGCATTCTATGAATCCACTAGACTTCGAAGAAAATTGAAATACAATGATGATCTTATCTCAAGATTAGGGCACAAAAAGATAAAGAACTCTCACAAAGAAAAAACTCACATTTTCTCTCTTTTTCTTGCATTTCTATTTTCTTTTTCAACGTTTTGACAGCTAGCGTCTAGCTTTCGCTAATATAAAAATATAGCTTTTAATCTAAAAGCAAATCTAATAGAAAAGACAAAAAATTCCTTAAAAAAGATATCTGGCTTCATCTACAATAATCTCTCACTTGAAGACAAATATACTCGATGTACCAAGCAACTTTGAATCCATCTTTTTCAAAAGCTAGTAACTAAAAAACTTGTGCCTTTGTGATACTCCTCATTAATCAATGTGGAGTAATACCAATGGTAGTAGTACATAAAATATGCTTCTCGCTATCTACTACCTTGGTCAACATGTTAGTTGAATTCTTTGCGCCATCAATCTTCTATAGTTTTAACTCATTATCTTTCAATGTTGACATAATAAAGTGATAATTCTTCTTGATATGTCTAGTCCTTGAGTGATAAGTTGCATTCTTTGCTAAGTGTACTGCATTTTAACCATCACTCCATAGTGTATTGATTGACTGCTTTCGATGAAGCTCATCCATATAATCTTGTAACTACATGATTTCCTTAGAGGTGGTATTCTACTTTTGTTGTCAATAGAGCCACTACTTTCTGTAGTTGAGAAATCCAACTTACTGATGTACCTGCAACTGTAAAGACATACCCAGTGGTACTCTAAACACTATCTCCATCACCCGAGTGATCCAAATCCATATAACCCTGCAACTTCAGAGATGTACCACCATAACAAAGAGAGTAATTTGATGTACCTAGTAGATATCTCAATATCTATTTTACTGTATTCCAATGCTCTCTACTTGGGTTATGCATATATTGACTGACAACTCCCAGTGCTTGTGCAATGTTTGGCCTTGTGCTCACCATGACATACATCAAACTTCTCACTGCTGATGCATATGGAACTACCACAATCTCATCTTTTAAAGCTTGAGTGCTCTGACAGATATTCTTGAAAAGTTTAAAGTGACTCACTAGAGGAGTCGCAACTGGTTTTGTCTTATTTATGTTAAATCTCATTAATACTTTGTTCACATAGTCTTCTTGCGACAACCATAATTTCTTATTTTTCTTGTCCCTGATGATTTTCATGTCTAAAATATTCTTGGCCTCTCCCAAGTCTTTAATAGCAAACTGCAATGATAACATCTACTTCACTTTTGCGATTCTCTTCATATTAGAGCTAGCCACTAGGATGTCATCCATATATAAAGAGTGATACACAATATCACCATTATCATATTTGTGAAAATAAATACAATGATTAGATTCACGGTGTGCAAATCTTTTTTCTTCCATGAAACCATCGAACTTTAAGTACTATTTCCGTGGAGCTTGTTTCAAGCCATATGAGCTTTTCTTCAAGCAACATATCATGTGTTCCTTACCTTTGACTTCAAAACTTTTAGGTTGTGCCATGTATAATACTTCATCTAAATCATTGTATAAAAACATTGTTTTCACGTCTAATTGCTCAAGATGAAGATTTTCAATTGCAACTATACTTAGTAGAACTCTGATTGGTGTCATTTTCATTACAAGTAAAAATATATCGGAATAGTCGGTTTCTTCTTTTTGAGAAAAACCCTTAACCACAAGTCTAGCATTATATTTAATACTACCACCTGCTTCATTCTTGATCCTGTATACCTACTTATTTAACAAAGCTGTTTTTTTTTTTTTTTTTTTAATTTATGGACAACTTGGTCAACTCTCAAGTTTTGTTTCGAAGTAATGAGCTCATTTCGTCTTTCATAATACGCTCCCACTACAAGTGAGATTTGTCTTTCTTTGCCTTATCATAAGTCTCCAGTTCTCTCGAACCTATATATAAAACATGACTCAGAACAATATTAGCCGATGGATCAAAAATTACCTTTGGTTTTCTCACGCGTGTAGACCTCCTCAAGACAGGTCTTTCAGGATCATTTGTTTACTCCGAATCACTGTGTTCCTCTTGAGTTGCATCTTAACTGATAACAGGCTCATCTTGAACCTCTCCTTCAGGTGCACTCTGATTTACTGGAACCATCTTCACAGGGCATTGTGTCCAACTCAACATATTCTGATTTTACTGCCTTCTCATGCTTTGTCTGATGATCCTTGTGCATCTTTTTTTTTTTTTTTTTTTTTCATGGAATACCACATTCCAACTATGGATGACTTTGTTATTCTCATAATCCTAAAGCCTATAGCCATATTGATTGCCATCATATCCGATAAAGACATACTTCTAGAACTTAACATCAAGCTTCTTCCTATCTTTCTTGTCAATAAAAAATATATGCAATACAATCAAATACTTTTAGATGTGAATAATTGATCTTTTATCCAACCATCGCTCTTGTGGTATTTCTCCATCCAATGTACTAGATGGACTCTTGTTGATAAGATAAACAGTTACATCAACTATAGCAACTCATAAGTGTAGCGGGACCCGTGTATAGCCTCATGCATCTCGCATGTTCTAGAATAGTCTTGTTCATCCTTTCAGCTACACCGTTTTCTTGAGGGGTTCTAAGAACAGATTTCAACCTATGTATGCCTTCTCGGCTTAAATATTATGCAAATTCCTTACTTGTGTATTAACCACTGTTATTAAACTTCAAACTTTAATCTGATAACCTGTCTCTTTTTCTACCATGGTCTTTCACATCTTGAACATCCTAAATATTTTTATCTTTGAGAGTATAGCCCAAGTTTTCCTTGTCGCATCATCAATGAATGTGACAAAATATTTCTTACCACCATAAGAGAGTTCTTGAGCTGGTCCCATATATTAATATGAACCAACTCTAACTCCCGGCCTTTATTTTGTAGCCCATTCAATTGAAAACTGACAGCTTTCTGTTTTCCATAAATGCAACTCTCACAGAAATCTAATTTAACTTTTTGCAAATCCGGAAGTAATTTCTTTGAGTGTAATTTTTTTACACCGTTTTCATCAAGATGTCCCAAACGATAATACTGAAGAGTAGACAAATTATCTATAAACACTGTAGTTGTAGCCATATCACTAATATTATCTCTTTGGAGAGGGTAAAGTGTACCTGTACATTTTCCTTTTGTTACTACTCTTGCCTCTGAGGTTGTCTTCCACTCTCCGCATGCAAAGGTTGTTATGAAACCTTCTTGGTCAAGTTTATTAGTTGAAATCAGATTTTTCTTTAATTATGGAAATGCCTAGTTTCATGTAAAACTAGATGTCCTCCACCTAAGATGTTCACAGTCATGGTTCTTTTTCTAATAATTGGACACATGTGACCGTTTCTCACAACCACTTACCCGAAATGTCCACTAGCATAATCATCAAATATATCTTTTTTGCCAAGTGTAATGGAAAGAAGCACTGGAATCAATAAACCATTTATCTGTCGTCAAGTCAAACCTTGCAGACAAACACAAGTTTTCTAGTGAGGATTCATCACTAATCACGTTAGCTCCTTAATTCTCATCTTGCCGCTTCTTTTTGTAAGCTTCACACTGAAACCTCCAGTGTTCGGTTTGGTGACAAAATTAATACTCATCTTTTGCAACCTGCCTCTTACCCCTTGATTGTGATCTGCTATGCTCGTTGAATTTTCCTTTGCTTTTACTTTTTCCATGATTCTCCACTGCTAGTGCCATCGAAGTTGTAGATGTTGAAAAATTATCTCTACTTGAGACTTTTTTTCGCATCTCCTCATCCATGATCCTGCTTACAGCATCATCCATAGTCAAATCACCCTTTATGGTGCTTGAAATATTGTGATATTGTAGCTTTTTGGAAGGGAACATAAAATTAATAAAGCTTGGAGCTTCATAGTTAGATTTATGCCTGCGGATTCCAATTGACCCGTAACTTGCGGAAAATTATTAATATGTTCTACTACGGTACCTCTGTCAAATAATTTCATATTAACCAGTTTCTTCAGGAAAAATACATTATTTAATGTGGAAAGCTTCTCATAAATATTCGTTAGAATACTTATGACTTCTTTTACAGTTTTCGCTTTTGTGGCGTGGTACCCTGTCTATTTCATCAACCCTAGATGAATCCCACCTAATGCCTTTCGATCAAGAATTTTCCATCTAGCTTCCCCTGTCGGATCCACTTTCGCCATCTCAGGTTTCCTACCCTCAAGTGGTGCATAAAGATCTTTTTGATAATCATAATCCTCAATTTGTAGTTTCCACCATCCGAAATTTTGCCCATTATCGATTCTAATTTTATCTTCTGCAATACTATTTGCTTTCAATTGAACGTTATCGAAAAACCCTCGATATTTTCGATTAGCTAACCCAGGCTCTGATACCAGTTGTTATGAAATAATAAAAGAATATAATCAGAAAAACATGCCAAAATTTTGTTATCGAAGTTCACCCAAACTTAGGCTATGTCTTCATGTAGAGGCATTCTGTGAATTAACTAGACTTCGAAGAAAATTGGAATACAATGACTATCTTTCCTCAAGATCAAAATGCAAAGAGATCGAGAACCCTCACAAAGAAAAAACTCACATTTCTTTTTCTCTCTTTTTCTTGCTTCTCTATATTCTTTTTTAGCGTCTTGATGGCTAGCATCTTGCTCTCCTTAATATAAACGTGTAGCTTTTAACTCAAAAGCAAATCTAATAGAAAAGATAAAAAAAATTCCTAAAAAAATATTTGACTTCATCTACAACAAGGTCCGAATCGACGAACCGGTCCAATCCAACCGGGAGCGACTTGGCTCCGCCCAGCACCGGTCTCGACACTCCTTTGGGTCTCCCTTTCGTGCTTAAAGGTAGCTGTTGCCATTTGCGAATTGGTCCTTCTATAAAGACACCTTGTTTCTTCAACTTAATCCGATCGATCCATTTCGTTTTCCGACTATCAAAAGACAAAAAAAAAACAGAAAAACATGTTTGGCCGCACGTCTCGCTAACGAGAGATTTGATCCTTATAACAAAGACATGTCCTCCATTTTCACATGACATACGAGTCATCTGCTTAGGTTATAACTCGCCTGCCACGTTCCCATCCCTACCATTTGCACCGCCCTCAGAAAAGAGACAGATACGAATCCGCAGATGTGTATGCGGCTACGTATCAATGGCAATGTCATCACTCTCGTATCTCTGGTGTTCTCGTCAGTGCACGGTGGTGCCGCCGTGCAGCATGATAGGCTGTCCCCCAACCCCCCGGCGAGTAGCCACAGCTTGAGCCCTGCCGCAGCACTCATCTTCGTCCTTTTGGTGCTATTCTTCTTGGCCATTGGCTTCTCCTCCGTCTACATCCGCTGGTGCTCCGACTCGCCGCCGCCGCCGCCCCTGCCCGCTGCAGCCATAGCCGCTCTGGCTCCCCACTTCTCCTCCGCCGTTGGCACGGCCCTTCTCCTCCCCTCTTGGCGTCCCGGCCTCGACCAGCGCTTGCTGGATGTGCTCCCGACGTTCGCCTACGGAGAGGCGAAGGGCAGGGAGGATTGGATCGGAGGAGCGGAATGCGTGGTTTGTCTGAGTGAGTTCGATGAGCCGGACACGCTCCGCCTGCTGCCGTGGTGCGGTCATGCATTCCACGTCCCGTGCATCGACAAGTGGTTGGCGAAACACGTCGAGTGCCCCGTCTGCCGGAGCACCGTCGCGATCCAGTGATCAGACGGTGAGTTTCCGAAGACCTAGCTATCCGTGTATTTTTTTCCTCAAAGCTTTAGTGCATGTATTTGTAATAATTACCATTGCCTAAGTTCTTGTCCCATTCGAGGTCAGACCATGTCTTTTAGTCACTTTGATCGAAGTTAGATACGAATTCATGGATTATACAAAATCATTTTTAATAGCAATGATTGTACTAGCAAATAGCAATTAAAAAAAATATCATTGCTAGATATAAAATCGCTCACTTTACTCGTTTATAAAATCATGGTGGGTTTGAATAGAAGCATCTAGGTGGGGTCAAAGTCAACGGAGATAGGGACAGCATAGCAAATAGCCGCATCTTGTCCGTGATTGGCTAAATGCTAATTTGATTAGAAGGAAAACTGTCGATTTACGGGAAAATGTCAAGTTGCTAATACAGCCCGAATTTATGATAATCAAATTAATGAAAACCTATCATTAATCATGTGAAGTATATGCTGCACGCAATTGCAATGAGATTATGCTCTCGCAATATGATTTTTTTTTTCTCATTCGAGAGATCAGGTACCAAAGAAATTCTACACCATCTAAATGATGGATTGGTAATTTTCCATACGCTCAAAAGCATAGAACACGTGTAGGTCGGTTTAAATTGCTTATAATCTTGATTTTGTGAATTCTATCCCTGTATTAGGCTATGTACATGATTTGTTATGTAATGTCCATTCGTCTTTCTCCTCTCTTCTTCACTTTTAGTTGTTTAGAACTTGAATGAGCTGTGCGGACCCGCTAGAATATATTAAATAAAAGGAGGGCGCGGATATATATAGTTTATGGTCACTTGCCATTATTAATGGGCAAATCTCACTTTCTCTTTTGGCTTTGTTTGGTAAATTAAAGGATTGGCTTAATCCATGCCTTTTTATTTTTATTTTTGCGCTTCTCTTCTCAATTTGGCTATTGTTGGAAAGGGAAGGAAAAGTCAAAAAGGGCAGCACCTCGTGCTCTCCCATCAAAACCTACTTCTTCTGGGGTCCTCCATTTTCCTAGGCAAAGTGGCATTGGCCCCTTCTCTGTAAGAGTGACGAACGTTGCTGTCCCATTCAAACAAATCAAAAGCACACCCTCTTCTCCACCCTCATAACAACCAAGTCATCGCCGCCGCCGCCGGCCGCCCTCCGCCGCCGTCTTATTCTTGAGTTGATGGGTCGACCGGCGACGAAGCTCAAGGACCTCTTGGGCATGATGAAGGACAAGGCCTCCCAGGGCAAGGCGGCCCTCCTCCACCCCTCCGGGCCGGGCGGCGGCGGGGGCGGCGGCGGCGGCGGCGGCGGCGGCTCCCCGCTCTCCTTCCACCTCCCCCTCCTCCGCGCCACCACCCACGACCCCCTCGCCCCTCCCAAGCCCAAGCACCTCGACCTCCTCCTCTCCGCCGGCCACTCCTCCCGCGCCACCGCCTCCCTCCTCGTGCTCGCGCTCATGGACCGCCTCCAGTCCACCCGCGACGCCTCCGTCGCCGCCAAGTGCCTCATCGTCGTCCACCACATCGTCCACCGCGGCTCCTTCATCCTCCAGGACCAGCTCTCCGTGTACCCCGCTTCAGGTACAAGGCCGTTTGTCCCTTTGTCTTTGCTGGTCAATTTCCAGATCATACAAGCAGAGTGTCGAATCGCGTCATAACATGACTGCCCTCGGCTGCTGCAGGAGGGAGGAACTATCTGAACCTGTCCAAGTTCAGGGATGAGACGACGCCGCTGATGTGGGAGCTATCTTCATGGGTCCGGTGGTACGCCCGTTACCTCGAGTCCCTCCTCTCGACGTCGAGGGTCTTGGGCTATTTCCTCTGCTCCGCCTCGAGCGCGCAGGAGAAGGAGAGAGCGGAAGAGAACGTCTCCACTTTCGCCAACTCCGACTTGCTCAAGGAGCTCGACTCCCTCGTCGACCTCATCGAAGAGACGTGCAAGATTCCCGACTCCCTGTGCCAAGTAAGCATTGTCTCCGACTTCATCTTACAAATTCCGTTCATCACATCCTCCTGTAGAACGAATCTGTATAGTGTTTCTTCCCTTCTCTGCAGGACAACAAGTTGATACGCACGGTGACGGTTTTCGTTTCGGAGGACTACTTGTCTGCGATGGAGGCGATCTTGATCCGGGTCCGGGAATTCGGACATCGGCTGAGTTGTCTCAGTTTCGGCGAATTGGTCGAGCTGGTGTGCGCTCTGAGGAGGCTCGAGCGGTTCAAGGAGAGGCTGTCGCCGCTGTTCAGTCACAAGGTCGCGGCGTCCGAGGGCTTCTGGATTGCGGTGGCCGAGACGAGAGCGAAGCTGGAGTCGCAGAGGGAGGCGGGGTCGGTGTCGGTGCAGCCGTCGTCGGAGGAGAAGAGAGTCGGCGCAAGCGAGTCTGCCCGGTTCGAAGGGCGGATTCCGATGAGTTCCAGCCACGACTCGATCAGGTTCTCGTCGGGGAGAATAGTAGGTTTGAACAGGTATCATTTGCCCTTCCAAGAGTCGGTCGAATTGTTTGCTTGATGACATCGAAGTTTTCTTTCCTTTGGAAGCTTTGTCGTATGCGTATACATCATAAAATTTGTAAGAAGAGAAATTGATTTAATTTCGACCGGTGTATATATATAATGGATTGTGTATTCTATACCATATAAGCTTCTCTTAGTCTTATTCTCATGGATGTTAACAGTTTGGTTCGGTTTGATTTTTTGTAATATTATAAAGAGATTTAGTGAAAAAAGAGAGGTATTTTGTAAATTATAATATCAGGAAGAGGGACAATTTTTAGTTTGACTTGATTCGATCAGAATAGATATCGGTTATCTTTTTCATTATTCAAATTGAACTAGAATTCCTTCCTCGTTACATGTTTTTCTTACCACCTAAAGGAAAAGACATTATCAATTAAAGTTGCAATATTCGAGAAAATAAATTAAATGTACGACGATGTCAAACATAAAGCATGGAAAACTGAATCAACATGACATCAGGATACTCCCATTGTCATGGTTGCTCTCCCGGATCTAATATATTCTTTTTAGCAAGTCAATAGCCATCGTCGTCGCATTTTGATTTGGTAAATATATTCCGATTCAACTTGCTTATTACACCAAAACACTATATCTTGACCTCATACTGGTCAACGGCGTCGGTTGGAGAGCAAAGTACGAGAATGAGTTTTACCTAAATCTTCAGACCTAGACTGACCTAAGTTAAGATCCACGCCGGTAAGGTTTTCAGACAGGAGACTGCATTTATCATTCGCATATTGTACTATTTTCGGCGGTCTCTCTCTGGGTCAGAAGGTGGGCACGAGCTGCGTTGCCGTATTAAATACTCCATTGGATTGAGAAGGACGTGCATCCAGAAATCTCTTAGTTAATTAGACCTGGCATGTTCTTTTCTATAAAATGTCTTAGTCCCCCAACTATGCAAAAGTAAATAGCCTGTCCAACTTAATCAATTGTTGGCCCCATTGCAATAATATTTGGAAAGTTTTGATTAATGCGGTTAATCTCGATGTGGGCTAAGTCCCGGTGACTTGACTATTTCGAGGCCCATTAGGTCTAAAGCATGAAATGAATGGATTTGGGCAAGCAATTATGCGATTCACCATCCAAAGCATTCTTGTGGCACTTAAGAAAATATTATGTACGCATATCTTGTCATGTAGATCATATATCACTCAATTCATTGATCGTCATGTGTCCGAGTCGGAGCTCACATTTCAGATTTTTTTTTTTCTCTTCATCTCTCTCATCCGTTACCCTCTCTCTAAGTTCGCTCTCTGTAACAATGGTGCTTCTCTTTCCTCCTCTCCCTGTCGCTCTTCTCTCTCCTTCTCCCCCTGGTCCTCTCTCCCTCACCTGCTCTCCTTAGGTTTCTCTTGCTTGGAAAACCCATCTGGGTCATCCCCTCTCTCTCAGCCCGACCTCCGCACCTCCCCCTTCATTGCCACCACTAACTGAGCCAATCAGATCTGGCCGAATGACACCGATGACGTTCATGGACGAGCGTCGGCATCACTCGCAAGCCGCTCGTCCAAATATGGCCTTGCCCATCTTAGTCCACAGTCGCGAGCTATTGTCATCCATGGCCTCGGAAGGCCAAAAGAAAAGGAGAGAGAGAGAGAGAGAGAGATATGAAATGTGGGTGCCACTTGGGCACGCGAGCGGAGCGAAGGAGTATAGTGACACACGATTTACATGATAAGATAGGTCTATTCGATATTTTTCGCTTGATAATCTATATGTTTTCATAAGATCTTAATAATGAATCTTCAAAGGCATTGATTAAGATCATTGAAAATAAAAATAACTCATATGAACATGCTTTGCAAATTTAGAGATGATGCACCTTGAAAAGGTTGCTTATTTTAAATGGATTTTTTTTTTTTTTTTAATGTTTCCAAAGCACAAAACTTAACAAATATCTTAAGGGTACTATTTAACTTTTGCCTTTTAAAATAAAAAAAATTATTATGACGCTCACTTTTTCTATGACCGAAAAGCTCGTCTCAGTTAAGACTCGAACTTTGAATTGTTTGCACTTGGTTGCGTCGAGAACAAGCTTGAAATATCCACCTAAATCACACGCGAAGCTGTTACTTTGACCGCTAAATCAACCCCATGGAATAGAAAATTCAATTGAGACCAGTAAAGGTAATGTCGTGGTGGCAAATGCCACTTGGCAAGATAATGACATTTTCTAAAGGGGTTGGCACGATGTGCCGGAATATAATAAGAATATTACTATATTCAACAGAATATAGTAATTTCCAAAATTCCCTACCAGATGATGACAAATCTCTCCCATCTTCCATGTGTGTTGACTAGAGATGGCAACTTGAGTCGAAGAGCCCATAGTTTATTGTGCAGGTCATAAATGAGTTGTCTTGAGTTTTAAGAACAGATTTAAATGGGTCCAAGAAATAAATGCCTAACAATATAAAAATAGAGAACTTTTTCAGCGGTCTTTCTAATAATAAATAGAGAGCCCAGTGAATCAGGTGGAGTTGGAGATATTAAGAAAAATATTCCTTTTTCTTTTTCTTCCTTTCTACAAAGTCCAGTGAGGATTTTCGGTTCTTATTGGTCTTAGGCTATGGCCGATTGACCCTTGTCGACACCAAGTGAGGGTCGCGCAGCTCACCGGTTGTTGGCGAGGGTCTTACGCCCTCACCTGTTATCAGTGAGGGTTGGACAGCAACCTTTGCTGAACTTAGAAAAAAAAAGGAAAAGAAAGAAACAAAAAAATAAAAATAAAAGAAAACAAAAAGGAGAAGAAAATACATAAAATAAATTAATTGTTAAGAAATTATAAAAATTATCCATGTCAACACCAATCGTCCTATGTTGGTTATGTCACCTAGGATGGCTGGAATTCATATTAGCAATTTCTAATTAAAATTGACCGAAAAGACTAAATTGACGAATCGTCAAAAGTTTTAAGACTGAAGTTATGTTTGGTAACGTGTCAAATAATGTCTATTTCTATCATTTTGTTTCTCGAAACAAAAAAAGAATAGAAATCCATTTGGTAACGTTTTTGTTCATTAGAATAGATTGGAATAAAATCAAAAAGTAGAAAAAAATTATTTCTTTATTCCCTAAAATAATTCTAGAATCAAGCCTTTTCTTCTTTTTTTTTTTTTCTTTTCTTTTCTTCCTTTTTTTCCCCTTCTTCCTCAAGCCAATCACCACCCTCAACGATGGCCAGCAACCTCGTTAGCCCATGATAGGGCCGACCTCACGGTGGATGGGCGAGGGTGAGCCTCACCCAGCCATCAGCGAGGCTTGGGTTGACGAGGCTCCCTAAGGCTGGCGATTGGCCGAGGAGGAAAAAATAAGAAAAGGAAAAAAAAAAGAAAAATATAATAAAATTATAAAAAAATTAAAATAAATTCTAAGTTACAAAAAATTGAGGATTGTACCAAGCGCATTTTTATTTGGGAATAGAAATTATATATAGTTATCAAATGCTTGCGAATGCTTAGAAATTCATCCAAGGAAAAAAAAAAAAACAAATCATTATGGACATAAATTGTTCATAGGAATAGAATAATTACTAAACACATTGTAAGTTAGCAAAATATTTAAGATTGAATAGGCATAAAAGCAATATGTTTTGGACTTTTTTGGTAATTTTTGCATATGTTTTGTCACAACACAAGCATACTTTTTCAGTTTTTTTATGTGCATTTCAATCTTTGGTTTTTTTTTAATGCTTTTACTAGCAAATTTTATTTAGTTAATTTATTTTTGATTTGATAAAATAATCCATCCAAGTAACATATTGTTATGAAGAGCTTAAAGTAGGTTAAGCATTTTGGTATGCATGTGGATGTGTTTTAGTAATAAGTGGGCTGGGTTTGGATCGCTAAAATTGTATTACATAAAAATGGGTCAATATGAGTTGAATGGATTAATTTGGGTTGGATCATTTTTTTATCAAATCCACTCATTTGATGGGCTTAATCTCGATTACTAAGTGAACTTCAAGTGAGCTAAATTAAGCATATTGTAGAACATGTACCCTTTCACATGGATAAATGCAATTTTGAACAAGGATATCACTAGTGTCATCACATTCACAAACACTGAGAGAACTATTTAAATGATATTTTGATTGCCGTCGCGGAGAAGAATGACACTCCTCTTTCAATCGATCCTGCCAACTTTATTACAATAAGTTGAGAGCTGAAAAATGATTAAAATAGAGTGGCAGCACCCTTGCTTCTGCTCATTTTGTGTCGGCCCACTTATTCACGTGTATGCGAGCCTGTTGGGCCTGCAAAAACAGATAAAAATATCGTAGCCCATGCAAATAAATAATGAGAAATTCAAAATCCCCCAATTGACCTGAATTTGATTAGTAAAATTCACGTACTAATGACAAACTAAACGTTGAAAATGACGGACTCGTTAAAGCCCTCCAATTACAGTCTGCCGCGTTGTTTATAAAACGAATTTTACATGTCTTGCTTGAAAAGAATGTCAGAATTCAGTGAAGTATTTCTTACCTCCTTGTCCCAATCGCATCGCCATACAATTATTGCCAAAATCAAGGTCTGAACTGCAGTCCCTCCAAAGATCATTCCAGCCCATATTCCCTGTTCCACACATTATTGCTTTGCCTTAGCTAATGACTAAATCCTCTAATTGAAATGTGACAATTATCTATCTATCTATCTATCATTGAAGGCCAAAAAGCACAAGAAAGATTAACACAGTGTGGCACATACCATAACACCTTGGTGAAATCCCCATCCCATCAAGAAGCCGAGTGGAACCCCGACCAGGTAATAGCAACCTAAGTTTATGTACGCCACGTAGGATTGCCACCCTGACCCAACGGCCACTCCTTTGGAATCCCAAATGCATGCCAAGGAATAGCATCAAACATTAGCATACGCTTCATCCAAAATTTCATGAAACCGCTATCGATTTATCTAAAAGATTAGACCTACTGTATCAAAGTGTGATATAGTACTTAGACGGTCCGACATCATCACATACCCGAGAGAATAGGTTGAACACTGTTGAGCAAGATGGTGAAAGCTAGGAGTACCGAGAGCTGGTTCACTGCCTCGAGGACCGGCTTGCTCGCGGTGAAGATCAACGCCAGCTTGTCCTGAGAGAACATTATCAAGAACCAGAAGACGAGGCCAATCAAGACTGACGTCACCACTGACACCGCCGTTGCAAACTTGGCTGCTTTGCCATTCCCAGCACCGAGCTCATTTGCAACCCTCACCCTGAACTTCCACAGATATTATCAATACAAGCATTTCTTACGATTATGTAATTTAGGGAGTGTTTGTTTGTGTTTATTTTTTTTGTTTATGAATAAAAATTCTGTTTTTTTGTTTCGGAGAACAAAAAAAGAATAAAAATGCGTTTGTTTGTGTTTTTGTTCCAAATCTATTTTTTTGTTCCCGGGAACACATTTGGAACAGAAACAAGAAAAATTTGTTTCTTGTTTTTGGAACAATTTTTAAGAACAAATTTTCTCTCTCTTATTTTTTTCTTCTCTTATTTTTTTCTTTCTTTTTTTTCTTTTTTTCTTTGGCCAGTCGCCAGCCTCGGCCATGGCTGGCGACGCCGTCGAGGGCCGGCGACCTTGCTCGCCTCGCCGGGGCGGCGAGCCTCGCCATGGCTGGGCGAGGCCACCGACCCTCGTCGGCCGGTCACCGGCCATGGTTGAGGCCGGCGACTGGCCAAAAGGAAGAAAAAAAAAAAAAGAAAAAAAAAAGGAAAAAAAAAAAAAGAAAATAGGAAAAAAAGAAAGAAAATAGGAAAAATAAAATAAAATATTAAAAAATTAAAAGAAAAAAATTATACAAGTTTACCAAACGTGTTTATGTTCTTTTTCTATTTCTGGAATAAATTTACCAAACGCGTTCTTTTGTTCAAAAATTGTTTCCCGAAACAGAAATAGTTTTTTCTATTTCTATTTCCTAAAATAATTTTTAAACAAAAACGTTACCAAACGCACCCTTAGTCTTTTTATGCCTACTAACTACATAAAGTTAGGAAAGATAAAAGAAACTCGATCTATATATAAATTGCGATACAAGAGTTATTCTCTTGACGTTTTAATGGCAAACCCTAACCATGAACCATTGTATGTAGCAGGACCTGTTTTGCATCGAATCTTGCTTCGAATAAACATATTCAGACAAGTTTCGTTGTGTGGAGTTACCGCATAATGTGTCGACATCACGCAAGCGGATCGAAGGGCTCACGCCTTCCCATGCAAGAGGCGATCGCTCGTGAACGATAATAAATACCAAAGGGAATCTAATCTGTGTACCACACGGTGACCACAAGGTGTCCTCTTCTCTGCCCACAACCACAATCCCTCTACATCTAGGACAGTTCTATCTGTACATTCAATGACCGAAGCGACAAGGACACTTAAAACCATGACAAATTTAGCAACAGATTGTCTTTTCATCTTCATATCGACATTTTCTTTGGTTGCATCGAATCAAACCAACCGCGCTTTAGGTGTTTCTGACTCGAACATTTAATGCAGTGGTTGTTGGTCTTCGCGGAATCTTTCATGTGGAAAGAGTTTTGCTGTTGCAAATCTACGCATATTATCGTTCACAAGTGACTCCCTCGAGAGGTCATTTGAAAACTAGGGTTCTTTGTTTTTCTCTCCATCCTACTGATACTACGAGACAAAAAAATGAGGAAGCAACCTCCGTTTGAAAAAGTTGAAGGAGACATTGGATATAAAACACCAAAAAGAATAAGGAAGACCAGGTACAGGTTAACAAAAACAGACAAACATTTCATTTTTTTTTCATCAAGCAAATCATGCCTGGAGATGCTCTAAGTCACCCTCCGTAATCATATGGTCTCGGCCAATCCTCAGACATGTGGCCTCTATTGCAAAGGCTGTAGGGTCATTTCTAACCCCATCATGACGCGTGAAACTCAAACGTGTGGTGTCGAATCTAATAAAACGATTGGAGGAACTTAGCAAGGAGAGAAATGATTAAAAAAGAATAATGAAACGGATGTGAACGATAATTCGTGAGTTGCTTTTGCTTTTTTTTTTTTTTTTATGTGATAAGGGTGAGAACAGGGGATCGGCGTTGGCGATAGGGACTCCGCGTATTTTCGAGTTAATATTTAAGTGATGGAGAAGATAGAAGTTACCCGGTAGCAGCGAAGAAAGCCAGAGGAATCATCAGCTCCCAGCCATTTATCGTCATGCTGACCAAGCGAAGACAAACAAAGTGAGCCCTCAACACTGACCAAAAGAGGCAGTGGCAATGTTGAATACGTTGTTCAGAATGGTAAAAACAAATAATTCAGACTGTCGTCCGAAAACGACAGGCGCAGGCACATGTTCGTCCGCATGCAGATGAATGAATTATTAGCAAAAGACCAGCGCAATAAATCGGACACCGCACAGAATTTTTGTGGGGGTGACTGACTAGAAGGGGCAGGTGATAGGACTTTTACCATATGGACAAAGCATCCACGGCGATCTTGGCGTTCTCCAGATTCCCGGTCATCAGGATCAGTATTTTGTAGTACCAATTCTCCAAGCTGCACATGAAAGAGTGTCACGGGCAATGACGTTGGTCAGATTTAGTTTGCCTAGTGAGCCTCACGGGCTCGCTATATATAGCACGTCGAAGCTAGGGCAAAAACCCCATAAACTCATGACGAATTTATGAAGAGTAATCTCAATCTGACACGATGCGATCGAACACGACCAATACTTAGTAATAAGATCGAGACCATTTGAAAACAAGCCGAAGTAACACGAGAGCGACTGATACCAACAAGTCTGTGCCGAGAGAGAGTGAGAGAGAGAGAGAGAGGTACCAGAGCATGAGTCCAGAGGCAGCGGAGAGCCTGACAAACTCCCACAGGCCATGGAAGGCCTCCATTGAGAAGCCGGTCCAAGTGAGAGGACACCCCCCGCACACGGTGTAACCGAACAGCCCGAGCACCAGCACCCACCACGAGAAGTTGAGGGTCATGGCGGTCCCGACCACGCCGAGATGGAGCCGGTACACTAGCAGCCAGCTCATCAGCACATGAACCACAAGCGCCCCCAAGGACACCCAGGCGATGGCTGCGGTCTTGAGCTGGCTCTGGAGGAACCGTTGCAGCGGGAACTGGAAGGCGAAGCTGAAGTGGAGCGGGATCATGACCAGGGTCACGGTGCCTGACAGCTCGGCGATGTCGTGGGGCTGGCCGAGGAGCTTCAGGAACGGGGAGGCAAATAAGTAGAGCGGCAAGAGAAGGATGCAGCACAGGAAGAGGACGATCCACGACCTTTGCAAGTAGACGCCGAGCATGTAGTACTTCTTGGCCCCGAACGCTTGCCCGCACAACGTCTCCAAGGCGCTCGCCATCCCCAGCTATTCACCAAATTCAAGAAGAAGCTTTTGGGATCATTGACTCGACTTCTATAAGGGGAAATCACGTCTGACATAAAATGAAGAGTATAAGAATCTTTTAAAGTACGTACAAGGAGGCCGAAGTCGAGGCCGATGACGAGGTTGGTGGTGAGAGCCATGGCGGCGAGCTCGAGGTCACCAAGGTGGCCGGCGAAGGCCTGGGTGATGACCAGCATGGAGTAGGACGACGCGGCTGAAGATGGAGGGGCCGACGATGTGCCACAGCTTCTTGGATTCGACCCACACCCTTCGAGCTAGACTCTCATCTCCTCCCTCTCGTCCTTCCTTATCCTCATCCTGTCTTTGCCGTTCAGTCGAGTTCTGCAAAAGAGGGACCTTCTCTGCGTTCTCTGGAGAGTTCAGGGTTGGCATTTTGCTTGGCCACCGTATGCAGTCCGTGTGTTTTTCTCTGGGTGGTCAGCAAATTGTGGACGACTCGCGAAGAGATGGTGATCTTGATTTGCAGCATGGTCACTTCATATATAGGAAAGTGAGTCGATTAGCGTATTGTCCTGATGCGAAAAGAATAAGGATCGACTCATTTGTCGCTATAAATGAAATCAAAAGGTCCAGATTTATATGACTATCCCCCTCCCCCCCCCTTTTTTTTTTTTCTGTATTTTTCTTTACATGGGTTATATAATCAGCTCTTCCCGACCGGTAGCAGCCAACATCGTTCTTGAAGAAGCAACGGATTTCAAGGAGACATACGAAATTATTATTCAGAAGATAATACAAATGTAATTATTGCTATCTGACGACCAACAATCACACACTCAGTGACAAGTGCAATGCGACAAAGACGTACAATTTAAAGTATGTTACTTATATGATTGATTGATTTCGCTCTCCGTTAACGAGTTTATGTGATGATATTTTTTATTTGCATTCACGTTTGATCAGCGACTTTACAATGAAAGTAAGAAGTGACGACAAGAAAAATAATTGATTCGTTTAAAAATTGATTCTTAAAAGTGATTCGACGAACTTTAAGTGATATATTTAAATGTGAAAAAGCGCAAAAAGTACTCAGCAAAATCTGTCACATCTTTTTAATTTCCACTGCTAATTAGATGTGCACCGCACTTGACCATCTATCCTAGATTCGTTCTCTTTATTATTTTCCCTACATTACTCGAGGAATGAGTTTCTAGTTAATCAATAAATTGTTCTTTATATATATCTCCGAATTTCACATTGTTTTTTTTTTTTTCCTTTTGTGTTATGATACTTTGTATGAAATTTGCGATCACATCTATGAGATTACGATTGGGGGAGCCATCCCCCAGTAGCCTTAACCGAAGAGTTAGTATTGTTACACCTTTCTAAACTTGTGTCAGTTTTTTTATGTATAAAAAGCATGCAGATTCTTCTTTGTTAAGTGGGGGGCAGGGGCAGGTAAGACTTTTAGAACAATTATTAACTTGATGTTTAATTTCAATTGACCTAATAATTTCTCTCTGATCTCTCTCCCCATTTTCAAGCGTTCACTTCCGGTCCCTCTTGAGGGCGGCGACCACCGTCGAGATCATCGGCGGTAACCGTGCCTACGGAGCCCATAAACTTGGAGTTGACCACCAAGACCGTCTCTGCCATCTCTCCCCGATTAGCAAGGTTTTTCGTCTTAAATTTCATTTTTTTGGTAAGAAAAACTCGAATCGAATGCTATCCAATATGCCAGAGACTAATTCGGGATAGGACATATTTCTATATCAAACTTAACATTTGTTGTTTCATGGACAAAGTATTTGGTATAGGATTACTTATCCCATCCTATCTTATTCGGTTGAGTAATCCTCGTGATAAAAATTAACTAATTAACTTTGACGGACACTTTAGGAAAGGATAAATGAGACATTTTTTATGCTGGAAGCTGACTCGATCATAGGTTTTTTTTTTTTTTTTTTTTTTTTTTTTGGGGGTGTGTGTGCGGGTTCACCCAAGCTCAATTGGAGCCAAAATGGCCCAAAGAGAATTTTAGACAGCCTTGAGTAAGGGCATTTATTCAGAATGTCCGATCCCAAAATTTGTGCATAAAAGTTTTAATGAGGGCGGGGCTTGAGCAAAAATTTAGATTCGGCTTTAACGCATGGACACACCCAAAATATTAATGAATCGATGCTTAGAAGGTGCATTACATTGAGCTCCTTCATAGGCACCCCTTCACTACTGCTAATAACTTGTCCGCTGTCCATCATAAGTTTGCATTACATAAAGCCATATAATTAGATACCGAGATTTAGCTTATATTAATGTGTTGATCATTAAGTAAATAATCGGTCTGAAGAGATTCGAACATATCGTGAGGTTATTATCAACTAATTAAAAAGTTTAAATTGTTAAATGGAACTATGGTAAAATACTTTAAAGTTCGACTATCTCTCTGCTGCAACCTTACGATCAATAATACTGATATGGGGAAAAGATGACCTTGAGTCTTGGGTACAAAATGATCAAACTCGTTTTTCCAAGTAATCATAAATAAGGCTTGTGTTTTTCTATGCTAATCTTGATGGAAGAAGTATCATCCAATTTCACGAGGAACAAGAGATTGGGTTCTCTAATCTAGCTTACATGAGTGTCAACAAATGGTCGTGGGTGGATTCTGATAGGGCTAGTAAGAGCACCTAGAGGGGGGTGAATAGGTTATCAAAGAAGTTTTTGCAAAATTGTAACAAACTAATTCGATTTCTAAGAATAATAGACTAAAGATGTAAACGACTGTAAACAGCAATATAATGCTACGAATTAAAGTAAAGAGATTAGGGAAAGAGAATTGAAACACAAAATTTATAGTGGTTCGGCTTAGATCAAGCCTACGTCCACTCTCCCGCATTGATAGCTCATTGGCTGGATTCCACTAAGAACCAAAAGAGATTTTACAGTTCTCACGTCCTTGATTCTATAGTGTAGAGACTCTGCTACACTTCCTTAAGGTCTCACAGGTATTTAATCTCTCTTTTGAGTACAATTTAGGCTTGACAAAATGAAACAGCGAAGAACTAAGAGCTTCAGATTTTGGAATTTTTCTTTCACGCACACTCTCGAATAACTTGATCGTCTTCCTTATATACTCCTCCATGCCTTCATAACCGTTGGTACCTTCCAAAAGAATTTTTCCAATCTATCAGTTGGACAAAATCAATTAGGGAGATCTCGAGTTATTTAAGGAATGTGATGATAGCCCACCAATCCTGCTTGCCCATATAATCAGGATCTAGGTTTCCATAAGTAGAACCTTCCAAGTATACTTCACCAGTCAAAAGATCTAATTATCCGAATTGATCATGAGATGCTCTCTCCAGCCGTGAAATCTTCTTCAATCGTATGAACCAAATCCTTAAAGATATTCTCGCATTTGGACAAGTCTTATTCATCAGATAAAACTTTCCTTCGTCGGTCTAGAGACTATCAGTGAGGGCAAACTTTAAATCTTGAGTCTTGAGTCTTCAAATTTTGACAATAGAGTCTGGAGTTCGTCAGACTTTTACACTTGAGTCTACAAGTCTTCAGACTAGACTGATGGAAACGTTTTGTCAACTTCAAAATAAATAAGGAAGTTTTCTCCAACAGATTCCAACTCGGCTTCGCACTAGAGTATGGGATTGAAACCTCACCACCAGCCGCCACACAAGTATCCCACTATTGTGTACACAGAATAACTTCTGGTGACAATGAATCCATGAAGAAAAATACTGTAGGGCCTGGAGGCCATGTAAATCAAGCCCATCTCCAACGTTGACCGCTCAATGGTTGAGATGTTATTGATTTACATGATCTAAAGATAATGCAATAACTTCTATATCCTTATGGTCAATGGCTGATATGTTATTGGTTTACATGATTTATTGACCATGCTGTCACTTGTCTATATAAGCAATGGTTATATGTTTTGCATGTCTGATAGGAGGGAAATTCTTCCAAACCTTTGACTGATGAAGTACAAGTTGTGGACATCACTCATGTAAACATTTAGGTTTCATTTGTTTCACAGAAATTTTTTTCCAGAAAAACATTTTTCTCATTTTCCAACATTTTGAATCACTTGGGAAAATGAGTCAACAAAAAAGGTTTTCTTAATCTATGCTTAAATTAAAATAAATGATTTTCTTTTTAAAAAATTAGAAATCATTTTTTAAAATATGATTAGACATCAGCACTTAGAGCGGAAACTCTACACTGGGGGAAAGGAACCCCAATGCTCATTCTCAAGTCCCTAGCAATGGGCCTAGGTATAAAGGTTGGGGCTACGTCTATCGAGGTCCTTCGAAGGCAAGCCTCGGTCTATTGAGGCAATGCCAATGCCTACTTGCTCGGACCAGGGTCCATCGAGGCTAAAATTGAGATCTCAATGCTCGGGATGGGATCCTTAATGCCCTGCCCCATTGAGGCCAGGCTTGGGATCCTCGCACATGGGATCAGGTCCCTAGTGCCTTAGGGTCCGGGTTTATCGAGTTTGAGGCCTCGAGCTTAATGTGCAAGACTGGGTCTTGGACACCCAAACTTTTGTCCATGGAGGTTGGGCCTTGGACCCCAGCACCCGTGCTTAGGTCCACCAAGGCTAGGCTCGGGGCCTTGGCATCCATGCTCAAGTCACAAGTGCCAGCGCTTGGATCCCCACACCCTTGCCAATGACCATCAATGCCAAGCCTTGCACATTAGTAGTTAGATCTAGGTCCATCGAGGCTGGCCTTGAGACCCCTCACCCGAGACTGAGTCCATTGTGGCCAAGCTTGAGTCAACTGAGGTTGGGCCCGGGACCCTATTGCCCATGCTTGAGTCCCTGGTACCCATGCTTAGGTCCATCGATGTCGGGATCTTGAGCTTGGGTTAATTGAGGCCAGGAACCTCTACCGCGACACTTGAGCCTCAGTCCATTAAGCCAAGCTCAGGACCCCGGCACCCGTGTTCGGGTCCTTGGTACCCTTGCACAAGTCCCAAAACTCATTGGGTCCATCAAGGACTGTCCCGAGTCCTTAGGCTCCAACTCTTGGGTCCTAAACCCTAATGCTAGTGCCAACAAGCAACCTTAATGGACTCGGGTGTGGGTGCTAGGGACCCATGCACAAGCATCAAAGTCTTGGGCCTGGCCTTGATTGATTCAAGCATGGCACCGAGGTTCTAGGAGTGGCCTTGATGAACCAAGGCATAGGCACCGAGGACCCATGCATGGCTCTGCCTTGATGGACCCGAAAGTGGGTGCTAGAATCTATGGCTCGGCATGGCCCCAGATGGACTTGGGCCTGAGAGTTGGGGTTTAGCCTTAAGGGACTCGGGCTTGGCCATTGGGGTCTTGGGCACGAGTGTGGGTGTATCAAGCTTGACCCGGCCTCAATGGATGTTGGCCCAAGCATTGGGGACTAGGTCCTAGGGGGGAGCGTTGAGGTTTAGGGCATGGCCTTGATGGACTCGGGTACGAGCCCCAAGGTCCTGAGCCCGACCTTTTATGGACCTAGGTAGGGGCACTAGGAGCTTGACACTGGCACTGGTTCTCGGGCCTAACCTCAATGGACCTAGACTAGTGCCCGTGCTCATGGTTGGGGTAAGAGATTCAAGCCAGGGACCTTGATGCCTTTGTCTAATTCGTCAACTGTCCATGCGAAAATCACTGGTGTCGATGCGAAAATCAAATTAGATTTTCCTTAACATATCACATAAATTATTTTCTAGTTACTTTTTAAACTTCAGATTTTATTTTATATTTTGGCCAGTAAGCAAAACGTTTGCTTTCGTAGAAGCATAAACAAATATGTCGTTAATCTAATAATAAAAAAACTAGTTAAGATAGTTTTCTCTAATCGGTGAAAAAGATATACTTTTATATTTCTGTTTATTTCACGGAAAATAAATAAATTTGGAATATATTTTTCTAAACATGATCGGTTTTTATTGATTAATTATTTCAAGTGATACAAGTTATCATTTTTAAGAAAGTATTTTTTAAATAGTTTATATTCTATGAAATACACGGACCGTACATGCAAGTTCCTTTTCCTTGACTAGATTGAAGTGTGTGATATACACAATTATGGCTAGACAATGACGTTGTACTAGCCACCGTCGCATCACCGATTCAAGCAACCTTAGGCATAACCAGCTTATGAGACAGGTGTTCTCCACTCGTTCGTCAAGTTCTTTGGGCTATTAGGAGATGACATAGTGGTTGGATGACTTTCTCTTTTCTTGCCCTTCTCGACTTAAATCACCGACGCATCTCAATGTTTATCAGCAAGTCAACACATAAGACAGACATCGACGCACACGTTTCATTTGGGCAAGAACTAAGTAGAAGTGCAAGAAACCATATCTCGCAACTTTCGCGCTTTCTTGCACTCAATATGTTCAATCAAATTTTTCCCTAAAATCTTCCCTACAATTCTTTAAGTTTTCTTGCTTACTTTAGCTTCCCTGTAAACCATGTATATAGATAGCCAAACATCACTAAACCCGCCTCACACAAACAGCTTACTCACACCCGCACACTCTT
This sequence comes from Eucalyptus microcorys, assembly GCA_014182515.1. Lineage (NCBI taxonomy): Eukaryota > Viridiplantae > Streptophyta > Magnoliopsida > Myrtales > Myrtaceae > Eucalyptus > Eucalyptus microcorys. The sequence continues at coordinate 48,384,956 of CM024569.1, read as the reverse complement.
TCTCTCTACCTCTCTCCCTCTCACCATGAGGTCTTCAAGTTTTGCGGTGCTTGCGTTTTTTATCGCTCTCTTCCTCCTCTCCACCCGAGTCCCGGTGTCGGAATCTGCGATCTCGTGCAGCGACGTGGTGAAGGACCTGAGGCCGTGCGTGAACTACCTGAAGAGCGGCTCGGGGAATCCGCCGGCGGCATGTTGCGCAGGGGTGACGTCTCTCGCGAACGCGGCAACAAGCTCGGCAGATAAAAAGGCGGCGTGCGCGTGCCTCAAGAACGCAGCCCAGAAGATGAACCCTAACGCGCAGTTGGCCCAGGCTCTTCCTTCGAAATGTGGAGTCACCTTGCCTGTCGCTGTTTCACCCAACGTTGATTGTTCCAAGTACGTACTTAAGCTAGCCCTTGAAACTATTTGAGAGATTATAGAATATTGCACTGCCACAGTTAAAAAATAATAATAATAAAAATTGCACATGCTGCGTTTTCTCATCACCCAAAAAGAGAAGGGCCTAAGAGAACTCCCTCTAATTTTATCATATGCATCGGAATTGTTTGGTTTGGCTTTCTAATAGAAATTCCTAGAAAGATAACCATTTGAAATGAAGATTTATAGACATCAAGTTGAAAATTTCTTATTTTCTAAAGTAAATTTGACGAGCCTCTGTAAATAGAAGAGGTGATTCGTTTTTGTTGGACATTTTCTTGATAATACCTGTGTTCTGCTCATATTGCAGGATCGGCTGAAACAATAGCGAGTCTGCATGGTGACGGTTCAAGCTATTTTGATAAGTGACCATTGTTAGTCTATGAGTTGGAAATAAGGTGAAGAGGAAATCTACTGATGTTTTCTCGTATTTCGTTTTGCCCGTAGCTATGTGATGCTCAGTCGAGCCTATATGTGATATGTACCAAGCGATAATAAAGCATACTGTGTTGGAATATGTTTGATGGGATGTAATAGAACTTATTAAGCGGTTTTTATATGGCCTTGCTTCTTTGGAAATTTAGCAGATTTTATCTCTTGAATATGTGCTGAGAGGTTTCTACTGAATAACGATCGATCTGATGCATTTTAAGCAAGCTTACTTGATAAATAACACCAAGAACCCATGCATGGTCACGAGCTACGTTCGAAGACCCCAGTTACTACACGGAGACTTGTACATATCAAGGGAAAGTTTACTTTCGAAAGCAGAGCATTCAAGTGAACCATGCACAGCCTTTTTGATTCTCAAAAAAATCACGACACAAGCACTAACAACGTACGACGAGTCATGTGAACAACAGATCCTAGTATTCCAGATAAACTAAAGGAAAGCAACCCAGGAAGATTTGGACAAAAGCTGGGGAAGAGATTTTTCTTTAGAAGAAGCGATGGCCTGGGCAACTTCGCTATCTTAGTCCCTAGGAACTCTCAAAATCTGATGAATATGTAACGCAGCAGACCAGACCTAAGAGTACACATGACAACCCAAAAAGAATATGTTTCTTGTCTTCATTAGCCGAGTTACAGAAACAAGAAGCAGATTAGGTCTGCATATTCCACTCCGGCAACCTATCCTTCGTGGAAAATCCGTTATCTATAGCCAACCAAGCAACGAGACTGTGTGGAGGAAGGCATGGAATGAACCATATCAACATACACCACGGCACTTTAAGCCCTTTATTCTCAAAGCATTCCAACCATTTCTAGCAGCTAAGCTAAGGGCGCGTTTGATAACGCTTCTATTCTCGGAAATAATTTCTAATTAGAAATGATTTTTTTTTATTCTGTTCCCGAGAACAATTTCTAAACATTTTAAGCCGTTTGGCAACTATTCAAAATTTCAATTCCCGGAATAGAATTGCGTTTGGCACCGTCCTCAAAATTTCTACTTCAAATCATTTTATTTTAATTTTTAATTTTTTTTTACTTTTAATTTTTTTCTTATTTTATTTTTTTCTTTCCTTTCTGCTCGTCGAGGCCACGCCTCGTCAGTCGAGCGAGGGGAGGCCCAAGCGAGGCTCGCCTGGCCACCGGCAAGGCTCGACCGCATTAAATTTGGCGAGGCTAAGGCTCGCTAGTGGTTGGGCGAGCCTCCGACGAGTTTGCCAAGCCTCGCTAGACTTGTCGCTAGCGATCGGTGGTGGAGGCGGGCATTGGCGGCAGAGGTTAAAGAAGAGAAGAGAGGGAAGAAGAACAAGAAGAAAGAAGAGAAGAGAAAACATTGGTAGGCTTAATTTTGAAATTGTTCCCGGGAACAAAGAATCAACTTTTTTTTACTTCTCGATTCTATTTCAAATTTACTTTCGAGAACAAAAAAATAGAAATTTGTTTCCGGGAATAAAAGTTTTACCAAACGAATTTCTGTTTCAAATTCACTCTTGGGAATAAAAGAAAAAAAATTGTTACTATTTGGCAAGTTGCTAAACGGAGCCTAGAAGCACAAAGACTAGTTTGAATCTGCACAAGATCCTCTGATCAAGCAGGAGGCCAAAACCAGTCCAAACCCTGAATAACATCAGAAACCTTGGTCTCGGGATGCAGAGAAGAGTGATACTCAACCCTGCTATGAGAAGTAGAACCTATGGATGCTAGTCATCGTGCCAGATAGAAGTAGACTTCCCATCACCAATAATATGCTTGATATATGGGCTAACAACACGTCTAAGCTTCAAGATTTTCCTCCAATTAAAAGATGCATTAGTTGGAATAGACAAAGTCCAAAAATTGAAAATAAATTTTGAAGTTAGCTCTAGCCATGATAAGTAGAATGACCAACGTTTACATCGGCGATTTTCAATCAAAATTATCCTAAATGATTAAATTGACAAATTATTAAAATGTTTGCAACTAAATTGATCAAATTGAAAGATTTAAGATTGAATTGGTATAAGTTTCATAAATTTAGGACTTTTTTGGTAATATTCCCATTTTTTAAAGTTTACCAACTCATTTGGAAATCTATCCACATTGAAAAACAAAGAAGTTTTTTCTTTCTTTTTTTTGAAAGGAAAAGGTAAATTGGTCGATGTTTTGCATGATAAAAAGCCTTGGTTGTTGTTAAAATTCTATATTCCACTTCATATAATGTGAAGTGTTGGTGATGGAATTTGTTGTTTTTTTTCCTTCTTTTCCTTGTATTATAATTCGCCAATTATTTAATGGAAATGTCCAAATCTGAGCGTACCTAACCGGAATTTGTCATTTCATAATCATTTTATTTACATTCTGGGGAGCATGTACTGCCACCACTTGCTGCATTACAACAAATCAATTATACACAAAACAAAGTCGAACAAATCATGTCAGATCAAACGCTGCGATCGATTCTTTATACAAAGCAACTATTTCTGACATTTGCACTTATGAGAACTGGCAAGGTTCAAGCCACCTCCACATGAATACAGATCATCTTCACATGGCCAATCTCCTATGAAGGACAAAGATAAATTATAAAACGAAAGCAGATGATGTTAAAGAATATGATCACGAACCTTTTTTATTTCATCAATAAATATACGATGTACATAAAATGGGACTCAAATCTACAAGTGGGACGAGATTACACGAGCCAAACATCAATGCCAAAACGAATTACAATCGTCAAATCAAGAATCGAATGGAATCGCTCCATGAAGCTCCAAACCCTAGAGTCAAACCCCCCAACCCAAAATACAAAGAGACGCTGACCAAAAGAAGACGTATGACGCAAAAAAAGAATTGGAAAAATGATGAACTATAGTCCGCAGACAAATTATAACGACGCCAGATTCTTGCCCAAGTTCAGTCCACCCTATGATGAGCCCAGTTCAGACAAGATCGTTAAGCAGTTCTTTCTCTACGCCAACACGTAGGCGAAGAGAATGCCGGTGAGGACGGTGGCGGCGCTGGCGACGGTGGAGGCTCCGGCGCTGTTGCCTCCGGCGGCGGGGGAGTCGCGGGCGCTTCGGCCGCCGTGGGCGGGGCGGGCGGGGACGGGGGCATCGCAGATGGGGACGGGGCGGGAGAGTTCTTGGGAGAGAGCGAAGGAGAGGGAGACGGGGTCGGGGTCTTGACGGGCGACGGGGCCGGGGACGGGGTGGCAGGGGAAGGCACCGGGGCGGCAGTCGGCGCCGGGGTCGGAGCCGGCGGGGTCGAGACTGGAGTCGGCGCGGCGGCGGTCGGCGAGGGGGCCGGCGACTGCGCCATGCACGCGGTCGCTAGGAGGGCGAGGAGGACCGCCACCTTGAAACCAGACAAACCCATCTTCGTCTTCGAGTTATTTTCTTTGTGTAGAAGCTCGAGTCGATGAAAACTTTCAGAGAGAGAAAGCGAGCGATGGAGAGAGAAAGGGGGCGATGGAGTTTATATAAGAAGAGAGGTGGCGGAGGGAATCAGCGGAAGTTGCACGACAGCGAATGTAGCAGTCGAGCGATTTGTAATAATAATAAGAGGAGTCGCTGTGAGATTCCTGGCTGAATAAACAAATGCGAGGGTGATGGCTTCACATGATCGTCTTGTCCCCCCGCTACTTATAGCGTGGAGCTGGTTCTGACTGGTTCGCCTTCTTTGAAGTTTCTTCGACAGACGTTGGCGGTGGCGTGGGCCGGTTCTCACAGGTGTCGCGTCGCTTTCTCTGAATTTTTCTCCCTCCCTTTTTGTGGCTATCGGATGCGTGGAGGGGGGCGTACGCGTCTTTGGCAAATCCCATTTTTAATGAAGCCTCGATACTAGCAGAGTGAAGTTTCAATTACTATGAGAATAATAGTACGTTCGTGAATCACAAATTTTCAAAAGAGTTGACTTCACAATAATTTTTAATTATTTATTATTTACTTTTTCTGTGACTTAAAACGACATCGGTCATTTCTTTTGAGCTAATGGCAATAAATGATTTATGAACTTTCATCTCGTGTATAATGTGGTCCTGAACTTTTAATTTGTTTAACGTAATTCTTGAATTTTAACACAATTAGTCCTTAGATTTTTGCTACATATTCAATAAATTAAAAGTTCATTAACCATATTATGCATTAGTCGAATGTTCATGAACTATCTGTGCCGTTTTTCTATAATAATAAGCTTTGGGCTCGTTCCCGGATCTTCCCCATTGCGTGAGATTATATCGCACTCTCGCGCCACGTTTCCACACGACCGTGTATGGTGTCCAACCGCCATGAGAGGGTCAGGGATTCCTGCTTGGCCACCTTTCCTGTTTTCCGACGGAGAAGTTTCGGAGTTCTTGACATTGAGATTGCGATTGCACATGCGTCGGTCGGTGGGCTCTCGGTCGGCGGCGTGTCCCCATCGAATTCCCCCCCACGGGCCGAAACGCACGTTCTCGTACCATCGGAACGCGAGCTTCCCGACTAGGAGGCCGCTGGACTGTCCTTCCTTCCCTCCCCTCCGCGTCAACCGGTTCAACCACCTCGGGAGCGGTCAACACGATATTACCTAATTACCCCCTCTCGCCTGGACGCGTTCTCCCCCAACCGAAGGAAAAGTCTTCAGAGCAAGCGTCATTCGAGGTCGGAGCGGTTTCTCTGTCTCTTCAGCTACGTGGCAAACGTACAAAAAAGAGCTGCAATTTAAAAATTAAAGGGAAAGAAAGACAAAAAGATAAATGTTCCGAATTGACATCTCCATCAGGACTATAGAGTAATGTGAATTTGGGCATTGGTCATGATAGGCCAAAATGCGCGGTTAAGCTCAAGTGATGGGCTTTCATTTGCTTATTATAACACATATTTTTGACATAAAAAACATTAAAATGTCTAATTTTTTTTTGTGACATAAAAAAAGTTCAAACTTATTTTTACATAATACATTTACTATCTGTCAATATGCTATTAGATAATTATTTTAGCCAAAATAACGTTGTTTTATATACGCGCTATTTCAATATTGTTTGCTTTTCAGCATTCGTACAAGTAAATTTTTAGCGGTATTTATTGATGGAATCTTAGGGTGTGTATGATAAAATTTCTACTTCTTTATTTCTTTTTCTTTCTCGTTCGCGAGCAACGTTTTGGAATAAAAATTCGTTTCTTAACGCAATTTAATTTTTTTTATTTCCTAACAAACCAAAAATAGATTTGAAGAAGAAATTAGAAGTTAAAATTTTTAACTTCTTAATTTTTTATCAGAAATTAATTTTTATTCCAGAAATTTTGTCATGCGCATCTTTAATGATGGATAGCGGGTCGTAGAAGTTTATGATTTTTTTGTGTCAAGGCTCAAGGTAGACAAAATTTAAGGGTATTTTTGTGATTTTTGTTCAAAAATGAAAAATCTCGCGTTTTCCAGCCCCGCAAACGTGCTTTCACATGTGAAGCGACGAAGTCAAGCTTTCACGTCACACGTGTCGCTTCCGATGGTGACATTTTTGGGCGGTTCGGAAGCTGGGGGGCCTAGATCCGTAATTTCACGTGCGTCTTGACTCCTTCGCTTGCATTTTTATTATACAATATTTATTTTGTTTTGGGTTTTTACTCTTTCGTGAATATTCAAAAAGGATCGGGCAGGGATGGACCAACTGTAGCCCACCCATTTTTTTTTATAAAATTTCCTTTTGGTATTTTCTCATATAATTGGAGAGAGAAACTAATTAATTAAAGCAGAGGGAGAAGGGGAATTGGAGTACAACTAACACCATTTAATAATTCATTAATTTCTTTCTTTCTTTCTTTCTTTATTTTAATTTTTCGGGAGTGGGGTCAATTTAAGGGCCTAATACAGACAGACAACATACGGTCCCCTTAATTGCATGCCCGCTCGTCGCGCCTCAATGAAAGCGCCTAACGTGCAAGGGATCCGACGCGGCGTGCGATTCGGTTGGCACGACTCCATCTTGTCCGAGCAAACAATTTATAAAATTCATTTATTTAATTATTTTTCTTCCCCTTTTTTTCCTAAGAAGACATCCCCCCGAATTATTTTCAATCCTTAAGATCGACCGTCATCGAGTGTTCTAGAACTTAATGATTGGGAGAGCTTAGAGGAGTCTCGATTTTAACCCAGTCTTCGTGGTGACATAGTGGTTCATCGGTTCGAATTGGTCATATCACCACAGTGCGATTGCATGGGTCCAATTTCATTCGAGTTAAAGATAGAGTTAATTATACTCTTAAAAATCCCAAACTGATACATCGATGACAAATTTATCTTTTATTAATTTTCGTCAAATTTTATCTTTAAATTTGTTAATTTGGATAATACCCGGTGACATATTATAACGTGAGAAGTTCAAATTTATAAGGTTAATGTCGCGAAAAATTTCAAATTTGTCACAAGTATACGATTAAATTTATTATAGGAATATTGTTAAATTTGTCACAGATATACCAGTTTTGGATTTTTTTTTTATATTTACTCTATGGATTTTCATGTGGACTTGTTACGTCACCATATTTTGTCACAATGTGTCATCCAGGTTTAATATAACGGAAGTTAATAGAGAGTAAATGATAAATTTGTCAAAAATGTACCAATTTTGGATTTTTGATGGTAAAAAATATTAATGGAAGTTAATATAAATTTGGAATTTTTTATGGTCAAAAAATTAATTTGGTATAAATTTGTCATAAGCGTACCGGTTGAGATTTTTTAAGGTATTAATCTTTAAAGATAATGATGGTTGGGTGTTAAGTCTAACAAATAATTCCATGGCCAAAAAATCTAATCATTCCATAGGAGTATGGAATGTTATTGGGCATTATTCCGGGATGCTGTTGTCTCTCTTACGATCTGGAAAGGTGTACTTTATTAAGTAATTATTTGCGCTTTTTGTTCGCCCAAAGTTGACTAATTATTTACTTGGGAACGGGCAATGGAGCTGGCGAAAGCTGGCCAAGTGGACATCGCAAGGGACAGCGACTATGTACTGGATCCATTATCCTGACGCTTTTTTTTTAATGGGAATTCGTGACTTGGTGGTCTGTCCAAAGATCAAATGAAGTTTTTACTTGCACGATCAAGAGGAAAATCGCGTTAGGTATATGGCTGTATTTGCTTGGCATAGACTCAAAAGGGGCCTAGCATTATCGCCCCCACCAAATAATGTCCGACCGAAATTATGCATCCGTCCCTGTCTCGTACCGTCCTATCTTGGCTTCTTGCATCATCGACAGCATAGCTCTCGACAATATATAATTTATTCATGTGGGTAGTACCTTTTGTACGAGTGAATAAGATATTTTGCTAAGTTAGGCTACGTTTGGTAACATTTTTGAAAAAATGTATTTATGTTCTTTTGTTCCGGGAGCAAAATAAAACAAAAATGCATTTGATAAGTTTTTTGTTTTCGAGAATAGATTTAGAATATAAATAAGAAAAAAAATTACCTCTTGTTTCCATAAACAACTCCAAAAACAAGAATCAAAAAACAAAAATCAACTTTTTTTTTTCCTTTTTTTTACTTTCTCTTCCTCTCTTCTTCCCCTAGCTGGTCGCCATTATCGGGCCTCGCTGGCCTCTAGCGAGGTCACCCCAAGCTCGTTGGCCATCGACGAGGCCCCCCCAAGCCTCGTCAAGCCTCGTCTGGTCACCACGAGCCTTGCTGGCCATTGGCAAAGCCCCCTTCCGAAGTCAGCAATCGGTTGGAGGAAGGAGAAGAAAAAGAAAAAAAGAAAAGAAAAAAAAAGAAAATTGTAATAAAATTATTAATAAATTAAAAGAAATTCTAAGTTACAAAAATATATGGGGTCGTACCAAACACATTTCTCTTTTGAGAATAAATTTTTATGTAATTACCAAATGCGTTCAAATGTTCAGAAACTATTCCCGGTAACGGAAATAGAAAAAAATATTTCTGAAAAAAATTGTTCCTAATAACAGAAACATTACCAAACGCACCCCTAGTAACGACCGGCCTTTAGTTGGGCGACTTCAACGTTTTGAAACCACAACAGTGAAAGGGCTATAATAATTTCCCCACTCGTGTAGATTAACTTTTATTTTTCTTGTTTTGTTTTGCTTAATTTCAATTTTGTAGAGTTGCATGTGTATATTGTATTAGAAAGTTCCATATCGGATCAGTGGTGCGGTGTGGTGTAGAACAATTAATATATTCAAGTTGGCTCATGACTCATTGACTTATGTTTTTTTAATAAAAGTAGGTCTAATTGGATATATTAATGTGCTTGGATTTAGACTTGCTCTTGGCAGTTCTCTTGGATGAAGGTGTTGGTTTCTATTGCGCATTCCAAACAAATGTCCGAATTCATCAGAAAGAAAGATGGTACTGTTTCAATAGATTAATGAGCCCTAGTTTCCGAGCAGGCGGATGAGTCTTCATAGTTTAGTTTAGAGAAAGTGTTAGAAAGTTTGACATCGGTTAAATGGTGTTATGTAAAGTAGTTAATATATTCAAATTATATCATAATTCCTTAGTTAAGTTTGTGAGTGAAAGTAGATCCAACTGAGATATGTTGACGGGTCTGGACTTGAGCTTCCTTTTGAAAATTTCCCTAGATAAAGTTATCGGCTTTTGTTGCGTGCTCCCAACATACTTCAAACTTTTTAAAAAAAAAATGGAAATTCATAAAAATTTCATGACAATAATTTATGTATGTAAAATTTGAATAATATTTTAAGTTTTGGTACAAAACAGAAAAAAAAAAAAAAAACATTTTTTAGCTTGTTTTTAAGGGTAAACAAAAAACAATATTGGGTGAAGCTTTCCAGTTCCACAAAGGTTATGTTTTAGAGGAAATGGGGATGGAAATGAGCCTATCCTTAAAGCTTTTGGAGATGAGTATATGTGACTACATATATTTAGTCAGATTGGGCAAATATAAGAATTATTGCAAGTGCAATATTTTGTTTACCGAACATTCTTGAGACCAGGACATATAAAAGTTTAACACGTGGCGCAGCATAAAACAAAGCTATTGAGCTTATTATAAGGAAATGGAGGTTCCAAATTTGTATACTAGACATGACATCCTATCAAGACCATATTCCAAAAAGGAAAATCATCCAATCAAGTTCTAAACCTATATTCGCCCAAAAAAAAAGTTTTAAACTTATTATATATATATCCATTTACTCAAGAACTTTTTAATTGTCAATTTTATTCTATAATTTACGCAAAATCTCCGAATAATTACTAAAAAAGTCTTAAACTTATCGTGCAAATGACCTTTCAATTTAGTCAATTTAGTTTTGAACTTTTTGATGATTTGCTAATGTAATCATTTCAGCTAATTTTGGCCAACAATCATTGGTGTGGAAGTTGGTTATTCTATGTGGCATGTGGATAATATTTTTAAGGATAATGACATAAATGGTCCATAAATTTTGATTCAATGTGTAATGTGGTGCTTGAACTTTTAATTTGTTTAATGTAATTCATAAACTTTTGGTACATGTTCAACTTAATCCATGGACTATATAAAAATGTTTAATATTGTCTTTCCATTAATTCTATTTCATGGACTATATTGAATATCTTCACATAGTTCAATAACTGAATTGAATATGTATTAAAAATCTAGAGACCACATTGAACAAATTAAAAACTCATGAGCCATATTGCAAAATAGGTTATAGTTCAGGAACCAAATCAAACCAATAAAAAATTTAGGGACCACATTGCATATTAGGCTAAAATTCAGGGATCGTGTGTGTCATTTTCCTTTTCTTTTTTCTTCTTCTTCTTTTTTTATTTTTTATTTTTTATTTTTTATTTTTTATTGTGGCTGATGAGGATCGTCGTGTTCGCTTACTACTAGGCAAGGGCTTTGCAGCTCTTGCAAGAAAAGAAAAGAAAAAATAACAAAAAATTCAGTTTTTTAAAAAAAATGAAAAACTTGTACACGTTAGCTGCGGCCGTGTTATGTAAGATAGCTGGTGTCAATGTCTGCAGTTATAGTTAAAATTGGCCGAAAAAATTATATTGGTGAATTGTCAAAATGTTTAGAATTAAAATTGACAAATTGAAAGTTTTACAATTGAATCGGGCATCTAATACAAAATCGCCAAAAACTAGCTAGGTACGTGAGAAGGGTCAAACCGGACGGTTTCTCGAACAAAAATTGTGATTACTCTGAAAAATAAACACAAGCCCTCCACTGGTGCAACTTCTATTTTCGTAAATGGACCCCTCGAGCTCAGCCAATTCCCACCCTGGGGTTTACCCCTAGTTTTACTCTTAATTCATCCGATTGGTCAGTAGCATTAGGATCTAAACTTACATGGTAGGCATCGGCGTGGAAACTCGAGAGATTGATAAGGATGGGTCGTGAACAAGGTCGATGACTCTGGCCAGCCGTCCGCCGTTAGACAGGGGCTAGAGGACTCTTGCTTCTAGCCGAGACGCGCTGTTACTTACTTAATGCAAACTCCATTTCGCTCCAAAAGATGGCGGAGAAAAGAGCGAAGCCATGGCCGAGATCCGCGCTCCTGGAAAGCACAGGATTTTGTGCTTCCACGGGTTCCGGACGAGCGCCGCAATCCTCGAGACACGGATCCGGAAGTGGCTCGAATCCGTCCTGGAGAAGCTGGACCTGGCGTTCCTTGACGCCCCGCATCCTTCCACCGGATAGTCGAGCGTGAAGGGCATCTTCGATCATCCCTACTTCGAGTGGTTCCAGTTCCAAGTCCATCGGGTCCGTGGCCACGTTTCGAGGGGTTTCTTTTTTTTTTTTTTTATTCCTTTTTGCTGGGTCCGATTAGTCTAACCGTGTTGTCCAAAAAACTATGTTATGATATATGATATCATGTTGCATCGGCCTAAGTAGCACTAACATGACACGACATGATACGCTAATACGTCATTTCTAAAAAAATAAAATAAATAATTCCGATACGTTGGGACATGTTGCATATTAAATGTATATTTATAATTTATTATGATTATTCAGAAATAAAAAAAAAAGAGTATATAATGAATTTACACTAAAAACATTAATTTACCATTTCTTAATATTGTTCATTGTTTCAATTTGACAATTAATCACTTCTTCCCCCTTTATTATTATTATTATTTTTACATATTTACATATTTACATTTTGACTTCTTATTTATTAAAATTTTTTAAAATTAATCTTGTGTGTGTCAGAATCGTGTGTAGGAGTGTCGGAAGAGTTGATTATGTGTTAGATTTTTAGATACTTATTGATCGTATGTCAGAGCATGTTAAACACGTGTCGAAATATTTGATATGACATGAAGGCTTTGGAAGAATGTTGATACTTCCTAGGTGCCAACATGTCTTTCCAAAGATTTGGCCTTTGCTAGAGCCACGGATACAATACCCGGCAATGATAGCAACTCTAGCCATTCTAGGATTCTCCCTTTCTCCACCAGGTGCCATCAAACATCCGAAAGCTGGTTATTCTCGAGGAGCTTATGTACCAACATTAAAAGATGTCGATAAGTTGAATATTTTCCAATCACATGACGGCCTGAGCAATGATTTTTCGTCATGGCATCAGGTTTAATCTGCCCATTGATTAGGTCTAGGCACGACTGAAGTGTTGTAAAGCTATAACTACTCCAAAACGATTAGAGAAAACAAAAAATAAAGAAAGAGAAAAAGGGAAAATTCCTAGAGCTGATGATGGGTGCGTCCTGCTTCTGTTGCATGCTCTCAAGAAATGATATCATAGTCGATTCTAGATTAATGAGCCCCAAATTCCAGGCAAGTGGATGTGCATTCATGGTTTGGTTTGCATGCTCTCAAGAAATGATATCATAGTCGATTCTAGATTAATGAGCCCCAAATTCCGGGCAAGTGGATGTGCATTCATGGTTTGGTTTGGAGAAAGTGTTAGAAAGTCTCACATTAGCAAAACGGTGAAGTGTGATTTTCCCATTTATTTTAATTTTCCCTTTCTTTCTTCTTTTACTTTATTTTTTTATTATGTCAAGGTTGCTTACTATTGGGCAGGGGCAAGAAAATAAAAGAAAAATAACAAAAAATTTATAATTTTCTTAAAAATTTAAATTGTCCATGTTAGCTCTGGTCACGCTATGTAGGACGGCCAACATTAATGTCTTTGGTTTCCAATCAAATTTTCCATAAGGATTATATGGGAAAATCTTCAAAAAGGTTTAGGACAAATTAGGCAAATTGAAGTTTTATAATTGAATTGGCATTTATGCGAAACTGCAAGAAGTTGATTTGGTCTTCTTTTTTTTTTGTCGGTCCTATTCTACTTCTCTTCCAACTCTCACTATCAAACTTTTTCCCTACCTTTTTGTAGGGTGTGGGAGTCGAAACCTACACTTGAAGTTAAATCATCTTGTCAGAAAAAGAAGATGAAGATTTCATAAGAGGTAGAAGAAGATCGAAGAAGAAATTGTCTCCTCTTTTCATTGAATTGATTCCTGTACATGTCTCATGTATTTAATTACAAAGAAGAAAAATAATAAAGGAAATTGAATATTTGCCTATCCTTTTCTATCCTAAAATATACTTGATTTCCTATCAATACAGATTACAAAATCATATCTTCCAACACTCCCCCTCAAGCTGGTGGTCTGTATATGTCCAAGACGCCTAGCTTGTTTAGAAGATATGTATGTTGTCTTTGGCAAAGAGGTTTAGTAATTATATCAGCGGGTTGCTCTGAAGTCCTGATTCCTCTTGTCTCGACAATTCCTTCTTGAATCTTTTCTCGAGTAAAATGACAATCGACTTCTATATGCTTCATCCTCTCATGCAGTACAGGATTTGCTGCAAGCTTGAGTGTCGAATCATTATCACAGAAGAGTAAAGTCGGTCCTTTAACGGGAGCTCCGAGATCCATAAGTAAACCCCTTAACCAGACTATTTCACAAACAGTCTTGGCCATAGATCGGTATTCAGCTTCAGCTGAAGATAAAGATACAGTAGACTGCTTTTTTGTCTTCCATGAAAGTAATGATTCCCCAAATTTGATGTAGAAACTAGTGATAGACCTTATTCTTATAGGACATGTGGCATAATCTGCATTGCAATAGGCCGTCATTTCCATGTTGCACTTTCGAGAAAGAAGTATTCCCAAACCTGGACAAGTCTTCAAGTATCTCACAATCTTCAAGGCTGCATTCATGTGAGATTGCTTCAGACTGTGCATAAACTGATTAAGAGTTTGCACTGCATAGCAAATGTCTGGCCTAGTCATGGTGAGATATATTAATTTCCCTACAAGTCTCTGATATCCTGAGGGATCTTGTAATAATGGATCATCAGAAGAGGAGGATACACCAGTGTCATAGCCGACGGAAGTCAGTTTAGCATTTTGCTCGATAGGAATGACTGATGGTCTACAGCTTGATAATCTTGCTTCTGATATTATCTCCATCACGAATTTCTGCTAACTTAATGAGATTCCCTGATCTGAACGAGCTATCTCAATCCCAAGAAAATACTTAGGTGGCCCTAAGTCTTTGATATGAAAAGTCGAATGTAGATACTCTTTAAGTTTCTTTACAGCAGAATCATCATTCCCCATGATAAGAATGTCATCAACATAGATCATCAAGTAAGTAGATGACATACCTTTTTCCAAGTGAATAAAGCATAGTCATACTTGGATTGATTGAACCCAGCGGCCAAGAGTGCACTGGTGAACTTAGCGTACCATTGTCTGGAAGCTTGTTTCAATCCATAAAGAGATTTGCGGAGACGACATACCTTTGACTCCTCTTGTCTCCGTAATCCTGGTGGAAGCTCCATGTATATTTCTTCATCCAGATCACCATGCAGGAAGGCATTATGGACATCCATTTGGTGTAATGGCCAGTCACGAAAAGCAGCAATAGATAGAAAAGTACAAACCGTGACATCCTTTGCTATCGGCGAAAAGGTTTCATGATAGTCGAAACCTTCTCGCTGGGTGAAGCCTTTTGCCACCAACCGGGCTTTGTATCTTTCCATAGAACCATATGCTCTCTATTTTATCTTATATACCCACTTACATCCAATAGGTTTGCGATGATCAAGCAATGATAAAACATCCCAAGTGTGATTGTCTATCAATGCATGTAATTCAGATTCCATGGCTTTCTGCCAACGAGGATCATCTTTTACCTCATTATAACTAGAAGGTTCTCGATCTTCAGAAATACGGCTTATACAACATAGATGTTCTGGCGACAATCTATCAAAGGAGACATAAGATGAGATAGGGTAACGAGTACCTGATGATCTTGAGAAACCGCATATATAATCTTTCGTCCAAGTTGGTGGTCGAGTGACTCGATGAGAACGCCGCTGTGGCTCCTGTGGTGTGATGGATAATTCTTCAATAGTTGTTGTTTCTGAAGTATCCTCCAACTGTGCTGGCTCTTCATGCGGTGATCCTTCTATATGAGGCTGCTCAATGGAATCTTTAGCAGTATTCGCAAAAGGTGTTGGAGGCAAGATATCAACTTCTCTTGGAGGGGAAGGAATAATGAATGCGCCTCCAGAAGATGAATCTTCTTCCAACATGAATTGCCGATTTGTCTTCTCTTCTTCATATAAAGATGTTAATGAAAAAGGAAAAACATCTTCATGAAACACAACATCCCTGCTGACATAGAAATCTCCTGTAGATGGTGCATAAAGCCGATATCCTTTTTGCAAAGTTGGATAGCCCATGAATATGCATTGATTAGCTCGTGGCGCCATCTTATCTCTATGGCCCACTGTAGTGACATAACACAGACACCCAAAAACTCTGAGATGAGTCAGATTCGTCTTTCTCCCATATAATAACTCAAAAGGTGTCTTTCCTTTTAGAATGCGTGATGGCATGCGGTTGATCAGATATGCTATAGTGACCACACAATCTCCCCAAATTTTTTTAGGGATAGAAGCTTGGAATTTAAGTGCACGTGCCACTTCTAAAAGATGGCGATGCTTTCTCTCAACAACTCCATTCTGCTGGGGTGTATAAGTACAAGAACTCTCATGCAATATCCCATTTACAGAGAACAAGGAAGCACATTCAGCATTAAAAAATTCTTTTCCATTATCAGTACGTATCCGACAGATTGGTTTTTGAAATTGAGTTTTGGATAAGGAAAGAAAAGTCTTTAAATGAGAAAAGACCTGATTTTTGGATTGCATGAGGAAAATCCATGTAGCACGAGTGTAGTCATCCACAATTGTGAGAAAGAACCTAGACCCATCATGATTTAAAGTATGGTAAGGCCCCCAAACATCAGCATGAATTAGAGAAAAAATATCATCTGCTCGAGAAGTGCTATTCTAGAAAGGAGCACATGTTTGCTTAGCCATGGGACAAATGGGACATTTAGAACAAGGAAATGATGCATTGTGGCCCAATCGTTTATGATTAAGGAAATTCATGCCATTGGTAGTAACATTACACAGAGATTTATTGAATTCAATAGGAGATAATTTAAAAAGATGCGGAAAATCCAACCAAAAATATAGTCCCTAGTTGACTCTACCCAAGCCCATCAGTTTGCTAGTCGAAAGGGCCTGAAAGAAACATTTATCATAATGGAAAAGAATGTGACATGAATTTTCTTCATAGGCTCGAGCAACTGAGATTAGATTGAAATGGAAATCGGGTACGTATAGCACATTTTTAAGAGTAACAAGAGAACTAAGCTTTACAGTCCCAGTCATGGTAACTTTGGTGGTATTTCCATTTGGAAGTTGTATTGATATAGGAAAAGATAATTTTGTAATGTCTAAAAGAAAATCCTTATCACAGATTATGTGATCACTAGCACCTGAATCAATAATCCATGCATATTTTGAAATTGAGTTCATCAAACAATAAGATGTACCTGTGAAGCTGCCTCCTTTATCATAAGGATCCAATTTCTTCAAGGTTTCCATCAACTCGTGATATTGTTCATGGGTAATTGATTTTCCCATTGGCTGACCCGATACCTCAAAAACTGAGGAGAATTTCCCTTTTTCTTTTTCTCCTGGCTTTTCATGCAATTTCCAGCAATTCTCAATTGTATGGTATGGGCGCTTACAATATCACAGTACATTTTACCTTTTCCTCTTGGCCCATTATTTTTTGTATTTGAAGTGGGCCTGATGGTAGATTGGAAAGCTTAGGCCGAAATAGGCCCATATGAGTCGTCGGGTCCTCCAAAGGATGGGCCTCGCGAGCCATCCAGCCCATGAATGCTGGGTGATCGTGAGCCGTCTGATCCGATTAAGTAGCTGCCACGTGAGCCATCGGATGGATTTAAATAGATAACACGCAAGTCGTCGAATGTAGTGGAAATGATGCCGCGCGAGCCGTTCGATCTAGTCGACCCCTGGAACAAGCATGGTTCGTCCGATTGGTGGTGGGAGTGATCTCCACCATCTGTGCCTCTCCTTAAAAGCGATCCAGGGTTTTCGTTTTTGAAAAACAACCCTAGATCCGCCTCTCTTCTCCCCGTGCTCCTCTGTGATGAGCGAAACTGGCTCTTGGCTGCCAGAACCGTTCCGTCTCCTCCCTTGCCGTGGTCCATCGTTCTCTGTTGGCTCTCCTCCTGTATGGCGAGTTGGTAGATACGGCCGAGACTCGGCAGAGGCTCCATGGTCAGTATTTGGGATCGGAATGACAGGTATGCCTCGTTGAGGATGATGAGGAATCTCGTCGCCTTCTCCCTTTCTCGCATTTGCTTGTATTGTTGTTGGATATGATCAGGCCAGTCGAATTTTTCCTCGGCTGCCTCTAACTCATTCCACATACTCGAAAGCTTGTTGTACACTATCGCGATGGTCATGTTCCCCTATTTCAGATCTGAAATTTGTTGTGTGAGATAAAATTTTTTAACTTGGTCGAGTTTTCCGTACATCTCCCTTATGTTTTCCCACATTTTCTTCGGATCCTCCGTCGGGGGAAGCTCGGCCGCGACCTCGGGCGCGATGCAGTTTCCAATCCAGGTTCTTACTAGTTGACTGCATCTCCTCCAAAGCCGTACCATTCTCTTGTCGGACGGAATCGAAAATGATCCGTCGATGAAAACTTCTTTGTCTTTCGTTATAAGTGCCCGCCGGAATTCGCGTGACCAACTTGAATAATTGTCTACACCTGTTAATTGCTGACTTATGATCTTCAGTTCTGGTCCGTCGCTGTTTGTTGTATACAACGGATCGCCGGGTTCCGGCCGGCCATTGGTAGCGAGGATCTGGTATGGGAAGAAACTCGGTGCAGAGTTGGGTAGGGATTTGTTCCCTGACCCGATACGGTCAACCCGCTCGTCTGCTCCAGGCCGATGGTAGAGTTTGCCCCGTCACTGGTTGGTAGACCTCCATCGGCCCGCACGTTGCTGTGGTAGCCAGGCGATGATGTGTTGGGGATAGACCCAGGATACCATGGATATGGCATCCATTGGTAGGGGTGGCCCGTGAATGGTTGCCCTGCAATTGCCTAAGCTTGTTATTGCCACTACACGTGCGGATGTTGGCCCTGGATCTGCCTTTACTATTCTGATAAAGGGACTACAACAAACGAATCTTGGTCTCCCAAGGCTTGTATCGAAGCCTCTGTTGCAGATTGGTCGACGGGAGTGGAGGTAAGATCTTGTGGTGTTGTCATGTTGAAAAGAAAATTGATTCCTTTGTTAACTCCTTTTTGCAGATAAGGTTCCTTCAGGCAATCAGGGACTTTGATTCCCTCGGCAACACTTTTCTGGAACTTGGAGTTTGTTTATGAGGTAATTGGAGCAGAAGCAAATTAGTTCAGAACCACAGATGGCTTTGATACCATGTCAGAAAAAGAAGATGAAGATTTCGTAAGAGGCAGAAGAAGATTGAAGAAGAAATTGTCTCCTCTTTTCATTGAATTGATTCCTATACATGTCTCATGTATTTTAATTACAAAGAAGAAAAATAATAAAGGAAATTGAATATTTGCCTATCTTTTTCTATCCTAAAATATACTTGATTTCCTATCAATACAGATTACAAAATCATATCTTCCAACACATCTCCACGCCAACTCTCTTGAGAAGGTGACGATTTGAACCTCCTACCTCCCCCTTCCTATATGGGAAGAGTGGCCATTAGAGCAAATCTCGTGTTTTGTACTCAAGAAGGGTCATATCAGACAGTATCTCGAACATAGATAGTGATTACTCTAAGAAATGGCTGCCAGCCAGCTAGAGCCCTCCACTTGTACAACTTCTCCATTACTAAATGGACCTCGTGCTAAGCCAATTCGTGCCTTCGAGCTACCCCTAGTTTACTTAATTAATCAGGTTGGTCAGTAGCATTAGGATCTAAACTTACATTGTGAGCGTCGGCGTGTATACTCGAGAGACTGATGAGGATGGGTCGTGAATGAACAAGGTTGATTACTCTGGCCGGCTGGCCGCCGTTAGACGGGCTAGAGGACTCTAGCTTCTAGTCGAGACGCACTCTTACTTAATGCAACTCCATTTCGCTCCAAAAGATGGTGGAGAAAAGCGCGAAGCCATGGCCAAGATCTGCGCCCCTGGAAAGCCCAGGATTTTGTGCCTCCACGGGTTCCGGACGAGCGCCACAATCCTCGAGACGCAGATCCGCAAGTGGCCCAATTCCGTCCTGGAGAAGCTGGACCTGGTGTTCCTTGACGCCCCGTATCCTTCTGCCGGCAAGTCGAGCGTGGAGGGCATCTTTGACCCTCCCTACTACGAGTGGTTCCAGTTCCACGTCCATCAGGTCCGTGGCCTTGTTCCAAGGGTTTTTTTTTTTTCTTTTTTTGCTAGGTCCGATTAGTCTAACTATGTTGTCCAATAACTGCATTACGATATATGATCATGTTGCGCCAACATGCCTTTCGAAAGATTTGGCTTTGCCAGAGCCACGGGTGCGATACCCAACAACGATAGCATCTCCAGCCGTTCTAGGATTCTCCCTCTCTCCACTAGGTGCCATGAAACATCCTAAAGCCGATCGTTCTTGAGGAGCTTGTGAACCGACATTAAAACATGTTGATAAGTTAACTATTTTCCGATCACACGACGGCCAGGGCAATGATTTTTTGTCCTGGCATTCGGTCTGATCTGCCCATTGATCAGGTCTAGGCACGACTGAAGCACCGCAAAGCTATAGCTAAACCAAAACGATTAGAGAAAACAAAAAAGAAAGAAAGAAGAAAAGGGAAACTTCCTGGAGCTGAAAATGGGCGTGTCCTGCTTCAGGATCATACAGAGTACCAGAACTTTGAAGAGTGCATCGCCTACATTGAAGATTTCATGGTGCAGAACGGCCCTTTTGATGGCTTACTGGGTTTTTCCCAGGTGAATCCCGGTCAAATAGAAAGAAACTTTCTTCACTTTCCATCTCAATTTTGTGCGTTGATTAAGCAATTTTGGTACTTGATTACTGATTACCAGGGGGCTTCTCTGAGTGCTACATTGCCAGGAATGCAGGAGGAAGTAAGACATATTTCTACTTTTCCCTGAATTCGAAACTGATGGTCAATATTCGACATGCAAAATTGGAAAACAAGCCGATAAAATGTCATCAGGTTCGTGCAATTAACGTATGCTGAAATTTGCAGGGAGTGGCACTCACCAAGGTGCCCAAAATCAAGTTTGTGATTATAATTTCCGGTGCTAAGGCAGGCGGAGCAAAATACAGCGCACCTAAGCTCGCAGCTAACGCGTTTGCGGCTCCTATTAAGTGCCCTTCTCTTCATCTCATAGGTAACCACCTGAACTCCAGCTTTCGTCGATTCTGTTGACATAAACGCTATGCTTTTGGAAAGTCTATCCTAGCTGCGCTCGACGACGATGACGATACGACCGAAAAGGGGAGGGATATCTTTCCTAACGTGAAATAGTCGTTAGGCTAGCTTCAGCTATGGGAAGGGAGATTGTGAATAATTTTGCTACCACTATATGTTGTTGAAGGAGTTTTAGACCATTAGTTTTCTTCTCCCTCTTCAAATTCAATTCTTCGTCGATTGTTGTAAAGCGGCATATGAACCAACGATTTCACTTTCATTTTAGTGAAATTGGTCGTGCACTCAGCGCCTTTGATGAGAAAGCAATTATAAGGATTTTATTGAAACTTTAAAAGCAAAGGCCGCTAAAAACACCTAGGTTATAGTACTTCACAATGCAGTTACACACGACGCAATAATAGATCTGTCACATACTAATACTAAATGGAATCCACTAGGGGGTGTGCACCAATCTCAGTCTAACCCATGAGCTGGACTGAATTGACTGGTTCTGGATAGTTCTCGGTTTCATAATTTGAGACCGAGAATAATTAGTTCAATTCCCTATTTTTTGTACGAGATCGGATCAACTGACCAACCGAGATTTCTTTTTTCTTTATTATTTATTTTTTTATTCTGAAGCAAATCCTAACTAGTAAATTATTTTATGCTTTTGATGTTGAGAAACTCCCACTTGTAGGGAATTAAAAAAAAAAGAAAAAGAATTCAGTGGTTCCAAGACCTGGTGGGCCGAATTCTAGTTCCGCAAACTGGGAACCGACCCTACCCAATCCGATTCTTGGTTCTAGGGTGGAAAACGATCTGTTTTGGAACCGATCACCCCTGCATCATAGCCTTTTAAGAACGCACCAAAAATTATTGATACAGATGTCATTATTTTGTTGTAGGTGAGCAGGATTTCCAGAAGACAGAGGGACTTGCTCTAATTGATTCGTTTGTGGATCCGCTAGTCATTCATCACCCAAAGGGCCACACAGTCCCCAGGCTTGGTTAGTGCCCCTATTGATTATATATATATATATATACACACGAGTCTCGTTTCCTCATTGTCTCAATCCATCTTTTGCCCTTAGGTAGAATCCTGTCTATGTAGTGGATCAAAACTCTCGTGCTCTAAGAACCCCTGAATTAATTCTCTTTCTACATATCTAAACCGGTGCTTTGTTTTCTTTTTTGTTTCAATCCCTCGCGCAGATGATCAGAGCGAAAAGATTGCGCAGAATTTCATTGAGAAGATCCTGAATCTGGCCACTACATGAGGCGCTTCCTTGCAACTAGCAATGAAGATCAATAATAATTCTCGTCTGAGATTCGACTTGCGGATGATAATTACTCGAAGTTACTCAGTTGGATTTTATTCTTCTTTTTCTCTGATTTTCATTTCGTGGTCTGATGGGACTTCTATCAAAAGTGCCTCTCCTCTCCTCTGCCCAAACGCGTGCGAAGCGAGCGTTCTATGGCCGGTCTGTACGTTAAAAAAATCGGACTTTTTGGGTATCCGTGGAATTCATTTGGTTATATCTGTGGATGGAGGAAATAATCTTTCAACGGTTTGGTACGCCTTACCTAAATCAGTATCACACAGTTTTCATTTGTTAAGATAATGGAGAGTCAAGTTGTAAGTTAAAACAGAGAATTACAAGTTAAACCAGCCGAAGTGAATGGGTTATGAATAAAAGTTTCGAATGAATGGATTGCGTTAAAGGGCCCATAGAGAGAACTAGCCAAAAACCAGAAGAGTCCACTTTCAGCCGAGACTCCTTTCAAGTTCCTGATGTATTTCACTCCCAAGGTAGTAGAGAAAGTGAGAGCCTTGGCTGAAAGCCGAGCCTGCAATCTACTATCTTTAGCACAAACACAGTTATTCATGGCAACACAATTGGTTAACGTTCTTTTTTCTTTCTGATTTTCGTTTCATGTTCTGATGGGACTTCAATTGAGGATGCTTGCTCTGCGCCACGCTCGTGAAGCGCGAGTTCTAGGCCAGTTGTATGTTAAAAGCAAACTTGTTGGACATAATCTTTAAATGTTTCGATACGCCCATCCAGCATGAACCGAAATCACACAATTTTCATTTGGTAAAGACAATGAAGGGTCAAGTTGCAAGTGAAAGGCAGAGAAGCACAAGTTTGACCGGTTGGTCAATAGCACTAGGGTCCAAACTCGAGGTTTGCTGGTGGTTGAGGTTGGTGGGGATTCTTTAAGAGCCGGAGCGAATGGGTCATCCATACAAGTTAGGGTTTGAACAAATTATATCACATGGACACCAGAAAGAACGGGCCAAAAACCAGAGGATTGACTTGTGGTTGAGATTCCTCTCCAATTCCTGCTCTAGTTCATTCCCAGGATAGTAGGAGAAAGCAAAAGCGATGACTGAAAGCCAAACCCATGAGAAGCCCAGGATTCTGTGCTTCCACGGCTTCAGAACGAGCGCTAAGATCCTCGAGATGCAGATGCATAAATGGCCCGAATCCATCCTGGAGAAGCTGGATCTGGTGTACCTCGACGCCCCATACCCGTCCACGGGCCAGTCCGGCGTGGAGGGCATCTTCGATCCGCCCTACTTCGAGTGGTACCAAGCCAATCAGGTCAGATTTCCAGTTTCATTCGGACTCCATTTGGTGTAACTTTAACTATACCACATGGTTGCCGCCTGGATCTTTGAAAACTATTGACACCTTGGAATGCTTGTGAGGCACACGGTGCTACGAAATGTCACGGCACAATTGTAGCTGCACCAAACGGGTTTTTAGCAAAGAAAACAGGGGAAATTCATCGAGCTGATTATTGAGAGTGTTGGGGTTCCAGGATTTTACGGAGTACGTGAACTTTGAAGAGTGCATCGCTTTCATTGAAGATTTCATGGTGAAGAACGGTCCCTTTGATGGTTTGCTGGGTTTTTCCCAGGTGAGTCCGGTCAAATGAAAGGACAAAGTAACATCTGTTCTTTTGGGGGTCTGTTCGAGTTCTTAAATTCTTTAGGTTTTGGGGCCACAAGAAGAAAGAAAAGAGACAAACTAACAAAAACTCCATCCCCATGTTTACAAGATTTTCCTGTTTTGATTACCAGGGAGCTATGCTAGCTGCAACATTGCCAGGAATGCAGGCAGAGGTACACTTTTTTTCTATCTAATTATTCCAACAAAAATTCCAAATCAAAACACATAAATGAAAGGAAAAATGCGAAGCATCAACAAAATGGTGAAATTTGCAGGGATTGGTACTCACGAAGGTGCCCAAGATCAAGTTTCTGATTCTAATTTCCGGGGCAAAGCTCCGCGGATCAAAATACGGTGCGCCTCCACTAGCAGCTAATGCGTTTTCCCCTCCTGTCAAGTGCCCTTCTATTCACGTTATAGGTAACTCCCTGAACTTAGCTCTCTTCGATTCTACTACGATCCAATCACCATTAACTCGCTTACAAGTTTTAAAGTCTAGTCCGACAGTGCCTGACAACGACGACGTTAGTTAGCTGTAATTAGTTGTTACAACCACTGCGTGACCACGTTAGGCTAAATTTTAACGACCAAAGTGGGATTAGTGATGATTTTTTGGTGCTGTCCTCCACTTAAAGGTCTAAATGAGTTCCGAGTTGCAGCTTCATATAGAATGCTATCGATCCAGTCCTGTCCAATGAAGTTGGACCATAATCCATCCTTGTTTTACACTTTGAATCCGGAGATTAGGACCTAAACAAGAAGTGTCAATATCAAGGTGCGCAAGAAGATCCACATGATAAATTCAAGCTTCTTCAAACACTGGCAAGGTCAATGGGAGATTTTGTGGGATTAGCTATTAGATGAAGATGTGGTTTAATATTTAATTATTTTACCACTTCCTTTCGCGCTTAGTTTGGCCTTTTTACCTAGTACTAAGCGTGAACATATTTAATTGGGAAGGCAAATAGGGTCCGGTAAGATATGAATTTAGGATCTTCAGTTCTGATATCGTATGAGATTTTGTGAGATCATTGCCAATTATTTTAAAATCTTAAGCTATTAAATAAATGTGTAGTTTAATATTTGCTTATTCTAACGGTCAATTAACTAACTACGAAAGAGATTATAGATTAAGTGGGTACGCATCATGGCCTCGTTAACTGATAAATTAAGAAGTGATTGTTGTGCTGTTAGGCGAGAATGATTTCCTGAAGCCGGAGTCGATTGCTCTGCTCGATTCGTTCGTGGATCCGATCGTCCTCCATCACCCGAAGGGCCACACAATCCCCAGACTCGGTTAGTGTCACTACCAAGTGATTCAGTCTCTTTTCCCAATGTTTCAGTTCCTCTTTTTTTCTTAATCTCACATTCATCAATTAATAGAAAGAAAAAAGTGGATAGTGAACATCCACGGGAGCAATCTCCCGTGTATCGAGGGATAGGAACGTTGTGTTCTGAGATGCCATAAATGTTTCGCTTTCTACGAATTCATGTCGGCGCTAAGTTTTCTATTTGGTTCTTCTTTTGTGCAGATGATCAAAGTCTCGGGATCGTCAACAATTTCATTGAGAAGATCCAGAGTCTCGCTACTACATGAGTCATTCTTTATTTGTGATTTGGCTATCTTTTTTCAATCTCTAGAAAGCTTGAAGGGCAAGGCATGGAAAAGTTCGTCTCTTAACAATTTGCATAATTATGTGGTACCTCCTTCTATAGACCAAAAAAAAAATCTCTCAAGGATGAGGTAGCGAGCTAGCTTGCAATTTCCCAAAAATATAGTACCACTAAAAGTGCAACACGTTGCTAAAACTCTATTGGTAATTATGGTGCTAGCAAGATCACATGAACCGGGTGTTTTTCGCTATAAGATCTAAATGTTGTATGCTGTAATAGTTACGCAACGTTCATTTAGCAATGTGCATATATGGAGTGTTAGAACTTGATACGGGATACACTTAAATGTCAAAAGTTCAGAAAGATATATTTAAGTGCCAAAATTGGAGCAAAATGAATTAGTTAAGCGCCAATGGCGATAAAATTTGACCAAAATATTGATGTAGCGTTTTTCCAGCAAGACAAGTACAAAACGACATTGTTTTGCATGCTGACGTCGCTAAATAAGCCAAAAACAATGTCGTTTTGACTTGAATTTGAATTTTAATATAAATATTAATTAATAAAAATTAAAACTAAATAACTTTTTTTTTTTTTTTTTTTTTAAAAGGAGAAGAAGAAGTTACAGAAGGTGTTGGGCAAGGGCTCTGCAAGCCCTCGCCCCACCTCTGGCCCTGGCCAGGGGCCAACGAACCCGGTTGACCGATGGCGAGGGCCTGCAAACCTTTGCCCAAATCTGGGATGAAGGTTGCAACTCTCCCCTAGATTTAGCGACCCGCCAGGCTTAGGCCAGGCAACGTCGACCGACCCTCCCCCCATCATTCCTTCCTGGCGATGGTGGGGAGGCGATAGCGAAGGCTTGCACAACCCTCATGGTTCTGTGATCTCCCTTATTTTTTTAAATTTGGTTTTGAATTTAGTTTAAAATTCAAATAAGAGGCAAAATGACGTTGTTTTGGCTCTTCTTTACTGACTCAACTCTTCAAGGGGTCATGTAGACAAGTTATATTAATAAAAAAATTGCCACGTAGGATTTTTGAAAGGCTTCATGACTCAGATGTCCCAATTTAAAAAAAAAAAAATTTGACATTTATGTGTACATTTCGTAAGTTTTAGTACTTAAGTATTCTTTGCGCCAAGTTTTGGCACTTGCTCTATACTCCTGCCTCCATTTTTTACTTAACTATAAAATACATCATTAACCATATATAAATCTAAAGAATGTATGCTAGGACATAAGTCTTCAAACAAGAAATCTTGTATATTCCAATTTTGCCCAACTGACTCATAAATGTAGGTAATCTACAGTTGATTAGGATCCAAAGGAAGTTGTTTTCAGGACAACATGGAAAGTGCCAAACCTATCTCAGGTCAAACCCAATCATCTTGTGGGACAATAGCATAATTTTTTCTGGCGAAATACATGTTATTTTTATTTTTTTATTTTGTTGCGTCGTGGAGAATTGAAAAAATGATAGGGAAAATTATTCAATCAATCTTTAATCTATTACGCAAATGTCAAATTAATTATAAACATTTTAATTTTGTCATTTTAGTCCTAAACCTTTGTACGAATTCTAATATAAACCTTTCGATTAATTTCCAACAGAAGCTGTTGATGTGATAATCAAGTCATTACTAGTCATCTTATGTGGCCCACCGCTATTGATGGGCCAAATTGCCTTGTACAATTAACATAACGCATGGTTCAATAATGCTCTACACGAAATAATACTATCACAAGCAAAATCTTAACCGTATTATTGGAAATATTTTTTGCCGGCACACGTAAACATGTGTACAAATATGTACATATACATTCAGTTCGTTCGCAACATAACCATATAATAGATTTTTTTTCACTTAAAATCTTTAGGCTTCTTTCACTAATGTGTCCCAAATGCATATGCCATAATTTAGACTCTCGAACAAATGTATTCGATGTTTGTATGGTGAAATCTATCACTGTCTTACCTTGAAGTTCATATGGGCCACCGTGCTTGATTTCTTTTATTATTATCAAAGCACCTTGAATAATTTTTAGAATTCTACATTCTGAAATAGATCATTACCCAACTAAATCTAGGGCACTTAAGGAAATCAATTTCTACTTTAACTCTGGAACATGCCTTTTCTCCAATCAATGTCCTCACAATACCATCATGCATTTTGATTCCAACATTGCCAACGCTAACAATATCACATTCAATGTTGTTCCTTAACTATACTTCATTACCATCCATGTAATGATAAGTAGTAAACTAGTTTCTATTTTGTGTAGCGTGAAAAGAATAACGAGAATCCATAATTCATCTATCAAACGATGAATAATCAGTGAAAAACAAGACATAATCGACACTATCAACTATAGTTGCAATATCATATGCAAAATTAACTATAATTTCCTTAAGCAAAAGTACACTTGAAGTGCCAAAACTTGGCATGATGGGGCACTTGAGTACCAAAAGTTAGGAAAGTAATACTTAAATGCCATCTTTTTTAAAAAATAGACACTTGAATGCCACTTCTAGTGAATCCCGTCGAAAATCCTATGTAGTAATTTTTTATTAATTTTGCTCACCTATGTGGCTCATCGAAGAACTGACTCAACAAAGAAATGTAAAAGCGACGTCGTTTTGGCGCGGATTTGAATTTTCATATAAAAAATTAATTAAATTAAATTTATATTAGTGTAAAAGAAGAAGAAGAAGAAGAAGAAGAAGAAGAAGAAGAGGGAAGAGGGAAGAAGATGAGCAATTGTAGGTGATTGAGGGCCCAGTCCTTGCCGCGCTACCTCCCCATCATCACCGCGGGGGGGGCGCTAGGGTCCGCAACCCTAGCTGATTTGAGGTGAGGGCTTGCAAGCCCTCACCCCTAGCTGATTTGAGGTCTTGCATCTAAGGTGAGGGTTGCGGCCTTCCCCCATATCCGACGAGGGTTGACCCTTGCCCGAATGGTCTAAAGGCCTCGCCTACTAGGGGGTCGCCCCAGCAGGCTTAACCAAGAGAGGGCTTGGACCTTCGCCAGGTTTGGAGGAGGGCTGCAACCCTCGCCCCAGATCTGGGCGAGGGCTCGCATGCCCTTGCCTCCTGTCGGTCGGGGTCGCTAACCGGCCCTCCCCCCATCATTGCCAACCCTTCCCAACAATGGCGGCGATGGCTAATTCTTGAACCGCCTGCAACTGTTCATCATCTTCCTTCTTTTTGTTTAAAAAAAGTTTGGTATTAAATTAAATTAAATTAAATTTTATATTAATTATTTACCCACGTCAAACGTTAGTAATAAAACGACGTCGGTTTTACACTTGTTTAGCCACGTTAGCATGCAAAAAAAAATGACGTCATTTTGCACTTGCCTCACCGAAGATTGCCACTTCAGCATTTTGATCGGATTTTCTCGTCGTTGGCATTTAACTAATCTATTTTGCTTCAATTTTGGCACTTAAGGCTGCGCATGACAACACTTCTTGGCTGGGGAAGAGTTTTTTTTTTCAAAAATATTTTTTTCTATTTCTATTCCGGGGAACAATTTCTAGGTAACTACACAAAATTTCTACTCTTGAAATAGAAAAAGAATAGAAATGTGTTTGGTAACGCAACAGTTTCTTTTTGTATTTCTTCGTTTTTATTCTTGCTCACGGATCGCTGATCGCCAACCGCTGCCACCCGCCGTGGGGCGGCCGGCGACGGGCGGCGGGTGGCGACGGCGAGTGGCGGCAGCGGCGGCGGCGGCGGCGGCGACGGGCGGAGTCGGCGGTCGGCGATGGCTCCGGGCGGTTGAAGGTGGCCACGGCAAGAGAGAAGAATAAAAGAAAAATAAAAAAAATTTCACTTATTTCTAGAAATTGTTCCCGAGAACAGAATCAATTTTTTTTTGTTTCTCGTTCTTGCTCCAAATCTATTCTTAGGCTAACTTTCTATTCCCCGGACTAAAAAAACAACTTGGCGTTATTAAACAAGTTTCTGTTCTTTTTTTGTTCCGGGGAACAAAAGAACAGAAATTGGGAGAAACAGAAACGTTATCATGCGCAGCCTAAGTGTCACTTTTCTAACTTTTGGCACTTAAGTGTTCTTCCGTGCCAAGTTTTGACACTTTAGGTGTCCGGCACTTAATTTCCTTACCCTTCTCGTTTTTCAAGTTAAGACAATTTTTCTAAGATACCCATTTTTGCCATAACTTCAACGGACAGCATTACTAGTCCTAGACTGGCTACGCTTGTGCATGTTAGTAATACTCCTGTTAACACGTGTTCTAGATTTTCTTCTATTTTCACCTACTAAAGTAATATATATAGGTTAGCCAGATTTTCTTCTACGGATGTCTTCATTTAGAATTAAATCTCAAAGCCCCTTAAATGTCAAACCAAAAGAATTACTAACATCAATAATAGCAATATTCCAACTATTAGACAATGAAGATAATAGAATTAAAGCACGTACCTCATCTTAAAGTCAATCTCAACTACACTCAATTGACTAATAATCACATTGAATTTATTGATATGATCTGTAATTAACGCACCTTCTCTCATCTTTAATAATCACATTAAATTTATTGATATGATCTACAACTGACGCTTCACTCATCTTTAAATTAAATAGATGTCGCATTAAATAAACATTGTTGATTGTAGAGGGCTTCTCGTGCAAATGCAATAGGGCTTTTATCAAATCTGGTCTTCCTCTTCACAATGTTAAACACGACATTACAAGCTGATGTCAGCAGAATAACACTCATAACTCATCTATCCACCAAATCCCAATAAGCTTGCTTCATTGTCTCTAGCTTCTCCCTAGACAAGGGCAAGTGCAATTTTATCTAGTAAAGATAATCTTCAATCTACATCTTCCAGAAACTAAAATCTTTCCCATCAAAATTTTCAATTCTCATTTTTCCTTCTTATGTCACCATCGATTCGCTTCAACTTTGCCAAGTCTAGTTTTGATATCGATTATTGCGAAAAGCTAGCGATCGAAAAATAAAATAAACGGAATAAGAAAATAACTCAAACACCAGATTTACATGATTCAATTGTAGAGAACTATGTCCATGGGGAGAGTAGCAACAAATTCACTATAAATCAAGCAATATAATGGAGATTGTATACTCAAATCACTCAAATACTCTCGGTGTTTTTTAAGCCCCAATTACATCTAATAACTCACGCAATATTTAATTTCGAAATTCCTTATGAAATAATATCTCAATCTCACAAAGAAATTCATAAATCTTACCACAAGATTTCACGGCTACGAACGGTAACTTGATGAATGTAATTCAAGAGTTTTCTCTGCACTTCTTCGCCTATCAAGTATATGCATACAAACGGCGCTTCAAGAAGACCTTTATACATCAACCGCAGCACGAAGACCACCTTCACGAAGAAGCACTCACGGCTAATCAACAACGGCGCGCCCAAATTCCAGCAATTATGCAGCCCGGATGTATAATATACAAAAGAAACAAAACCCTTCATGGAAACGAGTCCAACGTGGGGAAAAAAAATCTACGGGCACCTCTCCTCAAATTTCTTTTTCCTTGCCGACTTCTATGTGGAAACCAACTCGTGCGTATATATAATTTTTCGCTTTCTTCGCCAACTGCAGCTCGTAAAGGAAATAAATTACATTCAAGATCACGCCACAAATATGAAGGAGGTTTCCACATTATGCAAGATCCAATTTTGAACTTTGATCTACCAAGTTAACACGCAAATAAACTTGGTTCGGGTTCATTCAATAAGCTTAAATTGAGACATATTTTAACAAGTTAAACCAGAGAAGCACAAGTTAAACTGATCGAAGCGAATGGGTCATGAGTACAAGATATGAACAGATTACTTTAAAGGGCCTATAGAGATAACTAGCCAAAAACCAGAAGAGTCAACTTTTAGCTGAGACTCCTTTCATGTTGCTGATGTATTTCACTCCCAAAATAGTAGAGAAAGCAAAAGCCATGTCCGAAAGCTGAGCCCGCAATCTACTATCTTTAGCACAAACACAGTTATTCGTGGCAACACAATTGGTTAACGTTCTTTTTTGTTTCGGATTTTCGTTTCATGTTCTGATGAGACTTCAATTGAAGATGCCCGCTCTGCTCCACACCCACGAAGCGCGAGTTCTAGGCCAGTCCTATGTTGAAAGCAAACTTGTCGGACATAGCATGAACCGAAATCACACGATTTTGATTTGGTAAAGATACTGAAGGGTCAAGTTGCAAGTGAAGGGAAGAGAAGCACAGGTTTGGCCGGTTGGTCAATAGCACTAGGGTCCAAACTCGAGATTTGCTGGTGGCTGTGGTTGGTGGGGATTCTTTAAGAACTGGCCATACAAGTTGAGCTTTGAACAGATTATATCACATAGACTATAGAAAGAACTGGCCAAAAACCAGAGGATTGACTTGCGGTTGAGATTCCTCTCCAATTCCTGCTCTAGTTCATTCCCAGGATAGTAGGAGAAAGCAAAAGCGATGACTGAAAGCCAAACCCATGAGAAGCCCAGGATTCTGTGCCTCCACGGGTTCAGAACGAGCGCTAAGATCCTCGAGACGCAGATCCATAAATGGCCTGAATCTGTCCTGGAGAAGCTGGATCTGGTGTACCTCGACGCCCCATACCCGTCCACGGGCCAGTCCGGCGTGGAGGGCATCTTCGATCCGCCCTACTTCGAGTGGTTCCAAGCCAATCAGGTCAGATTTCCAGTTTCATCTGGACTCCATTTGGTGTAACTATAGCTATACCACATGGTTGCAGCCTGGATCTTCAAAACTATTGACACCTTGAAATGCTTGTGAGGCACACAGTGCTACGAAATGTCACAGCACGATCGTAGCGTGGTGCAGCTATAGCTGCAACAAACGGGTTTTTAGCAAAAAAAACAGGGGAAATTCATCGAGCTGATTATTGAGAGTGTTGGGGTTCCAGGATTTTACGGAGTACGAGAACTTTGAAGAGTGCATCGCTTTCATTGAAGAATTCATGGTGAAGAACGGTCCCTTTGATGGTTTGCTGGGTTTTTCCCAGGTGAGTCCGGTCAAATGAAAGGACAAAGTAACATCTATTCTTTTGGGGGTCTGTTCGAGTTCTTAAATTCTTTAGGTTTTGGGGCCACAAGAAGAAAGAAAAGAGACAGACTAACAAAAACTTCATCCCCATGTTTACAAGATTTTCCTGTTTTGATTACCAGGGAGCTATGCTAGCTGCAACATTGCCAGGAATGCAGGCAGAGGTACACTTTTTTTCTATCTAATTATTCCAACAAAAATTCCAAATCAAAACACATAAATGAAAGGAAAAATGCGAAGCATCAACAAAATGCTGAAATTTGCAGGGATTGGTACTCACGAAGGTCCCCAAGATCAAGTTTCTGATTCTAATTGCGGGGGCTAAGCTGGGCGGATCAAAATACGGTGCACCTCCACTAGCAGCTAATGCGTTTTCCCCTCCTGTCAAGTGCCCTTCTATTCACGTTATAGGTAACTCCCTGAACTTAGCTCTCTTCGATTCTACTACGATCCAATCACCATTAACTCGCTTACAAGTTTTAAAGTCTAGTCCGACAGTGCCCGACAACGACGACGTTAGTTAGCTGTAATTAGTTGTTACCTATGAAGCACCAACACGTTGCCGGAGCTTTCGTGTCATGTACGACACATGTCGACGTCTCAGACATGTTCGGACACGTGGTCAACACATGTTGGATTTTTCGACACGTGGTCAACTTTTCTCGACACGTTCCGACACGCGTGTCTGAGAGAAAGGATAGGGTGGAGGCGAGGCCGAGGGAGCGGAGGCAAGGCCGAGACATTGAGGGAGGGCTAGAGGAAGAGCAGGCAATCCAGAGGGCCGGGTTTGTGACGCTGTGATGGAGGGCCGGCAGCGAGGCTGCAACTGCGAAAGATGGCCCTTCTGGTGAGCGATTGTGATGAGGCGATCAGGAGAGAGCTATGTGACATGGAAAAAGAAGAGGCCGTGGTTAGGATTTTAGCGAGGGGGAGGGTGGTGGGGGACAATGGAAAGAAATCGGGGCTGAAGAGGAGAGGTGGCGTGACGATAAAAAGAAATCGGAGCTGGAGAGGGAAGGTGGCGTGGGGTGGGGGAAGAAACCGAAGGGGGCGGAGGGGGATGGGGGTGATTGATGGGGGCGGCGGTTGGGGATGATTGATGGGGATGGGAAGCAGGGGGAGCAGGTTCTGTCAAGGGGGAGGGGGAGAGAGAGAGAGCAGGAAAGAAAAGAAATCAGGGGAAGATCTTGGGGGTCGTGTTAGGAGCAGGGGCTGTCGTGGGGGAGGGAGAGAGAGAGAGAGAGAGAGGAGGGAAGAAATCAAGGGAAGATTTTGGGGGTGGTGTGGGGGATAGGGGAGAGAGAAATGGGAGAGGGAAAAGATTTTTTTGGGACGGGAGTTTAGAGAGAAAAAAAATGGGGAAATGATTTCTTTTGGGAAGAGAATTTGGAGAGAAAAGAGAGGGAAGCAATTTTGAGCGGTAAAGTTATTTTTATTATAAAATTAAATAAATGAGTTAAAAAGTTATTTTGAAAAATAAAAATATTGAATGTTAAATAATAATAAATTTTGATGATTATAGAATATCATAAATTTATTTAAATGAAGTTGATTCTATTTTTTTGTTAGTCATTAGTCTTATCTATAATTTTTATTAAAGTTAAAAACATGTTCCCAAATATGGTTACCCATTAACTATAACATGTTTTTCAAATTTTCTATGAATAGATTGTAAACTCTATATTTATTTATTTATTTGTGAATTTGAATTAAATTAATTAAAAATAAAAATATTTATATAATAATAATATGTCCCAACGTGTCGAATTTTCTATTTTTAGAAATGACGTGTCGGCATTTGTGTCGTATTATGTGTCCATGTCGCGTGTCCGTGCTATTTAGGTTGTTACAACCACTGCGTGACCACATTAGGCTAAATTTTAATGACCAAAGTGGGATTAGTGATGATTTTTTGGTGCTGTCCTCCACTTAAAGGTCTAAATGAGTTCCGAGTTGCAGCTTCATATAGAATGCTATGGATCCAGTCCTGTCCAATGAAGTTGGACCGTAATCCATCCTTGTTTTACACTTTGAATCCGGAGATTAGAACCTAAACAAGAAGTGTCAATATCAAGGTGCGCAAGAAGATCCACATGATAAATTCAAGCTTCTTCAAACACTGGCAAGGTCAATGGAAGATTTTGTGGGATTAGCTATTAGATGAAGATGTTTAATATTTAATTATTTTAACATTTCCTTTCATGCTTAATTTGGTATTTTTACTTAATACTAAGCGTGAACATATTTAATTGGGAATGCAAATAGGGTTTAGTAATATATAAACTTAGGACCTCCAGTTCTGATACTATGTGGAATTTTGTGAGATCACTGTCAATTATTTTAAAATCTTAAGCTAGTAAATAAAAGTGCAGTTTAATATTCACTTATTCTAACGGTCAATTAGCTAACTAGGAAAGATTAAGTGGGTACGCATCATGGCCTCGTTAACTGATAAATTAAGAAGTGATTGTTGTGCTGTTAGGCGAGAATGATTTCCTGAAGCCGGAGTCGATTGCTCTGCTCGATTCGTTCGTGGATCCGATCGTCCTCCATCACCCGAAGGGCCACACAATCCCCAGACTCGGTTAGTGTCACTACCAAGTGATTCAGTCTCTTTTCCCAATGTTTCAGTTCCTCTTTTGTTCTTAATCTCACTTTCATCAATTAATAGAAAGAAAAAAGTGGATAGTGAACACTTCACCAAAAAAAGAAAACAGTGGATAGTGAACATTCACCTTTTTAAGGGGATTGGGATGGGAACGAATTAGTTTCAGGAGTGGGTTTCGACTCTCACGCCCTGCAAGGAGACATGGCAAAAGTCTAAAAGTGAGTTAGAATAAGAGTAGAGTAGGACTGACCAAAAAATAAAAATAAATAACATCCACTCGATCGTAATTTTGTCAGGAGCAATCTCCCGTGTATCGAGGGATATGAACGTTGTGTTCTGAGATGCCATAAATGTTTCGCTTTCTACGAATTCATGTCGGCGCTATGTTATCTTTTTGGTTCTTCTCTTGTGCAGATGATCAAAGTCTCGGGATCGTCAACAATTTCATTGAGAAGATCCAGAGTCTCGCTACTACATGAGTCATTCTTTATTTGTGATTTGGCTACCTTTTTCTAATCTCTAGAAAGCTTGAAGGGCAAGGCATGGAAAAGTTGTCTCTTAACAATTTGCATAATTATGTGGTACCTCCTTCTATAGACCAAAAAAAAAAAAAAAAAATCTCTCAAGATGAGGTAGCGAGGTAGCTTGTAATTTCCCAAAAATATAGTACCACTAAAAGTTCAACACGTTGCTAAAAGCTCTATTGGTAATTATGGTGCTAGCAAAATTACATGAACCGAGTGTTTTTCGCTATGAGATATAAATGTTGTATGCCGTAGCAGTTACGCTACATTCATTTTGCGATGTCCAAATATATGGAGTGTCAAAACTTGATATATGATATACTTAAATGTCAAAAGTTCATAAAGATATATTTAAATGTCAAAATCGGAGCAAAATGAATTAGTTAAATACCAATAGCGATAAAATTTGACCAAATTATCGATGTGGCGTTTTTCAAGCAAGACAAGTACAAAACGATGTCGTTTTGCATGCTGATGTGACTAAATAAGCCAAAAACGATGTCGTTTTAACTCGAATTTGAATTTTAATATAAATATTAATTAAATTAAATTTAAAATTAAATAATTTTAATTAAAAAAAAAAAAAGAAAAAAGAAGTTACAGAAGGTGTTGGGCAAGGGCTGTGCAAGCCCTCACCAGCACCTCTGGCCTTAGCCAAGGGCCAACGACCCCGATCAACCGATGGTGATGGCTTGCAAGCCCTTGCCCAAATCAGGGATGAGGGTTGCGGCTTTCCCCTAGATTTAGCGACCCGCCAAGCCTAAGCTAGACAACGTTGATCAACCCTCCCCCCACTGTTCCTTCTTGGCAACGGTGGGGAGGCGGCGACGAAGGCTTGCATAGCCTTCATAGTTCTGCGATCTCCTTTCTTTTTTTAAATTTGATTTTGAATTTAGTTTAAAATTTAAATAAGAGGCAAAATGACATCAATTTGGCTTTTCTTTACTGACTCAACTCTTCGACGAGCCATGTAGACGAGTTATATTAATAAAAAAAATTACCACGTAGGATTTCTGAGAGGCTTCGTCGGACTTGGTACTCAGATGTCCCAATTTTTTTTTTTTTAAAAGTGACACTTATGTGTACATTTCGTAAGCTTTGGTACTTAAATGTTCCTTGTGCCAAGTTTTGACACTTACACTATATTTCTACCTCCATTTTTTACTTAACTATGAAATACATCATTAACTAGATATAAATCTAAAGAATGTATGCTGGGACATAAGTCTTCAAACAAGAAATCTTGTATATTCCAATTTTGCCCAATTGACTTGTAAATGTAGGTAATCTACAGTTGATTAGGATCCATAGGAAGTTGCTTTCAAGACAACATGGAAAGAGCCAAACCTATCTCTAGGTCAAACCCAATCATCTTGTGAGACAATAGCATAATTTTTTCTGGCGAAATACATGTTTTTTTGTTTTTTTTATTCTATCTCATCGCGGAGAATTGAAAAATTGATAGGGAAAATTATTCAATCAATCTTTAACCTATTGCGCATATGTCAATTTAATTATAAACATTTTAATTTTGTCATTTTATTCCTAAACCTTTGTACGAAATTCTAATATGAACCTTTCGATTAATTTCCACCAGAAGTCATTCATGTGATGATCAAGTCATTACTAGTCATCTTACGTGGCCCACCGCTATTGATGGGGCAAATTGCCTTGTACAGTTAACATAACACATGGTTCAATAATGCTCTACATGAAATAATACTATCACAAGCAAAATCTTCACCGTATTATTGGAAATATTTTTTGCCGGCACACGTAAACACGTGTACAAATATATACATATACATTCAATTCGTTAGCAACATAACCATATTATAGATTTATTTCACTTAAAATCTTCAGGCTTCTTTTGCTAATGTGTCCCAAATGTATTTGCCACAATTTAGATTCTCGAATAAATGCATCTGATGTTTCTACGGCGAAATCTATCACTATCTTACCTTGAAGTTCGTACGGGCCACGATGTTTGATTTCTTTCATTATTACCAAAGCTCCTCGAATAATTTTTAAAATTCTACATTCTGAAATAGATTGTTACCCGATTGAATCTAGCCATCATGCATTCTGATTCCAATATTGCCGACGTTGACAACATCACATTCAACGTTGTTCCCTAACTATACTTCATTACCATCCGTGTAATGATAAGTAGTAAACTAGTTTTTATTTTATGTAGCATGAAAAAAATAACCAAAATCCATAATTCATTCATCAAACGATGAATAATTAGTGACAAACAAGACATAATCGGCACTATCAACTATAGCTGCAATATCATCTACAAAATTAACTATAATTTCCTTAGGCAAAAGTACACTTCAAGTGCCAAAATTTGGCACGATGGAACGCTTAAGTATGAAAAGTTAGGAAAGTGACACATAAGTGCCATTTTTTTTGAAAAAATAGACACTTGAGTGCCACCTCCAACAAATCCCGTCGAAAATCCTATGTAGTAATTTTTTATTAATTTTGCTCGCCTACATGGCTCATCGAAGAACTGACTCAATAATGAAATGTAAAAGCGATGTTGTTTTGGCGCAGATTTGAATTTTTACTATTAAAAATTAATTAAATTAAAGTAATATTGAAAAAAAAAAAAAAGGAAGGAAGAAGATGAATGGTTACAGGTGACCGAGGGCCCACTCCTCGCTACCGCCTCCCCACCGTCGTCCGCACGGGGGGGTGGGGGCGCTAAGGCCCCACAACCCTAGCTGATCGGAGGTGAGGGCTTGTAAGCCCTCACCCCAGATTAGGGCAAGGGTCATGACCCTCCCTAGATTCAATGAGAGCCGACCCTTGCTCGACTAGGCCAAGGGCGTCGCTTGCTAGGGGGTCGCCCCAACAAGCTCGGCCAAGTGAGGGTCAGCGACCCTCGCCAGTGTTTGGATGAGGGTCGCGACCCTCGCCCCAGATCTAGGGCGAGGGCTCATAGGCCCTTGCCTTCGTCGGCCGAGGCCGGCCAATTGACCCTCCCCACTATCGCCGGTTTGTCCCAACAACGGCTGCGAGGGCTGATTCCTTAAGAACTTGCCACTGTTCATCATCTTCCTTCTTTTTGTTTCAAAAAAAAAAAAAAATTGGTATTAAATTTAATTTAATTAATTTTTATATTAATTATTTACCCACGTCAAATGTCAGCAGCAAAACAACGTCGGTTTTACACTTGTTTAGCCACGTCAGCATGCAAAAAATGACGTCATTTTGCACTTACCTCACCGGAAAATTGTCACTTCAACATTTTGGTCGGATTTTCTCGCTGTTGGCACTTAACTGATATATTTGCTCCAATTTTGACACTTAAGTGTCACTTTTTTAACTTTTGGCACTTAATTTCCTTACCCTTCTTGTTTTTCAACTTAGGACAATTCTTTCTAAGATGCCCCTTTTTGCCATAACTTCAATGGACAGCATTACCAGTCCTAGACTAACTATGCATGTTCATGTTAGTATTACTCCTGCTAACACGTGTTCTAGATTTTCTTCTATTTTCACCTACTAAAGTAACATATATAGGTTAGCCAGATTTTCTTCTACGGATGTCTTCATTTAGAATTAAGTTTCAAAGCCCCTTAAACGTCAAACCAGAAGAATTACTAATAGCAATAATAGCAATATTTCAACCATCAAACAATGAAGATAATAAAATTAAAGCACGTACCTCATCTTTAAAGTCAACCTTAACTAAACTCAATTGACTAATAATCACATTAAATTTATTTATATGATATGCAATTAATGCATCTTCGCTCATCTTTAATAATCACATTAAATTTATTGATATGATCTACAACTAATGCTTCACTCATCTTTAAATTAAACAGAGTCACGTCAAATAAACATTGTTGATTACAGAGGGCTTTTCGTACATATCCAACAGGGCTTTTATCAAATTAGTAGTGGTCTTCCTCTTCACAATGTTAAACACGACGTTACGAGCCAACGTCTACCGAATAAAACCCATAATTCGTCTATCCAACAAATCCCAATAAGCTTGCTTCATCATCTTTAGCTTCTTCCCAGATAGGAGCAAGTGCAGTTTTATCTAGTAAAGATAATCTTCAATCTACATCTTCTAGAAATTAAAATCATTCCCATCAAATCTTTCAAATCTCACTTCTCCTTCTTTTGTCACCATCGATTCGTTTCAACTCTATCAAGTCTAGTTTTGATACCAATTATTGCGGAAAGCAACTGATGGAATAATAAAAAAGACGGAACAAGAAAATAAATCAGATACTAGATTTACGTGATTCAATTGTAGAGAACTATGTCCATGGGGAGAATAGCGACGAATTTGCTATAAATCAAGCGATACAATGGAGATTAAACACTCGATTCATTCATTTACTCTCAATATTTTCCAAGCTCCAATTACATCTAATAACTCACGCAATATTTAACTTTGAAATTCCATACGAAATAATCTTTCAATCTCATGAAGAAATTCACAAATCTTACAACAAGATTTCACGGCTACAAACACTAACTTGATGAATGTAATTTAAGAGTTTTCTTTGCACGTCTTTGCCTACCAAGCATTTGTATACAGACGGCGCTTCAAGAAGACCTTTATACATCAACCTCAGCACGAAGACCGCCTTCACGAACAAGCACTCACGGCAAATCAACAACGGCACGCCCAAATTCCAGCAATTATTCAGCCCGTATTTATACTATACAAAAGAAACAAAACCCTTCATGAAACCGAGTCCAACGTGGGAAAAAAAAAAAAATCCACGGTCAACTCTCCTAAAATTTATTTTCCTTGCTGACTTCAATGTAGAAACCAACTCGTGCGTATATATAATTTTTCGCTTTCTTGGCCGACTACAGCTCGTAAAGGAAATAAATTACATTCAAGATCACGCAACACCAATATGAATGAGGTTTCTGCATTATGCAAGATCCAATCTAGAACTTTGATCTACCGAGTTAACACGCAAATAAATTGGGGTCGGGTTCATTCAATAAGCTTAAACTCGAGATATATTTTAACAAGTTAAACCAGAGAAGCACAAGTTAAACTGACCGAAGTGAATAGGTCATGAGTACAAGTTAAGATATGAACAGATTACTTCAAAGGGCCTATAGAGATAACTAGCCAAAAACCAGAAGAGTCAACTTTTAGCTGAGACTCCTTTCAAGTTCCTGATGTATTTCACCCCCATGATAGTAGAGAAAGCGAAAGCCACGACCGAAAGCTGAGCCCACAAACTACTATCTTTAGCACAAACAAAGTTATTCGTGGCAACACAATTTTTCTTTTTTGTTTCTGATTTTCGTTTCATGTTCTGATGAGACTTCAATTGAAGATGCCTGCTCTGCTCCACACCCGCGAAGCGCGAGTTCTAGGCCAGTCCTATGTTGAAAGCAAACTTGTCGGACATAACATGAACCGAAATCACACGATTTTGATTTGGTAAAGATACTGAAGGGTCAAGTTGCAAGTGAAGGGCAGAGAAGCACAAGTTTGGCCGGTTGGTCAATAGCACTAGGGTCCAAACTCGAGATTTGCTGGTGGCTGTGGTTGGTGGGGATTCTTTAAGAACTGGCCATACAAGTTGGGCTTTGAACATATTATATCACATGGACTGCAGAAAGAACTGGCCAAAAACCAGAGGATTAATTTTGTAGTTGAGATTCCTCTCCAATTCCTGCTCTAGTTCATTTCCAGGATAGTAGGAGAAAGCGAAAGTGATGACCAAAAGCCGAACCCATGAAAAGCCCAGGATTCTGTGCCTCCACGGGTTCAGAACGAGCGCTAAGATCCTCAAGACGCAGATCCATAAATGGCCCAACTCCATCCTGGAGAAGCTGGATCTGGTGTACCTCGACGCCCCGTACCCATCCACAGGCCAGTCCAGTGTGGAGGGCATCTTCGATCCGCCTTACTTCGAGTGGTTCCAAGCCAATCAGGTCAGATTTCCAGTTTCATCTGGACTCCGTTTGGTGTAACTATAACTGTACTTCATGGTTGCAACCCGGATCTTTAAAAACTATTGACAACTAGGAATGCTTGTGAGCCACACACGGTGCCACAAAATGTCACGGCACGATTGTAGCACGGTGCAGCTATAGCTGCACAAAACGGGTTTTTAGCAAAGAAAACAGGGGAAATTCATCGAGCTGATTATTGAGAGTGTTGGGGTTCCAG
The DNA here is from genome assembly GCA_014182515.1 of Eucalyptus microcorys. Lineage (NCBI taxonomy): Eukaryota > Viridiplantae > Streptophyta > Magnoliopsida > Myrtales > Myrtaceae > Eucalyptus > Eucalyptus microcorys. Next base: position 48,343,451 of record CM024569.1, on the reverse strand, counting down.
GATTTTACAGAGTACGAGAACTTTGAAGAGTGCATCGCTTTCATTGAAGATTTCATGGTGAAGAACGGTCCCTTTGATGGTTTACTGGGTTTTTCCCAGGTGAGTCCGGTCAAATGAAAAGACAAAGCAGCATCTTTTCTTTTGAGGGTTTGTTCGAATTATTAAATTTTTGAGGTTTTGAGGCCACAAGAAGAAAGAAAAGAGACAAACTAACAAAAACTTCATTCCCATGTTTACAAGATTTTCCTGTTTTGATTACCAGGGAGCTACGCTAGCCGCAGCATTGCCAGGAATGCAGGCAGAGGTACACTTCTATCTATCTTCATATTCCAACAAAAATTCCAAAAATCAAAACAAATAAATGAAAGGAAAAATGAAAAGCAACAGGACTTCTTGATCGAGTTGCTGCAATCAACAATATGCTGAAATTTGCAGGGATTGGTACTCACGAAAGTGCCCAAGATCAAGTTTCTGATTCTAACTTCCGGGGCTAAGCTCGGCGGATCGAAATTTGGCACACCTCCACTGGCAGCTAACGCGTTTTCCTCTCCTGTCAAGTGCCCCTCTCTTCATGTTATAGGTAACTACCTGAACTTAGCCCTTTTCAATTCTACTACGATCCAATCACCATTAACTTGCTTACAAGTTTCAAAGTCTAGTCCGACGGTGCCTGACCATGACGTTAGTTGGCTGTAATTAGTTGTTACAACCACCACATGACGTCGCTAGGCTAAATTTCAGCAACCAAAAGTAGGATCAGTGATGATTTTTCTGTGCTGTACATAGAGGTCTAAATGAGTTCAGAATTGCAGCTTCATATAGAATGCTATTGGTCCAGTCCTGTCAAATGAACTTGGACCATAATCCATCCTTGTTTTACACTTTGAATCCGGAGATTAGGGACTAAACAAAAAGTGTCAACATCAAGGTGTGCAAGAAGATCCACATGATGTATTCAAGCTTCTTCAAACACTGGCAAGGTCAATTAGCCAACTAAGAAAGAGATAATAGATTAAGTGGGTACGCATCATGGCCTCGTTAACTGATAAATTAAGAAGTGATTGTTGTGCTATTAGGGGAGACTGATTTCCTGAAGCTGGAGTCGATTGCTCTGCTCGATTCGTTCATGGATCCGAACGTCATCCATCACCCGAACGGCCACACAATCCCCAGTCTCGGTTAGTGTCACTACCAACTGATTCAGTCTCTCTTTTCCCATTGTTTCAGTTCCTCTTTTGTTCTTAATTTCACTTTTATCAATTAATAGAAAGGAAAAAATAGATAGTGAACAGCCGCTCGATCGTAATTTTTTCGGGAGCAATCTCGCGTGTATCGAGGGATGGGAACGTCATGTTCTGAGATGCCATTGATGTTTCGCTTTCTACATATTCGTGTGGGCGCTGAGTTTTCTTCTTGTTTCTTCTCTTGTGCAGATGATCAAAACCTCGAGATTGTCAACAATTTCATTGAGAAGATCCGGAATCTCGCCGCTACATGAGTCATTATTTATTTGTGATTTGACCATCTTTCTTTAATCCCTAGAAAGCTTGAAGAGCAAGGAATGGAAAAGTTCATCTCTTAACAATTTCCATATTTATGTGGCACCTCCTTCTATAGACAAAAAAAATAAAAAATAAAAAGTCTCCCAAGGATGAAGTAGCTTGTAATTTCCCAAACATATAGTACCACTAAAAGTGCAACACATTGCTAAAAGCTCTATCGGTAATTATGGTCCTAGCAAGATCACATGAACCGGGTGCTTTTCGCTACAAGATCTAAATGTCATGTGTCGTTACAGTTACGCTACATGCGTTTTGCACTTAACTATGAAAATACGTCATTAACCATATATAAATCTAAAGAATGTATGCAAGGAACATAAATTTTTAAATAAGAAACCTTACACATTCCAATTTCACCCAACTGACTCGTAAATGTAGGTAATCTACCGTTGATTAGGATCCATAGGAAGTTGTTTTCGGGACAACATGGACAGAGCCAAACCTATCTCTAAGTCAAACCTAGCCATATTCTAGGACAATAGCATATGTCTTTTTCCAGCAAAATACATTTTTTTTTTCTAATTCTATTGCGTCGTGGAGAATTGAAAATATTATAGGGAAAATTATCCAAACAATCTTTAACCGATTGCATTGATACCAATTTAATGCTAAACTTTTAATTTTGTCACTTTAGTCCTAAATCTATGTATGAAATTCTAATGTAAACCTTTTGATTAATTTCCACCAGACTTGACGATCCAATCATCACTAGTCATCCTATGTGGCACACCACTAGTGATAAGGCAAATTGCCTTGTACAGTTAATGTAACACGTGGTTCAATAATGCTCTACACGAAATAATACTATCACAAGCAAAATCTTCACCGTATTATCAGAAATATTTTTTGCTGGCACATGTAAACATGCATACGAATATGTAAGTAAATTTTATTCTTTGTATTTGGGAAACAAAAAAAAAAAAATCGAAATTTCGCTCTTACATTTTCTGAATTATTAGATGGGTCTGCTTGCCATATAACCTGAAAAATCATGGTTACTATATTTATGTTGTCATGGAAATTCCATCTCTTTAAAGCAATTATTGTGCAGCATAAACAAGATCCAAACGACAATGTAAACAAGCTTCTTTTGATAGTCTTGCAAGGTCAATAAGCCCAACTAAGTAGGCATTAAATTCCAAGAGGCTGTCTGGTACAGCCTTCCCCAAACAGTTTCAATTATGAAAAGGGTGCTCCTATTTTATGATTTGTTAACCACTCGGGTTTGCTCCAATGACCACATTTCCAACTTGGAAGGGGGAGGTGGAGGGTTCGAATTCCCACCTTCTCGGGGATTGGGGTGGGGACGATTTTGTTTCAGAAGTGGGTTTCGACTCTCACGCCCTGCATAGAAGTAGAACAAAAATTTGAGAGAGAGAGTTAGAGTAGGAATCGAGTAGGACCAACAAAAAAAAAAGAATTATGATTTATTTTGGCAAATACCTCAGAATTGCAACACATATGCAGTCACATCATTATATAGTAACTTTTATCGAACTACCCCAACCATATTTAAGCTAAACACCGAGGTTGCAGCACTTCACAGCACAATTACAACCTAACACAGTTATAGTTCATATATAGCAAACTCTATGCTTTTGGATATCCATCGAACCTCTATGGTCATATCGATGCACAGTGGGCATTATCTTTTGAGACTGGGTCCATAGGGTCGGCCTAAATCCGTATCACAGAAAATTCATCTGGGAAGACAATGAAGGGTCAGGTTGTAAGTTGCAAGAGAGAATCACAAAAGTAAACCGGCCAGTTGGTCAATAGCATATAGGGTCCAAACTGGGAGGAAATATTCAGTGGTTGGCAACCACCACATCATCAGCTCGCGTGGCATGCGTAAACCAAGCTGGCTCCATTGAAAAATTGACGCGTGTTCTCTGACATGGAATATGTAGAAAACGAAAAATTAAAATAGAAGGGGCGCTCTTTTCTCTCCCTCTGGCAGACGACTGACACAAGTAACAATAAATGTTTTGTCTCCTGCTTAGAAACTCTCTCTCATCTTTTGAATTTTCGAGGCTTCTTTAGTGGGGCGCTCTCTCTCCTCTTTTCTTTCCAAGGGCTTCTCTTCACCTGCTCTCTCTCTCTCTCTCTCCGCGGAAAAAAATTTTGCTGGTTTCTCGCTCGATCAGCGAAGAGACGAGATTTTTCTTCGTCATCTTCTCCAGAAAAGCGAACATAGAAGCGATTTCCACCAACAAAGATCAAGCAAAAGGCGAAACTTCGGACGACCAGGGCACGGAGAGCGGGAGTCAGTTGCAGTCTCCGGAAAGAATTTGGTTGGAAGCTTAGGTTTCTAACTTAAGTTGTCAAAGCTAGAATCGAAGAAACGGTAATGAATTCTAGAAAAGTTTCATTTTGGAAAGAATTTTAGTCCGTTTAGTTTGTTATAGCCCTCTTCTACATGCAATAGGACGCCGAGTTGATTGTGCTTCTTTCAGTATGCAGGTGTTGTTTTGTACATTTGATGGGCATGGAGGTGGAATGGCTGCTAAGTTTGCAGCGGAAAACTTTAATAAGAATATCTTAGATGAAGTGGTGAGAAGAGACGAGGATGAAACAAAGACGACTGTGAAGCATGGTTACCTAAAGACAGGTTTGAATTTTTTGAACGAGGAATCACGAGGCGGCTCACGCGGTGTAACTCGTTGATTGGAAGGGGCAACCACTTTGTGTATAATGCTGGAGATTGTCGATCTGTTCTTTGTAGAGCTGGCACTGCAAAGGCTCACATTTGATCATAGGCCTTGTGGGGAAGATGAAAAGGAACGCATTGAGGCTCTCACAACATTCTATTCATTCTTTACATGTACAAACATACTGCCTTGCAGGTTTATACGAAATAAGTTCTTTTATCTTAGCCACGTCCATTCTGTAATTGCTTGAGTTACCAAACTCTGCCTGGGTTAGAAGCTTATGAGACTTCTATCCATTTCAGGAAAAGTAGATTTAAGGATCGAGCTGCTGTATTGGCAGAGTGATCCACCCACTAATTTCACTTGAAAAAAAATAATTATTTTCCATTGTCGGGGCTGTTCGTTCATTCAATATGATCATACGGTGGCTTCCCTTCTCATCCTGGAGTTTCGGACAGTTAAGTTGTAGCATGTGGATATCAAGAGCAAGATCTGGATATCAATAAAATGGATGGTTTTTGATGATTAGTATTGCGATTCAACATTGTGCTAGTTTGAGGTGCCATTGGCAAAGATACTTGCTCCCTTCTCTCTCTCAAGCGTTTCTCATGTATTCTATTGGAATCAAGGCATAATGTGGCAAGTCCCATGTTCATGGAGTTAAATCAAGGCAGAATCGTCCTTCCCTTCCTTTCATTTTTACTTAAAAAGTGCTACAACGAAAGAAGCGCCTTCAAAATGAAAGATCGATAAATGGGTTATGGAGTTTAGCTAGATAACCCGTACTCGGACAATCAGCATTTCCCGATGAGGACGACGATGTACACCACACAAAAAAGGACTTCGTAAATGGGCAGACCATCATCTCCTTTTCTAATCAAATTAATCGAACTACTTTAAATAAAATAACATCTCAAGCAAGCTCATCCACTTAGCCTAGAGTTAAACAGAAAATGGAAAGGATAAAAAGAAGAATCACACTCCTCTCTCTCCTTCGCCACAATATATCTCGCGGCCGTCGTCGAAAGCCCAAAAGTTAGTGCCGCCACTTGAATAACCAGCCTTGCGGGCCTCTTTTGCTTCAAGTGGTTGACGACGTACCCAAGCCGAAATTGGGACCCAAGCCAGTCCGCGATTTCTGGGGGCAGAGCCGGAAACGACGAGGACGAAGGAGAGGAAGGAGGAGGGGAGGGCTGGAGATGAGCGAGGGATAGAGAAAGGGCCTCGGGAGAGGAAGATAAGATGGAAGCCTTGTGTTGATGGAAATCTCTCCGTGCCCTGGTCGTCCTATTCGCCTTTTGCTTGATTTGTGCTGGCGGAAATGGCTTCAATGTTCGCTTTTCTGGAGAAAATGGATGAAGAAAAATCTCGTCTCTTCTCCGAAGAGAGGAGAGAGAGAAGGTGAAGTGAAGCCCTTGGAAAGAAAAGACGCGAGAGAGAGCGCCCCACTGAAGAAGCCTTGTAAATTCAAGAGATGAGAGAGTTTTTAAGCGGGAGACAAGCATTTATTGTTGCTTGTGTCAGCCGTCTGCCAGAGGGGAGAAAAGAGAGCGCCCCTCCTATTTTAATATTTCATACATATTCCATGTCAGAAAACACGCGTCAATTTTTCAGTGGACCAGCTAGATTTACGCATGCCACGCGAGCTGGTGACGTGGTGATTGCCAACCACTGAATATTTTCTCCCAAACTGGAGATTTATTATTGGCGGGTGGTGGGGGGATTTTTTAAGAGCCGGAGCGAATGGGTCATCCATACAAGTTAGACTTTGAACAGATTATATCACACGGACCATAGAGAGAACTGGCCAAAAACCAGAGGATTAACTTTGTAGTTGAGACTTCCCTCTAATTCCTGTTCTAGTTTCATTTCCAGGATAGTAGGAGAAGGCGAAAGTGATGACCGAAAGCCGAGCCCTTGAGAAGCCCAGGATTATGTGCCTCCACGGGTTCAGAATGAGCGCTAAGATCCTCGAGACGCAGATGCATAAATGGCCCGAATCCCTCCTGGAGAAGCTGGATCTGGTGTACCTCGACGCCCCGTACCCAGCCATGGGCAAGTCTGGCGCGGAGGGCGACTTCGATCCGCCCTACTTCGAGTGGTTCCAAGCCAATCAGGTCAGATTTCCAGTTTCATCTGGACTCCATTTGATGTGACAATAACTGCACTACATCGTTGAGACCCGGATCTTTGACGGTTACAATAACTTTGAGGAGTGTCGGGGTTCAGGATTTTACAGAGTACGAAAACTTTAAGGAGTGCATCGATTTCATTGAAGATTTCATGGTGAAGAACGGTCCCTTTGATGGTTTACTGGGTTTTTCCCAGGTGAGTCCGGTCAAATGAAAAGACAAATCAGCGTCTTTTCTTTTGGGGGTTGTTGGAATTCTTAAATTTTTGAGGGTTTGCGACCACAATAAGAAAGGAAAGAGACTGAAACAAAAACTTCATCGTCTTGTTCATGATTACCAGGGAGCTGTTCTAGCTGCAGCATTGCCAGGAATGCAGGCAGAGGTACACTTCTATCTTCTTATTCCAACAAAAATTCCAAATCCAAACACATAAATGAAAGGAAAAATGCGAAGCAACAGGACTTTTTGATCGAGTTGCTGCAATCAACAAAATGCTGAAATTTGCAGGGCTTGGTATTCACCACGGTGCCTGAGATCAAGTTTCTGATTCTAATTGCCGGGGCTAAGCTCGGCGGATCGAAACTCAGCGCACCTCCGCTGGCAGCTAACGCGTTTTCCTCTCCTGTCAAGTGCCCTTCTCTTCATGTTATAGGTAACTACCTGAACTTGGCTCTCTTCAATTCTACTAGGATCCAATCACAATTAACTTGCTGACAAGTATCAAAGTCTAGTCCACCGGCTTAGCTATAATTAGTTGTGACAACCAACTGCATGACGTCATTAGGCTAAGTTTCAGCAATCAAAAGTAGGATCAGTGATGATTTCTCTGCTGTCTTATACCTAAAGGTCTAAATGAGTTCAGAGCTGTAGCTTCATATAGAATGCTATCGATCCAGTCCTGTCAAAAGAACTTGGACCATAATCCATCCTTGTTTTACACTTTGAATTCGGAAATTAGGGACTAAACAAGAAGTAGCATCATCATCAAGGTGTGCAAGAAGATCCGCGTGATGTAATCAAATGTAATCGAACTTCTTCAAACACTAGCAAGGTCAATTAGCGACGTGGCCTCATTAACAGATAAACTAACAAATGATTGTTGTGCTGTTAGGTGAGAATGATTTAATGAAGCCAGACTCGATCGCTCTGCTCGATTCGTTCGTGGATCCGATCATCGTCCATCACCTGGAGGGCCACACAATCCCCAGACTTGGTTAGTGTCGCTACCAACTCGATAGTGATTTTGTCGGGATTTGTCTCTGGTCTGTCGGGATAGGAACGTCGTGCTCTAAGAATCCCGATATATTTCTCTTTCTACTGAGTCATGTCAGCACTAAGTGTTTTTTTTTTCCCCCTTCTATTGAGCAGATAATCAAAGTCTGGAGGATGTCAACAATTTCATTGAGAAGATCCAAAATCACGCTACTGCGTGAGCCATTATTTCTTGCAACTAGCAACGGAGATAAAAATTCTCATTAGTGATTGGGCTCTCTCTCTATCTCTCTCTCTCTCTCTCTCTAAAAAGCTTGTATGGAACAGCTTTTATGCACTCTTCAATGGTCATCTCTTTTGAGGTAACCATAACTCACTATGTGTGTGTGCCCGAAGCTAGTCTCGTTTTTTCTATCTATATGTTGATTGATACTGTCACGTTCCTTCTCTCCTTTTAAGGACAAGGAAGCGAAAGAATTGACCTGATATAATGCATGCTGTGAGTCTCATTAGTAGGGACATGGAATGTCCAAGAGAGGTGCATCTTAATGCTGCAAAATGAATTTTTTGTTACTTACAAGTACTGTTGCTTATGGGCTGTTTTATGAGAAGGAAGAGAAGTCAGATCTATTTGGCTTTACAGACAGTGACATGCTGGAGATCTAAATGACAGAGGAGAAGATATGTTTTTTCTGCTGGGTTCAAGAGCTATCTCATGATCCACAAAGAAGCAACCAGTTGTTACTTCATCAACAACCGAAGCTGAGTTGGTAGTTGAACTTCATGTGCCCGTCAAGCTATTTAGCTAGGAGCAAACACACAAATGAGTGCATCGCTTTCCTTGAAGATTTCATGGTGAAGAACGGTCCCTTTGATGGTTTACTGGGTTTTTCCCAATCAAGCGTCCACTAAAAAGACAAAGGAGCATCTCCTCCTCCTCCCTCCTTCTTCTTCTTTTTTGGGTCGTTCAAGTTCTTAATTTTGAGGCTTTGGGGTCACAAAAACAAAAGAAGAAACAGACAACCGAATACTCCATCGTCATGTTTATGAGATTATATCGTTTTGATTACCAGGGGCTATTCTAGCTACTGCATTGGCAGGAATGCAGGCCGAGGTACACATTCACGAAGAAACAAAATGCTAAGCAATTCAACTTGTGATTGAGTTCTTGCGATTAACAAATGCTGAAATTTGCGGGGGTTGGTGCTCACCTAGGTGCCCAAAATCAAGTTTCTGATCATCATGTCTGGGGCTAAGCTCGGCGGGTCGAAATTCAGCACGCCCCCGCTGGCAGCCAATGCGTTTTCGGCTCCTCTCAAGTGCCCTTCTCTTCATGTTTATGGTAACTCCCTGAACTCAGCTCTCATTGATTCTATTGCGATCAAAATCACAATGAATGCTGCCAGCTTCCAAGCCTAGTCCGACGATGTCCGACGATGATAGTATGGTTAGGTGTCCAACACATTACGTCGTTAGGCTAAATTCGGCTTTCAAAAGTAGGATCGGTGATGTATACTCCATTGTCCTATACCTAAAGGTCTAAGCGAGTCTAGCTGCAGCTTCATATAGAATGTTATGACAAAAGTACAGTACAGGTGCTAAAACTTGACACAGGGAACACTTAAGTACCTAAAGTTACAAAAGGTATACATAAGTGCCACTTTTTTTGAAAATTAAGACATTTGAGTGCCAAGTCCGACAAAGTCTTCTAAAAATCTTACGTGGCAATTTTTTATTAATATAACTCTCCTACGTAGCTCATTGGAGAGCCGAGTCAGTAAAGAAGAGTCAAAATGACGTCATTTTATCTCATATTTGAATTTTAATATAAATATTGACTAAACTAAATTTAAAATTAAATTAAAAAAGGGAGATCGCAGAACGGGAGGGCTTGCACAGCCCTCGCCCAATGCCTTCTGCAACATCTTCTTCTTCCTTTTTTTAAATAATAATTTAATTTTAAATTAATTTAATTAATATTTATATTAAAATTCAAATTCAAGATAAAATCATTTTGTTTTTTGCTTATCTAGCAATGTCAGCATGCAAAACAACGTTGTTTTCCGCTTATCTAACCACGTCAACGCGCAAAACAATGTCGTTTTGCAATTGTCTCGCCGAAAAAATGTCACATCAACATTTTGACTAGATTTTCTCACCGTTGACATTTAATTGATCCATTTTACTCTAATTTTAACACTTAAATGTACATTTCCAAACTTTTGACACTTAATATTCCCTAATACCAAGTTTTGGCACTCCAGGTGTCCAGACCTCTACTGATTCGGCCTTGTGAAAAGAACTTGGACCATAATTTGCATTTCTTTAAGAAGATTAGGGACTAAACGAAACCTATCACCATCAAAGAAGTGCAAGAAGATTCCACAGGATGCATCCACATGTTGAAATGAAAGATTGGAAGAACATGGCCTCATTAATTAACAAATCTAAGAAGTGATTATTTGTGTTGTTAGGTGAGACAGATTTCCAAAAGGCGGAGTCGATCGCTCTGCTCGATTCATTTGTAGATCCGATGGTGATCCATCACCCAAAGGGCCACACAATCCCCAAGCTCGGTTAATGTCACTACTAATGTAATTCTCTCTTTTCCCAAAATATATCGAAAGTCTTAAAACTCATCACGAAAGTAAAATCGAATTCTAAAATTTTTAAAAGGTGTAATCAAGTTTTTAAACTTGTCTTGAAAATACAATCGAGTTCTGAAACTTTAAAAATGCAATTAAATTCTAAAACTTGTCACATAAGTGCATTTGAATCTTAAAACTTTCAAAAAGTGCAATCAATTAAAGGACTTAATTAGATCAATCCGACAAGTTTTACTTTTTTAGGACTTAAATGGACTTTTCGACAGTTCTAGGACTTAATTGCTCTTTATGATAAGTTTTAAAACTTAATCACATTTTTTAAAAGTTTTAGGACTTAATTGCAATTTCATGATAAGTTTTAAAACCGACAATGCTCTTACGCCATTCCTCATTTGTTCTTATTTTCACTTTTGCAATGAAAATACACTCGATTGTAATTTCGTCGGGATTAATCTCTCCGTCTGTTGGGGGATAGGAACGTCATGCTCTGAGAATACCTCAAATATTGCGTCAGCGCTGAGTTTTCTTCTTGTTTCGCTTCTTGCCCAGATAATCAAAGCCTCGAAATTGTCAACAATTTCATCGAGAAGATCCGGAATCTCACTAAAACATGAGCCGTTCTTGATCGCAGCTAGCTAAGGAGATAATAAAAGTTCTCATTTGTGATTTGGCTCTTTCTTTTGAACCTTTGAAAGTTTGAAGGGCAAGGCATGTAAAAGCTCATCTCCTCAACAATTTGCATGTATACATGGTATACCATAGGGGATGTAATTGTACGCCACGAAAATAAGTTTTCGACCTAGTAACCTTACATGGTTTAATTGCACCGACTATAACGTAGATTGGGGGTGTTTGTTTTATGGGAAACTCAAGATTTGGATAACATTTTCCAAAAAATGATTATTCAATTTGGTTATCCTATTTTTCTATTTTTTTTCTATTCTTTTGTTCATGGAACAAAAAAAAAAAACAAAAAAATCCGTTTAGTAAGGTCAACTAATTTTTCTATTCCCCAAAATACTAAAATGACTAGGAAATAGATTTGAAACAGAAATAATAAATAAATAAATAAATAATCTATTTTGGCTTGGAACATAAATGGGAAAAACTATTTCTAAACAAAAATTATTCTCAGAAATAAAAATATTACTAAATGAACTCTAAGACAGAAAGATTCTCGGTAATAGAATTGTTCCAGATGCTTTTGCCTCTACGGGCAAGGTTCTCGAGTCCTGTTGACTATAAGTTGATAGTCCTAATCTTTTAAGCATTGTGAGTTGGTGTCAGATATTCTATTCAGAGTTCTATTTCTTGCCAAATGGGGTGTGGACTCACTTTACATTGACATAGAGCAATGTTAGGGATACGGAATATTTGTTATATATATTCTTTACTAAATGATGTGCTAGCACATATGACATGCTTGAACTATGAATTGCCAAATATATAAAGAGTGTGGTGTGGAGAACTTAATTTATCCAACAATAATCAGTCGTCATATCATTAAGTAAACAAATTTCAATGCAATTTCTTAGTACATATCACATTTCTTATGTAGTCATTATGTATGTCCCTTTGACTTTAACTTCGGTGGAAGTTGCACGATGGTGTTGCTTATAAAAATCATATTGTTAAGTATTGGACTTCCTCATTGCCAATGTCATGAAACGACGAGTCAATTTTACTGAACAATATGTTGCTGCGAGCATTAGAAGGCCCTGCCTCTGAGTTCATCGCTGCTGCAAAAAAATTAATGTCCGCATTCCAAGTCTTCCCCTTTGCATGGTGCATTTTGCCTTTGTGTGCAGCCGGGGAGTGTAGCATTAGGAAAGGAGCTGTTCAGCTACTTCAAGTGATGTGACAAATAGCAAATGAATATTCGATCATATCCGATATATAAATGGACTATATAAGCACGGAATTTGCCAAAAGAATTGATTTCTGATGTGATCTTTATACTAGAAGCTCTATATAAGCACAAAATTTGCCAAAATAATTTATTTATGATGTTATCTTTATACTGGAAGCTAAGGCTGCTGGTCGATATTGTGTTTGTCGGCACTTGCTATTCCATTGTTGCGGTTCAATGCTAAATAGGTTGTTCGTTTTGTGTTTGTGTAATGCATTTTGTCCGAAGACTTTCTTGCTATAGTTGTGGAGCTGCTTCTACAACTTATGAGGTTCTTGATGAACACCTATAACAGTTGCGGCACCCAATTCTACGGCTGAAGTTGTTGCAGGAAAGTCGTACCAAATGGTCACTCCTCGTGTGTAAGCGCCTTCACTTTCTGGTGCGAAAATAATAAGTTTTGCAAGCGGTCACAATGATCATATGGAATTTTTATTGTCTACATTGTGATAGTAATTTTTCGAGCAATTGTCCCCGGAAGCGAGACTATAGAAAAAGATATAATACTTCTTGTCATCTCATAGGTTCGTACTCTTTCTAATTAGATCCTTAAGCCTTCAAATTGTCTAATCAAACTCATAAATTTACATAATTTTTCTGATCACGTCCTTCCAATGACAATTCTCATCAATTCAAGTTGACATGACTCATAGACCATGTCGAAGTCCAACGAGAAAAATGTTTTTAGGTATCTTCCAATAGCATAATTTTTATTCTTTCTAGTCCATACGAGAAAAATAACGTGACCGATCTATGGAGGTAATTTCTTTTTCTTCATATCATGTTTCATTGTGATCTAACGACTACGTCACCTCAAATTGATCGGAATTAGCGACGGAGGGATTTGATCAGTATATATATATATATGCAAGTCGAATTTTTTTTTTTTAAACATAGGATTTTGAAAAAGAAAAAAAAAAAAAAATCGCCAGCAAGAAGACTCGATTTATGTGGATTGCCAAAAACGACATGCCCGTCGCGGGGGAGCGGCGAAGACACGAGCATGAGCATTAACGGCTACAACCACCATTTCCACCACCTCGCCAACGCCACCCGCCGCCGCCTCATCTCTCCCTCCCACCTCTTCGCCGCCGTCGTCGCCGGGCAGCGCCGATCGATGGCCACGACGGCCGCCGCCGCCGCTCCCTCCTCCGCGGCCTCCGGCGGCAACGACCGCCGCCGCGGCGGGGGCGGCGCCGCTTACACGACGATCAAGGAGAGAGTCGTATTCGAGAGAGAAATCAAGAAGAGCAAATTCATCGCGATCGCCGGCCCCGTCTCCGACGAGCAGTCCGCCTTCTCGTTTCTCTCCCAGGTCGAGGCTACTCGAGATCCATCGTTCGCTCTCTCGGCATTTCTTAGGGTTTTCGCAATCTCGATTGTGCATTCTTCTGTATGGGCGTAATTAGGTTTCCTGATTGAATTGATGGAAAACTTGCTGCAATCGGTTCTGTTCAAAATTGTGGAAAATCTTCCAGGTTTTTGGTTTCGCGAATTTCGATTTCGATTGGTTCTGACCGATTCTTTGGTTTCTGCTTCTGGCTTCTCAGGTTAGGGATCCGCGCGCGACTCATAATTGTTGGGCTTATAAGGTGCGTGTTCTATGTGAAATTCAATTTGATTCAGCTTTACGTGTGGTCTGTATGCAATGCTAGTGATAGTTGCTCTGTTCATCGGCTGCGCAGCCGCTTAATTTTGATTATTCGCTGTTTTGCACCTGATGGGATTTTGACGTAGCTCATTCTATAAATTGGAGAGCAGGTGGGAGATCAGTTCCGGTCTAATGATGACGGAGAACCGTCGGGTACTGCTGGAAAACCTATTTACTCTGCCATTGAATCTTCGGGGATCGATAGAGTGATGGTTGTAGTTATAAGGTAAAGTTTATTTTGGGAGGGGGTGATTATATCGGAAGAAGCTTCCTATCTTAAGTTTGGCTAGATCCCATTGTTCATATCATATAACATTCGATACTCTTAGAGTAGATTCTCCTCTGTCACAGCCTGAGTTGTCTCTGCTTGGCTGAGCATAATGTGTATTCTCACGATTGATAATGCTTTTAATTTAGGCACTTTGGAGGTATTAAACTAGGCACCGGAGGGCTGGTGAGAGCATACGGTGGAGTGGCATCAGAGTGCTTAAAGAATGCCCCGACTTGTCTGGTGAAATCTAAAGTATAATATTATTTCCTTTGGCAGATTTTAACTTTATCTCCCTTTATCTGTTTTTAATCAGACTCAATTCTGTCTGTTGAAGCTTTAAGCTTGAGTAGAAAGGTGATTTTTCTTGTGCTAATGTCTTTACAATTTATCACTTGAAATGACATATATGCTGCCATTCCATGTAATTATCTGTAGGTTCCAATGGGTGTGGAGATTCCTTATGAGCTATTGGGAGTTCTATATCATCAGGTGAGTCGACAGTGCTGATTCATCATCTATAACATTTGGGATTGTATCAAGTTTTTGTTCACCCCAGGGGCTATGCCAGGATGTTCGTGTTTTTGGGTAGTAGATATCTGTTAAGGATGTCCAGCCATGTAAATTCTCTCTGAGCATCCACCACATAGGAAAGGAAATTACCAGTTTTCACTGTTGTAGTTGGTAGAGATCAGTTTGATAGAATTCAGAGAGAGTATATCCACCAATGCATGCCCTTTGCTTTATATTCGATAACTTAATTAGACAACATTGTTCATATGATTTGCGATTTCTCTGCCTGAATTTTCTTTTTAGACAGATGGAAACCTGTCAAAATTTGCCTCACCTCTTTGTCATTTTAGCTTACCTGGTTTGCTGCCAGAATTTATTTATTTATTTATTTAATGCAGTTTGGTTATTTGCATTATGTACTCTCTGTACAGTTTCTGGTTTGCCAATATATATTTTAGATCGAATTTCTGTAGTCTCACTTGTGATATTTAAGTCAACTGCATTTTAGTTCAGAGTATCCTTGCTTCCTCGCCCCTTTAGATATAAGTGGTTAAGAAGTGTACATTTCTTCTTTTTTCGTGTCCACGAAGTATCCTTCTGTTGATTTGATTTCTTTCCGACTTTACAGTTACAAGCTTTCCATGCTGAGGACATCAAGCAGGACTATGAGACTGGTAAAGACGTTACTACCATGGTTACCTTCAAGGTTGATTACGACCAGATGGAGAAATTGGAAGAAGCTATCAAAGCAAATTGTGATCGTGATATTCCATTGTATAAATCCTGACTGACTCTTGCTCATCTATCTTCTCTGAGGACAGTCTTGTCCATGCGTCTGATCCTGTAATGACAGGATGCAGGTAAATAATAGGTAAATTTTCTCCCTTGGACGAAGTTAATGGGTAGAAATTTACTCGATGCCAATGTGCACCCAAAAGCAATGATTATTTTCTGCCATAATAGAAAAAGCTCAGCAGAAAGACAATATAGTCTAAAGAAAAGGACAGGAATTTAAGCCTGACTTCCCCAGATAGATTGGTCAAATATGTGCTGCATGCAATTGAAACCTAATGAGGCATGGTATTATATCTGTGGAGGTGTGATCCAATTATTCTTTTTACATATCAAATTTTTGTCGCTTTAAAGAATCACTAGACCAACTGACATTGTAATTTTATTTTATGATCTCTTGTTGTGTTTCCTCAATTGATAAGTGAGATTATGCTCGAAACATTTCAGGTGGGTAGATGCTCTCTTGATTATGGTTACTGAGACGGTGGCCTGTTATTGATCTCGCTTGACTATGCCAAGTTGAAGAACTCCTAAAGGATTGATTTACTTGCACGGTGGAGTCATTCCGGAGATTCTGATGGATTGATCAGACAAGGAGAGGCACCTCATGAAATTAATAGGATCGATTGAATTTATTGCGCTTTTGCGTTTAAGGCAATTGTTTTTTTATCAGAAGGGGCAAAGATTCTTTTGCTGTACATTGCATCTTGGTTTTACATCCAATCCTAAATTATAGAGTAGGTTACTCACATTACGTGCAAATAAGGATGTAGCCGGCTATGTTGCTAATGACACCGTTTTTTGAAGTTTTTGACATTTTCCTGGGCTTTCCTGATACTGAAGACAACCAATTTGGTCCTTCATCTATCACAGCACGTTCCTCAGCATTACTATCTGTGGGGCTGGACGAATGAGTAAATACTATAAAGTAATGCCACCAAGCCGCTAGAATGAAACGGTCCGGGGCTGCCGGGACCAATATATATTTCTCGACTTATGCTCCGGTCTCAGCACCTGAGCGGGGGCAAAGCTCCCTCGTTGCTCAAACGAACCGCGATTTTTTTATTGCAGATATATAGTTCAAAAGAGGGCGTTTGATTAGGGCGCGTATCAGAAAAGAAGAGGACATTGCAGCTGCTGCTGCTGCTGCTGTTGCTTCGGGAAAGAAATGGAACATAGCCGGACATCCGGACACACCATTTGCATCCTCCACTCCTACTGAACTGTTCATCTATACATTCTCCATCCCAAAAAAAGAAATTGGATTAAAAAAATATCAGCAATGCCACTACCGACCTTCTTGACCTTCGCTGTACGCTCGCACTGTTTCGCAACCAAAAAAAAAAGAAACAAGAAGAGCTAGAGAGAGAAAGAGACAGCGTGTGACCGTATCCACATTGACCCAAAACAGAGGTTGACATAAAATAATAGTTCCCTCTTAAGCAGCACTCACTAGAATGTCGTCTCCTACGTACTCAAACTCCAACTCCCCACCACCACTCCCCTCCTCCTCCTCCTCCATTTTCTTCGTTCCCTCTCCTCCGTTGCTGCCCGCATTGCCGCGGCCCGCGTCGTCGGCCACGCTCCCCCACCCGCCCTCCTCCTCCTCCTCCTCGTCCGACGATATCTCCACCAGATAATCCCCCACGTCTATCTTCTCCTCCACCTCCTCGTACCTCAGCGGGAACAGCCCGAAGCGGCAGTTATAATGGCCTCCTCCCACTCCATTGTCCACGGCCCCGCCGCCGCCGCCGAACGCGGTCGCCTCCGGCGGCGCCCGGATGGCCGCCGCGTGGAAGCCCCGCCTGCAGTTCGCGCACCGCAGGCAGCATTCCTCGTAGGCCTTCTCGTACTCGTGCGCGCAGTAGCAGTAGGGGCACAGCGTCCAGAATGTCAGCTCCGCCGCCGTGCGGCCGACGCGCCGCCGCTGCTCCTCCTCCATCGGCGGGTGGTGGGCTCTCGGTTCGTCCCCGCCGCCAGCCGCCAGCCGCGTGGGGAGGAGGGTTTTTCTCACTTTTCTTAATCCGTCGTGTGAATCGAGGAGGGCAAATAAAGAAACGAAAATGACGGCATATGGGGTTACATGGGAGACGTGGACCGTCGGATGGGAGATTGATGTGGGGAGCGAAGGGTTCGGATTGGATAGCGAGAGCTGCGAAAGATCGGGCAAATGAGGAGGGCATCATCGTGACTTCCTCTGCAAGACGAGCAGAAGGCAAAAGGTTCAAGGTACATGCTCTGTTGGTTAACCTTGCAAAAAGAAGTATCTTGCTTGGGAATTGGGAAATTGGGGTCGAAGCATCTTATCTTGCATCGCTCCAGATATCATCCATTCTTGTTCAGTGGAATCATCAGCCACAATCTATCTACAATATGCCCTTTGGATGATATTCACTCAAGTAATCAAGTTAAATCATTTTCATAATCTATCTAAAAGTACAAATATAGTGTTGCTAAGCTTTCGCGACGAATGCCAGAAGCAACATCGTCGGGCATGTAACTGAAAAACACGGACCCTCTTCTAAGGTTGTTGCGCGCAGCTTCTGATGTATGGAGGCACTCGAAAAGGCTTGATTTTTTTACAGGAGTATCTCTGCATCTTGCTGAAAGCTGATGAAACAAAAGAGGCTATGAGACTACTTCCCCTTGTTGCCGTCTTGCGGGAGACGGAGCCCCATGAGACCGAGCAAATTCGAAGCCGGTCCGGGAAGCCCCTCTTGGGAAGAGAACGAATCGAGCAAGCTCTTCATCAGGTTCACATCCACGTCGACTGGAGTGAAATCCTCGTCCACGTCTTGGGTGGAACTTGATGCTCCCTGATACAAAAAGACCATGGAGATGCTTGAGTGAGTTAGGACACCAAAAATCAGATGGAACAAAAGGGTGTCTCTGAAGAAAAGGGCACAGGCATTGATAGGAAAAGAATGGCAGTAGTCTAGTTCCCCTTTCATACTTACCAGACACAAGAATGGGAGACATGGACCCGGCAATCCCCAATGTTAGATTACAAGGTCATTGACAGTTTGAACAGAATAGTTTCAAATAAAAACGGAAAGAGTGAACTGATTATGACACAACAAAATATCTCACAAGATTGCACATATTCACCGAAACGTCAAGGACATTCATAGATTTGACTCTCAATTCTCTAACTTTAGTTATTTAAGAGGGTACTTTGTTTTCCTCCAAGATCTGTCCATAACTATCAAGCTAGTCAATGCTGGGGCACAGATGAGGCTCTACTTTGGATCGGCCTAATCTTTTCAGGCTGCACATTCGATCAAAAAGTTTTTACAAACTAGGACAAACAGCAAACTTTGAGAATAATTCTCTGACAAACAGCAAACATGGCTCCCAATGGGCCAGAACAAAACAAAATTTGAGGAGTGGAACCTCACAGTATGGATGCTGTGTATTTTCTCCTGTGTGCACCAGGTACACACGAGATATTTGGGAAAATTGAAGCCAGGCAATCTCGCAGCTCCCAATCACATCATCCAAAGTACACACGAGTTGCCTCGGCACCCAAGATGAAAGTACTAGTTTTTTGCCAAGTAATAAAGATTATCTTGATAATCAAACAAGGACACGGAAGTTTTCCAGGTGATAAAGATCTATAGGCCATATATGGCAAAATTCCATGGCTCCCAATTGCAACTACTCTTGGAAGCATTGCCCCTTCATGGCACATCTGATGGCAATGATATCAATATGAAGGAAGAAACAGCCAACTGATTTAAATTAAGCAGAAGGTCTGCCAAAAAGATAAGTGCTGCATTTCTACAGAACAAGATGAGAGTACCTGATTTGTTTTTGATGGTTCTTCATTTGCACGAACAAAACTTTTAGTGAGTGTGCTGCTCTTTAATTCCCGACTTAGAACATCCGAATAAGAATCCATGAAAGTATCCTCCTTATCTTCATCATCAGTTGCATCTTCAGATTCATCTGATGAGATCATAGAAGGATTGAAAATATCACTCATAGACATATATGTAATAGAATTGTCCTTCTTGACAAAGTATTTAAAGGGCACCCAATGCAATGTAAAGATTGACTTATCAATAATCATCACTAAATGGCAATGGCACAATGTAAAGGTCGGCAGTTTCCTTTTCTTGCTAAGCAAAAGAAGATCATATGAATAATCAGGAAAAGATTTGCTTCACAATTTGGACTATTCGTGCGTTTACATTAAAGTGTACAAAGTGAAGAATTTTCTCCATAAATGCCACACACGTTGCTCTCCATCTTTTTTGCTCTTTTTTTTTTTTTTTTTGGTCTTTCATAATAATTAAATTACTACTAAAAGCGATATGAATAAGAAATCAGAATTTTGCTAGATCCAACAGGTCCCTCAGATTATGAAAATTTGTGCACATCCACATCAGACTGAGTTGGACATCCTAAAGTATTTCTTGTGCCGAAAAATTCATAAGATTACAACCCCTAAAATCATGAATCAGGTGCATCTTATTAAATAGGCCATCCTACAGAGCAATCAACTGAATCTGACAAGCCCTTTCAATCGCCGGTCTTGGTCCCATGAAACCATCCATCAGCTTTTGTTCAAAATCATCCACGACATAATCTAATTCTACTTCCATTAATTCTCTCAGTGCCAATGAATAAAGGCAGTTGCAAATTAATAAAGTAATCATACCTAAAGAATACCAATTAAACAGATCACAAGGCTAGAACTACATGCTCCCATACATGCTGTTAAAGTAGAACTTACCAAAATCCATGTCTGAGGAGGACCCTTCCCCAGCATCTCCATCTGGAGAAGTAACCTCCGTTTCATGACGCCCAAGTACAGATTCCATGTCCTTAAAAAAACGATCCACATCGAGGTCTACCGTATCCCTTTAAATGGACGAAACAAGATCATTTAAGGATTGGATTAGGTGAGTTTATCAACAAGTAAGGACATGCGATATGTCAACAGAAGAAAGTTCAAGGCTGTTTCTGATTCCAAAATGCTGCACAGAACTTCACTTTACTAATTGCTACTGTTTATCAATATATTGCTTGAAAATCATCTACTGTAGCCATGTTACAACACATCTCAGCACAACTACGTACCATGATTTTAAAATTAAATGTATGTAAGGAAATCCATTCTTACACCAAAAGAAAAACTTCATAGCAAATATCACTGCACAAGAAAGCACCACAGCTGCAGCATTAAAGATACATATAAGAGGACTTGAAGACAATTTCAATATTGATTTCTCGCCTTTCAAGGTTATCCAAGCTAAAATTCCTGTGAATCAATTGTAAACCCAATAACAACATGCCAAATACATAAAAATGCAAGTAAGTTGAAAACCTAAAATGTAAACGGTTGTCACTTTCTGTAGCCCACCTAAACTGTGTCAGTTTGTTATTGTAACTATGGACCAACATGCACCAGTGCACACATGCCCATGGCAAAGACACAAGAAAGAAAAAAATTTCCATATTAGGCAAACAGACCTTTGATGAGGAACTTCCGCTCCCTCATAGCTTGACACCTTTTGGACGAATGCCTCCATGGTCTTTGCTATATTACTGAGATCACAATCATCATTGCTGCTGTTCAAAGGACCAGTGTCTGATGGCTCTTTTGATTTCTGCTTTTTCCCATGCATAGCATCATAAAGTTCCATCTCCTTCTGTCTTTCCAGAAGTGCAGAGTTCAATTCATCCTCACCGGTGTATAGCCAAGAGTCATCATCAGAGGGAGGAACCTCCTGATTCCTAAAATCATCGGCTGAGTGAGGTAATGCAAGAATCTCATCTATGCGCCTGACTGGAGAGCTCAGCATTTCACTGCAAAAGGAAAATGTAGCATCTTTAGCATGCTAAGATTTAAAAAAGAGAACACCATCAGTTGCAGCAAAAACTTATGATTATAACCCAAAGAAGCAACCAGAGCCATATTTTAGGTGGACAGATAAGCACACATCATAATTTCCGGTCATCCAAGAAATTATATTCAATATTTCATATCCCAAATTTCAAAAAGAATCATCACAAAGGAGTAAGGCCAACGATCGAATGAAATTATATTGGTTCTGTCCCCCGATACGAGGAAATTGAGAAATGGAACAGATCTGGAAAGCACCAAAAATCTTTAGAAGCTGCATAATTGCCCAGCTTGAGTACATACAAAACTCCCACAGTATTGAGCAGTCAACAATCAAGTCTTGATCTTTTACCGATAAAGAGCTTTAAAGATGCTAACTCAAAACTCAGCGGCTAATGCAGAGCATCCTAACTTTGGCAGAATATGAATCAAAACCAATCAGCTAAGCACTATTACTTAGAGATCAAGTCCTACATCTATTGATCGAATATTAATAAACCAACCAAGGAACATGCTATGATATAAACAGAAAACAAATCTAGTGCCCGGGAATGGAAAATGTACCTAGCCTTCGAGAACAAGGAACTATTCTTGTAATACTCCTCTGCCTTCTCCATCAACCTCCTATATTCTTTCGAACCCGGAAGCAACCCTCCGAAGTATCCGCTCCTCTCCAAGCTCTCTCTATACGCCTCCCACGTGCTTCCTTTCCCTTCCAAACCCTCTCTTCGCCGCATCTGATACATCATCTCGAAACCGCAAGCGATCTTCATCCCCAATTCAGCTTCCGTATACGCCCTGGGATCACTCCTGCTCGGCATTGGATAACATTTCGGGGCCTGAAACGTCTGCTGCACCAGCTGCGCATACATCGCCCTCGACAAGGTGACCACCACAGTCACGAGCTCCTCCTCCTTCCCCTTACTCAAGAACCTCTCCATTCTCGCCGCGTACTTCATCGAGTCGATATCCCTGTCGTAGAACCCTTCCACGGCGAGCGAAATCAGGCAGGGCTCGTGCCTCAGCACCTGCGCGACCGACGCCGGGACCCTAACCCTAACCCTGTGCATATTCCTCCTCGCCTGCTCGGGGTACCCGGCGATCCGAGCCTTCACCGCGTTCTGCACCGCGTCCCCGGCGCGCGACTCATCCCCGTTGGCGACCAAGAACCTCAGCGAATCGACGATCGACGGGGACGCGACCTTGTCGCGGGGGACGATGTGGAGGTCGCCGCGCCGGACGAAGACGCGGTTGAGGCTGGTCTCCGGGTTGAGCCAGCGGGGGAGGTGGAAGGCGGCCTCGATGAGGAGGAACTCGCCGTCGGTGTCCCAGACGCGGACGGAGAGGTCGGGGAACTCGCGGGAGATGTGGAAGAGGAGGAAGACGACGAACCACTCGTCCTCGAGGTTGTCGCCGTAGCGGAGCCGCCCGTGGAGGTGGAGGGGGAGCGGGGCGGCGGTGGAGGCGGAGGCGGCGGGGGAGCAGGGGCAGGGCGGCGACGGCGGCGGGGAGGAGAGGGAGAGGGAGAAGGGCTGGTGCTGCCAGAGGTAGGAGGAGGTGAAGGGGGAGACGGAGGAGAGGATGCGGAGGTGGAGGGATTGGAGGTCGGCGGGGGACGGCGGCGGGGAGGCGGAGGCGACGGCGGAGTCGGGGAAGATGGAGTAGAAGACGGTGTCGTCGGGGAGGCGGGAGCGGTGGTGGCTCTGGGAGAATATGGAAGTCGGAGCGGCGGCGGGGTCGTGGTCCGCCATCCTCGGCTGTGCTCGTCGCCGGCGGTGAGGGTGGGCGGGCGGGCGGCGGGGCGGGGGGCTTAAGCGGTTCTATTCACAAGACCTGAATTTTCTTGAACGTCCTTCTCTGCCAAATCATTGTCGGCGGAATCCTACGATGAAATTTAACGTGAGACGAGACAATTTTTCTAGACTCTTTGCGAGTCATTTTGAACAACTAAGTAAGTGTTTTCAAAGCCCTAATCTCCATTCTTCGAAATCTAGTCATGTCTTAAACCTTCCGATTGATTCCATCGGGTCCTGAACTTAATTTTTTTTCTGATTGCAACTAATTTCTTTTGGTATACAGTACAAAAAATGCCTGTTGACGCCCAAAAATTACTTACATGACAACCTTAAACTAGTCTTTTTACTATAGCTTTTTTTTTTTTTTTTTTTTTGGTCTGAATTTTTACTATAGCTTTATAGATCCAATTCTATTAAAAAAAAAGCATGTACTTTAAGTATAATCTCAAATCTGCCCCATTAACCCTCCATGCATAGTCACAATAAGCCATTCGATGGAACATTTACGCATAAGCAATATATCCACCACGGCAAGCGGACATGGAATTAATGGCGAAACTGCATTGTTCACATTTTTACCGTCTAACACATGATTTATGCAATTTGGGGAAAGTTCCCTTTAGGGTTTTATTTCTTCATTATATACACCTAAGAGTCTTAAATTCATCTAAAGATCTTTCGCTTGCTCATTCATTCTCTCACAAAGATTCGCTAGCTCTCACACACACATTCTCAGTCTTTCAAAGATGTTGTTTCCGTCTAAAATTTTGGGCTTGGAGGATCTATACTCACCCAAGTCTCAAGGATTGAAGTGGACAGAGCATTAAGGCATTGAAGATAAGGTGTTCTTCTTCTTCTTCTTCCTATTCTATTGTACATATTAAATTATAGTCACCATGTTTTTTATGGTTTGTATAGAAGTGATCTATCTCATGAAAACGGAAATCAATTAAAATTTTATGATCATAACAAACTCATGAAGTTGCCAAGTCTCTTGAATCCTCCTTAATTGATCATAGCCAAACTTCAATTTGTAGGCACGAAGGTTCAATAGAGTCAAATACTCCAAGTCATGACACATCCACCTCTAGCCATGATTAAATGCATTTGCTGCTCAAGCTCTGACATGATCAAATTCAGATCTCTAGATGGTCATGAGACTGGATAACTTCATGAGTTTGTCATACCTAGAAATTTAAACTAATTTTAGCTTTCGTGAGATACGTCACTTCTAGACAAACTATCAAGAACACCACAACTGTAATTTAATATGTCCAATATAGTATAGGAAGAGGAAGAAGAAGAAGAAGACAACTTTATTGAAATCGGTCAGGGTGTCTTGGGAATCGGTGAGTATCGATCCAATTCCCAGGTTCTAGGTACGGAATCGCTCACTTGAACACGATTGGCGCGTGCACGTGCACACACATATATTAATTTCAGCTCCTTCACGCCTTTAAGTAAAAGAAACCCTAGCTCTCTCAACTTAGTTCTTTTAACCATTCGGCCCTCAGACTCCTCACATGAGTCCTCAAGGCTCAACCTCCTCTCACACGATCTCTCTCTCAAAAAAGAAAGAAGCCCTCCTTCTCAACTCTCTCGCCTCTCGGTACGTCGGTCAGTTCACCTCTTAATGAGTCAATTGATCCTTTAGTCTCACCTCCGGCGCTCTCTCTTAATCAGCCTCGCCTCCGTCTCGCAATCTCGCTCAGACTCACAAGTCTTTCACCTCCCTCCTGTTGCTTGATGTGTGCTTGCTCCTATTTCTCATTGTTGCTTGTCTCTATTTGGTTGATTGGGTGTTCCTTTGAATTTCGGTTAAAGGTCAGTCCTCATTGCTGCTTTGTTGCTCCTTGATTTATATTGTCCTCATATTGAGCATATCCTGGAGCACATAAGACAAAGCTAAGGTGGAATTTAAAGCTGATGTTTCAGAGTAGAAAAGATGGGTTGATTTGGCCAACCCTTTTGGCATTATACACTTCTCAAAAAATCATCAAATCGTCCTTGCTATCATCTAAGAGTCGACCGGATCAGTGTTAAGGTTCTCAAGTGGGTTTATGAAACTAATAAGCCATTCCTTGTTCCCATTTTATAGACCCGACTCTCGAGGGTGATTCTTAATTTCAAGGTGGGAACTATCCATCTTAAAATCGGTTACCCCTAAAAGATAAAACTATCCATTTGCTATATGTAAAGTTTAGTATTTGGTGCAATTTTGGTCATTTTATGTAAATAAGTATCATTTTACCCAATGATGATGGTGATGATAAACCAAGTTACGGGGAGAACCAATAAACAGAGCTAATAATGCTGAGAAGAGAGGATGTTCGAGTGTTCCAACCTAGCAATAATATCATTTTCTTTGAAATTAAATATTATAAAATGATCTTACAAATCTAATTAATTCAAAAAATTCACGGACCCCTTACATAGTAAGATAAAATTCAAAAATCAACAACGTCTCCCATCTCATCATCCGACACTCTTGTTTCGTCGAGAGAAACAATCTCAACATAAAAAATAGGCGCATGCCATATAAGATTAAGATTATCATAAAAGCAAAAATGAAAAATAAAAATAAGCATCCCTTTTTTTAATTAACCGACCACAAAAAAAAAAAAAAAAAAAAAAAAAGAGACAAGAAGTCATAATTTTTATTGTACATTAATTGGTTGGTAAAGGCAAGTAAAGAAATACCCGCCGCTGTTCATCAATGTTGTCGCCACGCGACGCTCCCCTCCATCGATTGTCATCGCCACCACCACCGTCATCCTCCATCTCCGCCGGCCGCGACCGCCGCTGAATCCGCCGCCGCTTCCGCCATGTGCTACGGCCACCACCACCACCCCCACCATCGGAGGCCCTTCTCCGACGACCACTTCGCCCCCGGGCGCGGCGCGGGCCCCCTCCTGAACGCCGACGCCGCGGCGGCGGCGGCGGAGGACCTGCGGAGCCGCCTCGCCGAGACGGAGGCGCGCCTGGCGCGGGCCAGGGCCCGGGAGGCCGAGCTGAGCCGGCGGCTGGAGGAGATGAAGCGCTTCGTCTCCGTGATGGAGATCCTCGAGACCTACCTGGCCCGGCGGTTCGCCGAGCAGCGGGATCGCGTTGAGCGTCTCCTCGTGCCGTCGCCGCGCAACTAGAAGCTCGCTCTCCCTCGCCGCGGGGGATTTCAACGCTCGGGGCAATTCCTCTTTGTCCATTCTGGGTTTGCTGTATAGTTCGATCTCCTTTTTTTTTTCCTTCTTCATCTTGTGTTTTCGTTATGCTTGATAAGAAAGTATGCATAAACGCAAGATAGTGTAGGAGTTTCATTGCTCCATCTGTTCCAACTGAATCGATATCTCTTTTGGTTGTTTGATGGGTCTCTAAAATTTAGATCTTGGGCAGAGAACTGTTGATCGGCACTTTCTTGTTGTGCGGCTCGGTGGGAAGTTCAGATGGTGTGTTTTTATCTGGGTGATCCCTACCTAATTGAGGAAATGCATTGCCCAATGAAAGCTGTTCTCTAGGATAACTCAGAGAATTCCCTTTTAAAATTACCCAGTAGGATTGAGATTCAGGATATGGTGATTTAGATCTGGAGATGATGTTTTCAGGTGAATCGCTATTGCAACGAGATAGTGTCTTTGTTCAAGAAAGATCGATAGGAAGATCAGTGGGTGATGCTCTTTAGTAGTGAGCTTAGTTTCTTCTCATTTAGGAAGACGCATTTCATGATCATAGCGGGGAAAAGCAGCCGTCTTTGTGCTTAATGAGAAAGATCAATAGGAGGGTCGGTTGGCAATAAGCCATGCTCTTCTGTGGTATGCTTAGTTTCTTCTCATTTGGGAAGAGGTATTTCATGATCATAGGTGGAAAAAGCAGCGGTCTTTGTGCTTTTCATGGCGATGATAACAATAGCTATAAGCTAGTTTCTAGTGCACTCTGTTATTGGAGCAGTGCAATAGAAGTTTACAAAATACAAGCACTATTTTTCTGCTTGTTACCTATAATCTGTCTTGAAATAATTAAACATGTTCCAGTTTCTTGGAGAGGTAACTGCACCAGCTCCAGCTGTTTGAGCATCGATCTATTTTGTGATTTCTTGGTCTCAACAGAAGATGTTCTCATTTAGGTCTGTCATTATGCTGTCAAGCACATAAATGCATATGAACTGTGGTTCCTATATTCCAGAAGATCTGCTCCTACTATGAAGCTTAGGGAGTTCCTTGCTTGGATGCCCTCCTTAATTTTGCCAAATTTTATTAGCATGTGCTGTTTTAGCTTTGTGTATCTATTGCAATCTGCATAGATCATTTCTTACCAATTGACAAAACTATGCGGTCATATGGATCTCCCAAGTGAAAATATCGCTCCTTTTTTTATAAGTTTACTCACTCATCCCATCACCATAAATGCCAATTATCCATAGCAGACTGATCTATCTTGTTGAGTGACAGCACAACCTCTGGTATAATTATTCCTGTTTCTCCAGCTATTGAATCTTGTGAAGCAGCAGGCTTCCTTGAGCCCTGGATAAGCTTTGAGGTGCTTGAGTAATGCTTTATGCAGCAATAGTTATTAATTGAGAACCTAAGGTGATTTGGCAGGACATCATAGGATTTACAGTGAGGTTACTGATGGCTTTGCTATACATGATTATTTTGTCGCTCATAGAACTTTGCAGGACATCATATTAGAGCTATGTGAGGGAAGCTAACCTCTCAATCAGCTGCTTTTGGTTGGATAAGACGGCTTGCGCTTGCATGTTTTGTAAAGGTGCTTGAGCAAAGATAAAAATAATCGGGAAAAGGTGGAATGCGGTGGTTTTATGGCTTGATCCTGGTGCTTGAAATACAGTTTCATCATTTGGATGGTTGCTTTGGGATGAATTAGCTGCAAGACATTAGGCTGTTGAAATGTTATGACTCAGTGGTTGCACTGTTCTTCACCTGATTCTACTTTGCTGAAACTGGAAACCTCATTAGTTTCTCAGAACTTTCTTTCTGAAAGGAAGTGGGAGGTGGCTGCTGTGTATCTACATTTTGTTGTTCGACATTAGTGTATCTGCTGATGCATCATCTGTAGATTTTGGTTCTTATTACCCTCAGTATGATTGCCCTGTCATAATGTATTTGTTGTTTATGAAAATGTTTGATTTCCAAAGGCATCACTTCTACCTACACAATTTCAAAAAGGGTGAGTAAACTAGGTCCTATTCAAATTTCTGTGCATAATGGAGGAGATGCTTTTTACTTTACTACCATAGGTGTTTTGATTTTGGGCAGTGTTACAGTGACATTGTGCATTTTGGTAGTACATATCACACAATTGATCTGATTTGGCGTTGAATGTTAAGCATTTGGTGAAGCTATGCAACATCACTATCTTTATCGGGGATGTAAATCAAGGCCGAAAAATGGAGCAAACATTTATGACCCTTCATATTGCCATCAATTGATGGATCATCGGTGGAGAAGCATGGCAGTCAAGGTCGCCCTAATCCGTCGGCCCCTCAATGTTTGAAAGGTTGCCGTCGGTGATGAGTACCATCGGCATTGAGGGTGATTGCTTTGTGGGACCATACGGCATCACATACTGTGGCCTTCGATGACCACAATCTGTCAGTTTCGACAATACAGGTTGCATACAAAATTGATTACACACATGATGGTGTGGTAATCAAGATGCGGCAATGCGCCTCCTCTCCGGTCACTCTCTCAATCCCGAGACCAAACCTGTCTTAGCCCAATGGTTGTCGGCCGGAGTATGTAGACCAGCTTGTCAACCCACCTCGCCCCCTTTTCCGAGCCTGGCCCCACGTTTTGTATCCAAGATGGCCCCGGCTAAGCTAACCTGGGTTGCTGAGCAGTCCTGGTAGAACCGACCTCAGCATCCTTCAGTTGCAATGCCATTTACGTTTGCTTCCGTCTGAAGCTCTTTCGAATGGTTCGGTGGATGAATTTTCCTTTTCCTCGCGTTGCACACCATCAAATTACCTGGAAAAGCGCAGATCCGACGTCACTTTCTCCACCGAAAAAAGCCAACAAGATAGAGAATTTCGGAAGAAGATTGGCAGATACGGAAATGGGAAAAGGAGAGAAGCGGATAGAAAGTGACATCAGTGTTGCTTGAGAAAGATTCTATCATGGAGGATTTGGAAATGGGGAAAGAGGAAAGTTCATAATTTGAGGTAATCTCCATGTCCAGATGCCATCTTAAAAGTGGTTTTAAGAGTCTTTTCCAAAGGCAAAGCATTCCAAAAACGAAGGCGATGATGGATCTATCCTTGCTTTCTTATTTCTTTAAGCGATCAATTCCGGCCGATGGACCCATCTCGATCAGGATCGTTACCGATTCATGGCAGCTCGCAGTCGCTATTCATGGATTTACACTGGCTCGAGAGGACTAGATTCAAGTGCACACAGTACAGGATTTTGAAAAGAGAAGCAAAAGGGAAGTTTTTTTCTCCGCACTAATCTAGTGGTGGACATCGGAAAAGCTTTGATAATATAGTATTATTTGAGAAATTGTTTATGGTCGATGAGAAGTACATGTGCTGATTCCCGAAATTAACTCTCATCTTGAGAAAGTAGTTGTCTCCAAAGACATGCATTGATTAACACTCCACCTATGGCCAAAAAGGCAAAACACACCCCACTTTTTTAATTCTCGGAGCGACACCGGATCATCGATCATCATTTCTCTTATCATTCTCTGTGTTGATTACTATCTCATCGCATCAATTAATACTGGCGACATACGTAGACAATTGTCATCATATTAATTTTTTCACGAAACAAACACCCAAAAAAGTTATCAAAGGAACTTCTTCCCCCTTTATTTGGCATAAGAAAAAAAAACAAGGACTTTATTAGGTTTATTGCCGGATCGGTTCCATATTTGCATTTGGATGATTGATATATGAAAGAATTCAATTACTAAATCAACTCTTAGCACATATCATTTATCTGGCGGCGAATGTGGAAATAATTCATTATACCGGTGGTGGATCTAATAATAGTAATCTAGAAATAATTCACCTAAACAATTGCAAAGCACAATTTACAGTTGGAGCAATGATAATAATAAACTGTGTTGTGGATTCAACGGCAGGAATATCCCAATCAGCAAGCTTGCTCTTTTTTCACTCCCTTTCCCTTTCAATTTTCAAAAGCCATGGTTATTCTCTCACAAGCTTTTTCCCTCACAAAGCAAAACCCCTCAGCACCTGCGAATCTTCCCAACGGCCGAGAACAGGGCGCTTCTGTAATTTCAATCGATCCGCCATTCATGATTGAGCACCATAAGGATGGTGACTTGCGACCTGTAAGAAAGGACCAGTGGAGTTGAAAACAAGACGCTGCTGCAAATTTCTCCCTTCCAGTCACTGTCACTGTCACTCTCACTCCTTCAGCTCGCCAACCTCAAATGACGAAGCACCAGCGTTGTCGTGTACCCATCCCGTCTTCCAAATCCAAATGATGCCGGTTCCCACCCACTTTGCTTTGCTCCTACTTTCTCATCATTACTCAATCCTGCTCGCTGTAGTCACTGGGTTTTCACTCTCTTTTTCTCTCTCTTATTGTTTTGAAGTTAAGACGGAGAGACAGACCTCACTGACGACGACCCATTTCTCAAAGAGCTGAAATGGAAGCTGGGTCGAGCTCCAAAAATGTCGGCAGGGCTGAAGGGAAGGTGGGTGGTAGGAGACTCGGCTCAATGTTCTCAAAGATCGATCCTTTCGTTGGGAGAACCGACCACAATCCCAGGGAGCTGAGATCTTGGGCTAAAAAAACCGGGTTCGTCTCGACCTTCTCGGGGGAAACTAATGTCAGCTCGAGTGCGAAGTTTGATAGCGGCGGGTTTAATCTGGAGAGAGATGCTGACAGGAGAGGTGGGGGGTCCTCGCCTAAAATAGAGATCGACCCGGTTCTAGGCAGGACTAGACCGAATAGTGGGGTCGAAATCGAACCTGCTTCGGTTGCCGGAAGTGGAGTGAGCAGGACGGAAACGGTGGCATTTTAGGGGCTAGGAATGGGGCATTGAGGGGCGAGAGCCAGAGGGTGAGGGTGGCAGATGAGGCGAGTTTGAGGGACAAGGAGGATAAGAGGAAAGTTGGTTCGAATGGAAATGAGAATCTCGAGGGAGGTAATACTAGGAATGAGAATTCGAATCAGAACAATGGGAATGGGCGTGGAGTTGCGGCCGTTGCTCCAGGTATGGAGATGAATAAAGATGATAGAAAGGAGGAAGGAGATGTGGGGATTGATGTCTATCCGGAAGGTGAAGAGCCGGAGAATGGGTGGTGGAACAGGTCACCAGGAATGAGGTTGGGTTTAAGAGATAAGCCGGGCTTCGGTCAGTAAGCTTCCCATTTCATGGAAGTCTTTGTCTTAATTTTTAACTTCGGCTTGTCTTAGTTGTGTGGCAGCGTCTAGTGAGCACTTAGGCTGCATTAAGGAACCTGTGTACAAGGGCGGATGCGACAATAGTTATCTTGTTCTATTTAATAGGGGCATTAGTTGCAAACTGCATGATGCTTACATTCTCCACACGTGATCTCAATGCTTTTGCTTTTCATGGATGTTTGCATGACTCAGGCAAAATACTCACATGCTTAGTTGTGATAATTACTCTTTATGATAATGTCCATGCTTGTTATATTTTTCATTCTTATTGTCTTTCCAACCACTGGACTATAGTAAGGGCAACTAGGGAAAGGAGAATGCCGTAAAACTCCAGTAACACGTGCATATTGTCCAATTACCACATAATTGTTGGAAGAAAATAGAATCATCTTATGCGTCATGCTTGACTGATCTGTTCGAACCAATGAAGTAATTAGACATGAAGTTCTCAGTGAGTGCCAAAGTTAGTACTATTCTGACTCCGCTTCATATCCATCGGTTGCAGTGCCAATTATTTACTACAGTTTGCAGCACTATTTGTCACTGGCTGGTTCACTTATATTCATCCCCTTGATCATGGTCCCAACCATGGGAGGATCCGATGTAAGCTTACTATTGGAGAGATAAATTCGATCTTTTCTCAATGTTGCTTTGCTATTTTGTTGACACATCTTTACCATTTTTTACTACAGAAGGATACCGCGACTGTAATTTCCACGATGCTATTGGTGTCTGGCATTACTACGTTGCTGAACTCTTATTTTGGTACCCGTCTTCCGTTAGTTCAAGGGAGCTCGTTTGTATTTTTGGCGCCAGCTTTAGTCATAATGAATTCACGGGAATATCGCAATCTCGCTGAACATGTAATACTCTTATATTGATGAATTCATACTGTCATGCAAATACATTCCCTACCATTTCTTCCACATGTTTAGAAATAAAGGGTCGTAGTGAGCATGCACGGAATCGGTTTGATGGTAAAAGCAGGAAGAACAACAATCGTGTTGCCTTGTCTTAGTCTCTTTTATTTTTTTATATCGTCTTTTATATATAGTGGTACTTTTTTAGGTAGAAAAAGGATATCTATGGCCTACTATTGACTGAAATGAAATTGAACATGCAACCCAAGCAGTCAATTTCTTGACGCCTGTGGAAATTCTTGCAATGATACTAACTTGTACCGTCCAATTAAGTGCAGAGGTTTAGGCATATAATGAGGGAATTGCAAGGTGCTATAATTGTTGGTTCAATTTTCCAAAGCTTTCTGGGGTTTACGGGTTTAATCTCCCTCTTAATCAGGTAATTCGGATTTTATAGATGAGTGTTTCCTCATGTGTTTAGTTATTCTTGTAGATCTAATTCTGTAACTACAATTGATGCATTAAAGCTTACTGATGTAAAATGCAGTCGTTAATGTGATTTCTTAACGGAACTCTTTTATGATCTGAGACCTAATATAGCATCTAAAATCTTCTTTCAATTACATTAAAATTTTATGGATCAAAGCTAAATTTTTTGAGCTTCAGGTTAATATGATTCTGCTTTTGCAGGCTGATAAACCCTGTGGTGGTTGCACCAACTGTTGCTGCAGTTGGTTTAGCATTTTTCAGTTATGGTTTTCCTCAGGCTGGTAGCTGTGTGGAGATTGGCATTCCGCTGATACTATTGGTTCTTATTTTCTCATTGGTAAGAGACTCCTTTTGCTTGCACTCTTAAACCTCTGTCAATGAGTCCTTTAAATTGATTGTCTCTTTTAAGGTCATTTTCTGTTTCAATTCTGTTCAGGCAAACATAGTAATTTACCTCACATATAGTAACATTACTTTTGTTTTTCCAGTACCTTCGAGGGATCTCCATCTTTGGGCATAGATTGTTCCAAATATATGCGGTATGTTCGGTTTTGAATAGTTATTAAAGTGTTTAAGTTTCATCTTCCAAACCATTGCTCCAAGTGTAGATCTTTTTTCCTTGTGAACTTTGAATTTTGAAGACATCAAATTATATGTTCAATTTTTGCAGATTTTAACCTTTTTCTTTTAAGTGCTTAGAATTGCACAGCTTGTGCTTCTCCTGAAAAGGACCCTTAATTTCGTATACCAGCCACATGAAAATCTGATCAATAGCTTGCTCAAGCATTTCTTGTATTTGCCAAGGCAATTTTAAAGTATTTTGAGAACAACACCGTTACTATACTGGATTGAGCTAAGTTACATGACATCTCTAAGTAACTGCAGGTTCCCTTCAGCGTGATGATTATATGGGCGTATGCATTCTTTTTGACGGCCGGTGGGGCATTTGATTACAAAGGCTGCAGTCCCGACATACCCAGTTCAAACATATTAGTTGATTCGTGTAGAAAGCATGCTTACACTATGAAGCATTGTAGAACTGATGTCTCTAATGCGATGAGAACTGCTGCTTGGGTCAGAATTCCATACCCTCTGCAATGGGGTGTACCTATATTCCATTTAAGGACTTCCATGATCATGATCGTTGTGTCATTGGTCGCATCTGTGGATTCGGTCAGTAGTCGGTACCTTGTACAGTTAAACATGCAATGCATTCAGGAAATAGAAC
This sequence comes from Eucalyptus microcorys, assembly GCA_014182515.1. NCBI lineage: Eukaryota > Viridiplantae > Streptophyta > Magnoliopsida > Myrtales > Myrtaceae > Eucalyptus > Eucalyptus microcorys. The sequence continues at coordinate 48,309,538 of CM024569.1, read as the reverse complement.
GGAGATGAAGAGAACTTGCTGGAGAGGGCTGGTTAGGAGCCATCTTAGAAAATCTTTTAACAGATAACAGGGAATATAACTTGGCAAACTGTTTCCTAGGACATTATTTTACATAACTTCTCCTTTACTTCAATTGTCTTCCTATTTTCGCCCTAATTTTAGAAAAACCATGGATGAGAAATTTTCTAAGTTTTATATTAAAAAATGATTGTTGAAATCAGTTTGTGGGTATTATTCTCAAATTGGTATCTTCTCTTCTTCAGATACATTTTGAGACTTTAGGACAACTGAGCTTTTTTTTATGTCTTTGCTTTAATTCCTTTTAGACAAGATTTGTGAAAAATTTCAAAATTTGCATTGACTGAGTTCTCAGCTTTTCTGCGATCTGTATTTTACCAGTGTTTTTTGGTACTTTGCGATGCCAGATGAGATGCAGATGATAGAGATAGATGTTATAAGGAGAAACAAAATAGATAGCCAAAAGCCACTTAATGGTGGAATAACATAAACATAAGAGAACTGCAGGTTTAAATTTTGAAGCTTTTGTCAATGTTGCATCTTCTTGGCAGATTGGAACATATCATTCTGCATCAGTGTTAGTCAATTTGAAGCCTCCCAGTCCTGGAATTGTTAGCAGAGGAATCGCACTTGAGGGTTTCTGCAGTCTACTGGCAGGACTTTGGGGTTCTGCTACTGGGTCAACAACATTGACTGAGAACCTTCATACGATAAGAATCACAAAGGTGGCCAATCGTAGGGTGGTGGAAGTTGGTGCCATTTTCCTGATTTTCTTCTCATTCATAGGTATTGCACCCTTTCACAGCCTCTTAGAGCAGCCCTTAATGTGTCTACATTCTCATGCACTTTAATATTGATTCTCATTAGTATAATGCTTGATGACTCTAATTAGAAATAAACCGGGAAGAAAAAGAAACTTTAGAAAGAGAGAATTTAGTTAAGTCAGCTAGGGTAAAACTTAAGCTGGCTTTAAGTGTCTCCGTTTCTTTCTGTTAGGGCCTTCAACTTCAATAATTGACTTTGTGGCTAAAGGTAGTTGGACATATGCATTTCTACATCTTGTCCTAATGGTTCATACTCTCAATTCACTCACTAATTTTGCATTCTCAGGAAAGGTGGGTGCTATCCTTGCTTCTATACCACAAGCCCTAGCTGCTTCTATACTGTGCTTCATATGGGCGCTTATCGTGGCGCTGGGCCTCTCCACGTTGCAGTATACTCAGACAGCAAGCTTTAGAAACATGATAATAGTTGGCGTCTCACTGTTTCTTGGTTTGTCTATACCCGCTTATTTTCAACAGTACCAACCAGAAGCAAGTTTGATGTTGCCTGGTTACTTAATACCTTATGCTGCAGCATCAGATGGTCCAGTCAACAGTGGCAGTTCTCAAGTAAGTCAGTCTTACTCCCTTTGATCCCATCTTTTTCTATTTAGTTCATTTTTTCCCTTTCTTACTCTCTTGCTAGATTAGGTTTGGACAAGGGTTCCTTGGACTCGAATTCAAATTGGTTGGGCGGAGTGATCTCTGCGCTGCAGAGTGCTTGATCTATTAATCTCTAGTTTGAAAAGAATCATTTCGAGAATTAGGGGAGAACGTTGAAGTCATACGTCAGCAATCTTGAATGCTGAATACGACTGACTTATGTTATGAAGGTTCTATGAACTCCTAATAGATTCACTGTCTTCATGATGTCTGATCAATTGAACTACTGCAACTTTTTTAAAGAACTGTTAACTATAGTATTCTTCTTTGAGATTCTGCATGTACAACAATGATTATCCTGTCTCCAATTTTCAAAGACTTTATGCTGTACTGCTGAAAGTGCTTTGTGAGCTTAACACTTCACAATTGTAAAGCAAAACTGACATATTGTGTCTGATGTTAATGCCTCCAGCTTGATTTCGCAATAAACGCGCTCATGTCATTGAATATGGTCGTGACTCTATTGGTGGCAATTGTGTTGGACACCACAGTTCCAGGCAATCGGCAAGAGCGTGGGGTATATATATGGTCACGACGGGATGATATAGCGGCAGATCCATCTTTGCTTGCTGATTACTCCCTTCCTAGAAAAGTTGCCCGAATCTTCTGTTGCTCAAGGTGTTTGACTGCCTGAAATTTGGCAGACGATGGCTTGTGTGCTGCAAGACGTCTTGCATATACTTGTTAAGGAGCCTTGAAAAATGGAGGGCTCTCATTCTTGGAGAGAATACAGCTGATTGTGAAGAAACCCTTTGATGGCAAGCTCTTGCTTGCAAATTAAAATATTGGTTATACCATATAGACAGAGTTGTGATGTTTTGCCTTAGGAGTCAATTTTATGATTTTAACTAGAGAAAGAATATTCTTTTGTATTGGGTACAGTTTGTAAACTTCCAATTTAATCTGGTCCTTTGGGGAAGGATTGATTTATCCAGATGACCAGCTGGAAGCCTCTAGATAGCCTCAAATACCAGCTCATCATGTATCTCTTAGCATATACTTATTCATATATTAACCTAACTGTTGAGTAAACATGTGTATTGGATGAGTACTTGTATTGCTTTATGGTTTGAACATGATCCCCGTAAGATGATAATTGATCAAGTGTCTCTTCTCTGCTCCGACAGACATGGCGAGTACAGGATGCTTCCATCAGTGTGGTCACTCGAATCTTTAGTATTTCTAGTAAGTAACGACAATGGGGGAAGACATTACATATTCACTGTATTCCAGCACCCATTTTACATGCTTTTTAGATATTTCACTCCCTAGGAAAAAAGAAAAAGAAAAAGGAGGGGTGTTATGCTCGTGTTTACATTTTTTAAGGAATTGAGCAATTAGCCAACTTGCTAATTCTCACCCTCGATACGACACTTGCAAAGAATTCTTCTTGGCAATGACAAGTAATTGCGAGAAATGCCAATGCACTGAGCAATTTACTCTTGCATAAGAAGCTGCATGTGCCGGTTAAGATCCTTGAGATAGGTAGTGCAAGAATAGTCTTCCAGGTCACAGGCATCCAACAGAAGTGCTCTTCCTGATACTGATTTCTGCTTCCACTCTTGGGCACCATCCTCACCCTTGAGCATCTGCACAATCTGGAGCCCAGAAAAACCAGCATTATCTGTATCAGACTCTTTTAACTTCGAGCCAGCTTGCGGGTTTGTGGATTAAATGCCATGCTACCAATGACTCGCACATTCATTAATGATGATGCTTTTCGCTTGTGCTGTGAGGATGACTAGCAACAACATTTGGTACCAAGAAGCCGTGCTTATTTATTTTACCTTCTTCATATCTGGACGCATGGTGGATATGCAGTGAACGCACATTGAAGCCGTCAGTGTGGCTCTTTTCATTTCTGCGATATCATAAGCGTCTTTCAACCGTGGATCCGCCAATTCTCTGATGTTATTTACGTCGAGGAGTGGCTTGGCCTGCATGACAGAGATAACATTCCAAAGAGAACTTCCAGAAATTGGCAGCAACTAAAATACCGGAAGAGGCATGTCAAAAACCTTCATTAAATTTTACAAATATCTCGTTCCTTAGACTACTTGAACTGACGACTATTTCGGGTGAAGATTTGAGGAAAGTGACCTACCCACATAACTAGGCTCTGGCGGGTTGAATCAACAGCACGGCGACCTGTAATGAGCTCGAGTAGCAGAACTCCAAACGCAAAGACATCAATCTTTTCGTCCACAATTCCATGCATGAAGTATTCCGGGGCTAAATATCTGTAAAAATTATAAATTACAGCAGAGAAGGCATTGGAAATAAGTGATTATCATCACAAATGACTACATCGAACAGCAAGCCTAACCCGAATGTGCCCTCGATTGGGAACACGACGTGCTGAGCCCACTTCTCAGGAAGCCACTTTGCCAATCCAAAATCAGATATCTGCCACAAAGAATTTGGTTCCTTTGGTTCTTCATTCTTACTTTCTATTACTGTAACTCTTTGTACTATACAAAAAAGGGAAAGGTATACCTGGGGCTCATAGTCTTCGGTGAGTAATACATTGGAGGCTTTGATGTCTCTGTGAATGATCCTCCTTTGGCAACTGTAGTGGAGATATTTCAGCCCTTCAGCTACTCCTACAGCAACCTTAAACCTTATTTTCCATTCAAGACTCTCTGCTGAACCTGCAACACCGAGCATTTTTCATCAGTATCCCATTAACGGCTTATGTACCTCGTCTTCGCAATTAGGTGAGTTAATGGCTCCAGTTACTGTAGTGCCTAATGTTTACAATGAATTCAGGAGGCCAGCAAAAACTTTATACGTTATTGGGGTCATCCAACCTGACGAGAAACAATCCAGCACAAGTAGCTCATGGCTAGCTAGTTCGACTCGCAGGCAATCGAGCTTTGTACGTCTCAAGTCGAGGGGATCAAATGTTTGACAATGAGAGCTAAGATGACATAGAATGTAGAGAGAAAGAGAGCACATCACCGTGAAGTACCGAAGCGAGGCTCCCGTGGGGAGAGAACTGAAGGACAAGGTGCAGACCGCCGTCCACGCCATAGCCGAGCAACCGAGCCGCATTTGGGTGGTCAATGTGGGCTATGATCCCCAGTTCAGACAAGAAATCAGCAGTCCTAGTCTCTTCTTCCTTATCTTTCTTGATCAATCGCTTCACCGCTACTAGCTGGCCATCGGGTAATCGCCCTTTGTACACCTCTGCATGCCCTCCTCTTCCAATCAAGTTCTCTGAAACGGATCGAGAGAGAATCAGTCGAATTACTCAAATCATTTTTAAATGTCTAATTACTCAATGGTCCAGTGACAGTAACTAAATCACTGAACAGTGAACTAAGTGGCAAGCGGTTCGGAACTGTCTTTTAAGTATCACCATCTTGATTTTGTCCATCTTTAGGTTGATAACAGACAAAAACACGATTTCAAAGATGTGTTAAAGACTTCATGAAAAGTATAGGTTGTCCTAAATTAGCTCGATGAAATTGCTTTGCTGATAAACGTCCAATCAATCGCGCCCAAAAAGAAAGAAAAGCATTCAGCTTCGCGCCACGGGTCTAAACTAACTCCGGAGTGGCTGGTCCCTCGTCAAACACTTAGGTTTTTACATTTGTTGGGGTCCTGTCGTCGCCTTTTCTTGGTCAAAAGTAGATCGCAAAAGTCTTTGGAATTCGCATCTGTTCACACTTTCACTGTATAGTGTATACGTCCTGTGCCACACAGAATCAGAGTATATTCACAAACATGGAATAAGTGCACTTACCAGATATAAGGTCTCCGTCGGTAATTGATCGAAAAAAGTCATAATCAAGTCTCGAGCTCGTTATTAATGAAATTCAAGCGTTGGAAATAACACCGGGCAAATGACCAAATATTTTGCCTTCTCTCAAACTCTAAAATTTAAACCCTTTCTTGATCAAACTGTCGAAACATTGAATCCTACTCTTGCACTTATCCCCTCCAAAATGCTCTCCCTCGTCGGCACGGGCGTGCGAGAAGTGTCTCTTGGACAAAGGCACGATGTCGAAAGCCGTGAATCTCGCTGTGGCTATTCTTTCAGCATACCTAACCCCCTCCGTTCTTTAGCGCAACTAGGTCCACCCAAAAAAAAGTCAAAAAGGAAGTCTGCGGTCGATGAATTTTCAGTACCAAAAACATCACAATCCCCCCCATTTTCCGCCCCAAAGAAAAAGACGAAGGGCACTATACAGAAAAGCAATAGCAGAGAGCATATCAATTCCCATCTAAAGTTGGAACATCCGAAGCGGCTGTCCAGAGACAACAAAAAGCTCAACCTAACATAAGTCACTCTCGCGGATCTGTTTCGCATAGCCATAGTCGTAGTTGATGACTATCCGAACGTGACTAACAAAAAAAAAAAGAGAGAAATTTGGAGGGACGGACTTAATGTTGAAGGCACTTTTACGTTGAATTCGCTATCTCTACAGTTAAATTTTGTTGAATTCTACGTGGAATATCAAAAAATTAATGATAGAAAAGGAGAGGACTTTGAATCGCCGAGTCAACGAAATGTCGATCTTTCAAAGACAACGAAGAATTATATATGTTAGCATGTACAAAGTCATTCTACATTAAACACATCTAAAGATGCAGACATGTGGAGCAGTCAAATATAAAATTTATGAATTCGGAATGAGTTTGAGATGACAGTCAAATAAAGTTGGAATTTTTTCATAAAAACCTACATTAAGCCAGCGTAGATATAATTTTCAAAACGTAACAAGGAGGGGGACCGATCGAACACTTGGGTCCTCCCCCTGGCACTATCATCATCATCATTATGATGTTCGGTCCTCAAGCACGTTCTGGGGAACAGTCAGAGAGCAAGAAAAATAATAAGAGTCTCCGAGCAAAGAGGCGCGACCGTTCCAAGCAGCCCCTGCATTGATTTTCGTGGAGCAGGCAGGTCCGGTAAAAGCAAGGACGAAGCACGCGCGCCCACCTTTTTTTTTTCTGATCCCCCCCTGCTCTGCTCTTGACCGTCCACGTCCCCCGGGTCGTCGGGTTTAGGACAAGAACAGGAGGGAATCATTACATGAAAACTTTACTGTTCTTGATACGGTATTCCATTCATGTTTATGTTGCTTTTATGCATGATTAGATTCGAAGTGTTCTTGGGTATTCGATGGTATGCTAAGTGTCTTGGAAATTAGTCGAGACGAATCTAGTTCATGCAAATCATTCTAAAAGAGAAAGAAAGTAGAGAGTGGAACGCAAGAATTTCTATTTTTTTAAAAAATTTAAACTTACCAGGGCTGAAGTTGTCTGTAGCCGCCACGAGCTCTGCAAGGTCGAAGCTCCGCCAAGTGGGCTTCGACGCCGGCAGATTCAGAGCCCCGCGATCGATCCCGTCCTCGGCGCTGCGAATCCGGAGCAGCTTCTTCTTCTTCTTCGCCTTCGTCGCGGTGGCGGTGGTCGTCTTCGATCCTCTTCCCGAAGAAGGATCGAAGGGGCACGCGTCGGCCCTCGCCTCCGCGGGAGGACTCGTCAGCAGCAGCAGCCTCCTCGTCGACCTCCTCCTCCACGCGTCGAGCACGCCCCCCCAGTGCAGCCTCTGAGCCGCCGCCGCCGGCTTCTGGGCCGCCGCCGCCGAAAGACGCCGACGAGCTACTGCAGGTACTGCTGCTGCTGCTGTGATCGGAGTCGGAGCCGAGGGACGGGATCTCCAGGACGCCTCTCGGAGACAACGCCCGGCCGTCGCCCCCGGCGGCCGCCTCCTCCACCTCCACCTCCACCTTCCCGACTCCATCCGGTCCCGGCCCCTTCTCCAGAACCCCTCGACCTCCTTCCGTCTCTGCAACAGAACATAAGAAAAGAAAAGAAAAACCCGATCACCGCCGCGTTCGAAGCTCTGTTTTCGGCCGCAGAGGAAAACAGAGGAAAAGGAAAGACAGCTTACCGCCACCGCCAGGCATTGCGAAAGCCGGTGCTCCAACTGCGGAGTTTCTCTCGAGAGGGGGCTGAAGACAAGGGTCGCGATCAAAGCTTGAGGAGTCAAGGGCGAGACAATTCTCTGGTCTTCCTGCAGGCCGCGAGAGCCGCCATTGATACGAGCCAAAACAGGGGTACACTTCGCTTCGAGTTCGAACAGACAAACGCTTGACTCCTCTCTTCTTCTTCTTCTTCTTCTTCCCTACTTTATAAAGAGCCTCGACTGGAGAAAGTCACAAGCGCCAAATCTCCTATGGATGACGCAACCCCCTTTTCCATTTATTTTATTTTATTTATTTTTGTTGATTTTTGGCCTTTTTCGTTCCGGGAGATCGTTAATTTTGGCGCAACTAACGCTTGTGAAAGGCGCGCGGGGCTGAGGGGAGGGAGGCGGGACCATGGGCAATAACGACCCTACCCGAAACCTGCCGGGCGTAAATAGTGGGGCCTCGCCGGGGGTAAATTCGGAATCTCCCCTTTTGTAATCCGACCGGACTTAGGAGACCCATTCTGATGCAGGGTTGTGTTCTTGTACCGTTGCCCAACTGTCCGTCTCCGTACGACGACGAGTACAGTTACCGATAAATAATAAATGAAATCGGCCGACCTCTCCGTCGAATTTGATGAAGCGGGGCGTCCCGATTTCGATCATATTTGCCTTTGATTAGTTGAGAATACTCTTTGTCGATTACGGTTTTCAGTATGTACCATCTTTATTTATGTTCATATAGTAGAGATCTTGTTGAAGTAATAAAAATCTCGACGATATCTTTGATGTATTTTTTGGGATTTATTTATACGTGCCGTCAATTGTCTTTTCTTTTCGAATGATCGAGTGGCTGAAAGAGTTCGTGGAATGTGACGAGGAGTCTTTAAATGGAAAGGGAAGTTGGACTTGTGTAAACTTTTTCTTTATCTTAAAGATTAATCCAATAAATGTGTTGAAGATTCTGAACTCTTGGCGGGAGAGTAACCTATGGACGCACCAAAAATCGAAGCGATGTTAAGTTGACCTTGATTGATGACTTTCCGTCTCATCGTGTTTATTGTAATGAAACTAATACGGAAATTAATGGGTGCTGCAATTCAAATCTTAGACCAGAATAAGGAATTACAAAAAAAAAAAAATTCAAGATGAATGATAAGGACGATGGAGATTTATATAGTTCAGCTAAAGTGACAGTACCTAATCCACAAGAAGAGCCGTTTACTGAGAAATTTAATATGAGTTAGGAATCCCGAATTTATAATCGCTCAAGTGTTTCCTGATGATAAATTATCCTGAAAAATAAAATCGACAAATATTACCTCACAATCTATCACAAAGAAACAGAAAACTCATTAGAAAAATCCATAACACTCTTCTTATTCACTCTAATGTGTAATAATTGAGAAGAATTATAGTTTTACATGTTCTTATACGACTTGTTGACTCAAACTGAAGAAACCTATTTGAACTAGGAATCCAACTCGAACATGGAAAATATGTCTATTAGCTATTGCTTGTTCATACGTCAAATTATAGTCCTATTTGGGTTTGAAATATTTATATAAATCAGATTTCTTTCACTGATTCAAATTCGATATTTAATTTAAAAATAGTGATCCCTCCCATTGAGTCCTTTTGGGTAATGTTTTAATGGCTAAACCAGCTTGTGGAAGATGCACGATGATTGAAGGTTCAAGAATCAAGAACACATTCTATCCCCATTTGTCTTGTATATTGTGAGAATGGATCTCGCTGACTTGGATCTTAGAACCCACTGAATTCGGACACAATAAGATAATCTAAATAAGATCCCAATCCAATGCATTTGGACAAACATAATAGCTATAGTCAATGGATAACCTAAATATACAATACATTTAAACAGGTATACACATTATATATATAATTTGCCCGCATTCATTTGGATGAAAATAGAAAAATGAAATCGTTAGTAAAACGAATAAGAGAGAATTTCTCGAGTAGCGTGGGACGAGTAAAAATAAGAGATGGAAGTTGTCAGAAATACTTTTCTACAACATTAGTGACCGCAAAACGAGGATCGGACATGATACGATTAGACGATCCTCTTCAAATTTTGTTGGACTACCCCTTAGGAAAATCGATGAGCTCATTTCATGGTCACAAATTAGTTTTGTATTTGTCTCTTAAGTCGTCCACCGAGTCATCATGTTATAATATTCACTGCTTTAAATGCGATAGGAGATCACTGGATCTGTAAAAATCAACTTCTAAAAAAAAATTTGGGGGGGAAGAACCACGGTTGTTTACTTACTGGTTGGCGACCAGTGCGTAAGTTGACCTGTGCTAACAATATCAACTTGGCCTCATCTCAGATCGAACGTCCTCCTAGTTTTTCTATTTTTCCCCCTCAGCCATTATGTCATTTTCGTGGCACGGCAGAGTCTTATATCATGCGCAAAAATTCTCCCTAGTATATGCATAACAACAACCTAGATCCTAAAGATAAATTTATACCTTTTCTTTTTAGTAAACTCTCCGGAGTACTCATAACAACATCATCATATCTTTGTAGATATAATTACACTATTATCCAATAGGTTACGTATTTGCTTATTTGGACCACTTTGCTAAACTTTGGTCGATAGTATTCTTATGCTTGGTCATATTCAATCTGGAGTTATCAAATGTTCAATAACTAAAAAAATATATATATAGACTTGTTGCAATGAGTGACCTTGCATGGTTGAGCTAGGGCAATGCTACAATTAATGCACAAAGTATAGTGACATGAGACCCGACATGTGATTCTCCATCATCTTAAATGAGAACCATACCCCTCATTTGTGGTACCAACATTCTCAAATGCGGTATTGTAAAAATTAGGGATGCTTAGTTCCAAGGTATCGAAACCTAGTTTTTGGAATCTATAACTTACCATATTTGTCTGGTCTCGGTTCCAATATTTTTCCTTCATTTTTCCTTAAATCAAGACAAATAGCAATTATAACCAAATAATATGAGCAACAAAATGGTTGAAAATAAAATGTGCAAAAAAAGAAAAAAAAATAAAGCAATAAAATTTAATTTTAAAAAGATAAATCATCTTTGTCCAATTTCATAAAATAGGTTTTGACCGTTAATTCTTTATTGGGTGAGTGAGTTTAGTATCCAAAATGTGAAACCTATCCAAATAGTACCGATTTTAAATTTTTGGAACCGGGAAATCAGAACTGCTTTCATGATTGATCACGATCCTTAGTAAATTGTGTTAGTAATAACACAAGCTCATTATACGTGCCATGTGGTAAGTACCTTAGGCGTCCGATGTACCTTGAAACCGTAAAATAACCGTCACCCGTAATCTTTTTTCCTTTTTATCGGCCATTGACCTTATAGCATTCATCAATGGCTCCAAATTTCTCTCCCACCTTTTCTTCTCCCCCTTCCACTGTTAGGGAAAAGGTGGGCAAAAAGTGCTACTAATGAATGACCTAGCGAAATGCGAGAAATTGGCGCATGGGACAAGAACAGTAAAGTCGACATGGAATCATCATCGTAATCATGATCTTGTGATCATTATTCTTCTCGAACTACCAAGATGATTCTTCTTACTGCGCGATGATGGTCGTCGACACCAAGAGCACTCTCGAGCAGTGTTTGGCTTTCGCCGCTTTGGTCAAGAGGCAAGGCCCTTGAGCTAGCTAGGAATATTCGTTCATCAAGTTAGAAGACTCAAAACTGAGCTACTAAATTGCCTTGAAATAATCTCACTAATTTCAAAGATCGATACGCCATGAGTCAAAAGTTCGAGTGGGTGAAACACGCAACTTTGCCTAGTTAATTTTTTCACCTTGTTCTGTAAAAGGATTTTTATCTTTTGCTTTACGAAACAATTTTGAAAGGTCGACATAGTGGTTCACTTGTTATACAATATTTGATTAACATATTAAAACTGAAGAAATCGATAATAAGCTACATACAAAAAATCAGACCAAATTTCCCATATAAAATCACATCTTTTCCATATGTTCTTATTTTTCGTACTCATGGTAAAATAATAAATGCTCATGCATATACGAAGTGCATTTCCTCAGTTCTTTGTTTTTTCACATTTCGAGAACAAAGTGTTGTATCATGATGCACTACAAATTTACATGGTTTATTCCGGTGAAAAGCATGTACAATGCGGCTAAATACTCTGAACGCACGAAATCCCGATGTTAGTTCTTTCGCAGGTGTAGAAAGAAAGGGAGTATTGGATTTGCGTTGGCCCCAGATTGCGCAACTTTCCCCACCAAAACCCTAGTCAACAAGATGAGGAAGCTCCCAAGTCCACTAAAACTTGAAAAAACGGACGAGTGGATCCTTACATCGGATTCAACTATCGATCGTGGCTTTCGCAAGTACTCATCCCATCAAATCCACAAACTGCAAGACCGAACCATACAACTTCCTACTTTTTCCCTAATCAGAAAACGTACGTGCTACATTGCACACCTGATGGAGTAGAGGGATTTTCCAAAAGAGGGTGTTCCTCAGAAAGATGTCGTATGTCGAATTTTGGTTAATCTTTCCTGGGCGCGACGTGGCGTCACCACCAAGAGCATGATGATGCATGGGAGAAAGTTGAAAAGAGATTAAGAAAAAAGGGCGAAATCAAAGTGGGAATGGTCATATGGGTTAAGTGGGTGAACTAAACCCGTTGCTGCAGTGACTTAATCCATGTCCTTAAAGCATTATAAAAAACAGCCCCACCAAACCCTCACCAATGTCACTCAAACGGTTAGGGAAAGTGCGTTTAACTGAATTCTCCCTGATGACTGCACTTGACCTCGACCTCGGAAAAATCTTCTAACAAAGGACAATCTAAAGATACCCACATCACTGAAAACTAAAATTCGAGCCTGGGAGTTCTAGGTGGTCTTCCGAGCACCTCGTGACCTCACCACTATCGAGTCCGATTAGCAGCGACTTGAGAGATAAGATAACGTGTCGAATTCTTAATCTTTGTTATTTAGCATTATTCTAATGTTTACGAGAGCATTTAAGTAAAGGGATAAGGATAGTTTCCGGTTTTCATTATGTTTCAATGATGGCAAAAGAATTGACGCATTCTTCGAGTTTTTCACGGGCACTCCTGAACAAACTCCTAAAGAAGAGCTTATAACATTAAAAGTTAAAATCGTTATGGTATTTATGTTTAATGATTGGTCACGAAATCCCATGATTTCATCATTTATGTTTTACATATTTTTTCAAAAGGCTCAACAACCATCATGGCAATTTAGAGATACGTGAACAATTACTTACGTAGTTAATCATTATAAGTAAGTATAACCTCCAACTTAAACTATTAGGTGGAAAGGCGGAAGAGACTATTTGTACATTTGACACATTATAATCAAATATTTGAGTGATCTATAATCGTATTTAGCACTCCCTATGTAAGCGACTCGACTCGACTCGGCTCAACTATTGTGAAATGAACACAACCCTTATCGTGTGAGCGAGTATTCATGAAAGGAATCTTGAAATTTAAACCTTCTAGTCTAATACTATGTTAATAAGTTCAACCTAAAAACTTAAGTCATTTTGTAGAGGGAGATTATATGCATATAAAGTATATGACAACTACGCATTTAAGCAATGTAGGATTATTTAGCAGCTAATATTTCACTTTGTCTGTTGACATCCTCTCTCTTGATAATCTCACGGACAAAGTAAGATGCAAACCGAGCCTCGAATGGGCGATCAAATGTATGGTTATTCACAGTTAGTGGTGTGAGGGATCGAAGCTATGTCCCAGTCCATTCAAAGGGTTCGTCCTCTACTCGTTAGGCTAATGAGAGCCAGAATTTATTTTTCCGAAATTCAAACTTAAAATTAGGTGCGACTCATATCACGTGACAATTATAATTGGCCGATTATACCACATCGATCATGCACTACACACATAAGTCCAAGTTGATGTGATTTCTTATGGGTGAAGCTGTCACTTTCTACCGTTTCCGACCGCATATGGTGCATCAACAGAGGTGGGACAACAACCCAACAATATAGAGAAAGAGAGGGATAGAAAGAGGGGGTTAGGTATGGCTATGGTCACGGAGGTATAACGGATTGGTTGTTCCACCTGATAGATGTTTTGATCACTTCGATAGATAACCAGCATTAGCAACCCAAGTCGTGAAACTATGACCCCATTTCGTGGGATTGCGTCCCCGTGCTCTGCGTCTTTGGTTTTGGGTGTTCTTGGGAATCGATGTGATCAGGCTACGATGATGACATACACTAGATATGTTAACGGTTTTATAGGATCGGTTTATAAAGTCACATGACGAAGGCTAGATAGGTATTGACCATAATTCACTTGCTCAAATGATCATTTGGTGTTTATCACCTCGCTTTGTGAATTCATAGGTGGTGTATGTCATATCAGAATATGGTGCATTTGCAAAAGGCAACGCATGTATATTAGCATCGGATTCTGTAACGTGAAAGCACGCTTTTGATCCCTGGAACTGCTAAAAATTTTAATCTATTTAGATATGCCCTTAAATATGTGTAACTTTTCTAATAAGGCCCCCCCGTTTCACATTTGGTTAAATAAAGACGATTTGCATATTGGAGCATGCTAGAGTTTGACATGGAAAGATTTGTCACTGTGGACTATCGGCTAATGCTTGGGATTGAAAGTCTTGAAAATGAATACCATAATCGGACCTCGAGTAGTTCGATTTCTCCACACGAATATTGCCCATGAGCTTTCTGTATCCGATTTTGTCTGGTGTGCATAGAGCCGAGCACACTTTTTGGATCCGACGTGCTAGGATCTATGTACTTATTCATCTCTATCCTTTAGTTGTGAGCTTTGTCTCACAAATTCTCTCAAATTTATGTCCAGTTGAACGATTATACCAAAGAAAATTAACAGTCGATTATTGTTCGGTTATTGACATGTTAGTGTTCATACACCAACCACAACCAAAAATAAAAATCATGAGACAAACGATTTTTTATTTTGGAGAAGTACATGCGGTGGGCTATCTAGCATCTAACTCACGAGAAGCCGTACTTCCATGTGGGGTTCGTTAGGCAAGTGACTTTGGGTTTTGACTTTTGAGAAGTCCAGATAATTTCGAATTATAATTACAAGTTTTTTTTTTTAATGAGTTTATTGGTCGAAACAACATTAGGACGATGTGATTTGCTAGAATAAAAAAAAGTAGAGGTGTGTATCAATTGCGGTCCAATCGGGAATCGGATTGGACTGGAGTAACCGGTTTTGGTTGGTTCATGTAAGAATTGGCCCGGTTTTGGTTCCAAATTTTTGAAATAGGAAATCGGACTAACCAATGGAATTGGCCTAGAGTATACTATTATTTTTGTTATTTTATTAAGCAAAGGCAAAATGTACGGATAATTTGTGGAAATAATCTCTTCTTTTACTAGTAACTTCTTTGCAATTAGTAATTCCAGCATATACTAAAGTTACATTCAATAAATTTAAGAACTTATGATAAAGAAAATAAAACTTAAAAATAAAAAAACTAACACTGACTTGGGAACCAGCTTCTATTCAATCTAGTTCTTAGTTCCAACGTGAGAATCGACCCACCATCAAACTGATCAACCCTAAAAAAAAACATGATAGCTACTTTATTTTTGTTCAATAAGATAAGGAAAAAATTATCCAAAACGTCCAACACCTATTGTATTTTTGCTAATTTGGTCCTAAACATTTTGATTGTGTTAATTGAGTCATAAACCTTTTTTATATTTTGCCAATTAAGTCAATTCGGCCAACTTGGCTAGAAATTGCTAACGTGGATGCCGGCTGTCCAACTTGGCATTAAGGGGCTAGTTATCTTGAAGACAACTAATCATTCCTTGGACTTATCGGAACTGATCCTGCAAATGTGAAGATTATGATTAGCAATCTTAGAGCCAATATTCACTAACAAAAAATATAAACCAAGACTACAACTTTTAAGGCATGAAACCTAAGCTCTGTCATGAGCCGTGACATCTTATGGACTCGGGCCCAAGGCCGACGTGATTTGATTCGAACCGGGCTCCACTCATGCTAGGCTGGCATTGCTTGAACCGCGCTGGGCCATCATTGGGTTGGACTCGCAGACATAAATGGATTGGGCTTTTCTAGATTTGTGTTGATTAGTGACTAGGGCTTCATTTCGTAACTTGAGCGATGAGATCTAATGGCTTACAATGGATGCTAATGCAAGTTTTGCTGACTATAGTATCAGATCATATTTCGTCAATAAGCCTTTGTCATAGTAATGCTAGCGATTTTCGACACTTAAATGTAGTTAAGCACACTCGGGTTAAGACCGGACAAGTTTATAACATGCCTACTCAGACATGTATAGATTGACCGGGTTAACATCATGTAAACTCGTGTTAACGTACATTTCACATGGTCAGGAGTTCGTTATTTTAATACTGTCCAGTGTGCTGCGTCGAGGGTCGCATAATTCATCAACAACCCGTGTTGTACAAGGATATCAAAGTGGCGAACCGACTACGTCACCAAAGCACGAACCGCTGGCTCTATGTAATGGTAGAAACGTCTAGTACCATAAGCCACCGAATCAGATGGGTTCTGATTGTCTGTCCCTGCAATTTTGATGCACCAATGCCACCGTGCCGGCCGCCGAGACGGTGGAGGGGCTCATGGGGACGAACGGATGAAAGGAGTCGAACCCTTTGCCACCTCAAACCCCACAAAATATAAATCATGTCAAATCTCGTGACAAGTTGATGGAGTATGTGATCATTTGCATCAAACTTGAACCAACCATGTTTAGAATGACATTTGATTGGCCGCTAATTGCGTAATATATGGATGCTCCTTGGCTTGCTACCTAATAAAACTAATTTGGAAAAATTACCCGATTGGTTATAAATATATTGTATGGATATTAATTCAATCATAAATTTCTCGATTTTATCAATTTAATCCCAAACTTTGTGTGAAATTCCACTGGTTAATTTTCGCTGAAACTACAACGGTCTAGACATCAATGGCCATCCTATGTGACCACATCAGCAATTTTTGATGAAAATTAGCTGAAAAAAGATTATACTAAAATTTGCGCAAATGTCTAGGGTTAAATGAACAAAATTGAGAAATATTCGTCTAGTATGTTGGCATGGTCGGCCCCTTTCACAATCACAACTCAAATAAAGCAAAGGGGTCTCAAGGTCCAGGCCAGTACTTACTGATTTTACAGGAGAAACTGACTACATCTTGTTGAATATTTTGAATAAGTGCTTGGTCAAAAGAGATTTTTGTATAAAAACTTTTGGAACATGTTTGATACGAATAAACGCAATAAATGAATGAAATTTGGAATCGGATAAATACCACGTTAGGCTGTAATAAAAAAGAAGAATGTACATGTCCAAAAATTTAGGAGTTGAATGTTAGATATCTTCCACAATATAAATATGAGAAGAATCAATAACACTCAAAGGACTCAAAATCGAAACACAATTGCAGCGTGGCCTCCATACCACATAACAAACATATAGCATTGCATTTGCCGATATATTCACCTTAGATTACAAGCATGGTATAAATGAAGAAAGATCATCAGGTACATAGACGAATGTGCATACAATGTGTTTATATCAACCTTAAATCTTGATGGCTTTACGCGTGACTTTATATGATATAAAGCATTTGTCTAAATCAGAGTTGGGGTGGCCCTCCTCCTTAGGTTCCAATCGAAAGATTCCAATACAATGTACTTCAAATCTAGTCAATTTTTTCATTATATGCTAGTCTTGAAACACAAAACTTTCCAAAGCTAGTGATAGAACATCACCCAATATGACAAAGTGCTTCATCTAAACCTTAATCCATGCGTTACTTAATCGACAAAGGACGACTCGCAATGAGGAAATAGAACAAGATAAGCGACCAGATAGAGAGAGAAGTTGGCCGAGCTGGGTCCCATGTTTTTCTCCATTAAGGACTCGAATATGTCTCCAAGAAATTGAAATGAATCGTCATTCACTTGTATTGCTTAATGTATGGTACAAATATTTATACAATATATTGCTCGAGAAAAAAGAAGAAGGAAAAGATCTACACAATATCTTTAGCTAATTCTAAGAGATACACCAAATATTATGATAACTAAAAAAGTAAAACATAATCCTAATCGATAATAAGAGATACATCAAATGTTAGAAAAACAGAATGTAGATCTTTAGCAGATCTTCCGTAATAGAAGCCAATAGGAGTAAGAACAGAAGTTGGGATTGAGAATTCAAGCTAATGATCTGTGTTGATAAAATAACTCGAATGCAATATCAATTGATATCATCATTACATGCATGATGTGCATCATTTTGCCGACACTGTTCAAGCCATTGAATATATTTAACACAAAAAACTGGACTTTAACTCTTCTTTTAAGGTCCCAAAAGAGAGAGAGAGAGATCTATCCATGCTCGAACATTATCTCGTCAATTTCGGTAAATAATAGATCATTTACATTCGGAGCATCGGACAATTCACAATAATTTTCTTATGGCAGCCCTAGTTCCGAGCGGTTGTCCCCCCCCCAAAAAAAAAAAAAAAAGGTTGTTTTTGAAATGGGACATTTCATCTGATATTTATATTTCCAGTCGCATTGTAAAATAGGCAAATCCCTAGTCAAATACTTAGGGCGTGTTTAGTAACGATTCTGTTTCCGGGGAACATATTCTGATCAGAAATGATTCTTTTTTATTCTGTTTCTGGAAATAGATTCTAAGCATTTTAAGCCGTTTGGTAACTATCCAAAATTTCTTATTCTAGAATAGAATTGCGTTTGATACTGTGTTCATTGATTCTGTTTCAAATCAATTTTTTTTTTTTATTTTTAAATATTTTTTTTACTTTTTTCATTTCATTTCTTTTCTTTTTTTCCTTTCTCTCATATTCTTCTTCTTTGCCAGATGAGGGCCGGCGACCTCATCTGAGCGTCATTGGCCCTCGTCGGTCAAGCCTCGGCGGTGGCCAGATGGGCCTCGCCAGGGCTGGGTGAGGCTCACCTGGCCACCGGCGGGGCTGGGCGAGGCCCGCTTGGCCATCGGTGAGGCTCGCTCAGCCTCGCTAGTGGCTAGGCTTGCCTTCGGCGAGTTCGCCGAACCTTATCCTGGCCTAGCGAGCTCGCCAAACCAATTGCTGGCGACTAGCAGCGGTGGGCGGCGGATGGCAACCGCGTTGGTGGTAGATGAAAAAGAAGAAAAGGGAAGAAGAAGAAGGGAGAGAACGTATGAGAGAGGAGGAGTTTCACTTTTTTTTATTATTTTTTTTTTGTTCCAAGAACAAGAATCGATTTTTTTTTTTTTTTTTTTTCTTGATTCTACTCTAAATCTGTTTCCAAGAACAAAAATTTTACCAAATGCGATTCTGTTCTCAAATGGTTCTCGAGAACAAAAAATCAGAATTAGTTACTATTGGAATGGTT
Organism: Eucalyptus microcorys; assembly: GCA_014182515.1. Taxonomy (NCBI): domain Eukaryota; kingdom Viridiplantae; phylum Streptophyta; class Magnoliopsida; order Myrtales; family Myrtaceae; genus Eucalyptus; species Eucalyptus microcorys. The sequence goes on along the minus strand of CM024569.1, from coordinate 48,290,642 downwards.
ACCAAACAGGGCCTTACAGTGTAGCAATAGCCATTCAAGTATCGTAAATTTTGCATCACGACAAAGGGCTTTCTAGTCTTTTTATACGATGGACCCCGTTTCGGGTCGGTCCGGGTTTTTCCAATTCTTTTGGTGGGTGGGGCGGGGGGGAACTTGGACCCGACTGATTCCGAATGAAAAAAAAAAGCTCGAATCGCTAGTGGGGCCTTTTCTCTCTCTTCGTCGTCTTGTGTAACCGTCCGAAGCCCAGAAGCAGAAGGGAGAGAGTTTGTCTAACACTCCGCTCCGCTCTGATTCTGCTCCACTCAGAGCTTCATGTTGATGCCGGATCCAGAAGTAGGAAGCTTTTCGTGTTCCGACAACTGGGGATGCCGATCTATGATCTCGACGGTCGTTGGGTTAGGGCCGCCGCTTTGGCTTGATGGCGAGAATGTCCAAGACGAAAGGCTCTTGGCGGAGGAGGCCGGGAGTTTCAGGTTCGATCGTTTTGTTTTCAATGAGTTCAAGACCAGAGGTAGTTTCAACCTGACCTTTTATCTTCAGTGTTTTCTCTTGCGGCACTAGTGTTTGAAGCAGATTTCTTTCTAGGCATATCAACTTTAGTCCTGCAGTAGTTTTAAGGGGTGCTGCTGGATTTTTGCTAAAAGAGATTGCGGCACATGGGTATCAATACGATGATGGGTACTGATATTCTCTTTACTTGAATGATGTTTCCAAGCATTTTTCTGTCTTTCTATTTAAGGAATTCGACCTCGAGTCGAGTCATGTTTACATGCCGCCTTGCTGCTTGGTTAACCTCAAACCGTGGCAAAGCTAGCAGCCAAGCCCCCTCAGTTTTATGGTGCCCTCGTGCGTGCATTTTTAGTCTTGCGCAAATCTGGACCATTCAGCCGAAGGGAGTTGATCGTTATATCTTCGGCCGGATTGACTTCTTAGGTTCTGTCTGAGGTACAAGAAGGAAGCTACGAGAGGATACAGAATGGGATCGCACATTCTATAACTTATACATTTCTTGCGGGCGAAAAGAAAAGAAAATAAAAAATATAGGTTTTTTGTTTTGGCTCTAGCCCAGTAGCCCTAGGTCGTCCTCTTACTGAGTGTGCAGCCGCCATGGGTTCCTTCTTGCTTTGTTGCTTATACTATTTTACTGTTACTGCTATTCGTCCACAAATTGTCGAAGATGATGATGATGAAGATGATGAGTTGAAGTGAATTGATGCGGTCCTCAACAGCTTCAGTTCTTTGTGAATCGAAAGAAGCCGTGGACGGTTTTGAGTTGATTGAGGAAGAGATCTTAGTTGGCCTCTTTCTCATCGACACCAGCCGTAGAGCTGCTAAAACTTTCTCTCTGAGATGCTTTAAAAGCTTCGAAGAATCTAGCCTTGCAGGCACTCTAACGCAGCAGTTTCCTGTGGTGGTGGTGCACCACCTTCTTCCAGCAACTTTGCCGGCTGGTTTTTGCCTGTGCCTGTGATGGTTAATCACCCCCTTTGACTCGATCTGTTATTTCCTCTTGTCACATCCTTCAAATTGCTTGCTTTACCTCAAGAAAATGAAGAAGAGCAAGAGACGGGAGGGTAGGGTGTAATAGGATATGATTAAAATAATCATTTTCTATCTGTTACATCACTTAAATCAGCTTAACACCCCTTTCCTAATGCTACATGCCCCGGCTGCCCACAAAGGCAAAATGCACCATGCAAAGGGGAAGACCTGGAATGCAGACATTAATTATTTGCAGCAGCTATGAACAGAGGGAGGGCCTTCTAATAATCATGGCAACATATTGCTCAATAAAATTGACTCGCTGCTTCATGACATTGGCAGTGAGGAAGTTTAATACTTAACAATATGACTGCATAAGCAATACCATCGTGCAACTTCCACCAAAGGGACATACATAATGATGGCACATGGAAGTCCTCATCTGAGAGCCTATGCTCAAGGGAAATGCAATATGTACTGAGAAAGTGCACCGAAATTTTTTTACTAAATGATATGACAACTGATTATTGTTGGATAAATTAAGTCATTGCACCAAACTCTTTATATATTTGGCAATTCATACTTTAAGCATGTCATTTGTGCCGGCACATCATTTAGTAATGAATATATAACAAATACTCTGTATATCTAAAATTGCTTTGTCCATATAAAGTGAGTCTAACCCCATCCAGCATCAAACAAAACTCTGGATAAAATACCTGACACCGACTCACAATGCCTGAAAGATTATGACTATCAACTTATAGTCAACGGACAAAATCAGGACTTGAAAGCCTCCGTCCATAGAGGCAAAAGCATCTAGAACAATTCTATTGCCAAGAATCTCTGTCTTAGAGTGCATTTAATAACATTTATGTTTCTGTGAACAATTTCTGTTTCGAAATAGTTTTTTCCATTTCTGTTCCTGGAAATAACAAAGTAGATTTTTTTCCTTCTTGTTTTTGTTTCGGATCTATTCCCTGAACGCTTTTTTATTCCGAGGCATAGTAAAATTAGTTGACCTTAACTAAATGGAATTCTATTTTTTGTTTTTTGTTTTTTGTTTTTTTTTGTTTGTTTCAGGGAACAATATAACAAAAGAAAAAGAAAAATAGGATGGTTATAAAAAAAAACCCTTACTAGCCAGAGAAGATGACTTGCTATTCAAGAGCCTGAAGTATTAAACAAAAACCAAACTGAATAATCATTTTTTGGAAAATGTTCTCCAAATCTTGAGTTTTCCATAAAGCAAACGTCCTACTAATCTACAATAGTCAGCACGATTAAAACATGTAAGGTTTCTTGGTTGGAAAGTTATTTTCATGTCATCCAATTACATTCCCTATAGTATACCTCGTCTACGTGCAAATTGTTAAGAGATGAGCATTTACATGCCTTGCCCTTCAAACTTTCAAAGGTTCAAAAGAAAGAGCCAAATCACAAATGAGAACTTTTATTATCTCCTTAGCTAGCTACGATAAAGAACGGCTCATGTCGTAACGAGATTCCGCATCTTCTCGATGAAATTGTTAACGATCTTGAGGATCATTTGGGCGAGGAGTTTCAGTCGGTTTTCTTTTCTTCAATGTCCTATCGAAGTACTGTTTTGAAATAGATTTCTTTATATATGGTTTGACAAGATACAAGCTATGCATGTCTAAGTGGAGTTCATGTTGGAATTGAGTCTGCCTATGTCAGATTGCGTTTTATATTCCGGTTCTCCTTGGTGCTTGATATGATAGGGAGAAGGAGAAAAAAAGAAGAACTGCTGCAGCGTGGCCGTGTTTTCCTTAACTATTTTGGAGGCTTGCAGTTTTACTTAGACCATTATTGTTGATCATGTGTGCGAGTATTCATGGTAATCGTCAACTGATTTTAGCCCATCGAGATCGTTCCTAAGCTTGTAGGCAGCACCTCCTTCCACGGCCCTGCATTTATCCTCTCTGTCCGGATTCACTTGGATTGGACTCTGCTTTGCTAGTTTAAATCCTGGAGAGCTTTGTGTTTATCACTTGAATTGGAGATAGACATGGAGGGTTATTTGGTGAAGATATTGTTGGGGATGAGGAGGACCACTGGGGGAGTGAGGCCGACGTCTCATAGAAATATTTGATAGGATTCAATTCATTTTCATTCATTTGAGTATCTCTAGCGCTCTTTTTTTGACTTCTTTGGGGTAGGATCTGGGTCCAGAAACCATACCTTTCTCTTGATCTTCTATCATCTCCAATTTCAATTCCAATCATCCATCGTATACAATTTCCGTTCCACATAGATACTCTCCAAAAATTGGGATCTAAGTCAAGACAATAAATAGAGACACTTGGTGCCCAAACTGGCTCGCTGCACTTACTGTTTCGTCCATCCCCGCAGATAGCAATGCAGAGGAACATGCTGGGATGGTTGAAGGACCAAATTAGTTGTCCTCAGAATCCGGAAGCCCAGGAAATGCCAAAAGCCTCGTAAAACGGTGTCATTAGCAACATAGCGGGCTCCATCGTTATTTGCCCATGACCACTCTATAACTAAGGACTGGATATAAAACCAAGATGCATGTAACAGCAGAAGAATCTTTGCCCCTCCTCCCGATAACAACAAGTGCCTTCAAGGCAAAAGTGTGCTCGACTTTATGATCCATAACCGACTATTATTCTTACATTATATTAATAACCATAACCAAATTATCTCTATAATATATGGTTAGAGATCAATCACATATTGCATGTGGCAACCAAAGTGATGATGAGGTATGCGATCAATGCATCAAACTCGAACCAACCGTTTTTGGAAGGATATAGCCTATGATTGGCCACCAATTGCTTAATAGATGGATGCTTCTTGGCTAGTTGCTACTTGATGAAGCTAATTAAGGAAAATCATCCAATCATTCCTAAATCTATTATATGAATACTAATTCAGTTATAAATTTACAATTTCGTAAATTTAGTCCTAAACATTTGCACAACTCTAATGTGATCTTCTCGACCAATTTTCGTCGGAAATCATTGAGGCGGTGATCCAGATATTGGTGGCCATCCTACGTATGGTAACATTAGAGATTCATGATGAAAATTACTTAGAAATATTATATTGGAATTTCACGTAAAAGGTACATGATTAAAAGGGTGAAAATGAAAAATGAAAAAAATTGTCTAATATGTTGCCATGGTCGTTTCCCGTTCACAATCACAATTCAAATAAGCAAAGGGGCCTTAAGGGTCAAGACAAGTACTTAGTCATTTCATAGGAGAAAGTGACTAGATCTAGTTGAATATTTGAATAAGTTAAGTAAATTGTTGATCATAATGAAGCTTTGCAATGTGTTTGATTTGAAGAAACGCAATGTGTTGCGATGGGGCGAGCGATCGAACAAAATATAGACAGAAGAAGAAAAATAAATCGGACACCGGATTTATGTGGTTCAGTCGTAAAGACCTACGTCCACGGGGAGAGCAGCAGCGAATTTCACTATAGATCAAGCGATACAAGGAGATTACACACTCAAGTTACTCAAACACTCTCTCGGTGTTTCCCAAACCATAATTTAACCCCAAACCCAACTCACAGCACAAAATTACCACACGTTCAAGCTCAAAATACAATACTCTACGTACGCCTAGTTTGCGTACACACTAAATCACGTATCTCTTTAAGCTTCGCGTGACTTCGTTGATCGATGAATGTGCGGCTTCTTGGATCGTTGAACCTCTGTGGCTTCGTAGGGTTTTTGAGCGGCAAACGTACGTTCAGCGGCTCCCTTTTTATCTTCGGCTTGTACGTGCAGCAGCAAAGCAAACCTCTCTGATTCCCTTTTATATATGTGTGTGTGCCCAAGGTCAAAAGTTTGACCTTGGGCCCCACCTTCCTTTTTGGTTCCACGTACAAATCCAAGTCCATGTTTGGACTTTCCTATTTCAGGCCAAACTTCCAAATACACCAATCTTTCTTTATTTCAATTTATTTCAAAATTCGGCTTTTCGCTTCGGGCTTAAACTCAAGACATATTTAACAATCTCCACCTTGGCTCGACGTTTGAGCCAAATTACAATCGCTTCAAAAAAAAAAAGTTCAAATTCTACTGCTACTTTCCCATAGCCCCCAATAGGCTCAACCGCCACAGATATTATCCAAGTCCAAGCCTCGCTTGAACTTTGCCATAACTGAGGACCTCATCAGAATACCAACCCCACATGCACCTTTAACAGCTTCATAAGGATTTTCTGACACAATCTCCTCAACCGCAGACAAAGTAAAACCATTGCTACATCCATATCTATCAGGAGATCGAATACGTACCTTGTAAATTTCAGCAGTTACAGCAACTGTTGCTCTATAAGCTCCACCTCGCTACAAACACCATCTGTGTCGATTACTTTGCTAGTACCTGTACTCGCTACCTCAGGAGTTTCTGGTTGCAACTCCACCTCAAGCTGAACACCGTCCAGATCCGTATTAACACTGCCACAAACACTCCTAGCCAGAAGTATTGGAGACTCATCAAGGGTAACTTCTCTGCTGTTAACAGGTGAATTTATATCTAGGCACCACAATAGATCACCCCGCTCACCTTGTGCATAGCCATGGAATATGCACCTTGCCCTCCAATCAAGCTTACCATCACTTACTTGAAAATAACATGGGCAACCAAACATTCTAAGAATAGAATAATCAGCAACGTTACCTGACAACACTTCTTCAGGAGTCTGCCATTCAATAGCAGTTGATGGGGATCTATTCACCAAGCAGCTTACCGTACTTAACACATCAACCAGGACTCTCCTAGCCATACCAGCACTAGAGATAATTTTTCGGGCCATCTCTAGTAATGTTCTGCTCATCAATTTTGCAAATTGTTGTGATTTACCGGCACTAGTGCGATGTTTCACTATGCCCTCTTTCATGCAGAATTTATTTGCTAGCTTTGAGCAAAACTCCATGCTATTATCAGTCTGCACATGCTTGATCGACTTACCAGTCTCCGTCTCGATCAAAGCTCTTGACTGCAAGATCTTGACACCAGCATCAAACTTGTGCCTTGGCAAAAACACCCAGGTCTTCCTCGAACAGTCAAAAGACTCTCGAACAGATGCATCCGACATCTCCGGGGCGAAACTTGTCATTGTCTCACCTTGAAGTTTATACAGGCCATCATGCTTGATTCCTTTCATTATCACCAGGGCACCTCGTACAATCTTCAGAACTCCACCTTTTGAAGAATACTTGCAACCAGCTGAATCTAGAGCACCCAAGGAAATTAAATTCTTTTTCAATTCTGGAACATGCCTCACTCCAGTCAATGTCCTCACCATACCATCATGCATTCTGATTTTAACATCACCAACACCCACAACATCGCACTCAGCGTTGTTCCCTAACTGGACTTTACCACTACCCGTGCACTGATAAGTGATAAACCAATTTCTATTTGGTGTGACATGAAAAGAACAACCAGAATCCATAATCCATCCATCAAGCGATGAAGCATTAGTGATAGACAAGACATAATCGGCATTATCTGCTACAGCTGCAACATTATCTGCAGAATCAACCATAATTCCCTTATCCTTCTCATTCTTCAACTTAAGGCAATCTCTTCTAAGATGCCCCCTCTTGCCACAGTTCCAACAGACAACATTAGCAGTCCTAGATTGACTACGTTTGTTCATATTAGTACTACCATTACCCATACATGTTACAGATCTTCCTCTATTTTCACCTACTAGAGCAGTAGATACAGATTCGCCAGATTCTCTTCTACGAATATCCTCGCTCAGAATCAAATCTCGAACCCCATCAAACTTCAAACTTGTTGACCCAGAGGAATTACTAACAGCAGTAACGGTAGTATTCCAACTATCAGGTAATGAGGATAATAGAATCAAAGCACGTACCTCATCTTCAAAATCAATCTCAACTGAACTCAATTGACTAACAATCACATTGAATTCATTGATATGATCTGCAACTGACGCACCTTCTTTCATCTTCAAGTTAAATAGACGTCGCATCAAACAGACCTTGTTGATCGCAGAGGGCTTCTCGTACATATCCGATGTGGGGCTTGCATCAAATCAGCAAAGTGGTCTTCTCCTTCAGGATGTTAAACGTGACGTTACGAGCCAACGTCAGTCGAATAACACCCATAGCTCGTCTATCCAGCAAATCCCAATCAACTTGCTTCATCATCTCTGGTTTCTCCCCAAATAAAGGCAAGTGCAGATTCATCTGGTAAAGATAATATTCAATCTGCATCTTCCAGAAACTAAAATCATTCCCATCAAATCTGTTAATTCTCACTTTTACTTCTTCGGTCGCCATCGATTCGCTTCAACTCAGCCGAACCTGGCTTTGATACCACTTGTTGCGATGGGGCGAGCGATCGAACAAAATATAGACAGAAGAAGAAAAATAAATCGGACATCGAATTTACGTGGTTCAGTCGTAAAGACCTACGTCCACGGGGAGAGCAGCAGCGAATTTCACTATAGATCAAGTGATACAAGGAGATTACACACTCAAGTTACTCAAACACTCTCTCGGTGTTTCCCAAACCCTAATTTAACCCCAAACCCAACTCACGGCACAAAATTACCACACGTTCAAGCTCAAAATACAATATTCTACATACGCCTAGTTTGCGTACACACTAAATCGCGTATCTCTTTAAGCTTCGCATGACTTCGTTGATCGATGAATGTGCGGCTTCTTGGATCGTTGAACCTCTGCGGCTTCGTAGGGTTTTTGAGCGGCAAACGTACATTCAGCGGCTCCCTTTTTATCTTCGGCTTGTACGTGCAGCAGCAAAGCAAACCTCTCTGATTCCCTTTTATATGTGTGTGTGTGCCCAAGGTCAAAAGTTTGACCTTGGGCCCTACCTTCCTTTTTGGTTCCACGTCCAAATCCAAGTCCATGTTTGGAATTTCCTATTTCAGGCCAAACTTCCAAATACACCAATCTTTCTTTATTTCAATTTATTTCAAAATTCGGCTTTTCGCTTCGGGCTTAAACTCGAGACATATTTAACACAATGGACAAATGAAATATGGAATCGGATAAATACCTCGTCAGGCTATAATAAAAGAGAATAATGTGAGTATGCAAAAAAAAAAAAAAAAAAAAAAAGATCACTGACCATAATATAAGTATGAGAAGAATCGATCATGCTCAACTAATTCACTGGCCATAAACAATGGACTCAACACTGAAGTCATGATTTCGTTACAATCCCCATCCCACGTCCCATGCGTAGTATTATTCATGTCGACATTTCATCTTACATTACAAGCATATCTTAAATTAGGAAAAGATTATGAGGTACACAAGACGAACGTGCACGCAATGTGTACTTATCAACTTTAATTTTTGATGACTTTACGCAAGACTTCACACGATTTAAAGCACTTGTCTAAATCAGAGTCGGACAGTGGCCCTCCTTCTCAGGTTCCAAAGTTTCTTTGTTGCTAAAATCGAAAGATTTCAATACGATGTCCCTCAAATCTAGTCAAATTTTTTTCTTTAGATGCTATTCTTGGAACACAAAACTCTCCAAAGCTAGTGATGGAGCAACACCCACTATGACAAAGTGCTTCGTCTAAACCTTACTCCATGCGGCATTACTTAATCGGCAAATGATTAGGGTCATAGAAAACGATAAGCGACCAGAGAGAGAGAGACAGATGATTCAGAAGACGATCGCCACTTCGACTTGCGCATGCGCACTGCAACACCAGTTGCCATTTCTACGTTCAAATCCACCAACATCTCTGTCTCTGTCTCTGTCTCTGTCTCCATCCCTCACGAAAGCTACATTCATCCCTAGAGAAAGAGAAGTCGAGAGAGAGAGAGAACGAGAAAGGGACGCGGACGCACGCAAAACCCTCATCATGAAACACCCACAGTCGGCAAACCCCAAGTCCACCGTCTTCAAGTGCTTCCTCCTCTCCCTCCTCCTCTCCCTCCCCTTCCTTCTCCTCCGCCACCACCTCCGCCCCCATCCGCCCTACCCTCCTCCCCTATCCTCCTCCTCCTCCTCCGGCGACCTCAGGATCAGACCCGGGTACACCTCCTACGAGGCCTACATCCAGCGCCAGCTCAACAAGACCCTCAACCCGAGGCTCCGCCGCGTCTGGACCACCCGCGACTGGGACCGCAAGGTCTCCGCCTTCGCCCGCTTCTTCTCCGACCTCCAGCGCCGCCGCCTCCTCTCCAACTCCTCCCGCGCCCTCTGCGTCGGCGCCCGCGTCGGCCAGGAGGTCGAGGCCCTCCGCCGCGTCGGCGTGGCCGACTCCGTCGGCATCGACCTCGTCCCCGCCCCGCCCCTCGTGGTGGAGGGCGACTTCCACCGGCAGCCCTTCGCCGACGGGGAGTTCGACTTCGAGTTCTCGAACGTGTTCGACCACTCGCTGTACCCGGGCCGCTTCGTCGGGGAGATCGAGCGGACGCTGAGGCCCGGCGGGGTGTGCGCGCTCCATGTGGCCCTGGCGCGGCGCGCCGACAAGTACTCCGCGAACGACCTGCTCAGCGTGGAGCCGCTGGTGCAGCTGTTCAAGGGGTCGGAGCTGGTGCATGTCCGCAAGGTCGACGGGTTCGGGTTGGACACCGAGGTCGTTTTCAGGAAGAAGATTCGCCAACCGCTTTTGTAATTTCTTTTCTTCCTTTTCCGTTCCTTAAAAAAGAGTTTTCTGTGTAATATTCTGTAATCTCGTGACCTTTTTTATCTTATAAAGAAACGAGAAATTCTTTAATTATTGTTTTGTTTTATATTATCGAAGTAGTAAATCCAATCTCCTCAGTTAGCTTCTTCATCGACATGCATGCACACTTTAATGAATAAAGTTAGAGTACTATATACTACTAATTAGAATTTTCTAGTTGCATAACATCGTGTGAATTTATATGACTTTCTTTTCTAATTTCAAAACGATAAGATATCCCACGAAAGGACATTTGTCACTTACAATAAGGTAGGCCCTAATAAGGGAAATACCAAATCTAATATAAAATAAGCACGCATTAAACGTCAAGAGAATTATGTATCCCAAGTTGTATCGACTTAATTTTGAAGGTTAAAATGTACGAGTTACTAATGTGATAACACTTTCCACCGCACTACAGCAGACTGTTAGTTTTTTTTTTAACAAGTATCCGTATTTAATTACTCAGCGAAAAACGGCACCCAAATTTAATTAAAGAAAAGATTTATTGAATAGATTTTGCTTTACACAATATGTCTAGATATTACAATTTCTTTTCATTTTAACATGTTAGACAAGAACCTAGGAAATGCTTTCGACATTAATAAGCGGGACATTTCGGGCGTATTTAGGTAGATTTTACTGACGAATCTTTTATAGTACACCAAAGTTGACTCATAGGAAAAGTAAAATAAAAATAATAATAATAATAATAATAAAACTTAAGCTGAAGCAATCAAGCTCAATTTTTGAGTTCATTAGAACAGTTTAATTCACAGGTTTTCCAAACACGTTTCTTGAAACATTGAACATATGAATTGCCGTGTTAGTCAGGTCTCTCCTGTTCAGATAGCATTGTTTCTCCCACATTTAAGTGCTTAAATTGGCAAATCGACAACAAATTAAGTTAAATAGACAAGGCCTGTCATTGTCATAAAAATCATTCCCTACGCACTATAAACAAAACATCGAAGTGTCCCCATATATATATGTGCGCGCGCGCCCCGATAAATCTCAATATTCGCTTAATTTTATGAGATGTTGGATTGATAGATGATGTGGTAATTTTCATTTCATAAACATAGTTTTTCGGCTTGATTATTGGGTTCACCAGAGAAACATTTTTTACCCCCGGTAACAGTGAGATGGTAAATGAGAGAAATAGCTAGATCATATTTGAAAGAAAAGACAGAGAATATAAAAAAGAAAAAAGAAAAAAGATAATCATTACTAAGATGAATATAAAATCTTTGAGGGCCTAAATGACATGTTATAAGCTAATCACGCTTACTTTGAGTAAGATTAACGTAAAAGGGAGAGAGATACTAAGACCAATGTGATGGAAAATGAAACCACCTAAGTTCTCGTGCCTTCCTGTGTAATTACCTCGGAACAAAACAAAAATGGGATCTTCCACAAAAGTAGAATCACTGGCCTTGGCAAATTTTGCAGTGAAGTGAAAATCTGCTAGCTTTCGTTGGTGAGATTCAGGGCATGTTTGTATTGCGCAAAACTCAAAATTTGGAGAATATTTTTCAAATTAATGATTGGCTACATCATTTAGAAACATTAATCAATGAAAATATGTTCCTTATGATGCTTAATTATTTTCGTGGTGGGTGATGAAAAACATTTTCTTTCATTCATTTCCATAAGTGATACAAGTAATTATTTTTCAGAAAATATTTTCTAAAGTTTGAATTTTTTTTTTTTTGTGAAACAAATACACCTTTAATGAGAGTTATATCATTATGCATGTATAGCTCAAATTGAAGAGACGAGAGACGTGAGAATTACCCATAGATAATGTTGCAAAATAACCTCCTCCACTATCAACCGGTTACAACTTATTATGTTGCTATAAATTTTGTAATTTTCTTGGTGCTACTTATGTATTATGTTTGTGATGGGATTATAAAACATATGATCTGATTACAGTGTGTTGTCATGTCAATAATATAGACATTGCACGATATAGGTTTTTTTCCTAAGCTAGAATAATAGATCCGTATCTATCTATCATAGAGTTTCTATGACATACCATGTTACTTTCAAAACCATTTTAAGCACCTATCAAAGACCTGTCAACCTGAAAATCTATACAAAATCCTACATAACCCGTGAACATGTTAATTGTAAAATTGGAGAATTATATGAATTAGGGTTTATATGTAGCTTAAGTACCTTGTCTGTTTGATGTGCTATCAATACATTCGATCATATGGCCGTGGCTCATCATTGAATTACATATTTTACACTGAATGTCCAGAATAAAAACCCCTTATTATTAGCATGGATCAACTTCCACGTTGTATCATGTGAAGCATATCGACTAGTCCGATGGTGCATTAATTGAGCCAAATGATTCATAAGAGTACACAACTCACATTCAACTCTCTCATTACACAATAATCATAAACTCTAAATGTGTATGCAGCTTGAATTAAAGTTTAATTAAGCTAGTTGATTGGAAATGAAAAAAGTCTGATGACGCCCTTCATTTGGTTGTGCTAACCTTCTCAAGTCTGAAGGATAAGAACTCGATAGTGGAAGATACACATAGAATAGTGAACCCTATCGTTTCATGATCTTGAGTCAATCGGTTTCAATAAAGTGATTGAGAGTTATGAAGGGAAATTCATCGGTGTCTGATTTTTTTTTTTTTAAAGAAAAATGTAAACATTATAACAATGTTCTCCCGCGAATTTATGAGTGTTTAGTAAAGAGCAAAAGAAAGGACGAAAGAAAGGGGCACAAGAATTCTAACCATATCATCACAATACCTAAATGATATATGATTTTTCTCATATATTTACCTAAAGCTTAATATCGATCCCTTGTATCTTGCACTTCAGACTGATGCTTTTTGAGAACATTACCAAATAACTGCAACGAATTGCATTGTTCTATCAAGTTCACATGATTGAACTATAATAATAAATATGATATAGACTTTGACACTGTTGCAAGGTCCTTTTAGATCCAAATAATGTCAAACCTACTAAATAGCTGGAACGTTAAGCGATGCACAAACTTTTATCCGTCGTTGAATTTGATTAACTTCTTATTACTACTTATAGTCCATCACATTGTTTACCATGTCAAATTTGTATATAGCTATAATCCTGATATAGCTACAATCCTAAAAGAAATTAGTAAGAAAGTGAAGACTTTTGCGATAGATATTAACAAATTACCGAAAAAAGAAGGCACAAAACTGGAGGAAAATCGAAACGTACGCTTTGGTGGAGGCATACAAGGTCAGAAGAGGAAACGAAGGGATACACACGGAGGAACCAGAACCACCGTTCAAGATCGCTCCTCTCTTCCTCTTCAACATTCCATCGATCACTCCCTTCGTCGCCCACAACGCTGCGTTGACGTTCACTCTCAACATGCTCTCCATCAACTCTCGATCCACCTCGTGAAAGCACCTCGGGTTACGGATAAGCCGACCCCGCGTTGTTGACGAGCAACGCGATGTCGAACCCTTCCGTGGCTCCTGCAATGGCTGCCGCTATCTCCTTCCGCTCAGCTTCGTGAGGTCCGCGACCCCAGTCTTGACCTGGACAAACTATCTCATGCGTCGGATATACCATCACTCGGGAATTCACGCGAATTTTTAACGTGAATGGCATATGAAGTGCTAACTATGTGATGGACCTCGGTGGTTGCTCCGAATCTATCCCTCAGCTCACTCGAGGTGGCTTCGAGTTTGTTGGGGTTCAAGCCAATGAGCCCAAGGTTTGTTGAAAAATAGATCACTATCATTCTCAGTATATCTTTTTTCTTCACAAGGCTATATATATATACACATACAAGTACTGCTAGGGTAACAATCGCCTAGTAAACTATTTGCTTTATATATGCATTACCCCCACAAATCAACTCATGCAAATATAAATATTTTCTTCCTATACATATCACTCCTACAAATCAGCTCATGCCAACACTCCTCCTCAAGTTGGTGCATAAATGTCGCTAATGCCCAACTTGTCAAGTGAGCTGTAGAAGGCTCTGCTTGAGACTGCCTTCGTCAATATATCTGCTAGCTGATCTTTAGACCTCACAAACGGGAATTGAACTATCTTTGCATCCAAATTCTGCTTAATAAAATGACGATCAACCTCAATGTGTTTGGTCCGATCATGCTGCACAGGATTATGTGATATGTCAATAGCTGCTTTGTTATCACAAAAGAGCTTCATCTCGGATCTAGGAGGAAATCTCAATTCAGACATCAGCTTTTTAAGCCACAAAAGCTCACATAGCCCTTTGGCCATCCCTCTGAACTCTGCCTCTGCACTCGACAAAGCCACCACTTTCTGTTTCTTACTTCTCCAAGTGACCAGATTCCCCCCAACAAATGTAAAATATCCTGAAGTTGACCTCCTGTCGTACACACTCCCTGCCCAGTCTACGTCCGTGTAACCTTCAATTCCAAGATGACCATTCCTCAGGAATTTTAACCCTCTCCCTGGAGATGCTTTCAAATACCGAATTATTCTCACCACAGCATTCATATGGTCTTCACTAGGAGCATGCGTGAATTGACTTACGATACTTACCGCATATGAAATGTCTAGATGCGTATGCGATAAGTAGATTAACTTCCCCACTAACCTTTGGGTATCTCTCCTTGTTTGTTGGTACTTGATTGGGATACTCTCCAAGTTTATGATTTTCCACGATTGGGGTATCCGCTGGCTTACAATCTAGCATCCCTACTTTTGCCAACAAATCTAGTACATACTTCCTTTGAGATAGGAATATTCCCCCTTTTGATCTTGATACCTCTATTCCAAAAAATACCTTAGTTCTCCCAAGTTTTTCATCTCGAACTCTTCAGACAGCCTCCTTTGGAGTGAGGCGATTTCTTTCACGTTATCCCCTGTAATGATTATATCGTCAACATAGATAATCAATGCAGTTATCTTCCCTTCTTGTCGTTGAAGAAACAAGGTGTGATCCGACTCACTCTATCTGTACCCACACTTCTTCATTGCCACACTGAACCGACCAAACCAAGCCCTTGGTGATTGCTTCAAACTATACAAGGACCTTTTCAATTTGCAGACCACATCTGGATGTGAGGAAGACTTGCATCCTGGTGGTACATCCATATAAATTTCCTCCTCCAAGTCACCATGGAGGAATGCGTTCTTCACATCAAACTGATGTAGTGGCCAGTCTAAATTAACTGCAAGAGACACCAAAACTCGAACAGTATTAAGTTTTGCAACAGGAGAGAAAGTCTCTTGGTAGTCAATTCCATACGTTTGCGTGTACCCCTTTGCTACCAATCTTGCCTTATATCTTTCGATGGACCCATCCGCCTTATATTTGACAGAAAACACCCATTTACATCCCACTGTTTTCTTTCCCTCAGGTAAGTCCATCAATTCCCACGTTCTATTTTTTTGCAATGCCTTCATCTCTTCTTCCATAGCCTGAACCCACTGCGGATCCTCCAAAGCTTTCTGTACTCCATTTGGAATTTGAACTGAAGATACAACCAACACGAACTACTTCAATGGTTTAGATAACCTTCCTGTTGAGACATAATTTGCAATGGAATATTTCGATCTCCTTTCTCCAGCATCTGGTGAGTATCAATTTGGGGGCTTTCCCCGATTATGCCTAACAGGTAATTTATATTCCACTGACATATTAGATTCATCAAACAAACCAGAAGCAGTAGAGGAGATTACCTTAGGAAAATCCTCACAAACTTGGTCGGGTATTGGAGGGGAAGGGGGCTGTTCAACTTGTTCACGTGTGGGTATTTCACCCTTTGTCGGATCCTGTGAAGCTTCTGTAGCTACACCTGTCGCAAATTCACCAACACTAGCACCATCTATCACCTGCTCAACAATTCCACCATTAACATCAGTCATGCCAACACCACCCATGGTTGCTCCAACATCAGTCAGAGCCTGCCTAGCCCCGTTATCACCAGTGTTGGAGCTATCATTGACACTACTACCACCCCCAACAACCGCGTCTCTTCCCTCGGGTATAACCCCAGTAATAATCTCCCACCAATTCTCCCTTTCTAGCCAATTCTCCCCCTGAAAGGTAGAATTGGTACTCGGGTAAAAGAACTCTCCTTCGACAAATGTGACATCCATAGTCACATAAGTTTTTTTAGTAGATGGGTTGTAGCATTGATAGCCCTTTTGATGAGTACCATACCCCAAGAACACACACCGTAAAGCACATGGATCAAGTTTGGTACGTTGGTTCTTCGGAATGTGAACAAACGCAACACATCCAAACACACGAGGAGGAATTGTCAGGACTGATGGCAATGGGATAAATGCAGAGAGTGCTTATAGAGACGTACGAAAATCTAGCACTTTCAAGGGCATTCGGTTGAGAAGATGCACCGCCGTGGCAACAGCATTATCCCAAAGATGGGAAGGAACATGTCCATCAATTAAGAGGGTTCGAGCGGTCTCAAGAATATGGCGATTCTTCCTTTCGGCCACTCCATTCTGTTGTGGAGTTTGTGTACACGAGGTCTCATGAATGAGACCATGTTGCTGAAAGTACTCCTTGAGATGTCGATTCACATACTCTCAGCCATTATCACTTCGAAGAACTTGTAGCTTAGCATCAAACTGTGTTTGAACCATCTTGTGAAATACTTTAAACACATTAACCACTTCATCCTTAGTTTTCATTAAGTAAAGCCAAGTCATACGCGTGCAATCATCAACGAATATAACAAACCACCGACAACCCGAGATAGCAGTAATAGGAGTAGCACCCCACACATCAGAGTGAACTAACGAAAAAGGCACGTTATTCTTACTCAAACTTATGGGAAAGGAAACATGGTAGCTCTTAGCCAAAATGCAAGTCTGACAATGGAAATCCAACTCTTTTAGATCCAAAAATAATTCAGGAAATAGCTTTTTCATATAGCCAAATGAAGGATGTCCCAATTGTTGATGCCAAAGCCAAATCTGTTTTTCTTTATTGCTAGGTGAACCCTGGACTTGATGCACACTTCCAAACTTGAGATCATTCAAGTAATACAGCCCTGCCCCCCCGTTTAGTACCACATCCAATGATCTCATTCGTGAGGATATCCTGGAAAAGACAGAATTGAGGATACATTAGAACAATACAATTCAAATCTTCAGCAAGCTGTCCAACAGAAATTAATTTCGTGGTCAATGACGGGACAAGTAAGGTGTTAGACAATGACAATTGAGGGGAAACTGCAACCATACCAGCCCCTGTCACTGGGTATGTATTCCCATTTGCATTTGAGATACTGCATCGTCTTGGTTCTGTAATGCTCACAAAATCATCTGGACTAAAGGTCATATGCTCCGTAGCCCCCGAATCGATAACCCATCCATCACAACTATTGTGATTAGGGACAACCAGCGCACAACCACAATTACCTTGGATATTACCTGAATTGGACGTAGCCGGTTGGTCTTGAATTTCAACTTTGGGCGCCAAAGACAACTGAGGTTCCATCTTAGCAAAAAAAACTTTTCCTTTTCCACTGTTAGTACCCCCGTCGGCTTGTTTTCATGCCTTCAATTCCTTCCACCACTCTGGATAGCCATGGAGCTTAAAGCATGTCTCTCGAGTATGCTTAGCATTCCAACAATGTGAGCATCCTCCAGATGAAATTGTAGTTCGTGAACCGTTATTCGTCCGCCCACCCCCTTGCGTAGCTCCTGATTTATTCATTTGTAGAGTTGGCATTACTGGTGATTCTCGGACACCTGTCTTGCTTCCCCGTGCCACCATGGCAGCAGACCCAAACGTGGAATCAATATGGGTGAGCATCACTGATTGTCTCGTATCCTCCCTACGAACCTGTGCATATGCTTGCTTGACAGTTGGGAATGGTTGCATTTGGAGAACATCCGCTCTCACTTTGTCTAGACGATCGTCCAACCCATCAAGGAAGACATACACCCAGTCTTCCTGAATGGCAAGACTGTACCGCTCAATATCAGCTTGGCATGTCATTGGGTTTGGACAACGGAAGTCGATCTCCCTCCACAAACCCTGAAGATTATTGTAATAAGCCTCAATTGTCTCTCCACCTTGTCTCATCCGAGTCACTCACCTCTTCAAGTCATAAACTTGGGAGGCATCACTTCCATCAAAGAAGGTTGTTGCAACAGAGTCCCATACCATCTTCACATTTGGGAAGCGAATAAAATTTCCTATTAATGCAGGATCCATCGAGTTGATTAGCCACCCCTTCACAATCGCATCCTCAGTCTTCCACTTTCGAAATTGAGGATCGGTAAGTGAGGGCTGAGGGAGATCACCATTAATATAACCCAACTTGTCTTTACCGGAGATGAACATCTCCACCACTTGAGACCATAATCCATAATTTGATCCATCCAATTTGACTAAGATTTGTGCAGTGGATGGCTCCTGGGATTGTGTTGATACCTGTGTCAAACTCTGAGTCAAAATCTGTGTTAGCTTCATCGTAAGATTCTCTAGAAGAGAAGCAGTTGTTGAGTTCTCCCTTTGGTCTTGATGAGGCACCTCATCAGTTGGCTTTGTCATGGTTGCCAATCACAATTCCTTCGGAAAGGAATTTCTGGTCAGGTCAGATTAGTGCAACAGCAGCACAAGTCAATGCTGTGGCAGTGATTTGATTTGGTCGAAAGAGTGGAGAAAACTAGGGTTCCTGCTCTGATACCATGTTGAAAAATAGATCACTATCATTCTCAGTATATCTTTTTTCTTTACGAGGCTATATATATATACACATATAAGTACTGCTAGGGTAACAATCGCCTATTAGGTAAACTATTCGCTTTCTATATGCATTACCCCCACAAATCAACTCACGCAAATATAAATATTTTCTTCCTATACATATCACTCCTACAAATCAGCTCACACCAACAAGGTTGAGGCCCTTGGAGGCGAGCTCGAAGACTAGGGCTTTCCTAATGCCGTCGGTGGTGTCGGTGACAACGGCCCACGAGCCGTAGTCCTGCAAGTCCTTCAGCTTCCTCAGGAAGTGGCGTGCAGCCATCGGGCGAAGGCGAGCAGGTTCTTGAAGAGCGAGATGAAGCATAGTACGGTGGCCGTGGCGATCAAGAAGTCCGCAAGTATCATCGCTTTGTGCGGAGTGTGGTTTCACCAGATAAAGTAGTGGTGGCAATTGCTAAACATTTATAGACGTGTCTCTCACCTCACTGCTCTGCACAACTCCACGACGTACCATATCTCCTCGCCCGTCCGAAAGATAGTTTTGTACCCGGATATTCCTATTGTAAATTGTCAGAGTATAAATTATTTTCTCGCAGTGATCTATATATATTATTTTGTTGATATGTGCATGATGAGATGCAATAAAGACACCGGTTTGTCTTAATGTGATGTGATGTCATGTGATTGAGAGGGCTTTGAGTAGTCATATTTTAAATGAAGTATAAATAGGATGATTTTAGAAGATAGCCAACTGCTAATAATAGAACGTTTCAAAAAAGAATGCTCTTCATTTTTCTATCACACTCCATAAAAAAAGAACGAACAAAAGGAAATTTCATTTCTATTTTAAAAAAACAATTAACATTAATGCTGAAGAACGTGAATACTTTTTTTGTGATTGTACTCGGACCATCGTGAAATCATATCGTCCATTGTTCACTTATGATTTAACATATGTTCTTAGGTAATTCATTTATTACACAATAAAAATGTTATTTGTTTCTTCCGCTATCTTTCATCCCTCATTGGTCTCAGAGCCTGTGGTATGATATTTATCTTGTTTTTTTGTCAAATTTTCTCACAAACTGTTTGATATGGGGATTAAGAGGATGAATTTCATATTGTTTGAATGTTCATTGATTGGAAAATGCAACATGAATCATTGAAAATGAACCAAAGCAATGAATGGCTTTGGAGGTCGTGGATGACCATCTTTGTTTTGGTCATTTTTTGAAATATTTTTTTGGCCAAATTCAATTTTTGAATATATGAAATGAAAGTATTTGTCAAGACGATCATAATGGTGGGTGACATGCCACCGGACGATGCCAAACACGCCTACACGTGCCAGAAGCCGTTGTGTGTAAGCGCTAGCCACACATTGAGAATGCCCAGCACATGAGCGCCACACATGCGTTGGCAAATCAATGTGGGCTAACATCAACGATGACATAACCAACGGTCAGTAACTGACCTCTTGACCGGCGACCTGACTGACCGGAGATCCAATTTGACTTGGATGAAGACCTAACTCGAAGACTCGACCAGGTTAATCGATCAGGCAGTCGAATCAATTGGACAAGCCAGAAGCCATATTGGCTTGCCATTGCATGCACCACATGCGCCAAGCACTCAAACAGCATGTGTAAGCATGTGGGAGTCCAATCGGCACATAGTTAGTGTGTTTGGTTCGTATGAATGTGCTCTACATTGTGATGTATTTATTTTACATGTCTGAATCTTTTAAAGGTGTAAAAATGCATACAAAACCCTAAATACGCATAATTTTTGGGGTATAAGCAAATTGTTTATTCCTTCAAACTTGTATTTCTCTATGGTTTTGGAAATACAGAAGTTAGTCTACATGTAAATGACCACATATATGTCGTATAGAGCTTGACTTGATGATAGCATGTATATGCTTTAATATGCTTGCAATTTCCTAGTTCCGAATAAAGTCAAACAATGGCTGTAGATCATTGATCTTTTCACTGCATCATGAATTCTGCTTTCGATTATAGTTGTTGTATGAATGTTTGTACGTTTATTCACATTGTGCTATATTTTTTGATATAAATAGAAAATGTAGAAATTACATGAAGTCATATAATTATTTTCTTTTAGTGAAAGTTATAAGTTGGTAGAATTCAAATGAGTCCTTACATAGAACTTGACATTTGCACAAATTAAACTAATTAATGATAGTAAAATAATCATACACAAAAGCTTATTGGGAACATAGTGAATTTTCGTTTCTGTACCTTTTATTGAATTAGCATTAATTTAGTTTGTTTTTCATGCAAATTAAATATGTATTAATGTGGAAAATGTGCTAATATTGATTCTGCATTTATTATGTCAATGCAATTGTAGCAATTGATTATGTTTTTGGCATCAAAGACCATTGTGACCGACTTCAATAAGGGTGAAAAGATGAATGGTTATAATTATGATATTTTGCATTAAAAGGTTCGGTACATCTTTAATGAGTATGAGGTTTTGGAAACTCTCAACCGCACCATAGATAAACTTGAGCATGGAACCTCAGTTCAACACAGAAGAGATCAAGAAATTTATAAAGTTTGGAAAAAGAAAAATAGCATTGTTTGCATCACATTACTGAGTTGTATGTAGGATGATATCATATATGAATTTGAAGGTTATGATAAAATTTAAGTAATGTGGACTGCCTTGAAAGATAAGATTAGGAATATATCTGCCATAAAGTTGAGGAGACTCATCATTAAGTTTGACACATACCAAAAGTAGTCGGGATCAGTACACTAATGGTGCCATAAGTTGTGTACGGCGCTCACTTTGGTGCCAAAAGTTTCCATCGGATCACTTAGGCCTAGAATTTTTGGTTGTCTCTAGGCTCTGAACTAAAGGGCTGAGTGGTTTTCTGCTAAAAGGCAATCCCTGAAGGGTTCGAACAGGAGTTGTTCACCCACTGTGGGATGCATACTTGCAGAAAATTTACTCTCCTTCCCTGGTTTTAAGTCTAGGTCCATTCATGGTATCAGAGCCATGGTTTCGTTTTTAATATTATCCATTCCATGCGCTTGGTAGGTGAATCCAGTGCTGAGAAGATCTCTTCTCATCATGTCTACAGAACCAGAAATCCTCGAAGCACCTGTTTCTCTTGCTCCATCTTCCTCATACTCAACCCCTCCAGAGTTTCGTGTGTCCAATGCCTCTAAGATAGACTATCTTTATGAAGTCTCTCTTAGTGATGAAACCAAGATTTCTGAAACCCAACTTCCTCTCATGAACCCTTATTCTCGCTTTTGCCAAACCCAACTCATCATTTTCACCTATCCGCTCCATCCGCCAGCTTATTCACCAAACCCCAAAGCAAGTAAAGGAATACGTCCAGTCCTCCAAATTCGACCAGCATCCCATTCCTCGCCACCGAAAAGGAGTACTTCGTTACTCTTCAAATCCCTCCAGAATTTCCCGACAATGGGCTCAACAAGGATACACTCATGTCCATTATGGAGATGTCCGACTTGCTCTTACCTTTCATGGCCGAAAGGGTTTGCCAGTTGTGGCAAGAATCGCACCGTTAGATACCAGATTTTTACAATACCAAAGCATGCTTGCATCGGTCTGTTCAAACTACTTTAAATGCTGGAATGTCTTTGTTACTCGTATCCAAACTTCAACATTGCTCTTTCGGACCCCCCATTTTTCTTTCTTAAAAGTCCAAGTCCAACTTACTGGAGCCCCTCAAACTGCTGACTTTGTAGTTGCAACCCTACATTACCAGATGGTTTATCGAGTGCAAAATCATGCTCTTGACCTCAACTTCAATAATGGTAATGAAGATGCGTTGTTTATCTCAATGCAGAATGATCAGGCATCCTGCATCCATGTTCCTAGACAGATCCCCAAGGATACATTGGCCAAGCTCCTTCCGAGAGACTTGGATCACCAACTATGAAAAGCTACACCAAAGCATAACAAGCCTTTCCAAATCCACGGACTCGGAGTTCGTACGAAAAAAAAGATGGAACTGTTTCCATCAAATTTGGCAAGGAAAAGGAAGAAAGTCCTTCTATCTTCCAGGACCCTCTTCATGATTGAACCATGTGTTCCTTAGTCAATTTCCGAGCCAGATCCAAAAAAGCTTGTTCGACATTTCAATAGTGATGGACATCCTGTCCATTACTACAAAGACAACTATGGTCATTATTTTTGGGATCCTTTTTCCCAATGTTCTTATTGCACAAACTCCCCTGACGAGGTAGATCCTTTTGCAAGATCTCCACCTCGAAGAAAGAAACCCAAGGATAAGGTGTACCAAAGATACTTAAACGGAGATCCCTCCATAGATACTCTTGGTGAGTGTGATAAATACCAGTTCATGGTTTCTTATGCACCACCTCCACCACCAGAATTCAGAACTACGACCCAAGTTTCACCAGATCCACCAAAATCTCCTCCCCCATCTCCTCCTCAGAAAAGACAAGCTCTTTCCCCGTTCTATAAGCCAATCTTAAAATGGGCTAAGAAACATTCTTACCCACTTGAGGCTCCAGCAGAAACACCTCCCACTTCTTCTATCACTATGTTCCAAGAAACCGACTTTCCCCCTCTTGTCAGAGAAAGTTCTAAACTTTCGTTCCCTGCCGCAAAAGAGTTCATTGATCCACAAGGCAGATATCGTCACGTTCCTAAGATATCTACCCCCACTGATGTAGATGAACATGGGAGACAAAGAAAAACTCCCGCTGCCGAAGTCGTTCTAAATTGGCAATCGAGACTTTGTTAGCACAAAACAATGCCTTCAAGGCAATTGATTCCAAGATCGAAAATGTGCAACAAGATCTCCAAAGGTATGATGAAAGTACCAAAAAGATACTGTTTGAATTCCAGAAAAGGCTTCACGCCTTGGAATCAGGACAACATCTGGGGTATCATTATCTTGAAAATCCAAAGCCTGAAATAGAAAAGCTCAAGAGGCAAATCCAACATCTTGAAGAAGGAATGTTCAGACCTTTCAATCCATTGGCACCTCCTGTTAGAACTGGGTATTTACCTCCACCGCCACAAACGTCTATTTTTGCCACTATCCCGGAAGATCCCTACGTAAGAGAACCGGATATGGCGGAGATACGAAATCGCCTCAAGGCCCCGCGAAGGAAAAAGGAAAAGAAAAATGCCACCTACAAAATCAGGTTCGCTTGTTATAAGAGAAAGGCCGATCAGATGATGTTATCAAATCCATTAGAATCCTTTCTAAAGGATTTGAGTACCCAGGAACCTGATCCTAATACTCAACAGCTTGATCCTACCATTCCAGAAAAACAGTCCCTACTTCCAGTCGAGCAAACTACTCCTGAGACTGAATCAGATTCAGCATCTTATTCATCTTCTCCATCCCTCTCTATTCCTACAGTTGATTCCCTCCCCGTTGGGCCAGTAACTTCAGCAATATTTATGGCTGACCCTCCAGATGATGAAATGGAATCAAACTATTCTCGACCCGATAATGGTCGACAAGCAATCCCGCTCGCCATGTGTCCATGGCATCAAAACAATTCTTCACCATTGATGATATTCCTTATCACAAATGGCCGAAAGACTTGAAGAATTTCATACTTGGTTGAATACTCAGTCCATCACCAACCATGATATGAATGATGTCTTGTACAACTTTGTTACAAGATTCACAGGAAGCCTCAAACTCTGGTGGCTATCAATTTCAGAACAAGACCAGATTTATTTTCTGATGTCACCGAATTTCAGCATGCCATTACTCTCTTGTATCATGTCTTTGTGGAAAAACCCACTAATCTCATAGAGATAAAAAGAAGAGAATTTTTCGAAAGAAGATGCTGCTCCTTGCAAAGGAAACATCTCGATAAGCATTATCGAGTGATGCTTCAGCTTTTTTATCATATTGGAGCAGATCCAAATCTGAAACATGTTTTCCTTACTTCCATCCCTAAAGAACTATCCCAGATGGTTGAAAGATCTTTCTTTGGAAAACAAAGAAGAGTGCAAGATATTCCCTTGGGAGAAATACGGCAAGAAGTTCATCTATGCCTCGAAGAATTATGCTTAAAGCGCCAGATGGTCCGCACCTACATCACAGATGACAAGCGCCTTGAATCAGCCTGTTCTCGCCAGAAGTTAAAAATCAAATGCTCCAAGCAAGACTGTGATGGTACTTATGGCAAGTATTCCAAAAAGAAGAAACATTACAAGAAGTTCTGGATAAAGAAATCCAAACATGGCTCCAAGCATTTCCGAAAAAAGAAGAAATGGCGATACCTACGCAAAAGAAAGGATCGCACAAGCCACAAGAAATCAAATTGTTGCTACATTTGCAATCAGAAGGGACATTTTGCCAAAAATTGTCCTCAAGCTAGAAAAGGTCAGAATCATTTAATTCATCACATTGAGAATGAAACAGAAATTTCTCTTGAAAATGATGATATTGAATCATTATTCTCTGTTGATGAAGAACCATCTGAACAAACTTTTTGTGTCATCCCCACTTACCAAACTTCCAGTGAGACTAAATCAGACTTAGAGTCTGAAGATATTTTTCATATATCATCCTCATCCTCAGAACCAAACCTTGACATATTTTCAAGCCAAACTCACTGTCCCCATTTCCTAGTAAAAATCATCACCTCAAAGTTTGCCAAACCCATCACTGTTATTGCTCTCATTGACACAGGAGCAAGTTGTTCAATATTGGACACCAAAGTTCTTCCCGAAGAATTCTGACTCCTTATATCCGATATTTCAACTCGGCTTCTGGAGATACTTTCTCCACAAATGTCAGAACCACTCCCGTAACTGTCCAGTTCTTTCCTCAGTGTTCTATAACCGCATAAATCTTTGGATCAAACCTCCCCAATAAAGATCCGATAATTGGGTGGGACATCATGACTCAAATCTTTCGCCGCATCATTCCCGGAAAAGGTCTTAGGTATAAAGATCAATTCTCCGAGATCGTCAATATTCAGAGACTCTTTTCCATTCAGATGAATCTATTAGATCCAATCATGCAAAAATTGTTAGAATTTTGTTCGGAATCCCATTCGGAATTCGCTCAAAAGTGTTCCTATCCTTTGTGGGAAACCCTGCAATTCTTTCATTCGTCTTCCTTTCAAAAAGAATGAAGACATAAATCCGACCAAGGCGAGTCATGTGGGAATGAAGCCGAACATCTCGACTTTAGCTCAAGGAGAATGCTCGAAACTTTTGCAACAAGGCCTTATTGAAATCTCGATTCTCAATGGGCCGCGCGAAGCCTTTTATGTCAATAAGCGTGCCGAGCAAAACAGGGAAAAATGAGACTGGTAATCAACTATCAACCTCTCAATCTTTTTCTCCAAGATGATAAGTTCCCTTTGCCATCCAGAGATTCTCTCTTTACTGGTTTAACCAAAGCCCACATTTATTCCAAATTCGACCTCAAAGCCGGATTTTGACAATTGGGCATCCATCCTGAAGACAGATCCAAAACAGGATTCTGTATCCCAAACCAGCACTTCCAGTGGAAAGTACTTCCTTTTGGTCTCTAGGTAGCGCCATCCCTTTTCC
Source organism: Eucalyptus microcorys (assembly GCA_014182515.1). Taxonomy (NCBI): domain Eukaryota; kingdom Viridiplantae; phylum Streptophyta; class Magnoliopsida; order Myrtales; family Myrtaceae; genus Eucalyptus; species Eucalyptus microcorys. Next base: position 48,264,186 of record CM024569.1, on the reverse strand, counting down.
AAAAGGCCATGTGTCGTATATTCCAACCAATCTTGTCAAGTGCAGCAGTATACATTGACAATATTCTGCTCTACGATCCCCGACGAACAGTCCACACCGTCAACTCCTTGAGCAGTTTGCAAAATTGTGAAGAAACATGGTATCATGCTTTCTCAAAGAAAGATGAATATTGCCCAAACAGAAATCGAATTCCTTGGTATGCACCTTAACAAAGGGACATACTATCCAGGGCCACATATTGCTCAAGAATTATTGAAGTTCCCTGAGGATAACTTCACCACAAAACAAGTTCAGCAATTTCTTGGGATAATTAATTTTCTTAGGGTTTTTGTCCCAAATATTGCAAAGCTCCTGATCCCTTTGCAATCCATGCTAAAGAAGAACCCCGCAACTTGGGGAAAAACCCAGACTAAAGCAGTCGCTGAGCTTAAGGAGATCATGCAGAATCTTCCACCATTGCAAATACCATCAATAGGGAAAAGAATCCTTCAAACTGACGCCAGTGATGACTACTGGGCAGCTATCCTCTTTGAAGAAATTGATGGTAAGAGACACCCTTGTGTTTACAAAAGTGGAAAATTTTCCTAAGCCGAAATGCATTACCATTCCACTTTCAAAAAAATCTTAGCAGTAAAAAATGGCATAAAAAAGTTTGAGTTTCATCTCATTGGCCACCACTTCCTAGTAGAATTAAACATGGCATCTTTCCCTCAGATGACCAAGTTTAAACAATAGCAGATTCCAAATTCTCAGCTGCTTCGATGGGCTGAATGGTTTTCGAAATACTCTTTTGAAACCAAACATATTCCTGGAAAGAAAAATGTGCTTGCTGACTTCCTCTCTAGACCAAAGGCATCAGCCGAAATCAACATGTATATCAAGAGGCCTGCCTTCCATATGCTCAATTATGGAGTGAAATACAAGGTTGAGAAGATCAAAGATTTGGCCAGCTGGAAATATCCCCAGGAGATTATTCAACACATCCAGAATGACAATCTTGCTGAAAACCTGGAAAATCTCATGTGGCAATGCTACGGATCTATTCGATTCAATGGAGGTTCGATTCTTTATCCTTTTGGGTTAAATTCGAATTATCCATTCATTCATCCCCTTATCTGGAAAGAAGATGATTTCCCTGATCAACTCAAGACGTTATTATGGTACTTAACCAATAAGTACTTAATAGCTATTGAAATTCCAACCAGACGATTTGTTGCCAACCTCACCAGGATATTTTTACTCGGAAAAATGTTGAAAAAGAAAGTGATAAGAATCTCTTAGACTTTCTAAATTGGTTCTATCATCCTAATCACTGGAAACAACTCTTGGAAAAAGAACTAAGAACCACGACTCCAAATCCTGAAGTCCATACTATCCTATTTTTCCGACGTCCATGGCATTTCTTCACAAATAGTGGCACCATCATCGATACAGCACAGGAAATAGGAATCACATCCTACAAACCCCATCTGAATTGCATAAAAGCTCGGATTCACAAATCTTATCCCAAATCTATTAGATTTTGTGAACACCAGTACCGTGAACTCCAGAGAATCTTGTGCCAAGAAAACAAAACTATTCCTGAAAATGTTTGGAATAATGTACCCACTACGTGGGATCATTATGACCTCGAACCGAAGCCAAGGAAGTACTTGAACAATACGGACAAGCCGCATCGTCTCAAGATCATGAAATGACAGGAATAGATGATATTGTCCAATCCACTCAGGACCCCTATGCACGCTTTGGAGGTCCTCTGTCCCAGGATCCCTACGAACTAGGACCTTCGTCCCTATTCCAAAGCATGGATACATCCTTTTATGCACATCCATCCAACTGGCCTCAACCAAGCATTCCTGCCGACACTCGGGAAATTGACAACACAAACTGGGCTGAAGAAGAAGCATCCCATTGGGCTCATGAAGAAGCATCCTCAACACGAAGGCTCAGCCAAATCCTTTCACCTGAAGACCTTGAAGCCCTTGAACAAAAATATGAAGCACATCTCCTAGAAGACAGCTCAAATGACTCAGTCTGTAGCCACAATGCTCGTGACGGATGAGACCATTGAAAAGCCGTTGTCCCGTACAATTTCACTGTAGCAAACCACTATTCACTTTTACTGTAGCACTAGGCTAGGGAAAGTACTGTTCACAGTACAGTTACTGTTCATAGTGTGCGAATAATTCCCTCCCGGAAGTTTCCGGTGCCTCTGTTTGTTTTCGGACCCATGTTTGGTCCTTGTTTGTTTGTTGGTGACCTCTTATTGTCTATATAAGGTAAGGAGGGTGTAATGTGTTGGGCAGAGTCCCTCGAAGTAAAGTGAGTGTTTTATGCAAACTCTCTCTATGGCTTTCTAAAACTCCTCTTCTTCTCCAGCCTGGTAGGATCCTCCGAGAAATACAGCTTGGGTAGGTTAGAAACGTTTCCATCCTGGAATTTTTGGGTGTCTCTAGGCTCTGAACTAAAGGGCTGAGTGGTTTTCTGCTAAAAGGCAGTCCCTGAAGGGTTCGAACGGGAGTTGTTCACTCACTGTGGGACGCATACTTGCAGAGAATTTACTCTCCTTCCCTGGTTATGAGTCTAGGTCCATTCATGAAAATGCTCACTTTGGTGCCAACGCCGATCTGATCGACCGGAAATCCGACGTGGCCTTTTTTTTTTAATTAATTTCTTATGCTGATGTGGCTCGCCGGAGTTTCCTTGGATCACTTAGGCCTTCAAACGACGTTGTTTTAGTGTCTTAACACCAAAACGACGCCATTTTGTGTCTCCCCCAATTCAAACCCTAAATCTCGACAGCCCCCACGCTCGGCGGCCGCGGCTCCAACCCCGACCCCGACGATGGCCACTCGGTGGCCGTAGCCTCGACCCTGACCTCGACCTCAACCCCGACCCCGACCCCGACCCTGACCTCGACGACGACCACTCAGCGGCCAAGTCGAAGGTCGTGATCTAGTCGGTGCTCGGGGAGGCCGCCGATGAGTGCACTGCCATTGATGTCTCCCTCTCCATCTCCGATCTCTCCGACGAGTGCCTGGCTTGCGTCTTCCAGTACCTAGGCTCCGGCGACTAGGGCTGGTGCTCCCTTGTGTACCGTCGAGGGCGTCCGAACAATGCCAAGCAATGGCAGCTGAGCGAGTGACGGCGGCCCAGCGACGGTGGAGGCCGAGCGACGACGGCCAAGCGAGCTAGGTCGGAAAAATCCCCAAACGAGTTAAACAGCGTCGTTTTTGTGAGGCCATCCATGTAGGACGGCAAAACGACGTCGTTTTCTTAAGGAGGACCGAAAACGACGTCGTTTGAAGGCCTTGTCGATTTTTTTTTTTTTTTTTTTTAAAAAGCCACGTAATCATTTTGGCCGGAATCTTTCGTCGGTGGCCGGAATCTTTCGCCGGTGGCACCAAAGTAATCATTTTTCCTCCGATTTGGCACTTAAGTGATCCGACGGAAACTTTTGGCACCAAAGTGAGCGCCGTACACAACTTATGGCACCATTAGTGTACTTATCCCAAAGTAGTCAAATCTAATGATAAGGCAGCATCTTCAAGAAATGTTAAACATGATATGTGAGCTGAAGTCGACAGGTTACACTCCTTATTAATGAATAACAAGTTCATGCTATTATAAGGTTTCTTTCCGATAGTTTAGAGCATATAAAAACCAACATGACGTACAATGAGAATATTATCATTTTTTACAATATAACGCGTCATTTGGAATTAGAGGATGAGTGTCTAAAGGCTACAAAATCCTTTATCCATGTTTATGTTGCTAAATTGGGCTTCTACAAAGTTTCGAGCTTCAAGCGTACGGGGAACCATAAATTCAACAACAAAGGGAATGAGATTGATTAGGCACCCAATAAAGTTAAGAAATTTTGACGCAAAAAATGTGATGGAAAGAAGGACAAGACTAAGATGATTGATGCTTTTAAGGCATCGATGGTGAAAGAATTTGAGATGACTAATAATGATCTCATGAATTATTTCCTTAGGATCGAAGTGAAGCAAAGTGCCAAGGGATTTTTATTTCCCAAAAAATGATATGCAGAAAATATCATTGAAAAATTTATATAAAGAATTGTACTATGATCAATGCACTAATTGAGTGTGGAACCAAACTTTCAAAGTTTGATGATGGTGCCATAAAGATAATATTAGGAATATATCTGCCATAAAGTTGAGGAGACTTATCATCAAATTTGACACATACCGAAAGTAGTTAAATCTAATGATGAGGCCGCATCTTCAAGAAATGTTAAACATGATATATGAGCTGAAGTCGACAGGTTACACTCCTTATTAATGAACAACAAGTTCATGCTATTATAAGGTTTTTTTTTTTGGTGGTCGAAATGCTATTATAAGGTTTATTTTCTACAGTTTGGAGCATATAAAAATCAACATGACGCACAATGAGAATATTATCATTTTTGTCGATATAGAGCGTCATTTGAAATTAGAGGATGAGTGTTTAAAGGCTACAAAATCCTCTGTCCATACTTATGTTGCTAAATTAGGCTTCTACAAAGTTTCGAGCTTCAAGCGTACGGGGAACCATAAATTCAACAACAAAGGGAATGAGATTGATTAGGCACCCGAAAGAGTTAAGAAATTCTGACGCAAAATATGTGATAGAAAGAAGGACAAGACTAAAATGATTGATGCTTTTAAGGCATTGATGGTGAAAGAATTTGAGATGATTGATAATGATCTCATGAATTATTTCCCTAGGATCAAAGTGAAGCAAAGTGCCAAGGGGATTTTTATTTCCCAAAAAGGATATGCAGAAAATATCATTGAAAAATTTATATAAAGAATTGTACTATGATCAATGCACTAATTGAGTGTGGAACCTAACTTTCAAAGTTTGATGATGGCACCAATGTTAATTTGATATATTATAGAAGCTTGATTGGGAGTGTGAGATACTTGATATGCACAGGACTAGATATTATGTATACAGTTGGAATTATGAGTTGATATATGGAGAAGCCGAAGTCATCTCATCTTAAAGATGTAAAATAGATACTTCGGTGCATCAAAGCTACTACTTCTCATGGCCTACACTACTATCGTTCTGAATCCTTCCAACTTAGAGCTTATTTAGATAGTGATTATGTTGGAGATATCAATAATCGAAAGAGCACTACAGATTTCGTATTTTTCTTATGTGAAAATGCTTTCACGTGGTTATCAAAGAAGCAACCCAATGTCACTCTATCGACATGTAAACTCAATAATGGAAGGTACATATAGAATAGTGAACAATATCCTTTAAAGATCTTGTGGGCACCGCCGCGTAAGCATTTGAATGTAAAAAGTGAATCGTGCTTAAGAGGGTCCAAAGTAGAAGCACGATCTTTGTTGAAAGACCCGAAAACACAGTGTATAAACGAAAACTTATGCATACCGAATGAAAAATAGAAAGTCTTCATATCACATGCCATATTCAAGGCTCGACCACAGACCCATATCACGCCACTCCAAGCTTTCATATCCAAGTCATGCACACAAGCTGCAATTACGTCGGGGTGCGTCTGAAAATGCGATTATCATGTTCGATGACCTAACGACGCGATCTTTCTCGAGCCCCTATCAACCATTTCGCGTAACATTCGAGACCCCAAACGATGATTGTGTCCATCGTGCGTGCCACGAACGCCTGAACCGAGTGCGACCAATAGGGGTTGCACACCCGGTCGTACCCGATCCACCGCACGCTAGCTCTGCTGAATATCTCCGCCGAAGGTATGAAGAGATACTGTCTCTTCATCCTAGTCATTTTGGTGGCAACGAAAAGAGGAGCCTGCAATATAATTGGAATTCAATCGCAGCGTTAGTTCTAAAAGCTTTCTGCTTGGGACTTGCGATTCATTAATTTCTATGAAAACTTAATTACACATTTGAAGTGAATCTCTAACATCCAGGCATAACTGTTTATCTCGTAGTTTCAAACAAACAGTCAAGGAGAAGAAAACAAGCACAATAACAAGACCATAAACAAAAGAACGCACGTTAAGATTCGAAATTATACCTTTGCGAGATACAATGCCAGAAAAACCGTTTTCCTTTAGTTCATATAATGTCTTGTTTCACCAATTAGCAAAATGCATCGAGTGGCATTTAACTAGCAAGTACAATCGATACAGCTAGGGAATGTTTTGGAGGTCAGGGGTTAGTGAATTGAGGCATGCAGGGTCAATAAATTTACCGACCCATTTCACTTCTTCTTACAGAAGTGCATAATCAGTATTGCACCCTTCTTTCCACAGAGGAACTTTTTTGAGTTTGTATAGGATGAAAGTCTTAAACTCATTATATGTTTAGCCAATTCAATTATAAACATTTTAATTGTGACAATTTAGTTCTAAACTTTTTAACGATTTGTCAATTTAGTAATAAAATTTTCAATTATATCAATTTAGTCTTAAACATTTTGAAGATTTGACAATTTAGTCCTAAATCTATCATTTGGCCAAAAGGACTACATTGCCAAAATTTCAAAAGGTTTATGATTAATTGGAAAAATTATCAAAAGGTTTATGATTAAATTGACACAATTAAAAGTATAAAGATTAAAATTTTAGGACTAATTTGGTATAATTGAAAGGTACTGAATTGACCTCCGTACAATAAATTTAGGACTTTTTGACCAATTTTCCTCATGTGGAGAACCCACAAGTGAAAGAGCAAAAAAGTGATTGCAAGGTCTGGCTGATATGAAACATGACCCATAAGATAATCGCACGGACCAGGACATAGATTGGATTACATGACCCCCAACATGCATTGTGGAATTGTCGCTAATCACGAAGTACCTAGGCTTCTAATCATCTTCCCTCTATTTGTGAAGTCATGTAGAATGAGACCTTGCTCCTAGTCTTTTTTTTAAGGCTGAATATCACCCATTGAACAAGATTAAATTGATCTATTGGAACTTGAGTGGTTATTACGTCATTTAAGGAGAAAGTATATTATGCATCCATTTTACTACCGATGTGGAGAAGTGAGTCAATTAGTTTCAATAAAGTGATTGTGTTATGAAGGGAAATTCATTGGCGTCTGATTTTCTTTTTTTAAAAGGAAAAAGTAAACATTATAACAATGTTCTCTCGCAAATTTATGAGTATTTAGTTAGGAGCAGAAAAGAGGACAGGACAAAGGGGACACAAGAATTCTAACCATATCATCACAATACCTAAATGATATATGATTTTTTTCATACATTTACCTGACATTGAATATCAATCCCTTGTCCCTCATACTCCAGACTGATGCTTTTTGAGAATGTTGCCAGAAAACTGCAACGAATCACATTGATATATCTAAGTTCACATGATTCAACTATAAGAATAGATTGGATATAGACTTTGACACTGTTGAAAGGTCCTTTTAGATCCAAATAATGTGAAACATACTAAATTGTTGGCACATTAAGCGATGTATAAACTTTTGTCTGGCATTGAATTTGATTAACTTCTTATTACTGCTTATAGTCCATCACATTGTTTATAATGTCAAATTTGTATATCAATCCTGATATAGCTACAATCCTAAAAGAAAATTAGTAAGAAAGAGAAAAATTTCGCATTATAAATTTGATTAACAAATTACCGAAAAAAGAAGACACGAAACTGGGAGGCAATCGAAACTTACGCTTTGGTGGAGGCATACAAGGTCAAAAGAGGATACGAAGAGATATACATGGCGGAACCAGATCCCATGTTCAAGATCGCTCCTCTCTTCCTCTTCAACATTCCATCGATCACTCCCTTCGTCGCCCACACCGCTGCGTTGACGTTCACTCTCAACATGCTCTCCGTCAACTCTCGATCCACCTCGTGAAAGTATTTCGGGCGAGAAGCCATCCCCGCGTTGTTGACCAGCAACCCGACGTCGATCCCTTCCGTCGCTCCTGCAATGGCCGCCGCTATCTCCTCTCCGCTCAGCTTCGCGAGATCGGCGACCACGGTCTTGACCTGGACAAAGTGTCTCGTGCGTCAGATGTACCATCACTCGGGAATTTTAATGTAAATGGCATATGAAGTGCTAACTATGTAATGGACCTCAGTGGTTGCTCCGAATCTATCCCTCAGCTCCCTCGAGGTAGCCTCAAGTTTGCTGGGGTTCCGACCGACGAGCACGAGGTTGAGGCCCTTGGAGGCGAGCTCGAACACCAGGGCTTTCCCGATGCCGTCGGTGGCGCCGGTGACGATGGCCCACGAGCCGTAGTCGCGCAAGTCCTTCGGCTTCCTGAGGAACGCGGCGTACAGCCATCGGCCGAAGGCGAGCAGGTTCTTGAAGAGCGAGATGAAGCCTAGTACGGCGGCCGTGGCGATCAAGAAGTCCGCAGGAACCATCGCTTTGTGCGGTGTGTAGTTTCACCAGAGGACTTCGGGATGGCAAGTGCTGAACATTTATTGACGTCTCTCTCACCTCACTGCTCTCCAAAACTCCGCGACGGAGCAGCTCTCCTCACCGCATATCCAAAGATATTCTGAACTCGAATCTTCCTTGTGTAAATTGACAGTGGGTACATTATTTTCTTAGAGTGATCTACACCCCATCCCCTCTCTTTCTCTCTCTTCCTTCTCTCTCCCCTCTCTCCCCGCAGCCTAACTAACACTGACAAGCGACACAGACACGTGGTACGACACATTAATACGTCATTTTTTAAAAATAAAAAATTCCGACTTGAGATATGTTATATATTAAAAAAATATTTTTATTTTTAATTAATTTAATTCAAATTCACAGATAAATAAATAATAATAAAAACTTACGATGAATTTATACTAATAATGTCAATAAATCTATTTATAGGAAATTTAAAAGACATTAATAATTAATGTGTATCCATATTTAAAAATATCTTTCTAACTTTAACAAAAATTATAAATAAAACTAATGATGAACAAAATATTATAATCAACTTATTTAAAAAAATCTATAATCTTTTATAATAATTAAAATTTATCATTATTTAACTTTTAATATTTTTAATTTTAAAAAGTTATTATTTTATTTTTTTCAAATCCTTATTTCTCAAAATTTATTTCGCTCTCTCGTTTTTCTTTCCCACGCCGCCTCAAACAACCCCTCCCCCTCAGTTTCTTTCTTTTCTCCCCCTCAATGACCTGTCATTTCTTAAATTTTCTCTCCCACTTAATCCCCAAAATTTATTCCCCCATTATTTCTCTCTCTCCCAAGTCACCTCAAACACCCCCTCTCTCTCCTCAGTTTCTTTCCTCATTTTCCCTCTTTAATGGCCTGTCATTTCCCTAGATTTTTTCTACCGCCCCACGCCACCCCTTTGATTTTTGCCCCCAACCTGTCATTTTCATCGTTTCTCTCTTCCCCATTCCCCCTCACGCCACCCCCACCCCTTGGCCCCCTTCACCGGTTGTTTCTCTCTTCCCCACTTCACCCCAACGCCACTCCAACCCCCGCCCCCCCCGTCTCATTTCTTTCCCTTTCTTCCACCCTCCCATCCATCACCCGTTGTTTCTCCTCCCCCGTCTCCCTCCTCTCCACCTCCGGTTCTTTCGCTTTCTTCCCCCTCCCCCCATCACCTATTAACCGCAACCTCCTCCTCCTACTCCTTCTCACACGATCCTCTTTACTCTCTTTTAATTGCCTCACCGCCCCCCTCTGACCCTTCCGTAGCCGTAGCCTCAACCTCAACGCTGGATGCACTTGTCCCATCAGTCAAGCGAGGCTGGCTTCGTCCCATTCCATCAAAACTCATAAAGATAGAAATTATTATGGGAACTGACGTATCGGATAATAAATTAAATAAAATAAATCGAAAATCATAATTACATGATTAGATTATAATGATTTATATTTATAAGAAAATATATATGAATTTCATTATAGATCACTCGATATAACAAAAATTATACATTCAAATCATTCAAATATTTTCAAGATTCCATTATATCAAATAACTCACGTATTGTTTAACCTTAAATTCTTTGTTAAATAATTTCTCAATCTCATAAAAAAATTTATAAATCTTACCATAAAATTTCACACTTACAAACACTAATGTGATAAATGTAATTCACGAGTTTCCTCTGTGCGTCTTCGTTCACCAAGCACTCGTACACGAATGGTGCTTCAAGAAGACCTCACGGCCATGGCAAGACTTGCTTTATATACATAGAAGCAAGACCCACAGAAATAAACCCTTGAATGTTAGTATCACCGCCACAGAGAAGAGGTCCAAGTCTGTCGCGTCTTGGTCAACAAAAGGAAATCAATTGACCGAGTAATTGCGATTCTAACACACGTTGGATTTCCAATATTAGTTCAAAGGCTTCAACAATCCATGTATAAGTTGTTGATTATATTTCCTCCTCTATTTTGCCCGGCGGATTCAAATTTGATATCAGAGAATATCCAATTTGGACTTTAACACTGAAATAGGAAATATGTAATTTCATGGTACAAATTTGGATGTCCACAAATAACAATATATCTTAGGTTACAATTCGTTCGTGAACTCAAACTCGAGATATATTTTAATAATCTCCACCTTAGCTCGACGTTTAAGCCGCAATCACTTTGTTAAAATTTGAACTCTATTGCTACTCTCCCAACCCTTAGTACGCTAAATAACCATGGATATTTTTCAAGTTCAAGCCGTGCTTAAATTATACCATAATCGTGGACCTCATTAGAACATCAACCTCACATGTACCTTTAAATGCTCCACAAGAATTTTCCGACACAATCTCCTTAATCATAGATAAAACAAAACCATTATCGTGACCTAAATTTCGGGTGCATCATCTAAAATTAGACTAATGAATTACTAAGCTTAAACTTAACTCGGCTCTCTCAAGTCCATTCCAATTCGCAACTTAGGTTTAAGTTCTTATTAGGTCGCTACTAATCTGTTTTTGGTGGATCGATTAGAAAGCCAAGTAAAGTAACGAGAGATTTACTTTACTCTTACGAATCAGATTGTAAGTTCGAAGACTTTATTACATTATATTTTTCTAACGCCCTTCCAGTACCTTTCCCTTTTATTTTGAAAAAAATGTTTTGCAGGCAGCTTGAATTGATTTTAATTTACCTCCTTAACATGTGAGGTGATTATGCGGGTGTGCAAATCACCAATTTAACATCCAAGAAAAGTAATGAATAAATTGCAAGATTTACCTCATAGCAACGAAAGTATTTGCAATGTTAGATCAAAATTCATATCGACAGTCCTAGATATGATTTCTAATTAATACGCAATTTCTTTTGTTTTTACTTATTTAATGAGAATCATGCTTTATGCAATGCATGCTATTAATCTAACATGAAATGATATGACATGGCAATATGACCTAAACTATATAACATAAATGAAATATTTTGTGTTTTCTTAATAAGCATGCAATCTATTCTATAGAATAAAATTAATTTTGCCATTTGGGAACGGGGTCCGTGGTGAAGTCCTCGGTTACCAAAAAAAAAAAAAAAAATTCTAAGACAATTTTTTTGGTATTTTTCATGAAATTCGAAATTAAAATTGTCCAATGGTTAAATGTGCAATTTAAATTAACCAAATGACCTAATTCTAATGACGGACAATTTCTAATTAAATGGACCTAACAACAATCACTAAATGACATGCATTTCATGAACCTAATTCTACATGACATGCGCATGATTGATTTTTTGTATTTTTTTTTAAATTCGTAATTAAAATTGCTAAAATATAAAACATCTAACTAAAGTGAGATATTATCTATTTTAAATTAGGATTAGACTAATCTGAATCCTATCTTAACTTAGAAAATTATCTCATCATGCAATTTATTTCAAAAGATATTATCTAACCTAGATACCATCTAAACATGCATTTTAAAAAAACTAACTATTCTATCATGCAATTTTATCTAGGAAAACCAATTCTAATTTACATGAAATGCAAATGCAATTTTTTTTTTTTTTGGGATAAATAAAGCAATTAAAGGATAAGCACCAAATCATTCACGATCACCAAGAATAATATCCATTATTCAAATCTGGACTAATAAAATTGATAAATTGATCTTAAACCTTAAATATTAAGATATCAATTTTATTCCCGCGTAATTAATTATTTCATTTAAAGTTTTATGGATGGAATAAAAACTCGTGTGCGGTTGCGAATTCGGCGGTACATCAGGAATTTCAGTCGTGTATCAAGAAATATTTCAAAAAAAAAAAAAAAAATAAATCTACCTAATAAAATAAATCTATCTAATTTAAATTTTTCCCAAATCCGGCTTAACGAACGGTGCCTTGTGGACCACGATGGAGGCTCGGCTCACGGCCGGGGTGGCACGGGCGTCGGCTTGGCTGAACGCTGCTCACGGGCTTGAGAGGGCGCCGGCGTTCGGAGCTCCGACGAGGGATCAACAGGCGCGCGGGGAGGAGGCTCGGAGCGGAGGTGGCCGGCAGCAGGGGCGTCGCTCGGGTGTGCAGAGGCTCGGCGTCCGGTGGCGTCGCGGGTCAGCCGCAGTGGTGGCAGACGCGCAGGCCAGCAGAGGGAAGCTCGGCAGCAGGGGGCTCGGCGAGGAAACTCCGGCGCGGGCAGAGGGAAGCTCGGCGACTGGTCCTGGCGTCGCGGGTCGGCAGCAGTGATGGGCGTCGGCGCTGGGTCGTGGCTGGCGGCTCGGGCGGCAGGGTTCGGCGCGGCTGCAGCAGGCGTCGGCGAAGAGAGATCGGCTGAGGCGCGGGCGGAGCGGCGAGGCGGCAGCAGCCGGCGGAGCAGGAGCAGCGTCGGGTCGTCGCGGGCCGTTGCGGGCAGGCGACGACGGGTGACGGCAGGCGGGTTGCTGGTGTCGCGCAGTGCTCGCGGACGAGAGGCAGGGGTGGCGATGGCCGGCGCAGCGGAGGCCTCGAGCGGGCGCGGGGCGGAGCAACGAAGAAGATGAACATTCACGTTTTTTCCTTTTCTTTTCTCTTTTTTTCCAGCCTTCTGCCCCACGTCCCCCACCTGTCTCTCTCTCTGCTGTCCTTTCAGCAGAAGGGAAAAGCTTCCGCTGACTTTTTCCTTTTTCCACGGAAACGAAAAATTCCTTTTTTGTCTTCAGTCTTTGATCGAGAGAAAAGCCCCTTCGACGTGATCAAATAAAAAGCCCCCTTATAGGTGAGTGGACTAAGATTTTAAATCAAGGTCCAATGCAAATAAAAATACTTCTAAAATTATACGCTATGCAACTTAATTTTATTTTTTCTGCTTAGGGGTTAAAAATTAATCCCTAATTTTTAATACGATAAATAACCAAATAGGTTATCAAAAATTTAGGTTTTAACAACCATTGTTACATCTATATTAGTTAAAACATCAAATATGTACCTTGTTAATATTAGCATTTACAGTAATCGTTGGCTTTATAGGTTCCACCTCGCTACAAGCACTATCCATGTCGATTATCTCGTTAGTATTCGTATTCGCTACTTCAAGAGTTTTTAGTTGCAACTCCATCTTAACTTGAATACCATTCAAATCTGTATAAATACTATTATAATCACTCATAGCTAGAAGTATCAAAGACTCATCAAATATAATTTCTCTGCTAATAACAAGTGAATTTAATTTCGAGCACCATAATCAATAATCATGCTTATCTTGGGCATAACTTAGGAATATATACTTTTGCACTCGTCCGTTGAGCTTACCATTACTAACTCGAACATAATAAAGGCAACCAAATATTCTAAGAACCAAATAATCAGCAATATTACCCAAACACACTTCTTCGGTTGTCTAACATCTAATCTTATTCGATGATGATCTATTTATTAGATAGCTCGTCGTACTAAGCACATTTGTTAGGAATATTGTAACTATACTAGCACTAGAGAGTATTTTATGGGTCATCTTTAGTAACATTTTGTTTATCAATTTTACAACCTGTTGTAATTCATTTGCACTAGTGCGATGTCTTACTATGCATTCCTCCATTAGAATTCATTCAATAATTTCGAGCAAAACTCCATGATATTGTCAATCCACACATGCATGATCGTTTTACTAGTTTCATTTTCAATCAAAGCTTTCAACTGCATGATCCTGATAATAATATCAAACTTGTGTCTAAGCACAAACACTCATGTCTTCATCGAATAATCATCAATAACCATTAACATATATTTGATACTCTCCCTTAAAGGAAATCACGACAATTTGCAATTTCCGTAGTTTCTTTGACAATCGTATTGAATTGCACTTTCCGTTATTGATCTAAATCACAGCACTTGCATACATTCAGTTCATTAGCAACATAATCACCTAACAGATTTCTTTCACTTACAACATTCGGGTTTCTCTCGCCAATGTTCCCCAAATGTATATGCCATAATTCAAACTCTCGAGCAGATGCACCTGATGTCTCCACGGCGAAATCTGTCGTTGTCTCATTTTGAAGTTCATACACGCCACTATGCTTGATTCCTTTCATTATTACCAAAGCATCACAAATAATTTTCAAAATTCCACATTCTAAAATATATAGACACTTGATTGAGGCATTTAAGGAAATTAAGTTTTTTTTTTTTTTTTTTTTCAACTTTGGAACATGCCTTACACCAGTCAATTTCCTCACTATACCATCATGCATTCGAATTCTAACATTACCAATACCGACAAAATTGCATTCAATATTGCTCTCAACTGCACTTTATTGCTATTCGTGCATTGATAAGTAGTAAATCGATTTCTATTTGGTGCAGTATGAAAAAGACAACCAAAATCCATAATCTATCCATCAAACGACTAATCATTAGTATCAAACAGACAAAAACAGCATTATCTGAATTATCATTAGCTACACTTGCAATAGCATCTACAAAATCAACTATAATTTCTTTACCCTTCTTGTTCTTTAGCTTAAGGCAATTCCTTCTAAAATACCCCTTCTTATCATAACTCCAATAAACATTATCATCGATCCTAAACTGACTACATCTATTCAAATTAATGCTACTCCTACTAACATGCGAATTAGATCTTCATCTTTTTTCATCCACTAAAGTAGCAGATATAGGTTCGTCGGATTCTCTTCTACGGATGTCCTCATTTAGAATTAAATCATGAACCCCATCAAACGTCAAGTTTGTTGACCCAAAGTAATTACTAACAACATTAACAGTAGTATTCCAACTATTAAGCAATAAAGATAATAGAATTAAAGCACGTACCTCGTCTTGAAAGTCAATATTAATTGAACTCAGTGGACTGACATTCACATTGAATTCATTGATATGATTTGCAACTAACATACATTCGCTCATTTTTAAGTTAAATGGATGTTGCATCAAATAAATATTTTTTGATCACAGATGGCTTTTTGTACATGTTTGACATGGCTTTCGTTAAATTGGTAGTGATTTTCTTCTTCACAATGCTAAACACGATGTTCCGAGCTAACGTTAGCCGAATAACACCTGTAACTCATCTATCAAACAAATCTCAATCAGCTTGCTTTATTGTCTCTGGCTTCTCACCTGATAGGGGCAAGTGTAGTTTCATCTGGTAGAGATAGTCTTTAATTTAGATCTTCTAGAAACTAAAATATTTTCCATAAATTCTATTGATTCTTACTTTTCTTTCTTCCGTCATCATTGATTCACTTCAACTTAGCCAAGTCTGGCTTTAATAGTAATTATTGCGGAAAGCGAGCGATCTAATAATAAAATAAACTGAATAAAGAAAATAAATCGAACACCAACCTTACGTGGTTCGTAGTGACCTATATTCACGGGGAGAGCAATGATGAACTGCACTATAAATCAAATGATATAACGGAGATTACACGCTCGAATCACTCAAATACTCTATAGCCTCTTTTATACCTTATAACTCACACGGTGTTTAGCCATGGATTTTTTACTAGATAATTTCTCAATCTCATGAAGAAATTCACAAATCTTACCATAGAATTTCATGGCTACAAACACTAACTTGATGAATGTAATTCACGAGTTTCCTTTGCGCATCTTCATCCATCAGGCACTTGTACACAAACGGCACTTCAAGAAGACCACACGGGCACGGCAAGACTTGCTTTACATATATATATAAGCAAGACCCACAAAAAAAAGAAGAAGAAGAAAACCTTGAATTTTAGTATCACCGCCACCGAGAAGAAGTTCAATTATGTCACGTCTTGGTCGACAAAAGGAAACTAACAAAGCACTTGCAATTCTAGTACACGTCGGATTTCCAATATTAGTTCAAAGGCTTCAACAATCCAAATATAAGTTGTCGATTATATTTCCTCCTCTATTTTGCCTCACGGATTCAAATTTGATATCAGAGAATATCCAACTTGGACTTAACACCAAAATAGAAAATATGTAATTTCATGGCACAAATTTGGATGTCTACAAATAACAATATATCTTGGGTCAAGATTTGTTCACAAGTTCAAATTCGAAATATATTTTAACAGAAATTATGGTACTTTTAGGAATCTCACCATTGCATGAAATTAGGTTGGCTTCTTGTCAAGTAATTACGGGCTAACAGCGTTGTAACTTCTTTTTTATGTAGAGAGTTGAGGCCCATAGAAGAAACTAGATGATCTCGTTGATTAAGGTTCATGAATAATAATGCTATTTTGTCTTTCGCGTGTTTTAATCCTACACCGATTTTCGTGGAGGAAAGAGTTCAGATCTTAAACCATTTTTATCTTTTCGAATATATTTATAAAATCTCTATGTGGTACTGCTCTCTTTCCAAATATTTATTTATGGAAATATTTACAATTAAATGGTTTTATATTATCTTTTAAATGTCAATTTCTTGCATCCATGAAATACTTTGTTAGGAAAATACGCATTTTTACATAAAATACTCTTACGTCTTTTATAACAAATTCCCTCTTTCGCACGTTTTGCAATTATTCGCGCTATTGGAGTGGACTGATTTATACATGTCGTATTATGTGTTGGAGGTTTGTTTGTCAAAACAAACTAAGTGTTTTTGCCTTGTCCCACATAGGAAAAGTGGGAGGAAGTAGCGCAATATATAAGTGAAGGGTTTCCTTGTGTATCTCAAGGAGTGATTGGGTGGGGCTAGACCCCACCATACCCGCGTGTGGGCGCACTTAGCATTTAGCACGCCTGCGCGCCCACGGTTTAATTAGCACTTATCCCTTTGTCATTTATTCGTTTTTATTTTTTATTCTTTGTTATTAATGTTATCTTTTATTTTGAAAATTTCGGAAATAAAATATATAAAATGAAAATTCGAAATTCTATTAAAATAAATAAATAAATAAAATTATTATTCCGAATTTTGTTTGTGTCTTTTCAAGACAACCTTTGGAAAATTATTTATTCGGTTTGCAACTTTTCCCGAAAAGTCGCAATTGTTCGGTTTTCGACTTCTTCCGAAGAGTCGCAATTGTCTATCCGAACAATTTTCTAAAAGACGTGTTTGTTCATTTTTCTTTGGGAATTTTCATGAAGAGTTGCAAGACTGTTTCATATATATATTTGTCTTTTTTCAGAAGAAAAGCAGTGGTCATTTTCGAGTCTTCTTTGTGAAAAACTACAGCCAATTCTTTCTATTGTTTCCTAGAGAGATCCTGGAAAAATACTAGAATTGTTATCTAGTATTCTCAACCGAGACTTTGTTGTATCCTGGAGGATTTTTGCCGGTGACCATTAGCAACGTTGTGGGGCAAATAAATTCTTAAAGAAAGTGATATCACGCCTCAAAGTCCGATCTGAGTACTCTTAGTATCCATCTTCATTGTTCTACCAAGTTCGTAGCCATATTTTTCCAACAATTTTAAGGATTTATTTTGCTACAATGGAGTCGGAGACAATCAAAGTTATGAATCAAGATATGGTCAAACTGGACCGGTTCGATGGGAACAATTTTGCTCGCTGGAGGGACAAGATGATGTTCTTACTTACTGCTCTGAAGATTTCCTACATACTGGATCCTAACTTGGCACCTATAGAAGATCCTAAGCCTACTTCCGATGGAGGACAGCGAAGTGCGGAAGCCATTGAGAGGGTTAATAAGGAAAAGAAGAAACGTGCGGAGGATGAATTACTTTGTCGAGGACACATTCTGAACACACTCTCCGATCGTCTGTAAGACTTATTCACTGAAATGAAGTCGGCTAGAGAAATTTGGAATGCACTGGAATTCAAGTACAAAGCGGAGGAGCAAGGTACCAACAAATATCTAATTGCAAAGTATTTTGATTTCAAGTTTATTGTTACTAAACCCTTGCTGGAACAAGTCCATGAATTGCAAGTGATTGTGAATAAGATTCGTGTCCTCAAGATTGATATTCCAGAAGCTTTTCAAGTTGGAGTAATTATTGTGAAATTGCCTCCAAGTTGGAAAAACTATGGAAAAAGGCTGATTCACAAGTCGGAGGACTTCACTTTGGAGCAAATACAGAAACATCTTCGCATTGAGGAAGAATCACGTTTACGTGATAATTCTGTTTTGTACAATTCCAAGGTGAACGCTGTGGATAAAAAACGGAAACTCGGCCAGAACTTCAAAGTAAAAAACGGGGGGCATAAATTCAAGAGAACACAAAAGAAGCAAAAATGTTGCTGTTTTGTTTGTGGCAAACAGGGACACTACGCCAAGGATTGCATTCACCGCAAGAGCATTTCAAAGGACAAGACATTCCGATGGTGAAAGCAGATGCAAATCTAGTTGAAGAAAATTATGTAGCCATGATTTCAAACATGTTTTCGAACATGGAAATTTCTGAAATTAATAATGCGATGGCTATGGTTTCTGAAATCAATTCTACCACCGTCCAATCCGGTTGGTGGTTAGATTCTGAGCAACAGTCCATGTGTGCAAGGACAAGTACATGTTCAAGCAATTTGAAGAGATTGTTGACTCAAATGTTCAAGAGGTCCTGATGGCGAATAATGCTCTTGCAAAGGTTGCTGGAAAAGGCATGGTGGAGATAGATTTCACTTCTGGAAAGAAGATAACTCTTCTTAATGTGTTATTTATACCCAAAATTAGGAAGAACCTAGTTTCTATTGATTTACTTTGTAAGAGGGGGTTTCGGGTTTTGTTTGAATCCGACAAGGTTATCCTGTCGAAAAATGGGCTGTTTGTTGGAAAGGGTTATGCCAATGATGGCATGTATCAACTGAGTATCAATAATAATATTTCTAGTTCTGTTTATATTGTCGAGTCTTCAACTTTATGGCATAGTAGGTTGGCACATATATATATGCGCTATTTGAAGAATATGAGAAAATTAGACTTGATAAATTTTAATGGCGAATTTGATAAATGTGAAATATGTGCTAAGTCAAAACTTACTAAGAAGCCATTTCCTAGTGTTAAAAGAAATTCGAATTTATTGGATTTGGTTCATAGTGATATATGTGAATTTAATGGTATGCTAACACGTGGAGGTAAAAGGTATTTTATTACCTTTGTGGATGATTGTAGTAGGTTCTTATATGTTTATCTCATGAGATCGAAGGATGAAGCGTTTACCATGTTTAAGAAATATAAGGCTGAAGTAGATAATCAATTAGAAAAGAAAATTAAAGTTCTATGATCAGATAGAGGTGGAGAATATTTCTTAAATGAATTCTCTTCATTTTGTGAAGAACATGGTATTATTCATCAAGTTTCGGCACCATATACTCCACAACAAAATGGTTTAGCTGAAAGGAAAAATCGATCTCTTGGAGAAATGATTAATTGTATGCTTTCAAATTCAAAGCTACCAATTAATCTTTGGGGAGAAGCATTACTTACTGCATGCTATATTCATAATAGAATACCTTCTAAGAAAAATGACATAACCCCTTATGAAATATGGAAAGGTAAAAAGCCAAATTTGTAATATCTTAAAGTGTGGGGGTGTTTGGCATACTACCGAGCTCCAGATCCTAAGAGGACAAAGCTCGGTCCTAGAGCTATCAAAAGTGTTTTCATTGGGTATGCTGAAAATAGTAAAGCTTATAGGCTTCTTGATTTAGAGTCCAATGTCATAGTAGAATCGAGAGATGTTGAATTCTTTGAAAATAAATGTTTTACAAGTTCTGAAGTTATTGAAAATAATTCAAGATCAATGGAAACTCAAAGTGATTCTCAAGAGAAAGAAACGAATGATTCTAAAGATATGATTGAACCAAGGAGAAGTACTAGAGCTAGGAAAGTAAAAGACTTAGGTCCTGACTTTATTACTCATGTTTTTCTTGTTGAAGGAGATGGAGATAATAATGTGGTAAATAAATACCCTTTAGTATTAAATTTAGAAGATGATCCTAGAAGCTTTGATGAAGCTATGTCTTCTAGAGATGCTTCCTTTTGGAGAGAAGCTGTGAATGATGAAATGGACTCAATTATGTCCAATAATACTTGGGTATTAGTAGATTTACCGAAAGGGTCAAAACCTATTGGGTGCAAATGGGTTTTTAGAAGAAAATATTATTCTGATGGTTCTATTCAAGCTTTTAAAGCTAGACTTGTAGCTAAGGGATATAGACAAAAAGAAGGAATAGATTATTTTAATACATATGCTCTTGTTGCACATATAACTTCTATTCGAGTTCTTTTTGCTCTAGCTTCCATTTATGATCTTTGTGTTCATCAAATGGATGTTAAGACTGCTTTCTTAAATGGAGACTTAAATGAGGAGATTTACATGGAACAACTGGAAGGATTTGTTCTTCCTGGAAATGAAAGAAAAGTATGTAAATTGATTAAGTCTCTTTATGGATTCAAGCAAGCTCCTAAGCAGTGGCATGAAAAGTTTAATTCGGTCATATTGTCAAATGGTTTCATCAATAGTAGTGCTGATAGGTGTATATACTCTAAATTCACTAAAGACTATGGTGTCTTAGTGTGCTTGTATGTTGATGATATGCTTATCTTTGGAACAAATATGACTGGAATTAATGAGACTAAGAAGTATCTAACTTCCATGTTTAAAATGAAGGATTTGGGTGAAGTAGATGCTATCTTAGGTATTAAAGTTAAGAAACATAGTGGGGTTATTCTTTAAGCCAATGTAGTTATGTTGAAAAATTATTAAATAAATTTCAACATCTTGGTTTTAAAGAAATAAGTACTCCATTTGATTCAAGTATTAAATTAAATTATAATACTGGTAGAACGGTGGCACAACTAGAATATGCAAGTGTTATAGGGTCTTTAATGTATGCGATGCATTATACTAGACCTGATATTGCTTATTCTGTATGTAAGTTGAGTAGGTATACTAGTAATCCAAGTACAGAACATTGGAGAGCTATTACCAGAATTTTTTGTTATCTTAAGAGAACTAAAAATTTAGGTTTGTTCTACAATAATTACCCGGCTGTATTAGAATGATACACCGATGCTAGTTGGATTACAAGTGTGGGAGATGAGCGTTCAACCTCTGGATGGATCTTCACACTAGCTGGAGGTGCTGTATCTTGGGCGAGCAAGAAACAGACATATATAACTCACTCAACAATGGAATATGAATTTATTGCTTTGGCGGCAGCTGGGAAAGAGGCTGAATGGATTAGGAATTTGTTGTTGGATATCAAATTATGGCCTAGTCCTATGCCTCCTATTTCTATCCACTGTGATAGTCATGCCACTTTGGCAAGAGCCTATAGTAGCACCTATAATGGTAAGTCTAGACACATTAATCTAAGACATGAATATGTGAGACAATTGATTAAAGATGGTACCATAACAATTGTCTATGTGAGGTCAAGCAAAAATCTTGCCGATCCTTTGACGAAGGCTTTACCAAGACATATGTTAATAACGACCTCACAAGAAATGGGGCTGAAACCCTTTAATTGAAATCACCAATAATGGTAACCCGACCTTTTTCTAGAACATCACTAGTTACAAGGTTTAATGGGTAAGAACAAGTTATTGAATGTGATTGTTTGATACTGACGTAGCCTTGATTTGAGAAGTCAGTATCGTCTGTTACGTTTTGTAGGCTGAATTGAATTCTTAATGAAGTATGATACAAGTTTGTAGTGTGTTGATAGTAACAGAAACACATGGTAGATACTTCACCTATATGAGCTTAGAAGTGGTGCCGCTTCTTACGAAAGTTAGGGTTGCTTTCTAGAGAGCTCATGAAACAGGATCAAGCACAAGGCCATAATAGTGCGGAGTAATATAGAACTTCTCGCTGAAACAAGAGGTTAATATATGTGTGGTATGTCCAGTTCTATTACATAAAAGTACAAGTTTAAAGCCGAGCTACTCGTCACTTTGATAGAGCTTTGAGATACTTGCACTAAGTAAAGGTTTAACTCGAAAGAGACCTTTATGTATGTATATTAATCTTACTGAAACTTTGGCTGTATGGTTTTTTAAAATTTTTAATTTTGAAATCTTTGTTTTTACAAACAAAGTGGGGGATTGTTGGAGGTTTGTTTGTCAAAACAAACTAAGTGTTTTGCCTTGTCCCACATAGGAAAAGTGAGAGGAAGTGGCGCAATATATAAGTGAAGGGTTTCCTTGTGTATCTCAAGGAGTGATTGGGTGGGGCTAGACCCCACCATACCCGCGTGCGGGCGCACTTAGCATTTAGCACGCCTGCGTGCCCACGGTTTAATTAGCACTTATCCCTTTGTCATTTATTCGTTTTTATTTTTTATTCTTTGTTATTAATGTTATCTTTTATTTTGAGAATTTCGGAAATAAAATATATAAAATGAAAATTCGAAATTCTATTAAAATAAATAAATAAATAAAATTATTATTCCGAATTTTGTTTGTGTCTTTTCAAGACAACCTTTGGAAAATTATTTATTCGGTTTGCAACTTTTCCCAAAAGGTCGCAATTGTTCAGTTTTCGACTTCTTTCGAAGAGTCGCAATTGTTTATCCGAACAATTTTCTAAAAGACGTGTTTGTTCATTTTTCTTTGGGAATTTTCATGAAGAGTTGCAAGACTGTTTCATATATATACTTGTCTTTTTCAGAAGAAAAGCAGGTGGTCATTTTCGAGTCTTCTTTGTGAAAAACTACAGCCAATTCTTTCTATTGTTTTCTAGAGAGATCCTGGAGAAATACTAGAATTGCTATCTAGTATTCTCAACCGAGACTTTGTTGTATCCTGGAGGATTTTTGCCGGTGACCATTAACAACGTTGTGGGGCAAATAAATCCTTAAAGAAAGTGATATCACGCCTCAAAGTCCGATCTGAGTACTCTTAGTATCCGTCTTTATTGTTCTACCAAGTTCGTAGCCATATTTTTCCAACATTATGTTCACCAAAAGTACTCCAATTATGAATTCATTTCATATATATTCTTTAGTCAATTAATTACGGGACATGTAAAAAATCATTTATGCCCAAAATATGATTAATTATCCTTGTCATCGCCAAATTCTGTAACGGCTTGTCTGAGAAATTTTCAAAATTAAAAAATTTGATTGGACCTTCAATACGAGTAAAACCTGTAAAAAATGCATAGAAGCACAACTTGCTCGAAACCTATGAGATGAACTCTCAAAGTTATTTTAGAAATTTAATGTCACAAGATGAAAGAGAAAAAGTAAATAAGAAAACAAAATAATTGAAATGACAAGGTCATGTCAATCAGATGAAAACAACGTGTGGTTTTAGATACATTGCATAATAGAGTTTACGGTCTTTTATGAGCACCATGTCCGTGTAAATTTTCAGCGTTTGATTAAAAAAGTAAAAAAAAAAAAAAAAATAGAACCGTTCAGGTTGAAATTTAGCAAACAACCAAAATCCGCTGCATTTCAATGCAACGGCGAGAAATCACGAGGGCGTCGTACCCAGTGGAAACTATAGGCTGACCCGGTGGTCTCTTTGTAGGAAGAATGACAAGTGGGAGCAAAGGCCTACCGGCATAAGATTGTCAAAATCCATAGGGGTGTCATGGCGGATACGAAGACCAGCGGTTGGGTTGCGAGATCGTTATATTCAAAGCACCAAGGCTTCTACTTGCCATTATCGACATCATCCAAAATGAGAAGCAACTCATTGCAGAGATGTCTTTTATCAAAACGAGAACATATTCTAGAAAATCCTCTTCAATGATGATTCAAGCAGATGTCTGAAATGCTCCGGACTTCGAATCAATAGGAAAATGATAATAACTTTAACTTCTAACTTTAGTGCTAATCCATATGTGATTTATAATAAAAAGAAGAAAAAATCAATGGGAAATATGGATTATAATTCTTTTGATGTTTTCTTTGTATTAGATTGAATTTAGTCTCTTTTTTTCTATGGTCAATTTGATGCTAACTTTTGAACCCAGTGAAAATCTTTCAACAATGTTGATCCATGTGAAAATCTTTCACCAAATGTTGTGTTTTGGTTTTTATTATAAGAGATTCAACATCTGTGTTGAGCTTGGACAAAGAATGTCAAATATAGGGAGGAGCCTTATTTATCAACTTATATATACAACCTTAACAATTGATACTCGAATGACTTGAAGACTAACAGCTCTTGAGCACAAATTACATCAGAATTTAATCATGTAATCTGAACACTAACAATTATAACTCGAGCTCAAATTATGTCGGAGCTTAATCTATGACAAAACTTGTTTTAAGTGTAAAGTTGGAATTTAATCAATAGCATTACTCCTGAGTAAGAAACATAACGCTGGAATTTAATTAACGACATTGGGTTTGTGGAACAACACCGGAATCTAATCGACAATATTGGACCAGATAGAAATACATGTTGAAATTTAATTAGCAACAGCAATCTGGAAACTATAGCTAAGATGCGATAAAGTAAACATAATTATTGTGTTGTTCAGGAGGTGTTTCTCAATAGTAGGGCTGTGATATTTATAGAGTAGATTGATTGTTCCTCAGTCAGCCGCTCTTTCTTGGACACTACTCTTCACATTCTCCACGTTTTCCACTTCTTCTTGATGACATTATCCTTTAATAATCGTTTCTTGCCTCATTGATGATGCTCGTGCGGCTTGTTCCTCAAGTAAATAATCGCTTTCTATTTTTATGTGCATTTCTTACAGCATTTATTCTCGCTCGAGTTCTAATACTAATTTTTCTTTGTCTTCAAATCTGGTGCACTGTCCCTATAGCATGACACATGGCAATTAATCCCCAGGCCATCGACTCTAGAGTTGGTTTTCATAATCCCATCGAGGCTTAGGTTAAGTAGCCCTCACGAAAGTTGTTTTCCCTTAACTTCGCAAGTCAAAATGGAGCATTTCATCTAGCGATCTCTCGTGATCGGCATGTGGTTTTGAGGGTAATTTTGGGTGTCAACAATAACTAAATGCAAATTGTATTACATTTTTGGGTGGGAAAAGTACAAAAAAAAGTTTTAATCGTGCTAATTTAGTCTTAAAGCTTTCAATTATAACAATTGAGTTCCAAGCTTTTTGACAATTTGCCAACGTAGTCCATCCAATCAATTTTGACTGGAAATCGTTAATATAAATACCAATCATTTTGCATAGCATGACTGACGCTAGCACAAAATTTATTTACAGTTTACAATTTTTTTTTTTTCAAAATTTCCTTTGTTTTTTTTTTTCACAACTCTTGGGGTAGCGAGGTCATCGGCAACCATCGCTAGCCACAAGTGAGGGCCAACACTCTTGCCTATTGGCTGGCCAAGCAAGGGTGTCGCGGTTCTCACCATTGTTGTTGCTAAGACCCAAGTGAGGGCGATGTGGCCCTCACCTAGACCAGCCAAGGGCATAGTGGCCCTCGCCAACAAATAGATGAGGGCCCGACGCCTTCGCCTATGGCCAACGAGGGCATGGAGGCCCCCGCCTATGGCTAACAAGGGGTGGAGGCCCTCTCTTAGACCTCACCTGTGGCTAATGAGGGTTGACTAATGACTTTGCCAACCCATAGTTGGGAAAAGAAAAAGAAAGGAAATAAAAGAAAATACAAAAGTAGAAAAAGAAAAAAGTAATAACAAATTTGGGAAAAAAATATCTACATTAGTATTAGCCATGTCATGTGAGATAACCAACTTTCATGTGAACGATTTTCAACTAAAATTAGTCGGATTGACTATATTAGCAAAACGTGAAAATGTTTCAAACTTAACTAACACAATTGAAAGATTTAAAATTGAATTGGTATAAGTGCAATAGGTTCGGATTTTTTTTTTATGGGTACTTTTTCCCTTTTGGGCACCTCCATTCTAAGGATATAAGTGCTCATAATAGATAAGATAGTTTCAGTTTGCAAATTGAACCATGACTAGAAGATAAATTCAAATTAGAGGTGAAGGATGATAAAATTGTTTTGCAGATTTTGAACTCTAGTTGCTTTAATAATAATTATTTGGGTAATAAACCAAATGTATTTAGGCACTATCTGAATCGACCTTGTTTTTTGAAAAATTTCAGCTCTCAGCATTTGATCTTTAACTTCTGTTTAATATTGACCACTTCGAATTCCTAAAACTAAATAATCATGGATTTTTGGGACCTCCTTAAATCATTAAATATTTTTACTATTTTTAGATTAAAACATTTCTTTAGTTTTCAAGGGGAAGAACTTTGTTAATTGTTTGTTCCGTTGATTAATTTTTAATATTTGAAAGAAAAATAAAAGGTAGAATGGTTCGAATAAAAAACGAATACTTTATGGGACATGTGCCACTCGTAGAGACATGAACACATGTGAATCAATGATATCTCACTTCTTTTGCACTAAAATACACATACACTATAAAATTAGAATTTCATTCGTAAGATTATATTCTGCGTCTCGAATATTTTTTAGAGTTAACGTTGTGACTTTTATATTAGAAATCATGGTTTTTGTTCGAGGAAAAAAAAAATCTCTTATCAATTCACTGAATTAATAGAGAGCTAAAAAGCAATTTTGCATCTTGAGTTTTGTTACTAGACACTAGGTATTTTAACTTCGTGACTTTTATATAAGAAATTGCCATTATCTTGAAAAAATGCGGACCTACCGATCAATTCAATACTCTCTCTCTCTCTCTCGTGCGTGGGGGGAATGGTGCCACCCGTTGTTGGATATTTAACAAATTATATGTGAATATACGAGTCAATATTTGTTTATTGTCGAAATTTTTAGGTGTTTTGGGCTAGAAAAGGCAAAGTGTATACACCATAAGTTATTTCATCGTACTATAAATGAAGGGTAGTTAAATATTTTTGCTTATGAAGCCTTCGTCTAATTTCTAACTTCTAAGACTTTGATATGGATAAGGGTGATTGATTTTAGAGTGAGCCAATTCCCATCCTAAAACTGGTAATTAGACAAAAATGGCCGGTTCCTAGTTTGTGAAATTGAGAATTGGTCCACCTAGGCTTGGACCCACCTAGGAACCAGATTGATGGATCAGGTCCGGTTTTTGAGTGCACTCAGGAATTGACAATATCAATCCAAACACTAAGCATAATAATACTTTTCAGATTTGTTCGCGCATTTATTCAAACATTTTAACTAACACATATGGTCGGTTGCTAAATTGGTGAGATGAGACAAAAGCGAGAGAGAGAGAGAGAGAGAGAGAGAGAGAGAGAGAGGCAAGAGTGGCAAGAGTTGAGTCTTGAGATGAGACTCTGAGAGGGAGGCGTTGAACGAGAGCGATGCGGTTCAAGCAAGACCTGAGTGGATAAAAAGAAGTGAGAGTGATAGGCATGAGCATGAGCATGAGAGAGACATAAGCAAGAGGCATTGAGATGCAAGGGAGGCATGAGCACTGAGTGACTGAAAAGAAGTGAGAGTGATAGGCATGAGCATGAGCATGAGAGAGACATAAGCAAGAGGCATTGAGATGCAAGGGAGGCATGAGCACTGAGTGACTGAAAAGAAGTGAGAGTGATAGGCGTGAGCAATGAGTATGACTAAATCATGAGAAAAGAATAAGAATTAGGGTTTTGGAATAAAAAGAATTAATATATATCGATCTAGTTCGAATGGTCGGGGCCATACATAAAATTAGCAACTAAATTGATATTTACCAATTCCAAATTTCTAGAAATGGGAAATACCCAAAATCGTGTTAGGTGGTCTTAAGCCTCTCTCACTCCAAAAATTAACTCAAATGGTGAGTTTTTCCCTCACACTTATGAATTGACCACTCCACAATCGATGTGGGACAACTTCAACAATCTCTCGTGTGGCTATTGAGTTTAGATTTGTTGGCAACCTCGGCTTAGATACTAGTGTTGGGTGGTTTTTGGCCTCTACCAACCCATAAGCTAGTTTAAAGAATAAGGCTTTTCCTTGTACTTATAAACCGACCACCAGTAACCTCAACAAACCAGGCCGTTCGAATTGAGTATTGTGCTCATGCCTAAATATAGATGAGGTAAAGTGTAATGGGTGCAAAATGTTACGTATGGTTTTATAAAGTTTTCCCATATATAGAAAACGAGGAGCTCCCATAGGTTCCCTTTACATTGTCTTTTTGAATGTGAATGTATGTTTTGAGTCACTTTTTTTTTCTTGTTATTATTTCAAACTATGTCTACTATGATGCAAATGCTCCAAACTTTTTTTTTTTGTATCACTAAAAATCAGAAACTTGCTCATTGTAAAACAAACATCCTAAACTTTTTTGTGCTATAAAAAGTACTAAACTTATATTAGTGTGGCAAAAATATCTCGGATGGAATTAAAATAGAGGATTTATATGTTTTATATATATACGTCTGGATTTTTCTATGTCAAAAAAAAAGGGAGGGTATCACACACCTTTTCACTTTTTATAATTTTAAATGCTCAAAACCTTGAAAAAATTATTTATACTGACTTTTGGATACATATATTTTTTTAATTCTTTTTTAAATCTGACTTCTTTATAAGTGAGGTAAACATAAGAGAGGAGAACGATTTAAGTGGGCTCATTGGTGGAAACCTAATCAAGCACCACATAACCAAGAGCTTTTACAGCATCCCACGTGAATTCCAAAAGAGCCACAATAAGAATTTCCCATTAATATCTAACACCCCACACTCTCATAACTAGACCATGCACACTAGCCCCACAACATCAAAGGCAGTGCCGTCCGAGAATTCTTGTGGTGCATGGCCATGATCGACCTAAAGAAGGCCATCGTGCTCAAGCCCCTCTTTGTATATTATACATAAACAATTTATAGTAAACATTTACCTGACATTGAATATCAATCCCCGCCTCCTTGTACTCAAGGTCGATGCTCTTCGAGAACATTGCCATATAACTAAGATTAACAAACAAAATACAATTCTTACTCTGCATATGTAAAGAGCACATGCGCAGAGAAATGATAAGAAAAAATTAAAATCCACAAGATAATAAAGTAAAAATTTTGATCGTTGTATGTGTATAATTTTATGCAAATTTCGAATGTAGGAGATTCAATTGATTACTTGTCAATTATCTTGATTATCATAAATAATGAGTTTGTGTCTAGTCAACTAATAAAAGGTTTTACATAGTTTCTGCAGTATTCGTGTACTTTGAAAAAATTAAATGGAACTTACGTTTTAGTTGATGCGTACAAAGTCTGAAGAATATACGAAGACAAATACACGAAGCAGATCCTATATTCAAGATCGCTTCTCTCTTCTTCTTCAACATTCCATCGATCACTCCCTTTGTCACCCACATTACCGCGTTCAAATTGACCCTCAGCATGCTCTCCATCAACTCTCGATCCACCTCGTGGAAGTACCTCGGGTACGGATAAGCCATCATCGCGTTGTTAACGAGCAACCCGATGTCAGGCCCTTCCGTTGCTCCCATCATCGCCACCACTATCTCCTCTCCGCTCAGCTTCGCGAGGTCGGCGATCACAGTCTTGACCTGGACAAAGTATGTCATGAGTAAGATATGGTCTCCATCAGAACATGCAAGCTGAAGCGTGAAATACTTCCGATATGACGGACCTCGATGGTGGCGCCGTACCTCTCCCTCAGGTCGCGCGATGTGGCCTCGAGTTTGTTGGGGTTCCAACCGACAAGCACGAGGTTGAGGCCCCCGGAGGCTAGCTCGAAGGCCAGGGCATTCCCGATACCATCGGTGGGGCCGGTGACGATGGTCCACGAGCCGTAGTCGCGCAAGTTCTTCGGCTTTCATAGAATTATGATAGAACGGATCGGAAAAGAGAATTTCTACATATTTTTGTGTGTATAATAATAATAATACGAGAGTTTATTTATAAGTTTTTCTAGATAACTATCTAAGGTAATAAAATATTATAATATAAAATAAAAATAATTATAATCAATCGGGAAAGATAAATGTCTCTAATATCCCCCTCAAACTCAAGGTGACGTAAAAGAGGTCAAATGGAGTTTGGAGAAAAGATCTTTCAAATGCTCATGTAGGTGTGCCTTAGTGAAAACTTCATCCATCTAATTAATTGATGAGGTGGGAACAAGACTAACATCACCACAGAGCACATGAGAGTATATGAAATGTCTGTCTATTTCAATATGTTTGGTAGGCTCATGGAAAACGTCATTATGAGTTATTTGGATGGTACTTTGGTTATCCTAATGAATGACCGTTCCACTATTATGACGAACTCCCATGTCTTCTAATAACCACCGCAAACATAATAATTCCAAAGTTGCAAGAGCACGATATTCTACTTTCGTACTTGATTGAGTGACAGAAGTCTATTTCTTACTCTGCTAGGAAATAAGAGACTTCCCTAAGAAGAAGTAATAGCCTGTAGTAGAACGACAATCAAGAGGACCATCAGCCCAATCAACATCAGAATAAGCTGTTAACTCTAAAGTTGAGTTAGTAGAAAAGTAAAGACCATGAAATAAGGTACAGTAAAGAATTCGAAGAACAGCGACACAGTGAGTTGTCCGTTGCACAATCATGAATTGACTCACAATATGAACAACAAGTTGCTAAGATTAAAATAGTTTGATATTAAGTTAAAATAGTTTGATGTTGGTGACTTGGTTTGGATGACGATATTGCCAATGAATTCAGATAAGGAAAGATTTAACAAATGGTCTTCCATTTAGTGACTAACATGTTAAGAGATAGTGCTATCGAATGGAAATAATTGCTATGACCGATAATAAAAATTCCGTCAAGACATATGTTCCAACTATGTGAGAGATGCAAAATATGCTAGAAGAAGCACCCAAAAACGAAATATCACAATAACTCGCTGTCAAAACGAGTGCATTGATTCAAAAGAAATACTTCCTTAAAGTTCCAACAGGTTACACAAGATCAACGTGCCATTTCAAAGCACTAACAAAGGTGGACAGACATACTTCCATCCGTTCGTTTTCTTGTACATTGATATTTAATGGAGGCATGTGTTTGAACTAAAGGAGACAGATGGTAACATTCTTCATTAATTTCCAAACATGCACACTCCTAATTCATGCTGGAAAGGGAGAGGCTTGTGACTAGGCTGAATAGTCTCGACACTTGGCTCGAGGCAGAAAGGGGAATTGCCAAACTAATGTTGGAGAGGGAAAAGATCTCAAAGAGGTTGAACAACCTCGATCATGAGATTCAAGTTCATCAAACGCTTATGGCATAGCTAGTCAACTTCTGAAAGAGCAGCAACCCCTGTTAGATGAACCTTATAAAGAATGTGACGGTCTGTCTCCTTTAAATTAAACACATGCCTCCATCAAATAGCAATATACATAGAAAAATAAACTGACGGAACACGTTTATCCACTTTTGTTAGTGCTTTGAAACAACATGTTGATCCTGAACAACCTACAGAAACTTTAATGAAGTATTCCTTTTTTAATCGATGCACCTATTTCAACGACAAGTTCCCATGATACTTCGCTTCCCGGTTCTCCTTCTCACTTGTCTTGCATCTCTTGCATCTCCCACATGGTTGGATTATATATGTTTTGAGTTATTTTCCATTTATTAATCATGGCAATTCTTTCCTATAGATGTCCATTAATTGATAAGCATTGCCACTTCACACATCAGTCACTAAATAAGGTCCTTCCCATGTTAAGAAGACCATTTGCCAAATCTTTCGTTATTTGAATTTTTCAGCAATATAATTTTCCAAACCAGGTCACCAACCTCAAATTGTTGTAACCTAAAAAGTTTGTCGTATGCTTTGGCAACTATTTTCTTTTGAGCGGTAACACGTTCTAACTCCGATGTCCTATCTTCATCTAACTCGTCATAATAATATAGAGATCAACTTATCATAATCTTCATTTAGAAAATCATTTTGTATTCTAACTCTCAAAGACTGGACCATTATTTCCTCGTTTATTTGTCGCCACCTTGAATCTCATCCAAGTCGTTATTCTTTCAAACTTAACTTCTAATCATGATTTGTTGTGCTTCGTTGTCTTAGCCACAGGTAGTTTCCAATTCAAATGCCACTATGCTTAACTTCACAACCATTTTGCTCACAAAATGGTTAGTTCTCAGATAATTTCTCATCCAATTATTAATCAATGCCTTTAAATCAATATCTTTGTCTTTTGTAGCATTGGTCAATTTTACTATGACAGTCGTCAACCAGTTGCTATCGTATATCAATAACTGATCATGGTAATCAATATTGATAACTGATCATGGTCATCGATAAGTATGACCATGGGCAAGAACTTCTGTGATTCGTGTAGTTAGCATCTCGCCAATAACCATCTCACCTGGTCTCAGCTCATATGTTTACTTAAATCGATGTCACACTGATTACGATGAATTCGGTTAATTTTTTGTGTAAACAAGACGGGGATCCACAATCATCAATAAAAACTATATATCTTTCAGTTCATTTTTTTATCTTTCCTGTACCTACATTTACTATAGAGTAATCAGTTCTAGTTCTTCATTATACATTCCAATACCTGTCCGAATTGCCACAGAATTCAATTCAATTCAATTCGAAGATAACATTCAATTATATGTATTTCGTCTCGTGGGGCCATTCCAGGCGAAACAATATCACAAGATGCAAAATATGTTTTCTCTGATTAATGCATACGTGCACTTTCCTTAATCATGCACGAGGTTCTTTTTGTATTGATACGACGTATCCACTTATCCAATCCGAATATTAAAGTTTTAAGCTAGTTTATGAATGAGTGATTATTACATGTAAACACATGGATGGATGGTTCTCCTCACGTTTAGGCTGATTTTTCTACTATGATTTCATCTAAAGTTGAAATAAAAACAACTGCCGAACCATCACACCATATACATAAACAAAACAGAGGTTAAAGGTTGATCACTCGCCCACATTCATGCACTGAAAAAGTATGACATCTATCTATGAATTGTATGAGAATATATAACGCACCTACCTGACACTGAATATCGATCCCTTAGTCCTTATACTCAAACCACGCTTTTTGAGAACATTGCTGTAAAACTGTGATTAATAGATAAAACAAAATGCGCAGTTAGCCTACGTATGCGTGAGACCTCAGTTCATGGAAAATAAGAAGAAGACTATAATATCAGTAATGATTCCTTAATTAGTTGCTTAATTAGCGTCGTGGTATCTCAGGAGCACTCATTAACATATTCCTAAAAGATTTTGTATACTTTCCCCAATATTCGAAGTAACAAATGCAATGGATGTTAGTATATGTTATGTGGTGAAAGAAGATACATACGACTTTGGAATATGAAACTTACTCTTTGGTCGAGGCATACAAGGTTTGAAGAGGAAACGAAGAGACGTACACGGTGGAACCAGATGCAATATTCACAATCGCTCCTCCCTTCCTCTTCAACATTCCATGGATCACTCCCTTCGTTACCCACACCCCCGCGTTCACATTCACTCTCAGTATGCACTCCATCGATTCATCGTCCACTTCGTGAAAGTACTTCGCCTATAGGGGACCGTAAGCCACTCTGGCATCATTCACCACCGCCCCAACATCGAGCCCTTCGGTCGCCTCCCTGATCACCGCCTCTATTTCCTCTCCACTCAGCTTTGCCAAGTCGGCGACTACGGTCTTGACCTGGAGAAAGAATCTTATCCATTGTAAATTCCCTTATTAGGCATGGCATGCAATCACTTTGTTAAAGTAGGTAGGAACTATGTTTGTTACATCACATTCTTAATTTAATAAGCACTGACCTGGATCTCGTTTGCATATGTCCACCTCAACTCAGTCGTGGTGGCTTCAAGCTTATTAAGGTTTCGGCCCAAAAGCACGAGGTTGGGGCCTTTGGACGCGAGCTCGAAGGCGAGGGCTTTCCCGATGCCATCGGTGGGGCCGGTGACGACAGCCCATGAGCCGTACTCGCACAAGTTCTTCGGCTTCCTAAGGAATGTGGCATGAAGCCATCTGAAGACGAGCAGGTTCTTGAAGAGCGAGATGAACCCTAACAGGGCGGCCGCTGTGATCATGAAGTCTTCAAGTTCCATTGCTCTGCGCGTGCGTGTGTTGGATAAGAACTCGAGACACCAAGACGGCTTAAGTTTTATAGATGAAGGCTATCCAAGTCGGTATGATCTTTCTTTGTTTCCCGAGAAGATTGTTTTTTTACTTCGCTTCATATGGATTTAAACGTATAAATTATCTGCCCTTCCTATATTGATTTGCCAATATTAGGCCATCTCGTGAATCGGAGGGGCAAGAGAAAAGCTACATTATGTGTATAATGGTTTGGACCACTTATAAAAAGGCCAAAATGAAAATGACACTACCGACACAAATTGATAATCTTTGAGACCGAGAGAATATCTTTACCAACCGACTGTTTCGCCATTCAATTTGAGAATCCAGAGAAGATCTCGGCAACTATCTTTTTAATTACAACTTCTGTTGAAAAAGAAAAATCCCGAAGTTTGTGACATATAAATCTATAAAATTACTCAGCCAAACGCTAAAACCTATGCTGCTTTGGGTAGAACTTGAAAAGTGCCTTTAAATTACTTGTTAAGTTTCCTTAAATACATGTTGAAGTTTTGTTTTATCAAAAACTTTCGTACAAACGGTCTTATTCATCTTCAAGTTGATGAATATATCTATTTGCTTTCTCAAATTATTAGTATAAAAAGTAACTACTCTTAGTGTAATTAGCCTTCCTAAATTGTGTACTTCATTTGACAAAGCGTCTTGAAAAGTATTTTTCTGTCTCTAATTAGCTCAATTAGTGTACACTGTACAGGGATTCTTGTTAACGAAAACTTTATTTCTGTTGTCAAGTCATGTAGTAAAAGCTACAATAATCTTTATTTTTATTTTTAGTAACGGTAAGAATGACAATAATCTTTATTTATTTCTCCTTTCCAGAATAATAAACCCAACCTGAAACAGTGCACGTGAAACGGCTTAAAATTGTTTTCCCAACTGCCTCGTGAAACCGGTTCATGTGGCTTTTGGAAGTCCATTCTCCAACATATGTAGTCTTTTGAGGTCTTGTGGTTTTTTTTTTTTTTTAGGTCGGTCCTACTCTACTCCTATTCTAACTCTCACTCTCAGACTTTTGCCTTGTCTCATTGCAGGGCGTTGGAGTCGAGACCCACACTTGAAACTAATACGTCCTCACCCCAACCCCCTCGAGAAGGTAGGGATTCGAATCCCCCACCTCCCCTTCCATATTGAAAAGGTGGCCACCGGGGCAAACCCTAATAATTTTCAAGGTCTTGTGGTTGGAGCGGCTTTTTAACTATCACATGGATTTACTAAATTATTTTAAAAAAATTATATGGTTTTTCCTTTATATATTATTGTATAACTTTAACATTAGGTCAGAAAAATCTGGAGGAGTTAACTTCTAGAGAATCGCTAGCTGTTCTCATTAATCTGATGCTAGTGCGTCCAAATCCTTGTGGAATTAGCTAAATTGGTTTAGCATATCAATGCCAGAGACTTCAAACATGTGCATATGTTAAAAAAATTTGATATAATTTCTATTGATCTCCCTTCCAATCAAGAGGATATCTGCACGTCTCCAAGATATGTTATGGATTGTCTTATCAACAAATCATGTGATAAAGAAGGGTTGGATTTTAGAAACATTAATTGCACACATTAAAAAGACATCAAGTACAATTTTTTTTTATTTGATTATTTCTAGAGGGCTCTTGTTAATGTTAATCATATTTAATGAAGAAAATATTTCATTTTCAATGCACTAATTATGCATAACCCAAGAAAATCAATGCTTTGGAAATGATAAAACCTTTTTAATGTAAATACTTAACAAGTACTCGTAAAACACTTATCAAAGTCTGTTAAAAAGTGCAAGAGTTACATATGACATATGATATCAATTAGAATCAACCCAATTTGATAGCTTCACTCTCTTATGGTGAAGTATTAATATTTTTCTCTCTCCTTTTAAGACCAATTGAAAGGCGCCACGCGTCAAGAACACTATTAGGGACAAAACGAGCGACCCCAATAGGGCGTACACCGTGGCTCGTAACCGATGTGATTGATTGCGGCTCGCACGTACTCATCCGGTGAAGGGACAAACATGGATTTGCTCTCTATTGATGCCACTTTGGATGCCATTCTGGTTGCCACATAGAGAGGAACCTAAAACAGATGGGTCATCCGGATGACACGGTTTTGGGGATTGGATTTTTATGCCAATGGCCTATGGAATAAAAATCCATTGTAAAATTGGAGAATTATATGAATTATGTAGCTTAAGTACCTTGTCTGTTTGATGTGCTATCGATACAATCAATCATATCGCCGTGGCTCATCATTGATTTACATATTTTACACTGAATGTCCAGAATAAAAACCATTTATTATTAGCATGGATCAACTTCCATGTCATATCATGTGAAGCATATTGACTGGTTTGATGGTGCATTAATCGAGCTAAATGATTCATAAGAGTACACAACTCATATTCAACTCTCTCTCATTACACAATAATCATAAACTCTCAATGTGTATGCAGCTTGAATTAAAGTTTAATTAAGCTAGTTGATTGGAAATGAAAAAAAGTGCGATGACGGCCCTTCATTTGGTTGTGCTAACCTTCTCAAGTCCGAAGGATATGAACTCGATAGCGGAAGATACACATAGAATAGTATCGTTTCACGATCTTGTAAAATGACCAACCCTTGCACGACGTGTGACCAATAAGGGTTGCACTGACCCTTATAACCGACCTACTACGTGTTTGCTCCACTGGACATCTCGACAAACGGTACGAGCACCGTACGCCTTCTCAACATAGTCATCTTTGTTGCTAAGGAAAAGGGGAATATACCTACAGAATTCGAGAATACATCCGTTTCAACTCCTTTTGCGCTATGTACGACTTGCATATAAACTTAATTCACATAGATAGTGAATCTTTTGACACGTGGTTAAGAGTTAATGATTCATACAAGACTTTATGCACGTATAATCTAATGAGTAGCATTAATGTAACTTGCGAGCACAGTTGTTATACATAGTTATGTAGGGTAGCCTACCCTTAATGAGAGAAGCACATAGGATGAATACGTAAAAAAATCTTAAATTATGTTCATTGTGACTTAAGTACTTCAATTTTTTTTTTTTTGTGTCATCAAAAACTTTATACTTGTCCATTGTAATACAAATACCCCAACTTTTTTAAAAGACTCAAGCTTAAATATATGTAACATATGTACTTTCTATTTTAGTTCCATTCATACTAAATTTAGATTTTTTATGACAAAGAAAAAGTTGAGGCTATATGTGTCTCGATGTGTAAGTCTATGATTTTTTGTGATATAAAAAAAGTTCAGAATATATGTGTTATAGTGGATAAAGTTTGGAATTTTCTCTGGTATTAATTCTAATGTAAATTTCCACGGAGTTTCATCCTTTCCAATCTAGGATAACATGCAGAAATCATAGCTAAGTTGGTCATTTTATGGTATTAATTCATGTACTGAAAGGGTCAATAGAATCTATCTATATTATATATAATGACATATAACATTCAGTTACCCGATATTGAATATCGACCCCACGGTCTTTGTACTCAAGACCGATGCTCCTCGAGAACATTGCCATAAAACTGCAATTAACAAACAAAATACAATTCTCAATTAGCATATGTAGAGTCCACGATGATACGGTCTGGTCTCCTCCATTGACGGAGGAGGCGAGCAGACGCCGGCTATTTGACAGAGAGGGCGAGGCGGCTTGGAAGTGGTGGATGGTGACTATGGACGAGCAAACGTCAAGGGTGCATCTTTCTATTGGTTGCGACTGTGGCGGTGGCAGGGTGACCAGGTAGAGAGGATGAGCTGAAGCGGTCGTCCCGGTTGAAGACTAGCTTTCTCAGTTGCATAACTGTTAAGAAATGATCCATTTACTAGAGAAATCTAGGATATTTATACAAAAAATATCTGGTCATCAGGCGGTAATCGAGGTGTGTGGAGTTGTCAGACCTTTTTGTAGAAAAATCTTAGACAAAAGTAAAAGAGTGAATGGGTTAAAAAAGAAGACATCTAGCCTGTGTCTTTACATCTTGTAAATCTCCATATAAATAGGCTTGATGGGCAATGTAGAAGAAAAAAAAACACTATTCCTTCCCTTAACGTGGAATGCACACTACAATCCAATGCACTTCCCTTTCCTTTCTTGTGCTTCTAATCATCCCATGCCTAGTATTGTCCCGCGTACATAAACTCTTGGTTCATGCTTAAATATTTTCGACCACCGATGAAATGTTGCACTCCCTCTAACATGGAACGTCACACTCCATCTAAATGGAAGCTGTAATTGGACAGTATTTGTGGAACCCGCACCATTCCAAAGAGGAATTATCAATCTATCATGCTCATTCTAAGTTCCATCTTTCAAATCTCGTATGACTTTCAAGTAATCAAATTATTTCTCTTGATTTAGAATCAGAGATAGGTCATCCACGATTCAGGGACGACCATTAAAATATCAAACTTATATTAATGTGCCAAATATATATTAGATGGAACTAAAATAGATGATATATATGTCATATCTATATTAGTCCGGGGTATTTGTGTATAATAGGTATAGTTTGGGATTTTTTCGTCCTATCTACCTCAGTACTTTAACTTTTTAAAGTTTGTGTCACAAGCCTTTTGATTTTTTATAATATTAACTACTCAAGACCTCGAAAACAATGATTATACCAACTTTTAGATACATATTTATTTATTTATTTATTTATTATTATTATTTTTTGGTTGGAATCTGATTTCATTATAAGTGAAGTAAAGATAGGAGAGAACAACGATTTTAAGCGGGCCCATTGGTGGAAACCTTATTTAGCACACAACCGAGAGCTTTTACAGCATAACATGACAATTCCAAAAGAGCCACGACAGGCTTTTTAAGACCATGCACCCTAGACACCCAACATCAAAGGCGGTGCCGTCCGAGAATTATTGTGGCGCATGGCCATAGATGGCCATCGTGCTCCAACCCCTCCTTTTCCCATCCATTTTACGTAGCGTTGACCATACCAAATGATGAATGCCTCTGTGGCACGCACCACGAAGCCTTGCACCGCATGTAACCAGAAAGGGTTGCGCTGACTCTCGTACCCGATCCACCGCACACTTGCTCCGCCAAACATCTCGGGAGACGGCAAGAGCATCGAGCACCTCCTCCACATGGTCATCTTTGTAGCTATGAAAAGGGGGACCTATACCAGGAGAATTCGAGAATACGTCAATTTCCACTTTTTTGCACCGTATATGGCTGCTTAGGGTATGGTTTTGGGGGACAGCGGTAAATGAGTGAGGCATACAGGGTTAATAAATTTACCGACCCATTTCACTTATTACGAAAGTATACAATCAATATTGCACGCTTCTTTCCACAGATTTTTTTTTTTTTTTTGTAGTTTTTGTAGTATAATATCACTCCATCGACAATTGTCTACGGTGGCCAATTTAATTCTACACCTTTTAAATGTATTAATTTAATCCTAAACATTTTTTTTTGGTGACCCAATTTAATCCTAAACATTTTGACAATTATTTAGTCCTAAACTTTTTAATTGTGCTAATTTAGTTATAAACCTTTTGAAGATTTGTCAATTTACTCATAAACTTATCATTTGGATATTTAGCCGAAAGGGCTACATTGCTAAATCATCAAAACATTTAGGACTAATATAACTAAATTGACACAATTGAAATATACTGAACTGGCTTTCTTATAATAAATTTAATATTTTCCGGACAATATAGCATCTTTCGGGAACACCTATCTTTTAGGAGTACTCACAAGTGAAAGAGCAAATAAGTGATTGCATAGTTTGGCTGGAATGAAACATGACAAGATTTTCCCATGGACCACGAAATAGGCTGGATTATACGACCCCCAACATGCGTTATGGAATTGTCGCTAATCACCAAGTACCTGGGCTTCTAATCATCTTCCCTCTATTTGTGAAGTCATGGAGAATGAGAACTTGCACCTAGTCTTTATTCTTTTGGGCTGAATATCACTCATTGAACAAGATTAAATTGATCTATTGGAACATGAGTGGTTGTCACGTCATTGGAAGAGAAAGTATATCATGCATCCATTTTACTACTGACGTGGAGAAATGAGTCAATCAGTTTCAATAATGTGATTGAGAGTTATGAAGGGAAATTCATCGGTGTCTATTTTTTTTTTTTTAAAAGAAAAATGTAAACATTAGAACAATGTTCTTCCGCGAATTTATGAGTGTTTAGTAAAGAACAAAAGAAAGGACAAAAGAAAGGGGACACAAGAATTCTAACTATATCATCACAATACCTAAATGATATATGTTTTTTCTCATATATTTACCTAACGCTTAATATGATCCCTTGTCTCTTGTACTTCAGACTGATGCTTTTTGAGAACATTACCAAAAAACTGCAATGAATCACATTGTTCTATCAAGTTCACATGATTGAACTATAGTAATAAATATGATATAGACTTTGACACTGTTGCAAGGTCCTTTTAGATCCAAATAATGTCAAACCTACTAAATAGCTGGAACATTAAGTGATGCACAAACTTTTATCCGTTGTTGAATTTTAGCTACAATCCTAAAAGGAAATTAGTAAGAAAGTGAAGACTTTTGCGATATATATTAACAAATTACCGAAAAAAGAAGGCACAAAACTGGAGGAAAATCGAAACGTACGCTTTGGTGGAGGCATACAAGGTCAGAAGAGGAAACGAAGGGATACACACGGAGGAACCAGAACCACTGTTCAAGATCGTTCCTCTCTTCCTCTTCAACATTCCATCGATCACTCCCTTCGTCGCCCACAACGCTGCGTTGACGTTCACTCTCAACATGCTCTCCATCAACTCTCGATCCACCTCGTGAAAGCACCTCGGGTACGGATAAGCCGACCCCGCGTTGTCGACGAGAAACCCGACGTCGATCCCTTCCGTGGCTCCCGCAATGGCTGCCGCTATCTCCTCTCCGCGACCTCAGTCTTGACCTCGACAAACTATCTCATGCGTCGGATATACCATCACTCGGGAATTCACGCGAATTTTTAACGTAAATGGTGATATAACTAGTATATACACCTAGAGGGGGGGTGAATATGTTTAAAAACAATTTATCGATATACGAAACCAATACTAGGCAAATAATAGAACAGAAGTTCTTCAAGACAGATTATGATCAAAGTAAAAAGAGAGTAGGGAAGAGAAAATTGAACACAGGGTTTATAGTGGTTCACTTATTCCAAGCCTACGTCAACTCTTCCTCACCGACAGCCTCTTCGGCTGGATTTCACTATAAACAAGAGAGATGTTACAGCAATGCTTTCTCTTGATTCCACAAAGTAGATACTCTACCACACTTCCTCAAGATATCTCAAAATATAGTCTCTCTTTTGCGTACAAGATTTTGCTCAGTAATAGACAAAGAATAAGGAGCTTCAGACTTTGAAATTTTTCTATCGTGCACACACCGAAACAACTAGAACATCTTCCTTATATACTCCTTTATGCCATCATACCCATTGGCACTTACCAAAGGAATTCTTCCAATCTTCCCGTTGGACAGAATCAATTAGAAAGATTACTCGAGCAATTAAAGGAACATACCGATAGCCCATCAATCCTGCTTGCCCATACAATCAGGATTTCGGTTTCCATAAGTAGAACCTTCCAAGTATACTTCGCCAATCAACGGATCTTTAAATCAATCTTTGATGTTGACTAAAGTAATCCATTGTGTCATATCCAGCCAAGAGATATTCGTTTAGACGACAAGATCAAATCTTTAACGAAACGCACAGTCCCGGATAGACCTTCTTCGACAAACTACAAACCGTCGGTGAGAAAAGACTTTGAGTCTTGAGTCCGATAGTCAAAGGTCTTCGACTTAAATGGTAGAGTCTGCAAGTCTTCGACTTTAAATGGTAGAGTCTCGCAAGACTTCGGACTTTAGATGGTAGAGTCTCGCAAGACTTCGACTAGACCGATGGAAACGTTTTGTCGCCTTCGAAATATTCCAGAAAGATTTCTCCAACAATCTCCCCATTTTTTATGGTGACAAAACTTTCCTCGCAGATTTGAATATCTTTGACCTGCAAAACATTACTCAAGCAAATATGGATATCTCATAAAGGTTAATGGCTTAAAAGTAACACTAGAATCTGCAACCACAGAAAATAGGTTAGTCTTGTATGAGAGTAAAGCCATTTATAAAATATCAATAGTACTTGATGTAAGCAGTCAAGTTCAAAACTTAAATTCAGTCCAGTCCACAACCATACTCAAAGTTAAACAAAGTCAATCATCAAA
Organism: Eucalyptus microcorys; assembly: GCA_014182515.1. Taxonomy (NCBI): domain Eukaryota; kingdom Viridiplantae; phylum Streptophyta; class Magnoliopsida; order Myrtales; family Myrtaceae; genus Eucalyptus; species Eucalyptus microcorys. The sequence continues at coordinate 48,221,539 of CM024569.1, read as the reverse complement.
ACAAACACACTCAAAGATTAACTTCAAAGATTTCAAAGCTCACATCTCTCTCCCTTTTTGTCATCAGAAAAAAAGTTTGAGATGGAATAGAGTCAGGTTTGCTTGGGAATACGAACAAGCTGGAAATCTTCCATTGACTCGGACGATGCCTTCCAGCTTTTCAGATCTTCCTTCGCTTGAGCTACCTCTTCACTCTTAGCATTTGCTTGGACCTCGAAGAGCAAGAGCTTGATCTCGATCATTTAAAGAAACCGAAGAAGCTTGTCCCGCATTCTGCAAATTCTGAATTTCGCTTCCCAGCATATATCTCGACCCGCATTTCCGGAGAACATCAAGAATTCTGCGGAAGTCTCGCTGAATCATCGGGCCCGCGTGCATCGGCGTTGGCACGATCAGATGGAGTAAAGGCAGACGATGGTACATCAGCATAGTCATGCGGATTTGGCGATGAAGCATCATGTCCCTCTTCAGGAAATTGAGAGGCATGAATGTCCTCTGGATCTGCTGGAGAGTGGCTGACTCCCTCACTGGCAGCATGATATGAGGATGTTTCTATAATCTCACCATCTCCCCCTGTTTCGATGCCTTCAGGTGGGGAAGAGTGATCCTCATGCTCTTCTTCCTCTTTCTTCTTCTTCTTCTTCTTCTTCAGACTGTCCTTCCTCTGCATTTCTTCCTTCAGATTCTCTCTCCTCTGCTCCTTTTTCTTCAGCTTCCTTCTCATCTCGCTTCTTTTCTTCTCGCTTCCTTCTCCTGTCGTTCCATTGATTCTCGGGAATGTAACGACTCAGATTTTTTAAAGCCAAAGCAGAGATGGTGATGTCATCCTCATCATCTTCATCCTCAAGGATGAGAGCTCTTCTCTTTTTGGATGAAGCAACCATGGGTTCCTTCCCTTTCCTTTTTGCTGCAGAAGAGGCTTGATGAGGTTTGGCAGGGGTTGTCTCCTTGAATTTCTCCAACTCCTTGTCAAGTTCTTTCAGACGCATTTTGGACACCATTTTCAAACCTACCACCATTTTGTCACACGATCGAACACAGAGAATATGTAGAGGTTGAATATTCAAATGTTTGAATAACTTCGACACAAGACCTGGATAAGGAAGTTGACCCTTGTCCTTCACCACTGCTCTGTACATGTGGAACAGAATGGTATGAGGAATAGAAAACTTTCTCCCAAAAGAAGGATGTCATACATTAGCTTTGCCTCGAGTTAGAAACATCAGTCTTTGAAGTAGATTTCGGTCTCGAGGCAATTTATCACAATCTTGTGAAGCGTAATGTTGAATGCACGCATCCTTGAGTAGGAAATCCTTCCCTCTCGTCTTTCTGTCCTTAACAAGCTCCAACGTGGCACGAGCAATGGAGACATTGATAGGTTGATATCTTCCTCTCTTAACCCCACCACATCAGCCAGCATATCTACATCCACCACAAAGTTTTTATCTCGGACACTGAAAGAAATTCTATTCGCATCCAAGAAGCTAAGATTCGAATAGAAGTATGCAGTTAATTCAGTATAGGCTTCTGAAGTATCGGAACAAAACTGTTCAAGTTGAAGAAGACAAAACTTTTCCCTCAACTTAATGTTCACCGCATCAAGGAAATCAAAATCCACACTCCTAGGGTTTATCACCCCACGTTTTAACAAATGAATAAAGATCCCTCTCGTTCCTTCGATCGGAACAAGTCTGTTCTTTTTCCCCGATTTTTCGCCGCAACCCCCATTCTTGGTTGAAATTGGCTGTACAGTTTATCATCATCATTCCCATCTATCGGATTTTGTGTTCCAATCCGCGGATCACTAGGAATGTTGGCCGTGGCTTCTTCACCATTCCCTTAGGAGCAATTCCCAAATCCTCCATATTTCGCAGAAAGATATACTCATTCCCATATCCCTTGTTTTTGAGAAACTCGTCTATGTAGTTCAATGGAGTACCGGTCCTCTTTAAAGAACGATAAAGCTTATAAATAAAGGAGGGCTTTTGGGTCCTTACAGATTAGCTTTTTCAATAACTTCTTCCTCTTCCCGATGCCCAACACCCCGTGGACTAGTTGGTGGAGAATGACGTTGCCGAGACTGTTGTGGGCTCGCTTGCTGACTGTGTAACTCATCTTCCTCGGTGAGATCGAAATGAGTAGGCCCCTCACTCATTTGCCGTGGTCCCCCGTTTGCAATCCTCGAAGACTTCCTTGAAGACGACATCTTTCACAGTCTTGAAAGATTCTGAACTTGACTTTTCCCAATAAAGAAGACAACTTTTTCGAAGATTAAACAAGTGAGGACGACAGAAAAGAAGATCGATGAATTTTTTAGGGTTTCTGAACGAAAGAGAAACTGACTATATATAGGTCGGTCGAAAGGAGGCATACCAAGCGTCGCAAAGGAAAGTGAAAGATGCCCCTTAAAAAAAAAAAACTTCCCCTTTAAAATCGATAACTCGCCAACTTTAAAATATTAACCCATTTTTGACAGAGAAAATTGCCTTTTATAACGGAAATTGAGAGTGGCAAAAATCAATTATAGATAGATGATCGTACCTTTCCTAGATGAAATATAGCAAAAATAAAATAACTTACGCTCAAGAATCGTCTCGAGTCCGAGAGTCATTAGACTTTAACTTCTTCAAGATTAAGGATGTTGAGTCTGGAACGTATGATTTCAAATTGATTTTTCTCCAAAGGCTTTGTAAGTATATCCGCCGCTTGGTTCGTTGAGTCGACAAACCGAATCGAAATTTCTCCATTTTGAACATGATCTCTTATGAAGTGATGTCGAATCTCTATATGCTTCGCTCTTGAGTGAAGGATTGGATTTTTGGTAAGATTGATAGCACTAGTGTTGTCGCAGCTTAATCTCTCGTGCATGAATCTTCAATTCCAAAGTCTCTTAGCTGTTGTTTTATCCACAAAATTTGTGAACAACAACTTCCAAGAGATATATACTTTGCTTCGTTGTAGAAAGGGCTACCGTATTTTGCTTTCTTGAGAACCAAGACACCGTCCCGCTTCCAAGTAGTTGACAAGTGTCCAAGTGCTCTTTCTCACAACTCGCAACCAACTAGATCTCGCGTCTCGAGTATCCGAGAAGAGTAAAGTCTCCCCTTTTAGGATACCAAAGACCTATGCTTGAAGTTGAAGCAATGTATTTGATAATACGCTTTGCTGCACTTAGATGAGATTCTTTAGGGTCTGCTTGAAATCTAGCACAAATGCAAACACCGAATGAATGTCGTTTTAGACGCAGAAGATAAAGAAGTGAGCCAATGATACTCCCGTATAGCTTTTGATCAACTTTCTTTCCTCCTTCATCTTTGTTTATCTTCAAGGAACTTGACATCGGTATATCGTCTTTTTGCAATTTTCCAGTCCAAATTTTTTGACAAGATCATTAGCATATTTTTCTTGATGAATAAAAGTCCCTTCCTTCCATTGTTTCACTTGAAGTCCAAGAAAGAAGGTTAGTTCACCCATCATGCTCATTTCAAATTCATCCCGCATCGTCTTAGAGAATTTCTTGCACACTTTGATTAGAGGATCCAAAGATAATATCATCAACATATATTTGAATAAGCAAAACTTTTGCTTTCCTTTTTGATAAACAAGGTAGTGTCTACTTTACCTTTGACAAAGCCATTTTGAATTAAAAACTTACTCAGCTGTCGTACCAAGCTCGAGGTGCTTGCTTTAAACCATACAAGGCCTTTTTCGGGCCCGAATACCGAGTCCGGTCTCCTTGGGTCTTCAAACCTGTGTGGTTGTTCCACATAGACTTCCTCATGGATAAATCTGTTCAGAAAACACTCTTGACGTCCATTTGGAATAACCCGAAATCCTTATAACAGGCAAAAGCAAGTAATAATCGAATAGCTTCTAACCTTGCTACGGTGCGTAAGTCTCGTCATAGTCTATCCCTTCTTCTTGCGTATATCCCTTGGCCACGAGTCTTGCTTTGTTTCTTATGACTTTTCCTTCTTCGTTCATCTTGTTCTTGAAAACCCACTTAGCTCCAATAATAGATTTACCTTTCGGTTTAGGAGTTAACTCCCAGACATCATTAATGCTGAATTGTCCGAGTTCTTCTTGCATAGCTTCAATTCAGCTTTCATCGATAAAACTTCTTCTATGCTTTTGGGTTCTATTTCGAAATAAGAGCCACAAAGACTAGACTCTTCGCGCCTTTTGGATCTTGTGCGAATCCCTTCATTAATGTCGCCAATAATGAGATTTTTGGGATGACTGGACTTATGCTTCCAAGCATCGATTGATTCGTCAAAGTTGATGATCACTTCCTTCATTTGAATCTTCAATAACCACTTGTTGCTGGTCTTTTTGAGTCTCGAGCCGCTTCTTTAGACTTTGTAGAGTCCGAAGCTGGTTCGCATTCTTCAAGATGAGTCTCGAATAGATTCATTTTGTGAAGAATCCTGGAATTTGACATTCATTGATTCTTCCACGTAATAAGTCTTCTTGTTATAGACTCGTAGGCTTTGCTTGAGGTAGAATATCCAAGGAAGATACCTTCGTTTGATTTTTCTTCAAACTTGCCAACTCGATCATTTGCATTTTTCAAAATAAAGCATTTACATCCAAACACATGAAAATAAGAAACAATAGGTTTCTTTCCTTTGAATAATTCATAAGGGGTTTTTTCCAAGATAGGCCTTAGAAAAACTCTATTGATAATATAACATGCTGTTGAAACCGCTTCAGCCCAAAAAACCGTGAAGAGATGTTACTTTCAATCAAAAGAGTTATAGCCATTTCTTGAAGCGATCTATTCTTTCTTTCCATAACTCCATTTTGTTCGAGTATATGGAGAGGAGAACATATGTTGAAAACCAGATTCATCACAGAATTTTGTAAAATCTTGATTTTCAAATTCACCTCCATGGTCTGTTCTTATACTAGAGATAACAAACCCTTTTTCATTTTGAACCTTTTTAGCATACTTTTCAAAGTAAGAGAACGTTTCGTACTTACTTGTCGAAATATACCCAAGTAAATCGTGAGTATTCATCCACAATTACTAGGCAATATTTCTTACCCCCAATGCTCGAGTTCCTGTTGGTCCAAACAAATCCATGTGCGAAGCTGCAATACACGATTAGTGGAAACTTGATTTATTGGTTTAAAGGAATTTCTTACCTGTTTTCCCAATACGCATGGAGTACATAGATTGGTCTTTTGGTATGATAATTTGGGTAAACCTCGAACAAGCTTCTTTGCTGAAATTTTGGCTATCTCGTTTCATATTGATGTGCCCAAGCTTTCGTGCCATAAGTTCGCTTCGTCTTGTAATGAGATTAGACATTTCGATTCATCCGGATTTACGTCCAAGAGGTAGATGTTTCCATGTCTTCGACCCATAAATGACTCGAGTAGTATCTTTACCGTTCCCGAACAAATTCCTTCTTGAAAGTTTATTTTGAAACCAAGATCACACAAATGACCGATACCGAGTAGATTGTAGTTGAGTCCTTCCACTAGGGAAACATTGCTTATCATGAGATTTCCAATTTTTACAGTTCCAAACCCCACAATTCTTCCTTTGTCTGTTTCCTCCAAATGAAACTTTTCCACCATTTGCTTGAACAAGTTTTATGAAGCATTTTGAATCTCCTGTCATATGTCTTGAGTATCCACTATCCAGATACCATTTTACCCTTTTCTTGATAGTGACTCGCATTTAAAAAGAAACTCAAGCTTTCTTTGGTACCCATATTTTCTTGGGTCCATTGGTGTTAGTATGATATGTGCTTTTTGCCCATACTTTTTTAACAGGTTTCCAAACCATAGGACATTCTTTTTCAAAATGATTTGCACTGTTGCACCTTGAACATTTTAGAGCATTTCGACCTACAGGTTTCACAAAGGCCTTTTTGAAATGATTGTTGTAAGCATCTCTTGTGGGTCTTTGCTTAATTCTTTCTTTCACTTTAGGAAAATCAATTAGAGGAATGATTTCTACAGTCATTCCCAAACCAGATTTATTAAAATAAGGTCTTTGTGCTGAAAGAATTTTTTCAAGTTTCTCAGATCCTATTGAAAATCTTTTTGAGATATTTAATATGTCATTTTTTAAGAATTCATTTTCTTTTAAAAGATTTTTTTCACTTTCTTTAAGAGTCGAAACATTCATGTCTAAACATTTCAACTTTTCTTTCAAAGTATTTTCCTGTTGTTTTAGTGCAGAATTTTTCTTTTTAAGTTCGGAAATCCTTTTAAGAGAAATCTTAAGGCTAGAACACATCTTATCAATGTATTTAGAAACTTTAACAGGAATTTTAAAATTACTTACCTCAAACTCACTATCCGAATCCGAGTCCTGTCTCGAGTTTGAATCAATCCGATTGAGCCATCGACATATATTGGCATAGTCATCATCACTTTCTTCACACTCGTATCACCCCGGGTTTCGCTTTAAGAGCCTTTCGATACTTTTCAGCTTTTCCTTTCTTCTTCCTCGAAGAGAACAGTTGGGTTTGATGTGTCCCTTTTTCTTACATTCAAAGCAGACTATGTCTTTGTTTGATTCATCATCCTCAACGTAGACTTAGTCTCGATGCTTTTGAAAACTCGTTTCTTTGGATTGAATCTTCTTCCTTTTCTCGTTCAGCTTCTTGAATCTTCTTATCATGAGAGCAAGCTCCTCATCATCCATATCATCTTCAGAATCAGAACATCGAATCATCATTGGATTTTAATGCAATGGATTTCTTACCTTTAGGATCTTCATCTTCAATGATTCGTTCCACTTCATAAGACTCAAGAGTTCCAACCAACTCATCGACGATAGTGACATGATTCTTTGTGTCTCTCTTATTGAGGTCTTTATGTGATTCCAATCCTTGGAGAGTCCTCGCAGTAGCTTGTTTACTTTCATGGGATCAGAAATTGGTTGACCTTGATTTTCAAGACCATTCACGATCTCTCGTAAAACGACTAAACATGTCGCTTATAGATTCTCCCGATTTCATTTTGAAGGCTTCGTATTGACCAAGGAGAATATTGATTCTTGTCTCTTTCACTCGATCAGCTTCCTTCATAAGTAATATGTAATCTATCCTGACTTCTTTTGCTGTAACACAAGAAGATATTCTCATTATATTCAGAGGTGACAAAGCACAATATAAGGAATAAATTGCTTTTGCATCAAGAGCTTGTCTCTTGATTATCTCTTCCCGAGTCATTTCACTAGACTCAACAGGTCACTTTTCCTCTCTCGATTCAGATGCAGCTTTAGGAGTAATTCCTTTTCTACAACATCCCATTCCGAGGATCCTTCGATCTTAAGAATGCTTTCATCTTGTTTTTCCAGATGTTGTAATCCTTTTCATCAAAGTAAGGAGGTCTGGTATTGCTTTGCCCTTCCACCAGTCCTGGTGCTAACATACTAGCCATGAATCTTTAACTCTGAAGTATAACACTTCAAACAAAGTGAGTACACAAGCTCTGATACCAATTGATATAACTAGTATATACACCTAGAGGGGGGTGAATAGGTTTAAAAACAATTTATCGATATACGAAACCAATACTAGGCAAATAATAGAACAGAAGTTCTTCAAGACAGATTATGATCAAAGTAAAAAGAGAGTAGGGAAGAGAAAATTGAACACAGGGTTTATAGTGGTTCAGCTTATTCCAAGCCTACGTCCACTCTTCCTCACCGATGCCTACCGACCGGATTTCACTATAAACAAGAGAGATGTTACAGCAATGCTTTCTCTTGATTCCACAAAGTGTAGATACTCTACCACACTTCCTCAAGATATCTCAAAATATAGTCTCTCTTTTTGCGTACAAGATTTTGCTCGAATAGACAAAGAACAAGGAGCTTCGTACTTTGAAATTCTTCTATCGTGCACACACCGAAACAACTAGAACATCTTCCTTATATACTCCTTTATGCCATCATACCCGTTGGCACTTACCAAAGGAATTCTTCCAATCTTCCCGTTGGACAGAATCAATTAGAAAGATTACTCGAGCTATTAAAGGAACATACCGATAGCCCATCAATCCCGCCGCCCATACAATCGTGGATTTCGGTTTCCATAAGTAGAACCTTCCAAGTATACTTCGCCAATCAACGGATCTTTAAATCAATCTTTGATGTTGACTAAAGTAATCCATTGTGTCATATCCAGCCAAGAGATATTCGTTTAGACGACAAGATCAAATCCTTAACGAAACGCACAGTCCCGGATAGACATTCTTCGACAAACTACAAACTCGTCGCTGAGAAAAGACTTTGAGTCTTGAGTCCGACAAACCGGGTCTTCGACTTAAATGGTCGACTTAAATGGTAGAGTCTGCAAGTCTTCAGACTTTAAATGGTAGAGTCTGCAAGACTTCGGACTTTAGATGGTAGAGTCTGCAAGACTTCAGACTAGACTGATGGAAACGTTTTGTCAGCTTCGAAATATTCCAGAAAGATTTCTCCAACAAATGGCATATGAAGTGCTAACTATGTGATGGACCTCGGTGGTTGCTCCGAATCTATCCCTCAGCTCACTCGAGGTGGCTTCGAGTTTGCTGGGGTTCCAGCCAATGAGCCCAAGGTTGAGGCCCTTGGAGTCGCGCTCGAAGACCAGGGCTTTCCTGATGCCGTCGGTGGTGCCGGTGACAACGGCCCATGAGCTGTAGTCCTGCAAGTCCTTCGGCTTCCTCAGGAAGTGGCGTGCAGCCATCGGGCGAAGGCGAGCAGGTTCTTGAAGAGCGAGATGAAGCATAGTACGGTGGCTGTGGCGATCAAGAAGTCCGCAAGTACCATCGCTTTGTGCGGAGTGTGGCTTCACCACATAAAGTAGTGGTGGCAATTGCTAAACATTTATAGACGTGTCTCTCACCTCACTGCTCTGCACAACTCCGCGACGTACCATCTCTCCTCACCCGTCCGAAAGATAGTTTTGTACCCGGATATTCCTATTGTAAATTGTCAAGAGTGTAAATTATTTTCTCGCAGTGATCTATATATATTATATTTTGTTGATATGTGCATGATGAGATGCAATAAAGACACCGGTTTGTCTTAATATGATGTGATGTAATGTGATTGAGAGCGGTTTGAGTAGTCATATTTTAAATGAAGTATAAATAAGATGATTTTAGAAGATAGCCAACTGCTAATAATAGAACGTTTCAAAAAGAATGCTTTTCCTTTTTCTCTCACACTCCATAAAAAAAGAACGAACAAAGGGCAATTTCATTTCTATTTTAAGAAAACAATTAACATCAACGCTGATGAATGTGAATACTTTCTTCATGATTGTACTCGGACTATCGTGAAATCATACCGTCCATCGTTCACTTGTGATTTAACGTATGTTCCTAGGTAATTCATTTATTACACAATAAAAATGTTAGTTGTTTCTTCCGCCATCTTTCATCCCTCATTGGTCTCAGAGCCTGTGTTATGATATTTATCTTGTTTTTCTATCGAATTTTCCCGCAAACTGTTTGATATGGGGATTAAGAGGATGAATTTCATATTGTTTGAATGTTCATTTATTGGAAATTGCAACATGAATCATTGAAAACAAACCAAAGCGATGAATGGCTTTGGAGGTTGTGGATGACCATCTTTGTTTTGGCCATTTTTTGGAATATTTTTTGGCCAAATTCAATTTTTGAATATATGAAATGAAAGTATTTGTTGAGACAATCATAACGGTGGGTGACATGCCACCGGACAACACCAGACGCGCCTACATGTGCCAGAAGTCGTTGTGTGTAAGCGCTAGCCACACATTGAGAATGCCCAGCACATGAGCGCCACGCATGCGTTGGCAAATCAATGTGGGCTTACGTCAACGATGAGATTACCAACTGTCGGTAACTGACCTCCTGACCAGCAACCTGATCGATCGAAGATCCAATCTGACTTGGATGAAGACCTAACTCGAAGACCCGATCAGGTTGATCGGTTAGGCAGTCGAATCGATTGGAAAGGCCAAAAGCCATATTGGCTTGCCGTCGCATGTGCCACATGCGCCAAGCACTCAAATAGCACGTGTAAGCGTGTGTGAGTCCAATCGGCGAGTACGTGGTGGTGTTTAGTTCGTATGAATGTGCTATACATTGTGATGTATTTATTTTACATGTTTGAATCTTTTAAAGGTGTAAAAATGGATACAAAACCCTAAATACGCATAATTTTTAGGGTATAAGCAAATTGTTAATTCCTTCAAACTTGTCTTTCTCTATGGTTTTGGAAATATAGAAGTTAGTCTACATGTAAATGACCACATATATGTCGTGTAGAGCTTAACTTGATGACATCATGTATATGCTTTAATATTCTTGCAATTTCCTAATTCTGAATAAACTCTAACAATGGTTGTAGATCATTGATCTTTTCACTCCATCATGAATTCCGCTTTCGATTATAGTTGTTGTATGAATGTTTGTACCTTTATTCACATCATGCTATGCTTTTTGATATTAATAGAAAATGTAAAAATTACATGAAGTCATATAATTATTTTTTTTTAATGAAAGTTGTAGGTTGGTAGAATTCAAATGAGTCCTTACATAGAACTTGACATTTGCACAAATTAAACTAATTAATGATAGTAAAATAATCGTACTCAAAAGCTGATTAGGAACATAGTGAATTTTCGTTTATGTACCTTTTATTGAATTATCATTAATTTAGTTTGTCTTTATTGCAAATTAAATGTATATTAATGTGGAAAATGTGCTAATATTGATTCTGCATTTATTTTGTCATTGCGACTGTAGCAATTGTTTATGTTTTCGGCATCAAAGATCATTGTTACTGACTTCAATAAGGGTGAAGCGATGAATGGTTATAATTATGATATTTTGCATGAAATGGTTCAGTACATTTTTAACAAGTATAAGGTTTTGGAAACCCTCAACCACACCATGAATAAACTCGAGCATGGAACCTCAATTCAGCATAGAAGAGATCAATAAATTTATAAAGCTTGGAAAAAAAATATAGCATTGATTGCATCACGTTATTGAGTTGTATGTAGGTTGATATCATTTATGAATTTGAAGGTTATGATAAAGCTTAAGTAATGTGACTGCCTTGAAAGATAAGATTAGGAATATATCTACCATAAAGTTGAGGAGACTTATCATCAAGTTAGACACATACCAAAAACACTCAAATCTAATGATTAGGCAGCATCTTCAAGAAATGTTAAACATGATATGTGAACTAAAGTCAACAGGTTACACTCCTTACTAATGAACAGCAAGTTCATGCTATTATAAAATTTCTTTCCGACAGTTTGGAGCATATAAAAATCAATATGACGCACAATAAGAATATTATCATTTTTGATAATATAGCGCATCATTTGGAATTAGAGAATGAGTGTCTAAAGGCTACAAAATCCTCTGTCCATGTTTATGTTGCTAAATTGGGCTTCTACAAAGTTTCCAGCTTCAAGCGTACGGGGAACCATAAATTCAACAACAAAGGGAATGAGATTGATTAGGCACCCAAACGAGTTAAGAAATTCCAACGCAAAAAATGTGATGGAAAGAAGGACAAGACTAAGATGATTGATGCTTTTAAGGCATCGATGGTGAAAGAATTTGAGATGACTAATAATGATCTCATGAATTATTTCCTTAGGATTGAAGTGAAGCAAAGTGACAAGGGGATTTTTATTTCCCAAAAATGATATGCATAAAATATCATTGAAAAATTTATATAAAGAATTGTACTCTGATCAATGCACTAATTGAGTATGGAACCAAATTTTCAAAGTTTGATGATGGTGCCGATGTTAATTTGATATATTATAGAAGCTTGATTGGGAGTTTGAGATACTTGATATGCACGGGACTAAATATTATGTATATTGTTGGAATTATGAGTTGATATATGGAGAAGCCGAAGTCATTTCATCTTAAAGATGTAAAAAAGATACTTCGGTGCATCAAAGCTACCACTTCTCATGGCCTACACTACTATCGTTTTAAATCCTTCCAACTTAGAGCTCATTCAGATAGTGATTATGTTGGAGATATTAATGATCGAAAAAGCACTATAGATTTTGTATTTTTCTTATGTGAAAATGCTATCACGTGGTTATCAAAGAAGCAACCCAATGTCACTCTATCGACATGTAAACTCGATAATGGAAGGTACATATAGAATAGTGAAAACTATCCTTTAACGATCTTGTGGGCACTGCCGCGTAAGCATTTGAATGTAAAAAGTGAATCGTGCTTAAGAGGGTCCAAAGTAGAAGCGTGATCTTTGTTGAAAGACTCGAAAACACAGTGTATAAACGAAAACTTATGCATACCGAATGAAAAATAGAAAGTCTTCATATCACATGCCATATTCAAGGCTCGACCACAGACCCATATCACGCCACTCCAAGCTTTCATGTCCAAGTCATGCACACAAGCTGCAATTACGTCGGGGTGCGTCTGAAAATGCGATTACCATGTTCGATGACCTAACGACGCGATCTTTCTTGAGCTCTCCACCATTTCGCGTAACATTCGATACCCCAAACGGTGATTGTGTCCAGCGTGCGTGCCACGAACGCCTGAACCGAGTGCGACCAATAGGGGTTGCACACCCGGTCGTACCCGATCCACCGCACGCTAGCTCTGCTGAATATCTCCGCCGAAGGTATGAAGAGATACCGTCTCTTCATCCTGGTCATGTTGGTGGCAATGAAAAGGGGAGCCTGCAATATAATTGGAATTCAAGCGCAGCGTTAGTTCTAAAAGCTTTTTCCTTGCGACTTGCGATTCATTAATTTCTATGAAAACTTAATTACACATTTGAAGTGAATCTCTAACATCCAAGCATAACTGTTTATCCCATAGTTTCAAACAAACAGTCAAGGAGAAGAAAACAAGCACAATAAGAAGACCATAAACAAAAGAACGCACATTATGATTCGAAATTATACCTTTGCAAGATACAATGCCAGAAAAACCGTTCTCCTTTAGCTCATATAATGTCTTGTTTCACCAATTAGCAAAGGGCATCGTGTGGCATTTAACTAGCAAGTACAGTTGATTCAGCTAGGGAATGTTTTGGGGGTCAGGGGTTAGTGAATGAGGCATGCAGGGTCAATAAATTTACCGACTCATTTCACTTCTTCTTACAGGAGTACACAATCAGTATTGCATCCTTCTTTCCACCGAGGAACTTTTTAGAGTTTTTATAGGGTGAAAGTCTTAAACTTATTATATGTTTACCAATTCAATTATAAACTTTTCAATTGTACCAATTTAGTTCTCAACTTTTTAATGATTTGTCAATTTAGTCATAAAATTTTCAATTATATCAATTTAGTCTTAAACCTTTTGAAGATTTGATAATTTAATCTTAAATCTATTATTTGGCCAAAAGGACTACATTACCAAAATTTCAAAAGATTTACGATTAAATTGACACAAAAGTATAAAGATTAATTTGGCAAAATCAAAAATTTTAGGACTAATTTGGCATAATTGAAAGGTATTGAATTGACCTCCGTACAATAAAGTTAAGATTTTTTGGACAATTTTCTTCATGTGGAGAACTCACAAGTGAAAGAGGAAATGAGTGATTGCATGGTCTGGCTGATATGAAACATGATCGGTGAGATAATCGCACGGACCAGTGCATAGATTGGATTATATGACCCCCAACATGCGTTGTGGAATTGTCGCTAATCACAAAGTACCTAGGCTTCTAATCATCTTCCCTCTATTTGTGAAGTCATGGAGAATGAGACCTTGCTCCTAGTCTTTATTTTTTTGGGGCTGAATATCATTCATTGAACAAGATTAAATTGATCTATTGGAACTTGTGTGGTTATTACGTCATTGAAGGAGAAAGTATATTACGCATCCATTTTACTACCAATGTGGAGAAGTGAGTCAATTATTTTCAATAAAGTGATTGTGTTATGAAGGGAAATTCATTGGCGTTTGATTTTCTTTTTTTAAAAGAAAAAAGTAAACATTATAACAATGTTCTCTCACAAATTTATGAGTGGTTAGTTAGGAGCGGAAAAGAGGACGGAACAAAGGGGACATAAGAATTCTAACCATATCATCACAATACCCAAATGATATATGATTTTTCTCATATATTTACCTGACATTGAATATCAATCCCTTGTCCCTCGTACTCCAGACTAATGCTTTTTGAGAATGTTGCCAGAAAACTGCAACGAATCACATTGATATATCTAAGTTCACATGATTGAACTATAAGAATAGATTGGATATAGACTTTGACACTGTTGAAAGGTCCTTTTAGATCCAAATAATGTAAAACATACTAAATTGTTGGAACATTAAGCGATGTATCAATTTTTGTCCGGCATTGAATTTGATTAACTTATTATTACGGGAAAAATGTCAAAAAAGTTATAAACCTTTTGTATTTATACCAATTTAGTCCTAAACATTTTTTTTTTGTGCCAATTTAGTTCTCAACATATTTATTTAATGCCGATTCAGTCATTTTCGATTAATTTTAGCTGGATTTTGATGACTGGACATTGGTCGACCGACGTGGCTTAATTGGTACGACGTGGATAAATTTTGATAATATTTTATATTTTTATTCTTTTTCTTTTTTTCCTTTTTCCTTCTCTCCTCCTTCCTCCAGCACCTGGCCAGACCACAGCGACCGGCCAGAGGCGATGGCCGGTGAGGTCAACCTCGCCAGTGGTCATGAGGGCGGCCTCGCATTGGGCGGCGAGACTCACCCTCGCCGGATTTGGCAAGGGTCAAGCCTCGCCAGCTCGGCGCTAGGTTGTCCTCGCGGCCTGGGTGGCGCTGGCGAGGCTCGCCCTCACAACCACTGGCAAGGTGTCACCGGCTGTCACCTCTGGTCGATCGCCGTGGTCCGGCCAACAGCCGAAGGAAGGAGGAAAGAAGAAAAAAATAATAACAAATTTTAAAAATATTAAAATATTATTAAAAGTTATTCACGTCGCATCGATCAAGCCACGCCAACCGGCTAGCGCCCAGTCAGCAAAATCCAACCAAAATTAATCGGAAATGACTAAATCGACACTAAGTAAAAAGATTTAGGACTAAATTAACACCAAAAAAGGGTTTATAACTAAATTGCACAAATATAAAATATTGAAGACCTTTTTTACACTTTTATTACTGCTTAGAGTCCATCACATTGTTTACAATGTTAAATTTGTATATCAATCCCGATATAGCTACAATCCTAAAAGGAAAATTAGTAAGAGAAAACTTTTGCATTATAAATTTGATTAACAAATTACAAAAAAAGGAAGACACAAAACTGGAAGAAAATCGAAACTTACGCTTTGGTGGAGGCATACAAGGTCCAAAGAGGAAACGAAGAGATATACACGGCGGAACCAGATCCCATGTTCAAGATCGCTCCTCTCTTCCTCTTCAACATTCCATGGATCACTCCCTTCGTCGCCCACACCGCTGCGTTGACGTTCACTCTCAACATGCTCTCCGTCAACTCTCGATCCACCTCGTGAAAGTATTTCGGGAGATAAGCCATCCCCGCGTTGTTGACCAGCAACCCGACGTCGATCCCTTCCGTCGCTCCTGCAATGGCCGCCGCTATCTCCTCTCCGCTCAGCTTCGCGAGATCGGCGACCACGGTCTTGACCTGGACAAAGTGTCTCGTGCGTCAGATGTACCATCACTCGGGAATTTTAATGTAAATGGCATATTAAGTGCTAACTATGTAATGGACCTCGGTGATTGTTCCGAATCTATCCCTCAGCTCCCTCGAGGTGGCCTCAAGTTTGCTGGGGTTCCGACCGACGAGCACGAGGTTGAGGCCCTTGGAGGCGAGCTCGAACACCAGGGCTTTCCCGATGCCGTCGGTGGCGCCGGTGACGATGGCCCACGAGCCGTAGTCGCGCAAGTCCTTCGGCTTCCTCAGGAACGCGGCGTGCAGCCATCGGGCGAAGGCGAGCAGGTTCTTCAAGAGCGAGATGAAGCCTAGTACGGTGGCCGTGGCGATCAAGAAGTCCGCAAGAACCATCGCTTTGTGCGGTGTGTAGTTTCACCAGAGGACTTCGGGATGGCAAGTGCTGAACATTTATTGACGTCTCTCTCACCTCACTGCTCTCCAAAACTCCGCGACGTACCAGCTCTCCTCACTGCATATCCAAAGATATTCTGTACTCGAATCTTCCTAGTGTAAATTGACAGTGTAAATTATTTTCTTAGAGTGATCTACAGCCCATCCCCTCTCTTTCTCTCTCTCCACTCGCTCCGTTACAATCCTGCAGCAACCCACGGTCCACACAGCCGCCGCGCCCCACCTCCGTTAGGCTTTTGAGACCTCTTAAAGCGTTGGAGTAATCCCGTCGGACCGGAGCAATTTCCTGTCTTAAGTCTGGTCGACAGGGTAATAACCATGGCCTTCTTCTTGACCTAGTTTAGGATGAAGTTAATGTTCTTTAACTCGGGGGTCGCTATGGAGATAAAGACCTAGCTAATGTTTGGGAACAGTCACCAATTTTGGCAAAGCGAAGGACGAAAGAAATGACTAGACGAGTGCCGTATGTTGCACATCTACCAAGCGCTGGATGCACTTCTCCCATGCACTTGTCTCATCAGTCAGGCGTGGTTGGCTTCGTCCCATTTCGTCACAACTCATACGGATAGAAATTACGGAAACCGACAGATCGAATAACAAAATAAATAAAATAAAAATAAATAAATCAAACACCATAATTCAATTATAATGATTTACATTCCAAAATAATAACGACAAATTTCATTATAAATCATACACGCTCGAATCACTTAAATATTTTCTAAGGCCTATTATACTAAATAACTCACGTAGTGTTTAACCTTAAATTTATGTTAAATAATTTTTTATCTTACGAAAAAATTTACAAATTTTATCATAAAATTTCATAGTTACAAACACTAATTTAATGAATGTAATTCACTGAGTTTCCTTTGCGTGTCTTGGTTCACCAAGCACTCGTACACAAACAGCGCTTCAAGGAGATCTCACGACCACGGCAAGACTTGCTTTACATATATAGAAGCAAGACCCACAAAAATAAACCCTTGAATGTTAGTATCACCGCCACAGAGAAGAAGTCCAAGTCTGTCGCGTCTTGGTCAACAAAAGGAAATCAATTGACCGAGTAATTGCGATTCTAATACATGTTGGATTTCCAATATTAGTTCAAAGGCTTCAACAATCCAAATATAAGTTGTTGCTTATATTACCACCTCTATTTTGCCCGGCCGATTCAAATTTGATAGAGAGAATATCCAACTTGGACTTTAACTCTAAAATAGGAAATATGTAATTTCATGGCACAAATTTGAATGTGGATTTGTTTGTGGGCCCAAACTCGAAATATATTTTAACAATCTCCATCTTGACTTGACGTTTGAGACAAGTTACAATCACTTTGCTAAAATTTAAACTCTATTGCTACTCTCCAAGCCCTCAATGGGCTCAATGGCCATAGATATTTTTCAAGTCCAAGCTATGCTTAAACTTCATCATAATCATGGACTTCATTAGAACATCAACTCCACATGCACATTTAACTGCTCCATAAGGATTTTCCGACGCAATTTCCTTAACCGCAGATAAAACAAAACTATTGTTACATCTATATATGTTAGGAGATCAAATACATACATTATCAATATCAGCAGTTACAGTAACTGTTGACTTTATAGGTTCCATCTCGCTACAAACACCATCCATGTTGATTATCTCGTTAGTATTTGTATACGCTATTTCAAGAGTTTCTTGTTGCAACTATATCTCAAGTTGAATACTATTCAGATCCGTTTCAAATATATTTATAGAATCTCTATGTAGTACTACTCTCTTTCCAAATATTTATTTATGGAAATATTTACAGTTAATTGGTTTTATATTATCTTTTAGATGTCAATTTCTTGCATCCATGCAATGTTCTTTGTTAGGAATATACTCGCATTTTTACATAAAATACTCGTACGTACTTTTAAAACAAATTCCCGCTTTCGCACGTTTTGCAATTATTCGCGCTATTGGAGTGGACTGATTTATACATGTATGAAATGCATGTCGTATTATGTTTACCAAAAAGTACTCCAATTATGAATTCATTTCATATATTTTCTTTAGTCAATTAATTACGTGACATGTAAAAAATCATTTATGCCCAAAATATGATTATTTATCCTTGTCATCCCCAAATTTTGTAATGGCTTTTTTTTTTTTTTTTTTTTTTGATCGAGGGACCGCCGGAAATCATCCTTCGGGAATCACACGTCCCTCCGATGCTCGGTAGAACCGGTGGGGCCTCACTGCAAGTCGCTATTTAGACATAAACCCTCGGAGGGGTTGGCTCAGTAAATCACCTTTGGGACCCTCACTTAAGTCGCGAGCATCCGGAGATTCAAACCTATTCCCTCGGCAATGAGGTAGTAAAGCCCAACCATCACGGCTACCTATCGGTGGGTCCCAAGTTCTGTAATAGCTTTTCTGATAAATTTTCAAAATTAAAAAATTTTATTGGACCTTCAATACGAGTAAAACCTGTAAAATCGCATAGAAGCACAACTTGCTCGAAACCTATGAGGTGAACTCTCAAAGTTATTCTAAAAATTTGACATCACAAAATGAAAGAAGAAGTAAATGAGAAAACAATAAATGCATTGCCTACTTTTCTTTTGGTACTCTCTGTCATATTATCTAGAAAAGTAGGAATAGCATTCTTTTTAGAGAGCAGTCTCTTGTGATTTCAGCTGTGAAGATAAAGTAGTCAAAGACAAGTGTCACGGGTCGATCGATTCCGAACGATCAAACACCGTGCGGCCTTAGGATCGGTGATCCTAAGTCAGCCTTTCGCTCACACACGCACAACACAAAGGGTCGGAAGCACAAAGAAGCGTGTATATTCACTTTGAATGAGCTGAGCTCGAATGAGGGGGAGGGACCCCTTTTATACAAGTCTCGATCAATTCTCGGCCGTGGATCGTCCCTCCGATCGAACGGCTATATTTGAATTCGGTCATAATTACAATCTGATCGTAGGTGGCCGCAGGCATGGGGAATCGTCAACCGAAGCTCGCACACGCCGGGGGCAGTGTCCGCCGCTCGGGGACGCACGCCGGTCGAGCACACGGCATGGGCGAGTCGGGATCGTCGTCGGGGAGCGGTGAATCTGCTCCGGATTTGTGCGGGGGCTGATCGAGTGCGGATCCGGGAAGCTCGGCTGGTCGTGCATGGATCATATCCCGCACGTGCATGGGCGGATCGGCGCCGATCATGTCGGGCCGATCGGTGGATCGGTCCGTTGGTCGACCAAGAGTCGTCCGAGGCTACATCGAGGCTACATCGATCGATCATGGACTGATGCGGGATCGGTCAGGGCGTTCCCAGCTACGCCCCGGTGCGGGACACGGCCGATCATGGACGGTCTTGGACATGCTTTTCCGTCGGCCGTGTCATTCTCCCCCACCTAATCGGGCGACGCCCTCGTCGCGTCCGTGGCATGGAAGGCTTCGATATGCTTCTTAAATTGCCACAGGCCCTCGGAGGGTTCCCAACTCGCTTCACTTTCGGGAAGGCCTTTCCATCGAACGAGGTATTCCCTTCTCGGTGCACAATATCGCTTTCGTATGATCCGATCGGCCATGATGCATTCAACATCTCGATCGTAGGAAGTCTTCGCTCCAAGGGGTGCTCGCCGTGATGTGCTCCGATCCGGATCATCCTCGTCCGCATGGAATGGCTTCAGCATGCTCACATGAAACACGGGGTGTAACTTGAGCTTGGACGGTAAGTCCAGCTTATAGGCCACCTTCCCGATCCGCCGCAACACTCGGAAGGGGCCTTCGTAGCGACGGATAAGTCCTTTGTGCACGTCCCGGTATCGGAGGACGAGGTGCAATTTGGCCAGCACCAAGTCTCCCACCTGGAATTCCACATCTCGTCGCTTCCGATCGGCCCACTTCTTCGTGCGCCTCGAGGCTCGATCCAAGCACGCCCTTGCCAAGTCCGCTTGTTCGCCCCATTCTTTGGCGAGTTTGTACGCGGACGGGCTGCTTCCTCGGTAGCCTGAGGCGATCGCGCTCGGAGTGAGCGGCTGTTGTCCCGTCACGATCTCGAACGGGCTATGGTTTGTGGACTCGCTCCGCTGCAAGTTGTAGGAAAACTGAGCAACATCGATCAATCGCGCCCAATTCACCTGTGTGTTGCTCACGTAGTGCCGAAGATAGATCTCCAGCAATGCATTCACCCGCTCCGTTTGTCCATCGGTTTGGGGATGCATGCTGGTGGAGAAATTGAGGTTCGTTCCCAGAACTTGAAGAGTTCCGTCCAAAACCGCCCGGTGAATCGAGGATCGCGATCGCTCACGATCGTGCGTGGAACGCCCCAATATTTGACGACGTGCTTGAGGAATAGCTTGGCAGCTTCCTCGGCTGGACAGTCCTTCGTGGCCGGCACGAACGTCGCATATTTGGAGAATCGGTCCACTACGACCATGAGGGTCCGACACCCTTCGGACTTTGGTAAGTTCACGATGAAGTCCATCGAGACACTCTCCCATGGGCACTCCGGGGTAGGCAACGGTTGAAGGAGTCCCGCAGAGACCGTTGCTCTATCTTGTCTTGTTGGCAAACAAGACAAGTCCGCACATATGCTTCCACACCGTCCCGCAAGTACGGCCAATAGTATTGATCCTCAACAAGCGCCATGGTGCGGTGGATTCCCGGATGTCCCGCCCATTTAGAGTCGTGGCACTCGCGCATCACCTCCTTCCGAAGTTTCCCGTGGAGCGGCACATAGAGTCGCCGTCCTTTGGTGTAGAGGAGGTCATCCTCAAGCCAGAACCGCCTGGTTTTTCCCTCTTGGGCATATCGTAGGAGGGCTTGGGCCCTTTGGTCGTGTTTCAACCCCTCCTTGATGCGATCTATCCAGGGACAATCGGGACGGCTTATCACATTGGCCAATTCCAGCTTCCGGCTTAAGGCGTCGGCCACGGAATTGGATTTTCCGGGCTTATATTCCAGCGCGTAATCAAACTCGGCCAGAAATCTTGCCACCGAGCTTGTTTCGGGCTGAGCTTCTTCGAGTTTGGAAGTAGCTCGTGGCCACATTGTCGGTCCGCACCACGAATCGTGATCCCAAGAGATAATGTCTCCATGTGCGAAGACAATGCACCACCGCGGTCATTTCTTTCTCTTGGACCGTGTATCGTCGTTCGGTATCATTCAACTTCCGGGACTCGAAGGCAACCGGATGCCCTTCCCCGCATCAAAACACCACCGATAGCGAAATCGGAAGCATCAGTTTCTACCTCGTATGGTTTGTTGTAGTCGGGCAGCACTAGCACCGGTTCTTCGGTCATGGTTCGCTTCAACCGATCAAATGCCTCTTGACACCGATCCGTCCACTCCCACGGCTTCTCCTTCTTCAGCATATCCGTGAGTGGTACGGTGAGGCGAGAGTATCCCCGAATGAAACGTCGGTAATAATTGGCGAGTCCGAGAAAGGATCTCAGCTCGGTCACTTTGGTTGGTGGTTCCCAATCAACAATGGCACGGATCTTGGCCGTGTCCATTCGCACTCGTCCGCCCCCGACGGTGTGCCCAAGGAAAGGGATCTCTTTTTGTGCAAAAGCACATTTTTCCCGTTTCACATACAAGTCATTCTCCCGAAGGGTCCGAAAACTTGACTCAAGTGCTCAACATGTTCTTCAAGCATTCGGCTATATATAACAATATCATCAAGGTAGACTACAACGAACCGATCGAGAAACGGATGTAGTACCTTGTTCATGAGGGTGCAAAACGTAGCCGGTGCATTGGTCAAGCCAAAAGGCATGACAAGGAACTCGTATGATCCATAACGGGTCACACAGCTGTCTTTGGCTCGTCCCCCTCGGCGATCCGCACTTGGTAGTATCCCGACCGAAGATCCAGCTTGGAGAACCATCGGGCTTCCCGAGCTGATCGAACAAGTCTCTATCAAGGGGATCGGGTACTTGTTCTTGACGGTCAACTTGTTCAATGCCCGATAATCGATACACATGCGGAGGGATCCGTCATGCTTCTTTTGGAACAAGACCGGGGCGCCAAATGGGGCCTTAGACGGCCGAACATAGCCAGCATCAAGCAGCTCTTTGAGCTGCTTCCTCAATTCTTGTAACTCGGGCGGGGCCATGCGATAGGGAGCCATGGCCGGCGGTCGAGCATCGGGCACCAGCTCGATCCGATGATCGACTTCCCTTCGGGGAGGTAGTTTCTTAGGTAGCTCGGGCGGCATCACATCTTGGAAGGCATCGAGGATTCGGGCCGCTTCTTCCGGTATCTCTTCTTCTTTCGTGCCTTCCTCCTTCAATGCTGCCAAGAAGGTCACCTCGCCCTTCCGTAATCCCTTGGTCAGCTGCATGGCCGACAGCATTTTCCTATCGCGTCCCGATTCGCGATAAACCGGGACCATACATTGGCACCGCTTGTCGAAGATACAAATGCAATCCGCAAAGGGCATCACGCCCGCATTGATCCGATCAAGGAATCCTAACCCGAGTATGAAATCATAGTCATCAAGGGGGATTACCTCGATGTCTTCTCGACTGGTCCATGGACCAAGATGAAACTCCACATCCCGGGCCATACCGCTGGTCGGGACTTCTTTAGAATTCACCGTTTTAAGCCAACCGGCATCGTTCGTCTCGACCGGAAGGTTCAGCTTCTTCGCGGCCTCTTTGGATATGAACAGATCGGATGCCCCGGTATCCACGAGTGCACTCATCGTGGTACCGCCTATCTTCACGTCTACGAACATCATCCCTTTAGGGTCTTTGGCCTTCTTGGCCTTGATCGATCCAAGGATCCGCAACGATCCCAGCCGCGCCTCCTCTCGCGGTTTTCGTCTTTGCACAAGGCTGCCAACTTTCCCCTTTTCGGGCAATCCCGCGCCATGTGAGGTCCTTCACAAAAGAAGCACTTGTATGTGCGTACCTTGTGATAGTTCCCACCGCGGCTTGATTCGGGTTGATTCCTAGGATGAACCGAAGGCGGTCGTCCTCCGTTGGGACGATGGAACCGACTCCGTTCTCCCCACCGTAGTCTTTTCCCTTGATCTAAGATCGGGCTTAACCGAGGTTGATGGCCTATATTCCACAGGGACTCGGCCACAGATGTGGCCATTGAAAGATTCGTGGCATTGCATCGTTTGAGCTCTTGCTTGACCCATGGCTTGAGTCCGCTCATGAATTGATGGAATGCCTCCGTCTCGGTCATGGAAGGAATTTGGAGAAGCAACTCCGAAAATCTCTTCACATAGTCACGAACTCCGCCCTTTTGTTCCAGGCGCTTAAGCTCCCCGCGAGCTTCCTCCTCCGCATAAGCGGGATAATAAGTTCGTCGAAATTCCTCGACAAACCGAGTCCAAGTCGTGATAGGATCGCCATTCCTATCATCCGACCGACGTCTCCACCAAAGCAGCATCATCAACTAAATACATGGCTGCAAAGTGTTTACCCGGATCAAGTCGTCGGTCGTTCCCATGGTCCGGAAGTATCGCTCCATATACCATAGGAAGTTGTCCACGTCCTTTGCCACCCGGAGCCCTTGAACTCCTTTGGCTTGGGTAGGTCGGCACGGGACTGCACGGTGATCACCCCGTTCACGCGTGCTTTGCTTCAAGGTCCGCGACCTTGCTTTTCAGCTCGGCCATTTCCGCGCGCATGGCTGCCATTGCGGCCTCCCAGGTCTCGTTTTGCTGCTGTAGCTCGTGCGTGAGAGACCCCGCTACCTCGACCCGGAGCTCTCCCATGCCGGCTTGGAGTTCTTGCACTTCGGCCAAGATCTCCTCCCTTCCGGCTTCCGCTCCATCAACGGTCCGGGTGTAGGTCGTCCACCAAGGCTCGGACGTCCGTGACGGTCTCCTCTAAGACCGTCACACGAATCTCCGATCCTCTTTCGGGTCCCTCGAGCACGAGATAGCACGGCTCTTCTTTGACCGGGAGCCTTCACAGTGGACGCCCACGATCATCACGGTCATCACCTTGAACGACCGAAGCATCGCTCGAGAATCAGCCATCACACAAGGAACAATTGCTCGATACCACTTGTCACGGGTCGATCGATTCCGTCGATCAAACACCGTGCGGCCTTAGGATCGGTGATCCTAAGTCAGCCTTTCGCTCACACACGCACAACACAAAGGGTCGGAAGCACAAAGGAAGCGTGTATATTCACTTTGAATGAGCTGAGCTCGAATGAGGGGGAGGGACCCCTTTTATACAAGTCTCGATCAATTCTCGGCCGTGGATCGTCCCTCCGATCGAACGGCTATATTTGAATTCGGTCATAATTACAATCTGATCGTAGGTGGCCGCAGGCATGGGGAATCGTCAACCGAAGCTCGCACACGCCGGGGCAGTGCAGGCCGCTCGGGGACGCACGCCCGGTCGAGCACGGCATGGGCGAGTCGGGATCGTCGTCGGGGAGCGGAGTGAATCTGCTCCGGATTTGTGCGGGGGCTGATCGAGTGCGGATCCGGGAAGCTTGCCGGTCGTGCATGGATCACATCCCGCACGTGCATGGGCGGATCGGCGCGCGATCATGTCAGGCCGGTCAGTGGATCGGTCCGTTGGTCGACCAAGAGTCGTCCGAGGCTACATCGAGGCTACAGCGATCGATCATGGACTGATGCGGGATCGGTCAGGGCGTTCCCAGCTACGCCCTGGTGCGGGACACGGCCGATCATGGATGGTCTTGGACATGCTTTTCCGTCGGCCGTGTCACAAGGCTATTACCTTTAGGAATGTGGAGGATACTACAAGGAATAGGAGATTACAGCGCAGCTGGGGCATTGATCCAATTATTTTCTCATCTGTGGAGATGGAACCGCTATAACGCCGTAGGTGATCTTTGGTGCTGCGGCTCCTCTCGTGTCGGCATAGCTCTTCTCATCCCTCGAGGAATACCTCCTGCAGTACTTAGCCGATTCGTGGCCTCGGTCATGGTTGGCTTGTGTGGCTGGTTGGTTCCTCCGCTCGGCTGCTGGCTACTTTTGCTTGGCATATGTGAAATTGCTGTGGTTGTTCGCAGGGCCTTGCTGTTTTGGTCGGTCCTTGATGTTCTTTGGGCCTGTTGTTTAGGCTGTTTCTTGCTTCTGTCTTTGCTTGCTACCTTGTTTGCGACTAGCTTTGTTTTATTTCGGCTCCCTTCCACTCATTCTGACTTGTTGTCTTTATGAGTGTAAGTTTTTGGTGCCGGATCTTTTATATAGTTGGTTAAAGCTCAATATATTATTACCTTTACCAAAAAAAGAAGAAAGAACTTTGTTAATTGTTTGTTCCATTGATATCTCATTTCTTTTGCACTAAAATACACATACAATATAAGATTAGAATTTCATTTTTAAGATTATATTCTGTGTCTCGAATATTTTTTAGAGTTAACGTTGTGACTTTCATATTAGAAATAATGGTTTCTGTTCGAGGAAAAAAAGATCTCTTATCAATTCACTGAATTAATAGAGAGCTAAAAAGCAATTTTGCATCTTGAGTTTTGTTACTCGACACTAGGTATTTTAACTTCGTGACTTTTATATAAGAAATTGCCATTATCTTGAAAAAATATGGGCCTGCCGATCAATTCAACTCTCTCTCTCGCTCTCTCTCTCTCTCTCTCTCTCTCGTGCGCAGGGGGAATAGTGCCACCCGTTGTTGGATATTTAACAAATTATATGTAAATATACAAGTCAGTAATTGTATATTGTCGAAATTTTTAGGTGTTTTGGGCTAAAAAAGGCAAAGTATATATACCATATGTTATTTTATCATACTATAAACGAAGGGTAGTTAAATCTTTTTGCTTATGAAGCTTTCTTCTAATTTCTAACTTCTAAGACTTTGATATAGACAGGGGTGATTGATTTTAGAGAGAGCCAATTCCCACCCTAAAACTGGTAATCAAACCAAAATGGCCGATTCCTAGTTTGTGAAATCGAGGATTGACCCACCTACGCCTAGACCCACCTAGGAACCATATCGATGGATCCGGTCTGGTTTTTTAGTGTGCTCAGGAACCAACAATATCAATCGAAACACTAAGCATAAGAATACTTTTCAGATTTGTTCACGCATTTCATTCAAGCATTTTAACTAACACATATGATCGGTTGCTAAATTGATGAGAGGAGACAAGAGCAAGAGAGAGAGAGGCGAGAGTTGAGAGTTGAGTCTTGAGATAAGACTGTGAGAGGGAGGCGTTGAGCGAGAGGGATGCGATTCAAGCGAGACCTGAGTGGCTAAAAAGAAGTGAGAGTGATAGGCATGAGCATGAGAGAGACATAAGCAAGAGGCGTTGAGCCCACAAGCACGAGGTTGAGGCCTTTGGACGCGAGCTCGAAGGCTAGGGCTTTCCCGATGCCATCGGTGGGGCTGATGACGACAGCCCATGAGCCGTACTCGCGCAAGTTCTCCGGCTTCCTAAGGAATGTGGCATGAAGCCATCGTATGAAGACGAGCAGGTTCTTGAAGAGCGAGATGAACCCTAACAGGGCGGCCGCGGTGATCATGAAGTCTTCAAGTTCCATTGCTTTGCGCGTGCGTGTGTTGGATAAGAACTTGAGACACTAAGACGGCTTAAGTTTTATAGATGAAGATTATCCAAGTCGGTATGATCTTTCTTTGTTTCCCGAGAAGATTGTTTTTTCCTTATTCATCTTCAAGTTGATGAATATATCTATTATCTATTCGCTTTCTCAAATTATTAGTATAAAAAGTAACTATTCTTAGAGTAATTAGCCTTCCTAAATTGTGTACTTCTTCATTTGACAAAGCGTCTTGAAAAGTATTTCTCTGTCTCTAATTAGCTCAATTAGTGTACACTGTACAGGGATTCTTGTTAACGAAAACTTTATTTCTGTAGTCAAGTCATGTAGTAGAAGCTACAATAATTTTTATTTATTTCTCCTTTCCAGAATAATAAACCCAACCTGACACAGTGCACGTGAAAGGGCTTAAAATTGTTTTCACAACTGCCTCATGAAACCGGTTCACGTGGCTTTTGGAAGTCCATTCTCCAATATATGTAGTCTTTCAAGGTCTTGAGGGTGGAGCGGCTTTTTAACTATCGCATGGATTTACTAAATTATTTTTCTAAAATCATATGGCTTTTCCTTTTTATATTATTGTACAACTTTAACATTTGGTCAGAAAAATCTGGAGGAGTTAAATATTAGAGAATCGCTGGCCGTTCTCATTAATCTGATGCTAGTGCGTCCAATCCTTGGGGAATTAGCTAGATTGGTTTAGCATATCGATGCCCAGAGACTTCAAACATGTGCATATGTAAAAAAATTCGATATTATTTCTGTTGATTTCCCTTCCAATCAAGAGTATATATGCATGTCTCCAAGATATGTTACGAATTGTCTTATCAACAAATCGTGTGATGAAGAAGGGTTGGATTTTAGAAGCATTAATTGCACACATCAAAAAGACATCAAGTACAATTTTTTTATTATTTGAATATTTCTAGAGGGCTTGTTAACGTTAATCATATTTAATGAAGAAAAGATTTAATTTTCAATGCACTAATTATGCATAACCAATCCATTTTTCATCAAATCCCATCTTCCTCATACTCATTGTTAGAGAAAATCAATGCTTTGGAAATGATAAAACCTTTTTAATGTAAATACTTCACGAGTACTCATAAAACACTTATCAAAGTCTGTTAAAAAGTGCAAGAGTTACAATAGACATATGGTATCAATTAGAATCAACCCAGTTTGGTAGCTTCACTCTCTTATGGTGAAGTATTAATATTTTTCTCTCTCCTTTTAAGACCAATTGAAAGGCGCCACGCGTCAAGGACACGATTAGGGACAAAACAAGCGAAGCACCACTGGAGCGAGTGAGCCCAGTAGGGCGTACACCGTGGCTCGTAACCGATGTGATTGATCGCGGCTCGCGCGTACTCATCCGGTGAAGGGACAAACGTGGATTTGCTCTCTATTGATGCCACTTTGGATGCCATTCTTGTTGCCACATATAGAGGAACCTAAAACATCAAAATGAAACAATCGACTTATAAACTCCATGTATTCTCAACTTCAATTTTGATACTGGCACATATCACAAATCACATCCATATGTCAATAATTGATTGAATGATTTAAAATAGGTTTAAAATCTAACGAAACATATAATCAAAATCTGATCAATTCTATTGAAACCTGTCGGTTTGGCATGGTTGTCAAATTACTATCTGTGAAAGACCGTGATCGTTAATGTTTGTTGGGCTAAGTTCTTCTAAACGGTGAAGTGATTTGACATGCTTTTGGTAGTGTTAAATCTTCACATGATTTTTCAAGCAACATAAGAATGCAAAAAGGACTGTCTTCCCTTTTATTTCTTTATCTATTTGGTGATGTATGAAGTCAGATTACTCTTAGACTCCGGTTTCACTCTTTTGAAATTTCAAGTACCTTGAAACAAATGATTTTCTCCTTTGATTTTGGAAGTACCTTGCAATCTTTCTTTAATATCATTGTCCTTAAGCTAAGAGCTTGTAGAGTTTCTTATTTTTAGTCCAATTTTGTGTTCGCAGGTGAAGAATAGGGTTGTGGCAATCGATAATGTTTGTGGAAAACAAGAGCTAATCGTGGGGAAAATCGACATACCTGACACTGGAAATCAACGCCGTGAAGCTTGTATTCCACATGCAGCGACCTCGACAGTTGGTCAATGAAGCTGCATATATTGTTTTAAGCATCAGGAAAATAAATGATCAACGAAAATAATTTGAAGGGCTAAATTATAGAGTTGGGCTGCACTAAGGTCGTCCTTTTGTACTTTTAGAGTTCTCAACATGTTCATCTGACCTTTCGGCTCATTTGCTAGGCTTTGGAAGCGTGAAGACTTACTTCCCTCGCGCGTAGTTCTGAATCCTTGGAAATGAGATTGAGATCCCACAGAGAAAAAAACTTACGATTATCGAAAGGTAGTATCTTTTAAACTTGATTAGTACCTTTCATCTGAAAATCAAATTCACAATATGCCATAATAAGTCAGTTTTCCACATGGGTTTTGTATATTGCAAAAGTGTATTTTCTCCTATCACCAAGTTTAGCGACTTTGAAAGGTCAAAAGTGCTGCAGAAAAGTATTTCGGAAAACTTGCTTCCCTTGTCCTTTTTTTAATGGATCCCATTACTTGAAAAGTTCCATACTCTTCACTTTGTCTAGTTGGGTAGTAGTGAGGCCTTCACCAATAGTTTCTAAGTTATATCTCTTCATTCTAACAACGTGTAGTCTCGAAAATTTTCAGCCATGTTAGAAACATATAAATTCCAAACATAGTGATTATTCATGTTGCAATACTAGTAAAAGTGCACACACGTTACGTGTAAATAACAATTTAATATCTAAGAAATTTTGCCAAATCGTTCTACCACGAAATATTTGAAATATTAACTGATATGTATGAATTAATTACATGATGTGGAAATAATATACACATATACGTGATACGAGAAATTTATTTCAAGATTTGGACTTTTTCAATAATTTTTTTTTTTTTTTTTTTGTAATATAGAAAAAGATTCAAAATTAAAAATTGAAATACGTGAAAGGTAAAGTGAAAAGATTAACTTATGTATTTGTTTGTCTATTGGTAGGGTATAACTAATTGCAGATATTTTGGAGAAGGAAAAAAAACAAAAAACCAAATAGATCGTGATTCCCAGAAAGCACCGAAAGATGCGAGGGCAATCGCTATCCTAGCTCAATCTTGGTAGAATTGAATGACATCCTTATGTTCTGTTGGAAACAGAAAGTGCCCTTTTGTTCAAACAAAATTGAATGAAATCCAGCAAGATTCAAGCTACAAAATAAAAGAAATTGGCGAAACATTAAAGTCAGTGAAACCACCATTTCTAATAAGTCCTTTCCCCTTGCCCCACCTGGTCCCAACCCTTCATAGAAATACCTAACAAACTCAAGTGCCGTATTCTCATTTCGGGACCACTAAGCTTTAGAAGCGGTACCCCCTGCAACCATATTCCTCATGGGTAGTGATTGGTGAGTCATCCACGTTTCGTTCATGCATGCAGAGTAACCCAATTTAATTGAGGGCTGGACCATCTTTATAACCCGCCAATCAGAAATTGGAACCCGTGACCATCTATAATCTTCTTTACTTACATAAGCAATCAATATTCCTTTACTTCTATGCCACATGCATGTGATAGTTATAAACATGCGGCATACTATTTGGACAACATTAGAAATATTAGACATGGGTCAGTCAAAGTGATCTATCCCTTGTAACCATACATGCATATGGAGGATGGTAAATTACTTTTCCCTCCGCTTGATTTGATCCCAAGCTTCGGTAGAGTTAGGTCCTTGCTTTGGAATATCATGTGATCAACATTTTTGATCAACTAATCCAAGATCAAGCGTCAACACATTGGTGTATCCCTCATTAATCCTTCCAACATGTTGACTTAGAAGACACAACCAAGGAAAACATTACTACGTATGCATTTATCGTACTTGTATCTGTGCATTGAAAGCTACCAATTACATCTTAATAGACCTTACGAAGGCTACTTATTTTACCAGTTATAGGCTACATAAGGTGATCAGAAGGCTTTATGTTGATAATTATGAGCAATTAGATCATTAAAGTTTAAGTGTAGGCAACCTTGCTCATATATTCTCCAAGTCAGTAGTAACGCTAGTTAGCCTGTCTGCTTAATAAATGACCCGATTTTATCGATTTTAAGTAAATGTCAGAACAGGGATATGAATAGTCGCAATGGAATTATCATCATATGACTATGGTTTACTAGAATGATAGATTTACGAATTATCTTTTCTTCATTTACGTTGTATAGAAGGAAAACTTCTACGAAAGTTGTTCTTCCATGGACAAAGATCGAACCAGTGACTGAGCTAGTAAGATAAGTACTAAGACTTACGCTTTCGTAGCAGCATAAATTGCAAAGAGAGGGTGAGAAGGAACGACGATCGCAGCTCCTGAGCCGACACTGACAACCGCACCTCTCCTCCTTAGGACCATCCCCGGAACCACCGTTCTGGTAACCATGGCTGTTCCCTCCACATTCACTCTCACAATCTCCCTCCACACTAGCTCGTCGACCTCGTGGAAAAAGGACGCGCCAGGGTACGAAACCCCCACGTTATTTATCAGGACACCGATATCTAAACCTCGTATCACCTCCTCAATCAACCGAACGCAGGACGAGGGGTCCTTGGAGAAATCCACCGCCACAATCCTCGTCTCGATGCTAGGAAAGCTCGTCTCGATCTCGTTCGAGACCGTCTTGAGCTTTTCATGGTTCCGGCTCACGAGGATGATGTTGAGCCCTCTCTGGGCCAAGTTGAAGGCGAAGGCTTTGCCGATGCCGTCGGTACAGCCGGTGATGAGAGCCCAAGGGCCGTACTCGACCAGGTCTTTAGGGGTCCTGAGGAAGGAGGAGTGAACCAGCGGAGGAAAGAGAGGGTGTGCTTGAGGAGGAGGATGAAGCCAAGAGACGAGAGAACACATATCCATGGATCTCGTGCTTGGTTCTCAAGAGGGTGATCTATGCATGCCAAGTTCATTGTGCATATGTTTGCGTCTGTGAAAGTGACTTA
The DNA here is from genome assembly GCA_014182515.1 of Eucalyptus microcorys. NCBI lineage: Eukaryota > Viridiplantae > Streptophyta > Magnoliopsida > Myrtales > Myrtaceae > Eucalyptus > Eucalyptus microcorys. The sequence continues at coordinate 48,189,918 of CM024569.1, read as the reverse complement.
GCTAGAGGGAAGCGTGCTTGAGCGCTAGAGCTTCTATTATAAGGAAAATGTCAACAATATTAGGATATTTTCTCTAATTTTCCATATCTATTTTGATTATGCACATCTGATTTGATTTCCTCTATCTAAGCCTATAAATAGGCTCTTTTCTATATATCAAATTATACAAAATATTCTACAATCCTCTTTTGTACTTTATATTTAACTGGAAAAAAAAATGTTCAGGATAAGAGAGGCTGTTTAGACTCATTCTAACAAATTAAATCTAATGATTTATATGAACATATATGCCGAGAAATTCAACTTCTAGAAAACGAAATTGGTCATTAGCATGTGACTGATACAAAAGGAAAGAAATTATATTTGACGTATGCCGACAACCATGGCAATATGCTTTAATTGGAAACTCTAATTTTGTTGCTCTTCAAGCTAATTTAAAGAAAAAAAAAAAGGAAATATACTTTTCGAGAGTAACTTTCTTGATTAAAACAGCATTAACTGTCAGTGTAAAGAAATGTTGCACAGGTGACTTAATACGCCTTTAATTTCAAACAGTGAGCAATTACAAAACTCAATTCAAGGGTGGACCAGGCAGTCCATAGAGAAATTCTTTACATAGAAAGAATATGCTCTAGTGCTCCAACTATATTTTTGCTTTTAAAATCGTTGAACAAACTTATTTAAAATAATTTGAACCCAAAAGAAAAGGCCTTTACCTCCATTGAACGGGGGGGAAAAGCTCCTTAAAGATAATAGTTTTCAAAAACGATACATATAGACATTGGTTTGCAGCATAGGATGCTTTTTTAATTCTACACTACCACATAAAATAAAGACGACCTCCAATTTTACAAAAATATCAACTACTTACTTTGTAAATATATTGTTATGGACAAACTGTGTAAGTTAACAATTCCATAAATCTCTCACGTGTCTCTACATTACAATTTGAGTCATTTTCATCTTATGACAACCTCCCTAAGAAATTTTCAAATCAGGAAACATGTTTTATTTTCCACATAGTTTTGTACAATTATCCTTATTGTGTACTGTTGCTAATGATTTTTCCATTACTTAATGATATAAATATTTTCTAATAAAGTGCTTTTCTTAATTTTTTTAAATGTCATTTTTTTTTTTTTTTTGCATATAGAAATCATGCGTACACATTTTCTAGTTATGTAGAAAAGTTCCCCTTCGGAGAATAATTCCAAAGAACGCACGCATCATATAAATTTATAGAACTGTTCTCTAGGAAAGAATTCCTAAAATAGGAGTACTTTGTACTAGGACGACCGACCGATGGAAAAGTTCAAAAAATAGCCCTCAGTGTTTTCGATAGCATGCACTAATTTGCAAGAGAGGTTGCTGACTTTTGCATCTCTATCATATGCTTTATAGCTCCAAATTTTATTGGCCAAAGTAATATTTTCAATAAAATAAAGATCCTGACCCAAAAAAGAGAATATAATAAAGATTTTGTCTGTCAGAAAAAGTTAAAGAATTGTAAGAATCCGCAGAATTGTAAGAATCTTAGCGGTTCTTTTCGGCCAATATAAAATTACAAAGATTTGCTAACGGTAGAAACTTTCAAAAGCTCACAGGACTTTGGAGCATTTATATGATGATCGAGTCCATGAAATACTTAATTAACCTCATAGATGGTAAGTTGCAAGCCAAGGCCCGAATGCATAGTTTGAAATTTATGAGGCTGCAATCGATAAGCTTGAATTATTAGATGAATGCATTATTTAATACTAAAACTTCATTTGTTTCACGGAAAATATATTAGTTCTGGAAAATATTTTTCATGAAACTATTTTTTAGGAAAATAATCATATTTTTAAGTATTTGACTAAAAGTGGAAAAGGGATTAGAAAATATTTCTCTTTGTTTCGATTTTGGAAAATTCGATTGGATTTTCCTCCATTGATTCATTTTAATAGTTTTTTTTTTATTTTCTTTATTTATTATTTATTTTTTAAAATTGATTTTTAATTTTTAAAATTTTCTTTACACTTTTTTATTTTTCTTTTTTTTGTTGCTCTTCTTCTTCCTTGGCTGGTCACTAGCTACGCAACGGCCAACGATTGGCTAAAGGTGACCTTGGGCTCGCTAGCGAGCCAAGGTCACTCGTTGACCTCCTGCTTACTAGATCAGTGAGGCCCAACGCCAGCAAGCTTGGAGCTTGCCCAATTGGCAAGCGAGAGGACTTGTGCTCGTCGATCTTGCGAGGCCTGAGGTCGACAAGCAAGAGCCTGTGGTGAGGCTCGCACTTGTCGCTCAACGATCTGGCGAGGCTTGAGTCCGACAACCAAGAGCTTGTGGCGAGGCTCAGGCCCGTTGCTCACCGATCTAGGGAGGCCGAGTCCGACAACTGAGAGCTTGTGGCGAGGCTCAAGCTCATCGCTTGCCGATCTAGGGAGGCTCGAGTCCGACAAGCTCGAGGTCACCTTTAGCCGGTGACCAGCCGTCGCATGGCCAACGACTAGCGAAGGAAGAAGAAGGGGCAAAAATAATAATAAATAATAAAAGAATTCGAATTAGAAAAAAAGGAAGAAGAAGAAGAAGAGAAAGAAGTGGGAGCTCATAAAAGTGTGAGAAGAGAGAGAGAGTGTGAGTGAGTGGGAAAAATGTTTTCAACTTTTTTTTTTCCTTCATAAAAAATGTTTTTCCAAGTCAATTCATTTTCCGTAAAACGAACATCAGAAAATTCGAAAAACAGTTTCTTAGAATAAATTTTCCACAAAATGAACAAAGCCTAAATACTTTCATACTTCCCCTCACTCGAAAGATGGATTTTGGCCTAATATTGAAAAAACATGAAAATATTCAATATGAGAGGCAAAGAGAGACTTAGAATAATTTAAACTTAGAATCTTTAACTCTGATGGCTATTAATTTAAAAGTTCAAGTTAGTATATGAAGACCTCGTCTATTATTTCAATAGTTTGACACATAAGCCCTAACACAACATTGTTCATGCTAAGTGATGTGGCGGGTAGGGCTTGCATCTTGAGTCTAATTCACACATATTCGTTCATTAACCACAAAGTTAGTTTGTTTGAGCATTTTATTGTCTATAATAATGTTTCTTTAGATTATATGCACAGATTGCTCTAACTGGCAAAAGATGTCTCGAGTTTTCAACGATGATCGACCACATATCCGAGCAGAAAAATAATTCATTGTAAGAGGTTCTGCGTTCGAATCTTTCCAAATCTCATCCCAAAAAAATAAATAAATAAATAAATTTGCACGCCTAGTACTAGGCAAAAAAAATAGACTAAGCATAAGGGAGAGTATTAAAATATTTAAATAACAAACCACAGATTCATGTAATAACTTAAACTTTTAGAATAATTAACAGTAACTCCATAAAATCTCACTTAGAATATTTAAATACGAACTAGGGGGTGTTAGAATATTTAAATACCAACCTAAGCATAAGGGTGAGTATTAGAATATTTAAGTAATAGATCACGCGTTCACAATTTAAGTTTTTGGAATAGTCAGTAGTAATCACAAAATTTTACACAAGATTTGGATAGTTGTGATCACATATGAGGGACTGATCGAGAAAATGATGGGAGCAGTCAATCCTTAATGATTGTTTTGAATCCTTCGAAGTAGATAGCATTCTGTCACTCATCAGCAACCCCAAGACGACAGTAAAGCTGGTGGAACGCATTGAACGATCTTTCATGATGTGGGCAGAACAGAAAACAGGACCACCGCAAGTCTTTAATGTCAGGGGTTTACCAATTTCGAACGCCATGTACTCAACGTAGCATTTTCGGATATGATTATATGATTAAATCGCGTGGCCATGAAATTGACAGATGTGTGCACATTTACGCAACGGAATGAAGATTGGGAGGTCAGAAATTAATGAAGTCAGGCGGAACAGTTGATGGCTAAGGTTTCTTTTAAATGCGGAATCAATATTTGTGCACAAGGGTCAGGTTCATCTTCCCGTGTGGTCGAGCATAGATCATATATCTTCTTGAATCAACTATTGAATATTCGGATTTCTGATTATAGATAGGTCATTACTCGACATCATTTATGACCTATTGATCTGAAATAGGTGAGCCTCGTTGTGATGATCCCATATGGAAGTGCTAAAGACTCATAACTCATCTACCTAAGACACACACCATCATTGCCAACGTGTAGTGTATGGCCGTTGATCTTGCACTTCATAATATCAATCCATATCGTTAGATCACAAAATCATTTTGTTTGTAGGTGTTAGATGGAATCTACACAACTTCGTTTTACTATAATTAAGTGGCATGCACAACTGTATTTAATAAGCTGAATCACACCATTTTCTTCCCCAAGAACGAGCCTTGATTGTGGAAGATGTCACGTTGCATCTTTGCTTCTACAAGGTGCAATCAACATTTGTGGGGTCAATAGCCCTTCTTGAAACGTCTATGCCAAAAGTAGCCAAATCCTTCAATATGTGTATCCACTAGGAGGTTGGACTTCAATTCTCACTTAACGTCTCATGCATAGTTAGAATTTTATGGTCTTAAATTATAGGTAAGTACACATGTTGGGAAAAGACTTTCGCTTGCCTTTTGTCTTGGCTTCAAACAGTCACAACTTTCACGGAAGGATCATGTTTTCCTCTATCTGTTATTGAAGCCGACCCATTTTCTGATTGGTGAGTTACAGACATGAACATTACCCACATTTATACAGTGTAAGTGCATGTGGATGATCCATATCATTTCACCCCCCCAATCATTGGCATGGATACTCCTTGCAACTAAGGATGGAGGAAAATGTAGCCCTTCACAAAATTATTGGTGATGTGCGTGTATCCTTATCAGTCGCCTCAAGGAAACTAATCTCGGAAGAGCCGGTCAAATTCTCATATAGCTAGCACTCTTGTAGAATAACATGTAAAACATCAGGATAAGACTCCCTGAGCTTGTATTGTGCTCTTTTTCTTCCGCATCAAACAAGGGAGTTTCTAGAACTCTTCAACTTATTCTTTTAGCTGCGCACTTTGATGGCAGAGACAGTGTTGCTTTTTTCTATTTGTCTCGCCAGGTGATATGCTTGAACTGCCTAATTTGATCACAGAAAGATGCTAATAGAAAAGAAGTAGCATCTCTCCAGGTGACAATTCATTGTCGTGGGAAAGAAAACACTCATGAAAGCATTCTCAATAGCTCAATAGTCAATATGTGATCAGTTTTGCATGAGCAAGGGAATGACTCTGTATTAACTGTGTCGAAGAAAAAAGAAAATAAGGTTTGCATTTATAGGACATTGATGTATATATTATACAAAGAACACTTCAAACAAGTGCTGATGAGAAGTGCCCATTTATGTTCACCTTGACTTGAAGTAGATGCACTTGCAAGCACCTCGACTGACATACATATGAACCAATCATTAGTAAAGTACCCTAGTCAGCTTATCTAGGATGTTCAATTCCGACAGGCGACCAAAGTCGTTAGTCAGGTGCTCAACTCTCTTTGTAGTGTTGTATAATCTTGTGTAAGAATTGCTACATCCTGTGCTTGCCTTTCCCCCATATGCTATCGCTCTTCCATTGTTTATTGTTTCCATGCTGCAAAGATGAAATCCATGTCTGAGCCTGCATTGGACATAAATAGCTAGACTGCGAGTGATTTTCATTGACACTCCTGTATTTTCTCTCCACTTAGCTCAAGTTGCATCTGTATTTCCGCTACCGTGGTCTGAGTCCTTTGTAAGATATTCCTGGTGAAACGGGTTGTCTGCACTACGTACACCGCTCAATCTAGGGGAAAAGTTCCAACCGGTCATTGGTTCCATCTCATGAGCATCCGATCTCATGCTCATTTCCTCTTTAAACTTCAAGAAGAACGTGGAAGACCAGTAATCTTTTGCTAAATTCTTCAAGAGCAGGTTTCAAGAAAAGGACAAAACCATGCTTAGAATATGTACTAACAAAGGGATAGGAGCTTTCTTTTTTCCCCCCAGATACACATAATAAGAACCCATTGGACAACGTACCATTTTCATGAGCTGCAGTAGTTCATTTAGTGCATTGTTGAAGAGATCTGGATGTGCTAAATTAGAAGTCATCAAAATATCTTGTCGACATCGGTAAGATATGTTAACCTCCATTGGTGCACCTGTTAAGTTTAGCAAATATGTGAGGCAGGAAAAGCTGAAAGATCAAAGCCAAACACAAATCAAAATGGATGCTTTCCAACCGTTGCTTTCAACACTGCAGAATAAGTATACAGAAAAGATAATGCCAGTATGAGCTGAGACTTCAGTCAGGAGTAGCACTTTTATCAACTTCGAGTCTGTTTAGAACAACTTTTACTTTTTAACTTTTGTTGTTCTTTTTTTTCCCCAAATCTAAGGAGTTCACACTTTGCTTATTTTCTAATTTAGAATACTTGAAACCTTTACAAAGGGTCGTCTATTGAGATGCAAATTTATATATAAGCTTCTCATAATTTTTGAAATTTTGATAATTTTGGGAAGGTCTAAAAAGACACTTTTGACTTCTCAGAAGTCCAAGCAAACAAACTTGACAACTGTTCACTTCAACATTTCATGTACTAGCTAGTTCTCCCTTGCATAAAGTTTGAACTACTTTATCACATCCTGTCGCAATTTCTCTGTTCGGACTAAGGCAACAAAAAGAAAAAATGGCTTTAGATATTCCGAGTCTACTTGTCAGATCACAGAAATAGACTACATATTTGAGTCAATCAAGAAAATTAGCAAATAATTGGACAAAAACTTGCCCCCTCCCCCTTGACTTTTCATCTTTTCGTTCTTACCCCATTATTATACTTAATTTCATGCAAAGAACTCTATCCCTCCATGCCAGTCAATTATCTATGTGAACTTTAAGATTAGATTAGAGAGTAAGCTCGTGCACTTAATGGATTAACATCAAGAACAAATTTTCTTCAGTAAATCAGCAACCTGCAGTTATATACTTATCGATGATATCTCTGGCCATGTAGATTCTCCGCACGGAGTCATTTACAGGAATTTTACCAAGCTCATGGACATCATCATGGAAATGCACGCTCTCCCCAGCCAAACAACTGCAAGCAAGCATAGGTAAATGTGCAAAACCTTTAGGCCCCTTAAGTCCGTAATGAGGAAAGATAGATGCTTGAAAACTTTTAAGAACTTCTCTCATCTGCCCCAAGATTTGTGAATCTATTAAACGTGAAACACCTTTAGCCCCCTTTGGGCTGTAATGAGGAAAGATACATGCTTTAAAACTTTTAAAAGCTTCTCGTTCTTTTGAACTAAATGCAATGAAGTTACTCTAACGAATTTACAAGGAAGTTGTTACATCAGAAAACAGACTATATGCATTGACATGTAATCCGGCTGAAATTGAAGCTTTACAAGACCCGGCATTTGGCAGAGAGCTATTATTTGAGATCACTATAAGAGAAGGAAAAACAGACCTATCTGCGAAAGCCATGAAGGACTGACGAAATCTTTTGTTCAGAAGAAGTTTATCCAGCGGTTCATCTGGATCTATAGCTTGACTTGGCTCTCTTTGCATTAGAAGACCACTGTCTGGTATTCCAAGAGCCTGACCCATCGTCTCATACTTCAAAGGTTCTCTTCTTCTTAGGCTAATTTGAGACAGGAGAGGTTGTGAACTTGAAATGGAAAAGAAAGCTAGGACAAGAATACTCGACTGCAAATAAGACACGAATTATAAGCAAATATGTGAGTTTCGAGGTTAAATCTACAATTACAGATACCAGGGCCTGAAAAAAACAATGAATCATTGACAAAGCATACAGTTACTAAAAGTAGAAATCTTGAGACAACTTGGAGCCATGCAATTTCCTCGTGGATTTCATTCAAAACATAAGCAGCTATCCATACTCCTGTATTGAAAGGAAGCACCACTGAGAAGATGAGAACAAACGGAGCAGTTTGGCCTATTTAAGACTGTACAATTCCATAAAATGCAGATACAAGGAACTAAGCAATGAGTCTCATATACAAATTTCAGTGAAAAGTAAAACTACAATGTTGGTTAATGTTGCAATTAGGCATCTAACTTCTGGGGTTTGATTTTTAAGTCAAGCTTCACAAAGCATATTTTTCAAAGAAACATAGGGTCAGCTATTGACTCTAGTAGAAGCAGAGGAACGTACAGGTACATGAACATAATCAAAGGACAAGGCAAAGACAAATTAGCTTCGAAATAGTATCCGGAATGATCTTACCAATAGAAGATGCAGACAATACTATTCCTCTCCAGAGATCTCGCAGTTCATTAAATCTGAATTCAATATGCCGAATTGCTCCAGTAAATGCAACAAGAGTGGCGACATACAACATGTGGAAGGAGACTACTGGGATAACCCATTGAGCACCCATGTGACAATGTTTATTCAGAGGCTGCTTCATATGAATAACTACAGCACAAAACGAGCATTCCTGTCATGTCAAAGCTATGAAAATGTCTAGACTGAAACTCTATCACTGCCCATGTGCCTCATATACTTACAACCTATTTCTTATGGTGCTTGACAGTACATAATTCTGTTGCAAAATTCAGTGGTAAGACAAAGCAAGAATAATGACCCAAGCAATGATGGAAACAAGATTCTCATTATGCCTTTCTAGAAACATGCTTAAAACAGTGACTTCAGGTGAAGGGTGTAAACTAACCATCTTCCATTGACCAAGGACAAACACAAACACCCCACCCACAAGCACACGGCAGCAAATAATTCCACTACAAAATGCATACACGTCTACTAAGGCAGCTTTCCTCACTGATTATGCAAGCACATAAGTTCTCTTTTTATTCTTCCTAATGAAGAGGGGACCTCAATGGATATATTAACACCCAAAGCTTCTTTTTTCTTCTAATTTCCCACAGACAAAGTGATAGATTATCAACCTTTTCATCCAGGAAAGCATATCATAAGGCACCAATGAGTGCCAACAATCCTAATATACTATCAACCGAATACTGATGAAACGGTTTTTTGGCTTTCATTTGCAAATAACAATGGATGATAAAATGGTAAAAACTTCGGAAGTTCTTACAGGCTGCCCCAGCAAACCATGGCAAGAGAAATAATGGAAGACAGACATGGGACCTCATTGGTGGTAAACGCCTCCTGCAAAGTAAGCCATTTGGTGACACAAAGTCTTTGATACAGACACAGAGAACAGGATGTAAAAAGGTCTGACAGCATAAAATAACCAGAATAAATGTGTGGATAAGAACATTAAAAAGTCTGAAAGTAAGGCATGTCATAATGTGACGGCCCAGTTCCTTCTGATTAACTGCAGCACGCCTGCTTAACAATTGAGTTCCAAGCCTTTATTTTTTATGGCTCCCTCCCCCTCCCCCTCCCCCTCTCCCTCCCTCTCCCTCTTCCTTCCCACACACAGACACACCTCCCCTGGCAGATGATATTATCGTTTGAACTCATTGCTGCAGGAGTGAGCAAACTCTAATGTCCCTGTTTTACACTTACTTGGCAAATATGAAATACAACTGGAATGCCTGTACTATACGACAGCTGAGCAGCAAACCAAATCCAAGTGGACCTTCAATCCAAACTGGAATCACCACATGTTCAAATTGTGTATCAGTCAGACACATCCTGATAATGAAGAAAGTAATAGTGACAGCAAAACTCTAATGTTAACCTGCCCAAATGTAGCAAGACTGCCACCAATGCCTCCTTTTGAATTTCAGCAAATCAACGGACATCTGCATAAACCACATACCATGGTAATTGCAGCTTTCCTTGCTGACAATTATAAAACCACTAGGCTGAAAATGTGTAGGACATAAGATGTGCATACAACTGTACCACAATTGATAGTATAAGGTTAAAGCTGGCAAAAACTTGAAGCATGGGAATCCAGAAGCCACTCCCTTTTGTCCGAGAAAATTTGTGGATCACAAAGGGAAGGATCGATCGGTAAAGAAGCCTGAGAGCATAAGACTACAAAGTTAAACAACGATAAAGATAAAAAGGGCAACCCATCTCTGGTACACATTTCGAGGGTCAGAAGAGTTAAATCAGAAACCGATCAAGATCATTTAATAAAGGCAGCACCATTTGGCTACAAAAAGAGAAAATACGTAGACAACACACTGGCACCCTCTTAAAGTTAGGACTTAGGATTAGCTCTTCGGCTATCATTTTGCTGCATAATGGGCATTAGCTCCTTTTCTTCTGTGAATATCTGTAACTGGTCATTCAAAAATAAAGAACTACTACTACAACTGTAATCACAGGAAAAAAAAAAAAAAACAAAGCAAGCCAGAAAATATGGACCACTGTACCCCTCTACCAGCTACTACAGTTGCTGGCTGCACTGCAATACACAACCACTCTGCTAAACAATAGCAGCACTCCTCTAAGTCATCGTTAGATGCATTTTCTGCAATCTTTCTCAATCCAGTCTCGTGTACTCTAGCACCTCCAAAGTCCATTCCTGCAGCCCCTAGCCTAAAACCCATACTAGAAGCACCACAAACAATGTTTTAATTAACACTAACAGCTTAGGAATCATTTATCAAAGCTTCTAAATCGTTTCTCCAGAATTTTTTCACCTCTTCTTGTCATCATCCTCCATGCGCTCATTGAGATGAAGATGATCAGATTTGGAATATGGATTAATTACCGTGTCAAACCAATCTTGAAAAAAATAAAAATGTTTGCAAGTTGGATATAACGGTACCAAATACGCACTAATTTCTTTTCTGTCCTCATCTCCATGTCAACCACACAAACCAAATTGACTTTCCTTGTGTAGACACCCCCATCACAGTTCAGCTAAATCTTAGCACTGAAAAAAATAAAAATGTTTGCAAGTTGGATACAATGGTACCAAATATGCACTAATTTCTTTTCTGTCCTCATCTCCTTGTCAACCACACAAACCAAATTGACTTTCCTTGTGTAGACACCCCCATCACAGTTCAGCTAAATCTAAGCACTGCACCCTCCAATCAAAGTGTACCTTCCACTGAATGTTGTCATTAATGAGGAGATAATTTCCCCAGCTAGATGGTTTGTTTGGAAAAGCTTCAAAGCATTTTAGGTACAAACGAATCGCCTAACTGCAAACAAAGAGTAACCATTCCTGAACCCAACTTCATTGGAGGACAAATCGAGCATGATCCGAGGAGAGAAAAAACTAAACCCAACAATAAAGGAAAAATTCCCTTCACGACCCACTTCGAAACTGCGCTAAACATCTCTCGACAGCACCGCAATCCGCTCGAATAAGCCCCCATGACCCCAGCTTCTCCACCCGTATAAAAACCGATGCTAACCCAAAAAAGCTCATTCACTTCGCAAGCATAAAGGTCGAAAATTTGCCAATCACAGACAAAACCCAGTTCAGGGTAGCCAAGAAACCGACGCATCATCGACGCGAAGCTACAACGGAACTCACAAGATCAAGGACAGAAAAGAAATGGCGACGGCAACGTAGTCGCTGGGACAGCCTCCTTCTTTCGCGCATCCCGCCATCGAGAATCGTCGGATTAGCAATCGAGCAAAAGATTCTGCTCATCGACCGTATGCACTACTGTTACGAGAATCTTGAACTGAGTGCAGCCTGCGGGTTCAAGAGCAAGACGAAGTCCTCCATCTTTGCAAGTTGAGGCTTTGATTGACGTCAGAGGAAAAGGAAAAACTCACCTTAGTGTTCTACCTTTATTTCTTATTAGCTGAAAAAAAATGAGAATTGATTGTTAATTGGTCTAAGATATTGACGTTTAATACAGGTAACATCTTAGGAACGCAAATTTTGACTAGCATGTACCATTAGATTTTCAAAGATTCACGTTGATCAGTCAACAAACGAATAAGAAATTTGCAGTAGCTGGTGGTTCGACAGCACCGAGATTGGTAGCTAGTGGTAGAGCGATCAAACACCATCTTCCATGAGCTAACAAGTTCGAGGCTTGCTGAATGAACATGCTGTGCCTTAGGCACTCATTACCTCGTGTGGGAGACTTGCAGTGATTAGATTAATCATATTCAATAAATGAGTCATAAATAAATTTAGAATAATAAAATCTAAAATAATATAAATATTAAATGTTTTCACAACTTTCTTAGACCAAATCCAATTCTATAACTCTCTTTTTACATTCTTTTGCTCTCACTCGATTTTGTATTCATTCCGTGCTCTCATTTAAGTTTGGCTATGAGTTTTTCTAAATTAAATTAAATATACAAGTATTTTAGTAATATATGAGTTGTAGTCATTAGAATATTGTATAGAAATATGTTAAAAACATGTTAAATTGATCAATTTGAATTAAACTAATTTCAACTCTACCCAATCCAACTATTTGATAAGTCTAGCAATGACGGCTTGTGCACTTACTCGTTGACTAACCAATCTTGCCTAAAACTAAACTCCGTAATGGATATGGAATTCTCATTGTAATGCCTGAGTGGGATGGCAATATTAGTCATCTCTTCCTCTCTCCCTCGCTCGATAGTTGAATAATTTTCATGTAAATATAGGATAAGAGCATACAATTTGCTCCAATAAGATTTTTCAATCAAATGATACATGAGAATTTTCTTATTTTCAAAATCACTTCATAGTTCTAAGATCCCATTAGTTGCTTTTTAATGCAAATTCATGCTCATACCGGTCTACTCATTAGTCTTTGATCGTAAGTCGCTCTTACAAATATTTTAACCGTGATGCAAATACAAACCTCGACAAATCATTATCCGACAGGTTCAGACATAACGATGTTTGTACAAATGATAGTTAAATGAGTTGCTCTGGTAATTTAAATTAAACTTACTAAAAGTACATTTTTCATCAAAGTGAAGCACCATGGGGGACTTAAAAAGGCACCATGGAGGCATTGTTTGAATATAAAGCAACATGTTTAACCACATTAGGCATCGACCAGAGGAAACGTGTTCTTGAGGTGGAAATTGCAAGCGAATCAATCTAGAGCCAACCTCAATTTCCTCATGAAAGCATCCAAAAGTCAAGAAGTGACGGGAAGCGCAGAAAATCTGCGCCATGTGGAAATATCCATATGGGTAGTAGCTTTCATTTCTCTTCATTTTCTCGAAAAGTGTTGGCGAAACTCGGACCCATAGAATCACCCGCTTTAAACACTTGAAAGCCGAAAATTTTCAAAAGGAAAAATAAAAAAATGAGGAACACACAGAAATCTAAGCCACACAGTCTAATGCTTCCATACCATGAACATAACCATGGCGGTCTATATACTTCTTAGGCATGTAATGACCAAGATCAATTCAGTACCATGAAGACATCTTCATTAACCAGCCAATCAAGATGCTTCATATATATGACAACACTGTTTACACTTGATCGAAAAGATGTCTGTCGACACATCCAAGACAACAAATGCAGGATCAAAGTCATCAGTAATTTAATTCAAGCTTACTGAGACTAGATACAAGGCAGGAAGTGATATGGCCTTATTCTCCACGGAATATGGTACCGACGATTTCTGGACAGCCCTGAACTGCCAAAGAATTTGTATGGCGACCTATCTATAAAATTGTTGCCCTAATTTAGCACTATGAAGTAATGAAAAATAACCTCTTTTAACAAGGAACAAAAAAAAAAGAATTGGGATACAGACATTTCTATGATACAAACTGAAGAGAATGGGAATGACGTCGCTGGGGTCCTGGTCCAATCGATGGCAAAAGTTACAAGATGGTGCCTAACAGCCATATATGCAAGAACAACCAATAGGTGATAAGGCCCAGGCGAGCTCCGGGTCGACTCATCAAAATCCTGCCACCTGATACCCTGCATGGTTCACATGCAACCTATGTTTATTTCTGAGTGCTCTCAGAGCATTATTCCGCAAAAGCTCTCTCCAATAATGAAAAGAAGACTATTCAGTCTGTTTCTAGAGAAAAACAAAACATGCATCTGGCATACTGGCAAGCAGAGGTGTTTCTAGGCAAAACCACTTCGAAATCATCTCTTAGTAATTTCTCCTCCATTGGATAATAAGAAAAATTCCGAAGGATAGCTGAGTAGAAAAACCAAAAACATTATATTCATTCCAGACAGCTCAAAGGGATTGGCCTTCAAAACGGGAGCACAAAATGCACATTATCACGGTATTCAGGAGTGAAAATTAATCTGGAAATGGTTTATTGTGGCTAGTATCTCAAAACCAAATTCTTTCATTATCACTGTCTGATAAAGCTTTGGTCCTGATAAAATAAGTTTCCATTGTGGAAAGAGAAGAGTGTAAGCATTAAACCAAAGCAAGTCAATCTAAGTTAAGGATCTAATCATGTAGTTTTAAAACATCTAGATCAGACAGGAATATTCCCTAATTTGGGTGTGCAACCTAAAGAGTTTTTAAAGTAAAAGACTTTACCAAATGCCATCGATTCGGTCTGCAACCAACTTCCCTTGTGTCGGAATAAGGCCTGATGTATTGAGAGACTTGAAAACATGACCTGCAATTGAGTTGTTTTACAATTTATACTTGGATTCCAGACCTTTCTCTAGATAACCAAACAATCAATACCTTTGTCTTCATCGGTTTCCTGATTGCCAATTAAAGGATTAGACTCCATGTCAATGCTAAGAGCAAGATGTTCTGCTGATCCTTTTCTCATAGTCCGAGCATGAGCAGCTGAAGGAACAGGAGGAATCAACGGTTTTCCAACCGATCCCTGCATAAGCATGACAAATTAATAATATTATGAAACTGCTGACAACCAGCATATTGCAACCACAATAGTTGGGATACTGAAAAAGAAAGAAGAATACACTTTCAACATAAAATGAGCTGAAGTAGGCCTGTGCTACATCAGTGAATTTCTCTTAAGATAAGTTGCCCATTCCTAATTTAAGTTTCAAAGGTTTTCTTTTCTTCCTACACACATGTTCTAACCTAGAGGCTCCAAAGTCGAGATAATTCCTACAGAGGCACTGTCAACATAGGCAGAAATAATAATGACCCAAACAGAAATAAATCAAGACCCAATGCCCAGCAAATCCATCCAGTATTTAGAGGCAAGGAAATCTTTGACCATTCTGAAATGGAGGGCAGAAACAGCAGCTATAAAAATGGTCGGTCTGCAAACCATAACTAACATCTACCTACATCATCAGCTAGAACAAGAAGGTAGCTCTCCGATGGTCTATATAAGGAAAGAAAAAGTAGTATCAAGTAAGCATTCCATGAACTTTTCTGGGAGTAGCTATGAGAGCTAAACTAAAGGGAAAAAATAAGGTTAAATACCACAAAAAACCCCAAACTATGCTAACTATGATACAGATACCCCAAACTTTTTTTTTGTATCGCCAAAAACCCTAAACTTGCTCATTGAGACACAAAACCCCCAAATATTTTTTGTCACAAAAAAACACAAGCAAATAGGAGCTATAAACGTTTTAATTCTATTTGCTGTGATGTTCATGAATGGTTCAAGGTAAAAGCTATGAATAGTCATTGACTCCCGGAAAGAGTCGAAGCTATTATATCTAATTATTTTTATCAATAGTTTTCATCAATAAAAGAAAAAATAAAAAGTAACTTTCTATCCTCTTGCCTAGCAGGCAAAGATTTACCTCCGCGGAAAGGATGATTCATTCATATCAACACGAGAGTCCAACTCATTGCCGAATCCATCTTGTATATTTATATTTGAAAGAAAGAGGTTGATCTCACATATATACTTTCTATTTTAGTTCCATATGGGGGTACATCTGTCACATTGGTATAAATTCAAAGTCTCTTATGACACAAAAATATTTGAGGTATGTGTATCACAATGGGCAAGTTTAGGGTTTTTTGTGATACCGGGGTATTTGTGTCACAATAGACCTAGTTTGGAGTTTTTTTGTTATTAACCCAAAAATTAAATACAAAATGAGATAATCTATGGCCCATTAAGAATTTTCCATTCTTGCCTCCTAACAAATGGGAATGAGAAGAGGGCCTTCAATATGACCTTGTAATACCAAGAAGCCCGTTACTCGAAAATAATAGGAAGACGCATTCCAAAATTTGTGGTTGCTGTGCTCAGTAAAACCACGGTCTGAAAGCAGAATAATGTGGTTCGGTGGGGGGTGAGGGAACTGGATGAATAAACCAAAATAAAGCATTACCACATCTTCAACTTCAGATATCTCTGAACCAGCAGGCAATGAAGGTGCTTCAAAATTGCTTCTCTCCTGGATGATCTCTGGTTGGGTACTTCTACCTTGAAGTGAATCTTCAAGCAATTTAACTTTACTTGATAACTCCTCCACAACCTTCTGGCTTCCTAACAACTTCATTTCAACTTCTTGGGCTTCCGATTTAGAGTTTTCAAATTCCATAAGCACATTCACAATTTGCTTTTCTAAGGTTGATAAAAGTCCCTTTAAGCTAGAAGCATTATGGTCTCTAACTAACTCACTACCACCAAACATATTTGTAATTTTCTCCAAAACAACTCTTAGCTCAGATAAATCTCTCTTCATCTTCTCTGAGTCTTCTTCACATAGCATACGTGTTTCAACTTCCTCCCGCAGATGCTTAATTTCAAGAACCTGGTTGGCAAGGGTGGACTGTAGCTCTTCATTATCATGTGACAACAAACTTATTTGTTCTTGCGCTCTAGTAAAACTATCTACAATATAGAATAGCTTTTTCACATGAGGAGAAATTTGGGGCTCTGTGTCTCCTCCTAACTCTTCCAAGGAGATTCTAACCCCATCGACCTTGTCCAAAAGGGCTGTCTGTTGGGATGGGGGCATGAATGAACTTTCTGCTTCTAAAGAAACAAAAAAGAAATATATATTATTTAGTAAGAAATGGCAGAGATTCATAGAAACAAAAGAAGAGCTTGAAATGAGATCATGACAAAAACTACTCACCTTGTTGCTTCATCAATGAGTTACTCTGCAGCTCTAAGAGTTCAGCCTCTCTTTCCTTCAACTTGTCATAATCAGCTTGACAATCCTTGAGTTTGAGCCTCAGCTCACCACATAAATTTTGCAAAGTCTCTAACTCAGTCTCCAGCTCAAAGACCCTATTTCGCTGCACCTCTAAGAGTTCAGCCTCTCTTTCCTTCAACTTGTCATAATCAGCTTGACAGTCCTTGAGTTTAAGCCTCAGCTCACCACATGAATTTTGCAAAGTCTCTACCTCAGTCTCCAGCTCAAAGACCCTATTTTGCTTCTTCTATATCTCTGTTCTCTTCCAAATTTTGTATCTTTGAAGTTGCCACCTCACCACATGAATTTTGCAAAGTCTCTACCTCAGTCTCCAGCTCAAAGACCCTATTTTGCTTCATATCTCTGTCTTCTATAGCTTCCAGAGAAACTGCTTTCGCTTCTTTAAGTTCATCTTCCAAATTTTGTTCATCTTCCAGTCTCCAAAAGACCCTTTTTGTATCTTGTCTTCTATAGCTTCCAGAGAAACTGCTTTCGCTTCTTTAAGTTCATCTTCCAAATTTTGTATCTTTGAAGTTGCCACCTCACTTGTGCTCTGGAACTGCTTAATCAAAGCATGAACATTTCCAGCTCAAAGACGTCTTCTATAGCTTCCAGAGAAAATTCAAAATTTTGTATCAAATCTTGTGCTCTGGAACTGCTTAGGGTTGGAAAATAACAAATATTTTTGCTGCCATCAATGTTCTTATGATACCATTCTGCATTAATTATACAACTTCCTCTTTCTTCTTCATAAGATCTACTTGAGGTTTCCAGCTCAGCACCAGACAACTGCCCAAGAGAATTGTGTTCAACTTCTAGCAGCAATTCTGTGGTGGCAGCAGTACAGGCAGATAATAAAGTTGCAACATCATCTTCCAACATGGAGACTGTATTTCCATGCTCTAGCTTGTACCTTTCCATTTCTTTCATATCTTGCTTCAAAGATCTCATGTCCTGAGACATAGCATTTACATCATCACATCTTTCCTCCAACTTTTTCAAAAGAGCTGCCAGAACTTCATCTATAAATGCAGACAAGCCTTCAAATTTATCAACAAGAATTTTGTTTTTTAACTGAAAACCTTCTATGGTCCTTCTAAACAATGAAGAGATGTCTTCACCCACTTCATTCATCAGACCAGCTTCCATCACAACATCCAGGCTATTACTAAGTTCAACAGGGAACTGTTTTTTGGTAGTGCAGTCTTCCTGAGATAAAGAAAGAGAAAAGCTACATAAGAAACCTTTCGCATAAACAATAATCAGCCGTAAAGAAGCAGATATTCTACAATACCTCATCGACAGTTTGCTTTTCTGCTGCTTCTGAATGTAAGGAAATATACTGATCCTTTACTCTTTCAAGGATGTCATTCATGCCCTTCAGGCACTCCCATTTTTTCTCGAAGCAATCCTTCATGAGGGGAAGCAACGTTTCGTTTTTCACAAGGGCATGCAACTCATTAAGGTAACTGACAATTTCTAGAGACCTGTTATCCAAACTGCCGTTTTTGCCAGCCAATTCTTCTAGACATGCATTCAACTTTGAATTGAGTGCCGATACTTCCTGGTTATATCTCTTGTTTTGATTCTCAAGCTCCAACACATTATTCTCAGCCTTTGACACTGCATCTTCCAATGATTTAATGGTTACATAAGCATCTGCCAGATTGATTTCCTTGGTTGCAGATTCATCTTGCAGCTTCTTCAGCTCAGTCTCCATATTGCTTCTCCCAACTTCTAAATTATGGTTCTGCTCGGTCAATAAACCAACTTTCTTCTCCAGCTCCAATGATGCATCTTCGAGCGACTTTATAGTTTGTTGTGCATCCGCCAATTTTCCAGTCTGAATGGAGATCTCCTCCTTCAGTATCTCTAGCTCCCTTCCTGCCGCAGCTCTAAAGACTTGAACTGCTTCCTTGTCATTGGTGAGTGCAGCAACATCATTTTCTGCCTGCGACAATGCCTCTTCAAGGGACTTCTTGAGAGCACAAGCCTCAGTGAAGTTACTAGCTTGGGAAGAAGCTTCTTCAATGGCTTTCAGCAGCTCTTTTTCAACGTTTTCCTTACTGGTTTCTATTTCCCTCTTTTCTTCCATAAGCCTGCAAACATCATCCTGCGCTGCTGACAACAAATCTTCCAGAGCTTTGATAGATGCTTTGGCTTCAACTAACTTGCTTTCTAAGTCAACGGCTTCTTCTTTCAACTTCACAAACCCCTGCCTTTCATCTTGCAACAATTTCAGATCAGCATGGGCTTCAGCTAACCTGCCAAATAAATCACTAGATTCCTCTCGAACTTTGGCCAACTCTTCTTCAGCATCTTCCTTAGCCTTTTGACAGTCATTGAGGTGCTCCACCAGCCACTTTACCTTTTCCACAGGCTCTTCAAAAACAGTGTCTGCCAGAACATCGATACCCTCAATGGACTCAATCACCCTCTGCATCATTTTATTACTCTCCGATAAGAACTGCTCAAGTTGATCCGTTGATCTTTTAGGGAAACAAGATCCGCCTCCAACTTTGGTATGTGCTCAATGTGAGTAGACATTCTGTTTATCTGATCCCTGGACTCAGTGACTGCAGATTCCTGCTGCTGTATTTCAAGCTTCAGTTTTTCAATTTCTGAGTTCTTCTCATCCAGAAGATGTTTCAAGTTTTCCCTATCTTGAACCAGTCCCTTTCCTTTCTTGACTGCCATAGACAACTTCTCTCTCAAAAGAGAAGATTTCTCTTCTGATCGTTCGAGATCTTTTTGCAAATGATCCTTTTCCTCTTTGAGTGTTTCACGTTCTTTAGACAACAATTGCAACTGATATGAAAGATTATCAACCTTCTGAGACTTTTCCAGCATCTCTTCGTCAAGTACATTCTCATATAGCATTAACTCCTGAACCCGCAAATATAACAGACTTTTAATTCTTTCAAATGATTCCAAATCAGCATGAGAAGGACCCAACTCAGAAGCTCTCTGTTCCTTAACCTTTTCAAAGCATCTTTCAATGAGAAGGTTGCAGTCAGAAAAGGGTAGCCGTTGATAGACCCCAAGGTCTTCCTCAACCGAGATTCCAGAAGCTTTCACCAACAGCATGACCATTTGCTCCTTCTCCCATGACGCTTGTCGCTCCTTTTTGATAATATCATTGTATTCAGATGTTATTTCGTCCAACTCCATTTCAAGATATTCCTTCTCCAGCAATGCAACAGAACATACAGCAGTTAACCTATCTATCTCATTGTATGCAGCTTCTTTTATTTGAGAAGTTTCACCTCGTAGTGCTTCTGCTTGTTTATTGGCTTGAGTAAATGACTCCTTTAGCCAAAGAATACAGGATTCCAAGTTGGAAGTTGAGACAGATTCAGGTAACTCTATCTCAGTTAAGGAATCTTTCAATTTCTGAAATTCTATATAAACCCCTTTCAACATATTTCTCTCATCCACAAGCCATTTATATTTATCAACGATCTCAACTGATTTCATTTCCTCGGGTAAATTAGCCTCGGAGAGAATTTCCTCAAACCGGACGAGAATTGCATTCCTCTGCGAGAGATTTTCCTGCAGGAGTGCAACCAAATTTTCACTCTGTACCAACTCTTCCTTAGATTGTTCAGCCGCCTCTAACGCACTTGACTTCTCCTGAAGTTCAATCAAGCATCTCTCAAGTTCACTCGTCTTCTCAGCCAATGAATGCTTCAGCGAGTCTCTCTGCTGCACCAATGATTTCCCTTTTGTTACAGCCATACTAAGCTTTTCTTTAACATTGGCACAACGCATCTTCTCTTGCTCAACTTCATTTTTAAGTCGGCTAAGTTCTGCATTAGTCTCTTCTGCCAATTCCTTGTCCCCATTAACCTGTTCAATCAATTTTCTATGTTCATCTTCTGCTTGGCTTAGTTTTTCAGCAAAGTGTGCTTCCTTCCTTTTGCATTCCAACAACTCATTACAAGCTGCAATGATTACATCCCCACTATCCTTCTGCATCCTAGAATCTAAAGATTCTGAAGAAACTTCAGATAAACACTGCCTAAGATGATCAATTTGTAAATGAATCTGGTTAAACTTTTCAATTAACCGCAACGTCCTCCTCTCAACAAGATTTATTTTCTCGCCGGTGGAATCATCCAAAAGATCTTCATGTTCAACTACTAAGGCAAGTGAATCTAATATTCTACTTGCAGCATCTTCAATATTTTGGTGATTCATAAATATATCGGCAGATTTCTGGGCAGAATCAGCAATCTTGGATTTAAGATCTTCCATCTGTTGATCCTGTGTTCTTATCGTAGCTTCCATCTGTAAACGTTCTTCTAGCGCAACTCTAATGAAGTTTGAACATTCCCTAATCATATCATGTGGTGAGTACCCAGGTACATGGGCTTTTTCCTCCCCACATTCAGATTCTGCTTCTCGATTAATCCTTATATCACCATTTGCATGGAGCAATGGCTGTTTGACAGTCAAACCTTTGAGCTGATGGCAAAGATCTCCGAGTTCTTTGGCATATATATCTCTTTCTTCCTGCACAATCAGAAAGTCCAGTATGAGAAAGTGATGCATCAATAAAGCATGAGACCCTTGTTTCTAAATATAATCAACCTTGTATTGCCTTATAGCAATTTCTTTCTCACTAATGGCCTTCTCCAACCCCATTTGCATCTGGAAGAGCTCATCCGTTGACTGATGGACCTGGAGTCCATTCTCAAGTTGGCTGAAGTCACTCCCGTGCAACTTGCTCCTTTCCTCCGACCCGGCTTCTGTTCCAGCAGTCACCGCCACTTCCCTCGCATCAGCATTCAACTCGTCCGGCGCATCGACAAACTCATCTTTTCCAGCATCTTCACCGACCATCACAGC
The DNA here is from genome assembly GCA_014182515.1 of Eucalyptus microcorys. NCBI lineage: Eukaryota > Viridiplantae > Streptophyta > Magnoliopsida > Myrtales > Myrtaceae > Eucalyptus > Eucalyptus microcorys. Next base: position 48,168,111 of record CM024569.1, on the reverse strand, counting down.
TTCCTCCTCATCCGAATCAGCCTGCTCCATGTTAGCTACCTGCAGGAAGCCAGATTCACAATCGTTCTCGATTCAGCACATTCCCCTGAACAAGTCAAGACTTCTAAACACATCAACATCTCCCAAACAATAACCTGAACTTCCCCTGCATCCCCGGTAATACAAATCCCTCAGTTCCCCTCACTCGGTCACCACCACAGAGACCGCACCAAATTAAGCCTCACGGCTACTCATCCTACTGCTCCATAACCTTTCAAGCACAAACAAGCAGGAACCTCGAAATCCTCGATTCTACACAAACCTAATGCCATGCACACAGCTCAGCCAAAAACCACAAGACTTCGCCCCCCAAACCAAACGGAAGATCAGAAAAACAGAGAATCCAGCTCCCGCGAATGCAAAAACGCGATTCAAAACAACGCACCTGATCCCCCGAGGCATCATCATCGGCGTCGGCAACGGAGGGCTCGGGATGGAGAATGCCGTTGGGCCGCGCGCCCCCTCCGCCGTCCGCGCTCGATCCTCCTCCGCCGTACGGCTCCGGCTCCGGCGCCGCCGCCCCGTTCCCGGCTCCTCCGCCGCCGTCCTCCGCTGACATCTCACCGCGAAACGCCCGGCTCCCGGATCGCCCGATCGCCGCGTCTTGCTGATTCGCTGCTGAAATTGAGATTCTAGAGAGAGAGAGAGAGAGAGAGAGAGAGAATGCAGAGGAGGGGATCTGGTCGCGAAGCAGGGGATTGTGCTGTCGTTACTGGAGTTCTGCGTTTCTGGGTGGGACGTGGTCGTTTTGGGAATGTGTGTGAATCTGCAACGGCCGCCGCGATGAAACGACACGCACCGGCCTGTCGTGTCGCGGGGCGGTTGCTTGCAGCTCGTCGAACGTCGCCACCGGCCATAATAATTATCAATGATTCTATGTTAAATAGATGATAAAAAAAAAAAAACATTATCGATAATGTTTTTGAGAACTCCATTAATTGATTTAGAACATTTCTTATCCGTTAATAGTGTATTATCTATCTCGATTTCATTTTCCTAAATGACACGATAACAATATATATATTTTTGTACATAAGATATTATGGAAAACAAATCCTTACTCTATTTAATACCTCATTAAAGTTGAATTCGTTTTTTCTAAGTTCATTACAATAGGTTTTATCTTATCAACAAAAAGAATTATCTCTACATGATGAATAAAAAAAAAAGGTTCTGGTAAATCTAGAAAAAAATATATAAACTAAGATTAGTAACAGTGTCAAATGCATTAATACAACTATTCAATGAAAACTCATTTATTGTAAATCTTTCGTTACAAGACTACAAAACAGTCCGTTAGATATGATGCATTCTTACTAACTAGATTGCCCAATTTATATTTTATTATTTCAACTTGCGGACCACATTTTTTCACTCCGGACCTTGATATTAGGACCAAATATGAATTAGACATAACATGTGTGGGTGAATTGTTATCCTTGGAGATTAGCCCTCCTTTCGAAGATGATGGCCTTGAGTTTGTTCAAAGCAGCTGGGCAATTCGTGTAACTTACTCATAATAAAAATGCCCTCATTTTATAAAAGCAATATTTTTATAAAAGCAAAAAAAAAAAAAAAAAGTCAATTCTTTTCTCAACTGGATCGAGCAAACGTATTTTATACATGATCCGAATGTTGAAAGAGCTTTCCCTTTCCTTAGGAAACGCCTATTAGAAAAAAAAGTTTGGTCAACCACTCATGCCCAAGCTACAATATTCCCATAGCTTCCTTCCGTGGAGCACCTCCCTTTTTGCTGAAGTGAAGTCCCTTCTTTAAATTAGAATTGTATACTTCCTTATCATAATTACAGACTTTTTTATGCTCGTAGAATTAAATGAGAACTGGCATGAGTCAAAGACCATTGGCCAAAAAAATATATAATGAAAATCAGGAGTTCTAAAACTTATGTCGATCCAACACTTTATTCCTAAAGCTTTTCTTTTGGTGCATTGAACTCCTAAAACCCGTTACTGCTCTCTACGTTAGTTCTTTCATCAGGTGCGCTGTTTTTTTCATGGATGGACAATCCATAGGACTTTTTTTTTTTTTTTTTACTTGGTCGTGGCAAAGGTGGCAACCTTGTTTGTGGCTCTAGAAATGCCAATTGCCCTCACCAACTACAAGCTATGCCTCCTGTCAACCCCCTTCCCCTTTTTAAAAACCATTTTAAGTTTATTTTTTAAAATTTCGGTAATTTCTAATGCGGCGTAAAAAGACACAAAAATGACATCATTTTGTGTGTTTTTGTGTGAACGACATCCTTTTCGACTTCAACAAGGTTGTAGTTGCATAATAGCCATGTGGACAAAAAGGTAACAAGAAACAACCGTGCTTGCACGTTTCAACTCCCCAAAAGCTGAAGGAGCAATGGAATGATTATTGAGCGACGACAAGTTAATAGGACATCGATGCACGCGAAAAGTTTTGGGCTAAAGTGCTACGTCGAACTAAAACTTTTAGAACTCATGAGGTCATCATCACCAAAAAATTGACTAGTCTTTTTCTTAAAGTTAACTTGTTCATAACTTACAAACAACTTTGTAAATAAAGCAACTTTTTTTAAGTTTGCAAATCACCAATCTTTCCTGCTAACTTGTCTATGTTTAGGTTGCATGACTTGTATCTTTTATATGAAATATCAACATGAATCAAAGCGGCTTACTAATTCTTGTCAGATTTAAATTACAAACTATTTTTGAGTTTTTATCTCTCTTTTTAAGTTACTCAGTATTTGATTTTTTTTTTTATTGACAGATGTTATTTGCATTGGATAGAAACCCTTTAAATCTAATAATTCTTTTTGAGGATTACTCACCTAAATTAATGTGACTCCCCAATTTTCTTCCATAAAAGTACCATGTGATGTTTTCAGTGACTATCACTTGAATTTCTTACCACTATTTATTTGTTTATTTTAATTTGCTAACTTCCCTTATTGCTTATAATTTTTTCCATATACTAACGCCTTTCAAGCATCTTTATTGTCTAGACAATCTAATTATTAGCCGGATACTGTATTCCAATGTTATACAATTTCAAGAATACTTGGGATGCATATGATAATCATTTCATTTCTTTATTTTTCTATTTTTATGTTTTCGAAAATAGGATTGAAATATAAATCTATTTATGAATGCATTTTCATTTTCTATTTACGAGACAAATTTTGGGCTTGAAAATATGTTTGGAACAGAAATTTGTGAAATAAAAAAAAAAACTCTTTTCATCGCTCACTTCTTCTCTCGCGCACGTTTTGTCACAAGAAGACCACCCTTCTCCTCCTCCTCGAGAGTCTCCATGTCCCCAACCCCTAGATTGGCCCACGCCTCCTCCGACACCTCTGCCTCCGCTTTTCAAGCTCCACTCTCTACCACCAACAACTCCTCCTCCTCAAGAGTCTCCATGTCCCCAACCCCTAGATTGGCCCGCGCCTCCTCCAACACCTCTACTTTTCGAGCTCCACTCTCTACCACCAACAATCTTAAGCCTCATCTATGACCTCCACGGCTTTAAAACGATATAGCTCCACTCTATAAACTACCACCAACAACTTCCTCGCCAAGCCTTGCTACTCCTCATCCTCATCCTCATCTTCCTCCTCTTCCTCCTGGCGCTGCTCCCTCCATGGCAAGGGCATTGTCATTTTCTAGTGCAAGTTTAGGCACAAGATCGACATGGGCCACCACGATGGGACATCCTCAGGATGATCTGGCAGAGCCACCTGGTCAGCATGGCAAAGCTGCTCAGTGCCTTTGTCTTCGATGACAACATCTTCTTGGTCTATGACTTTGTCGACAGCGCCAGCCTCTCCAATTGCTTGCGAAACCCTAAAATGCCCAATTTCATGGTCCTCGGAACTTGGATGTCGAGAATGCAGATTGTCATCGACATCGTGCACAGGGCTTGATTACATCCACAACAACACTAGCCTCAACATGATCCTTGTTCGAAGAGCAATAGTATTGTGGTGATAGACCTGTCATTTAAAGCCATGATCTACCACTTTATGTAGTGAGGAGGATGAGAACAATGTTCTTCGAGCGAGTGGGTTTGGTAGAGGGTAGGTGGTGTGATCAAGGAGGAGCGGGTTAGAAATTTTATGCCATTATCAAACGAATTTTTTTCAGGAAATAAAAAAATTTATGTTACTATCAAATGCAATTAGATGTTCATTAACTCGTTCATAATATATAAAAAATAAAAAGAAATTTCTTGCTATAAATTGTACCAGGAGCAAAAAAGTTATCATTTGCGCCCTTGGAGACCACACATTGATACTATTGATTATTTGAACATACCTTCCAAATATCCAAAATTTTCATATTTTAAGATGATCAAGTGTTGATATTCTTTAAAAGATATCCACTCCAAGGATTGCCACGACTGATTTTCATGTCATGTTTAGTTCTTTCTAAATATGTCGATTTTCAATCATTTAGTCATACTGCTAAATGAATCAATTAATTTTTATCACTTAGTATCTTTTTTCTTTTTTTCAATCTTCGTGTTTCGTATTGTGCTTGTCAATTACCCAACATTTTCTAAGTAAACCCTTTTCTACAAAAAAAAATATTAAATTACTATTAAAAATTATCCATGTTAGAGAAAACCATGCCATGTAAGACTACCAGTATCCACATTACCAATTTTCAATCAAAATTGATAGGATTAGACTCAATTGGCAAAATACAAAAAGTTAGGACTCAATTGGTAAAATCAAAATGTTTAAAATTGAATTGGCAAAAATTCAATAAACTTAGAATTTTTTGGATAATTTTTTACGTAAGATAATGGGAGGTCTAGGATCACTTGCATGGAGAAGGAAGAAGTGAAAAAAATCATTGGACACCATTTAGAATTCATGTCCTTCTGAAAGAATGGGCTGAACTACACTTGTTCTTTGCCTTGTCCATGAAGCACTTGTTGGATGTCATCAACTTAACCAAATTAGCAAAACAAACTAATTCAAGAATCGTCTCTGAACCAAGTAATTGCAGATCATTCGATAAAACCACAAATCCAATTCCTAAAACTTGGGACCTTCTCTCATTGCTCTCCCCTCCAAGTCTCTATAAAATGTATCCTTTTCCAAGTTCAAACTTCCATAGCTCCCCCGAAGTTTTCATTAAGGAAAACCCAAAAAGAAAAGTTCTCAATTTTTGATTATCTATAGCTACCAAATCAGTGAAGAGAAAATGACTAACTTTAGGTGCATTTCTCTCCTTGTCACTGTCGCATTCCTGATACAAGCTCGTCCTTCTTCCGCTACTTTCCATCTCCATCCCCTGCATCCTCACTTGATCACCAAGGGGGCCGAGGCCGTCACCATGGAGAAGGTCTTCAAGGCGATCTTCGCCTTTGGCGAGTCCTTGACGGACACCGGGAACGCGATGGCCCTGGGCATGCTCAAGCATGGCTCGGGGGGTTCTCAATCCGGCTCGTCCTCCACCGGGAACCAACTCTGCAATGGCAAGTTGATGATAGATTTCGTGTGCCAAGCTCTCGGCCTTCCCCCGGTTCCGGCATTCCAGAACACTTCCGCGAATTTCACATACGGCGCGAACTTTGCCGTGGCTGGATCAACTGCCCTTCCCCACCAACTTCTTCTCTCCTGATAGCATTCACAGCTGGTTCCTGAACACCATTCCAAAGACCATAGATTTGCAAATAAATTGGTTTAACAGGTACCGACAGTCAATGGAAGGCGTAGAAACTGGCCACATGGTCGGAGGAGGAAGCGGAAGTGGACAATGGGGCGGAAGCATGAGTGGCAGCGGAGATGGAAGCGGGAGTGGGAGCGGGAGCATGACTGGGACTGGAAGTGGAAGCATCAGTGGCGGCGTTGGAGGAAGTGGAGGTGGCAGTGGAAGCGGAAGTGGAAGAGTAAGCGGAATTGGAGGCGTCAGCGGAAGCGGAAGCGGCAGTGGAAAAGGAAGCGGAAGCATGAGTGGAAGCGGAAGCGGAGGCGTCAGCGGAAGCGGAAGCGGCAGTGGAAAAGGAAGCGGAAGCGGAGGAGTAAGCGGAAGCGGAGGCGTCAGCGGAAGCGGAAGTGGCAGTGGAAAAGGAAGCGGAAGCATGAGTGGAAGCGGAAGTGGAGGAGTAAGGGGAAGCGGAGGCGTCAGCGGAAGCGGAAGCGGCAGTGGAAGCGGAAGCGGAGGTGCAGGTATGAGCGGAAGTGGAAGCAAAACTGGAAGCGATAGTGGAAGCATGAAGGGGGATATGAGCGGTGGTGGAAGCGGAAGCGGAAGCGTCACCGGTGGTGGTAGCGCAAGTGGAACCGGTAGCGGTAGCGGTAGCGGAAGCGTGACCGGAAGCGGAAGCGCGAATGTTAACGGAAGCATCCACATGGACGGTTCGCTGTTTTGGATTGGAGGGATCGGTTTCAGCGACTACCCTCGCCTGCTTAACTCATCCTCCTCCTCCACCTCCAGCCAGTGGTTCAACCAGCGCTCTGTTAATCAAGTCTGCAAACTTGTCAAGGTACGCAACACATTGCAAAAATGCAGGAACACGAAATCAAGCAAATCCAATTCACAGACTAATGCGTGCAATTGTCCAAATGCAAACAGGAACTGCTGGGAAGCGGCGCGAAGTACCTCGTCGTTCAAGGCCTGCCTCCATCCGGGTGCTTCCCCGTGTCCCTAGCTTCGACCCCCACCTCCGACCGCGACCAACACGGCTGCTGCAAGAGCGTCAATGACATGGTGACGGCCCACAACGAGCTGCTCCAGAAGAGCCTGGCCGAGCTGCAGAAAACATTCAGCTCGGCTACCATCATCTACGCTGACTTCTGGAAAGCATACATGAACATCCTCCAGAACCACCAACAGTACAACTTTTCTGAGCCCTTCAAGGCGTGCTGCGGGGTCGCCAGTGGGCTCTTCAACTTCGACATCCACAACCTGTGCGGCTCGAGCAGCACCTCCGCCTGCAAGGACGCCACAAAGCACATGATCTGGGACGGGATTCATCTCACGGAGGCCATGAACAAGCAAATCGCCCTCCAGTTCCTCAACCACGGTTGCACTAACCCTCCGTTGTCGGATGTCATCAAGCAGAAGATGGGATGAGTTTCGAGTTAAAGCAATGTTTCCTATGACTCCGAGTGACTGCATTAGGTAACTGAGTTAAGTTTTTCCTACGATCCTTTGGCTCCGAGTGGCAGCGTTAGGTCACTGAGTTAAGTTTTTTCCTTTTTCATCGATTAATCCGTTCGTCAAGTTTTGTAGTTCTTTCTTAGTATGGAGCAGGGATACAATTGCTCCATATGTAATAAAAGATTGACTATTTCTAGCATTCAATCTGGAGAGATTATTCATTTAGTTGCATATCATTATCTTTTATATTTCCACACATATGTGATCTCCAGTTACAAGAGCAAATTTCAGTCGAACACAAGCCTAGCGTTCCAACTCTCAAACGTATCGATGAGGCCAGAGTAGATGTCACAAGTGCACTTAACATTTTAAGTTTCAGAAACAGAGTCAAAAAGGACAAAGTTTGATGCCCATGTCCGGGAAAACCAAGGCCTTCTGTTGATCATTTCCATGAGAAATCCAAAAAATGAGGAATGAAAAACAAAAGCAAAAAAAAAAAAAAAAAAAAAATCATTTTGGGATGATCGTACTCAAAGGATTAGGTAAAAAAATAAAATAAAAAACAAAACAGAAAAAACTAGCAGACTCTCTCCTAAGGAATAAATGGTCCAGAATGGAACTGGTCACAAGAGTCAAACTGGCACTCTTGAAAACGTCAGGATGGCAAGCCTCTAGAAAAACGCCAAGTGCAGACAAAGTCAGTACTCATTTCTCGCATAATGGTCAAAAGAGCAAGTTTAGTAGCCTCACATAACTCTCTCCATTGTTCAAACACTAGTCCTCCAGACCAGATATGGCGAAGCCCACGCTAGCCTACCAGGTAAATTACCACTATTGTTCAAACATTCAAACCAGAATTGTTCCGGTCAATCTGTAAATGGCGAACCAGATATTAATGGCCTTGAATAAACCTGGAGCACAGGTCTGCTTTCTGTTTTGGAACATGTAATAGATCGTGTAATTGCCCAGACAAGCAAAAACTAAGAGCATCGACCAGCCGTCCGAGCTGCTGTGTCGAACCAGTAGAGACCTAAGATCGACGTGGACCGACTTTCAAATCAGGCTAACAATTCGGCTTTACCAACAAATCACCGGGTACACACTACTACTCCAGGTAATTCACCATTGTGACCAGAATCCAAGTTCCAGAAATTAAGACTCATAGTATGATCAAATATCTTGCATTTGCGCAGATAAATGTTTTGACAAGTACAAAGTGGAATTGATTATTCCATCGATCAGAATGAAACTCTCCTTACCAGACTCTATCTACATCAGACGGTCGGCCTTTCGTTTTTAATCTGTACAGCAGGGGAATTACTTTGGATCATATTAGGTACTCATAATAAACTAAGAAAAGGGCGTCTGGGCTATCCTTTGGCAAGCTATTGATGTAGAGATAGAAACGAAGCAAGTCCTCTTTAGAGACCGTTTCCGCGTCAACCACATCTTCATTGCAAGTGAGCACCCATAAATCTTCAGACTTCACTCTTTTCAAGCTTCCACGACAAAAGGGGCAAGACTCGGACTTCACATTCCTGAGATTTGACCAACAATAATAAGAAACAAATGGACACTTCGAAAAATGAAAATGAATCACAACATTGTCAAGGCAGCGGAGGTACTTACCAATTCCGGTAGCATTTTATGCACATTGCATGGCAACAATTTGGCAACACCATTTTGGTGCAGGGTTCCAAACAAATCCCACATTCATCTTCTCTCTCTAAATCTACATTGACAAACCTGAAGTCGCCTTCCACTTTCTTCTTGCCCACAGACTCCATAGCCAGATGCTTGCCTTTGACATCACCCAACTCTCCCATGTCACTGTGCAGCCGTCTAAGAGATGGCAATATAACAGCTGCAATTGCATAACAGACATGGTTCAAATTCTGGCCAACCGCAATCAGGGTTTTCACTTGCCAATCCTCAAGAAGAATTAAAGAGAAGTTCTAAGCTATACCATAGAAGTCCTTTATTGTAGCCTTCCTCCCATGTGTAGATATATTGGGCCTTCCATCACTATAAACCTGGCAAAAACAACTAGAACAATCGATAAACATGTACAAACAATGAAGCAGGGAATTATAAGTCTGACAGTTCTGGATTCTTCGAACTGGTGGAGATACCTTGTATATGAGTATGTGGAAGAGGTCTAAGTATCTGGGTAGTAGACAAGTGCAGGAGCAATCCATCCATTGTAGCAAAAACAAGAAAAGCGGAGCCAAGTGATTGTAGACCAGTTTCATTTGAAGGCGAGCGCCACCCTTTGCCCTCGGAATCGCAGCCGCCCTGATCACAAAGAGCTCAAATTTCAGAACAGAAGAAGAAAAAACCCCGCCGAGCAGATAATTCCCATCGCTCCTCAAAAGTTCATCTCTTTCCACATCTCCGCGAGCGGCAAGACAGAATAATTTCCCTAACTCTCAGGCAGCAAAATGCACTGCTAATGATCAAACGAAACTGCTAGACCAGAAAAGTCAACAAATTCATGTCCGGGGATTAGCTCTTTAGCTCATTTCGCTTAGAACACTTGATGAAAAAGACCGAATATTACTGCTCAAAAGCGCCAATTTCACCAACAGTCTCTCTCTCTCTCTCTCTCTCTCTCTCAGTTGGAAAATTTCCAGGTTACTGTTCGTGGGTTCCATAATTTTTGCCCGTAGAGTCAGGAAGAAAGCTGTTGACAACACATAAAAGCAACACAAAGAACCAAGACAAAGACACCGAAGGAGATACCCAGAAAGGGAAAAGAGGGACAAAAAAAATTTTAAAGGCAAAAGCAGAACAAACCCACCTCAGAAAAACCCAAAAGAAAGGAACGAAACCAGCAAAAATCCGAACTTACAGAGCGTTGGCGTGCTGTATGTCGGCCTCCAAGACCTTCAGCGAGTCCTGGTACGAAGACGACCTGGCCAGCTGGTAATACATCATCTCCATCTCCTCTCCCTCTCTCTCTCTCTCTCTCTCTCTCTTCAAGAAACAGGGGAAACAGAGCAGGAGAAGGAAAAAACCCTTCACGGAACAGGACAGAAAAAGGATGGAGTAGGAGGAGGGCAAGAAAAGGGAGAAGAAGAAGATGGGTCTGGTGATTATTGGGGGACCTATTCTCCAACAAAGACAAGCGGAAAAAGGACTTTATTCTCTCTCTACCTCCCCCCCCTCTCTCTCTCTATCTCTCTCTCTCCAGCTTTCTATCCAACCTTTTGATGAAGCGGGGCGGCTGTGATGGCGACTGTCTCTTCGGTGCCTGGTGGGCTTCCTTTTTCTCTTCTCGCGTCTGGTCAGAAAGAGAAAGCCAAGCCTCTCTTCTCTTCTTCCCCGAGAATTCTCTGCGTTTATATCTATGGCGACGACGGTGGTGTGGTGGTGGATGGATGATGATGATGACGATGACGATGGAACGATGTTGTTGTTGTGCCTTGCGCCTCTCGGGTTGCCCCTTCATCAATCCTTCTTCCGCATTATAAAAATTGAATCTTTTTTCCAAGTTTGAGGATAAAGAAATGTCTCTGTTTTTTTTTTTTGGCTTTTGGGTTCCCCTGTTTTCTGTGGCAAAATAAATTGGTCAAACCGCACCAAATCCCTTTCCGTCGCCATTACTTTACTACCAAATATACAGTCACGCTCAATAATCAATTCCCAATTATTTTATTCAATCGACAGGGCACGCCTACCGCGACATTAAATTGACCCCGCTCGATTACCGATTCGCTTACAGAGGCTCCCGATACGGTGTCCGTAAAAATGCTTATTTTCTTAATGGGATAACGTCACCTCCCTCGGCGAGCCGTACCGAAAATTAGAATATTGATCCGAAGAAGAATTCAAGGGACCTTGTTAAAAGTTGATACGAATTCTGAGTCGTCGTTCGGTATTATAGTGTAGGTGGACTTTTTGATCATGTACCATAACGCTAACATTAAAAGCAGTGCATTTCTTTTTCCCCGTTTCCCTCCACCAAACTCAATCAAATCGATTCTTGGTCATATAGTATTTATGTCCCGGTCGTTTACCTAACTAATCTCCCCGTCCGGCCAAGGCCCGCATCGCATGCATCATTGCCGCTCCATTCCTCATCCCTCATTCCTGCTTTCCCACCAAAATAATGGAACGAAAAAAAGAAAAAAAAAAAGATCTTGAGAATCATCTCTGATGACATGATCACAGTAGAGAATTTGCCGGATATTTTTAGGACAGTCGGTCGATGGTCGTGTACCGAGCACCGTAAAATCCTATTTTCATCTATGAAATGATCACGTCCCGGCACTCGAATTGGATGGGTATTTTTTAGGTGAAAAAGCTGAAAAGATGATTTTTTTTTTTTTTTTTTTTTTTGGGGGTTGAAGGATGGAGTGGGGGCCCATTTGGTGCATAGTGGGTCGTGGTGGGTGCCCTCCATCATGACCATGATGATAAAAAGGAAGTGGGTCACCCACGCACTATGGATGGATGGATGGATGGATGGATAGGGCTTGTCGATTCCGCCCCGCATCATTGTACCGCTCTTCTTTAGCCATAATTTGCTGGCTGACTCTCTCTCTCTCTCTCCAATTTTTTCTTTTTTTTTTTTTTCTTTTCTTTTAGGGTCTAGGCTTTGCCGTTTAGATAGATATTGGGAGTGGTCCATATTGGAACTTGACCAAGAGAAGGACCACACGGTGTTGACTCGGTCTCTTCTAGAGGGTTCGTGAAGGAAAAAAAGGAATTGTTCAACAAAAGATTCTAACCCTGTTGCGCACATATCAATTTAATTTTAAATATTTTAATTTGAACAATTTAATTCTAAATATTTTGTCAATTTAGTTATTCCAGTTAATTTTTATTCGAAATTACCGACGTGGATGATAAATGGTATTAGTATAAATAAATTTTTTGAGTTTTTTTTTTTTTTTTTTTTGGGTTATTATGGTTGGCAAGAGTTGGAACCTTCACCTTGCTTGGGCAAGGGCTGTGTCCCCAGCGATCAAAAAGGGCTTCTAGGCACTTGCCTACTGGTCACGGCCATTATGAAAAAAAGATGAAAAATTCAAAAAAATTTAATAAATTGAAAAAGTTGTTTACATCGATGATTTCGATCAAAATTAGTTGGAAAGATTAAATTGGCAAATTAGTAAGATGTTTAGAACTAAATTGATCAAATTAAAACCCTAAATTGGCATATATGCAATAAATTTATATTAATAAGGTTTTATTTTAACAGTGTAATTTTTTTCATAATAAAAAATGTAATTTGTCTATCTCTATCTATAATTTTAAATTAGTCGAATGTTTTTAACTAATTAGACTTTTGCTTACATATAAACAATAATGTTACGGTTGGGAATTAAGAAATATGATCATCTTCAATTCGAATGGGTTTCAGAAAACAAATTCGTTGATCTTGTTTATTTTATAATCTATTTTAATCAGTTGATATGTAATTTAACCATACACTTTACGACTGAAAAGTACCAAGCAACAATACTATGACAAATATTGTTCAATAAAATTGATGTAGCACTATTAGCTGTAATTAAATTTAATTTTTTATTGAAAATTCTTTAAATAAAGTGAATAAGCCATTTCGTTATTTGAAAAAGAAAAGAAAATAAACATTAACCAAATGACACCCTAGTTTGCCCCGAACATGGTTTATTGGCTTTTTACCTTTTATCTTGTTTGTAAATATTTGTCCTGCTAGTGAAAGTAAATCGCCGAATGCGTAAGCAATCTTAGTTTTTGACTAAAAACCTTTTGAGATAGTTACATTTAATATAGAAAACCTCAAATTCTTTATATATATATATATATATATATATGTATGTATATAATTTTAGCGTAGAAGGACATTAAATACTTTTTTCTAAAAGTTTAACAAATCACTATAAGTTCGGTGGGAAAAGCTAAAAAGCAAAAAAGTTGGGGGTTTTCGAGATCACTTTCTCCTTCTTTCTTTTTAAACATACGTCCTTTTGTTTTTTCCAAAGAAAACAAACTGCGTGGCTTCCAAGGTTACATCACTGCCGAATGTAAAGGTGGGATTTCATATCATGCTCATCATATTCAGGCTTTCAGCTGAAGAAAAACAAACCATCTACTTTTGACTGTTGACCTGTTCAGCCAAAGGCTTGGTTTGACTGTTGACCTGATATGATACGCCGGTCACCATTGCTGATCTGGGTCAAGAAATTCTTGCTCTGAGTTTCTGGATAGAGTAATCACTGGGGCAGCAGGTCAAACTGTTCTAATAATTCTGGATGTTCTTGGAAGCTAAATGGCTTATGAATGTTGTTAGGAAGTTGATGGAGGAAAGGTATAATGAGAAAGGTATACATGCATGCATGCACGAGAGAGAAGGCAATCCCTTTCTTTGCTTGCAGCGTGACTCTGCAAAATGTTTCTTGTTTGAAGGCAAAGCAATCTGTCCTCAATTTCTTAGTTAGTTGCCTATCTCATGTAATGGTCCTGCATAAATCCTAAACATGACAAAGATCAAGGCCATCCAGGAAAAAGCAAATCTTCATTGGCTTCAAAGTTCAGACAGTCTCCCCTCCTTTTGTCTCTTTTTTTTTTCACTGCATACACAATTAATAAAAGGAGGGAAGCGAAAAATGTGGCAAAAGAGGCCGTTTAAGTCGTCCTTCAGCGACTCTGTCAAAGCTCTTGAAGCCGACATACAGCATGCAAATAGCATGTAAGTTCTCAGTTAGCTGCCCATCTTATATAATTGTCTTGCATAAATCCTAAACATGACAAGATCAAGGCCATCCAGGAAAAATCAAATCTTTATTGGGTTCAAAGTTCAAACAGTCTCCCCTCTTTTTGTCTCTATTTTTCACTGCACACACAATTCATGAAAGGAGGGAAGTGAAAAATGTGCAAAGGAGGCCATTTAAGTCGTCCTTCAGCGAGTCCATCAAAGCTCCTGAAGCCGACATACAGCATGCAAATAGCATGTAAGTTCTAACCCAAACTTTAGGCCCCCGAACCGATGGTTTATATGCATGTTCTTGGGCATGATGCAAGGCACTGAGTAATTGATATCTTGGCAACCTATTCCGTGAAGACACAGAAAGGTTAAATGTGTTTCATGGTCTTCTTATTTTTCTGTTCTTGCCTCTTATTTATGTGTCTGTTCATGTCAGTTTTCGTAGATAGGAAGGTAGGGTCATAAGAAATTCCGAGGTTGATGAGCCTGCACTTTGCATTGTATAAATCATTTAAGCAGCCTTGTCAGTGGCTTGATGGTGAAATAAATTGAGAAAGTCACTTGCTGTGTCCAATTGTTTTCCCTTGTCAATCCCAAAATCTTGTGTCGAACTTATTTCCTCCCGAGAAAACTTGAAGTAAATACTCTCTATTCATGCGATCTGTTACCTGGTAAATGAAATTGCCCTTTTGTCCCCCTCACTACTACTCTCTCATGATCATCCTGAGAAGAAACCAACGATTTCTGCAGTGCGGCAGCCCTGCCGAGAGACTATTGCGGCGATCGTATCCAAATGAGGTTGTCCTACAGTCCATTTGCACAGGTTTTCCTCTTCCTGATGGACTGGATGGACTATAGCTGCACTGATACCATCCCAACTCACTTAGGCCTTCTTAACGTCCTTGTGAACAAGGTAAAATTCAGGCTTTTCCTGGAAAGTTTTTAATCTCGTATTTGGTATTGTTTGCCTACTTATGGTTCTCTGTCCTCCCTGCAAATCTCCAGGTATGTCTCAATGGCATGCCCCGGATGTCATCAAAAGAAGTGAAGGCCTCTCTCAGGGAATTCTATGGTCTTTGTGAAGAAATCCATTTTCCCCAATAAAAATAAATAATCAAATTTTTGATTTAAAGATTAATTAACTGAACAAAGAAAATTTTTTCTTGCAGCTGTTATATACCCTTTACTGAAGCAACTCAAAGGCGAGTTTGCCAGAATTGGAGGTATCAATAGGGCAACCCCGGAGAGAATAGAAGGCAAGGGGGAGTTCTGCAATAGAGAACTGGAGAGAGATGACGAATGCGGGATATGCATGGAAAGTCATGCGAATACAGTATTGCCTGATTGTGGGCATTCCATGTGCATTAGCTGCTACAATAACTGGTGCTTGTTCGTCTTTGCTTTTGTTTGTTTTCTAACAGATTAGCAACATGTGTTGTGGTTCCTGAAAAAAGAAGAAGACGATCTCTTGTCTGATCCGTGTCTAAATTCTCAGGAATGCACGGTCTGGTTCTTGCCCTTTTTGCCGAGGCAGCTTGAGTGGAGTTACCTCTGCTGACTTGTGGGTTCTTATGAGTAAAATTGACGTGGTTGACGCATTTACTCTTGCCATGGAGAACCTAAGTAGTTTCTACCTTTATATTGAGAGTCTATGTGTAATAATACCGGCACCACATATCCTTCTAGATTACATGATCTGACCTTGAGAAGGGCTTGTTTTGACTTTCGTCATCCTTACAAATAAAATGCGAGGAGTTATTGTACATAGTGTTGCAAGTGAACCAAGAAAAATTCTCCTTTTCTAATCTTTGTTTTAACTTGTGTTTGTGCTGTAATCTACCAGTAGGAAAGACTAGAAAGCTCTGGCTTGCACAGTTCATATGCCATCGCTGCATCAGCGCTTCAAGCACTTTGACGGAGGCATTGTCTGAAACTTTGAAACATTAAAAAGCTAAGTCTGGCAGTGCCAATAATATAAAAGCTAACTCTTGCTGCGCAGGCTGAGAGGTTTCAGAGGGAGTCCTGGAATTAACAATCCTCAACCATCCACATACACAGTCACTCGTGTGACATGCTTGTTCTGAGTTTATGTTTAGATTACATCGTAGGACAAATCAGAACTAGAAACGAAGCCGATGAAGCAAGCAAGCACCAATTTTGATGCTTTTAGATTGGTGGTTAGTGTCTGACCAAAAGAAAAAGATTGGTGTTTGGTGCATGTTACCAAAGGTAGTCAAGAATTTAATACTGGTTGACTGATGTTACTCATGGTTTGAACTTGAATGTATCTTTCAGAAAATAAAGTAGAGGAGAAAGATTAGAACAGGTAAAGAAGCAACAGGCTGAAGCATCGTGGGAAGAGCATTACCAGACCAGAGCATATTCTTGCTTTTGAATAACATTAAACAAAGGCAAAAAGCAAACACTCCACTGAGAGGAAGTTGCCTGGAGTTCGTCCATCCCCAAATTGTTAGTCACCAGTCATTCTACCTGCAATTTAAAATAATTCCCCATTCCACATGAAGGGCTTTTCTTTAGTGGGCATTTTCCTTTCAAAGTCGACTCAAACTTTCATTCAAAAGCTCATTCTCTCAACCCCACTCTCAAAAGCTTATGCCCATAGTTGAGCTTATCAAGCAAGAATTTTGAATGGAGAAAAACCAGTCACATTCTACATCATCCCATGTATTGGAGAAAATGTTGGTTAATCCACTAAGAAAAAGGCCTCATCAAGTGTTGTCAGTTACTCTCAAATCACGAGTCTGTTTGCTGCATAATGTGCAGTCCATTTGGAAATCTCTACTTTTGTTGCTTCAGAAAATCTTAAGTGCTTATTGGTGCAAACAAAGGTCCTTGGTTTTGTTTTGTCCTTTTGCTTATGAAGATGATTTTACAGAAAGATGACACCTTATCAGGATTCAGCACCAGTGTGGGAGCAAAATAGTGCAGTTCTGGGCTCATCCATTTCCTGTTTGCCTTTTGCATTTGGGTGTAGCCTCAGTTAACCGAAACTAATAAAAAAAGAAAAAAGAAAAAGACTAGCTAGCTAGTTCCTGATTTTAAATCCAAGCTAACTCCTTTCTAAGAGATTCATTCATTGTTCCCATGATTAGTCGCCTATACCAACCTTTTAACTGTGCCTTATTCTGGAGAACAAAACTGTCCTTTTTAATTGCAGGAAAGAATTGATTGGGTTATTGGGTTTGCATGTCATCTGCTAGGTCCGCATTACGAGTATCACTAATCATTAGGACCTAATGCTTCTTAATGACTTGCTTTATGCACTTGATTATAACAATTGCTGACCAATTACTATTGGAAAGAACCCCCTTTGCAAGTCTAATTTTTATGATATGACACATGGTAAATCAGGCGTGTGAATCACGCCACACCGAGATGAGGACTGTGCATATACTTTGAGGTTTCTAATTTGACATTGACAAGGACGTTTTGTGCCCCTTGTGATTGATTGTATTGTGCTTGAAGCTTTTCTGAGACCACAAGATTCCAGCACTTGCTGAAAAAGATAGGTTTATTTTTTTATTTTGATTCTGGGGCATTCTGTAGTCAGTTTGATTACCAATCCACCCAAAATATTCTGTCATAAATGAAAACACTTAATAACCCACTCAACTCAAGGACACTAGGCCTTTTGAAGAAGTGGGAAATATGGGGCATCTGGGCAATGAAAGGTATCTGTATGTTTCCCACTCTTTTTTTTTTTTTCATTATTCTAAAGTTGCTGGAACTAGCAGATGAAAAATTAGACAGATTTTGTGAGTGAGTGCAGAGTCTTGAGCACATGTCAAATCTGCATTAGTTCAGAGAAATGCAAAGTCAAAAAGAGGTCACCCAGAGGCGCCCTTGATCCTTTTTTATTCTTCTTCACCAATTGAACGTCCATGGCTTCAAGTGCAGGTGGTTGTATTCTTGACACCATTTGAAATGATCAGCTTAATGAGATGAATTCAAATGATCTCAACCATTCTCAGTTTCACTGCTAATCCATGCCTTCAAATATGTAAGAAGCAGATTCAGCAGGAAGATTTAAACATGCCAGACATTTTCCTCATTTTTCAACATTATGTCTCCCATTTTACTCTGCCTTAAGAGATTTTTCGTGAGTAGATCAGCTTTGAACTGTCTTATGAAGTAGTGTATAAAGAGTAACAGCTCGAGAAGGAACAGAGTACTCAGAAAAAGCATGTTAACAATGAATCATCGAAGCTTCTTGGACTGTTTCTTTAGCATAAGGCCACATGAAGATATCTACACGGAGAAGTTCGTTGCAGAACGTGAAGTGAAGAGGCAAAATGACTAGGACCAAGTTCTCCTATGGTATCAGAGCTGAAGAACTCGAGTTCAAACTTTATCAAGTGGTCTCACAAGTTCTCATTCACTCAATATAATTTATTAATCCCCACTGAATTTGGCAGTCTTGCATCTCATTTGCATCTCATATAAAAAGGGGTAAATACCGAAGCATACAGATCCATGCTATCGTACTGGTGTCTTAAAAGAATGGTGTACACATTTTTACTCTTTGGTGAAGAAGAGAAATAGACTTGTTCACTTGAACAGTTGTTACAGTTACAGCAAGATGCTTTCTCCACTCCGACATTCTCGTTGTTTCCCATCATTTTTGCCTACATAAATCATTAACAACAGTTACACAGTTGTTGTCTGATTCTTCTCTCCATTTAGTCCAAACCCCAAAGTGCTCACTCTCTCTGCTCTCTCTACTCTCCGTTCCGTTCCTTCATAAAGCTTTCCCTTTTCAAACTCACACACAATATGTCATTTCATTTTCAGAGTTATACCCACAACGAAAGAAAGGCAAATTAATTCTCGCATAGTTTCAGGGTTTTCTTCTTTAGACTTTCAACTTTTACTTTCCGCATTATCCTAATTTCGCCCCTCCCATAAATTGGCTTTCTTGCAAACTTGATGCACCTGAAATCTTTTGCAAAACTTACAAATATATGTTGACGTTAGAGATGGAGAGAGAGACAGAGAGAGAGAAGCCGAAAGAGGGGTAAAAAGTTGGCATGAGCCACAGGGACCATTAGCTTAGGGCGCGCATGATAAAATTTATGTTTCTCGATTTCTCTCGTTTCTCGTTTTTACCGGAACAGGTTTGAAACAAACTCCGTTTGGTAACGCAATTTGATTTCTCTATTTTTGAAACAGATTTTTATTCCGAAATAGAGAAATTGAAGAAATCGAAACTGAAATTTTTAACTTCTCGCTTACGAAATAGAAATAAAAATAGAAAAAAATTTTTTTTTTCTCAACTTTTCAATTTAGTCCAAAATATTTTAGATCACTAATATTGAAATAGAAATAGAAATAGTTAATTTAGTCCAAAATATTTTAATGATTTTTTAATATAATCATTTCAATCAATATTGATTGAAAATCTTAACTATTGAGCCGGATGGTGAGAATTGAATGAACAAGGTTTCATTTGTTGCACGCAAGAGATTTCACGCATGGTAATAGTCAACTTGCCATATTCATATCTAACGAGTCTTTATTTACCTACTCTTCCATAGTACGCTAGACAATAGCTCTATCTAGCTACATTTTTTTTAATCATAAACTTCATATTAAGGCGGTAAAAAGGGGTCAAATCATTAGGGTTTCATCCGATTTTTCTTTTATAAGGAAAGGAGATCTAATAAGGAGTTTGTTGTTCTTGTAAGAGTGTTGATGAAAATACAGATTTTGATAATAAATTTTTAAATAATCCTAATGTTGATAATTTTGAAAAAAATTGGTGATGATTTTTAACATGGTGAGGATTTTTTTAACAAAATTTGGAAAGAAATTGGAATTAGACTTGAAGTTAGGATTTTTTTTTTTAGGAGATTAGACTATTATAATCATGGCTATCATTAGACTTATTTGATTAATGTGAAATCAATTTCGGCAAAAACATAACGACATATTCACTACAATTGAATTTCAATTGATTTTTTTTTTTTTTTTGCCACATTGTTTATTTTTCGAAAGAAAATATTACGCAATAGGAAACGTAAGTACATGTAATAGAAAATTCCATGAAATTGTATTTTCAACTTATTATTTTCCACTATTATTTTGTATTTGAGGATGTCCTATGTTGTTTTAGTATTATTTTGACTATTATTTTGTATTTGATGATTTTCTATGTTGTTATCTAATCAATTTCTATTCCTAGAAATAGAAATTTTATTCTCGTTATCAAACAGTTTACATTAGAAATAGAAATTTTGAGTCGTTATCAAACAAGCTTTTTAAACTTGTCCGGGAATAGAAATTGAGAAATCAATTTCGATCAGAAATCAATTTCTGGAACAGAAATTTTGTCATGCGCGCCCTTAGCCGGCGCCAATATACGTTAAGCTTCCTCTTCCTCTTCCCCTCATAACCAAACAACAAAACCCCCCCATTTTCTTTCTTTTCAAAACTCACCAGGCCACCCACAGATCTTTCCCACTTCACAGTCTCTCTTTCTCTCTACATCTGCCTCTGGATATTTTTCCATTTTTCACATAAAGGGTCCCTTTGTTTCTTGTCCATAGCTGTTCATATATATAGATTTGTATCTCTGGGAAGCTGAAATTTCTGGAGGATGATGATGGAGAGTAGCAAAGGCTTCTCTTCTCCTCGGAGAGACGCGTTCCCCGCCGGATTGCGCGTTCTCGTGGTCGATGATGACCCCATGTGGTTGAAGATCCTTGAAAGGATGCTCAAGGAGTGTTCTTATGAAGGTAATGGTTAGAAAAGAAAGTTCCAATTCTTGGTTCTCGGTCATCTGTTCTTCGCTAGATTCGGCAATAATCAAGAATCACCAAGTGTTTCTTTGCATGAGGCTCAGAAGGGACAGCGCTTAGCCTAAGGATAATGATGCTAGTCCAATTATTTATGCCGGGTTTTATTCCTTTGCTTCGGAATTCAGTCAAGATGAGTTTCGTTTGAGTAATTGTTCTTGATATCCGATATTCGAATGGATGACTTGACGGATGATATGTGAACCGAGGGTCGCTTGTTCAATTAGCAATGAATGGATGCATTTATACAGAAGAAAAAAATGCCCTATCATTACTATCCCCAGGTGGTTATTTAGGAGCTAAAATAGCCATGGTTGAAGACGGTTATAAACCATTTCGACAGAAGTTCTTAAGCTCGGTAAAACATGTAAAGTACTTCCTTCAATTCCTATTGTTTAGCAACCTAGTCTTTCTGACAAAAGTTCCATGCTTTAAATGTAAATAGTTGTGATCATATGTTCGTAACTTCGTACACACTAGATACATATTATGGGCAAAGAAATGCGTGTATCAAGTCGTTGGGCGCCTTTGTGAATGCAAAAATCCGCTAAATTTGACGCATTTATTGGAGTTTTTAATGCGTGTACTTACACATATGTGCGAAGAGTGCTGTGCATGTGCTAGTTAGTCATTCAGGGCTTAGAGTTTGATCTATAGCTACAGTGAAGTTATCTTGCACGATCCTGGGCACCCGAAACCCTAACTTTTACAATCATTAGTTCTTGGGAACAATTGCATGAAGGATATTGGAAAGTTTCTTTGTTCATCTTTTAAACTGGCTTACGAAATGGCTGATGGATTCTAATTTATTAAGAGATTCCGAACTTATCTGTCAACTGAAAGACCTCTTGCGTGATTGATTTGGTTTTTGTGGCTTCGTTTATGACTACTCAATAGCTGCTCTTACATTTAAAGGACAAACCTGAACTTTGTGCCCCTTATAAAGGCCAAAAGCTCATTTTTGGTCTTGCCTAGATTGCTGCCAAAGAACTCATTTTAACCCTTAGTTATTTAATAATTGTCATGCGCACTGAGATTTTGCAACTTTCTCACGTTCTGCTTCTCCTCTGTTGTGCTTTCAGTTACCACGTGCGGTTTAGCAAGAGATGCCCTGAAACTGCTTCAGGAAAGGAAGGGTGGATATGACATTGTTATTAGCGATGTTAACATGCCTGACATGGACGGCTTCAAACTCCTAGAACTTGTTGGCCTCGAGATGGATCTTCCTGTAATAAGTCGGTACTTTGTCGCTGCATATAAACCATTTTTCTCCTTAACACCATTAAAATAGTCGACAAGTACTGCTCCTTGAACTCACTACGTGAAGTATCTGTCTTTACTTGAATGGACAGTGATGTCTGTGGACATAGAGACGAGCACAGTTAAGAAGGGTGTTGAACATGGGGCTTGTGATTATCTCCTCAAGCCCATCAGAATGATAGAGCTCCGCAACATATGGCAACACGTCCTTCGAAAGAGGATCCACGAGATAAGGGACATTGAGAGTCATGAAGGTCTTGAAGGTCTTCAGGTAACGAAAAGCGGGTATGATTGGTTGGATGATGGGTATTTCTTTAGGGGAGAAGATACGTCGACTCCTGGAAAGAAAAGGAAAGACCTAGAAAATAAGCACGACGAGAAAGACTTGACCGATCCTTCATCTTCCACGAAGAAAGCTAGAGTAGTTTGGTCTGTTGATCTCCATCAGAAATTTGTGAGAGCAGTGAATCAGATTGGAATTTATAGTAAGTATGAAATTTTTTGTTAGGACTTATCAAAAGCTCCTCTTTTTTCCCTGACAAGTAAATTGAAGCGCACAAGCCAATATTTTTATTCCAGAAAGGATGTAACATGTCTTGTCTGTTCCGCAGAAGTTGGTCCCAAGAAAATACTGGATTTGATGAATGTTCCATGGTTGACAAGAGAAAACGTTGCCAGCCACCTGCAGGTACATACCCTCCCTAAAATCTGGCAATGCTTATGCTAGTTTGCATTAAGTTCAATGCCTTGCTATTTTAAGTAGTTTAGTTTATAAACAAGTAGTTGTTATCTAAAACTCATGTTGTAAACCGACACTAAACTGAGCAAGTAATTATAGACCACAGCTTGCATTTCTTTTCTTGTTCCATTGGATTGTAAAGGCAGTGACGATCTTGCTTTATGCAGAAGTACCGGCTTTACTTGAGCAGGTTGCAGAAGGAAAATGATCTAAACCCACAAGGCACTGCCAGAGCATCGAGCCATTGGAACTCCATCAATTTCCAGCAAACTGATCCTACGAATGGCAACTCAAGATTTGCCGGCGACAACTTGCTCATCCAGAATTTGGACTCCAGAGGCAATGAATTCCACACCAGAGGGACTATCATCACCGAGACATCTGGTCCAGGAATTAGTCTCTCACTCTCTACGCTGGAGCAGGAAATGGAATTCACAGCGTTTGATAGTATTACCCCGAGATTGTACTCCAGGAGAGAAATTCCAGGAATCCAAAACTTGCGCCGCATCATCAACCATATTAATGGATTCAGGTCCATAACCATGGGTTCCAATGTACGGGATCAAAACTTGCCCCGCATCATCGAGCTTCTCTTGGCCATAATTCGCTGGCTGACTCTTTTCTTCCAACTTTTCCTTTTCCTTGCCTTCTTTCCCTCTCTCTCTCTCTCTCTTCTTTTGAATTATTTTTTCCTTCTTTTTGGCTCTAGGCGTCGTGGTCCACACTAGAACGTGAGAAAGAGACGGATTCAATTGGTGTGATTGTGCTCATCTAAAAGAAAAAATCATTGCAAGAGTCTTAAGCTCATTGAAAGGATGACAATTCAGCTGTTCCAGTAGATATCAATAGCTGATATCAATAGAAAAATCGTTGACGTGGATGTGAACTGTCCTACATGGCACGGTTGGCATGACATAAATAATTTTTAAATAATTTTTTAATTTTCTTATAAGTTTTCTTCTTTCTCTTCTTTTTCTCATATGAAAAGAAAAATGAAAATTACCCTGAATCAAATGTAATTTGATGCTAATTTCATATATACAAAAAGAAAAATTTTATGTAGGTAAGGTTTTATTTTGAAAGTGTTAAGGTTTTATTTCGAAAGTGTAAATTTTTTCTTTTTAATAAACGTAATTTGTCAATCTAAGTCTCTAATTTTAAATTGTCGAATGTTAACTAATTAGACTTTTGCTTACGCATGCTAAACAATAACGTTACTGTTGGGAATTAAGAAAACGAGCATCTTTCATTTTAATGTTTTCAAAAAATAATTCCGTTGCTCTTGTTTATTTTATAATCTATTTTAATCTGTTGATATTTAATTTAACTGTACTGTTTACGATTGAAAAGAACCTGGCAATAAAAGATAATAAGAAAAATTACTAGAAGTTAGACATGACAAATATTGTTTAATAAAAATATGTATTACTATTAAGTGTAAATTTTAATAAAAAAATTGTTTAAATAAAGTGAAAACAAGTTAAATCATTTTGTTATTTGCAAACGGAAACAAAAATAAACATAGCCAAACGACACCCTAGTTTGCCCTGACCATGGCTTATTGGCTTTTTTACTTTTATCATGTTTGTAAATATTTGTCCTGCTAGTCAAAGTAAATCGCCATATGTGTAGGCAATCTTAGATTTAGAATGGAAACTCTTTGAGATAGTTATATTTAATATGGAACGCCTAGCATAGGAGGACATCAAATACTTTTTTCTAAAATTTTAACAGATCAATGCAACTATTCTTAAGGTCGATGGGAAAAGCTAAAAGCCAAGTTGGGGGCTTTAAGATTACTATCTCCTTTTTGTTTAAACACGCCCTTTTGTCTTTGAAAGAAAACAAATTGCATGGTTTCCAATGTTACATCACAGCCGAAAACCAACCAATTACTTTTGACTGTTGACCTGTTCAGCCAAAAGCTAGGTTTGACTGTTGACCTGATACGACATGCCAGCCACCATTGTTGATCTGGGTCAGGGAACTCTTGCCCTCCGAATTTCTGGATAGAGTGATCACAGGGCAACAGGTCAAACTGGCCTAATGATTCAGCATGCTTTTGGAAGCCAAATGGCTTATGAATGTTGTTAAGAAGTTAATGGAGGAAAGGTATAATGAGAAAGCTACACATGCATGCACGCGCGAGAGATAAGGTCATACCTTTCTTTGCTTGCGGTGTGACTCTGCAAAATGTTTATTGTTTGAATACAAAGCAATCTGTCCTCACTGCCTATCTGATATAATTGTCTTGCATAAATCCTAAACATGACAAAGATCAAGGCCATCCAGGAAAAATCAAATCTTTATTGGCTTCAAAGTTCAAAGAGTCTCCCTGTCTTTTTTTTTTCCTTTTTTTCACTCCACACAATTCATAAAAGAGGGAAGCGAAAAAGGTGGCAAAAGAGGCCATTAAGTCATCCTTTAGCAAGTCTGTCAAAGCTCTTAATGTGACATCTTTGAATTAACTCACTCAAGATATTGTCCGCTTTGATTTATCTTATATCAAGCCTCATGGTTTTGTCCTTTGGAGTACAGGTAGATATTTTCTTAGGAGGTCACTTGTTACGATAATACTCTAACTTGGGCTTACTTAACTTAAAAATTCCAAAACAAAGTTTGTCGTTATATCAAAAGTGTACTTGTGAGTCAATTCAAGTTTATACATATATGTTTCATAATCATTCTCTTCTCGTTCGGTGCGCATTCGGTTTATTCATGCCCCATTTGCCATCCTAAAAGCCTACCAAGAGCAATTCCTTGTCTAGGCCCCCTCTCCGCTAGAGAGTCTCTAGCCCTAGCGAACACTTCATGCCATTGTCAGATCGGGTAGTTATAGGCCCACCAGCTTCGGTCTAGTTCATACCTAAACCATATACCTACTGGAGGGAGTCCCTCTTTGATACCATATTGTGACATTTTTGGATTAATTTACTTGATATATTGTTTGCTTTAGCTCGTCTCATACTAAAACTCACTATTTTGTCCTTTGATGTACAGACGGAGTTTACCTATCCTAATAGTAGTCTAGCTTGGGTTCACTTAACTTTGAAGTTCCAAAGCAAAACTTGCCATTACGTCAAAAGGCACTTATGTGAGTTAAATTTTAGTTTTCATATGTATATGTTAGAATCACTCTCTCTCTCTCTCTCTCTCTCTCTCTCTCTCTCTATTCGATGCACAATTCAATTCATTTTTGCCCTATTTGCCATCATAGAAGCTTACCAAGAGTTGCTTCTTGCCTAGGCCTCATCTCTGGCCCTAGCGACCACTTCCTGCCCTTGTCAAATTAGGTCATTACGGGCCCACTAACTTCCACCTAATTCATCCTCGAACCATACACCTATTGGAGGGGTTCCTACTATGATACCATTTTATGGCATGCATTAACTCATTCGAAAAATTGTTCGCTTTGACCTATCTCATACTAAGACTTACAATTTTTCCTTTTGGCATATAGGAAGGCACTTTTCCAAGATGTTACCCATAGTGCTCTAGTTTGGGCTAATTTAACTTTGAAGTTCCTAAGCAAGGCTAGCATTTATATATATATCAAAATCATTTTCCTCTGCCATTCTAGAGGTTTGCCAAGAGTCACTCTCTGTCCATGCCCCCTCTTTGGCCCCAATGATCACTCCCCACCCTTGTTGTACCAATTGTTACACTTGAAGCCGACATACAGCATGCAAATAGTATGTGAGTTCTAACCCAAACTTTAGGCCCACGAACCGATGGTTTATATGCATGTTCTTGGGCATGATGCAAGGCATTGAGTAATTGATTACTTGGCAACGTATCCGATGAAGATATAGAAAGGTTAAGTGTGTTTCATGGTCTTCTTATTTTTCTGTTCTTGCCTCTTGTTTATGTGTTTGTTCATGTCAGTTTTCGTAGATGGGAAGGTAGGGTCACAAGGAATTCTGAGGTTGATGAGCCAGCACTTTTCATTGTATAAATTATTTAAGTTGCACTGACAGTGGCTTGATGGTGTCATAAATTGAGAAATCACCTGCTATATCCAATTGTTTTCCGTCGTCAATCCCAAAATCTTTTTTCCGAATTTTTTTCTTCTCAAGAAAACTTGAACTAAATCCTCTTTCATGCGGTCTGTTATATATTAAAAAATGAATTGCCCTTTTTCCCCCCTCACTGCTTCTCTCTCACGATCATCCTGAGAAGAAACCGATGATTTATGCAGTGCGGCAGCCCCGCCGAGTGACAATTGTGGCAATCGCATCTAAATGGGGTTGTCCTACAGTCTATTTGCACAGTTCTTCCTCTTCCTGATGGAGTGGATGGACTACAGCTGCACGGATCTGTCCCAACTGACTTAGACCTAGCTGACGTACTTGTGAACAAGGTAAAATTCAGACTTTTCCTGAAGAGTTTTTAACCTTGTTTTTGGTGTTGTTCACCTTCTTGTGGTTCTCTGTCCTCCCTGCAATTCTCCAGGTATGTCTCGTCGTCTCGATGGCATGCCCTGGATGTCATCAAAAGAAGTGAAGGCCTCTCCGGAGTTCCAAAGTAAAGCTTGCTATTACATCAAAAAGCGATTCTGTGAATTAATTCCAGTTTTCACATATAAATTCTAGAATCGTTTTCCCCTATTTGGTTCATTCCTACCTCCTTCTCTATCCTAAAAGCTTGCTCGGGGCTGCTTCTTGTCCAAACTCTCTAACCCCATCAACCATTCCCTGCCCTTGTTGGACCGGGTCCCTACAGAAGGATAGAAAGCTCTGGATTGCACAGCTCATATGCCATCACTGCATCAGTGCTTCAAGCACTTTGAAAGAGGCATTGTCCGAAACTTTGAAACACTAAAAAGCTAAGTTTGGCAGTGCCGATTACATAAAAAGCTGACTCTTGCAATGTAGGCTAAGTGGTTTTGAGAGGGACTCCTGGAATTAACAATTCTCAACCATCCATTCAAATAGGCACTCGTGTGACATGCTTGTTCAGATTTTATGTTTATAATACATCCTAGAACATATCAGAACTAGAACGAACACCTGATAAAGCAAACAATACACCAATTTTGATGCTTTTAGGTCGGTGGTGAGTCTGACAAAAAAAAAGTAGAGAAAAATTGGCGGCAGGTGGCATGTGGCCAAAGGTAGTAAAAAATTTAATTCTGGTAAGACCTGGTTGACTGATGCTATTGATAGTTTGAACTCGAATATATCTTTCAAGAATTGACCTCTGTTACCTAGGCATGATCTCCTCGGACTAATTTAGAGTTTGTAACATCATGGGTAAGGGGCATATGACTTGAAATGATTGGGCCTCTGGTGAAAACGGGTATGGATTGAAAAGCAAGTTTGACTTTGACCGTTTCTTAGTGATTTGGCGCAACTTCCATACTAGAATCCGACGATTGGACCAGTTTATGCAATCGTATTCTTCAGACTAATTTATGCAGCTGTAAGTTCCCAGTGGTGAGAAATTGCTTTTGGGTAAGAGAACACCACGGAACCTTCCGGAAAAACAGAAAAATTAATGACTTTGCAAAATTTATTTATTTAAACAGTAGATCATATTTATGCCAACTATGAGATTTTATGCACACTATAAGCTCAGTGTGGATAGCCACTTTGGTGCCAAATATAGGCTTTGGCATATTCTCAGGAAAAAAATAATTTCCTTGCATGAGTCAGCATCATCATGGGGAGGAATTAGAAGAAAGAGTTCGAAAAATCATAAATTCCTGGAAAGCTTTTTTCAGAAAATAAAATAAAGGAGAGAATAAAACAGGTAAAGAAGCAACAGGGAAGCATGATGGAAAGGGCATTACCAGACCAGAGCATATTCTTGCTTTTGAATTAAATTTAACAAAGGCAAAAAGCAAACGCTCCACTAAGAGGAAGTTGCATGGAGTTCATCCATCCGCAAATTGTTTGTCACCAATCATTCTACCTGCAATATAACATAATTTCCCATTCCACATGAAGGGCTTTTCTTTAGTGGGCATTTTCCTTTTAAAGCCAACTCAATTTTTTATTCAAAAGCTCATTCTCTCAACCCCACTCTCAAAAGCTTATGCCCATAATTGAGCTTATCAAGCAAGAATTTTGAATGGAGAAAAACCAATCACATTCTACATATCCCACGTAATGGAGAAAATGTTGGTTAATCCACTAAGAAAAAGCCTCATCAAGTGTTGTCAGTTACTCTCAAATCACTTATCTGTTTGCTGCATAATGTGCAGTCCATTTGGAAATCTTTACTTTTGTTGCTTCAGAAAATCTTAAGTGCTTATTGGTGCAAACAAAGGTTCTTGGCTTTGTTTTCTTCTTTTGCTTATGAAGATAATTTTGCAGAAAGATGCCACCTTATCGGCATTCAGCACCAGTGTGGGAGCAAAATAGTGCAGTGCTGGTCTCCTCTATTTTCTGCTTGCTTTTTAGCATTCGGGTGTAGCCTCAGTTAACTGAAACTAATAAAAAAACGAAAAAAGAAAAAAGACTAGCTTGCTAGTTCCTTATACTAAATCAAAGTTAATTCCTTTCTAAAAGATTCATCCATTATTCCCATGTTAATTGGCCTATACCAACCTTTTAACTATGTCGTATTCTGGAGAACAAAGCTGTCCTTTTAAATTGCAGGAATTAATTGATTGGCTTATTAGGTTTGCATGTCATCTGCTTAGAGGCCGCATCACGTGTATCACTAATTATTAAGACCTAATGCTTCTTAATGACTTGCTCTATGCATTTGATTATAACAATCGCCAACCAATTAATATTGGGAAGAACCCCCTTTTCAAGTCTAGTTTTTCATGATACGACACATGGTAAATCAGGCGTGTGAATCACGCTCCACCGAGATGGAGACAGTGCATATACTTCGAGGTTTCTACTTTGACATTGACAGGGATGTTTTGTGCCCCTTGTGATGGTATTGTGCTTGAAGCTTTTCTGAGACCACAAGGTTCCAGCACTTGCTGAAAAAGATAGGTTAATTTTTTTTGCCTTGATTATGCGGCATTCTGTAGTCAGTTTGATTACTAATCCACCTAAAATATTCTGCCATAAATGAAAAACACTTTATAACCCACTCAGCTCAAGTACACTAGGCCTTTTAAAGAAGTGGGAAGTATTGGACATCTGGGCAACCAAAGTTTTCTGTATGTTTCCCACTTTTTTTTTTTTTTTTTCCATTATTCTAATGTTGCTTGAATGAGCAGATGAAAAATTAGACGGACTTTGTGAGTGAGTGCAGACTCTCGAGCACATGTCAAATCTGCATTAGTTCAGAGCAATGCAAAGTCAAAAGGAGGTCACCCAGAAGTGCCCTTGAACTTTTTTATTCTTCTTCACCAATTGAACTTCCACGGCTTCAAGTTCAGGTGGTTCTGGCTTGTGACATGT
This sequence comes from Eucalyptus microcorys, assembly GCA_014182515.1. Lineage (NCBI taxonomy): Eukaryota > Viridiplantae > Streptophyta > Magnoliopsida > Myrtales > Myrtaceae > Eucalyptus > Eucalyptus microcorys. The sequence continues at coordinate 48,138,100 of CM024569.1, read as the reverse complement.
TTCCTCTCTTATTGGTGAAGAAAGGAAGTGCACTTCTTAATCATCTGACAAAGGCGAAGAACCATTTTTTTTTTTTAATCTCAACCTTTATATATAAACCTTTAAATATAAGATGGACGTGTCGATTCATCAACTAAAGGCGATGATGCGCGACTGGATGCTCCATTTTCAATTTTTGGCCTTGAAGTCATGCTTGGCTTAATAATGCAGGGATATCTTGCCTTGCCATTCAGCGCAAAAATTATGTCTAAGCAAGAAAAATTCATTTGGGTCAGAGTGTTTGATGATCAGTTGAATTCTCGACCTTATTTGAAATGGTCAGCTTATCGAGATGGATTCGAATGATCTCAACCATTCTCGTTTTCACAGCTATTCCATGCCTTCAAATATGTAAGACGCAGATTCAGCAGGAAGATTTAAAAACATCAGATATTTTTCCTCAGTTTTCAAGATTCTGCCTCACATTTTACTCTGCCTCATGAGATTTTTCACAACGAGATTAGCTTATGAAGTTGTGCACGAAGCGTAGCAGTTTGAAAAGGAACAGAGTAGTCTGAATTAGCATGTTAACAATGAACCATCAGAAGCTTCTAGCACTGTATTTTTTTTTTTTTTTTAAAGCATAAGGCCACATGAAGATATACACCGCAGAAGTTCGTTGCAAAGCGTGAGGTGAAAGAGGCAAAATGACTTGGACGAAGTTCTACAAAAGATGGAAAATGTTGGGATAAACTCAATCTGTCAGAGCATTAAAAATGAATTGGAACACTGATAAGACGTCAAATCTAGGAATTTAGTCCACAAGGTCGGCTTTCCCATGATTTCATGGCCACTACTACCTTACAAATAGTAATCTCCTTGTTTTATTCTCATGATTTCTTTTCTACTCTGCTTAATCTCTGAGTTTTCTTCTGCCATTGTGATTTACGAGTCAACCATGGGATGATCGTCTCCCATGATTTCGCCTGTACAAATTTGTATTCTTCCTTCCCGTTAAACGTCGGGATCTGAACACGCAAAGATCCGATTAATACTTGTCGAATTTGGCGGCCTTTCACCTCATGAAAAAAAGGGTAAATACCGAAGTATACATGTCCGCGCTATCGTACGCGTCTTAAAAGAATGGTATATTTTCACTCTTTGCCGAAGAAATAGAAAGAGGCTGGTTCACTCGAACAGTCGTCACGGTTCCAAGATGCTTTCTTCACCCCGACATTCTCGCGACAATGTCATCCCTTGCAGCCGGTTTGGTCTGATTCTTCTCTCCATTTAGTCCAAACTCCAAAGTGCTCTCTCTCTCTCTCTCTACTCTCTCATTCTCTGTTCTGTCCTCCATAAAGCTTTTCCTTTTTCAGTTTCACACAATGTCATCTCATTTTAAGAATTATACCCACAACGAAAAGAAGAAAAGCAATATCATTCTCGCATAGTTTTCTCCTCTTAGGCTTTCACCCCGCCGGATTATTCTAATTTCGCCCCTCTCATATAGTTGGCTTTCATGTAACGTCGAAGCACTTGAAATCTTTGCAAACTTACAATACTTGTAGACATTAGAGAGAGAGAGAGAGAGAAGCCGAAAGAGGGGATAAAAAGCTGACACGAGCCACAGGGACCGTTAGCTTAGCCGGCGCCAATATTCGTTGAGCTTCCTCTTCCTCTTCCCCTTATAACCAGACATCAAAACCCCCCCATTTTCTTTCTTTTCAAAACTCACCAGGCCACCCACAGTTCTTTCCCACTTCAGACTCTCTCTCTACATCTGCCTCTGGATAATTTTCCGTTTTCCACAGAAAGGGTCCTTTTGTTTCTTGTCCCTAGTTGTTCATACACATAGGTTTGTATCTCTGGGAAGCAGAGATTTCTGGGGGATCTTTTGTTGGCCTTCACTTTTGATTGATGATGGAGAGCAGCAAAGGCTTCTCTTCTCCTCAGGGCCACGGGTTCCCCGCCGGATTGCGCGTCCTTGTGGTCGATGACGACCCCACTTGGTTGAAGATCCTCGAAAAGATGCTCAAGAAATGTTCTTATGAAGGTAATGGTTAGAAAAGGAAGTTCCAATTCTATGTTCTTGGTCATCTGTTCTTTGCTGGATTCTGCAATAATCAAGAATCATCAAGTGTTTCTTTGTATGCAATTAGTTGTTCAATTTAGCGTTTCTGTGAGGGAATTCCAATAACCCCCATTTAAAGCCTTTGGATTTGGAAGCTGCAGTGTGTACATGCATAAGGCTCAGAAAGGACAACGTTTAGCCTAAGGATACTGATGCTAGTCCAATTATTTATGCCGGGTTTCATTCCTTGGCCTCGGAATTCAGTCGAGATGAGACTCGTTTGAGTAATTGTTCCTGATATCCGACGTTTGAATGGATGACTGGACAGATAATATGTGAACCAATTCAATTAGCAATGAATAGATGCATGTATAGAGAAGAAAAAAAATGTCCTTGTTGATTAGGAAAAGTATGTTTTTCATGATTTCAACAGCCTGAGATGAGCTCAAAGGTTAGAGCTGCAACCATATTACTATATATCCCCCAGTGGTTATTTAGGAGCTAAAATAGCCATGGTTGAAGACAGTTAGAAAACAGTTTTGACAGAAGTTCTTAAGTGCTTCCCTCAATTCCTACTGTCCAGCAACCTAGTCTTTCTGACGAAAGTTCCATGCTTTAAATGTTAATGGTTCCGATTATATGTTTGTACACACTAGATACATATTATGAGTAAAGAAATGCATCCATCAAATTGTTGAGCACCTTTATGAATGCAGAAATCCACTAAATTTGATGCATTATTTTGGAGTTGTTAATGTGTGTACTTACACATATGTCCAAAAAGTGCCGTTGATGTGCTAGTTAGTCATTAAGGGCTTGTAGTTTGATCTATAGCTACAGTGAATTTAATTGCATCTTACATGACCTTGGGCACCTGAAACTTTAACTTTTACAATCGTTAGTTCTTGGGAACAATTGCGTGAAGGGAATTGGAAAGTTTCTCTGTTCACCCGTTAAACTGGCTTACGAAATGGCTGATGGATTCTAATTCACTAAGAGATTCTGAACTTATCTGTCAACTGAAAGACCTCTTGCGTGATTGATTTGGTGTTTGTGACTTAGTTTATGACTACTCATAGTTGCTCATACATTGAAGGACAAACCAGAACTTTGTGGCACTTATAAGGCCGAACCTCATTTTTGGTCTTGCCTAGATTGCTGCCAAAGAACTCATTTTAATAATTTTAATCCTTAGTTATTTAATAATTGTCATGCGCACTGAGAGTTTGCAACTTTCTCACGTTCTGCTTCTCCACTGTTCTGCTTACAGTTACCACATGTGGTTTAGCAAGAGACGCCCTGAAACTGCTTCGGGAAAGGAAGGGTGGATATGACATTGTTATTAGCGATGTTAACATGCCAGACATGGATGGCTTCAAACTCCTAGAACTTGTTGGCCTCGAGATGGATCTTCCTGTAATAAGTCAGTACTTTGTCGCTGCATATGAACCCTTTTTCTCCTTAACACCATTAATATAATCGAGAAGTACCGCTCCTTGAACTCACTACGTGAAGTATCTGTCTTTACTTGAATGGACAGTGATGTCTGTGGATGGGGAGACGAGCAGAGTTAAGAAGGGTGTTCAACATGGGGCTTGCGATTATCTCCTCAAGCCCATCAGAATGAAAGAGCTCCGCAACATATGGCAACACGTCTTTCGAAAGAGGATCCACGAGATAAGGGACATTGAGAGCCATGACGGTCTTGAAGGTCTTCAGGTAACGAAAAGCGGGTATGATTGGTTGGATGATGGGCATTTCTTTAGTGGAGAAGATATGTTGACACCAGGAAAGAAAAGGAAAGACCTAGAAAATAAGCATGACGAGAAAGACTTGACCGATCCTTCGTCTTCCACTAAGAAAGCTAGAGTAGTTTGGTCTGTTGATCTCCATCAGAAATTTGTGAGAGCAGTGAATCAGATTGGATATGATAGTAAGTATTAATATTTTTTGTTAGGACTTATCTAAAGCTCCTCTTTTTTCCCTGACAAGCAAATTGAAGCACACCGGCCAATATGTTTATTCTGGAAAGGATGTAACATGTCTTGTCTGTTCTGCAGAAGTTGGTCCCAAGAAAATACTGGATTTGATGAATGTTCCATGGTTGACAAGAGAAAATGTTGCCAGCCACCTGCAGGTTCATACCTTCCCTAAAATCTGGCAATGCTTATGCTGGTTTGCATTAAGCTCAATGCCTTGCTATTCCAAGTAGTTTAGTTTATAAGCAAATAGTTGTTATCTAAAACTGATGTTATAAACCGACACTAAACTGAGCAAGTAGTCATAGACCACAGCTTGCCTTTCTTTTCTTGTTCCATTAGATTGTGAAGGCAGTGACGACTTTGCTTTATGCAGAAGTACCGGCTTTACTTGAGCAGGTTGCAGAAGGAAAATGATCTGAAAATTCCTTATGGCGGGATGAAGCATTCGGATCTAAACCCACAAGATGCTGCCAGAGCATCGAGCCATCAGAACTCCATCAATTTCCAGCAAAATGATGCTACAAATGGCAACTCAAAATTTGTTGGCAACAACTTGCTCATCCAGAATTTGAACTCCAAAAACAATGAAATTGACACCAGAGGGACTATAATCACTGAGCAATCTGGTCCAGGAATCAGTCACTCACTCCCTCCGCTGGAGCAGGAAATGAAATTCACAGCATTTGATGGTATTACCCCGAGATCATACCCTTGGAGAGAAGTTCCAGAAATTCAATTTCACCAAGAAAATGCTGGGAATCAACCAGAAGATTGCTTTGGTCACGTGGCTGGGCCTATAGGTGGCCTGCAGAATCATGTCCAAGTAGATGAACTACTACCCATCACGTCCATTAGTTCGAGAGCACAACTGCCCAACCCAATCGAAACTAAGCCTTTGAATGTTGATTATGCAATCAACAGCTTTACTCAGGCAAGTCCGGTGAAAACGAGAATCGACTCTTTTCCCCTACCCCCAAAAAGCCACATGGGAAATCAACAAGCCATTCAGCCCCCTTCAATCAACACACCAATCATGGAAAGTCAGGGCTTTAACCCGAGCTGCATTACTGACTTGGAATCTTCCCGAAGGAACTTTTCTTCAACCGCCACTGAGTCACCTTTTACATCTCCCGATGAGATTCTACAGGTCGGGTGGCTTCAGGATTACTCCACATGCCTTGGACTCCAAAACATAGAGTTTCCAGATTTTGGGGACCCAAGCATCATACCTGGAGTACCGGTGCACTTGTACACTGCCCTGAAGTTCGACTATGACCAACCCTCCGACCAATCGGAGTTACCTGTAATAAATCAAGGTCTGTTCATAGCATGACCGATGCTCTAGTAGGATTTGTCGCTTCTAGATTGTCTGCTGACCCATCTAAAAGTTTTGCTTCATCTTTAAGGATTGCGCTTACCGTCATCCTAACAAGCTGTTAGGAGATTTAATTATAGAAACATGTACGATGGTGAAGATTGGCAGATGCTAAGCTAAACGAAGCTTGCTTCTCCAAGTTTGGTCGACGTGCATCAGTGCATTAGTTTTGATATCGTGTGAAGGATGGCTAGCACACAGGTACATAGGTGCGGGTAATGGCTATGCCTGCCCGGCACTAAATCTTGGACACTTTGCAATCAAAGGAAAGACATTTAAATTATCAGAATACTCTTGCACCTCATTCTTCTATGCTTTTTCTGGCCACGGTTTGGTTTCGTTCATCTGTAATATTAATCTAAGCAAAATACATGTTATTAAGTAAACTGAGAGAAGTTTTAGGCACAAGTTGAGGAATGCCAAGCTGAACTAGGATTCGACCAGAAAATACAAGGCATTGCAAAACTTTGCATTTCGTAAATTAACAATACTATCAGGAATTTATCGACGTTCGAATAAACAAGTAAATTACCAGCTTTTTTCGATTTTCTCAACGTGGCTGGTAAATTTACCAACATGCCAATAATTTTAAAAATTATCGACTTCTTTAAAACTTTGATATAATATTAGAAAATAAAGAAAAAAACCTAAAAGAGAGAATAAAGAGGAGCTGCAGGGATGATGGTGGCGCCTCCCACGTGCCGGTGAGGGCTGCTGAGCCCTCACTGAATGTTGCGCGACTCCTCCCGATTGTCGGGGCCGCCCAACCCCCTATGTTGAGACCGAGTATATTTCTCTTGATTTGTTCATGTAACACAATGGTCAAGCGAGACATTGAGTTCCATGAGGAAAACTGTTTTTTTCCGTTTATTTTCGAGGGTTAAAGTTGTATCTACGGCTTCCAAAGCGGAGCTTCAAAGGGTACAATTTGTAGAAAAGAAACGAGGAAGATCCAAAGTGATGGCGACAGTGATATCTACAAGGTAGACTGGTTCAATTCTTTTGTTCATGTTTAGATGCTCGGGTTACCGTGAAAGTGAAAGATTGATCATAATGCCACGCATTTTTCCCGTGAAACGAGGATTAGACATCTATTGTCCTGTCTGGAACATCATGTCTTAGGTCTCACGGGTCTTGACTGTGTTATCCTGATGACATTTTTGGACCTACATAATGTCAAGTAATAGGAGCTGGAGAATCTCTCAAGGAGACAAGGAAAAGGGAAAATCTGAATTATGTGATGATACACTAAGCTCTTATAATAAGTATATGATAACTAGAAGTATGAGTAGAGTCGATCAGGAGGACAAGCACGAATGAGGTTGCGCATCTACTTCTATCGGAAGCTTCACCTGTAGTTTACATAAGTTGAACACCAGTAGTAATCACTGGTTGCACACCAACTTGATCAAAAACCAAAAGTTAATCAACAAAAGCAAAGAACATGCTACCAAAGTTTTATAGATACTCAATTTGACATAGATACTCTGATGATCATTCCATGACACACGGGCAAAAGCAAGCAAATTCCAACAGCTCTTGATCATGACCCAGCAGTGCCGTGTCCGCTTCATTTACAATCACCCTTGCCTCCATTTCACGACCCTCTCTAGCATTTATGAGGACCACATTGCTCTTCAACCTCTCATACCATTAAAGCCTGCACCAGACTGGAGCACTTGAAGAGATCCCCTATCACTCTTTGCCATTTCCCCGAATTCCTTGGCAGCCTTGGAGACGCCCGAAACCGCCCTGTCCCCTTGAAGCCTCCAGGCTGAGGACTTTTCGCTCTTGTAAGCCTTCCTCGGGGTGAAAACTAACTCTTTCAGCTCCATCTTATGGTGTGCCTAGATCCTCGTCAACAAGGACCGGACAAAGTTCCCACCGAGTTTTCCAGCAGCCAAAGGACCAACCTTTTGCGTAAATTCACAGGTTGAGACATCAGAGACGGCCCAGATGAGGACCCCTGGCTCCTCCTCGCCACCTTCAGCAAGCACTTCCAAAGAAGCGAGACAGCTTTCATTCGTGTCATGTTCTCTATGAGCCCACGGCACTAATCTTTTGCCTTAAGTTAGGCAATCCTCAGGGTGATGAAGAAGACGTGCCTGCTTGAAACGCATCTGGACTTCAGTGCTGACTCTTCAGAGGGCGGAAAATCCCGGCCACGTTGAACACAGACTGGATAGGTCTAAGGGTGGGTTCGAGGGCCTTAAGAGCCCAGGACTTGATGAATGTGCTAAACATAGATGCATCGCCCAACTTGTGAGAAACGCATAAAGCGAGGCAATCGCAGCTCACCCAAAGAAGGTGGCTTGAACTGACAACAGCCTGACTGTGGCTGATCCCATGTCAGTGGAATAAACACCAAGGAGAAGGAACCTTTTTCATCATCTTGATGTTGGGTTGGTGAAGAATGCTTGAGAGTGGACATTGGGCGGTTACAGTGGACATTGGGCGTAACCTTCAACAGAGTGAATCCCACTAATAATCATATTCAGATGAAGAATTGTCCCTGATTCTTCCAGGGACCAGATAGAAGCAGCTTAGGGTGTCCGATGACAATATCCTTGGCCACCAAGAATAATGCTCAGGGGCTTCGGCTTGGACTGAGAGATTGCGATCATCTTTGTCATGTAACTTTGAGTAGAACAGAACAACAAGGACATGGACAAGTGCTGAGAGTTGGTCCTAGAGAGAGTTTGATACTCTTCAAGTGTCAGGGAGTTGAAAAGCAAGGCTTTGCTGGTTTGTATAATCCCAAATTTCAGTTCCATGTCCGTTGGAGGGAAAGTCTTTGCTTCTGCTGTGATGCATCTGGTGATATGCGCAAGAAGTTTGATTGACAAGCAAGGGAAGACCTGCCTAATTGTATTTAATAGAAGAAAGCTTCAAGAAAGAGAGAAAAACAACTAGAGCTGACATTGCCCCGTTTTACCGTGAGTGACACTCGCGGGTAAAGGTACGATTTTTCCCCATCTGGAATCAAGAGGCAAAACCCGTCAATTTTTGGCCTGTGACGATCTTATCTCGTTATCGTATCCACTGAACAGCTTGATCGTACGATACGTAGTTCACGAATGCAGGGACATTAGGAAAATCGTCAAAAAGGCTACTTAAGCACTTGCTCTTTGCAATTATAGCAAACAACCTAGCAAGCAATAATGGTCAACCAAATCTTGTGAGTCACCCTCCATGACAAATAGGCTTCTCTTTCAAGAATCAAACAAAAACTCAGATCTGCACTTCGGAAAGGCTAAATATATGAACTCGCAAAGAAGTGAATGATGCGGCAGATAGAACAAATCACCGTAGGGTTGAACTCAAGTCCTGTGAACTTAATCTCCTTTATGCGAAGTTCATCACTTGTCAAAAAACCTGGTCCTACATTGGCCAACCTGTGGTATATTGTACATTCATCCACAAAACCTATGCATATACAAACGACTCTGTTTTGACCTACATGGAGTTCTTCCTTTGGCAAACATTTCCTCGGAAGATCAGGTTCAATGCTAAATACAGTTTTTCAATTACGTTACAAGTACCTGTTTTCGGGTCACAGAAAGATGATATCATGAACTAAAATGTGGATCAACATACTGCTTCATCTCCCCACTCCTATATAGAGCCATTTACATTTCTCTTACTGCTGCCACGGATGATAGCTAGCGTCTAGAAGCAGTTATGTTTTGAATACAAGTACAAACTAACCCTTCCGCACTAGTGCGAGATTGCTTTTCATTATCTTCTATAAAAGTACATATGCAAGTTGGTGAGCAAGATCAAAATTCTCAATACAGGAACACTGAAACTGAGTCACAGCCAAGCTCAGATTTTGCACTTATGCTAAGACTTTATTATATTCCTCAGGAACAAAAAATTTGGATAAGGCAGTCTGTCATCTGCTATGCAGATCAGATACAGTTGAAAGGGAGTGGCAATAAGAAGGGCCTATGGATTTTAACCTTTATTTCCTTCTAAACAAGAAGTAGATTCACAGTCACTGGACATTGATATCCAGAATCTTGCCCCTAGAACTGGCCTTGGGTATTGTTATGTACAACACTCCATCTCTCACCTCTGCTCTGATCTTCTCAAACTCCACATTCTCCGGCAATGCGATCCGGCTGCTGTACCTCCCATAGCTCTTCGCAGACCACTCCCCTTCCTCTTCCTTCGCCACCGCATTCTCTGCAGTCCTTTTGGGCGACTTCTCGGCCTTGACCACGAGCATCTTCTCCTCAACCCACAGCCTCACGTCCTCCTTGGTCATTCCGGGCATGTCGAACCTCATCTTATACTCGCTCTCACCTTCTTTGATCTCCCACGGCGTCCTCCCTCGGCTGTACCCATCGCCACCGCTCGGCAGGGGCAAAGGCCAGGTACCCGAGTAGGCAAACGGGTCCTCCATTATACTCTCCATCGTCTCCATCATCTGTTGCACCGTCCTTGCAGTCGGAAACCTATCCCATAAACCTGCCCAACCAGAAGGATTTTCATTATAATTGAGCTCCCAAGTTATATAGGTCCGTGAATGTCCACATGACCCATCAAGCTGCTCGAAAGCTTTAACTTTGCGCATCTCTCTGCGTCAAATTCACTTAAATATTCAATGTTTCGATGAAGTGCGCACGTGAGATTGCTTCGAAACATCCCTCTGCGAAAGCGTCCGTCGAATTCACTAAAAGATTCAATTTTTCCATCTAAGTGCGGACTTGGTGCCTAATTCTACCTCAATCGGAATGAGAAAATGAAGGGGTCGGTGGCGGGTGGGCAACTTACCAACAGGAGTGACAGGGGCAGTTCTTCTCTTGGGCTGAGCCTGAACCTGGGACTGAGACTGAGACTGAGACTGTGGTCGGCGCGTGCCGTTGGTGTTGGCTCTCTGAAGGTGATCGAGGCTGTCCCTGCCACCATTTGCCGTCGCCTCGGCCCTGATCCCTCCACAGCGCGCGGCTCTCATCGGCGCGAACGCGACAGAGTGCAGAGGGCGACGACACGAAGCGGGAGAGTTGGTCGCCGACACCGCCGCCGCCGCCGGCAGAGGGAGGACGGTGGGCTCGAGGCGGGTGCACAGAGACCGCGACATCATTCGGGCTCGTTCGAACGGATCAACCGCGAGAGAAAGAGAGCAGATTTTGCAGAGCTCGATGCCTCACAGGAGGTGCGCGAGAGAGCTTATAAAGGAAGGAGACGGAGATTCGAGAGAGATACGGAGAACAGGAGGGTGGCGGTTCTGGAACTGTCGGGAAGAGGAAGTTGGATTGCGCGGGACCACCTTGTTCAAACGACAGCGACGCCAGAACGAGCTGCTTCTTGTTTCTTTCTATTCTGTTCTGTACCATTCTATGGTTTCTTCTTATTTTTTCCCTTTTTTGGTAAAGGAAAATGATCTCTATAACTTTGGTTAATGTATAGTGTGGTCCTTGGACTTCAAATTTATTCAATACGATTCTTGGACTTTAGCCTAATATGTAATGTTGTTTCTAAACTTATAGTTGTTCAATTAGTCTATGAACTTTTGATATATGTTTAATTTAATTTATGGACTATATGGAAATATTCAAAATTATTCCTAAAGTTGAACTAATAGAAGGACAATATGAACATTTTTATACAATCCATGGCCTAAATTTAACATGTGTCAAAATACTAAGAATTATATTAAACAAATTAAATATTTAGGGATAATATTGTACATTGAGTTAAAAATTTAGGAACAATATTGAACATATTTAAAGTTTAGATTTTAGATTATGCATTAAGTCAAAGTTCAGGGACCACTTGTGTCTTATCCCTACTCTTTTTCCAACTTCACCCATGTTTATAAAAATAAAATGATAGAAGATATCTCTCATTCTTGAATTTTATTTTTGTTTTCAATCGGTTTCTTGAAAATGTTTTTTTTTTTAAATTATAACTTCCATTAACAAAGATGAAGGGAGATATCGATGTTGATGATAAGAGTGCATTTAGTAACATTTCTATTTTGGGGAATAATTTTTTTCTACTTCTATTCTCTAAAATAATTTCTGATTAAAAACACACGTTTGGTTACTACAAAAAAATTTCTATTCTAGGAATTGAAAAAATAAAATAAAAAGAAGTACGTTTGGTACGACCTACAAATTTTTTTGTAACATAAAATTTCTTTTAATTTTTTAATATTTATTTTAAATTTTTCTTTTTTTCCTCTCTTTTTCTTCTCCTCCTCCTCCTCCTCCTCCTGTAGCTAATGGTGGTGACAATGGTCAGAGGTGGCCGTGACTGGCGCTAGTGGCTACGACCAGCGGGGGGTAAGTGGGTGGCGAGCGGCGACCGATGGCAACAACTGGTTAGAAGAGGAAGAAAAATGAAAGAAAAAAACGACTTATACTAAAAATTGTTCCCCAGTACAAGAAGCTACTTTTTTTTAATTTCTTATTTCTATTTTAAATTTATTCCGTGGCTACTTTTTTTTTTTCAAAGAATAAAAAAATAGTTAACTTTACTAAACGGATTTATGTCCTTTTTTTAATCCAAAGAATAAAAGAATAGAAATTTGGAGAAATAAAAACATCACCAAACGAAGCCTGAGAGGTCATGGAATATCACGCGCGCACCCACCATGATAAATAGGACTTTTATAAGGAAGGGAAAAAGTAAAACGAGTAGGCAGTGACTGAGTGATAACCATGAGCTAATTGCTCTTTTCTTTCATCCATGGTGAGGCGAGGTTCAACCGTCGTCGTCTTGAGCAACAGGGGTCATGACCCTAAGCTCCACTCAAGCATGTACAATGTGTCAAATGACAGTTGTGCATGACTGTGACGTGATCTCTCCCCAAGTATATATTTAATTTTTCTATATGTATCAATCCAATGTCACTTTTGATTTTATATTTGGCCAACGAAGCACAGTATAGTTGGGGGGACTCCACTGAAAAGAGCACTAGAGATTGGATTAACCAAGAGCCAAAAGTTCAGAAATCAATGGCGTATGAATATGACCAAGCACAAAGTGCTAAACATATATTTTACAGGACACAATTCAAGTTAACAATTCTTTGAAAAGTGGAGACAACGTGCCTCGGGTGTCGTAGATGTCAAGCTTATATAATTGTTGACCCCCACATCTCTTGTTTCAGGGTACAAATATCCCCTGAAGTGGCGGTCAATTTGTCATACGTAGCTTCTACTTAATGCTCTTTTCTTTTACCTTTGTTGAACAGATTTGAACTGCTGTCGATGCACGTCTTTCGCTCAGAGTTTCTTGGGTGTCAAAAGGCAATAAAAAATGTCAAGAAAATCAACTCCTAGGCATGTAATGCCGTCCTTGTGGCAACAAAGGATCTGGTGAGATGCATTTTGGTCTTAAGTAAGATAATTACAGTAGAAACAAGAACGGTTATACTAGAGATGAGATCTTCTGATGCTGCCTCTTCCCTCTCTATTTCTAGATCCACATTTCCTCTGCCACTTCGGCCACATGCACTCTCAAACGATTCAAGGTGTCGAATTTCCCACTGCTTGGTGGCAGAGCATGCAACTACCAACCCCTCAGATGTCAAGCACAATCTCCCACTCCAAGCGAAGCATGCGATGACAAGTATGATCATCGAGACAACCATTGAAAGATCTTTACAGCGTTGAGAAAAGGCGAGCATCAAGATGGACTGCGATGGACTCGCAACCCATATGCTCTCTCTCGCGTTCGTCTTCCTCTTCACCATCCTCATCTACATCAAACGTCCATGCAAGCACCGCCACGGCGACGTCTCACGATCCCAACCTCAGCACCTGCCGTCGCCGTCGCCAAGGCTGCCTCTCATAGGTCACCTCCACCTCCTCAGCGACATGCCCCACCACACCCTCGCGAACCTTGCTCGTCAACTCGGCCCCATCTTCCACCTCCAGCTTGGCCAAGTCCCCACCATCGTCATATCCTCGCCGGAACTGGCGAGACTCGTGCTCAAGACCCACGACCATGTCTTTGCAAACCGCCCCCAGCTCATCGCTGCTCTGTACCTCTCCTTCGGCTGCTCCGATATCACCTTCTCCTCCTACGGCCCATACTGGCGCCAGGCGAGGAAAATATGCGTGACCGAGCTGCTCAGCTCGAAAAGGGTGGGTTCCTTCCAACTCGTGCGTGAAGAGGAAATGGCTCGGTTACTCTGCGCACTGCAATCTCTCTCGGGGTTGGAGGTCGACATGAGCAAGATATTCTTTGGGCTGGCAAATGACGTGCTATGCAGAGTGGCGTTCGGGAAGCGGTTCATCACGGAGGGTTCTGAAGAGGGAGAGAAGAGCCATTTGATGAGAGTTTTGACTGAGACTCAAGATTTGCTTGCTGGGTTCAGTGTGGGGGATTTTTTTCCAAGGTGGGAATGGGTGAACTGGGTCACTGGTTTAGAGAGGAGGTTGCAGAACAACTTGGTGAGCTTGAGAGGCGTTTGTGATGAGATTATCGGAGACCATGTGAAGAAGAGAGAGAGAAGGATCATGGGTTTCGATGCTGATGATGACAGGGATGATCTACTAGATGTGTTGATGAGGGTACAACAGAAGGACTTGGAAGTGCCCATCACAGATGATAATCTCAAGGCTCTAGTCCTGGTAAACTCTCTCTCTGTTCAGACTTGACTTAATTCACCACATCATCCACTAACTTAGTCTAAACATAATTTTCCTATCCTATCCAATGATGTCGGTCACGAGTTTCGCGTACAATGCAATGTCCTTTTCCCCAATGTAATGTAAAAGAATGCCCATCTGCATCAAAGACTCGTTACTTCACATCACAGAATTACCCGAGTGGAAGTGAATGGATTAGCATTAGCGTTAGCATTTTGAAAAATACATGAAAATCGTAACATGTCAGATGGTTTAGCAGCTAGAGGGCAATATCATCATTGCTTAATTCTACTGCTGAAGTGAGACTTCCTTACAGATTGTCACATCTCAACAGGACATGTTTGTAGCTGGAACTGACACAACCGCGGCAACTCTAGAATGGACCATGACAGAGCTAGCCAGAAACCCTAGAGTAATGAAGAAGGCACAAGAAGAAGTTCGCAGAAACGCACCCTCTCGTGACAAGCTTCGGGAGAGACATCTCCACGAGCTACATTACTTAAAAGCTGTGATCAAGGAAACTATGCGACTACACCCACCAGTTCCACTGCTGGTTCCACGGGAATCCATGGAGAGATGTGTGCTCGACGGCTATGAAATACCTGCAAGAACTAGGGTGCTGATAAATGCTTATGCTCTCGGGAGAGACAGTGAGTCATGGGACCGACCCCTAGAGTTCAGACCCGAGAGGTTCGAGGGTAGTGACATTGATGTGAAGGACCAGGATTTCAGGTTTCTACCCTTTGGGGGAGGACGAAGAGGCTGCCCTGGGTTTGCCTTCGGGTTAACGACTGTCGAGACTTCATTGGCTAAACTCCTGTATCATTTTAATTGGGCATTGCCACCAGGCGTTAAAGAGCACGATGTGGACTTAAGTGAGATCTTTGGCCTGGCTACGAGGAAGAAGACACCGCTTGTTCTTGTCCCGACTGTCCGACAACATCAGGAATTCTAGCTTTTAAGGAGGATTTGCTTTAGAGAACACCATAAAACTAGTGCGCTAAGAATGTATCATCTGGCAATTTTTAGTAAATAGAGAATCATGGACACTCTTTTCTTCTGATGTAAGCCAATGCAATTAGTATTACTCTGTCTCTGCTGCCATAACTATTTCTACCATTGTGTAATATGCGAAGTTCGAAGTTCTTCCCAGACGCGTAACAGGACACGGTAGTAAATTTGCAATTGCCAACAATCAATATCTAAGAGATGCTATATTTGCACTTGGAGATGTTGCTAAAGCAAACCCAGTTAGATTGACAGAAATTTCCAAAAATATCACAAAGATAAACTGTGCAGAGAAATTTAATTTGTATGCCTTACTTCGCCAGAATCTGTGTAATCCCTTCAGCAACCTCCATATCAAACAAACAAAGCGGCCACCTTCTAGGGATTCCTTTCTTTATCTCAGCTTTTAACCCTGGAAGATCGAGGAATTAAGCACGATTCCATGATTCTAAAGCTAAAGTTTGTATCAATTAAAAGAACTGATCAATAATGTCGCATTCCAACTCACTTCTCTTTTTCTTTAGAGCTTTCCTCCGACTTGGGTTCTTCACTCGTCGTTGAATTTAGGGCTGTGAGTTTTCCGAACGATTCCTTAGCATCTCCAAAGAAGTCCTTCACTTTATCGAACACAGTCTTCAGCTGGTCTTGTGTTGGAAGCTAAAATTGCAGAGGGAAGAGTGTGGACATAAGTGCCAGTTAAGAACTAAAAAGCATCTACCCCAAAATAAAACATGAGTTATATGCGAAACAAAACTTGATGTCATCATAGCCATACAAAGATTATGTTTGTTAAAAAACCTACATATTTAAGATTCATGTCCAACTTCACGAGTAAGTTGCTTAAATCAACAGTAATGAAATATAGGCTCCTCACCTCAATGACATCTGTGGTTGAAAGTGCTGCTCGCACATTACCATTTTCCTGCAAATTCGGCAATCACAAGGTTTAATTGGAAAATATCTCCAGAAATGCATAAACAATTGATCATGGAGGTAGGAGGCGGATCAACAGCAAATCGAACTTGTCCAGAGGAGAGTGAAAAATCTGCATACATACCACAATCTTGTAGCCATATCTGAACTCAGTGGCTGTCCTCAGGACACGATGTTGCTTGAGTGCAGTCTTCTGAATCTCCTTCTCATCCTGTAGATTAGTAAATGTGTCTCAGTAACAAAACAACCAGGCATGAGATTAAAGATAAAGTTGTTCAAAGCAGAGAATGAGAAGTTGTGCTAGGACACTGTCATGCTGCAAATAGCTAGCAATTGCCAGAATGTTTGAATACTAAAAAGGCCTCAAAGTAAGAGTAACATCCTGAAATATACCATGTTTTAATGTGAGAAATAATCCAGGAGCAAAAGAACCAATCTCGAGGAAGACCAACATAGAATAAACAAATTTTGCTCTTCAAAGATAAATAAACAAGGAATAATTGAAGTAGCAGATTATTTAAATCTTAAAGGCACTACGGCTGTCATGAAAGGAAAGTCTAAAACTTGAGGTTTCAAACTGAAAAAAGGAAAAGACACTCGTCAGTCGGTTAAAGGATTCCCAGCCCAAATGTTAAGTTGTAACAAGGAAACAAAGGGCATGTACAAAAAATAGAGACGATACGGACAATATATGTCAAATAACTTGAGCACTCCCATCCAGGAGCAAAATTAAAAGGGATTTAGTTAGGCCTCTGTTTCATCACCTGAAACTTCAAATCAATCAATAATTAGCAATTTGCATTTGCCCAGGCCTCTCGCGCGCACGCGTCATGCACACGCATCCTTCTCCGAGCTTTTTCAAGTGCTTGAGAATGTGTGTTTGGTGGCATATAAATTTACATTCAAAAGTGTGCATATCCTACTATTGGACAGTGATGCAACCCACCAAGGCATTTCGATAAAAACCTTGGTCTGAATCCAAAGAGTAATTTCACCAACATAACCATGCAATCATGCCCGCAAGTTATAACCTAAAGTTTGATTATTCCACAAACCTGCCCAGACATGGTCCATTTGATTCAGAGAGCAAATGAAACAGGTCATCATCTTCTGCAAAACTCAAAATGTTTCTGTGAATGCTCCATCTCTTTTCCATGATTAATCATATTCCCTGTTGGCTTGTTAAATCACACACGGCGATACCAATGGCAATATACCACTCTCAAAGTTTTGATCTGGATAGTAACAGTAAGGAATGGTGTGCAGCAACTACTCAGCATGAAGACCCAAAATCAAAACATGCTCACCACCGTGTGACATCCTTACTAGTCGAGCTTTCTTAATTAGGAAACTAACAGTATCCAGAGCATCGATTACATGTAGATGTAGCATTGAACTTTTCCTTTTGGGCCGGTACATGTATCATTGAACTTGGAACAAGAATTTCAACAACCTTAGAAAAGAGAAACTCACTCTGTAGATAACAGCAGCAAGATTCCTGGCGAGAGTGTCCTTGTAAATGTACTTCCCCAATAAATTATCTTTCGCCGCCACCATGATTTTGGCAGTGGTGCCGCCAGTTATCAGACTGAGCGGGTACCAAAGATAAACCTGCAAAAAAGCAAGCGAAACTCACCCGTTCACGCACAACACACAAAAGCCCACGAAATCTCTTTCAAAAAAGACGCCAACTTGGACGCTGGAACGAACATTGGCCATCCGAATGAAGATGACGAATCTGGGGTTGCCGTCGTCCTCGATCTTGGGCAGAGGAGGGGCCGGGGGCCGCTGGAACTGGCGGGCCTGCATGCCCCGCTTGCCCTTGGCCTCCACCACCAGCGGCGGCCGCCCGCGGCGGGGCCCGTGGGCGGCGGCCGCGGCGCGGGAGGTGGAGAGGGAGTGCCTGGCCAGCCCGGGGGAGTCGTCGTGGGCCACTCGGGAGCCCGTCAGGGGAAGACGGACCACTGCGTTCAGGGACATGCCCACTTCCATTTTTCCGGTTCTTTCTCCGGTCTGGTGGCCCGGGAAGAGGTTACTGAAGAAAGTGGTCGAGCCGATGGAGGGCCGTCGCCGTTCTCCGGGAGCTGGAATTTCAGAGGCGGATGGCGAGACAGGTCATCAGGGATGGAGAATTCGTCCGATGAGGGTCGTGCTCTTATCCGCAGTCACACAAACAGAGGAGGGAGAAGAGAGAGAGAAGGTGAACTTGGGGCCATCCACGTGGCGGATGAAGGAGACTGAATGGCCCCACTTGCACAAGACATTTTTCTACAAAGTTTAAGTGAGGGTCTTAAACATGACATTAAACCATAATCTAAGGGATGTCAACAGTTTAAGTGTGTATTAATTTTATGATTTTCGTTTATATAAAATTTAGAAGTGAGCCGTTTCAAATTCTGTTCAGTTTCACTTGAAACCTATAACTTGGAATTTTGAGTTTATCATATATATCTAATCATACTACAAGTTTTACGATCTGCCCAAGTTACACATATATTTTCAATTGAACGATTGAAATGGATTATTACCTTTGATGGTCATCATTTGCTATAATCCAATGATCACAACTCTTATATGGGCACATGAACAATATAAAAGTATCGATCATTAATATTGCCAAAAATATAAACTTAAACTAATGGTTTCATAGTAGATACTCATTATTGAACATCATGAAATGTCGCAGGATTACATGAAAAGATAAAACAAGAAAAATACAAAACCTTGTTTTAGGTTCCAAGTTCCCAGTTCCACCTGAAGTTTACCCGTTAAAATAGAAATCTCAATTTTTGGAATCTATAACTTATTCTGCATATCCTAAAACTTAAAATAGGACTAGTTCTCATTGATATGGTCCTCAAGTTCCTAGTTTCACCATAAAACTATGCTTACCCCTAGTATATTAAGAAAATGTTTAGCAAAAATGAAAGAAATTGTGTTAATTGTAATTTTAAGAATGGACGATTGTCAGGTCGGTTCGACAACCGAACCAAAATTGTTCGAATCGAAATAAAACAGTTATTTGTTCATTATCTAAACCAAAACCCAAATCAAACTGAAAATGCACAAAAAAAAAATTGGTTTGGCTTAATTTAGTTTTGGTTTCAATTCGATTTTGACATCCCTTAGACCATACACTAACAAATTTTGCTCCCATCTTCTAATTTATCTATTAGATGCATATTTTGATGAAATGATCCTTTTCTTCTTTAAATAAACAATCGAAAAGTTTTGTCAAGAAAAAGTAAAAGTTTAATAGGAAAATATCATCATCATTAAGGTATATATCACATCTAATAATATATATATATATATAAAGCTAAAGTTAACCTCACAAGAATGAGAAAATACCGATGTGTATAAATTCAAGTAAAATTGACTCTGATGCACACCGGATGTTCTAAAATACAAAAAAAAAGTTAAAGATGTACTTATGCATAAATGGGTAGAGAAAACTTGATTTAACTGCTTATATTTGAATACCCTACAGTGAGTAACATTCCTTCATTCCATCTAATAAAACATGTATGCGAAAGTGGAGCCGATGTTGCTTAAAGAATACTGATTACTTAAAAGAAAATGCAGAAAAAAGTCATCCTTAAAAAAAATAGTTCACGGAAATTCAAGTTTTATGGCGATACTTCCTTTTATTTATTAAGTTTCTTGATCATCGTCAATGCTATAACTTTATTAATACTTTACAATTTGAATGTGTAAGAGTAAAAGTTTTCACCAAATCTGTAAACACAAAAACCCATTTGAAGTACGAGCAAGGTACATTAATTAGGAAGTGATTTTGGATGGATACTAATACGTCAGGAGTAGGTATATAAATTGCAAATTTGCAAGTTATTTTAGTAAAGAAGTCTGCGGAGGAATTTGAACATAGTTAATATAGCTGGAAAAGGCTCATCTTGAGGCCACAAGGGAGGGTACTTGATGATGACCAACCTCAAACGTCATGAAGAAAACGAATTCTTTCGGCTTCCCCCAAAAGCAAGAGGTGGGTTTTTCATTTCTGTTGTTCCTTTGACTACGGTAGTCTGCCTACGTAAGGACCAGACGTTTGAAGCGCCTGGACAGAGTTTTCTTCACATGTCTGCTACAAGCTTGATCAGATGCTTGGGAGAGAACAGAGTCCCACTTCGCCTTAAGTTCCGTTTGATTCGGCTTTCCCAAGGCGCTTCCAAAGCCCTTTTGGAGAAATATGAAAGCGTTTGACAAATGTTTTTAGAACTCCATTGGTCAAATACAAGTGAGGCGAATCCCCACCTACTTCGGCCTTTTAGCATTTTTGGAATGCATTCGATTAATGAATTTTGACCAGTTGCCTACATTGTTCTCAAAATATTTTTGAAAGTCCAATTTTTCACATTTAAGAAAAAAAAAAAAACCTATCTCAATGGTGTTTAAATTCTGTTGGTTGTATTGTATCCCAATGTAGACTTTTTTTTTCTTTTTTTTTTTTTCAGTTGAGTAAATTATCATTAAGCACAAGAATTAGAAGTAAGGGCAGACCAAATCCCTTCACAAGCCCAGCAACCAATTTGACCCAAACAAGATCAAACCCGACTGTCAAGACCCAAGAGCCAACAAGCCCGCCACACCAACGCACACCCAAAAGACGGTCCTAGCCTACCTAAACAAATCAAGCGATATCGTAACCCGGCAGCTATGCCTCAACATTAATTCTCCGGTTAGCACCTAGAGCTTTGAAGTTCAGCTGATTGGACTCTCTTTGCCTTGCAAAGAAGTGCTTTAAAAGCAATCCGAATGTAGAATTAATGGTGGAACTTTCTAACAAGACGAGGAGACATAATTTGACCGGATGCAAATTAGAAAAGTTACTTGAGAAACTACGGTTGACATGACAAACGAGAATACGAATAACTTGGAACAAAAACATAACTTTAGTTTAGTCTGCTTCTTCCGAGGATGAAAAGTTCGTAAAATATAGACCGATTTACACGGGGCCCATCATAACCCTTGCTTGTACCATTTCAACTTACATAGATAGTCTCATCTTTCATAGTTTCCAAGCAAATAATAATAAATAAATAAAACCTTTTTAAATTGTTATATCAAGACAAGAAATTTAACATTTTTCAAGTTTCGAAGCTTAGCTCAAGGCCTGCCGGCCCCATCAAATACAAACACAACAAGAAATTGATTACATCAAATCAAGAGACTTATCGTCTCGTTTGCAAAAGTAGCTTTCAATATAGAGCCGTAAATTTCGTCGTTCATGTAGAAATTCATGGTGTAATAAGCTTATTCTAGATAGGACCATGGCTTATGTTTTGCTTATGGTCCCATATTGCTCCAAATACTATAAGAATAGTACTTGAACTTATTGAACTAATCAAATATTGCTTTTCAAGTTGTGAAGTCAACCGGTTAAAGCCAAGACACTCAGGCTTTAGGAGCATTTCCAACAGGAAGCTGCAATGATGGGCTTGGAGTTCCAGCCAAGAACCAAGCACCCCTTCTCTTCCACTATAGTGTAACCTTCACATACCTTGAACTTTGCAAGCCATTGCTTGGCCTGCGTTAGCATCTTAATGGGCGCAGACTGGAACCCGGCTCGGCTCATCCTCCTGCGCCATTGGTCAATCCTCTCGTGCCTCTCTACCCTCGCGGGCCCCTCGCAGCTTACAATGTTCTTGATTTCTTCAGCGAAGAAGAACTGCTCTATTTTGGCCCTCCTGGTGTCATACTTGGGAAGTGTGGCGTCTAAGGCGTCGAAGATGGCGGAGTAATAATGCAGCGCCTCCATGAACCTCCCTAGGAAGAACGGCCCATTGTGGCTCGAGTCTTGCTCGACCAGGACCAGGAGCTTTGGCGAAAGCTTATGCAGAATTTGCAGGACAGAGTTCAGTGCTCCTCGGCTTTCTTTCACCACGCAGTGCAGCTGAAGAATGCTGTTTATGACCAGGACTTCGCCTTCTAGGATACTGAAGTCCTCTGCTTGGAGGTTTTCCAAGTTGCTTTGGACCATCAGAAACTCGAAATTCACTCCCAAGCCTTTTGCATAGTGTTTTAGCTCGTCCCCAATCGTTTGGAGGCCTTCTTTGCAATTCCCAACACCAGTAATCTTGAGGCAGTGAGATGACGAGCCTGGCCGTTTTGCCAGGCTGCTTATTAGGTTGCGCCACCGGTGGCCATGAGGCAGGCCTTGGGTCATGCCTAAGTCCACCACATGAATTGAACTCTCTCCCTCAAAGGCTTCCAAGATTGATTCATTTGCAATGAAGTGACCGAATTGGATGTATGGACAAATCTCATAGACGAGGCGAAGAGCCTCTTCTTTCTCGTTCGTCATCACCATCTCCCTTGCGCTTTGGCCAACGATTCCCACAGCCCCCGATGGTTGAACCAGTGCCAGGCGGTCAACAAGGCCTTGCACAAAGCAAGATGCAACTCGCTGAAACGACGTGCCGAACACCAGAGCTTTGGAACTGAGCTCCGAAAGCAATGTGGAGGTGTGTGGCTTGTCGCGACAAGCCACAGCCTCTGCACAAGCGATGAGTTGCTGGACAAGTTTCATCGCGTCTCCATTTCCCTCCTCCCTTGTCTCGCTTTGATCACCTCGCATGATGGCCGCTGTGGCTTCTTCCATGGCCTCGACTGCCAAGTACCTCTGGGTGTATGCCCATATATGATCCCTGAACTGAAGCTTACGCAAGCTATTAGAGCTATTAGTCCTCATACCGCTGCAGCCACGGTGCACAATTTCCTTACTCTCTATGGATTCTCCGATGGATGGTTCTACCTTCAACCTCTTGCAATTTCTTGTTTCATCCAAGAAACATCTGTGGATGCTCTGTAGGCTGGACGTGGATGAAACTGAGTAACACTCCAGCGTCGAAAGGTTCAGGTCGAGGACATGGGATTCATCATCCTGATCTTCACTATAGAGTTCGGGTTGCAAGTAGCCTAGACTCATAGTTTCGCAAAACTCTATACAAAATGTGTGCGAAGGAGCTATACAAAGATTCAATGGTGGTCCAGTTTTGTAATATATAATGCTTAATGTCATTGGCGAAGTTTCCTTGTTATTCATGATGCATAGATATAAACGCGTTCCCAACGTTGTCAAACAATTAAAATATATGTTAGCTATGTTGAAGCATGAAAAAAAACAATGGAATGTCCTGCGAGATGTCGACATAGAGCAAGGCAGCATTGACCAATCGGGGAGAACGTTTCCCCACAAGGAATTCCAAGCATTTTGGAGTATAATTTAATCTCCCTCGACTCAAAGCTCTGTGTAACTCTGGCTTACTCATGTTGTCTGAACACGGCTGTCCTTCCTGACAGACCACGATTTTCTTATATTCTGTGGCGGCTTGTATTGTACCATTTGTAATTCTCTTTTCACAAGGTGTCTACATTAAAATAAGCAAAAAGTAACGAAATTTTCCTGTGGAACTTTGTTATGAACCATAAAGTTTTTCCCTTTTTGTTGTCTTCCTTTCATCGATTTTGCTCTAGCTTGTCAAAAAGTCGTTGCTCCATTCCCAATCATTTAAAGCACTTTCTGTGGATTGTTACCACAGGCGAATAGGTTTGACTAGTTCTTCAGGTGCTAACTTGCCCATTTTTTGCTTAATTTCAGGTAAGATGCATCAACCATATCCCTTTAGGTACATGACATACGCAGAGCTGCCCAATTTCCTGTACAGGTTTCTGGTTATACCAAGAAGTTGCATCAAATCAAATGATTAGAGCTACAAGTTGTTTCCATCTCAACCACATTAGAATTTCTAACTTTAAAGCAGAAAGCAGGCACGAATTTGCATTGCACTCAGCAAATGAAAATTCAATAGTTCAAATAAAGTGGGTAACTCATCTGAAATCATGTACATATTAAGAACTGGATCACCTGATGAATTAAAGGTTCGTTCTCAGATTACTTTAAGTCTCCATTTCTTTTTTCTTTAATGTTAGGCATAAAGACTGCTTCATTTTATTGCTTTTCTTAGTCCTATATGTCGACAAGTACTTGTTCTCTCAACTTCGTTTAAATTAACTGGAGTCGAGAGTTTCAAGCACTTCTCCAACTTCCTGACATACAGAAGGAGTCTGAAACCTCACTGGACTACATCCGACTGCTAACTTGAGCTAGGAAAAACAGACAAATACAATGTTGTTGGCATAATAACAATGATCAATACTAGCAAGAAGAGGCAGAAAAATACAAGCCAGCCCTTTTTACTGCACTTTTCTGCTGATATTGTGCAAAACATCCAAGGAGATTCATGCTCCCTGGCCGGCCAGCTCTTTATAGCCAAGATACAGAACATAATGAGGGCATACAATGCACGGCATATGCCCTGAGACATAATATTGTGAATGGATCATCAGTCGGCTCCATAATGCGACACCTGCAAATTTCTAGGTGCGAGAATGGCTGATCTGTGCAAATTAGCTGTGCGTATAATAGAATCCCTGGGCCAGTTAGCTGTGCAAAGATGACAAACTCTAAAAAGGAAAAGATATTCATCAAATTTGCCTTTTCGCATAAATTTTTCTCACTAGGCCAGTTTTTGACATCCCTTCTATGTGAAGAAGTGGGATGTGTGGTCCTAAATCAGAAAGACTTGCATTGATCTAGTATCATTTTCCTTCGATGGTCTTTTAGCTTGCGCTTTATCCATGATCGTGTTTGGAACTATATATGAATGCTGTTAGGAAGCCATGGTTTTCATTCTTATGTCCTGATACTCGGAAATCTCATCAACCAGTGCTCGGCGTGGTTTACTCTTCCTTGTCGAGCCATCGTTGCGAATTTGGTTCAGGTTGGCGTGATATTTCCTCGTACTGCAGTGCCCTGGGAACAGAAGTTCATCGATTTTATGGACTGTTCTTTCTTCTTTGCAAGGGCAGGTCAAAGACAATCCAAGTAGGGCACGCCTTGATCTTGATTGACATGATCACCCCAGAACTTGATCTCATGAACCTTTTGTTAGTCTGCCATGCATTAGTTGCAGTAGCTTGTGAGTGCATTTAGCATGTACCGTATCTCCATTTTTTTTTTCACGGTAGACATACTCTGCCGGCTTCAAGCACTGCTGCCATTTCATGGTCGGTTTAAGGTTATTCTTACAACTAGTACAATTAGCCAAACCAGCTGCAATATTCCCCAGCAACTACAAAGTCCATGTTCAAGACTGACATTCAAACATCTTATGCCTTTTAACTGTTGTAGGATCATTCATCTGGACCAACAATTTGGAATTTTGTAGCCCATTCTCTGTCTTTGCGAAGTTTGATTGGTGGTAATATGATCCTCACCCCCTCATAAAAACGACTCGAGTGAGGTTCTAAGCCCTTTTAAGAGAAAGTCTAACCTAAACTTGTCTTAGTCATGACAAATAAAAGACCGTAATTCAATAACTAAGTTGGCAATTTATGGAAAATAACTAAACATAGAGAAGGAACTCAAATGAGAATTGACGAATCCAGAAGTAGTTATTAATATAATCTAACAAAAGTTAGTAAGTCACTCTAATTTAGATTGGTACTTTCATAGAAAGAGTTAGTAAACTAAAAATGTTAGTACATTATGCATATAAAAGTTGATAAGTTAGTACAAGAATATTTAAATTGCAAAATTTGAAAGAAATTGATAGTTTAAAAAAAGTGTTGGTAAGTTATCAACGAATTATTTGAAAAAAAAAAAGGTCACTGATCTTTTTTTTTTTTTTTTTACTAGCAGTTATTTGGGATTTATCAATACTAATTGAAACATCCCAACACAAAAAGAAAATCCCTGTTGTTTGGCACAGAACATTAGGATTCTGTCTTTTCTTATCACCTAACCCAATTGTTATGGCTTGAAAGAGCTCACTTAATCAGTTTTTTGCCCATTTTGTTGCGCGGGCGTCAACTCATCTTAAACTCAGCAAGGAAGGTCATATAAAAATATAGGCAAAATACAAAAAGAAAAAGCATACAGTACGTTTCACCCGATACCCCTTACACATCTCTACTTGAGGAAATCCCAAGTTCATACCTGAATTTTTATTTTTTTTTTTGTGGAAACCATTTGACAATCGTCCCTGTGCCCTTGTTACGAAAACGTCACTTACTTTTCAAAATTCTCCATCCCTAAATCCTAAGTTCTCAAGCCCCTCCAAAGTTTTGCTTCATCTTTAGGAATTTGCCATTAACGAATTTTTTACCTCCTTTGGAAATTTACAAGACAAATGTGAAGTCCATTAAGGCCGTCGAGAAGCGAGAGGAAGATTTATTCCTGAAAGAGGAGTTGCACAATCCTACAAGCTTCTTGAAACATATCATGGCAACACCAGCATTTCATCACAAGTTCTAGTCAATCTATCCCAGTTAATCTTCGAGCTTGAGTTCACATGTGAATAGATGACGCAAGGCCTTTCTGAAGATCGTATCCAGAAAGAGAAACTCTTCGAAACTAATTGCAATCAAGAGTTAAAACTCCATAGCTTCACTTCGGGGCTGTGGCACCACTTTATATAACATTGCAGGTCACATGTTATATCTTTTGGTGTTATTGCCCTTTTTGGTATTTTCTTTTCAATGGTATAATCGTCAATATATAGACTGCCTACGCATGACCTTCTTTTGATATGTTATTTGTTGATATCATAGCTAGCATGCACCCAATCGACAGAAAAGTCGGTCCAGTGCCAATCGACAAGAATTGTGCGATCTGGTGGAATCACCCACACCTGATCACATGCCTCTGTCGAGTCGACCTATCTCCGATCTCTAATCGATTTTTAATTGTGCCGTAATGACCCTTGCAGATTAGCTCGGTCGAAAGATCGCTTCTTGGTCAAATTCTCGAGTCTAATGCATTAGAATTTCTTAACGGCTTCACCTGATAGACTAGTTTTCACATGAGTGGCCGACTCAAGGAAAAGAACTATATGCGTGCCAACGAAATGCCCGTCTCAATTTATTGAAAATAGAATTGGAGAAATCGGGATGTCACACTATGTGCGATCCTCAATGGCGTGAAGCAATGTCGGCTGAGATCAATGCCCTTATTCGTAACGGGACTTGGGAACTAATACCTTTTGATCCATCTTTGAATGTTGTAGGTTGCAAATGGGTTTATCAGATAATAAGACGTGTGGACGGCAGTATTGAGAGGTACAAAACCCGTCTTGTGGCCAAAGGTTTTCACCAACGACCGGGCCTTGGTTACACCAATACATTTAGCCCGGTCATCAAACCAAATACTATTCTGGTGGTTTTATCATTGGCTTTAATGTGTGAATGGACATTGAGACAAATGGACGTCAACAATGCCTTCCTCCAAGGAACTCTTCAAGATGAGGTTTACATGTCGCAACCACTTGGTTTTAAAGACCCAGAAAAACCAACACACATTTGCAAACTTCGCAAAGCCATATATGGGTTAAAGCAGGCTCCACAGGCTTGGTATAATGAGCTAAGTTCATTCCTTCTCGCAAATTCGTTTGTCAATTCAAAGAATGATAGTTCGTTGTTCATTTACTCTCATGGTGGTGTTCAAGCCTAGTTTTTAGTGTACATGGATGATCTCATTATCACAGGAAGTGACCAAAAGTTTGTTTCGGACTTCATCACTGCTCTCTCTAGTCGGTTCTCAATTAAAGACTTGGGGCCACTGAATTTCTTTTTGGGAATTGAAGTCATTCATACAAAGACCGGCTTACTTCTTTCTCAACATAAATACATAAGAGAGCTACTTGAACGCTTCAAAATGGGAGATGCAAAATAGGTAGCGACACCATTAGCCATGGGTCAATCTCTTTCGATTCATGACAAACAATCACTAGCCATGCTACAGAATTTCGAAGCCTCATTGGCGCACTTCAATACCTCAACATCACTCGCTCAGATCTTTGTTTTGCAGTAAACAAGCTATCCCAATTCATGCATAAGCTGACCACAACCCATTGGATAGCTGCAAAATGGCTTTTACGCTATCTTAAGGGAACATTATTCCATGGGTTGCACTTGAGACGCGACACAACCTGTGGTTCATGCCTACACCGATGCAAATTGGGCAGGAAACATTGATGATCGCACATCTACTTCGGGTTTTGTGATTTATATAAGGGTCAATCCTATCTCTTGGAGTTCTCGAAAGCACAATCAGTTGCACGATCGTCTATTGAAGCAGAATATCGAGCCATTGCCACGGCCTTGGCGGAACTCATTTGGGTAAAATCTTTGCTTCAAGAACTTGGCATTCACATGGACATGGCACCGAGCTTGTATTGCGACAACATAGGTGCTACTTATGGTTGTGCAAATCCCGTCTTCCATTCCCGAATGAAACACATTGAGATAAATTACCATTTCGTTCGGGAACTTGTTAAAGCCGGCAAGATGCGAGTCTCTCATATTTCCACCCGTGATCAACTTGCCGACATTCTCACAAAACCATTATCAAGGTTGCGGACAATACAATTGTGAGACAAGATGGGCGTTTCTGATGGAACGTCCATCTTGCGGGGGTGTGTTAAGATATGAAATCTTTTTTTATATTATTTTTTGAATATGAAATTTTTTTGAATTTCATATTAGCATACCAACTGTAGATGAGTTAGCATTTCATGATTCTTACTCTGTCAAAGATTGTATTTTTCCTTCTCTTTATAAGCGTGTACAATTTGTAAATTAAGTGATATAAAAATCATTCACAAATTGTGAGCTTTTTCAGTATACATATCGTGCGCGTCTATAGTAACAACTCAAGCCTCAACGAATGATGAATAAGTACGAGATTAATGTACAGTGATATATCAAGAGTACCTCTTTTCTACGTTAGGATCGCGTCGTTACATGTGCAAAATCATCTTTTTTCCCAAATTCAACCGAACAGAGGATTGAGTCGTTGATCCGTCGCCATTTATAATATAAACTGTTTTGCATGTGTATAAGGCTAGACTTGGCACAAGGTGCGTTTGGTTGGACTTTTGGGGAAAGCCATTGGGAAAATGCAAAGGACTTTAGGTTGAAGGGACTTTTCAGAATCCAAATTGTGTTTGGTAAATTACAATTTAAAAGTCCATCGTGAAGTATCTTTGAGCAAAATGGTGTTTGGGGGAATTATACTTACAAAGGACTTTTGTGATAAAAAAAATTATAAAAAAAAAATAAAAAAAATTAACCGGCAAGGGCAAAGGTCGGGAGACCCCCGGCGAGGGTTGCCCGTCGGGCGAAACGGCAAGGGCTGAGGGTCGGGCGCTCCCGACGAGGGAAGCGAAACCCCGGCGAGGGCTGCCGAATGTCGGGCGACCCCGCCGCGACCCGTCTGGGCGGCGAGGTCCCGTGACCTCGACGGGAGGCTGCCGGATGTCCGGCGACCCCGCCGCGACCCATATTTGGGGCGGCGAGGTCCCGTGACCTCGCGGGAGGCTGCCGGGTCACGCGACACATGACCTCCGGCGCCGCGACCTAGATTTGGGGCGGTGAGGTCACGGGAGGACCTCGTCGCCTCCGGATCTGGGTCGTGGCGGGGTCACACGACCTCGCCGTCCCGGATCTGGGTCGGCAAGGTCGTGGAGGTCGCGCAACCTTGCCGACCCAGATTTGGGGGCGGCGAGGTCGCGCGACCTCGTCGCGACCCACGGCGATCGCCGCGCCCCGGACACGCACCACTCCCCCGACGGTTGCACCCCTCCCGGCGACGGTCTCCTAGGCCACCGCGACCATGCCGAGCCATCGGCGGAGCTTCGAGCAACAAGTCCTTCAATAAAGAAGAAGATGAACAGTACAATAGGATGATTTTGGAAAAAAATAAAATGATGAACAGTGTAACTTGTATGCTGAGAAAGCTGAAAGCCCAAGGCACCCTTGCACCTGCCTTGGGCTTTCAGCCTTCAGAAGGCCAACTTTGGCCTAATGAGAATTGCAAAGTGGTTCCCAAACACCCCAACTTTGACCTAAGTATCTTTAGAAGCCCAAAGCCCCTTTGCAAAGTCAATTCCAAACGCACCCACAATCCCGTGCCGAATCTTCTAATCATCTCTTGTGAGGTTATCGAATTAATTACTAGGATCAATCTTCATTCAACCAGAGAAGACAAGCCTACGTGTAGATCCTAGACCAGCTTGATAAATCCTGCGGAGACCAGAGCTTTCTTGTCAAAGTATTGATGGAATCGGTTGAACATTCCAATCCGTCAATTGCTTGCTGTGCATGCGCGTCTGTCACCAGTACTGATTCAAAAGCAACAATTATGCATGTGGCGACCGATTGAGGTTATTCAGAGACATGGGTGCGAATTGCTTGTTAGATTGTGGTTATCACGACCTGCTAAATTTGCCTAGTACATGGTCGAACTCGAACTCGACCTCGACCTCGATCGTATTCCTTGTATGGCCTTAGATAGTCTTCATTCCCAAACCCGACTCAGATAAGGAAATGAATACTTGAAACACTTTTGAAACCGTCCGGTTTAACAAATAAAATGCATGTGATCATCAAATTATCTGACTTAACCAAAATGGTACTCTAATCTGTAACACGATGTCTTTTAATGAAAAAATGGTTTTTCCAATCAAAAAGGTCGAATCGGGACTCGATCTACGGCTGCTCCCAAACCCTTTCGAATCCTCTACAATTATTTAAACTGAACGCAGAGCCATCCTGCTTCTCGAAATTCGAAACTTGATCCAGCCGGGAATCTGAATTTTACCAAAGGGTTTCTATCCGAACATGGAAGTGACAATGATCCATTCGCCAACATGAAGTTCGTAACCTGATTTTTCATTTTTGTTTTGTACGTTTTGCGTCAATAATTGTCAAATTAAATTCCCAACATTCATCCATTGATTTCCACGCCTCCGCTCCGACTCAGGACGAATTAGAAACGCCGCAAAAGTAGATATGAGATGGATGATGACTAATGGGATGTGATGACCGGGTCAGTTGCGTTTGCAAACGAATGAAAGATTTGCCAACTAGGGTTTTTTTGTTGCTTTGTTGTTTATTTATTGAGAAAAAACGTCTAGTCGAGAGAAAACAAATTAAAAAGGGAGTAATCCCACTACGACCCGCAAAGCGTGTTATTTACATGTAATAATTTCTTTAATCAACAAAACTGATTAGCACGCACTTCATGTAAAATGGTTTTTTTTTTGTCGGTATGTAAAATGGTTGACTAGCATGAATATTATGGGATTAGTGACATTTACGAATTAAATTAAAATTATTTGTGGAAGTACGGTTTGATTTGAAGTATGCGAAAGATCACTTTCTTAGGTTTTTCCTTGCAAACTGAAAAAGTTGTCAAGGTTTAGTCACTAACACCGCCAAAAAGTAGAAGGTAAGAGCTTAAGCTAGGATTGTTTCCCAAAGATTTATTAACAAAATAAATTTAGGCTTCAATCTACGTAACTCTCTTTAACTCATACTTTCCAAAGCATAATCAGCTGCTATGAAGTCAAAAATAATGAATATATAAGCTAGCAAAAGAAAATTGTCTAAAAAATTTTGAACCTATTGTACGGTGACCAAATCGGTCATAATTTTTTTTGTCCTAATTCTTAAACTTTTCAATTGTGTCGATTTAGTCATGAACTTTTTGACAATTTATCAATTTAGTCATAATCTTTTGATGGTTTGTCAATTTAATCATTTTGACTAATTATCCAAATAACAGGTTTACGATTAAATTGGCAAAACTTCAAAAGGTTTAGGACTAAATTATTATAATCGAAAGGTCTAGGACTAAAACAGCAAATCATCAAAAGGTTTAAGACCAAATTGGTATAATTGAAAGATTTAAGATTGAGTTAGCCAGTGTACAATTAATTTGGGTTATTTTGGATAATTATCCCTAACAAATAGGCACATAAGATATCTATCCAGGGAGCACGAACACTCTAAATCCTATCTGGGGAGCACGTAAGTATTGTTTGAATAACCATCAATGCTTGTATGGAGTATCTAATTACCTCCTTTTTTTGAAGTTACGTACCTATACCCACATAGGGTAAAAAAAAGAAAAAAATTAAAAGTTTGAGAACTTAAATGTGATAAAAATACGAGTCAGAAACATATTACAAAGCTAAAATAGCTCACAAGACTATTCTATTTATACTTGACACCGGTTTTGTATATGGAGCAAAAAGAACTGGATTAAAAAAAAAAAAAAATCCCTAACTCCTTCAATTCGGGGTTCCTTAATTTTTACTCTCTTTTCACCGTAAGACAACAGAGCCCTTGGTTAAAGAAGACTGCAAAAAGAAGCCATTTCTCTACTAAAGAAACGGCACCGTTCGTTTTGCTGTTGTGTCCATTGTACATATCCGCTCCTCTCCATCGCACGACATGGACATGCCACGTGTCGCTCTACCCTTTCGTTAGGGCCCAAGTACTCGTCCTCGTTAGGGTACAAGTTAGTTTGCCATCGCTCGCGCGGGCGGTTCGCATTTAACGAGAGGCTCCCGTTCCAATCTTTTCGGTTGATTTTTGTCCTTTATGGTGGTGAGTTTGAATGAGTCCGAACGTGGCCATGCATTCCTAAAATCGTTACCATCAAGTTCATCACATCGCCCCCCGGAACATATTTGGCAGGCCAATTTTCGAAAAAATTTTAAAACCTATTATGTTCTTATTAATTTAGTCCTAAGTATTATAATTATGTCAACTCAATCAAGTATTTTTTTTTTTCACGTTTTACTAATTTCAGCCGAAAATTGGTGATGTGGACGTCAACAGTCACATTTAGCACACTAATGCTAATGTGAACAATTTTTACTATAATTTTTTTCTTTTTTTCCCTTCTCTTTTGCTTCTTTAATTTTTTTTCTTCTCAAGAAAAAAAGTAAAGAAAGAAAATATATATAATTCAATTGACATAGTTATAAGATTTATGATTGAATTGCTGAAGATTTATAATTGAATTGATCAAATTGCAATTAGTTTAGATAACCACTAGAGGTTGCACCACCGTTTCCCAATGAAAGGGGGAGGTGGGTTGTTTAATTCCCTAGCTTCTCAGGGAAGTTATGGGTGGGGACATTTAATTTCAAGAGTGGAATTTGACTTCCACGCTATACAGAGAGATAGAACAAAAATCTAATGGTGAGTTGACAGTTAAAGTATGATCGACCCAAAGAAAAAAAAATTAGGTGTAGTCTTTTTGGACGATTTTCCTTATATTTGGGATAAAATCCTTAGAGAAATGATTAAGTGACAATATTTATCTAATGTGAGACTAACATGCCTATTTTAGATTATAAAAAATCAAATAACAAATAATTATATATATTTGGCAGGCTAATTTTCTGAAAAGTTTTAAAACTTATTGTATTCTTTTTAATTTAGTCCTAAATATTATAATTGTATTAATTCAGTCTTAAACTTTTTAGTGTTTTCCTAATTTCAATC
This sequence comes from Eucalyptus microcorys, assembly GCA_014182515.1. NCBI lineage: Eukaryota > Viridiplantae > Streptophyta > Magnoliopsida > Myrtales > Myrtaceae > Eucalyptus > Eucalyptus microcorys. Next base: position 48,104,764 of record CM024569.1, on the reverse strand, counting down.
GAAAATCGGTGATATGAACGCCGGTCGTCTTATGTGGCACATCGGCACTAACATGAATAATTTTTAATATAATTTTTTTCTTTTTTTTCCTTCTCTCTTCCTTCTTTAATTTTTTTTTTATTCTTAAGAAAAAAAAGTAAAGAAAAAAAAGATATATGATTCAATTGACATAGTTATAAGATTTATGATTGAATTGCTAAAGATTTATGATTGAATTGATCAAATTGCAATTAATTTAGATAACCATTGGACACCGTTCCCTAATGGCAGGGGGAGGTGGGGTGTTCAATTCCCTAGCTTCTTAGGGAAGTTAGGGGTGGGGATATTTAGTTTCAAGGGTAGAGTTTGACTCCTACGCTCTACAAAGGGGTTGAACAAAAATTTGATAGTGAGTTGAAAGTTAGAATATGATCGACGCAACATATATATATAGGTTTAGGCTTTTCGAACGATTTTACTTATATTTGGGATAAAATCTTTAGAGAAATGATTAAGTGACAATATTTAATTTACTTTGAGAATAACACGAACCGTTTTTTATCATAAAAAATCAAATAACAATTTGTTATAAATTATTGTATCCTTAAAAAAAAAAAAATAGCTGTAGGCTTTTTGGACGATTTTCCTTATTTTAGAGTCTTTAATCTACTGAAAATAACAGTCTCTTTTCAATTATAAAAGTTAATTAATAAATAATTATAAATTATTGTGGGGTTCATTCCTTTAAAATTTATGGTGCACAACATATTGTCATTATTAGTAGGAAAGCCCAAATTATTATTTGGCAAAATAAGGTGGATGAGTGAAGTAACTTTCCAACAAAAAAAAAACAAACAAACAAACAAACAAACTACAGGGACTTTAGTGTCCTATATATAATTCCCATTGCACTCGATCATCACCATCTCCAGCGCAAACACTCTAGACAGTTCCCATAACACTGATCAAACCATGAATGTGATAGTAGAACACACGGAGACCATCAAGCCGTCTTCTCCGACGCCTCCCAACCTCCGCCGCCACGGCCTCTCCTTCCTCGACCAACTCGCGCCCCCCATCTTCATGCCCCTCCTCCTCTTTTTCCCCAAAGACGACCTCCTCACCAACGAGGAAAAACTCTCCAAGCTCAGGCGGTCTCTCGCCGAAACCCTAACTCAATTCTACCCGCTCGCTGGGCGCTCAAGAGACAACCTCTACGTCGAATGCAACGACGATGGCGTCCACTTCGTGGTGGCTCGGGCCACATGCCAGCTCTCGGAGGTCCTCGAAAGTCCTAACCCCGAGAAGCTTGACCGGCTCTTGCCCTTCAAGCTCTACGACTTGGGGGATCTCACCACCGCCGTGCAAGTTAGCTTCTTTGAGTGCGGAGGGCTGTGCCTCGCGCTATGCGTCTCCCACAAGCTCGCTGACGCGTTGTCATTCTTCTCTTTTCTCAATAGTTGGGGCGCGATTGCTCGCGGCGATGGTGACCATATAATATCTCCCATTTTCGAGTCATCCTCTCTTTTCCCGCCGGTAAATCTAGTGGGATATGCACCGAGTACGGGGCTTTTGAAGGAAGGCCTTGTAACGAAGCGGTTCGTCTTCGACGCCAGATCGATAACCACCCTTCGAGATAAGCATGGCACTGCTGAGATAGCGGAGGCCGAAGGCCAGAGAAGGCGGCCAACTAGAGTCGAGGCCTTGTCGGCCTTCTTGTGGAAGCGATACATGGAGAGCACGCAAAAGAAAGGGGACCGCATCAGCGAGAATGACAAGATATACACGGTGCTATATGCAGTGAACTTGCGTCCGAGGATGGATCCGCCATTGTCAGACCGCCATTTTGGGAACATTAGCAGGATTGCCCTAGCGATGCCAACCATTGATGCTGATGAACATATGATCGTGAACCAGGTATAGCTAGAGAGAATCATTCTAGACAGAGCCGAACTGGAGGACATAAGCTTAAGATTAGCGTCAATCCATTTTTTCAGAAGGATTAGTAAGTGAGCGCATAACTAATTCCTTTGAAAACTTAAGCAATCGGAAACATTCCATGCATAATATTTTAACCTTGATCCTTCGTGGGATTAAGATGATTCTGGATTATAAGTGAAGAATAATGCATTAGTGCTAGCTACAAAGATTGCTTAACAATACAAATTCCTTTTGCTCATCATGGACAACGTAGCATATGGAATGCTTTTGAGTCTTCCTAATTTATGTTTGTTTTTTGTCTTCTCTTTTCTTTTTCTTTTCTTTTTGATAACAAGGCGAGAGAAAAAATAAAGGAAGTGAACACGACCTACGTGAAGAAGCTAAAAGAAGGAGAAGGGCACTTGAACTTCTTGAAGGAACGCTCGGCCCAGATCACGAAAGGCGAGATTGTGCCCTTCAGCTTCACAAGCCTGTGTCGGTTCCCTACCTACGAGGCCGACTTTGGGTGGGGCAAGCCTGCATGGATCGGGTCCTCTGCGTTTCCTTACCGGAACCTCATCGTCTTCTTGGACACCAGAGACGGAGGAGGCATAGAAGCATATGCTAATCTCAAGCCGGAGGACATGGCCTTGTTTGAGAAGGACAAGGAGCTTCTTTCATTCGCATCATCATCAGCATCTCCGAAGGTGGAATATGCGTAGCTGGCGATGTTCACACCATGCGTGTTGATCAGTGTGCTGATGCAACTATTTATGTCCTTACTGCTATGTTTACCTCTGGTTCCTTTATGTGCTGTATACATATCGTGCACTTCTATGGTAGGGGCTCAAGCCTCAACGAGTGATGAATAAGCACAAGATTAAGAACAGTGATATAATCAAGAGTGCCTCTTTTCTATATGTGGCTCAAGTCATTACATGTGCAAAATCATCGTTTTACCCAAATCCGAACGAATAGAGATCGAGTTGTTGATTTGTCGCCAATTACGATATAAACTACATAGCATTTCTGCATCAACTGTTTTGCATTTGCAAAAAGATAGACTGGCACAATGCCGCGCCGAATCTTCTGATCATCTCTTGCGAGGTTATTGAATTAATTAGCAGGATCAATCTTCATTCAACCAGAGAAGACGAGTGTACGTACAGATTCTAGACCAGCTTGACAAATGCCGGTGGGGACCAAAACTTTCTTGTCAAAATAATTGAAGTATTGATGGAGTTAGTTGCACATTCAAATCCGTCAATTGCTTGCTGCTGTGCATGCGCGTCTGTTTGCGGTACCGATTCAAAAGCAGCAAATATGCATGTGGCAACCGATTGAGATTATTCAGAGATACGGGTGCAAATTGCATCGAACTCGAACTCGACCATGTTCCTTATATGGCCTAAAATAGTCTCGACTCCTGAACCCAACTCTGATAAGGAAACGAATACTTGAAACCCCTTCAAAATCGCCTTGTTTATAAAGTACATGTGATAATCAAATATATAATATAGCCAAAAGGGTACTCCAGTCTATAGCACAATGTCTTTCAATCAAATGACAGTCTTCCGATCGGAAAGGTCGAATCGGGACTCAATCTCCGACTGCTCGCAAACCCTTTCGAATCCTCTACAATCTCTTAAACTGGACGCAGAGTCATCCTCTCCTTGAAACTCCAAACTTGATCGAGCCGGAAATCTGAATTTTACCAAAGGGTTTCAATTCGAAAATGGAAGTAACAATGATCCAAAAGACCAACATGAAGTTCGTAACCTGATTTTTCATTTTTGTTTTGTACGTTTTGCATGGATGATCGTCAAATCAAATTCCCTATACTGATCCATTGATTTCCACGCGTCCGCGCCGGCTCACGACGAATTAGAAACGCTGCCAAAGTAGGATGGAATGTGATGATTTGATTAGGTGCGTTTGCAAACGAACGAAAGATTCAACAACTAGGGATTTTTCGTTGCTTTGCTGTTTATTTATTGATAAAAATGTCTAGTCGAGAGAAAAAAAAAACAAAAAACAAAAAGGGAGTAATCCCATTGCGACCCCCTAAGTGCGTCGTTCACATGTAAATAATTTCTTTAATCAAAAAGCAATTGGCACGCACTTCATGTAAAATGTTTCACTAGCCCCAATATTACGGGATGTGTGACTTTTGCGAATTAAATTGAAATTATTTGAGGAAGTACATTTTGATTTGAAGTATGCGAAAGATCCCTTTCTTAGGATTTTCCTTCCAAACTCAAAAAGTTGTCAAGGTTCAGTCGCTAACAAGGCTAGGGTTGTTTCTCAAAGATTTATTAATAAAATGAATTTTGGCTTCAATCTACCTACTAGCAGCTATGAAGCGAAAAATAACGATATATAAAGCTAGTAGGCACATAAGATTTAGGAAGCACGGACGCGCAAAAATTATCATTTGCGTAGCAGCCAAATATTGTTTGAATCCATCTATGCTTGCACGGAGTATTTAATTACCTCCTTTACTTGAAGATAAGTACGCATACCCACATAGGGAGAAAAATTAAAAGTTTGAGACCTTAAATTTGATTAAAATACGAGTCAAAAACCTTACACAAAGCTAAAATTCATACGAGACTATTCTATTTATACTTGACAGGGTGGGATATCAAACACGCATTTCGTGCATCATTCCATATGGTTACTAGTCAATCCTATGAGAATGGCAAAAATTGGTTGCTTATGTTTGTTAATTTGAGCTTTTGTGCTGATGAATTGACGATTTGAAATGTCATCGTCTTGAGTGGGTCCAAGAGTCATCCCTAGTCGGGATGGAGATGGAGAGTAGCGATCGATGAACATGTGACGAATAGTTATGACCCGTGATGTTATCACATATCGTGCCTGCTCTCCAACCAATCCCTCCGGCAAGCACTTATTGTCCTTCTTCCTACTTCTAAGTATTTCTTTTTTTCTTTTTTCTTCCTTTTCTTTGGTCAACTTTCTAGCTGCAATAGCAATTCGTACGCAAGACTGAGCTCTATTTGAATGGGAAGATGTATCTATATATCACTTTAATTGGACATTACAAAACAAGCTTTGATATCAAAGTTGTGAATTTAACGTTTGGTACCTAACCAACAAAAGAAAACAAAAGCAAAAATCAACGAAAATTTATAACAAAAGACTAGGCACCACACTAAACAAATTAAAGGTTCAAGAACTACATTTTACATTGAGTTAAAGATTAAGAACCACATTGAACAAATTAAAAATTCAGGAACCACATTACATATCAAGCCAAAGTTCAGAGACCATTTGTATTATCATCCCTTTATTTATTTTAATAGGCACTTATCTATGCTTAATAAAATGGCACAATTGCAAGGACGTTCTTTCAATAAAAACTAATATATATGACACTACATGCACGTTCCAGTTGCAAAGCAATATGCGACTAAATATTTTCATGGGCAAATCCCGCTAGATAATCATCCCGAATTGAGCAAGTCGCAATTCAAACAATCAATTAATTTGCATTTCACAATCCATTGATAAAGTTATCTCGTAGCAAGGAACTTCAATCGGAACCCGTCAATGACTTTCTTTCGACTGCGTGATTGAGGTCAAGCACATTACCTTTTGCAATGAATGCGATGTTTGCCAATCAATTATTATTGCACAAACAAGTGATGCGGGTCGTGCCTACGTGAAAAGCTTGTCACCATGCAGATCAAGGTAGGGCTTGGTCGAGAATTAATGTGCCCATCTTGTTATCAATTCCATGCAGGAATAGTTAGTTAAAGACTTTATTGTTTGATGTATGAACGAATTATATGCATTTACCATATATATCGACCAGATTTTTTTTTTTTTAATCGTACTTCTCTCGGGCCATGTCTAGACTTGGATGTGCTTGGAAGAGAATATACACACTATTTTTAATAGATGTGAAACCAAAGTCGTGGACAAGCAAGCCCATGGAGATTTGCCCTTGATTTGGATGTGTTATAAAATTAATCTGTATGGTGACTACATAAATTATAAACAACTAAGGAACAACATCTATTGCTAAGTTTGCTAACTACATGATCAAAGTAAAAAAATGACGATATCATGTAATCACTGACGGCGACAGTGACGATAGTCTAGTAGTATGAACTGATACTGAAATATCACTATTTCGAATCTGACTTGTACTTGTAATGTTCCTGTCTTGCAATTATGGATGGGCTCCAGCCGTCTAGTATTTCGGTGGTGCGATAGTCGCGGGGCACATTAATCTCTGAGTGATGTACAAAGATGGCCTCTCCCCAGGTTTGGTTTCGAATCCTCTGTCGATGGTGTGGGGTCCTCGTGTTAATGCTCAGAACAGTAGAAACGCAGGGTAGCCCATCCCCATAGCGATGTGGAAAATCTTGATGAACAAATATATTTAAAAAGGCAGGGTTCGCCAAAAAATTCTTTTGAGATTACTCGATTTAAATTGACTTGTGCTTCTAATCTGTGACCCGACAATATTTCCTGAGAAAGTGAAATAGATATGAATATTACAAGAGGACCTAACAATGAACCTGGGCTACCGTCCTGGGCCGAAGCCTTGTGTTTCGAGATTGAGCCCACGCTCTTAATCTTGCCACGTATAAGATTATGGAGGCTATATTGATCCTTCACAAGTAACATAGAACAATCAAGGAAAATGACTACATATTATATAAATCTTATAAGAGAGCACTAGCTAAATGAATGATTTCGCATACTCCCAAGTGGTGGTGCTCATTGTAATTCGTTCAGATTTAGGAAAACAAGGAACAACAAGGGCTTTTTTAATAATCATCACATGTCATGTTATCAGCCAACGGATTCACACAGACATTTCTAAATAAGCATGGCGGCCTCCTTGCTCACCCATGCATTCATTACCATTATCAGCAGATGTGTACGCTAAGTATATACAGCAAGATTCCATGTCGCTCCAATTCTCGAGTTTCGTAATTCCATCAATTACTCATCTATCCAAAAAATGAATTAGTTCAGCTAGTCCTTTTATACCTGAGTTAAGGATATTGTATAAAAAGCATCTATGTAACCACGATTATATGACGAATCATATATCACATTTCTTATCATACTTCCATGTTGACCTCATCACGTGAACATGAAAAAAAGGAACAAAAGCATATAAGAAAAGGAAACAATAACATCCTATGCATAGGCTATATTATCTTCCCTTCCAAAAAACAAGTCAATCCCACCATCTAACGCAGGTCGAACACATGCAACCTTCACCTAAACATGCCTCTAAACGATGGAGTTTGATTAAAGCATTAGTTAATCTTAGCACATTACACAGCTCCATATGTGAGGCCACATCTGGTCCAATATATACTAAACTTCATCGAGAAACGCACCAGTCTTAAAGTCAACATGTATTCTATTAGTTGAGCCTGAGACAATTGTTGAGAAAAAAATTGGGGAAAATTGGCCTGTAGCCAAAAGGTTTGTGTTCCAATTTGGCCATATCCCATACGGTTTATCTTTGTATAGTTTGGCCACTAGCATGAGTTCTTTCTTTCTTGATCACATAACTTACTAGCAGACACCGGAGTTCAATATACATAACGCAAGTATTGACTAATTTCGGGATTACGTTGGATTATAGGCTACGCCAATGAGAAGGGATCTCCATCGAGAGACAAGTCGGCCCGTCTCCTCTTTAAATTATGTGAAGGTTGGCCTGCCTTCGGAGGGTGGGGTCCCTGCAAAAGTTGGCATGCCTGCTCTTTACATTAATTTTTACGAAAAGTCGAAGGTTAAGGGAACAAAAGAAAAGCCTTCCACTCCAAATGAGTAAAGACCAAAATGCGCGAAGCCCGATTTTTGGTTTACGTTCTTCGCAATCCTGGAGTGTCAAATGACATGAAATCAGAAAGGATTATTTTGGCCTGCAACCTTGGGCAATAATCAAAGGTCAAATTGTGACAACAAAAAACTATGCTAAATGATTAGGAAGAGTTGTTACATATCTTAACTTTCCAATCCCAGTCCATTAAAATTTTAATTATAATTATGCTAATCAGTATCCTCAAGTGGTCAACTTGGTTAGAAAGGCATGCAAAAATGATGAGGATAGGAATGGGCCGGTTTTGGACCATGAGGAATCTGATTCTTTCACACGACCATGCCTTTCCCTCCAAATGATAGTTGCCGGTTTAGTTAAATTATAGAAAAACCATAGTTTAATAGTAAGTGATTTGTTCTTAAATTGGGCGCCTTTGGCAGTTTTCCATTTTTTTATTTTATCTTAGTAGAACAGTCTGACAACTCCAAAAATGTGTTAGTTCTTTGTCCAAGTGTAATGGATCGACGTTTTTTTTTTTTTTTTTTTGGACTCCGTGCTCTGTTCTATGAGTTATTTTTCCATTCTGTGTTGTAGTGGGTTTCCGCCTATAAGGCCACTTACACTTTCATCTTCACTTTACTTATATAAAATTTTCTCAACCCTTCAAGGTTTGTGCAGTTGGTTGGGGTGATGGGGATTTCCAAAACGGGAACTGGACGTCACTCATTCGGATTCCACCAGCTACATGGGAACTACTCTAGATTAGGGTCTAGATTAGGGTCATGGGATTTTTAGCTCTTGAACTAGACGTCACCCATTCAAATATCACCAAATACGTAGAAATTGCTCTGAATCAAGATCACAAGCACAAACCAAAGACTTAAACTTAATGGGGCTTACAAGATTTTCCATGGGATACAGATAGCCGAGTCTTCACACTCGTGCCCCGAGTAATTAAAAAAGAAAAATTTAGATAATGTTAAACATTGAGGCGTGGCAAAGAAATACAGGCAAAGGCCACGGACAATGACTCGATGTCTTTTGTTAATCAACATATATGTCGATTCTGCTCGTGCGCCACTTAAAGTCAAACAATTCAGATAATTACTCTATCTGCCAAAAGCCAAATATGAAAAGAATATCGAAGACCTACTCGTAGAATAGAAGTGGCTGAACCAAGATTGGTCCACCCAAAAATAAAAAGGCCGCGTGAAAAGGACCAGTGACCGCCAAGTCTTTTTGGTTTATATTTGTTTTAAGTTGAGCAAAGTTAGCTTATTTTAAAAGAAGTAAAGTTACTTGATAGAGCCCTCCACTTGCTATTTCAATTTGCATACATTAATAGTATTATGCAGAAATTTATTGGACATTTTTCTTTCATGTAATTTTAAATTTCTGAAATTCATTGGAGAAGCCTTTTTAGTAGGACGGTGCTCCAGATATCACAGAAAGACCATTTCTCATTCAGCAAGAAGAGATTCGCGAGCAGCAAGAAGGGAGTCCCCCACCAGACGTTGATGGATTTTGTGCTGTATTCCTGTTGCCTTGAAAGTCTCCATCAAGAGAGATTCCGCATTAACTTTGGCATGGCGAGTCGGCGACATGCCCTAGCTATTGAGAGAGACTTGAGTTGAGACTTCAAGACTTGGGCGATTACCAACTTTTCTCTTTATTTTCCCTCCTTTTGCTCCACCATCTCAATTATAGATAAAGCATGTATATTTGTCGCATTTGGCCATTTCTATTACACCAAGATTGCGGATTCTGCTAGTGGTCGTCTCACATTGATTTAAGGGGAAATCCAGTCTGAGCAAGAAACTTTATCGTTTTGGCAAAAGTAATGAAGTGCGCTAGTTCGCAAATTAAAGTGCAAATCATGGGGGTATTCCCGAAACTCACAAAGGAAAAAAGGAAGTGAGTCAGACAAAAAAAGAAGAAACTTGGACAAAAAGAGAAGTAACTTGGACAAAACGAAACAAAGTGACTTAGACAAATCTTTTTTGTTGATAACCTCAGACCAATCAATCAAATATTGATTAATACGTAATCGATCGAAAACTACTTGAAAACGGCTCTTCTGCTTAGAAACGAAATATTCCTGAAAATTCTTGCTCCCGTTCGTTCTCTTAATTGAATTGCAACTAAACTCAGCCCAATCTTTTACTAAAAGGGATTTCTATTTATTCTATCTATCTCATATCTAGATTCAAGGATTTCTGATAGGATATTGTTACTCCTAATTTTCCAAGAGCAGACTCATAGACCTTAACCACTTCCTTATCAGCGATGACAACGTCATCACCGAGTACACCGTACTTAGTAAAGCGAACACCTGGATACACCTACACCTGGTCTGCACAATACCAAATCAAAAGATGATGAGATAGTGCAAACAGAGGCCAAGACGCATGAGATCCTAACGGTTGTCCAGCCACAAACGCTATTTGAGAAAACTTTTGTAACTTTGAATTGAGATATTAATAAATACACTTACACTAGGTTGCACAAAAAATGTTTTTTGCATCAATTTAAAGCCCGGAAGGCAAAGAGGGAAGATTTTGTGAAACTCTGCTTGGCAAACAAGTCGATTATTCAGGTCGTTCTGTCATTGTCGTAGGACCCCTCACTTCCATTACATCGATGTGGATTGCCTCGGGAAATAACAATAGAGCTTTTTCAAACATTTGTAATTTGTGGACTAATTAGACAACATCTTGCTTTGAACATAGGAGTTGCTAAGAGTAAAATTCAGGAAAAGGAGCCCATTGTATGGGAAATACTGCAAGAAGTTATGCAGGGGCATCCCGTATTGCTGAATAGAGCGCCTACTCTGCATAGATTAGGCTTATCTATCTCTTGACTCGAAATGGGAGCAGGTTTGAAAAATGATCTTAGAGTGTCTAGGGTTGGGCCAGGAGAGTCTGTCTCTTAACGCCTTCTTTTTTCTTCTCATTAGAGTTATTAGCACACAACAAAATTTTGATATGAATATGAGAGTTTCTAACACAATTCACACATGCACAATGCGTACCTTCATCCCTAATCTCTTTCAATCTCTTTCTCCGAAGAGAATGAAATTCATTTTTTTTGAGATATTCATCACGGACTGAAATAAATTGGTCACACACTAAAAAAGAAGAGATTGGGGCCCATCAACCATTTGTGATACCTTCACTTAGGGAGATCATTAGAGAAAGCTCAAATCCAAGCCCATCAAGACAATTAGACTTACCTTCTATCAAAAACTTAAGACAATGAAGCCATTTTTTAACACACCAATTATTCGATATGGGACTTTTTAACACAATATACATGTTCATTTCAATAGTTTTCCCCTCAACAAGCTCCACTTTGTACAACAATTTCAATATAGGGAACTTCTTTTTTTGGTAAGTCGCTAGGTATGAAGTCATATTCAATATTAGAAAAGCTAAAAACTTTAGAAAGAATAAATTAACCAAAAAAGACCTAGATTTGTTGGGCGACCGCCTCCAGCCTTCCATTATCATATATATATATAGAGAGAGAGAGAGAGAGAGAGAGAGAGAGAGAGAGAGAGAGAGAGAGATCTACCGTCGTCGCAATGGTCACCACTCACGAGCAACCACCGAGACGGTGGCTCTGAACTCTACTTTCTTCATCAACGCCAACACAATTTAGAGCACAATTGCTCATCACTTTCTCTCTCCCCGCCACTCCTTTCGCGTCTCTTTTCTTTTTTTAATGTTTCAATTTCATATGAAGACACGCAAGGTCCCTCGTTCGAGGTTTTATAAAAATTTAGATTTATCCAATTTTGTTCAATCAAGAGGGCACACCCAGACACGGTGTAGAACAATTTATCTCATATTCAAAATTATATGTGAACTATCAAACTCACCCTTAGAAGCACAAAATGAGTGAAGTTTCTTGTCGATGATGTGCACCCACATAATTATTACACGTCATGGAGGAAGAGAAATTCACATGTAAGATACTTTCTATGACATGAGTCTCAGATAGTAAATTATCCACAAGAAATAAAGGCAAAATCTATTCTAAAGTCAACTCTATAAACGAAGTTAGTACTAGTTCGACCAAAAAAAACGAAGTTAGTACTAGACACATCAGATACATCAGAGAGAGAGAGAGAGAGAGATCCTCTATGCATTTGTATGTTCTAACTACAAATAAAATACTGCCATATGCATATGCACAAGACAACCAAAGGAATAAACTAGAAACACGATCGATTTACCCTGTGATATCTATAAACCATAAGTCTATGCCAAAAGTACATATTAATTAAGCTCGTTCTAGCTTGTGTATCAATTTTATTCACCAGATCTATCTCGTTCTAGTATGCATCAAATTTCAGTCCCCGGATCTATCTCGTGACGTCCCTTGTCAATATAGGACGAGCCTATGAATTATCCACTCCAGTTTTTACGCACTCGAGCAATAAAAATACTCACGCAATTCACGAGCCGGAGACGCTGGGGTTTACGGAAGCAAACCGGAGCAGCTCCTCATCCGCGTCGAGCACGTGCATGTCTTCTTGGCTCAGCGTCAGCCAGGCCTCAATCGTGCCACCGTCCCTCGCGTCCACCAGGACAATGCTGTTCTTGTACTCCACGCCCGCGAAGCTGATCCATGCTGGCCTCCCCCACCCAAAGTCAGCGGCCTCGTAGAGCCCGAAGCCACACCAGCTGCTGCAGTTGTAGAAGTCGACGTCTCCACTGTTGATCAGCGCGCCGAATTTGGTAGCAGCCTCGACTACCGCCATGCAGCCCACTACGCCACCGCTCAGCCTTGGTGTGTAGTTATCGAAGTACTCCCTCTTCGCCTCCCTCATGTCGCTCACCAACTTCTTCAGCTCCATTTCCCTCTCCTCTGCTTGGGGCGGCATCTCCATCTTGAAGCCCCCGACGAAGTTCCCGATCGTGGTCTCTGGAAGTGGCTCTGGGAGCCGCCCCCGGAGGTTCACTGCTTGGGAAAGTAGTGATCGCCGCCCGGGGTCATTCTTCCTTGAAGCGCGGGCTACACACCTCCACACAAGGGCCACCACAGCCTCCACCTGGGTCGGGTCTGGCACAGCCTCACTGGCAGCAAGCGGGGTGATCTTTCCCGGGTCGAGCACGTACCTCCTTGTCACACACCTCGCCTTCGGGAGCACCACTGTGGGCAAAATGGCAGCCAATTCTACCAGCGGTGGGAACCGCGCTGATGCCGTGTCAAGTGGCGGGATTTCAATACCAACGATGACATCGCTGAGGAGGGCAGCGGCAGACCATGCCTTGATGAAGGTGCTTAGGGTGGAGGCATCAGCGATCTTGTGGGAAACGCAGACCCCAACGGCGAGGCCACCACAGCCAAAGGCATTGGCCTGGACGAGCAAGAGGCGGCCCGTGGAGGCCTCTGGCGACTCCGTGTCAATCGGGAGGAGCTTACGCAGCGAGACTGGGCAGGGGCGGTCGAGGATGTGGGAGAGAGGGCAATTGACTTTGGCGTCAACGAACTCGGCATCACCATCTTCACAGTTGACGGAGAGGTTGTCCCTAATCCTTCCAGAGAGGGGGTAGAAGCGAGTGAGCACGTCCGACAGCGACGACTTGAGACAACTCGATCGGTGGTGAGACGAAGCGTTTGTGTTCGAGGTGTAGAAGAAGAGGACGGAGGTGTAGAGGATGGGAGCGAGTTGGTCGAAGACGGAGAGCTTGAAATTCTTCAGGTGGTCTGGTGTTGGTGACGACAGTCTGATGGTTTCTTTGGCGACAACTTCGACCTTCAATTCCATTGTCATATTGAGAGAGAGCGAGAGAGAGAGAGAGGGAGAGAGAGATGAAGATCCTCTTAACCCTTATTCATGGAAGAAGTGGTGGAGGAGAACGTATGTATGAGGTTCTTTGAACAGAATGGCCACATGGAGGTTGTCTTACGTATCTATACTTTCTAACAAAGTCACGTTTTCCATGGCCGTCTACCTAAAATCGCATTATGTTTGATCCTTATTTAACTCAAATGATCTCACCAGATGAGGTCGAAATCATCTCTAAATCCGCCAAATGCTGCTGCTTTTCTGGCTCACGACATGTGGCAAAGTTGACTGCGTTCACATTCTAACCTTTTCATGACTGATCTCCTCTTCGTAGGCGATTTCATCGTTCGGCAAAATTAACGATTCTTGTGTTGAAAACAAACAAAGAACAAAATGGAGGCAGGATAACGAGATTTGGCAATGTGCCTACGTCATGATCCGCCATTATTCTCTATATAATATCAAGAAATATCCCTAAAATCAAGATGCAGAAATATGAAATAAACCCAGACGCAGAAATAGGAAATACAATATTTTTTTTTTTTTTAGTAAAAGGTAAGAAATAAATAGACTGAAGCACCAAAAAGCTAAACAGCAGTACAGCAAGGGGGGGGCCTTGGCACCAGAACACACTCAGAAGGAGAGAAACTCCAAACGAGTGAAACCAAGGAGGAGAAAGGGGAGGGGAGAGCTGCAAGAGAGATACATTGAAGAGAAAAAGCAGCAAAGGAAGGCCAAAACAGCGGCCAACAAAGGAGATAAGGGCAAAGAGCACACAACACCGTGGCCCGCATAAGGAAAAGAGACTAAGAGGAGAGGAGCAGGAGAGACACCAAGAAGGGAACCCAAGCCGCATCATCAGGAGAGATTCGGGAGAGATCCATTAGAAGCATCAACCAGCAATGGCGAGAAGGGCAGCAATGTAGCAAAGGACAGCTTCATCAATCTTCAGTCCGAGGAAGAAGAGAGGGGGGGCAGCCAATAGAGAGCATAATCAATCAAAGATGGAGGGGTGGATGCCCCAGCTAAGCTGTAGTCTTCTATTACGGGGGTTGTCCGGGACCTTGGGGTAAGATAAAGCCCTATCATTGACAACTTTACGAAGGTGGGCCTTCAAAGTCGGGAGGTATAATCTTTCATTGCGAAAGAGGATGTTATTCCTTACTTTCCAAATGAGATAACATAAGGCCCCAAAGGCAAAACGAGCCAAGGATTGGTCGAAGGTAGCATCAGAAAGGTGTTCAATAACCCATAAAAGATTGTCCTTCCAAGCATGATTCCTCCAAGGTAAGTTACACTTAGCCGCCCAAAAGGACGCAAGGTGATTAGAGATAGAACATCCAAAGAAAAGATGATCAATCGAGTCGGCATAGAAGAGCGAAGGCACAAGAAACATCGGGGATTCTCATATGAGCAAACAACAATACCTGGTTGGCAGCCGATTGCGGGAGATTAACCATAGATGGGTCTCGATATCGAGGAGGTAAGGAGGTGTTCCATATAAATCTCGACCGGGGACCACAACACCCCTCGGCCTTAGAAGGCTCCAAGTCAAGCAAGAGAAAACACTCCCGAGGAATGACCAAGCCAAAGAAGACGGTCACATCGGCTTCATTGAGGATTGGAAGGGGATCATTCCAATTCATTATGGTGGTCACAACAAGTAGAAGGTAGGGGAAAGGCAAAGTTAGAGCAAGAGCTACCGTAGCGAGCCTTGATATACCGAGCAATAGATTTCACGATCGAGAGAATAGCTTGTAGAGCGGACCACGAGGGTGCCGGTGATCAAACCGAAAAGAGACAGATAGCCCATTACCAACGCGCCATTTAAAATGATGTTGGATCAAATCACGGAGGCCAAGCAACTTCTTCCAAGCCCAAGAGCAATAGGTAGGTCTTGCGACAATCCAGAAATTTTTTCGATTTAAGAAAATGGAATGAATCCATTTAGACCAAAGCGACTCCTTATCGGTGAAAAGGAGCCAAAGGTGCTTGATCATGACAGCAATATTGCTTACTCGAAGGGATCTGATACCCAAACCGCCTTCCTCCTTAGGTAAACAAACATCCACCCATGCCACCTTCGCGCCTCCAGGCCCTAAGAGCGGGCCTTTCCAAAGAAATTGCCGGAAAATCTGTTCAATTCGGTTAGTGACCGAGGCGGGAAGGATAAAAACGCTAGACCAATAAACCTGGATAGAATGAAGGACCGATTTGATTAGCTGCAATCTGCCTCGCTAAAGAAAGAAACCGGTTTGTCCAAGATTGAAGTCGAGAAGTAATAGTATTAACCAGGGAAACACAAGCCTCCTTGCCCAATCTAGAGGAAATAATAGGTACACCGAGGTACCTAAAAGGGAGAGAGCCCAGCTGAAATCCGGAGGTACTTACCAGAGCATTCCTTAGAGAATCAGGGCCACCCGAAAGAAAGATTTCACTTTTGTTGAGGTTAGGATTGAGGCCAGACCAGCTAGCAAAGGAATGAATTCCTTCCAAAAGAAGATGCAAAGATGTCATATTAGCTTCCGAGAATAATAGAACATCATCTCGCAAAGAAGAGGTGAGAGAGCCCGGTTGCTTTACACCTCCAGAAGAAATCAAAACCCATCTTGCCAGTTTGGGTGTTGAGAATCCCAGTAAAAACTTCCATAACAAGAGTGAATAGATAGGGGGATATAGGGTCACCCTGTCGAATCCCTCGTCCGCTCGGAAAGAAGCCGTGTAGTTCATCATTAAGGGAGATAGAATATTTGGGGGACCGAATGCAAGCCATCAATCGATGGACAAAGTCAGGAGGAAACCTAAAGGCTAATAAGGTTAACTCAATAAAATTCCAGTCAACCGAATCAAAAGCTTTGCAGAAGTCGACCTTAATGATGCATTTTGGCCGATAAGGTTCGTGATGAAAATCAACGAACAATTCGTGGGCTAGCATAATGTTATCACTAATGCGTCTACCTTTAATAAAGGCATTCTGAGGTAAACTGATGATCGAGGGCAGCACAGCAGCTAACCTGTTAGCCATAATCTTGGTAATGCACTTGTAGATTGTGTTGCAGCAGGCGATGGGTTGGAAATCATTGACAGAGGAAGCATTAGGGACCTTTGGGACTAAGGTCAGGATGGTTGCATTAATCTCCTTAAGAAGATGACCAGAAGCGAAGAAATCCCTAACCGCCAATAAGACCGAAGGGCCAACAATTTGCCAAGACCGCTTGAAGAAGTCCACATTAAATCCGTCCGGAGCTTTACCACTTGCAAGAGAGAAGAGGGTATCTTGGATTTACCACTTGTGAGAGAATCTAAATCGATCATCATCAAGGGTATGATTTAGTTTTTCCTGATCTCCTCAATTGTAGGCACATAGGAAGGGGGGATGCCGCCAAGAGAGCTTGGAAATGAGAGACAAAGAGCTGTTGTACCTCAGCAGGATTAGAAACTAGATTGTCCCCATTGTAGATTGAAAGGATTCTATTTCGGAGGTGGCTTCTCTTGACTCGAGTGATGAAAATACTTAGTGTTTAGATCTCCTTCTTTAAGCCAACGAATCCTGGATTTCAAAAAGATTCCTCTTGAAGGCGCAACTCGGAGAAAACTCGTAGGTGTTCCTTTTCCGCATTCGCCGGTTCTTGGTTGAGTGGGTCTAGCTAAATGGCATCTTGGGCCAGCGAGAGCAATCTTCTAGCCTCACTGCTTTAGCTGAAATATCCGCATAAGCCTCTTTATTCAGGAGTTTTAGCCTAAGAGCCCTCGGCTTGCAACAGAGAATGTACATCGGCATTCCAGAGAAAGGGGAGTCCCATACTTGAGTCACAAGATCAAAGAAGGAAGGATGGGTCATCCAAAAATTGAAGAATTTAAAGGGCTTACGAGTATTGGGGATAGGCAAAATCCTTACCATCATAGGAGAATGATCCGAGACTCCAGGAGGAAGAAACGATGCCTCAGAAAAGGAGAAAGTAGAGTTCCAAGTCGAGTTAGTCAACACTAATTTTCCTTAGCTTGCGAGTAGGACCCGAGGAAGCTGACCAAGTAAATCTGTCCCCACATATCCGAGATCATCCAGTCTAGCTTGATTAAGACAATCGCCAAAGTCGTTAAACGCCGAGAGCCAATAGTTGGAACTAACGGCTCTATCGGAATCGGCTTGAAATCCCCGCAATAATCCGGGCGAGTCCACAGCTTGGAGACTAGACTGTACTAAGTCAGCCCAAAGGGGTCTTCTCAAGACAAAAGAGTGCTCCGCATACACCACATTTAGGATAAAAGAAATACCGTTGTTTAAACAAACCAGGCGGCCGTGGATAGCTTGAGACGAGCAAGTAGATAAAGCAAAAGAGGCAGTCTCGGGGTTCCAACCCACCCAATTCTTCCTCTAGGTGAGTGAACATTATTAGCGATCCAACACCAGCCTGGAATGAGAGTGCCCGAGACCAAGGGAAACGCAAAGGGGCTATTTTAGTCAAAATCTCAACTTTTTTCTGAATGGGAATGAAGAATTCCGCCAACACTTTCGAATGACCCTCACCGACTTTTATTAGAGGAATCACGTAAGACTGGCATTTCGCCTTCCAGGATGACATGTGAACTTCATAATGGACATCTAAAACTCAATAACTTCGGGGAATGAGCTCAATCTCAATGCAAAAAGCAACCATGGCCATTTGTTCAAGTCATTGTTTCCTTAGGCGAACCCAAATAGGAACCAATCTTTCTTGAGTTCCATCATTGGGTGCCATTGTTGGAGAATAAGGGGTATTTTGGCCCCCCTTCCAAAAATCTTTATCGCCCGGTAAGCAATAACTTGAACCAGGTGGTTACCCCGCGCATCCTGCCAACTGAAAAGGGAGTCTCTTTCCAATGTAATAGCCAACTAAACAATCATTCCATTTAGGGTGGGCAGCTTGCAAAATCTCTTCTGAGATTTGAACAACAACTTTGTTATCATATAAGAGAGGCTATAACCCTTAGTAGCCGAGCGGGAATGAAACTTCGAATGCCCTGTTTGATGAATGAAACGTTTGATGACGATGTTGGACAACTCATGAAAACACTACCAAAAATAAACGAGAGATGGATGTGAACTTCTTGACTTTTTATTAATTTATTCGATTTCCATTGTCACACGGATTTAAAGACGGATGATATTGTGTAGATTGATGATGAAATCGAGCGATAGCTACGCGTGTACTGAGTGCTTTCGGTCTCATGAACCTTGATTAGTACAAATGAACAGCATCGTACATTTTCCAAATGTGACTACTTTCGGTCGGCTCGCGGATTTCGCTTTGTTGCGTAGTGCACGATGAGATGGACCGCTATTCTTTTTTTTTTTTTTTTTTTTGGTCAGAAGATGGACCGCTATTCAGTAACCTAAACTCATTATTAAACTGATGCAGGCCAAACACGCAGAACCTTCACCTAAACATGCCTCGAAATGATGGAGTTTTATCAAAGCAATATATATCTCAACACATATGAAAGGTCCAAATGCAAGGTCACATCTGGTCCAATATGTACTAAATCCTTCATCTACCTTCATCTAGAGATTTCAAGTTAAAGTGTATTTTATCAGCAAGTGTTAGGATGCTGTTCATACGCCCCATCAACAAGAAAACGGCAATCCAAGAGGGCTGCCCCCTCCCCTGGCCATCAAAGGACATTTATATTTTGAATCATCTTTTATTGGTAGTTTTGGTTAGACTCATGAATAGCTATCGTTGCCTATGAGAAGTGGGAGGTATTAATTATAGTTGAATCATCTAGAAAATGTAACCTTAATTTAAGGGTAAATCAAGATAAACCCGATGTCTCAATTTCTCTCTCTCTCGTCTTTTACCCTCTTTCTGTGCTCCTGAACATAACATTGAATCTATGATACTTGATGAGAAAAAATTTGGGAGAATTACAAGCAATCATAGATTTGTGTTCCAACTTGGGCCTCATATGGTGTTTCTTAGTGTAATTAGGGCTCTTGCAGGAGTTCTTTTTCGTTTTTGACCGCTTAACCTTTAAGAAACATTGGGAGTCACAACAGCCAACAAGGGTTACACCCTAAGGAGAGTCAAGAGAATCGAAATATGAAAAGACCATATCGGCATGCAAGCGAGTGCTATAATCAATGGTCGATATTCGGTAACCTAAACTTAGTATCAAATTAATGCACGCCAAACACATAAAACCTTCACTTAAACATGCTCAAAATGGAGTTTTATCAAAGCAATAGATAATCTCGACACATATCAAAGGTCCAAATGCAAGGTCACATCTAGTCCAATATGTACTAAAAACTTCATCAAGAGAAGCAAAAATTGATGTGTATTTTATTAGCTGAGTGTTAAAGCATGGTCCATACTCCCCATCAACAAAAAGATAGGGGTCTAAGGGGGCTGCCCCGCCCCCAGCCACCTAAGGACTTTCATATTTTGAACTCATGCTTTATTGGTAGTTTTGCTCAGGCTCATGAATAGTTATTGTTGCCTATAAGATGTGGGAGGTATTAATTATAGTGGAATCATCTAGTGGATGTAATCTTAGTCTAAGTGTGAGTCAGGATAAACCCTAAGTCTCAATTTCTCTTTCTCGTCTTTTACTCTCTATTCCGTTGATTCTGTGCACCTAAACCTAACACTGAGCCTATAATACTTGTTGAGGAAAAATTTGGGAGAATCACAAGCAATCATAGATTTTCCAACTTGATTGTCATATGGTGTTTCTTTGTGTAATTAGGGCTCTTGCGGGAGTTCTTTTCCATTTTTGACCGCGTAACCTACTATAGAACTTCGGGAGTGAAAATATTAACACGGGTTCCACACTAAAGAGAGTCAAGAGACTCGAAAAATGAAAACATTGTACCGACATGCAAGCTAGTGCTATAATCAATGGTCAAATTAAGACAAAATCTATGCTAAATAATTAGGGAGAGTTAATATATGTCTTACTTTTCAGTCCCTGTCCAGTGAATTTTTATTCTAGTTATGCCAATCCGTTCCCTAAAGTCCTCAATTTTTTTTATAAATGCATGCCAAATTGATGATGATAGGAATGGGCCGGTTTGGACCATAAGGAATATCATTCTTTCCCCCATGCGTCGCCCCACAAGCACCACGTGAACCCGCTCCATGGACTTTTCCTGATGGTGTAATTAAATTAAACCGTACGAGCTTGTAGTTTCAAAGCTGTGTTAGTTACGTCACAAAAAAATATCAAGTCTTATTTCTTTTCTTTTCTTTATCTTGGTAGAATATAGTCTAATAACTCCGAAAACGTGTTAGTTTTGATTTATATTAGTTTTTTTAATTTTTTTTTTTTTTTATCTTTGTTAGTCTAGCACTTTTGACCTGAGTGCTAGGTTCCATGAGTTCTTGACCCATTCGGTATGTTCGAGTGAGTTTCAGCCAATAAGCCTACTTGCACCTCTCATCTTCACTTTTTAAAAAAAAATATGAACCCCTCGAGGGTTAGAACAATTGGTTGAAGCACTAGGAATTTCTAACTCAAAAATTAGGTATTATCCATTCGAATTATAATAATTGCGTACAAACTACTTTAGATCGAGAGCAATGGGGAATAACACCTCAAGAACTAAATGTCACTTGCTTGAATTTTACTAACTGAATACAAACTACTTTGAGTTAGGACCATAAAGCTTATAAGAATTTTCATGAGCTCATAACAGCCGGGTCTTCACACTCGTGTCCAAGATTATTAAAGGGGAAAGGGTGGGGGGAGGGACACAATGTTAAACATTGACATGCGGCAAAGAAAGACAAGGCGACGGATATTGACTTGATAGGTTATGTTTATCATCAAAATTAGATAATCAAGAAGCTACTCGAAGAACTGCCCAAAGCAAGATGGGTCCACCCAAAAATAAAGTGCCAAACAAAAAGACTGATGACCACCAAGTCTTTCGGTTTTGTATTTGTTTAAAGTGGAATCATGTTCCGAGTTTGTAATCTATACAAGTGAAGTTACCCGTTGAAGGGCTTTCTCTCACATTCGCCTCTTCAATTTGCACAAATTAATTGGACAAGTGGTCTAAATTTCTCAGTTCATTAGAGAAACTGTACTAGGACTAGGAGGACTGTGCTAAAGATACCTTAGGAAACTATTTGTCATTGAGCAAAGAGAATTCCAAGCTGTGACCGTCATTTTTTGCGGAGGACCATGATGTGGATGGAGCAAGCAAGTTCCCGAAACTGCAAGCCAAATTGGTGTCCTCATCTGTTGACAGCAAGATCATTGCATATCTTGTACAGTTAGAGAGCTCTAGAGCTGAGACATTCTGGTTGTGCAATAGTAGTTGTCATTAAGTTTATAAGCAAGCTCACGATGGAGCACAAGCATCAGAACTAACAGTAGAGTCTAGTAAAATGTAACTGAGGATCTAACTCAATCACTATGTCATGAGCTCGTTTTGATCATCAGTTTCTTGAAGCTTAAACCGAGAATCACGACAAAGAACGATGGCAACAGACATTATCAGTAACACAAGCGAGTATAGGGTCAAGTAACGAAGTGCTAAAGGCGCGAGAAGAAATTGGATTAAGGCTTTGATTGTCAAAAAGTCTAGTTCAGAAGGCTTAAAATCATGAGATGGAGGACCAAAACCTGGGCAAGATCCGCCGAAAACCCTATGTCTTAGCGGCGTTCAACTTTTAACGTCGTGCAAGTTTAACATTTCGTCACAGTACAACTGAAGTGGAAACTTTGGTAGGTGTATCTCTCGCATATATTTGAAAAGAAATATAATAGAAAACTTCACTTTTTTGGAAAATAAATAAACGCACTAATTCACCAATTAAAGTGCACATGGTAAGTGCATTATTATAAGGATCCCCACTCTGCACAGCGGTGTTAATATAGAGAACTCCATCGATCGATGAGTTGCTAGGTGTATCTCTTGGAGCCGATTGGAAGCTCTTCTCTTTTCTCTTTTCGTGTTTTAATTTCATATCGAGATCGCCCACGATTCCCCCATTCGAGATGTTATATATATATTCGAGGTTTTCCAGTTCTGTTCAATCAAGAGTACACGCGGTGGAGAATAATTTATTTCTTATCCAGAGTTATCTATCTAGGCTATTAAAAACACCCTTAAAAACACCGAATGAGTTTAGTTTCTTCTACCGACCCAAAAAAAAAAAAAAAAAAAAAAAGTTTAGTTTCTTCTCGATTCCCAAACCATGCGCACACCTATAATCATTAAAGGTCATAGAGCAAGTGACATTTTACACATTCTACAAATGAAGATACAGAAGAGGGAGAGTCCTCTATACATATGGAAATGGTAATTACAAATAAAATAGTTCTCTCGTGCATATGCACAAGACAACGGAAGGAGTAAACTATAAACATGATGGAATTACTCTATGTTATCTATCAACCACGCGTCCACACCCCAAAAAGAGAAAAAAATTAAGCTCGTTCGAGTTTGTATTAATTTTATTCACCAGATTTGTTCTTTTCTAGTTTGTATCCTTTTGAATCTCGGAATCTATCTTGTCATGCCATGTCAATATTGAACAATTCTATGTGATATTTTCTCGGGTTTTTACACACTCAGAGCAATAAATTCTCACGGAATGGACGAGCCGGAGACGCTGGGGTTCAAGGAAGCGAAACGGAGCAGCTCCTCGTCAGCGTCAAGCGCATCCATGTCGGCTTGGCTCAACGTCAGCCAGACCTCAACCATGTCGCCGTCCTCGCGTCCACCAGGACGATGCTGTTCTTGTACTCTACACCCACAAGGCTAACCCATGCCGGCCTCCCCCACCCGAAGTCTGCAGCGTCATAGAGCCCGAGCCCGCACCAGCTGCTGCAGTTGTAGAAGTCGACGGCTCCGCTGTTGATCAGCATGCCGAACTTGGCGGCAGCCTCGACTATCGCCATGCAGCTCTCTCCGCCACCGCTCAACCTTGGTGTGTAGTTCGCGAAGTACTCCCTCTTCGCCTCCCTCATGTGGCTTACCAACTTCTTCAGCTCTATCTCGCTCTCCTCCGCCCAGGGGGCGATCTCCACCTTGAAACCTCCAACGAAGTTACCCATCGTGGTCTCCGGGAGTGGCTCTGGGAGCCTTCCCCGGAGGTTCACCGCTTGGGACAGCAGTGATTGCCGCCCGGGATCGTTCTTCCTTGAAGCTCGGGCCACACACCTCCACACGAGGGCCACCACGGCCTCAATTCGAGTTGGCTCCGGCACGGCCTCACTGGCAGCAAGCGGGGTAATCTCGGTGGGATCGAACACGTACCTTCTCGTCGTGCACCTCACTTTCGGGAGCACCACCATGGGTGAGGTGGCAGCTAATTCTGCCAGCGGCGGGAACTGCGCCGACGCCGTGTTGAGCGGTGGGATCTCAATACCAGCGCTGACTTCGCCGAGGAAGGCAGCAGCGGACCACCCCTTGATGAAGGTTCTTAGGGTGGTGGCGTCAGCGATCTTGTGGGAGATGCAGACTCCAATGGCGAGGCCACCGCAGCCAAAGGTATTTGCCTGGATGAGCATGAGGCGTCCGGTGGAGGCCTCTGGAGACTCGGTGTTGATGGGGAGAAGCTTACGCAGCAAGGCCGGGGAGGGGCGGTCGAGGATATGGGAGAGAGGGCAGTTTGCCTTGGCTTCAACAAACTCGGCGCCACTGTCATCGCAGTCGATGTAGAGGTTGTCCCTGATCCTCCCAGCGAGGGGGTAGAAGTGAGCGAGCACCTTCGATAGCGACGACTTGAGACGACTCGACTGGTGGCGAGATGAGGTGCTCGCGTTCGAGGCATAGAAGAGGAGGACGGAGGTGTAGAGGATGGGAGTGAGTTGATCGAAGACGGAGAGCTTGAAATTCTTCTCGTGGTCTGGTGTTGGAGACGACGGCCTGATGGTTTCTTTGGCGACGAGCTTGACCTTGAATTCGACTGTCATCTTGAGAGAGAGAGAGAGAGGGAAAGAGGGAAAGAGAAAGAGAGAGAGAGAGAGAGAGAGAGAGAGAGAGGGAAAGAGGGAAAGAGAAAGAGAGAGAGAGAGAGAGAGAGAGAGGGAAAGAGGGAAAGAGAAAGAGAGAGAGAGAGAGAGAGAGAGAGAGAGAGAGAGAGAGAGAGAGAGAGAGAGAGAGAGAGAGGGGGAGAGAGAGAGAGAGAGAGAGAGAGAGAGAGAGAGGGAAAGAGAGATGTGTAGGCACAAATATGAAAATCCTCTTGCTCCTTATTTATCAGAGAAGCGTTGCTGGCTGGACACTAAAGATAGTTTGATGTATATTTAGATGAATAAATCCACAGGTATCATTCTAGCCCAAGCCATGGGATATCCAACTCCAAATTCCAGGCGTTGGATATTATTCCGAAATCAAAGGTATTCTAGCCAAAAAAAGAAAAAAGAGTAAGACTGGAGGAGAATCTATGTAGGGGACTTTTTTTGGGGACGGAATCAATAGAGTGAGGTTGTCGCACGAATCTATAGTAACTCATAAAGTCACTTCTTCCCTTTGGAGTCTACCCCAAAATGACATACTCAATCCTAATTAAATTCAAAAAATTTCACTAAACAACATCGAAATCGTCCATCAATCAGCCAAAAGCTCCAGCTTTCATGGCTTCTAACGTTTGGCAATATCAACAACTCTCACGTTCTAAGCATTATCTCCAGTAAAGTAATCCTGATTGTTTTTTTTTTTACTGATATCTTTGTAGGTGAATTCGTCGTTCGGCAAAACTAATGGTTTCTTCGCTTGCAACTGGCTAGTTAGTAAGCCAAATTGACTTGGAAACCCTAGTCCTTGTTATCTTGCCCAAACTAACCCTCACCTAAACCCTTGTTTTGAACTTGACTTTTGTGATTTATTTGATTTCCAATTAGCCATCACATGTTCATGTAGAGAAGACAAATGTCGCATGGATTTGAAAACGGATAATTGCTGCGTAGATTGCTGATGAAACGAGCGATTTAGGGGATACAAGATAGGATACGCGCGCATTTAATACTTTCAGTGAGGTCATGAATTTTTGTTTTTATAGACTGATGGCCTCTTGCATTTTCAAATATGACAACTTATGGTCAGCTCGAGAACTTTGAATTTCTACGGCACGCATTATGAGATGGATCGCCTATTCAATTGACCAATACTTAGTTTCGACCTAAACCCAGTATTAAGTTAATTAAAAGATAGTCAGTGCAAAGTAGGAAGAGGATCCACAGCGTCCACACAAATCTCTCAGAGATGTTAAATATACATGTCCACAGCAATATATGATCACGAAATATTACGGGTGAAAAAAACCCTAGATGGTCTTGCAATCATTCATTCACAACTTTAGACTCTTCTAAGCAACTTTTGTTATCACACTAATTGAGGTTCATAATTACTACAAAGAGTTGGTCAAATTAAGGGGTTGTTAAGGAATGCAGATAAAAGTTTGTAAATGATATGAAAAGCTGGCAAATTAGGAAAATTACATTAACGCCGGCAAGTAAATCAAATGAAGCTAACAACCAAATCTTGTGTGGTAACTGAATGGGAGAAATGGTGGCGAGTCATGGTAATTTAAGTAGGTAATCTATGAGAGTTAGTAAATGTAAGGAATTGCTAATCAAAGCAAATAAAAAGTTTGTAACTTACTAGAAAATTTGGTAAATTAGAAAAACACTATCAAGCATTGCTAAGTAACTTAAAGGAGAGATGGTAACCCAAAACTAACTGATAATTAATCTGACAAAGTTAGTAAATTACTCTTATTTAGGCTGGTAATTTCATGAGTAGTTGGTAAAATATGAAGTGTTAATGAGTTGTTCAAATTAGTAATTTTGTAAAAAATTTGTGAGTTCGCAATATTACCTAAAATAGTCAAAAGCTAATTTTTTTACAAGGCTATTGAAATATACCAGCACATAAACAAAATCCACACTTTTTGACATAAAACAATAGAATCTTGCCGCCCTATTTACAAAGACTAGATTAAGATCATCGAAGAAAGTATGGCATAAATAAGTTTACTAAATCAAGACAGTCACATTTCAAGAATCTATCAAACTTACTAAAGCTTGCACTAAAAAACCGTGTATTATTCATATACAGTGATTAGTTTAGCCCATCACGTTACCGTCTAGACAATAGCCACCTAGATAAATGTTGGATAGAAAGCCGGGACATTTACGTCGGAGTTTTACAAGGAGGGGCTTGGAATCCAATGCGCAGTTCTGCACTTATGATTGGCTAGATCGATACAGGACCTTAATTTCAGAGATCTTCCAATTTAATTAAAGATGGGTGAGGAGCTGTCCATTGAACTTCAAGCAAAGAGTTGTCCACCAAAGATATAAAATGAAGACAGAGAAATAAACTCCGCCAAAATAAAATGAAATTTAACGAATGCAAGCAAAGAAATGGCTGCGAGAGTGCTGATTATTCACGCTGGGATCGCCAATAGAGATTAAGGGGTTGAGTGGACTTTTCTGTTTTTTGGGTTGGGGTGTTAGATCCGACGAAGATGGCTTGAACCCAGCAAGATCCAGGTGACTTTGCCGAATAAGATAATCATCTGCGTTTAGCGCAGAGTCCGATGTCCAAATCCTGTTTCTAATGTGGGTATGTGTCTGCTTAATTACAGCTGTTGTTGTTTCTCGTCGGACGGGGTTCTGGGGTGCAAAACCTCTTGTTTTAAAAGGAACAAATGGATAAATTTTCTAGGGTTTTTGTTTGTGCTTGCGTTGTGCACTTTTTTGTCTTTCTCCTAAAGATAGAGCTTGTGCAATAATGCATGCGCATGTGACTCTCTCTCTCTCTCTCTCTCTCTCTCTCTCTGTGTCTGCGGGAGGTCAACTGTAGTTCCAGCAGGAATTCTATGGGGTCCCTGTAATCTCAAATAGGAGAAGATACTTTGTGTACAGCGGTCATACTCCGTGAAGAAGGCGACTGATAAGACTTGGAGGCTTTCCAACCTTAAACAAAAAAGGTTGAATTGCGTCTCGCGCAACCAACTCGTGTTGCTTCTTCATTTTTCTTTCGATGTGAGATAATACAATTCTATACAATGCGACGTCATTACAAACAATTCAGTTAAATCCACACAGAAGGAAAAAAAAAAAAAAAAAAAACAACTCACAAAAGATATTAGCAGATAGTGCGAGATTTTTAACATATTTCACTTATATTACCCAACCCAAAGAGCATTTTTCTTCTTTTTTTTTTTTTTTTTTTCTAAGGCCATTATCAAATAGCCGTTGCATTTCGTCCCAACCATAAATGCGACAAAATCACGTGAGCCAGTTGGATAGACCCCATGATTTACGGCTTTAATTCAGCCATC
Source organism: Eucalyptus microcorys (assembly GCA_014182515.1). NCBI lineage: Eukaryota > Viridiplantae > Streptophyta > Magnoliopsida > Myrtales > Myrtaceae > Eucalyptus > Eucalyptus microcorys. Next base: position 48,076,962 of record CM024569.1, on the reverse strand, counting down.
AAGCAATAATTAAATATATATATCTATATACCCGCCATCTACTACGAGCACGTCGTTTCTTTTTATAATGGTCATGTCGCATTTAAATATTATCATTATAGTATAGAGAGAGAGAGAGAGAGAGAGAGAGAGAGAGAGATTTCTCTAAAATTTAGGCTCGTGCTACTTCTCCTATGGGAACGTCATTCTTGTTCGTCTCTAAATTATTAGCTGAGCCACATCAAGGGAATAATGAGCAGACGAATTTCAAAGGGGCCGACGACAGACCAAAAAGAGATCTCTAATCATAATTTTTTTGGTTGTCAGAAAGATGAATTAATTTTTTAATTTCTGTTGCAATGATTTGTCCTGTCTAATAGTAACATTGGGAGCTGATGAATAGCATTTCTTAATACGGTTCGACACACGGTATATGACAATGTTGGAGTTTGTCGCATCAAGGTCGAGCAAAGGGAAGAACATGAATCGATAATTTCCGAATAAATAATAATTGTATATAAATATATTCATGTATAACATACATATAATTCCTATTTCGTTCCTTTTATTTTTCTTTCTTGTTGGTGGAACTTGTTGGTTCTGTGTTTCTGTGTTTTTATTTGAGATAACTGATCAAGATGCTCTTTTAACATTTATTTTTTTCTCTTAACCCTAATTTACAAGCAGCCATTTTCTTTTTTTTTTTGAATCTCTTTCGCGATTTTGTTTTGTAATTTTTATTCTTTACATAGGACGAAATGAACTTGTCTTCTTCCTCCAAATGGGAAAATAGATTAATGAAAATTCAAAGGAGCAGTTTACTAAAATCTCGGCTCATCCCCATCCCGTCTGTCCCGAGCATGCTTATGCTGAGCGTAATTTTAAATAAATAAACTTATTTAAATTTGGTGTCATGCGATTTTTTGATCCTGGAAAAAATATAAGAAAAAATTATCATCAATTGGTAGACTAATAAAGAAGACAACAAAGACCTGTGTTATATAAAACATAACATAGAAAGAGGTAAATTCCAATATTTAAAATAATCAATTTGCATTTTCTATGGAGCCATATCTTGGCTTTTCCCTCAATATATATTTATCCATTGACCAATAGTATTCTTTGAGGTAGGTTTAACTCAGTCATACCAACATCTTTACAATCTTAGATCTGTCCCTACTTTGGCCTTGCCAAAAATATCAATCGAAAAGGAAAAAATGAGTTCTGATCATATTGCTAAAAGTTGCGAATGTACATAGCAAGCTAAATGATCGACCATATTCGTGCCAGGTGATAAACATAGCAGTCCACTATTTGGTGTCGGACTTGTTACCATGAGTTTGCTTAAGTTTACAAAGCAAACGGGCAAGTGATGCTAATGAGAAAACCAATTGATTGCAACTCTCAATTTATTATTACTAAGAGTTGTTGTTAAAAGGGCTTTAGGTTTTATTCTTGATGAGTCTTTAAACTCTCTCTTGCCACAGAACCTTCTTGGTGGGTAACCTTCTTGAGTTTATGTATTACATTTATGAGATATTTCAATGAAGTTTATCTATTCTTAGTATGGCCAAATGGAAAATAAAGCCAATCTAAAAGTAGTATGGGAGTCAAAATTTCATATTTTTTCTATATATCACCCTAAGACTGCGTTTATTTGTCAGGACTATAATAGGGAGAGGATTGAATAAAGTGGGATGAAAAAATTCTCCATATAATAATGTGGACATATCTAATCCTATCAAGTGTATGATACACTTTGAGATAAGGCATGTAGGAAAATGTGACAGATATTGACTTTTTGTTTATCATCAAAATTAGATAATCAAGAAGCTACTCGTAGAACTGCCTAAAGCAAGACTGGTCCACCCAAAAATAAAAATGCCAAACAAAAAGACAGATGACCACCAAGTCTTTCGGTTTATATTTGTTTGGAGTGGAATCAACTTGCTTATTTTAAAAGAAATTTATAGAAGTAAAGTTACTTGATGAAGGGCTTTCTCTCAATTTGCCTTTTCAATTTGAACAAACTTATTGGACATTTTTCTTTCGAGTGATCTAAATTTCTTAGTTCATTAGGGCAGCTGTACTAGGACTAGGAGGACTGTGCTAGAGATATCTTAGGAAACTATTTTTAATTTAGCAAAGAGAATTCCAAGCTATAAGCATCAATTTTTGTGAAGGACCATGCTATTGAGGTTGTCCCATATCGATTGTGAAAAGAACTAGTGAGAGAAAGTCTCATCTTTTGAACTAGCTTTCAAGTGAGAGAGACCTAAGACCACCCAACACGCAAACACGAAGCAATTTTTAACATGGAAAATCCCCTTGGTGTGAGGAGATCAAAAATCACAGGACCAAAGTCCACCCAAAAATCTTCATTATCAACAAAATCAGATGAACAAATTCTTCTCTAATAGATACTAGAGCTACTATGTAGCAAAGACCCCAAAGTAATTATTCTTGGTAATACGCATAAATTTCACGAGAGATCAAGGATAAATCTGAATAAAAATGCAAGTTTTGAACAACCCATCAAAAGCCTGATATAGGGAACTTCAAACAAAAATCAAACCGTTCAAATTCGAGAAAAGTGTGCCATGAACACGCTGACAAAATTTCAGCTTAATTGGCCCACAAATCGACCTTCAATACCAGCTTGATATAAATCAGATTCTTCCTAGACCCCAATTTTATTTTATTTTTTGGGTTAAAGGTAAGAATATATTAAGCTTTGGACAAATATACAGAAAACGGCGCCAAAAACTTACACTCTAACTGCAACTATAGGAAGAGTGAAAGGGGGCCGTATAAAGGCCACAAGGGCAACAACAAGAAAAACAAAACAGCCACGACTCAAACACGTCACAGAACAAGGCTTAACAAACCTTGACCAGCAACCGAAAAGAGCACAACCGACACCGCTATGGATGTGAGGCCGTACCAAAAACCAAGGGGTCAAAGCCCCAACTTCTCTGAAGCCTCTTGTTTCTTGGAGTAATCGGAACATTGGTAAACGTAAGAGCTTTGTCCTTCACAATCTTTATAAGGTGATTTTTCAGAGCTGAGACCACTAAGGTTTCCCCCCAAAAGATAATGCTATTTCTCTTCTTCCAAATAAGGTGGCACAAGGCTCCGAAGGAGAAGCGCGGGATGCTGTGATAGAAGTCCTTACCGAATAAAAACTTCAACGCCCAAGAGAGATTGTCCATCCAAGGTTTGTTCCGCTAGGGAAGGTTACACCTAGCTGCCCAAAAGTAAGCGAGTGTCGCTGAGGTATCACATTCAAAAAATAAATTGTCAATTGAATCCGGTAAGGCATTACAGAAAGCACAGACCATATAATCAATTCTGCCTTGAGATAGGAGAAGCGTCTGAGTAGGAAGCCGATTTTTGGCGATCAACCACAGATTAAATTGAAAGAGAGGGGCTAATGCGTTATCCCAAATGAGAGAGGCCCAAGGCACGCGGTCTTTTTTATCTCTAATGGTGTTCCAAGCAGAAGCAACTGAGAACATACCAATATTATCGTTGCGCCAAGAGAAACGGTCAAGAGTTGAGGATGGATTTGGGATGGGGATGCCCCAACTTTCCAGGAAAACTTTAAGCCTGCGACCCACGGGGGAGAAAAGATCCGCCACAACAGCATCACTAGGAAGATCGATGCACTCCATAAGAGAAGTCGGTACAAAAGAGTCTAAAGGGCCACATGATAGCCAATGGTCATGCCATAAGGACACCGTGAAGCCATTCCCAATCTCCCAAAAGAAAGACAATCTGAAAAAACTCCTCAGTTGTAAGATTTTTTTTCCACGCCCAGGAACACAAAGTAGGTTGGGAAGAACTCCAGAAATTCTCCTTCTTTAAGAAATTAGAATGAATCCAATGGCACCATAAAGATTCTTTGTCAGTAAAAAGGATCTAGATGTATTTGAGCATGGAAGCTCTGTTGCAATCTTTTAATTTCCGAATACCTAAACCACCTTCTTTTTTCGGGAGACAAATGTCATCCCAAGAAACTTTGACACCGCCCCGACCAAGGGAAGTGCCCTTCCACAGGAACTGTCTAAATATTTGTTCAATTCTATCAAGAACTGAGGAAGGCAAAGTAAAAACACTGGCCCAAAAAGCTTGAATAGAAAGCAGAACTGACCTTATCAATTGAAGTCTTTCTGCAAAGGACATAAAACGGTGAGCCCAAGATTGGACCCTAGCGGTGATACGGTCAATCAGCATAATACAATCAGCTTTCCCGAGTCTAGAAGTGATGATAGGAACACCCAAATAACGAATTGGAAGTTTCCCTTCCTGAAAACCAAAAGCTAGGCAAATATTTTCACGAACAGTGGAAGGACCACTCGAGAGGAACACCTCACTCTTGTTTTTGTTCAGAATCAACCCACTCCAAGATGAGAAGATATCCAGACTTCTTTTTAGTAAAGTCGCCGAGACCCAGTCAGCTTGACAAAAAAGAAACACGTCATCGGCGAAGAAGAGGTGGGAGAGCTTCACAGACTTACACCTCCAAAAATACTTAAACTCCTTAACCGAAGTCCTAGCACTCAGAATTCCCGAGAACACATCCATAATAAGAGTGAATAGATAGGGAGACATGGGGTCCCCTTGGCGGAAGCCACGGCCACTTGAGAAGAAACCGTGCAGCTCCCCATTAATCGAGACAGAAAATTTCGGTGTTCGAACACAGACCATAATTAGATGGACGATCCAGTCAGGAAACTTGAAAGCCAAAAGGGTGAGCTCTAGAAAATCCCAATCGACGGTATCGTAAGCCTTCTGAAAATCCACTTTGATGTTGCATTTTGGTAAATAAGGTTCTCTATGAAAGCCAGCAAACAACTCCTGCGCCAGGAGAATATTATCTTTAATTTTTTGACCTTTCACAAAGGCATTCTGGGACGGGTCGATCAAGTTGTTCAAGACAGTCGCCAAACGATTAGCTAAGATTTTAGTGATAACCTTATAAATAGTGTTGCAGCACGCAATGGGCCTAAAATCAGTGACAGCACACGCATTTGGGACTTTGGGAATCAAAGCAAGGATAGTATTGTTTACCTCCCTTAGAAGGCAACCCGATTCGAAGAAGTCTCTAACCGCTTCTAAGACCAAAGGCCCCCCCACAATTTCCCAATTTGTCTTAAAAAATTCAACTGTGAATCCATCTGGACCCGGTGCTTTCCCTCTTGCAAGAGAGAAGAGGGTGCTCTTTATCTCTGAGTCGGATACTGGGTTGGCAATGGAACAACCTTGCACATCCGAGAGGGGCCGACGAACAAACATCTGCAGCTCTTGAAGAGTGGGCTTCGATGTCGCTTGTGGTGAAAGTAGATTTGAGAAGAAGAAAACAAAGACTCGCGGCAACAAAACGGTAGACCCCAAATTTTTTGCTTTCTCTTTCTCTCTTGTTACCATGTCTTAACTGACGTTCTTTGCAGCTATCACATCAAAGATAGTAAGAAATCATATTTCTCTATATGATTTATTATATAGGCTCAAGTCCTTTAAATCTTGCAATTCGTTGGACTTCCTCCATGGGAGAGTGAACCCAACTGACACGTGATGTGGATGGAGAAAGCAAGTTCCCGAAACTGTAAGCCAAATTCGTGTCCTCATCTATTGACAGCAAGATCGTTGCATATCTTTTACAATTATAGAGCTCCAGAACTGGGACGATCTGACTGTGTAACAGTGGTGATCAAGTTTCGAAGCAAACTCCCGATGTAGCACAATCAAAACTAACAGTAAATTTTAGAAAATTGTAACTGAGAATCTAAATCAATCACTATGTCATGAGCTCAAATTGATCATCAGTTTCTTGAAGCTCAACCTGAGTATCATGACGAAGAAGGATGACAAGCGACGGACATTATAATAGAAGGATTGAAGAATAGAGTCAAATAACGCAACGTTACAGCCAAGAAAATGAATTGGATTAGAGCTTTGATTGTCCAACAGTCTAGTTCAAAAGTCTTAAACCACGAAATGGAGGACCGAAACGTGCGTGAGATCCGCTAAAAACCCTGTGTCATAGCGCTGTTCAACGTCTTGCAAGCTTAACCTTTAGTGACAATACAATCGAAGTGGTAGGTATGGTGGAGAGGTCTATCGTCCGCCTAAAATTTCGATGCGCCCGGCCGCGATAGGTTCGCCTATCCCAAATGTCTAAGCTTTTGAAATATAGCTCTTCCCAGAGTTCTGACCTCGGGGGCAGTAATTATGGTCCAAGACGGTTGACCAAAGAGGTGAACATCTAGATAGATTTCGCATCAGCCCGCGTAGCAACATGACCGAACTATGGAATGAGATTTGAGTTAAGACTTCACACCTGTTTTGGTTCCTGAAGGAACCGAGACTTGGGTGAATTGCTCCTTTTTCTTTATTTTCCCCCTTTTGGCTTCATCATGTCAAAGTCCATGTAAATATGCATTTGTCACGATCGCCATTGGTATGAACTAAAGTGGGCTTGGTACCGCAAGTCAAGATCACAAAGTTTGGTAGTGTATCTCTCACATCTTTTTAAAGGGAAATCTACCGGAAAACTTCATTGTTTTGGTAAAAGAGATAAGCGTGCTAATTCACCAAGTGAAGTGCACATGATAATAGGAGTGAGCCGTTCTAAATTCCGTAAAAGTTCCACCTAGAGCTTAGAAATGGAACTTACCCGTGTGTTGACACATAAATTTTGGCGACCTATTTAGTCATTTATCTCATTAAAAAATCAGGAATTAATTTTAACCCCTACAAAAAAAAATTAATTGCATAGCATATAATTTTAGATGCATTTATTTATTATTATTGCATTTGCATTGGGCTGGTGACGAATGGATTCGAATTGGTGGTTCTAAACTTTAAATTGACAAACCGGACTAAGCCCATGAAGCGAACAAATTGGTCCAAGCCCCTTTTTTTAATGATTGAAAATTATCTCGTGAAAAATAGAGATTTCAAATTTTTCCGAGATATGTTGGGGATTTTTTTTTTAATATCTTCAGATAGGGCAGATGTGACAAAAAATATTGTGAACTCAACTTTGCAAGATTTGAAATTTCAGAAAAATCCTTTTGCAATCCCGAATCATATCAAAAACAAATATTGCGTTTGGAAAAGAAATTTTTCATGGATATTGATTTGAAAAAATAAAATCCTAATCATTGGCCTATAAAAGGGTTGTCCATGTAGGGTTTTGGGGGCTTTTCTCGAGTTTTAGGTCAAAAAAATTTTCAACACAAAAGAAGAAGAAAAGAAGCTTTTTGAGGAAAAAGCAAAGGTCAGCAGAAAGAAAGGGTGAGGGGACGTGGGATAGACAGGAAGAGAGAGGGAAAAATTAAGAAAAAAAAAAAAAGAACACTCTCCGGCAGGCTTGTTGCTATCTGCCCGCACTTCAACCTCTGCCCGCCGAACGCCGTCGTCTCACCACACCGACGCCACTCAACTCCGCCGGCCACTGCTCCGTCTCGCCTGCAGCCTTCGCCAGACGCTGCAACCCAAAGCCCGCAACGCCCTTGTCACTGTCGCTCCGCCTTCGCCCGATCTGCGACACCGGAGCTTCGCCTCACCCGCAAGCTCCGTCGTCGCTTCTGCCGACACCGCGTCTCCGAGCGACCCACTGCACTAGCAATGACACCCCTGCTCCACCTCTGTTCTGCCTCTGTTCCACCTCTCCCCCGTTATTGTCGGAGCACCATTCGATCACGCCCAACGCCTGCACCTACGTCTGCTCTCCTGCTATCACCCCTTCGCCCGACAGCTCCGCCCATGACGCCCTGCTTCGCCCCTGCGGTCAAGCTGCCTTCCGTCCAAACACCACCACCGCTGCCTCTGTTCCGGGTCTGCTCGCTACTACCAACACCGTTGGTTCGCCCTCGCCTGCTGGTCCACCCTCACCAGAGCTCCGACCGACGGTGACCCACCACCACAACAGCCCCTTGTCGCACCAAGCCGGGCCACGTTGAGCCGCCGTTGATTAACCCGGATTTAGGAAAAATACCTAGTAGTTTTTTTTTATATATATTTTATTTTATTTTATTTTATTTTTTTTTTTATTTCTTTACTTGAAATATTCCTTGATGTAATATTGAGATTTCTCGACATGATGTAGCCTCTTAAATTAGAAATTGATAGTCCGATTTTCGTGCCCGAAATCTGACTCGCAATCTCTTGGAAAACGCCAATCCAATTTCACGCTCGAGATTCGATTCGCGGTTTATTTAAAATTGACCAACTCGATCTCATGCTCGAAATATAGTTCGTCAATCTTATCTTGCTATGATTTGTTATTATGTCGTTTGAGTCGATTTTGTATTCGTAAAAAAGAATCCAAAAAAATAAAAATCTGAGTTAAATTAGATTCATTTTAGAATATTCATTGTTATCTTGCATATTTAGATTAGGAATTTTATTTCGAATTTTTACAATAAAAAATTTTAAAAAAAAAAATCAATTTAGGATGCTAGTTGTTTTTTTAAACTTAAATCGCATGTTTAATTATTTGATAATTTTTAACTTCGAATTTAATAAATAAATAAAAACACAAAAATCATCATATATATGTCATCTAGAATTAGGACATTCTTTGTACGTCATTACATATTAGGATAAAATTGCATATTTAATTTCAAGTTTAGATAGATTTTTTAAATAGATTACATCTTAGATTAGAAATTACCAAGCTAGGATAATATCCTAATTTAAATTAGGATTTGACTAAGATAATATTATCTTAGCTTCATAATCTCTAACCTAAGATGCAATCTATCTAAAAAAATATATCTAAACTTGAAATTAAACATGCAATTTTATCCTAATATGCAATGACGTACAAAGAATGTCATAATTCTACATGACACATACATGATGATTTTTGTGTTTTTTATTAAATTCGAAATTAAAAATTGTCAAATAAATAAACATGCGATCTAAGTTAAAAAACAATTAGCATCCTAAATTGATTTTTTAAAATGTGAAAATTCGAAATAAAATTCATAATCTAAATATGCAAAATAGCCCGGAATATTCTAAAACGAACCTAATCTAACTTAGATTTTTTTTTGGATTCTTTTTTATGAAAATAAAATCGACTCAAACGGCACATCAACAAATAAGAGGTTAGTCAATTTTAAATAAACCGTGAATCGAATCTCGAGTGTAAAATTGAATTGGTGATTTTCTAAGCGATTGTAAATCGGATTTGACTCAAAATCTGACTATCAATCCTAATTTAATGGCTACTTCATATCAAGAATTTCAAGTAAAGAAATAAATAAATAACCTACCTAATTGGAATTTTTCCTAAATCCGGGTTAATCAACGGCGGCTCAACGTGGCCCGGCTTGGTGCGACAAGGGGCTGCTGTGGTGGTGGGTCACCGTCGGTCGGAGCTCCGGCAAGGGCAGACCAGCAGGCGAGGGCGAACCGGCTGCGTTGGCAGCAGCGAGCAGACCCGCAGGCGAGGGGACCCGGAACAGAGGCAGCGGCGATGGTGTTCGGACGGAAGGCAGCTCGACGGCAGGGGCGGAGCAGGGCGTCGTGGGCGGAGCTGTCGGGCGAAGGGGTGACAGCAGGCGAGCAGACGCAGGTGCAGGCGCTGGGCGTGATCGAACGGTGCTCCGGCAAACAACGGGGCAGAGGCGGAACAGAGGCGGAGCAGGGGCGTCGTTTCTGGTGCAGTGGGTCGCTCGGAGACGCGGCGTCGGCAGAAGCGACGACAGACGCGACGACGGAGCTTGCGGGTGAGGCGAAGCTCCGGTGTCGCAGATCGGGCGAAGGCGGAGCGACGGTGACAGGGGCGTCGCGGGCTTCGGGTTGCAGCGTCCGGCGCAGGCTGCAGGCGAGACGGAGCAGAGGCCGGCGGAGTTGAGTGGCGCCGGTGTGGTGAGACGACGGCGTCCAGCGGGCAGATGGCAGCAAGCCCGCCGGAGAAGAAGAACGCTGTTCTTCTTCTTCTTTTTTAATTTTGCCCTCTCTCTCTTCCTGTCTATCTCACGTCCCCTCACCCTTTCTTTCTGCTGACCTTTGCTTTTTCCTCAAACAGCTTCCTTTCTTCTTCTTTCGTTGTCTTGTGTTCAAAGAAGTAAACCCCAAGGAAAGCTTTTCTTCTTCTTTTGTGTTGAAAATTTTTTTGACCTAAAACTCGAGAAAATCCCCCAAAACCTTACGTCAACAATCTTTTTATAGGCCAAGAATTAAGGTTTTAATTTTTCAAATCAATATCCATGAAAAAAAATTTTCTAAATGCAATATTTGTTTTTGATATGATTCAGGATTGCAAAAGAATTTTTCTAAAATTTCAAATCCTACAAAGTTGAGCTCACAATATTTTTTGTCACACTTGCCCTATCCGAAAATATTTTTTAAAAAAATCCACAACATATCCCGGAAAAATTTCAAATCTCTATTTTTCACAAAATAATTTTCAATCATTAAAAAAAGGGGCTTGGGCCAATTTGCTTGCTTCATAGATTTAGTCCGACCTGTCAATTTACAACTTAGAACCACCAATTCGAACTCATTCGTCACCAATCCAATGCAAATGCAATAATAATAAATAAATGTATCTAAAATTATATGCTATGCAATTAATTATTTTTTTTGTAAGGGTTAAAATTAATCCCTTATTTTTTAATGTGATAAATGACTAAACGAGTCGCCAAAATTTAGGTGTCAACACCGTGGAATAGGTTCCTTATATTTTGGAACCTAAACATACTCTGCATATTCTAAAACTTGAAACCTACCATTTCACAAGTTTTAAGGTCCACCTATATCATTAATTGAACGATTACAATAAATTATCATCTTTAATGACTACCACTCATTGCTAACCATAACTTATATTTAAATACACAAAAAATATTAAATATTAACAAAATAAAAGTCTTGGCTATAAAATGGAAGTTCGGACTAGTGACTCCATATTATATATTTATCATCGAACGCCATAAAATACTGCAGGATCACGCGAAGATAGAGATCAAGAAAAATACTAAAACTTATTTTGGGTTCTAAGTTCCATCCACTTAGAACCTGAAACCTAACGGTTGAAATAGATCCCCCAATTTTTGGAATTTGAAATCTAACCAGCAGAATCTTGAAACCTAGAACTAAATAGGTTTCCATTGGTTAAGTTTTTTTTTTGTTCTTGGTTCTATCTTGAAACCATGCTCACCATTACATGATAAGTGCATTATTATAGGGATCCCCATCTACACAATAATGTTAATATAAAGAACTCCATTGTTCGATAAGTTGTTGGGTATTAGGGGTGTGCAACCGGACCGGGTCAACCCGGTTCCCGATTCAGCCCACCCGAAAAACAGGGTCGGGAACCGGTTCCCGTTAAAACCGGTCCGGGAACCGGTTCCCAAAGTTCAGACCCTGTTTGAACCGGTCCGGGAACCGGTTCCGAGGGAATACCCACCCGGGAACCGGATCGACCGGACCGGTTCGGGAACCGGTTTGAGAACCGGTTTTTGGGCCCCAAAATTCCAAAATACCAAAACCCTAGTCGTTTCTTTCTATCTTTAGTCTTTACTCTCACGCTGCTCGTCGCTCTCAGCCTCACACCTCCGCCGATCCATCCGAGCGCTACGCTGCCGACGCCGCCCTCCGCTCGCCCACCTGGTCCCGGCCATCCTCGCCACCCCAGCGCCGTCGGCCTCGGACACAAACGTGATGGTGTTCAATGAGTGTTCTGGATCTCCCTGTTTCCACCTTGTTCAAAGATTCGAGCGGCTTTCGGATCCGTCGGAGAACCAATGTTGGCGATTCCTTGCTCTACATGAGGGTTTTGTGATGGTTTAAGCGGTTTTCTTTTCCCCTCTCCTCGTACCTTTCTCCAAACTGGGAATTACTCGTAATTCCGCTTTTCCGTTCTTGAATTTCAAGTCTTGACATTTTCTGACCGTCCATCGGTATTTTTCTTTGATGTTACCTTGCGCGAGTCGTCAAAACCCAATCTTTTCCTCTCTTTTCTGCAGTTTGCATATCCCTTAGAGTTTTCCCAAATTAATGTATTTTTTTCCGAGTGTCAAGCTTGGCTGGATCTGCGAACTTCTGGACTTTGAACCCTTGTCACGGATAAATATTTTTAAATTTTGTTAAATTGTGCATTAATTGTGGGAATTAGATCATAATGGCTGGAACGGGTTTATTAATTTGTCTTTTCACTTCTTGACGACTACCCTAAGCAGTGACATTGTTCTGAGTTTTTGTTGGGGAGAGTAATATTGCCGATCAAAACTGCTTCCTAATTGGAATTTCCACCAAATGTGATTTCGTGAATTGATTTTTACTGTTTAAATGTTATGTCTTGTGATCATTGCGACACAAAAGATTGGAGTGGTATTCTGTGTGTGTGGGTGCCTGCTTTTGTGCATGCATGCGTGCGATCATGATAATTGCGAATTAATCAAGCAAGTTTTTTTCTTCCGATAGATATAATGTAGCAAATTATGTGTTTTTTATTTTGGATCATAATGTCTGCTCTCCATTTAGTTTAATGCTGCAAACTTTTTATGCTTTCAGGTTCTGGTATGGTGTCTCAAGCATTGAATGATAGCTGAATTATAAGATGGATTGAAGAGAGTTTGTTCCCTGTATCTGTTTGATCTTATTTAGTATGATTTCTGCGATATGGTGCTGAATAGGAGGTTAGAATATGGATTCAATGGCTATCAGGTGCCTGCCATGCCTCGGGGCGCCAGATCTGCTAGAGTAAGCTCATTTTGAGTTTCCAGTTGGTACTTCTAGAATTTGTATCCATCTCACACCATCATTCTTGGTTACTGATCTCCGTTATTGATCTTTTATTCTCTTTAGAGGAGAAATTCGATTAAGAAGAATGTTGAAGACAACAAAATGCATGCGTTTGACTTACTGGCCACCTTAGCTGGGAAGCTGCTGGTTGGGAACAGTAGTTCTTCATCTTCCAGTAATTCGTCGACTAAAAAGGATCAATTTCCCGTCACTGACAGCACCGGTATAGAAGAAGGGTGTCAGAATCAGTGTAAACAGTTGGAACTGCAACTTTGTGATCAAGGAAGCTGTGGTACGGGTTGTTATTTTGCCTTTTTGACATAGAATCCTGTCTAAGTCTTTTTTCTGCAAATTTGGTCCTCTTGCAGCCAAATGGCCATCCCCTCCAGCATCGGGTCAACATTTGTCGTACCAATCTACAGATTCCCATGGTAATGGAGCTTTTGGAAAGACGTCGTGTACTACTTGTGGTTTTGTAGGGTAATTCATTTTGCTTATCAACGCTCTTTTTTTATATTCAGTGAAGCTTCGGATTGAGTCTTTCACCGTGCCGGAGCTATTTATTGAAATTCCAGAAACAACTACTATTGTCTCACTGAAGGTATATTGGCCATCATTTTCTTCAGATTATACCACAATATATTGCTTGGCCATCTTGCATAGCTGATTGCAGGAGCTATTCTCGAGTGTGTTTAGGGTCTCTACTCGACTCTCTCTGTGCATTTCCCTATTTTGTTCACAGTATGAAGAAAGGTGTGTAGGATGAGTGGTTTGTCATTTTACTTCTTCTTAGTCTTTTGAACCACAGACTAACTTTTCTCTTGATGGCTTGGATTTGGCTCCTTGTCTGGGGATTTCTCTACAAATTTCCTGTCAATTCTCTGTTCTTTAAATTCTTTTGTCTCGTGTGCGAGGGCGCTTATGGAAGCAGTTAGTGGTGTTCTTGGCAGTGAGTTACGTGTTGGAGTTCTTCTAGGGAAAAAAAGTTGGTGATGACAGAAAAATTTTGCAAAACAGGTTCCAATATAAACAGGTTAACCCTGTTCCCGGACCGGAAAACAGGGTGGGCCGGGAACAGGGGTCCAATGCAAACGGGGTAGGGAACAGGGTCCAAAAAAAGAACCGGTTATAACGGGGTCGGGAATGGGTCCAGGTCTAGACCCTACCCACCCTGGACCCGATCACCCCTATTGGGTATGAAGTCATTTTTTATGAAACAAACATTTCATGGATACAAAAGGTAAAAACTTATATTGAAAAAAAAAAAAAACCCCTAGATCTGTAGGGTGATTGTTTCCAAACTTCCAGTGTGACGACGATCACCGTTGTCAGTGGGGCGATTGTCGAAAATGGCGACTGTGGCCGGCAACCACCAGTGTGGTGGGTGGTGGTAGTCACATCTGTTGCAGTGGTTGTTTGAGGCCACCGCTACATATTTGATGCATTCATTTTGAGAGAGAGAGAGAGAGAGAGATCCTCTATACATTTGTAAATGGTAACTGCAAATAAAATAGTTCTCTCGTGCATACGCACAAGGCAACCGAAGGAATAAACTATATTCATGAGTGAATTACACTTTGATGTCTATAAACCATGCGTCCCCACCAAAAACAAAATCAAAGTCAGCTCGTTCGAGTTTGTGTCAATTTTATTCACCAGATTTGTTATTTTCTAGTTTGTATCCTTCTTAGTCGCGGAATCCATCTTGTCATGCCCTGTCAATATAGGACAAGTCCATGTGATATTTTCTCGGGTTTTTACACACCCAGAGCAATAAATTCTCGCTGAGTGGACGAGCCGGAGACGCTGGGGTTCACGCAAGCGAACCGGAGCAGCTCCTCATCAGCGTCGAGCGCATCCATGTCGGCTTGGCTCAGCGTCAGCCAGACCTCGACCGCGTCCCCGTCCCTCGCGTCCACCAGGACAATGCTGTTCTTGTATTCCACGCCCGCGAAGCTGACCCATGCGGGCCTCCCCCACCCGAAGTCTGTGGCCTCATAGAGCCCGAACCTGCACCAGCTGCTGCAGCTCAAGAAGTCGACCGCTCCACTGTTGATCAGCATGCTATACTTGGTACTTGGTAGCAGCCTCGACTATCCTCGTGCAGCTCACTCTGCCACCGCTCAGCCTCGGCGTGAAGTTCTCGGAGTACTCCCTTTTCGCCTCCCTCATGTGGCTCACCAACTTCTTCAGCTCCATCTTGCTCTCCTCCACCCAGGGGGCGATCTCCACCTTGAAGACCCCGACCAAGTTACCCACCATGGTCTCCAGGAGCGGCTCTGGGAGCGGCACCCGGAGGTTTACTGCTTGGGAAAGCAGTGATCGCCGCCCGGGATCGTTCTTCTTTGAAGCGCGGGCCACACACCTCCACACGAGGCCAACACAGCGTCCACCCGGGTCGGCTCCGGCACGGCCTCACTGGCAGCAAGCGGTGTGATCTCAGTGGGATTGAGCACATACCTCCTTGTCGTGCACCTCTCTTTCGCGAGCACGACCATGTGTTAGGTGGCAGCCAATTCCGCCAGTGGTGGGAACTGCGCCGACGCCGTGTCAAGCGGCGGGATTTCAATACCAGCGTTGACTTCACCGAGGAGGGCAGCGGTGGACCACCCCTTGATGAAGGTGCTTAGAGTGGAGGTGTTAGCAATCTTGTGGGAGATGCAGACCCCAACGGCAAGGCCGTCACAGCCCAAGGTATTGGCCTGGACGAGCAAAAGGCGTCCAGTGGAGGCCTCTGGCGACTCAATGTCGATGGGGAGGAGCTTGAGCAGCAAGGCGGGGCAGGGCCGGTCGAGGATGTGGGAGAGTGGGCAGTAGATTTTGGCTTCGATGAACTCGGCACCACTATCGTCGCAGTCGATGTAGAGGTTGTCCCTAATCCTCCCGGCGAGGGGGTAGAAGCGAGAGAGCACTTTCGATAGCGACGACTTGAGACGACTCAACAGGTGGGGAGACGAAGTGCTTGTGCTCGAGATGTAGAAGAAGAGGACGGAGGTGTAGAGGATGGGACTGAGTTGATCGAAGACAGAGAGCTTGAAATTCTTCAGCTGGTCTGGTGTTGGAGACGACGGCCTGATGGTGTCTTTGGCGACGACCTCGACCTTAAATTCGATTGTCATGTTGAGAGAAGGAAAAGGAAAAGAGAGAGAAAGAGAGAGAGAGAGAGAGCACCAATATGATTTTGTGGCCCAACATAAGCTCTTATATTACAGCTTGGTTTGGCAGAAAATGTCGGAAAAATCCTGAACACATGATATTAATGCCAATTTAATTCTAAACATTTGAACTTAGAGTCATTTCAATCTTTATGGCTAATTTTAGTCGAATATTGCCTGACATGTATGCTAATTGGGCTACGTAAGCTAGGCGATGCTATCATGGACAACTTTTAATAATATTTTAATATTTTTTCTGAATTTTCTATTATTTATTTTCTTTTTCCATTTTTCCTTCTTCTTTTTTTCCCTTCCCTTCCTTCTTCTTCTAGTTGGTCGCTAGACCTCAACAACCGAACAAAGGCTAGGGCCAACGCCTCGCTAGCCATTGGCAAGGGCGGCCTCTCACCAACAGCTAGGTGAGTCATGACCTCGCCGAATTTGGTAAGGACGAGCCTCACATCTCGCCAGCCCTCTCATCCGGCTGATCATTGACAACTAGTTGGACGAAGAAGGAAGGGAAGAAGAAAAAATAAAAAATAAAAAATAAATACTATTAAAGATTGTCCACGTTAGCGTCAACCATGCCAAGTTCACGTTAGCAATCTAACCAAAATTAGCCAAAAAAACTAAATTGGCTCTAGTTCAAAAAAATGTATGACTTAATTGAAAATAATATAATAGGTTTAGGACTTTTTTGACACTTTTCCCGCTTATTTTAGGGCACAAAAATAAATAATAAATAATTAAAAATTATTATGGGGTTCACTTCTTCAAAATGACTCACAATATGTTGTTATTCTGACCATGGCTCAAAAACTATTATGCTAACAAAACTTAAAATGAGAAATGATTATGTAATTGACCTTAATTTACCTTGAGAATAACAATCTAAATAATAACTTATTTTTTGCCACAAAAAATATTTAAAAAAAGTTATAGGGTCCACTCCTTTAAAAAGTTGCTACTCACAACACGCTATTATTCTAATAGTAGCCCAAAAACTATTGTGCTAGCGAAGCTTGAAATGAGAAATGCTTATGTGACTATCCTTAATCTATTGTGAGCATAACAACTAGTTTTTTGCCCAAAAAAAATAATTAAGAAATAATTAAAAATTGTTGTGAGGTCCATTTCTTCAAAAATTTGTGACTCCCAACATCTTGTTATTCTAACAGTAGCGTAAAGACTATTATGTTAACAAAGCCTATGAAAATCATTTTACTACTTATAGGCAACCAAAGTGGAATGTGGTGTATTTATTGAAATAGATCCCATGACAATTTTCTAGCCAAAAGAAAAGCCATGAGATACTCAACTGTAAATTCCACGTTTTGGATATTATTCCAAAATTGATTGTATTATTACACTTATGGAGCGTTAGTAGTAGGTCGGTACCGTTACCATATAGTAATGGTGCAACGATGACCACATATTGCAGTTTGGGGAAGATGGGCGATCGCAACATGGATTAGACATAGCTTGATGCATTAGAGAAATAAATCCAAGGATATTATTCTAGCCAAAAAAGGGGAAAAATTATTCAAATTTTTTTAAATTTATTGCATTTTTGTCAATTCAGTCTAAACCTTTTAATTTTGTTAATTTAATCCTATACTTTTCATTTTGCTAATTAAGACCATCCAACTAATTTTGGCCAAAATTTTCTGACATGGACATCGACTATCCTATATGTTACAATAAATGCTAAGGTGAACAATTTTTAATTGTATTTTTTCAAATTTTAAAATTGTTATTTTTCTTTCTTTTTTTTTCAAACCCTAGAAGGTGAGGCCACCAGCCCAAGCCGTGGGCCAGCAACCCTTGCCCTTTCCTTGCCCAGGCGAGGGCCTGTGGCTAACAACCTCGCCGGCTTGGGTTTTAATTAATTAAAAATTCAAAAAATATTTTATTAAAATTGTCAACGTCAGCTTTAGCCATGCCACATAGACAGTCGGCATCCACCTCAACAATTGCTAGTTAAAATTGGTCAATGCACTTAATTGGTAAATGGTAAAAATGTTTAGAATATAATTGGCATATTTGAAAGATTTAAAATTATATTAAAAATGCAATAGCTTCAAAAAAATTTAGAAAATTTTTTAGCCAAAAAAAGCCATGGGATATTCAACTGCACATTCCAAGCGTTGGATATTATTTCACAATTATATATAATCTAGCCAAAAAGAAAAAAAATAGAGGAGAAACTATATAAAGGACGTTTTCGGGACAACCAGTAGAGTGAGGTTGTCGCACACATCTCCATAGTAACTCGTAAAGTCACATCTTCCTGATGGTGTATACCCTAAGATGATATACTTGATCCTAATTAAATTCAAAATTACTTCACTAAACAACATAAAATCGTCCATTAATCAGCCAGAAGCCGCTACTTTCGAGGCTTATAACGTTTGGCAATATTAACTACTTTCCCGTTCTAAGCGTCATCTCCAATGAAGTATAAGAAAAGAACTGATGCTAATTTTTTTTTCACTAATCTCTTTGTAGATGATTTCGTCGTTTGGCAAAACTAATGGTTCTCCAAATGCTTGCAACTGGCTAGTTAGTAGCCATATTGACTTGAAACCCTAGTCCTTGTTATCTTGCCAAAACTAACCCTTCCTTAAACCCTTATTTTAGAACTTGACTTTTATGATTTATCGATTTCCATTGTCCATACGCGAGTATTTATTACTTTGGGCGGGTTAGGTTATGTAGACTAATGACCTCTTACATTTTCAAATTTGACGACTTTTGGTCAGCTCAAGGACTTTTAGGTGTGGTAGGTCATGAATTCTGGTTTATATAGACCAATGGATTGCCTATTCATTACCCTATAGTTAGTTTCAACCTAAACCCATTATTAAGTTAATTAAGATAGTCAAGTCCTAAGTACGAAGAGGATCCACAGTGTCCACATTAAGTCTCTCATAGATGTTAAATATACATGTCCGCAGCAATAAATGATCACGAAGATTTGCGGGGAAAAGAAAAACCCTCGATGGTCTTGAGACCATTCATTCACAATTTTAGATTCTCTTAAGCACCTTTTGTTTTCCCTCCGTAATTCTTTTGAGCAACTCTTGTTATCACATTAACTAAGGTTCATAATTACGGCAAAGAGTTGGTCAAATTAAGGTGTTGCTAAGGAATGCAAATAAAAGTTTGTAGATGATCTGAAAAGTTGGCAAATTGGGAAAATCAAATAAATGTCGTCAAATAACTCAAACGAAAGATACTAACCAAGATTAGGTGATAACTAAATGGGAGAAAAGGTGGCGAGCCATAGTAATTTAGGTTGGTAATTTATGAGAGTTAGTAAAAGTAAGGGATTGCCAAAGCAAACAAAAAGTCTGTCTCTAACTAGAAAATTTGGTAAATTAGAAAAATACTATCAAGCATTGCTTAGGGGTAAGCATGGTTCTGAGATAGAACCTGAAAGCTAGAATCAAACAATGAAACCAAGTAACCAGACCAGTGGGAACCTGTCCAATTCTAGGTTCCCACATTTGGGTAGATTCCTAGTTCTAAAGATTGGAGAACCTGTTTCTACAAGTAAGTTCTAGGTTTTAAGTAGTTGAAACCTAGAATAAATTTTTATGTTTTTCTTGGTTTATGTCTTCACACAATCCCACGATATTCCATGATGTCTAATAACGAATACATAATATGAAACCACAAGACCCTAAAATCGACCTTAATCCTGTGACATGATAAGTTTCAAGTTTGGAGTATGTAAGGCAAATTCCAAATTCTAAAAAATGATGAACTCATTTCAATGGGTATATTCCAGGTTTCACTTACATAACACAAAACCACTCATCCTTAGCGTTGCTAGATAACTCAAAGGAGAATTGGCGCGTGGATGGTAATGCTTCTACTGCGGGGAACAATTTCTTTTCGGAAATAGTTCTTTTCTATTTCTACTCCAAGAAACAATTTCTTAGTCAAATAACGCATTTAGTAACTATACAAATTTTCTATTCTTGTAATAGAAAAAGAATAAAAATGTGTTTGGTACGATTTATAAATTTTTGTATTTATTTGTTTCTTTCTTCTTGCCCACGGACCACCGACCGCCGCCGCATGGCCACTGCCTGCCGCCTCACGACCGCCGACCGTTATCGTCGATCGCCGCCACACAACCACCTCTCACAACCCATTAGCTGCCACCCCTACCCACGGCCGCCCATCCTGGAGACAAGCAGCAGTCATGCGGTGACGAGCGGCGCCGGCGGCAATGGTAGGCTATCGGTGGTCATCGGCTAGTGGCGGTGGCCAATGGGTTATGGGCGACGGCCGTGCGGCTGCGAGCGGCGGCGACGGCGACGGCCGTGTGGCTGCGAGCGGCTATGACGGTTGGCAATCGAGCAGTGACGATGACGATTAGCGATCGGGCAATGGCGGCAACAACAATGGTCGACGGTCTGCAGTCGAGCGGTGGCATCAACAACAATGGTCAACGGTCGACGGTCGGCGGTCGAGTGGCGACGGCGACAGTCGGCTGACGGTGGCCACGAGCGGCCGGAGGTGGCCGGCAGTTGGTAAGCAACCAATTGGAGGAAGGAAGAAGAACAAAAGATAAATAAAAAAGAAAAAAATGGCTTATTTCTAGAAATTGTTATCGGGAACAAGAAGTTACTTTTTTTTGTTTCTTGTTTCTGTTCCAAATCTATTCCCCAGCTACTTTTTTATTCCGAGAAATAAAAAAAAATAAGTTTGTATTATCAAACGGATTTCTGTTCTTTTTTTATTCCGGGAACAAAAGAACGGAAATTGGGAGAAACAAAAACGTTACCATGCAGGCCATTGATAACCCAAAACTAGCTGACAATTAAATCTAACAAAAGTTGGTAAATTACTTTTATTTAGGCTGGTAATTTCATAAAGAGTCAGCAGTATATGAAGTATTAATAAGTTGTTCACATTAAAATGGATAGCTTAATATAAAATTAAGTAATTTACAATGGCCTGAAAAGTTGGTAATTTCATAAAAATACTGGTAAGTTTCCAACATATTACCTAAAAAATTCAAAAGTTATTTTTTTTGCTAACTGTTTTTTTGTCACTTACTAATATGCTATTTAAATATACCAGCACCGAAAGAAAATCTACGCTTTTTAACACTACACAACAGAATCTTGTTGTCTTATTTACAAGACTAGGTTAAGATTATCAAAAAAAGAATTCCATAAATGAGTCTGCTAAATCAAGACGATCACATTTCAAGAATTTTTTAGAGTGACTATAGTTTGCACTAAAAAACTCGTAATATTCGCATACCATGATTGGCTTAGTCCATCACGCTATTTTCTAGACAAGACCTATTTAGACAAGTAATTGTTCGAATGGAAAGTTGACATAATGCAAGGATGCGTGGCCACTTACGTCGGAGTTTTACAAGGAAAGGCAGGGAATCTGATGTGTACTTCTACGCTTATGATTGGCTAGATCGATACAAGACCTTAATTTCAGAGATCTTCCAATTAACTAAAGAAGGGTAAGAAGCTGTCCGTTGTACTTCAAGTAAAGAGTTGTCCACCAAAGATATAAAATGAAGACAGAAATAAATTCCGCCAAATTAAAATGAAATTTAACGTATGCAAGCAAAGAAAAGGTTGCGAGAGTGCTGATTATTCACGTTCTAATCGCCAATAGAGATTAAGGGATTGAGAGGACTTTCCTGTTTTTGAGCGGGGGTGTTAGATCCGATGAAGATGGCTTGAACCCAGCAAGAACCAAGTGACTTTGCTGAATAAGATAATCATCTGCATTTAGCGCAGAGTCCGATGGCCAAATCCTGTTTCTGATGTGGGTACGTGTCTGCTTAATTACAGATGTTGATGTTGCTCGTCGGACAAGGTTTTGGGATGCAAAACCTCTTGTTTCAAAAAGAAACAAATGGACAAATCTTCTAGGGTTTTCGTTTGTGCTTGCGTTGTGCGCTTTTTTTTTCTTTCTATCTAAAGATAGAGCTTGTGCAGTGAGGCATGTGTCACGGGCCGAATGGTAGCCGATCCGAGAGGTTCTCAAGGGGCGATCGCGACTCACCCGTGGACCTCCTACTCTCTCACTCGGATTCCCACCAAGCCTTCTCCCCGAAGTTTCCAAGGGCGGGCGAAACCGTCATTGAGCCATATTCTAGAAGTCTGTTCCATTATTTATGTCGGTAGACCGTAGTTGACATTATGTCGGTAGTTGAGGCGATGCGATCTCGCCCACCGGATGAAAAGTAGATCAACGGATGTAATCCGAGGCCCTCAACTATAAAAAGGGTATCCTCCCTCATTTGTAATCATCCAATCCATTTCAGAAATATCAAAGCTCATTTCCTTCCAAGAGCTCCTCTCTCTAAACTTTCTCCCTCTACGATCCGGGTAAGCGAGCGAGTGAGCATTCAATCGAGCAAGGCTTAGCTTGGGTGATCTAAAGTTGCCCGAGTCGCCGCGCGGTCACGATCCCAATCGATCGGTCCGTGACACATGTGCATGTGACTCTCCCTCTCTGCGGGAGGTCAACTGTAGTTCTATCAGGAAATCTATGGGATCCCCGTGGGCCGTAATGTCATATATTACGTGAAGAAGCCCACCGATAAGACTAAGAGACTTTCGAACCTTAAACAGAAAAGCTTGAGCTGAATCTGGCGCAAGCTACCCGCTTTGTTGGCCATGTCAGCGTCAACCACGCAACCAATGCAGTGTTTTTTCTTCATTTTTCTTTCGGCATGATCACTTACGATAATTTATTTCAACGTCGTTACAAGCAATTCAATTAAATCCACACGCACAAAACTCTCTAAAGATATTGGCAAATAGTGCGAGACATTTGACTTACTTCACTTACGGCGCGCTAGCTCCACTATAGGCCTTTTACCCACCCTCACTCACCCCAGTCGCGGGTGGCTACTATACTAATAGCTAGTGCATGCAAGCATGCCCCGATGTGGAGTCTACCTTCTCCACCGTGAGGCCCCTAATTCCCTGTTTATCTTTATCTTCCCGACAGAGAGGGAATACGGAGGAGAGTGTGGGGTCTCCCACCCTTGGATGGATCTCTCGCTTGTTTCCTCTTTGAATCTTTTAAGGACCTACTTAGGTCTAATTTTTTCTTTCAAATGGGCAAAAAAATAATGAAAAAATTAGCATTTTACTAAAATCTCGGAAAGTTTGTAGGCCCCAAACCCCCCCCAGGCCGAAAACAAAAATAAAAAAAACAACTGCTTATGCTGAACGTAATTTTAGATAAATAAATTTATTTAGATGATTATCAACTTGTAGACTAATAAAAGACAACAAAGACCTGTGATATATAAACAAATAACCCCAAATTATATCCACTAGGACATAAATACCTCAAACTTTTTTTCTGTCTTATAAAAGCATATTACGTTTAAATCGCTCGTCATAATTTTAGCTTCCATAGACTCTAGTATTTGTCACTTCCTGTCACGGGCTTCCTAGACATAGGTAATGTACTTAATCGACATAAAACTAAAAGAGCATTCCCAATTTCCCATAGCTCCGTGGATAATTTAAATTTGCTCATTGTGACCAAGTATCATAAACTTTTTTTGTGTCTTGAAAAACTCAGAATTAATATCAGTGTGATAAATATACACTTGATGGAACTGAAATAAATTGTATATACGTCACACATTTATAAGTTTAGATTTTTCTGTAATTCTAAAATAGTTTGAGGTATTTGTGTCATGCTGGGTAAGTATGGTGTTTTGATGACAAAAAAGAGTTTGAAATGTTTGTGTCACAGTGAATATAGGTTGAAGATTTTTGTAGTATTTGCCCTTACATAAAACATAAGATAGAAAGCAGTAAATGATGTTTGATATTTGAAATAGTTAAGGTGCGGAGCGGGAACGGTCCCGAAAACCCACTTCGTGCTTGTTTTATATGCTCCATCAGGGGCGGGGCAACGGGAGGACATGATGGAGAATGATAAATGAGTAATCGATTTTCCGTATTCTATGGAGCCATATGTGGGCTTTTCCCTCGCTATTTCTCCTTTATCTCTCCAATAGCGAATACTATTCTTCGAGGTAGAATTTAACTCGGTCGTACCAAGATCTTTTCACTCTTAGATCCATCCCTACATCGGCCTTGCCAAAAATATAAATCGAAAAGGTAAAAATGATTTTCTGATCTTATTGTAAAAGTTGCGAATGTGTACAAATAATAAACATAACAGTATTGGGCACCAGTCTTCCAACCGGCGCCATCACTTCCCTGTACCACGCCCCAAGTTTCTCTACAGGAAGGCGTCGCGAGGATCAGACGTGGCTGCCCTCTCCCGTAAAGGAGTGGCCGGGTCAGCCAATAGGGCCGGAATCTTTATTCAGGCCCGAATCCCGGCCTGAGAGGGGCATAAGGGGTCACTCTCCACGGGGAGGTTCTTCCTCCGTTTCCCTCATGAGCAGTTTAAGGACCTGCTCAAGTCCTAAAGTTGCGAATGTGTACAAATAATAAACATAACAGTATTGGGCTTGTTATAGAGTAGAATCGCAAGTGATGCTAATAAAGAAAACTAATCAATTAATTACAACTATCAATTTAAAGGAAAATTGTCCACAAAATTCTAAACATAATGTACGATGGTTAATTCAGTCTCAAATCTTTCAATTATACCAATTTAGTCTAAACCGTTTAACAATTTACCAATTTAACACTAAACATTTTAACAATTTTTTTTTTTTTTTTGATATCCAGGATCCGGCCTGGCACACCTTACGGGTGCTCACGGCTACCGCCGGCCCGACCAACCCAATGGAGACCATCGACTATACCCGGAGGTAAGCTAGTACGGGACCCCACTACCATGACCTCCCACTTAAGACACGTTAGCAACGCAAAGATTTGAATTTGCAGCCTTAGCGATGAGAAGTAAGGCTCTTACCAGCACAGCTACCCACCGGTAGGTACATTTTAACAATTTGTTGATATAGTCTTTTCGGCCAATTATTCAAATAATAGGTTTAGGACTAAAATGATAAATCTTTCAAAAGTTTAGGATTAAATTTGTACATTTGAAAGGTTTATGACTAAAATGTCAAATCGTCAAAATGTTTGCTCTCGACTAAATCCTAGGCTTAGGCCTGTTAAGTAAAATAAGTCCAAAAACCCTTGCATGTTCAGATAGATTATAAGCCCACAAGCCCTCAAATTTGGATTACTTTCCTATTTCGAAACATGTAATTTTTTAATAGATTGCCTTTCACATATCCCTTGCATGTTCAAATGGATTATAATATATAGTCTCCTATTTTGATCGATCTTGCATTATTAAGGATAATTTAATTAGGGATATTGAACATTTTGAGCCTAAAGATTGGACCCTCAATTGAATATTTCCTTTAGTTCCTTTGTTCAAGTTGGTCTAATTAGGGAATCGAATATTTGAACCCAAAAATTGGACCCCTAATTAAATCTTTCCTTCTTTTTGTGCGCATCATGTAGTGATAATTGATCATCTAAGTTAATATTAGTAATTATTAATATTACTCAAATAATTTCATAGACATCATCTAATCATTGATCATGTAGAACTTTAGGTTATGCACGTCATTAGATTAGGGTGCATTTCATGCATATAGAATAAAATACACAAGAAATTGCATAGCTTCTAGGAATTAGATTTGCATTTATGCATGCACCAGGAGTCACGTAGCAATTTAGGAAATCATAGATTTTATTTAGTGCATGACTAGGATCTGATATAAATTATGTCCTAGTTAATTCAGGTCATCATGTAAATTTAGGTAATTTGCCATTTCTAATACATAAAGAAAATCCCCAAAATATTACATCCATATTTCATTCACATTGCATTTAATTGTAGAATTAATTCATGATCAGTTCTATAATTTTCACGCTGCATGTTGAATGTCGTTTCATAATTTAGATGTCTCTAAGAATTAGTTTAGTTGATCATCTCACATAGAATGCATTTAGGATTAACGCATATTTAATTCCATTACATATAGTATAATGTCGCATATGTGTGTCACGTAGTAATTTAATTCACGCATATCATCTAGCTTATGCATGCACAAGGAATTAATTTACGCATTTGCTAAACTAAATGAGAAATTTAGGTTGCATGTTAATTAGTCTTGCATCATAATCATAATTCATGCCTCATCGTGCATCATATCTATTGAGAAAACATTTAAAGATTTTAATATTGACAAAACCATCCCTTATGATTTGTAGGAATGATCAATTTTCATCCTTGAATCGAGAACGGTCCACTAAGGACCAATTTCACAAAATGTGAATTGGGAACAGTCAACTAGTTCCTGGACCCACTTGTGAACCAGACCACCAATCCGGTCTAGTTCCCAATGGATCCATGGAACCAGTTGTGTCATGGGAGGCCAGTCCAATTCTGGTTTAACTTGAACATTTCATCGAAGGGATGGTGAGCATCTCAGATGACAGTCCTATATGCAGTGCTAGGACAATGTCTTGATTCAAGAGTATTAAATTAGCAGAGATTTAGACCAAATCCTCAACAATAGCCCTAACACCAGTCGGTGTTCACATAACATCAACGTGACATTACTCTTTGTTCTCGTTCGTAGACGCACCGAGACGGAAGATTTCGAAGAACCTCTTGCCTTGCCGAGGAGAATTCCCGACCGCGATTACCGTTCGAACCTGCACGAGGAGGTTCTAGATGGCATCTCCGATGAAAATGAGAATCGGTAACGAAGCTTCTAGGGGATAGGTCCACCTTAAGTCTCCTCGGCCAGAAAGAGAGAGCAGGAGCGACGTGACTTAGGCTGTTCATAGTAATGTTTTTGTTTCCGTGAACAATTCTTTTTATTTCTATTCCCTATATAAGTTTATGAGTAAAATAACGCATTTGATAACTGCACAAAATTTCTATACCCAGAATAAAATTGTGTTTGGTACGACCTCCAAATTTTTTTTTGACTTAGAATTTCTTTTAATCTTTTTAATAATTTTATTACATTTTTCTCTTTTATTTCTTTTCTTTTTCCTTTTTCTTCCTCCTCTAACCAATCGCCAACCTCTACTAGACAAGAGCTAGCGAGGCCGCCGGCCTTGGGGGAGCCTCACCGACCGCCAGTATGATCACCTCGAGCCTCCGTAGCCACCAGCGAGGCTCAATCTCGCCCAGCCACCACGAGGTCGACCTCACTCAACTAGGAAACGCCAATGCTAGCCACTGCTAGGTCAACCTCACCCGGCCATTAAGGCTCCAACGAGGTCATTGGACCTCGTTTGACCAATCGTTAACTATTGTTGAGGCTGACAACTAACTAGAGAAAGAAAAAAAAAAAGAAAATAGTATGGATTTGATTATTAAGTTGTTCCGAAAAATAAAAAGTAATTTTTTTCTTTTTTTATTTTGTTTTAAATCTATTCCCAAAAACAAAAACTTACACAAACGAATTTCTATCATATTTCTATTTCGAAGAACAAAAATATAAAAATTAAAAAGAGAAACATGAACGTTACCAAACACGCTATTAATCTCTCATCTAAAGGTAGCCAACAATTGTATGTACAGGTCTGGTCAGGGTGGATGGCTCCACACCTAGAATCAGACCACTTCCAATGGGAACCGCCTAGAACCATCCGATTCAAGTAGTTCTCGATTTTTTTGCACTCCTAATAATTTGTGGTTTGACAAATGCTTGTGTTGCTTTTGTTCATATGCTTTTGTTCATATGACTATTGATGACTCAAAACCATTGAAACTATCCCGAGTGCTAAGGGAAAGAACTTGAAAAAGTAAAAGGCTCTTATGGGTGAACAAGTAAAAGAGAATGAGAAGTTCGTAACAACTTGGAGAAACTAATAGGTGAATAGACATGT
Source organism: Eucalyptus microcorys (assembly GCA_014182515.1). Taxonomy (NCBI): domain Eukaryota; kingdom Viridiplantae; phylum Streptophyta; class Magnoliopsida; order Myrtales; family Myrtaceae; genus Eucalyptus; species Eucalyptus microcorys. Next base: position 48,049,199 of record CM024569.1, on the reverse strand, counting down.
CAAAGTTTAATTTGCCTGCGTACTCGGGAAAAATCGACGTTGTTTGATGAGCACAACAACCGTCACCTTGCGCATGACGCAAGGCCGATTGCCAATCTGTCGCGCTCAAAGAAGTTGGCCTGCACGAGGAGCAACAGCGCCGCCGCAACATCAGTGGACTCGATGTCTAGAGTGGCAGGGAGAAATTTCCTGAGGACCGCCATGTCAGGTTCTTCCAGGACTCGAGAGAGATCGCATCCCACCACGGCCTCCGAGTACTCGGCGCCTTGGTCGACACATTCGAGCGATAAGTTGTCGAAAATTCATCCCGCAAGAGGATAGAAGCAAGCGAGGACCTCTGACAACGATTCCATCAGCTGTCGCGACCTCTCGGAGGCAGCCCGGCCGCCGCTGCCGGTGTAGAAGAGAATGAGGGGCGTATGAAAGATGGGATAGAACTGATCGAAAGAGAGGGAGAGCTCGAATTATCTGAGCTCGGGGGGTGTCGGAGACGAGGGTTTGATGGTCTCTCTCTTTACATTGTCGACCTTAATGGTCGTGTCCATGGTTGAACGCTTGTGGAATTTCTTGTTTTGGTGGGACAATAGAAAATACTAGTTTTATAGTAAACTGCAGTTATTCTTAGAAGTATTTGTTTAAGTTATATAGTAAGCGCTTACCAAAAATTTGCTGCACTTTTCAAGTCAATTTTAAAGCAACTTGTCAGTTTTATAGTAAGCGCTTACCTTGTTAAAGTAATTGTGGTAGTGGTAGTATATCATATTTTTTAAGCAAGTTGTCGTCTCCACAAATATTACTGGAGCCACAAGTCAACGGTATGTTCAATGAAAAGACGGATTATTTAGACTTGGATGGTTATTTAGCCATGTGATCCTGGGCATGTATACCTTCGTAGCTGGCGAAAGCAAATCAACCTATATGATCTATTAAATCTTATTGGGGCTGTCAAAATAGATCGCAAATCCATATTTTAACTCAAATTCACTTAAACAGATTATATATAAGGTACTGCAAATTTGAAATATGAGTTACGAATGGGTTGTAAAGAGAAATGCCCAAAAAAGATGGATTTTAATGGATCTATTATAAACCCACTTATATGGTACGACCCAATCACCCGATGGGAACCTGGCAAGCGACTTCCTACCTAATTTCACCACGATCTCGATCAAATCCATCAAGATCGCTACCCTTCACCTCGCCGTTACCTTTACGCCCCGGTCTATAACCTAACCCCTTAAGGCTAGGATGGTGTGAGCTTCACTATAATAATCCGCCATGCCATGTGACGGATGAACGATTCGCTTAGATTTATTTATGGCGGAGTACCTGTTAGGCTTTGATGCCGGGGGCGGCGGGGGGGCGTCTTTTCAGAAGCTCTTCTGAAGGAGCGTGCATTATTCCGTAATTTGTCCTTTGTATCATCCAGGCCAGGTCCATTCCCGATCTTTCGTTGGCCAAACCTTGAAATGAGCACATTACCATGTCGTGCTTTTTCTCTTGCTGCAATGTCACGCGTGCTCGCTTCATCCGACGTAAGGGTTGTCTTGTCCATGTTTTAATAACATGATATTCTCTTGATGACGTGAAACGAACTAACATGATTTTGACTCGCAGTGGTCCCGATTGAGACGAGTACTGCACTTTGCCCCCCTCGGTTATGTGTCTGGGCCAGGGATGAGCAGAGCAGACCGACCGAATCGGAATTGTCTGGACTAGACCAAAGAGACCAATTATAGGCGGTTCGAAGACGTATCGAGTCCGGTTCTCGGTTTTGTATATTGAAGAAGATAGATGACAATGGATTAAAGAAATGTGACAATCCATCTTAGCTTTAGCTATTAAGAGCATGTTTAGTAACGTTTTTATTCCTAAGAACAATTTATGTTCAAATATTATTTTTTTTATTTCTACTCCTAGGACAAGTTTCTGAATATTCGAAAGCCTCTGGTATGTACACAAAATTTTATTCTTGAAATAGAAAAAGAATACAAATGTGTTTGGTACGATCTTCAATTTTTTTTATGAAGTAAAACTTCTTTTATTTTTTTTTATAATTTTCTGAAATTTTTCTATTCTTTTCTTTTCTTTTTCCTCCTCTAGTTAGTAATCAAGCCTCAGCAATTGCTAACAACCCACCAAAGAAGAGAGTCGACAACCTCCCCAGCCTCAGTGAGGTCAACCTCACGGCGAGGTTGCCAAACCTCATCTCTAGCCAATTACCAGCCATTGCCAAGGCCCGGCTACCAGCTAGAGGTGCTAGACTGGGAGATTTTAAGTACAGCCCTTAATCCAATCCTTGGACATCACATGATCAACCACAAAGGAACAGGTTCATTACATAAAACATCATCAAACATTCCCATTGCAAGTTTGGCTTTACTCGGCATCCCAAAGATAGGATACCTACCAGACATATTCCCGTCGATGCACAGGAGGGATGGGGGACGGAATTTTATTTCTGTAGCACCTGCGCGATTATCTCCACCGTCGGTGCTCCGGCCAGGGATCGCCATTTCCATCATGGATCGTGCGGACCGGTCCAGGCGCTCGGGTTAGGAGCGGCGTATCGCAACAGGTCCTGATGCTTCTCGAACGCCGCCATCTCGGCTTCGCCCAGCGTCACCCACGCCTCTGCTCCTTCGCCGTCCCTGGCGTCCGTCAACACCACCACGTTCTTTTGCTCCGACCTGCATAAGCTCGTCCACTCCGGCTTTCCCCATCCGAAATCGACTTCGTATAATCCAAACCGACACCAGCTCGTGATCCCGTAGAAGCTCGGCCCGTATGTCCTCATCAGCTCGCCGACTGCTTTATTCAATTCGCACATCGTCGAAAAGCTCTCCGACCCGCCGAATTTTTTCGCGTCATTTTCGAAGAAATCCTCCATTCCCTCCCTCATTTTAGCCACTAGCAATGGAAGGAGATCCTTCTCATGGTGCTCGTCATTTTCATCTACTTCTGCTGTGAAGTAGCTGATCAAGCATCCGACGGAGCTCGGCGGGAGCGGCGGCTCCGTTCTCTTTCGGATGTTCACGGCTTGCGCGAGAAGAGAGCGTCCGGAGGACGCCGCAGATTCCATCGCACATTTCCATATGAAGGCCGAAATGGCTTCCACTCGAGTGGGCCGAGCGGCGGTCGCGCTCGCCGCTCTAGCTCGGAGAGCCGCAATCTCTGCGGCCCCAAAGCCGTACCTCCTCGACTGGCACTTCTGCTTCAGCATCTTCACCGGGCGGAGGCTGCTCAGAGCCTCGGAAGACGGGGAGAGAGTCGAGGCGGTACTTAAGTCTGGAACTGGCAGCTCGGCCACGGAGCCTCCGCCACGAGCCACGGCGGCCCAGCCGTGGAGGAACGAGCTCAGGGTCGATGTGTCGGCGATCTTGTGCGACAAGCAGACCCCAACTGCCACTCCTCCGCTGTTGAAGAAGCTCAACTGGACAGACACCAAACGACCGTGGAACGATTCCGGCGACTCGATGTCCACGGGAAGGAACAGCTTCAGCACATCGGGGTCCGGCGACTGCAGGATCTCCTTAAGGTCGATCCCCGTCACTCGAGCCTCGAAATAGTCCGCACCGTCGTCCGTGCAGTCAACGCACACGTTGTCCACGATCCTACCTGCCAAGGGGTAGAAACGAGCTAGGGTTTCCGACAACGACCGCTTCATCCGCCCCAGTATTTCACGGCTCTCAGGTCCATCACAAGGAGCGTCGGCATAGAAGAGGACCAGCGGGATGTAAACAGGAGGAGCAAACTGGTCGAAGGCGGACAAGGCGAAGCGCCGGAGATGGGCGGGGGTCGGAGAGGACGGTCTGATCGTCTCTTTAGAGATGATCTCCACCTTCATCATCTCCATTGACGCCTTGTTTTGCTTGCTCGTCCTGGAGCAGTAGCTAGAATGACTGGCAAGACAGAGAATAAGGAAAACGAATTCATTGCATTGGTGTAAGTCAAGCTTTATGAAAGGGATATCTGCAATAATCAAGTGGGCGATGAAAATGAAATTTCTGGGTTCTCATGTAAAGTAATGCTCTCTTATTTCATGAGCTAGTCTTGGGTTCATAAATTAATGTTAGGGGCGTTTTCACTGAGGGCCCTAGGAAAGGGAACGATTTGGGTTTTAACAGGTCTTGAAGATCTTGCTCAAATCTTTAGCACGTCGGATGATCAAATTAAATAAACGTGAACTCAAGATTGGCTGCTCATCTTCTTTTGGACCATGCTTCCCGGGAGATGATGTCAGCAACCAGGGACGGTCGGTTGCATTAGTTATATATGGATCGAGCGAAAAAAGAATTTGTCCGAACCCAGACCCGAGCGTCGGGAGCAATCTCGACCATTGATCATGGGGTCCCCCCGGGCAGATCTAGCACCTCGCCGGAGATTCCTCGCATCCTCGTGAAAGAACTGAGAGTTGGAAAAAGATGAGGAGCGTGTGAACATGCTCGTGATGAGCCAATGACTTGGTAGACATGGCTATGTACGTGAGATGATACAATGTTCTGGGGCTGACGATGTTCGTGCACTTTACTTCTGTTTAAGGAACATCGCAATAGTACGTTTAGTTGGACCCGACATCGATCGATGGCTAAAACCAAGTAGAAGATCTTCGACGTTCTCTCTTTTTCATCTTCTTTAACTTTTGTTTAAGAGCTTTTTTCTTAATTGTAAAATCACCCTAAACCAATAGCGTTCGATACTTAAAAAGTGGCTATCAAGGTTTTAATGGCAAAAATCTGAAACTTCTGACCAACGGATGAGCCAAAAATGGAGCCAAAACTGAAGATGAAGGTATCATTAAGATCAACTGCAAGCTGAACCGAACTCGAAAAGTTGACACAAACTTCACTTCTCTTTTGGGCAAGTCGATTCTGTGTATGACACTAAGCTAATAAATTTTCTTCTTGTTAGCGAGGTGATACGATGAGACACGGACATTGTTTTGACTCAAATTCATATGGTAGAAGCAATTTGATCAAAAGAAACAGATAGAGACGGAGAGACAGAGGCTTTCACGCCTTCAAAGTACAAAAATTGATCAAGGGAATGATCTGAAACTGTAAGCAAAAGCCCGTGCAGAATATAGGGGAAACAAAAAAACAGGGCGGATCGATTACAGTAAATGTTTTTGGCCTTCGACCAATGTCAAGTCATCATCCTTCGCTACATTACAGAATACTCCCTCCAATGAAGATAGTATACAGTGGCATTCCATGAACATCAACCGAATTCCGAATCCTACAGTGAACCCCACTAACCAAAATAAACGAAGCCGCTAGAACCAACAGCAGAGAGATAAGTGTTTGTTCTTGCTAACCTGAAGCCATTCGAGACAATGTTTTCGCAAGAACAAGCACTGCCTCGTTGCTCGTGGCTTTCTTCGCAGCGAGTTCTTCCAAGCGTTTCCATGTGGTCTCGCGTCTCACTTTGACGTCTTCTTCCTTTGCCTCGTCCTCCTGGAACTTGGTCAGGCATTCTTTGTACAGTTCGGGGTCAAGATCATAAAACAATTTACGGACATTCAGGGTCAAGCTTTGAACAGCCTGGTTCCAGTGGTTCCTGGCATTTTTCTCGAGGGCAGGGAAGATCATCGGCAATATTACACTGCGATTTTGCTTGATTAGATTCTCGATGTGGTCATTGTTCCAGAAAAACAGTGCTCGTTCAGCCACCTACAATTGAAAACAGGTATGCAAAATGAGAATAACCATTGTGAAGCCAGACCAGGCCCAAGATATGATTTAGATATGGAAAATAGCCATACTACTGCAGAAGTGCACAGCAGCTCTGGCAAATTATCAGCATTACAACGCTAAAAAAAAAATAGAAGAAGAAGAAGTAAAAGAACAACGGACGAAGCAATGACAAATTGAGTTCGAGCAATTTCAGCTTCGGCCAAAAATTGATTTACAAGTGCTGGTCCAAAAATTAAGCCTCTCTATCAGTAGAAACATGTCAAAGAATGCCTAAGTTTCATGTTCTGGAATAACTGAATGACAGTGACATTTTCTTTCAATTGAAAACCAAAGAGCTACATATGAAGGACATCATTAAGTATATATGTATGTGCATACTAACAACGTAGAATTTAATCAGATATATTAGTTACACCACTCAGAGATAGAAGGCATTATTAGATCACAATTAAATAGGTATTACCAGTGACAAAATTCCCACTAAGCTCCAAAGGCCAATTTTCATCAAACAGCACTTTTCTTTCTGGCAATCAAAAACAAGAAATAGCGTATTCTAATTTAATCTAAGCTTTGTTTGTTTGAGTGAAAGAATTTTCCGCAAATTTAGTTTTCTCGACTTTCACTCATTTGGTTTGCTGAAAATGAACGGTCAACAGAAAACTATTACAATCAAGAAAATGTGCATGCTTAAAATTAGGAAAATGAATTTCTTAACTTGAAAGGAGGAAAACATTTTCCTGGAAAATAATTTTCCGGAGAGCATTTCCCTTTATCATGAAGTTTTCTCCAAAACAAACACACCTTAAAACAAGCTCTCCACCAAAGATAAAGTATAGAAAACTTCGATATTGATGCAAGGGGAGGAAGAAAGAATTGGAGAAAGGGACAAAGCATATCCATAACACTATTTAAGTAAAGGAAAATAAAAAACAAATTAACAGATCAAAAGAATGAACCTACATCTATTCCACAAGGAGGATTTGCCAGTTAAAAATATTCATGCTCAATGACCTTGTGAGATATGATGAGTTCCACAATTAAATTATCGGAGAACATGACCCGAAGAAAAATGAAATTGTCTTTGGCAGAAAACAGACCATGGTAAAACAATTCAATACCCCTTTGCCATGAGAAATCAAATTTAGAGGCTCCATGAAATTAATCATATATTTGTGGGAAAAAAAATACATAGCACTACAGTGAATTGCCCGACCAGCATCCTGTGGAGATATTTCAAAATGAAACCCCTAATAGCTAGCACCTAAAGGTAATACTTCTCATTCATATACCATTAAATGCTCGCAATGTAGAAGTCATCAAAAAGGTTTCCAGCTCAAACAAACACAGAACAGATATGAACACACATGTTTAGTAACTAAACAACTAGACATCGAGCAGGGCATGAGTAACATCCCATAAATATTTATTCTAAGGTTAGATCATCAACAACCATTGGATTGGACTTAAAATTATTGACCACTTCTTCTAGCAAGCATGCGGGAAACTATACTAAAAGCATACTGAAATCATTTTTTAATAACTATGAAATAGGGTTGTAGTTGGGTTCTCTTTGAGGAATCGAAGAGCTAAAAAGCAAGCCCCAGCAATGGCCAAATGTTTAAGTATTTAATCCATAAAACTCAATTCACATACTTGTTACTTGTGCTTTCTCAATTGCAGACAATACTCAACAGAGAACATTCTTGTCCTTATTTTCCTAGAGCTTAAAAATCAAAAAAACGTAATCTCAGCAGATCAATAAGCCTCGAGTATGAAAGTGCATCCATAAAGAAGAAGCCAGGCTTCTGGAATGAAGAGATCTACTTTAGCCATGCAAAAGTGGGAGGCTAGAAACAAGAGAGAGAGAGAGAGAGAGAGAGAGAGAGAGAGAGGGGGGAGGGAGAAGGGGGGGTTGGAGTTTTAAGGATGAGATGAAGAGTTATGACTTTGCAAACTTAAAGTACCGATGACAGGTTGCTTAAAAGAACATGCGCCCTAGACTTCTACCCCTTCATATTTGTGTCCAGATCTGCTTCCCATTGGCAATGCCTCTTAGAACCAGTATGTCTATGTACCAAAAAATTGACCTCATAGAATTATCTGGCTAGCCTGTGCACTTCGGTTTTCTGGTGGTTTAATTCTTTTATAAAAAAATACAACCAAAATACAAGAAACATAACAAAACCTCTGGCACTATCTACCTGACACAGATCTTTGAGTGAAATAACCTGATAGAAAAACTCAAAGTCAAACCTGCAGATTCCTAAACTCATGACATGGAAAATGCAAACCCAACTAAATCATAAAAGAACAGAGTACCATCTGAGTCAAGAGTATCGCCAGATTGGACATTGAGATGAAACTACTTTAGTTTAACCTTTACTCATTCGAGTTCATCGGATGATGAATCAAAAGAATGCGATTGGATGACTCTACAGTCAGCTGTTCTTTAGCCCTGATAGGCCAAAAATAAGTACCAAATCCACCCAAATAATAACCAGTGTCTATATCGACTACAAGGGAAGTGAACTATCAAGAATCAAAACAAAAAGTTGCTTTAAATAAAACAGCTACCCAATGCAAAAAGGACATTAGAAGACGAACTTACCAACAGGAATCATAATTGCCAAAGTGTGTAGCTTGATGGAGACTACTGGAACATATTCCAACTATAGTATGCCAATTCTAACACCTAAATCTTCTCTCTTTCCCTAAATTATGATAAAGAACACCATGTTCTACATAGAACTCAATCCTGCTCTGACTGCTTCAGTAAATATACACTGGCAAGCAATCAAAGCATAACTCAACAGAATAGTAGCACATGATTGTTAAACATTCTCCTTCTTTTATGCTGGGGTTGCTGGAGGTGGGGCAAATCGACCTTACATCAAGAACGACAATGAACATGAACGACACGGATCCTAATTGACTTGAAGCAAACAATGCAAAGCAAAGGGATGGACAAAAAGAAAACAAATTCAATGTTGACCACAACTTTCTTTCTTGGAACATAGCTGCTTCCATAAAGGTCTAAAAAGCATACCTCAAAAATCAGTAGATGTTAAGTACCGATAGTTTTCACAACCGCATGCCATATTGTAAAGCACATACTTTTCACAACCGCATGCCATATTGTAAAGCACAAAGATATTATAGGACAAACCACTATCACCCGGATAATCCAATTAAAAAAGCACTAAAGTTGGCTCCATTCCATGCAAGGGCACACACCTGAAAATGTGAACTGCTCAGGCATCGAGCAATTTGTCGAAACAAGGGCACCATGCATCGTTGAAACTCTGGTGGCTGAGTTGCTTCTAAAACTTCCTCCAACTCACTTAAGAACATCACTTCTTTTGAACTATTTATAACCGGCCAGTACTTAAGAAGACCCCTGATGACAGTATCAGCAAGTTTGCTATCCTTCTCCACAAACTGAGTAATGCAGTAGGATAACTGTTGATGATACATAGCCAAGCACTTTGGCTTATGCAGAGGAATCAGTGCTCTCACAAGGAAAAGTTTATGTTCTTCTTTCAGTGGCAGAGCAAACCCATTTATAATGCTACCAAGAATCTCTAGAAGTTCGGCAATGCCATTATGCTTCTCAGTCTCGAAAATAAACCGGTAAAATATGTTGTTGATGACTTTCCTAATGAATGGGCGATGAACCATAAATTTCCCGTAGATACGGTGCAAGATAGTTTTTAAGTATTCCCTTTCTCTGGGATCTTCCGAGTCAAACAGGTCTAACAATTTGAGGATGAAAGAGTGATCAATGTATCTTTTGGCCAATTTAGCGTCCGTCTCTGATGATGCAACAAACCTGAAGAAGAACTCATAAACAAGCTGCAAGTGGGGCCATGCAGGATCCATCAAAGGTTCCTCTTCCTCCAGATCAAAGGCTTCAGTGGCTTTGTTCTCACGTGATTGAGGAGTTAGTGCCCTAAATAAGTTGGTGGATACCATCTTTGTGGCTTCCTGCATTACTGTTTCGGGGAACTTTGCATTAACAGAAGTCACATGGTCTACCAGCTCTAATAGCGTCTGGCGCTTGATTTCCTTCTCCCTAAGGTTCTTCGTTGGGTCAGTGAAGTCGAATACAACGCAACTCAGATTCAGCTTCCTTATTAATAAGTGCTGCTTCTCAGAACTCGGTACATCTTTAAATCCAGGCAATGCTTCATAAGCAGAAGACACCAAATACCCATTAAGTTGGACATTTGAGTTCCGTGAAGTCTTGTTGCCATGATTAGACCCCTCATCCGAACCATGGTTTGGAGCAGAGCTTGACATCGGGTTCAGAGCCCCAGACTTAGCACTTCCTAGCTCACCGCTTCTCGAGTTGATCGAACCATTGGCATATGGATTAGACCCTCCACCATTATCACGACTCTCAGCTGATTTTGACGATTTACGTGGAAGCTTGCTTAGAAACTGTTTGAACATTATTCATACAATGCACTAGGCGTAGCCTCTTCCCCAGAGAAAGGCGATATCAGTTCCCAAGAGATGGCAAAGCCCCTCCTTAGCAAATCAGATTCCCCCACATCATATTACACACCCACTTAAGCAACAAACACAAAGATTCAGCTACCAATTCGAACAAGAAAAAGGACGCAGATCATACTGTGCAATAGCCGCTCCAATCGAAGGACATGGAACGACCTTCCGATGCTCAGCTCTAGAAAACCCTCATTTTGTTCTCTGATCTTGGCTCAGAATGAGAGAGCACCAGAGCATATTCACCAACATTCGCTGTCCCCCTCGCGTTCCAGCCACCAAAAGGCAACCCCCAAGAGCGAGCAACAGCAACCCACTAATCAACCCGAACAAAAACCGTGAAAAACCAACGAGCGACAGCACGACCCAGAATGAAAAACGAGTGAGAGAACTGCAAAGAACTGCCAAGAGGAGGTACTTACAGAGAAAGAACTCGACTTTCGCTCTTTCCGCCCGATTGGGTTCGCGTTTCTGGAGAAATTCTTGCGGGTTTTTCAAAAGAAATTTCTCCTTTTATCTCTCTCGTGATGGTTTTCTTCCTTTTTCCTGGAGAAGTAGCCACGAATCACTCCGCTCGCCTTTCAAATGGCGCTCTCGGATTCACCTGACAACCTTTTTAATGCTTAAAGGAAAAAAAGATAGCAATATCGGTCAAGTCAAGAAACGCGAAACCGGCGATTTGGAGGAAAAAGAAAGGAAAAACCCCCTCATCGATCCCCACTGTTGTTTAACGCCAGGGGGTCTTCGCAAACGTGGTGTTGACTCTGAAACTTTTGGCCATTTTTTTTGGACATTTCCGTTTCAACTTTCAAACTCCTTTGATTGATCTTAGCTCTGCTGGAAAGTTTTGGAGTAATCCGTTCACTGAAATCATGGGGGCGTACAGAGCTCGAATGGGCTGATCAGTTGGTAACCGACGCGACCCGAAAATCATCAATTTGAGGTTTCGAGGCGATTCATGTAAGGAGAAGTTGATTGTTTAATTCACGAGATGGCGATTTGATCCGACACAGGGCTCCATCTAGTCGTAGACAGGCGAGACTTTGAAATTCTTGCATTTTGGGTTTAATGTGGTCAAATATGTCGCCCGTAGGGTACGAATCCGGTCGTCCTTATCTTGTGACCTTCTGTTGATTCGATTATGCTTTAGTTTTTTTTTTTTTTTTTTTTTTTATCAGTGATTATGCTTAAGTTCACATGTGATGATTTTATAAAGGATAGTTTTGACTTAATTGCATGATAATTATTAGCTAATTATTTTTCTTAATTTATCGAAAAGACGACATAATTAATAGCTCCGCCTCGACCACTATTTTCGCTTGCCGCCTCCACCATTTCTACCCCAATCACCAACATCTCTAAGTCATGACATGCGGCAATTTGCACGTAGTGAGTGGAAATATTTGCACCATGTGTAAGTATTCTTGACACACAACAATTTACACGTAATAAGTGGAAATTCAAAAACGCAACCTCCTTTATTGAGCTATGAGCTAAAAATTTATCCCCATGCCACAATCAACTGTATTTTTTGTTCTAGCGAGACACTCATTCATAGTTGAGAACAAAAAAATATTAGGACAAGTTCTTGGTAGAACAGGAAGGGTCAAATGAGGAATTGGAAAGCATAATTGATGGATTCGTACCAAAATCAAAAGAAAATAAACCCAATTAACCAAAAAGAAGAGGGTCATCATAACAAGGTCTCTCTATCTATCTATCTATGGTACCATTGGGAGTGAGAAAATCGTAAATTCCGCATCAAAACATGGAGAGCTCGTTGTCAGATGGGCCACAACTCAATCGATTGAGAAGACATCCTTAGTACTAGGAAATCCGCACCACGTGAAAGTTTGGATTCTTAAGGAGTGTCATGAACTATACTTGTCCAAAGGAGTCTTTTCCAAAGGGTATTCACAATGAAAACATGGTCGCAACTTCCATTGTTGAGCTGGTGACAAACTCATGCAGCCATCAAGGATCATCCTTTAAAAAAAAAAAAAAAAAAGAGGTTAATACCACTTTCCTATTATGATAGATTGTTCAAAAGGATGAAAAATCTCAAACTAATATACATGCAATAAATTAGCCCCAAACTGATTACCCAAACTAATAAACCATAACAAATTTACTCTCCATTAATTTCTATTAAATTTTATCGTTAAATTACTAAATTGGATAATATGTGATAGTTGACGGATGTACAAATATAACGTTTTACTTTTTGTTTGTCACATGTGTAACCGGTTTATGATTCTTCGTTGTATTAATTTAATTTAATGGAAATTAACAAAGAGTAAATTTGTCATAAATATATCAATTTGAGATTTTTGATGGTTAAAAAATTAGTTTAAAATAAATCCATCATCAAAACTTACCAGTTTGAGATTTTTAATAGTCAAAAATTGGTTTTAAATAAATTTGTCACATGTATATCAATTTAGGTTTTTTCGTAAATTAATCCTAAAAAATTAATGGAGTTGAGATCCGAGAGTCTTCTCTATAAAAAGCATAAGTATATCCGAAAATATCCAAAAAAAAAAAAAAAAAGGACATAATCTAGGTTTTGAAAGTTTATTGATTTCATTCCTTTTTCCCATACATAAAAGTGGCCTTTTCCTAGGGGCTAGTACTCTTGAGTGGATTCTGTTCTTTGCAATTTTCTGGTATGATGGTACTTTGGAATTTGGATTAAACTCTGATCCGCATAGAATCGCCCGTCTCATGCGTCAAATTGCTCAGATGAATGAGTTGCTGGCGTCACCGGACAAAGCTTAGACTTCTTCCAAATTTTGCTCGGAAGAGTATGAATAGATCGAGTTGGTGATGTGTGAAGTGTGGATCCAATATGAGTCGGGTTACTAAACTTGTGTTATATTAAAGTGATCCATGTAGGCTAAATGGATCGATATGGACTGGGTCATTTTAGACCCGATCCAAATCCGATCCCGCCCGCCCATTTGGTCGGTCTTAGTGTAAAGAACAACAAGCTGCGCCACCTTCATATGAGTTGGGCCAGGCCACGAGTAGAAATTTGGCGGAGGCTCAAGCATGCTCGGCTCATTGGGCCTGAAACCCATAAAGATACAGCTTGTCCCCAGAATCAGAACGCAAAATTCAGACCAAAAAAGAAAAACGCATATGCAAAAAAAAAAAAATTGAATTAAATTGATGATGAACAGAATGATTGCGTTCTCCTAATGTTCAAAATTTTCTAGCTGAAGATAAATTGAATTACAACTTTTTTATAGCAATTAAATTCAAAGTCAATTATTCAAGTAATTCAGAGTATTGTTATGGCATAGAACATGATTATCGACTGATGAACGTCACGCGACTTTTATAGCGTTATACCAACTAATCGGCAAACAACCGCCCATATATTTTTCACACGAGGATCTTCAGGACGCCATAATTTCAAGTGAAATTTTGTAGGAAGACGTCAACACGACACGTTGCTGCCCAGGAGAACATAACATAACCACGTTGCGGTGGAACGAAAAAGCAACTTGAGCAACACGCATGATGTTACTGTTAACTTGAGACAAATGGATCCGCAATCATTGGCCATTTTAGCTTCGGGACAACATTGTTTGATTCGGTCTCTGACTTTGCCCTTTTTCTTTTCCTTCTTCTGGCGAGCCGATCGAGCTCTGGTCTTTTTCCGTGCGATGGCCCTTGTCGGAGGCCAAAGGTGGGGGGAAGAAGCTTCTTTAGCTTCCGAGGCTGCCGAGGATTTGCCTTGTTCGGGAAGGAGATTATAAGAGGAAATCGAATAATTTAATGGGTGGGGGTGGGGGAGGCAAATGGCGTACGTTATCTGAGGAGGAATAGGATTCTTGATTTGGGTGGTTTTCGATTCCCCTAAGTTTTCGCTTGACTTCCACGTTCAAAGCAAGTACAAAAAGAGACGAAGCTATTCCGGCCGACCATGATGGCCAAAAGGGAAGAAGAGGGAAGACGCAGCTGATTCGAGTTCAAAGGCTGATGAATCATATCTAAAGATGAGTAATTTCAAGATTCCGTCTATATTTCTCCTGAAACCTAAAACTTATTTTTCGGAATAGATTCCCTAACCTGCCCTACATAGTCAATTCTTAGAATCTACCAAAATCGTCTATCCAAGTTCCACTCATACTCTTAATTAAATAATTACAGGTTCCATATGGAACATGAAACCTAAAACTTATCTGTCGGAATAAGTTCTCTGATTTTTGAAACTTGAAATCTACTATCTTACTCATAATCCATTGAACCTATCCTATCACGATCTAGGGTCGATTTCGAGGTCTACCCAAATTCGACTTATAATCTTAATTGAATAATTGCATTGAATCATCACATTTAATGATAAGCATTTGCTACAATCGACAAATCACGACTCATATTTAGACGCACGAAAATTAAGAAATATTAACAAAGTAAAAGTTTTGGTTATGGATATTGCCATAAATTGAAGCTCCATACTCATAATTGCACACCACGAAATGTCGTAGGCATAAAATAAGAAAAGTACAAAACTAATCCATCGGAACAAATTTCTCGATTTTTTGGAACTTGAAACATATCTTACATATCTTAAAACTTGAAATCGACTTAATTATACCCTAAACCTTACTTACCCCTTATACCATCCATTTGACAAAATGATAGTGATGAGTTTGAGACGAGAGCACTCTAAGAGTACCCGTTAAACTATTGATTATGAAAACTTCACAGTTTTCGATGTCGCAATTGCCATCATGTGATTTATGATCGATGACTAGGAAGTTAAATTATTCTAAATAAAATATACTTCCATGCCCTTTACAAAGACGAGCCGCGTTTGAACGTTCGATGGGTGGTTGTTGAATTGTTTTTCCAATCAAATTTTATTTGTTATTCTTTTCCCTGACCAAATTTTTCTCTCTCTCTCGAAAGAATAAGACGAATGGGTAAATCCAAATTCATTTTATCGTAAGGATTATTTTTGACCCCTCGTCTCTTCGTATTATTGTAAATATCCGAAGAATCAATGCCCAGCTTCTTGTTTTGTTTCCTTCCGTTGAGGTGACTTACGCCTCTTGAAAAAACCAAATTTGATCAACAAGTGTTTCATGGACACTTAAAAACCGGGTATCAAAAGTAGCAATCTCCAGAGGCCCTCATCAACACGGCTTTTCAAAAAAAGGAAGGTAGATGCACAATCGAGGAAAGATTATACACATCCTTATTCAGAAAGTCTCGAAACCACTATTAAAAAAAGAACGAATAAATCATTTTATAAAGCAATAATGATAATAATAATAATAATAATAATAATAATAATAATAATAATAAAATCTAAAAAAGGTGATTGTTTGACACTCTTTGTCGACCTTTGAACATGACATCCAGTGGCCGGGGTGGAATTGAAGCTTCCTTGGAGAGGAAGGCGCTTTGGTTGAATGTGGAAAGAGGGAAGCTAATATTTGGGAAATCCGGGGACATTGCCCGGGTGTGGGTGGGGCCCCGAGAAGATATTTACCTGGTCGAATCTGATGAGCTGGCTGGGGCGAAATTGGATTCGGATCCTACTTCCTGATAAGTCTTCCTGATCCATCAAACCCCCGCCACCTGATCTCGTAATCCCATAGCTCTTTACCCCGCTCCACTCCCACGCGGAATGCTAGAGCGGGGCCCCAGCAGATACCCCCAAAAAAACAAAACTAGCACCAAACAATTCCTTTGACCTCATTTTTGTTTTCAATCATAAAAAATTATCAATTATACCAAAACTTTACGAAAAATTCAATCATTTTTTAATTATACTTTATCAATTTAGTTTTGATAACTTAGAATTATTATTCATTATGTCATTTTTTATTTAAAACTTTTAATGATATGCCGGTCTAGTCATTTTGCTCAAATTTTGATCAAAATTGTCTAATTAGTACCAACTACCCTGTGCGGCATAATTAGTGTCGACATGAATAATTTTTGTAATTTTTTCAAAATTTTATGAATTGTTGTCCTTTCCCTTTTTCTTTTTGCCTTTTTTCCTTTCGTCAGTCCTCATCGATGGCCAACGAAGGTCGCTATCCTTGCCCGTATTATCTTTTACTAGAGGGAATTGCTGTTTTTCTTATTTCTTGGTACGTAGTGTTTTTCTTATCACTAATGCAGTCTTGAAATATTATTTAGCTCCAAAATTGTAATCCAATAACTTAAACTAAATAGACAGATAGATATCTTGGCGTAGGTTACATCTCCAAATGACACTCTTTTTACATTTTTATAGATAATCTTGTTTTTTATACTTTTAGGTCGACTTCATATTAATTAATCATGATAACTTCCCAATCATTAATATAAATATATGTTTATATATATATATATATACACTTTAATTTTTGAAATGACTATTTTCGAGAATTATTGACAGGAGATATTAATCCCGCATCGTTTTTAGCAGGGGGACGATAAATTAACTCACTACGGATTCGCGTTTCCTAGGTTAGGAAGACGGACGATCGAGGCCGCATTCGGAGTGCCCGATGGGTCCTGGCGTAATTCGCGGAACATCCGAGGGGCGAATCGGGGATTACGCATCGGCCTCCTCCTGCCCTCGCTCTACTAACCAATCCCCATCGACGGCGCGCGCACCTACCTACCCCAGCTAGAAATCGAAGCAAAGATCGGGCCGCAATCTCTGTCGTTCGTTCGACGTCCCAAAATCGGACGGCCCACCGCCCGCCCAGCCCGCCCGCCCGCCCCGACACACGAGGGCGTGCGCCCCAAGAAACAGCGACGCTCCGGAGCAAAGCAATCGGATGGCGTCATCCCGTCCGTCCAATAGCAGCCTCCCACGTGGACACGCGCGAAAATAAATTGCGAACATCAAAAGGAAGAGGAAGAAGAAGAAGAAGTCGAAAGATGAGAGCAGAATAATAAGGACGCTCGAGGGAATAATCGATGAGATTATTCGATTGATGAGATTATTCGAGCACTCCTCCTTTTTGGATGATTGAGATAGGGGAAAATGGGGTTAAGGGAAGCATGATGTTTACCCTTTGACATTGATATGTAAAAAAATATTTTGAAATCTCGAGTGATTTATTTAATAATTACCCCATTTGCTTAAGATATGTATATGTTGAGATTTCTAGTTTACTCATCTCTTTCGTCGAGAGCTCCTCTCGATTTTTTTTTTTTTTTTTTTTCACAAGAGAAGGAATCGGCTCTTTATATTATTTTTTATTAGTAGCATGTACCATTTTCTTAGTTTTATCGTGATAATCATAATCGTGATAAGTGGTCCAAACCGGTAAATCTTTTTTGAAAAAAATTGACACATAAAGATCCAAAGATGTTGATGTCGAATGACAACATGCGATTTTCTTATTGAACTTAAGGGTTGAACTTATCATTTGGCTTGCGAATCTCTCAATTTGCAACATTAACAATTGATTTATTTAGTAATTACTCAACTGGCTTTATATATATAAAATGTATGTGTTGAGATTTCCAATTTACTTGTCTCTTTTTGGGGAGCTCCTCTAAAATTTATTCTTTTTTCATTGTGCAAGTACGGTTTTGGAAAATTAGAAGAAATTGGCTCTTTGTATTATTTTTTTTATTAGTAGCATAGACCCTTTTCTTAGTTTTATTATGATAATCATAATTGTGACGAGTGGTCCAAGCTAATAAAACTTAATTTTTTTTTTATATAAAGATCTAGAGATGTCAATATCAAATGACGACACGCGATTTTCTTATCAAACTCACAGCTCAAACCTATCATTTTGCTCGCGAATCTCTCAATTTGTAACATTAACGATTGATTTATTTAGTAATTACTTGATTAGCTTAAGATATATATGCCCGTGTGTGTGTTGAGATTTCCAATTAACATCTCTGTTTTCCGGGAGGTCCTCTAGAATTTATTCTTTTTCCATTGTGCGAGTACGGTTTTGGAAAATTAAAAGGAGTTAGCTCTTTGCATTATTTTTTTATTAGTGGCATATGCTCTTTTCTTATCTCGATAATCATAATCGTGACAAGTGATCCAAGCTAGTAAAACTAAAAAAAATTCATACATAAAGGTCTAGAGATGTCGATCTCGAACTTATCATTTTGCCTGCGAATCTCTTGGTTTGTGACATAAAGGATTGATTTATTTAGTAGAGCTAGAGAGATGAGTTTGATTTGGCGCTCAAAATTCATCAAACATCATTCGACAACGACAATCTATAGCTTTTTATCCAAGAACTCTCAAGTGGGTGTGATTTGATGCGCGGATTGAACATAAAATCAATTTGGTTGGGTAACTTCAAGACAAGGCCCCAAATCCTTATGATTTTCAATTAATTACACGCTTAATTTTCACATTCACGCTACTGGCCACGTGTACTCACCCCATTGGATTTGGCAGCTCAATTTAGCTTCATCTCCTTCCTTTTTTTCTGAAATTCAATTACCCTTCTCATGCCAAGACCCGCACACCCTCCTCAAATACAAAAAAGAGAAAATAAAAGAAAATAAAAGAGAGAGAGAAATAAACACAGGGAGGATAATCACGAGCCAAAGGGGAATAATAATCAACTCTGATGACGCGTTTATACCAAAAAAATAAATGAAATTGCCAATTACCCGGTTGGGCTATACATATGCACATGTACATATAAAGAAAAGTCCGACCCAAAAAAGAAAATGAAAAGGGGAGAAAGGAGAAAGGAAAGCCTAAGAAAAGAAATGGAAGAGTTTCCGGATACGGGTCGAGACCCGGAAAAGCAGGGACCCAAAGCTAATCCACCTGCGACCGGGGCCGGGGAGGGGAGAAAGATTCCGTCTCCCGCCACATCTTTCTACCGCGGAGGGAGCGACCGACCGACACGTGTCGGTCACCTGCCCCCACCACCCAATCCCCCTTCTCCCTTTCCCTTCCCTTCCTCCGTCCTCCTCTTTTCCCCCGTCTCGCCCACCCTAATTTTAGACAGCAACAACTTCACCGTTAATCTCCTCCCTCCTCCGCCATCTCTCTCTCTCTCTCCGGTTCCTGATTCCTGCTCACGTTTTTCTCTCTCTACTTTCTCTCTCTCTCTCTCTCTGGTTCTTGATCGAATTCAATCCCCACCTCCTTCCTTCTCCTTCCTCGCTTCTTCTTCCTTCTTCGTCTTCTTCTTCGGTGGCAGACAATCAGGGACGCTCGAGATCTCTCTCTCTTCTCATCTCTCCCCCCTCCTCTTGCAAAACCCAAAAAAACAGGTTCTTTTTTTCTTTTTTTTTTGCCTCGACATTCCCTCTATCTCTATCTCTATCTCTATCTCTATCTGGTTTTTGCTCTTTTCTTGGGCTTTTGAATTCCGGCTTCGGGAGGATTCGATTCGGTGCCAGAGGGGGGAATTGGGTTTCCTTGTCCCGCTTCCTCGTTTCGTCTGGGCGTCCCTTCGGAGGCGGATTGGCGGGTGGGGTTGTTGCTCCTTTTCTTGATTCGCGGTGGGTGTTGGGGTTTCTTCCATTCTTTCATTTTGCGGTTTTTTTCCCAAGGGGTGATTTCGATTCGATTTTTTCCCTAACCCTAGCTCTGGTGTACAGTCCGAAGGAGGGGGAAGCGAGAGGAAGATAGAGAAGAGATAGAGGGAGAGAGAGAGATATATATTCCATTGATTTTTGTCCTGTATAGCTTACGTGAGGATCTGACTGTAGTTCTTGATCTTTCTTTCCGGGTTCCGGTCGTGGAGGTTTTCTCTTTTAGGGTTTCCTTCGTCCCCTTTACTGGCGAAACTCTATGAGATTTTCGATGCGTTTTTTTTAGTTCGCCATCTGAAATTGAGGGTTTCCTACGCCGCTTAGATCTTCCACGTTCTTGCGTGCCCCCCCATTCCTTTTTTTTTTTTTTTTTTTTTTTTTTGTAGTTTTCGTTCCCTGCTAATCCCAATCGAAAAAACCCCAAAAAAAAGAGAGAGAAAAGAGAGAGAAAACCGAAAAAGACTCCAGCTTTTTTGTGTAGGCATTAGCCGTTTCTGTAGATAAGAAGATGGCTTTGAACTACTCTCATCGCCCGGTTTTCGCCGCCCATCTGCCTGAAGATAGCTTGGTGTCCCCGATGAGGATTGCCAATCGGTGCATTGTGGAGGGTGTTTCGGAGAATAAGGCGGATGGTGCGGATAGGCCCTGGCTGTTGGAGGGGGATGTCAAGGATTGTTTGGATTATGGACGGAGTAGATGTGATGGTGGTGGCTGTTCTCAGGATTCGGTTTCCAGCGACATCCTTGACGTTTTGCCTTCCGATCCGTTCGGGATGGATATAAGCACCACTTTTACGGCTCTAACCGGTTGGCTTGAGGATTTGAAGATGAATTACGGTGGCTGCGCAAGAGATTTTGCTGGGGCCAGTCCTGATGATTGCCAGCTGTTTGCAAGATTGATCTGGAATAATGCAATGAGATTCCAGGCTTTTCCAGGAATGATTGGGTTTAATACCGATCCTAGTCCAGCCAGCAGCACGTGTCCTCACTATGGGGTGAAGGAAAGTGCGCATGGCTCCTGTGATTTTGCTTTTAGTTCGATGAGTGAATTTTCTGGTTATCCTGATTCCTTGGAAGCAGGAGACGCATCTTCCTTTGATTTGGGTTCATCAAGTGGACATCATGGGTGTTCGGAGGAGGTCATAGAGGGACAGGACCCTTGTGATGGGGAGTTTGGATTGACCAGTGCACTCGGGGGATTATCTGAGGTTATGGAGTCAGGACAGGGATCCTGCCATGTTGGCTTTGAATCAGTAAGTGGCTGCGATCAATGTCCTGAGGTGATGGAAGATGTAAATGCACCCTACGATCTTGGCCTCGGATCCATTGGTGGATTTGGTAGGTGTTCCCTGGAGAATGGAGTTTCTGGGGTGTCTAACATGGATGGCTTTTTTCATGGAAGCAGTGGAAGCTCCAGCGTTCCTGATAATGACCACCCAAGTAAAGGCCTGGAGATTTCTGCTGAGACTTATTCCTTTGTCAACAGACAAATGACTCGCTACGCATTTTCTTTGGCTCTTGGTTATCTGGGTGTGCGGGATCTTCTCGCTCTCGAGAGTGTTTGCAAATCAGTCCGGTCTACAGTTCGAAATGAACCCTTCTACTGGAGGAATATACATATACATCATCCTCTGAATGAAAAGATTACTGATGAAGTTCTGATTCAATTGACTGATAGAGCTCAACGTAATCTCCAGTGCTTGAGTCTGGTAGATTGCACAAGGATCACTGATGATGGTCTGAAGCGTGTCCTTGACAGTAATCCAAAGCTAAGCAAGGTATTTGTGGATCTTTTAGGGTTTCATTTGTTTCTTGATTCTTGCTCTTGTGTATTATTCACCACAGTCTTCATTACATGATGAACTTGAAGTGTCTGGGGATATTTCAAACGGTAAGGAGTGGGTTTTAAACATCATTGTCATCTATCTATAAGTTGCTCCATTTGTTTGATTATTTGCATTTCTTGATGAGCATGTTCTCATTCATGGTACTGAACCTCCCCTCTCCCCCCCAAAAAAAAAAAAAAAAAAAAAAAAAAGAAAAAAAAAAAAAAATCCAAAAAAAGAAAAAAATCCCACCCCTGCATCTTCTCTCTCTTTTCTCCTCTTCCTCCTAAGAAAGGACTGGGTATGTGAGGTGGTTCATGAAAAAGTTTTCTTTTCGATATAAAAAAAAAGTATTAGTTCATGGAAGAATAGCAAAATGTTAATCTAAGGTTTGTTGTTAGCTTAAACATTTACTTCTAGGTCTTAAAAAGTAATATTTATATTTGTTATTAATTTATTATGTCACACAAGGAATGAAAGAAGGTCGCGAATAACGCATGTAGCCTGTGGATGGACACGAGTATGTGTAAAAGCAACTAGGAGCTTATTGACAGGGCATAATATGGCGAATCACTTATTCCAATCGAAGGCGTTAGCTGATGTCTTTTACTGGTTCTGAGCTTGAGTTAGTTTATGTGGAACCTCAATTAATTGCTCACTGGTTCCTTCTCAGGAGGGGAATTGAGATCATTTAGAAGGAGATGTTTACCTGTTTCGCAGTGTTGGCTTGTGTCCTTTCTTAATAATCTATTCAATATTGTGTGATCTATTCTTCTTTTATAAGTTTCGATCTGTCTTTTATGGAGACCTAAAACTTTTTTTCTTCCTTCCACAGCTCTGTGTACCTGGGTGCACAAGACTTAGTATTAATGGCATTTTGGATAGCCTGAGAACATTCAAGTTGATGGGTACCCTCAGCCTAAAGCATATTAGGATTGGTGGGCGTTATGGGGTAACAGAGGAACATTTTGAGGAGTTGAAGTCCTTGATGGGGATAACAAGTGAGACACAGCAGAACCTGAATGCCCTCAAGCCATTTTTCTATCACAGAGATAGAATGTGCTTATCATGTGAGGATGATCGTACCATTGATATTGAGACGTGTCCAAGATGCCAAAAACTGAGGTTGGTCTATGACTGCCCTGCCGAGGTTTGTCAGGGTAGGGAACATGCGTCTCAAGCATGTAGGGCCTGCATACTGTGCATAGCTCGGTGTGTTCAGTGTGGTCGGTGCATTAATGACAATGAATACGAGGAAACCTTTTGTCTGGAACTGCTCTGCTCAGATTGTTCAAAGCATCAACTTCTGACGTGCCACGAGATGGAAGGTAGCAATGTTGCTATCTCAGATTCCACTGCTCATCACGAAGACCCACAGGGCTCCTCAATGCGTGGCTGAAGATGAGTAAGGCTTCTCGTTGGTCTTTGGTCTATGAGCAATGCTGTTTTCTTTTTTGTGCCTTGCTTTTAGGATCAAACATTGACAAAAATGGAAAATGAGGAATTAGGGGGCAATTGAAGCTGCTTCACGTTCTCTGGCAGTCATATGTCATTCTCAGTTAGCATAATATGGTGCAGCTTGGAAACGGGGTGTGAAGAAATGGTGAGGTTTCGGTCTTGGAGCTGGAGGATCTGTTCCGAGCGTTCCCTACATGGAATGCTTGGTGACTGAGCCATGCATGTTAAACACGATGACATGTCAGGCGACCTTGTGTTGTCAATCTTCACACTGTGTGTGGTTTGCGTGCAGACGGCTGTGTATTTATTTGGGTGCTATCTTGAGAAAAGGGGTTAGAAATGGAATAAAAAGATCTTATGTGTACTATGGCATTGGATTGGAGGTGATAGGACTCAACCTAGGCAATAATCATCCCAAGTTTAAGATGTCTCAAGGTGTTTCGCCGAACAGTATATGGCGAGCGGTTGTTGTACTTGTATTAGTAGAATTGTTTACTCCCTATTGTTATTATGGGTTTTCACTGCCCGGAACAAATAAAAGAAGTCATATGTGGAAGATGTGTTAACATTGTTCTGTTTACTTGTAATTTGAACCTGTATTCCTGTTACTGGAATTTGCAAGTAGTATATGCAATAATTGAGGTTCTGCATACCTTTGTTCTCTTTGAGGACTCCTTGAAGGGTAAATGTTGCATCTTTATCAGATAAATTAGAAATGCGACTTCGGATGGTTTGAGTCTTCTTATGAGTTCATATGCATCTGTAGTTAGAATTCTATACCTGAATGAATCACCTCAGACCTTATATAGTGGTCCATGATGAAGTTGGATTTGCTGAGAAAGTATCTTGACAGTTCTTGTTTGGTAAGTATAGTTTTCCATACTCCTTCGGGGTTGATTTCAAACGATCAATGATAGGATTATGCGATTCGAGATGCAGTTCCATATATCTTGTATTGCATTTGACTAATTTTACTAAGATGCCAATTAGATGGGGCAGTCTGTTTTCATGTCATGGAGTCCCCAAAGTTTTAGTAGCTCCACTCCGTCCTGTTGATTTGGAAGCCGGGCATCATCGACAGCGATAAGAAATCTTGAAGTTTTGACGCACATGGTTTTTCTCTCAAAACTTGGTCAAATTCTCCTGGAATTATCGATGGATAGGGGACCCTTTTGGAATGAATGGTTCATCATTTGGGACGGTAATGTGGATGTGTTGTGATTATAATTACAGTGTTTGGATCGCAAAATGGACACCGGATCTACGATCTTCTGTTTTGTTTTGCATTGTAGTAAACAAATGGGCAAAAGAAAGGCTTGCGCCCGATCCAGCAAATTCGCAGCTTGCACTTGAATTTTGCCATGCATTTTGCCCGTTCACGTATTCATTTCTTAATTCCCAGGGTCGACCTAAATGAGAAAAGGTTTCTTTCTTGTTTTCACTTTTTCTTTTGTTTCGCCATCTCGACTCCAGTGATGTTACCAGATGGAAAGATGCGCGCCGCTTAGGCATCTTCACCTCTCGTTTTGCATTGTTCCCCTAAACAAAGCAGAAATTCAACGCCTTCCGAGGCATATGAAATTTGTCGGCAGCAATGAACTTTAATCGACATCACGGTTCTTGCGTCAACGACAATACGCATGTAATCGATATTGAGAGAATAATAATGCGCACAGAAATGACCTTTAATTGTTCGAATCAGATATTTACTAAGAAACGATGGAAAAAGAAAAATACCAAAGCCTCGAACAGATAATTTCTTTTCTGCATAATGCGAGGAAAGAAATGGGCTCCTGTGTCACGAATAAATTGATGGAGATCACAAAAGAAAGTTCTTCTATAAGCAACATTTTCCAGGTGCAAGAATTAGGATCTGCTTGAAGCAGGATTCCGTCACTTGTTATTTGACTTCTTGCACAGCTCTTTCACCCACTGTATGCTGAATTTCTTCGTGCCGGACTTCGACCCATCTTTCCGCTTCTTCCGGTCCTCGGACGCCTGTGCCGGCGGTGGGTCGTCGTTGTAATCCCATTGGTCCGCCCACGATAGCCCGTTGTCCATCTCTCTCTCTCTCTCTCTTAAAAAATCTCCTTCTCTCTCTTGGAAAAATTGATTGCACAAAGGTCTTCGAATCTCTTCTACTGCAATCCTCAACCAGACTTATCAATGCAAACCACCTCCATTCCCAATTAAGTTCCCTAATTTGCGGGGGACAAACCACAAAGGTTTGACCGGGTCAACCTCGTACCAACGACAGCTTGATTGAGGCCAAATTACAGCTAGGCCTTCGATTTAATTGGGAAAATTAACAGCAGCCATGCATTCGATGATGCCTAATAATAACACCTGGTGATTTTGCGCTGTCATAATGATGCAAACAGTGGGTTTTGGCAGGCAACTGTCATCCAATTAACTTAAATTGGCAATCCTTAATGAAAATGTTCCCGTTCTTCTTTGGGAAAAAAGTAGTGTACTATTTCATTAAGTTATACCAAATTTATTTTATCTTTTGGCCAGAAGACTTTATCATGTTTATTGGAATGTTGTTGTTGTACTTGAAACTTAGTTTATTAACAAGTCATTCAAATTTGATACTTTTACTCATGTGAAACCGGCTATTGGCTTAATATGACATTTTATTTATTATGAGGTAATATAAGTTTTACGTGAGGATTTAGAATGTGGCTGATGCATAAGTACATAGATAGATTGAAAGGGAAATAGAAGATTAAAGCTTGGTTAATTTGTTGAGGATTTTATATACCGTCTTTTCTTTAAAGACCATTCATTACGTATAATAGAGTTATACCATGTTTGTGAAACCCCATGCATAGCTTAGCTTAGCTCTTTGGAATGATGTTATGATACTCATACCATAGTTATTAATATCCGCAATTTTTGATTGGTCTTCTAGGATTAGATTTGATTTGGGGTCCAAACTAGGCATATTTGTTAGTAAAATTTATAAAAATACTGAATCACAAGCGTAGGTTTTGTTTCACCAACAAATTCGCCGGTTCACTACGTGCTCATCGATTTTATTAAGTCATAATATGTTATATTTTACTTATTAAATTAATACGAATTTGCTCCCATTTCATGATGTTAAATTTATAAATTACAGTTTTTTAATAATAAAAGTTCACATTTAGAAATAACACATTAATAGTAAACGATATGGCACATTAACTTCTAGTACTGTGTAAATGTTATTTTTAAGAGACGAGTAATGGGCTATGATATACTATGATATGCTTAGCATGTACTCAAAATTAAGATATCTTCGAATTTGCTCATCAATTTTACCAATTTTTGTTATTTTGCAAATTTCTAATTTATATGTTTTTATGTTAGAAAAAACTTATTTTACTTACTTGAACGTATCTACAATACCCTTCAACTCCCGATTTAACAATGCTCCAGACCAACTTCTTTTGAGATTGCTATATGATCCAATGGCCAATTGTGGATGGCATGAGGTTTTGCATAAAATTTCAAATAAGATGACCGACCATGACACAATTTTCATTCGTACATTTTGCCAAACAACTGGTGACCGTAGGCCTCCGACTTCAATAAATGATACCACGTTGATAGTCCTCAAAGAATGATGCAGCACAGGAATGTGATTCCACTAAAATGGGAACACCATAGTCATGCTCATTGCTCAGCATTTCAAACTTGATCACCTGAAAAACTCAACATGACCAGCAATCTCTCTGCATAACAACTTCGCCTCGCTAGCCAGTTTCAAGCTCTTGACGATCGCGAGTCCTGTCCGTCTGTGCGTCGAGGCAGGCTTAAACAAGTTGGCCTCCTCTTCCTTTCCCATCAACAGAGCTTCCCTGGCGGGCATTACGTTTTCCCACCAAAACTCTCGTAAAATGCCATGAATTAGCTCCCAATAACCGCGCTCCCTACATACTCGCAATATGGTGCTCCCGTTAGGCGTCCAACAATACAAATCCACCCAATCCCGATCCATTATCTCCATCTGGCCCTGCACCTGAGGCATGTAATAGAAAGGCATGGTTGTCCAGGGCAAAGCTACTTCAGGCTTACCCTTATTGTAAGGGCACTTCACTTCCAAGATCCCACCTCCCGGAAAGCACCCGAGAAGGCCATCGGGAGACGCACCCAGCCACTCAAACCGTTCCTCCGAATGAGTGGCGAACCCCAATAAGCTAACTTCACGACCGGTGATGCTTTTATACCTGTCTATTGCCACTGCTTCATTCAGAACACCCCACTCCATGGCACGCATTTTGGAAGATTCCGGCATTTGCAATTCCAGTGCAAAAACTTTCTCCTTCCAAAGTTCAAGGCGACGGGTCCCTTTCCAGAATCCCAAGGCTGTGCTAAAGGTGCTTGTCGTGAGCTTATCCTTTCGAAGGGAGAACCATTCTTCGGACCGTTGTGGAGCATCAGATGGAATAAAGCGAGCGGTCAATACTAATGGCGAGGGGGAACGAATTATGAGAGAAGAACTAGAGGAAACAAAAGGTGTGTCACAGCTGGAAAAGGTTTGGGAAAGTCTTCTGGTTCCATGCTTTCTCGTAGCAGGAAGCGGTGCTGATGATCTGTAATGGAAGCCACGGTATCTGGTAAAGCAGGAGTTAGCCATTGATGTGAGGGATCACACTTTAGAGGGAATTCTATTCAGTTCCCTGCAGATTAAAGATGTCACCTGAAATTTAGTCAAAGACCATATGAAGCGAGTGACATACATTTTTATGAAAAGAAAAAAACACTAAATTGATACATTGTAACATTTGAATGCCATACAAAAAAAAAGCAAGATAAAATGCTTAGTTGCAGGACCAGTGGACATCCCACCAGCCCACGGCAGTGGGAAAGCTGCATATTCCTGCAGGTCCTTTGAGAGCTGATGAAAATGGCTAATCTCCAACAAACACAGACCAAAAATCAGCCTTTCCTACCAGTTGACACAGAGCTGATTGAAAAATGATGGCAGCCTAACAAGACAATCAGAAAATTGCAGCAGAATATCTTCTCTTCTCTCTGTTTGGCAGGAGATGGGGATAATTCTCATGAAAGATAATAGCCACAGGTCTTAGGTTTAGGCAGTACTTTGAATGTCTGAGTGTAGGGTTTCTTGGTTGAGGAATGAAAGAAAATTTTCTGCCGAAGGGTATTGGAAGACACTTTTGAGTTTCCTATTATGAAATATAGGAAAAATTTAGTATACTCAAGAAGTGTCTTTGCCCATTTTAGTGCAATCAAATGCGACAATTTCAGTGCAATTAAAAAGATTTCAAAGGGGGCGGGTAGATATAACTTAATCATGAGCTGGTTAAACCCCTTTTCCAGTTCCCCACTTCACAAGGATAGAACTTATGCGTTGTGCCATTCTTCTCGCTTTCTCCTATAGCTTTGCCTATATACCTTTCCCAGCATTCTTGATTATTCTCTATGTTAGTATCTTGACAAGCACAAGCACCGGCAACTGATATTCATTGTCTGCGTCTAAGCATTTATCTCTTATCCGGTCATCATAGTATAAGCATAAATCACCAACTATAACATCGGAAGCATTCTTCGCAGCTGAACCTACCAGATATACTGTAACTGCACTTTAAAAAAAAAAATGATCATATATACTACTCAAGTATAGTCATCATGCGAACCAAAACGAAGAATCGGGTAATTTTCTCGAGTTCGCGGGGCGTGCGAACCACATATCCAAAGCACTTCCGGCGCCAGAACAGTTGCCCACAACCAACCGCCACTGCCACCGGGCAACCAACAAGCCAAAACACCCAAAGACACGAACTTTTCACAAACCCAGAGAAAGAACCGGTGGAAGGAACAGCGGCAGTACAGTGACGATCAACCAATCCCCAGAACATAAGAATAAGAAGCACCGGACGGACAGATACCTCGAGCTACCGCCGCTTATCCATTGCCAGCCGAAGAAATGGAGGACGAGGGCTCGAGCTAAAGAGAACCCTCCTGCGCCATCGACCGCGCGGACCGGCTCCCGAAGATGGGTCGCGAGTCTACAGCGCCATTGGCGCTAGGGTTTCGCGGAATCGAGGTTCGGAGGAGCAAGCAAAAACAAGGAGGCGATAAGAGAGAGACGGGCAGGGACGAAAGGCGCAGGAAGGCGGAAGGGGGGGCTTCTGCCGGTTCGGTTCTCCCCGGCCGTTTAAGGGCGCGCGGCCGTCGTTTTTATGTTGGCAACAAAGACAAGAACGAGCCCTCCAAAACGCTGTCGTTTCGCGACAATAGCGAATGCCTGCGGCTGTGCTCTATCGCGTCATGAGAAAACGTAATGGGATATTAAACTTAAAATGCAAAATTGATATGTTTAAGATAAATTTATTTTATAGTAATTTTTTAACTACTAAAAAAATCCCAAATCAATAGATGTGTGATCAATTATCCCTTCGTTAGTTTTCATTAAATTTTACTATTAAATTGCTGTGAAGTTGGATAATACGTTGTAGTTGATAAATTTACTGGTTTGGGGTTTTATCATCCGTTTATCATGGATGTATTAGTTTTTGATTTTCCATCATATTAATCTAATGTAATGGAAGGTAAATTTGTCACAAATGTATCAATTTGGAGTTTTTGATAGTCAAATAATTAATTTGCAGTTAATTTGTGACAAATGTATTAGTTTGAAGTTTTTCGTTATTAAAAAAGTTACTTTTGAGTAAATTTGTCATAGATGTATCAATTTAGATTTTTTTTTCTCCTAAAGATATCAACCCAAAACTATTAAGGATCAAATTATGACTTCATACACACTCGTCTTAAATGAAGCAAAGTATTTCTTTTTTTATGTGATGACACTTAATTTAAAGGTGTCGATGTATAAACTTTATTTCGCACCATTTGTAATCAGTTACAATTCATTGTGTATGCTTCTCAATCTTGTACAAGATGTCGTCATTAGCATCATTGGATCGAGAATGTTTTGTTTGTTTCGGAAGCACCATATGTCGATGGAGAGATCTTGACAATACATAATAAGATTATTTGAATCTATACTGGATGTATTTTGATCGAGACAAAATGAAAGTGAGGTAGGTTTGAGATTGATCTGATCCTGATGTATGTTAACCAAGATTAAGCCCATTAATAATAATTAATGACCAATTATACCCCATAAATAGTAACTTTCTGCAGACTTATCCTCGTTGAGTCAAAGTCAAAACACTCTGATTCAATTTTATGCCCTGGCCTCGATCCTCCAGAGCACACACCCTTCGGAGAGAAGTGCATGACAGAAACAATTTTGAGATGTCTTCCACGTTCTTATGTACAAGACCTTCTCAAACTTGCAAATGAGGACAACAAATGGTTCTGAATCTATAAAATGTTCCTAAAGAAAACGTGTGCTTGTATATTAAGGGCGCGTTTGGTAACGATTTTGTTAAGAATAAATTCGATCGAAATGATTATTTTTTATTACTTTTCGGGAACGATTATGAGTAAAAGAACGCGTTTGGTAATTGTCCAAAATTTCTGATTCGTAATAAAATTGTGTTTGGTACCGTCTTTCATTGATTACATTCCAAATCAATTTTTTTTAATTTTTAAATAATTTTTAACTTTTTCATTTTTTTTTTTTTTTCTTTTCTTATTATTATTCTTCTTGTGGCCGATTGTCGAAGCGTCGCCGGCCCTCGGCAAGGCCGGCCCCGGTGAGGCTCACCCAGCCCCGGTGAGGCTTGGCCTTGCCAGATTCGTCGGACCGGCGGTGGCGGCGGGCGATGGCAGGCGGGGGTGGACAGCAGTCGCGAGATGGCCAAAGGAAAGAAGAAGAAGAGTTGGTTTTTGATTCTCAAATTTGTTCCCAAAACAAGAATCAACTTTTTTTTTTATTCTTGATTCCACTCCTAATCTGTTCCAAGGAACAAATTTGTTCCCGGGAACAAAAAATTTACTAAACGCGATTCTCGACTTAAATTGATTCTGGGAATAAAAAATCATAATTTGGCCCTGTTTGGATGGTTACCAAACATGGCCTAATCTGCCTTGCCCTGCTAGGCCTGAGCATGGATCTGTCGAGACAAGCAGCACATGCATTTCCAGGCGAGCGCGATTGAATCTGGGTTCGATTCGTTTCTCCATCAACTCCGAGTGTTGTCCTGGTTTTTCATTTTGGGCATACTGGCCTCTCTTCCGCGGTTTTTGTGGTGGTTAGCAACAAGATGTTAGTGAATACGCAAGAAAGGCGTCATTCAAAGATCATGGAAGCCAAGGATGCTAGAATGAAAGCAACCTCCAGGACTCTAAAGAGCAGAAGAGTCCTTAAACTTCATTCTGGGGAACCGACATCCTTGAAGAGGATTCTGACTCAGAGAGACGGAGAGAAGTTCGCTGAAGTCTACACATGCCCCGTGGTGGCTTTTCTCTTCCCAGCTTCGTCAACTCTAGTTTTGGTGGCTACTTTCAGCGTGCATTATCTTTAAAAAACCATTATCAGCAGGTACAGTTCTTTTGGCTTTTTAGGATTTTGCAGGAGCCAATCTGTCACTTGCCCGAGCTCATTTCCATGATCACGCAAACTGAGGTTTCTTTCCATCGAATCGCTTGAAGAGGATCATAAGAAGTATTGGCTTACCAATCCCCAAATCCATCAGATGTTTCTGTCAAGATTGAGGCTGGTGAATATGATAGGGGTTCAGGCGATGAAACATTGAAAATCCTACACTGAAATCTCGGAAGAGATTAGAATAACGGAAGGTTACCATGTTGCTGTTTGCGGGTTGGTTGGGTCCGATAAAACGAGCCTGCCGTGGAGTATGCTTGGTGAGATCCCTAGAACAGCTGGGGAAGCCATAAGGATCGATGTAACAGAAGCACACGTACCACAGAGTACTTGGATTCAAACCGGAAACGTGAGAGAGAACATCCTGTTCGGCAGGAAATTGAATTGCGCCTTCTCTGAGAATGTCACGGAAAGTTGCCCTACGAAACAGGACGTCGGATGTGGAGCGATGGCGATTTGACGGCGGTTGGCGAGAGATGGATGAACTTGAGTGGAGGACAGAATCAGAGGATTCAATTAGCATGGGCAGTCTCCAGTGATTACGATATTTATTTTCTGGATGAACCTTTTATCACTGTCGATGTGCACACTACAATTCATCTGTACTGTTATTCATTCCACCCATCCATTGGACTTTTTGGATGCTGCTGACCTCGTTCTTGTAAGTTTACGGAGCAAGCAAAACCTTACTAGCGACATCTTCTCCTTTTTGAGGCATTTCATCATGCCTTTCGTCTAAATGCATAGTCCAGTCCGCGAAGTATGAAGATCTAATTAGGGATCCGCAGAGTGAACTTACTGGGATCCATTACCAACCTACGGAGGCTCCCCAAGATAACCTGGGCAACGAAGAAACCAAATTGAAGAGGAAGTTTATCCAAATGGAGAGCCATTCCACACTGCTGCTGTTATGGAAGACTATGCGAGAGGAAGTGTCAATCAAGCTAAGACACCTCCTCAAGAAATGATCTTCCTGGTTGAAGCATCAAATTATTGCCACACAGAGAATTGGAGCTTCTCGTATCCCAAAATCCAGGCCTGTTCTCCGGCTATGGTGATGTAAGAAGCTTGGAAAACACAGTTTTGAAGAGGAGAAGGAGCTTGGTTTTTGATGAGGCGATCGCTTCGATTGATGCGGGGACCAGTAACCAGGTTCAGAGGACTATCAGGGAAGACAGGTAGTTGCACTGTCATAACCGTTGCTCACCGGATTCCCACTGTCATCGACAATCACCTCATTTTGGTTCATGATGATGATAAGCCCTTTTTGTCCTGTTAAATATAAATCATTACACAGTGCTATAAGCACAGAGATTTAACATAAGCGAAACTTGAAAACTTGCCTGATGCCACATGGAGATAGCAAGGATCAAAAGGAAGAGAACAAAAACTTGCCATGCCACCTGGGACATTAGGACGATTATACTTGAACAACTTTATTAGACCAAACACTAACCCTGCTAATCGGTAGGGAATTTCCATGTCCATTATGCTTTGATCCTTGGAAGACTGGAGAGGAAAAACAATGCTATGTCAATCTTTGGCACAGTAAGTATTGGATGAGGACCTATAAAGAACGCACGACTTCGAACAGCAAACCCATTTGGCTTGAAGGCGTGGAGTAAAAGCATGAGATGGGAGCACGGTCATATTTGAATCCTGTGGACCCGCATGGCTGGGATGGAGTAGTGACATGACCAGCTCGATTACCAGCTTGAAGGGAAAGCTCCTTTCTCTCAATCGATCATTTACCTTCCTCAAGGTAATCTCTGTGGCAGCTGTTACTAGATGATCTCCTCACAAATTTGGCTGCTAACTTTGAGAATGAAGAGAAGTTATTCTCCAGCAAGAGCTTATTAGCAAGTCATACTCGACTCTCTTGCTTGCATCAACCAAACAATGCTTGCCCATTTAAGTTCACATTCTTCATGCAATCAAAAACATAGGAAATTTTCTTCGATATCGTAATAATTTATATTTAACAGGACAAAAAGGGCTTACCGTCATTGAGAACCAAAACCAGGTCATTATCAATGACAGTGGGAATCCGGTGAGCAACGGATATGACAGTGCAATTACCTGTCTTCCCCGACAGTTCTCTGAACCAGGTTATCGTTCGCCATGTCAATCCAAGCCATCGCCTCATCCAAAACCAAGATCCCTTCTCTTCTTCAAAAACCGTGTTTTCCAGGCTTGTTACATCACCACGGCCAGAGAACTGGCCTAGATAATTGGGATACAGGAAGCTCCCATTCTTTGTCACCCCTTAGAATCAGTCACTGGGGCAGCAATGGTTCGATGTTTCAACCAGGAAGATCATTTCTTGAAGAGGTGCCCTAGCTTGATCTACACTTCCTCTCGCATAGTCTTCCATAACAGCAGCAGTCTGGAATGGCTCTCCATTCGGATAAGCTTCCTTTTTTATTTGGTTTCTTCATCGTCGAAGTTGTCATGGTGAGCCTCCCTAGGTTGGTCATGGATCCCAGTAAATTCACCCTGTGAATGCCCAATTAGATCTTCATACTTCCCCGACTGGACCACGCATCCATCTTTCATAACCTACACGGAATGGATGTGTTGGACAAAGGACATGAAAAAATGCTTCAAAAGGAGGTGATATCTTTTATGATCTAGTAAGGTGTTGCTGACTCCATGAACTTACAAGAATGAGGTCAGCGGCATCTAAAAACTCTAATGGATGGGTGCAATCAATAACAGTACAGATGAGTCCCAGTGTGCACATCAACAGTGATAAAAGGTTCATCTAGAATTAAACATCGGAATCACTGTAGACTGCCCATGCTAATTGAATCCTCTGCTTCTGTCCTCTACTCAAGTTCATCCCTCTCTAGCCAACTGCCGTCAAATCTCCATCGCTCCACATCTTGACGTCCTGTTTCATAGCGCAACTTTCCATGACATTCTCATAGAAGGCGCAATCCAATTTCCTGCCAAACGACATGTTCTCTCTCGCAGTTCCGATTTGAATCCAAGCACTCTGTGGTACGTGTGCTTTTGTTCAATTGACCCTTATTACTTCCCCTGCTGTTCTAGGAATCTCGCCAAGCATACTCCACAACAAGCTCATTTTACGGGAGCCAACCAACCCGCAAACAGCAACATGGTAACCTTCCGTTATCTTAATCTTCTCCGAGATTTCAGTGTAGGAGTTTTCGATGTTTCATTGCCTGAACCCCAAGCATATTCACCAGCCTCAATCTTGACAGAAACATCTGTTGGACTTGGGGATTGATAAGCCAATACTTCTTATGATCCTCTTCAATCAATTCGATGGAAAGAAACCTTAGTTTGTGTAATCATGGAAATGAGCTCGGGCAAGTGACAGATTGGCTCCTGCAAAATCCTGAACGTCGCTAAAGCCAAAAGAACTGCACCTACTGATAATGGTATTTTCAAGATAATGCATGCCGAAAGTAGCAACTGAAACTAGAGTTGGCGAAGCTGGGAATAGAAGCCACCACGGAGCATGTGTCTGTGTAGAGAGGTATCTCTTCAGCAAACTTCTCTCCGTCTCTCAGAGTCAGAGAATCATCTTCAAGGATGTCGGTTCCCCAGAATGAAGTTTAAGGACTCTTGCTCAAGTCTCGGAAGTTGCTTTCATACTAACATCCTTGGCTTCCATGATCTTTGAATGATGCTTTTCTTGCATATTCGCTAACGACTTGTTGCTAACCACTACAAAAACCATGGAACAGATAGCGGCATGTAAAAAATGACTAGGGCTAAAAGTACTTCGACCGGAGGCAACCAAATCCCCGATTCTCTCAATGTCCACATTGATCCAATTTACAATCTTCCCATTGCTTAGACCAGCATGCATGATCAATAGACACTTCCTTTAAATCAGTGCCTAAAGGCTAGCTCTAACGCATATACCAATTTGCTGAGCACCAAATACCACTGCCTTTGAGTCAGCGACTCAATAGTCTTTGAAGAAAAGAAGGCGAATGCTAAAATGAGTCCAAAACAGTAGCTTGAATCTTCGCATTAAAACGACAAGTGATTTCCAAAGCTTTGTGATCAAGAGAGGGCCCATATATGAAGTTATTGAATTAATTCCTATCAGCAAACAAACATCAAACATATATCTCTATGATATATTTGCCTCAAGATTCAACTAAAGAAAAAGAAGGGGCCAGAATAACAATAAGCACCTCCCACTAACCCTTTTTTCGCCAGCGATCCCCATATGGCAAGCCGATTGCTTTCAGCAACAACAAGCTTCAAAGCTCTGTTTCCTCAGTGACTTTTCGAACAACTTGACGCTTGTTCTGCTCATTCGGACTGCACAAGTGAAGGGATATGGCCTACTTCAAGCTTTTGCTTTCAACAATCCATACTGAAAAGAGGTTCAGCCATGGAAATTTTAGTCGGCTCCAAAACTCAGCAATATTGAAGCCGTCCAAATCTCTATGTAGACTCTCCACCTCTTTCTGAAGCTAACGGTTGGTTGAGATGATGACTACTACTATGCTTGGTGGTGCAACTAATGACCACAACACTAACAGAAATTGCTGGTGAAAAAGGGAGGGACACGAATTCAACAGTATTATAGACTCCTAGGAGAACAGGGGGCAATTCCTTGGACTTTCTCAGTTGAAACACCAAGTAAGAAGAGACGGAAGTGAACAAAAAAACAGTGAAACAGACCCACCAAAGAATCACGACGAGAGGGCCAGTTTCTTCTGCCTCCATGGAAAAATTTGTGTTCCTAGTGAATCATGAAATTAAAGATGCAAAAACAAATGTCATCATCCAGAATTCTGTGAACCAAATGTCGATAAGCACAAAAGCCAACGGCAAAAATTAGACCTTAGGACTTCATTGATCGGAACTGATAACGTCTCCCACTCCATTGACTACATAAAACCTCAAGGACTCAGTCTACAATCATGCAAAACATTAACGACTCACTGCACCGCTCTCCCCCTGAATTTGTTCACATATGCAGATAACGCTCTCCACTGCTCAAACGTCTGATTTCACATTAAGCTTTGCATTCTTAAAGAATACCACCATGCAATTTGCAGTCCCCCTTTTAGACCTCTCACTATTAGAAGTTCACACCAGTCGAACTCACCATCTCTAATGCCCAACAGGGTTTCTTTCCTTGTTGAGGCCACAAAAATTTCTCAACTCAGTTTAGCTTCTTCCTATTTTGAGCAGGAGCAGATGGGATCCAACAGCCAGATTTTGCTTTGAATCTCCAATCTCCAGTCACCAGCCAGGATTCAACAAGCACACCAAGCATAGAAACATGGTCACGTGAAATTAAATTGCCACGACCCACCTAACTTCTGTTAGGGAAATCCCTTATGATGTTTTGAAGATGACAAAATAAATCAAAGGCTACTAACGTGTTGAATTGTTGAGTAACAGACTATGCAAATGATAGAACTTGTAAATGATCTTGTCAAAGTATGAAGATTGCCAGAAGATTAAACGTAACACATGTCCAAAGTATATCCTGAAGATTTCCAGACTTCTGTGTCAAAGTCTAAAGACTGCTAGACTTTAGTGTCAAAGTTTGTTTTACATCAGAAGTCTGCCAATTCTGACAAATTCCAGACTGAACGTGAATGAAGAACCATAAGGCAGATTCTATGCTGAAGCTGAACTTATTCAGACTATGTCCAAACCTTAAAGCTAAATCTGTTCAGAAGCAGATTATGTTCAGACTTAGATTATAAAATCTATTGCACTCAAACTCTATTTCAGTCTGAAGTTGCTTAGACTCGAACGTGGCAGATTCAGAACGAAGCAGATTCAGAACGTAACACAAGCCCTAAATGTATAACGGCTAGTGATCTGGTTTGGATTCTACATCAAGATTGATTTGATTGACTCAATCTAATTGATTGACAATTGGATCTTGAAGACAAGAACTTTTTATACAGATAAGCTCTACTTATGGAAACCAAGATTCTGTTTGTATGGGCGATCGGAATCAATTTGAGATTCTACTTCTATTACTTAACGGCTACCAAATCTTCTAAATACAAATCTGTCCAATGGGTAGAATGGAAGATGATCATCGAGATACTGTCCAATGGCTAGTTTGGAAGTGGGGAAATATTTAAGGAGATCAAGGACTAATGAGCAAGTAAGAGATGGAGCGTAGAATTTATAATTCCAAAATCTGAGCGATCTTTGTTCATACACTTGTCTTTTGTGAGCTTAAACATTTGTGATCGTGAGAGAAATACCAAAATAGTGACTTAGTGAGATAGTGTGATCTACCACTAAGTGTTTGCGCTCAAAGTTGTAATTTCTTGTTGATTGCATAGTGGAATCCAGCCAAGAAGGCTGTTAGCATGGGAGAGTGGATGTAGGCTTGATCTAAGCCGAACCACTATAAATTCCATGTTCTTATACTTTTCCTTGAATTTCTTTATTTTGTTCATAATTCTATTTAATTGCTAAAGTTTGAACTCACTCAAAATCTGTTATTCTTCAGACTCAGTTTCAAAAGTCTATTATTCTTCATACTCAGTTTCAGAAGAAAAATATTTCTACTATTCTTTGTGAAAATTTTTCTTCACACCTATTCACCTCCTCTCTAGGTGTTCATACTAGCACTTTCAATTGGTATCAGAGCCAAGTGCTCGGTTTATAAAAATGTTTTTACTTTTGAGCTAAAGATCTTTTATAGCTAGTATCTTGGCACCGGGACTTATGGAAGGGCAAAGCAACACCATGCCACCATATTTTGATGGAAATGAATACAACATGTGGAAGAACAAAATGAAGGCATTTCTAAAATCTAGAGATCTTTTGCAATGAGATGTTGTGGAAAAAAGAATCAATCCCATTGTTACATCTACATCAAATAAGAATGGCAAAGACAAAGAAACCAAACCCTATGCTCCTATTTCTCGGATGGAGTTGTCCAAAAGAGAAGCTCTTGATGCAAAAGCCATTTATTCTTTGTATTGTGCCTTGTCTCTTGTTGAATATAACATAATTTCTTCATGTGAAACAACTAAGGAAGTCTGGGATAGACTTCATGTTACATATGAAGGAACTGATTGTGTAAAAGAGACAAAAGTAAACTTCCTGCTCAGCAAATATGAATCCTTCAAGATGAAGTAAGGAGAGTCGATTGAAGATATGTTCAGCCGTTTTATAGAAATTGTAAATGGTTTAGCATATTAAGGTTAGCCAATTTATTCCCCAATGAAGGTCAACAAACTCTTGCGAGATCTCTTAAAAGATTGGAACCATATCAAGACCTCAATCCAAGAGACTCAAAGGATTATGCCACTTTCCGTTGATGAATTGATTGGCACTCTTCAATCCTACGAAGTGGAACAAATCGTTGATGAAGATCCCGAAGGTAAGAAGTCCATCGCTTTAAAATCTAACGCTGATTCTGATGATACAAACTCGGAAAATGACATGGACGACGAAGAACTTGCTTTTATGATCAAGAAATTCAAAAAGTTAAGTAGAAAATGAAGGAAATTCAATGGAAGAAGACAATACAAGCATAATGGGCAGAAAAGAACAATGAAAGAAGATGATGAGCAAGGAAATATATGCTTGATGGCACATTCTGACTCAGACACATACTCAGAATCAAAGTCTAACTCAGACACAGACTCAAAATCCGATGAGGAAATCGAGGTAAGTCATTCAAAAATTCCTATCAAAGTTTTAAAGTATATAAATGAGCTTTGCTTAAATCTCAAATCTTCTCTTAAAATGATCTCTGAACTTAAAAAGGAGAATTCTCAGTTTAGGCAACAGATCTTTCTCAAAATGAAAAAATTGAAATTTTGCAAAAAGATTTTATACAAACAAAAGAAAGCCGTTTTTTTTACCAAAAACAAAAAAAACAAAAGAAAGTCGAGATTTACTTGTTAAAGAAAATGATTCTTTAAAGAAAGAATTTTCAAATATTTTGACAAGATTTTCAAATGGATCAAAGACATTAGAGGATATCTTACTATAATAAGTCAGGACTTGGTTTTAATAAGAAAAGTGATTTTCTAATAGATTTTCCTAAAGTCAAGGAGAGACTTAGACTAAGACCTCCAAAGGCATTTTACAAAAATCATTTTTAAAAAGTGTTTGTACAACCTGTTGGTCGAAATGTCCTCAAATGTTCAAATTGTGAAAATTTAGAATACTTTGAGAAAGAATGTCCTCAAGTCTGGAGACTTATTAATAAAGATTTGGTAAAAACAACATATTCTACTAACTCTCATGGACCCAAGAAAAAATGGGTACCAAAGAAAATGTGGGATGTTTTTGCAGGATATAAAGAAGAAAGAAGAAAGAGAATTTGATAAGGAAGGTAAATTTTTTATTTGGGCATATAATTCTCATATTCGACATATCCTTGATTGATTTAAATCTTATTATGACCGTATTCTTTGATTGGTTTTATTGAAGAAAGAATCGTGTGATTTATTTTTGTGATTTGTGAGTTGCGATTTGATCTAATATGTGTAATTGATTTGATATCCTTCTTAGAGATAATGCAAATTATTTTGTCTATTTCTATGCTCTCTAATTTTGTCATATTTAGCAAAGTGAAAATTTGTTCTACGTGATGTTCAAGGATTTCATTCTTCCTGATTTTATTGTGCTTTAACTAAGTGAGAATTTCTTTTTCAAGATATTATTATGCATAATATTATTTCCTTAAATAATATGTTATGATGAGTTTAGAAAAAATATTTGATTATGGAGATTTCATATTTTGCTCTAACGACATGGAAGGATCCAAATTGATGGATACCAAAAAGGAAATGAGTTGATTGCAGGAAATTCAATAAGGCAAGAATGATTGCGAATCTACGCAGATTTTGGTATAATAAGAAAAGAATCTCAGGCGAAGATTGGTAATGATTTTTTTTTTTTTAAATCAATGGCATATTTGAAACATATACCTTGGGTAAGAGAATATTTTTTTATCATTCGGCCTTGCAAAATTCTACATGCATTTATTCTGATTTTGGATGATTGCTTATAATTTATATTGCAAATATTTCTTCTCATAAATATAAGGCATTGCAATATTTTTTACTTGATTTGGCACGTGATAGCAATATCATCTTTCTTTTTGCGAAATGTATCAATAATATATATTTGAGATTTATGTTCAAGAAAATCCCTTTGATCTTGAAAGATATTATTGCATATTCATGAATATTCTTGCTATATTTTGCAAGTTTAATATGCAAAATAAAGAAAAATATTACGTGATATTTTTGCAAGAATTGTTATCCATTATACAAGATTTTGCAGGTGGCAATAGAATCTTCCATATGAATTTTGGAAAGCTCGATCTGAAAATTATAGAAATTCTATATTATTTTCTAGAGGCTCAAAAATTCCATTCCTTCTGCAAAGTTTTTGCAAATTGTTAAGAAAATCCCTAATATGTCTTACGAAAGGTTGAGTAGTTCTGAATTTTAATTTTACATATGTTATTCAATTTATTTATTTGAAGAAAGGGCATTATATATTATGTGGATATTGTTACAGCTTATTTGTGCAAAAAGTTCATTAAGTTTATGCAGGTTGAATTCGAGAAGAACTTGATTGAAGAAAATAAATTTTTGCCTCGAATTTCAAAATACAAATGATTGTTGTGGATATTGTTGTTACGAAGGAAATAATGGAAAAATATTCAGCTCAACGTGCACAAGCCACAACTAGTGCTATTCGCAAATATTGTCATGATGATAGGGGGAGAAAGCGAATCCAAAAGAAAAGGAAAAGAATCGTGATCATTTCAAAAGACAACAAATTGAGGGGGAGCTTTGATCAATTATGGAAAAATCTTTTTGAATTGATCGTGATCTTGATTAATTTAGAAGGAAGGAAAAGGTAAATGTGACAGAAATTGTTGAGATCTACGAAGTCCGGTTAGTGCATCTTTTACTATCTTTTGTCATTAACAAATCTCTTATTGATTTATCATTTTGTTATGACAAAAATGGTAAGTGAATTTTATAATACATCTGTGATTTTTATTGGATATTTGTTGATATATATGATCGAAGTGAGCTATATTGCATATCTTTAATATTCGACTTACTTTGTAAAAGCTGATTTTTTAGAAATTCTGTTTCATGCAAGATATATTTATTATCGTTTTATATTCTCTATGTGATACTATTTTCATTGTTATCGCTTTTTGATTATGACAAAAAGGGGGAGAGAATATAAATATGCATATGTGTTGATATTTATTGAGCTGCGATTATCTTTACATATATAATTATATGCTCAATCTATTTGTTATATTGAATTACATTATTTTTTATATTTATTGATTTATTATTATCTTTAAAAGCGTGATTACACATCTGCATATTCAGAAATTGTTTTATCATCATAAAAAAATGGGGAGATTGTTAGGGAAATCTCTTATGATGTTTTGAAGATGACAAAATAAATCAAAGGCTATTAACGTGTTAAATTGTTGAGTAACAAACTATGCAGATGATAGAACATGTAAATGATCTTGTCAAAGTATGAAGATTGCCAGAAGACTGAATGTAACACATGTCCAACGTATATTTTGAAGATTTCTAGACTTCTGTGTCAAAGTCTAAAAACTGCCAAACTTTAGTGTCAAAGTTTGTTTTACATTAGAAGTCTGTCAACTCTGACAAATTCTAGACTGAACGTGAATGAAGAACCAAAGACAGATTCTATGTTAAAGCTAAACCTATTCAGACTGTGTCCAGACCTTAAAGCTAAATTTGTTCAGAAGCAGATTATGTTTAGACTTAGATTGTAAAGTCTATTGCACTCAGACTCTATTTCAGTCTGAAGTTGCTCAAACTTAGAACGTGTCAAATTCATAACAAAGCAGATTCATAATGTAACACAAGCCCTAAATGTATAACGGCTAGTGATCTGGTTTGGATTCTACATCAATATTGATTTGATTGACTCAATCTAATTGATTGACAATTGGATCTTGAAGACAAGAACTTTTTATACGGAGAAGCTCTATTTATGGAAACCAAGGTTCTATTTGTATGGGCGATTGGAATCAATTTGGGATTCTACTTCTATCACTCAACGGCTACCAAATCTTCTAGATACATATATGTCCAATGGGTAGATTGAAAGACGATCATCGAGATACTGTCCAACGGCTAGTTTGGAAGTGGAGGAGTATTTAATGAGATCAAGGACCGATGAGCAAGTAAGAGATGGAGCGTAGAATTTATAATTCCAAAGTCTGAGCGATCTTTGTTCATACACTTGTCTCTTGTGAGCTTAAACATTTGTGATCGTGAGAGAAATAGTGTGATCTACTACTAAGTGTTTGCACTCAAAATTGTAATTTCTTGTTGATTGCATAGTGGAATCTAGCCAAGAAGGCTGTTAGCGTGGGAGAGTGGATGTAGGCTTGATTTAAACCGAACCACTATAAATTCGGTGTTTTTATACTTTTCCTTGAATCTCTTTATTTTGTTCATAATTCTATTTGATTGCTAAAGTTTGAACTCGCTCAAAATTTGTTATTCTTCAGACTCAGTTTAAGAAGAAAAATATTTTTATTGTTCTTTGCAAAAAATTTTCTTCACACCTATTCACCCCCCTCTAGGTGTTCATACTAGCATTTTCAACTTTTCTTTCCCTGTAAGGACGGTCTGCAAATTGTGCATTAGGCAGGAAATATGAGACCCCGAAATGGACTTAATGTCACACGGGAAGTTACCCTCGGTTTCTTCATGCATGATCACTATAAAATGGAAATTGTTTCCAAATATATGCATGGAGTAATTGTCAAGTTTTGGGAACTCTTAATTTGAATAGATCGTAGAAGTAGATTTACAGTTTCTTGAGGCAAACACATTTCTTTAGGTACATTGAAGAATATTGAGGGGGAGAGGAATTTGAGCGACATAGGACCCAAAATAGGGGCAAGCATTGGTCATCATCCCCCGCTGTTGTTTGTACATTAAGATTTGCCTTGCCAATATTTTTATGTGCTTCCCAAAATTCGTCCCATGAACTTATCCATCATCACCTTCTCTCGACTTAAATCTCATTTCCATCTTTGAACTTAAGTGGGTGCGTTATTGTTGAGCAGCTCTTTGAGTAGAATCTGAAACATCGATTCCTTTTCAGAATGATTTATGAAGAAGACCCTTTATGCCCTGAATAATGTGATGTCTTACACTAATGAAGAAGACCTTCTCGAACTTGAGATGCAGAAATCAAATGTACTTATCGTTAATGATCAAACAATCAAAGCTTCAGAGCAAGTAACACAAGGAAGTGATAAGAGAGAGACAGAGACAGAGGCAGAGAGACTTTTGCTGGTTCAGTGTCCGCCTACGGCCGTCGTTTTTGCGTGCGGAATCGAAGACCTTTCATGATGCTGTCATTCTTGACGTGGGCAGGTCTGCTCCTTGTATTCGTGCCACGCCAGTCATACTCAAGCCTCAAGCCCATAGTGAAAGTCTTGCGTGGCTTTGACGGTTGATGTCCTATCTTCTTGGGTTGGGTTCCCTTGGGAAATTACATGCAGTGGCTAATTTCGGCATCTGCCTGAGCTCGTTTCCAGGATCGTGCAAACCAAGGTTTCTCTGATCTTGTCCAAGCGTTTGGGTGTTCAGTCGATTAAAACTTCAAAAGAAAATACACGGGTGAAAGCCTCGGAGAATGTTAGAAAGATGGAAGCTTACCATGTTGCTGTTTGTGGGTCGGTCGGGTCTGGTAAAACAAGCTCGTTGTGTAGTATGCTTGGCGAGATTCCTAGGACAGCGGAGGCAGCAGCAAGGGTCTATGGAACAAAAGCATGTGCACTGCAGAGTGCTTGGATTTCCAACTCGGAACTGTGA
This sequence comes from Eucalyptus microcorys, assembly GCA_014182515.1. NCBI lineage: Eukaryota > Viridiplantae > Streptophyta > Magnoliopsida > Myrtales > Myrtaceae > Eucalyptus > Eucalyptus microcorys. The sequence goes on along the minus strand of CM024569.1, from coordinate 48,004,856 downwards.
GAGAGAACATCTTGTCTGGCAGGAGATTGAATTCCGCCTTCAATGAGGATGTCGGGGAAAGTTGCGCTATGAAACAGGATGTCGAGATGCGGAGTAGTGGAGATTTGACTGTGGTTGGCGACGGGGATGAACTTGAGTGGAGGATAGAAGCAGATGCTTCAATCAGCATGGGCAGAGTTTGCAGTAGTTCCAATGTCTAATTCCTGGATGATCCCTTAAGCGCCGTCGATGTGCAGATTAGGACTCACCTGTACAAGGCAAACATCAAAACTGTGTCATTTTTTAGCTCTATTGTGCAAGTTCCCTCAAAAGTAAAAGACTTCATCGCTGAAATGTCTCATGCAAATGCTGTCTCGGAAGACTATTATTCATTCCACCCATCAATTGGAGTTTTTAGATGCCGCTGACCTCATTCTTGTAAGTTCGTGGAGCGAGCAACACCTTACAAGAACGTACAAGATATTAATCTTATTTTGAGGCGTTTTATCATGTCTTTTGTCTAACAAATGCAGATAGCAAGGATTAACAGGAAGAGAACAAGGGACATGAGGATGATTTTACTTGAACAACTGAAAGAAGAGCGAACACCAGCCCAGCTAATCTGTAGGGAATGTCTGAGTCCACTATGCTTTTGTAAGATATGGCATTTTTGGGCCTAGCAAAAACAAAACAAAAAAAAAAAAAGGAAAAGAAATGTTGCAAAGTCAAAGAAGAAAAGAGGAGAAAAGAAGGGTCGTCTATTGAGGAGATTCGGGAGACTATCCAGCATCCTCTTACGGACGACCGGGGTAGCTTCCTTGCCCGACCGGTCACCGAGATGGAGATCCAGGATACACTTTTCTCTCTACCTAAGGGCAAGTCCCTTGGCCCGGATGGCTTCACGATTGAATTCTTCAAGGAGAACTGGGAGACGGTTGGACATTTGGTCATAACAGCAGTGAGGGATTTCTTCGTAACGGGGAAGCTATTGAAGGAGATAAACGCCACCATTCTGGTGCTTGTGCCCAAAGTCCCCAATGCGACTTCTGTTGATGATTAGGCCCATTGCTTGCTGCAACACTATATATAAGTGCATCACAAAAGTGCTGGCTAATCGAATTGTGGCTGTTCTAAAAAATGTTGTTAGTCCGACTCAGAGTGCTTTTGTGAAGGGCAGAAGGATCGGAGACAATATCTTGATGGCTCAAGAACTCTTTTCTAGTTTCCACCTGGAACCATACCTTCCTAAGTGTGCGATTAAGGTTGACTTCAGAAAACCTTATGACACAATCGATTGGGGTTTCCTTGAGAGAGTTTTGCTTGCGGTTGGCTTTCTTGACTTCGTGACTACGCTTATTATGACATGTGTGCGTACACCCATGTTTTCCATTGCTCTGAATGGGAAACTTCATGGCTACTTTGCAAGGGCGCGGCCTACGCCAAGGTGATCCTATTTCTCCATACATTTTTACTTTGGTTATGGAGGTACTATCTGGAATCTTGAGGAGGTCCTCTTCCAGGCCGGAATTTAAATTCTTCTGGCAATGCAAGGCGACGAATCTCTCGCATTTTTTCTTTGCAGACGATGTTTTCCTATTTAGTAAGGCAAATTTGACATCGGTAAGTCTCCTCAAAGAGGGCCTCCAGATCTTCTCGGCATGGAGTGGCTTGTGCCCAAACCCTTCCAAGAGCGAAATCTTTTTGGCTGGTGGATCGCCTGCTTTAAGGACTCAGATCCTCCTCCACCTTGATTTCCAGGAAGGCAACCTACCGATACGATACCTGGGGGTTCCTATCATTACTGCTAGGCTTAGCAAGGTGGACTGTTGTGTTCTTATTAACCGCATTACTACGAGGGTACAATCTTGGACTCACCGCTTTCTCTCTTTTGCTGGCCGGCTTCAGCTTATCAGGTCAATCCTTCAAGCTATCCAAGCCTATTGGGCGAGAGTTTTTATGATACTTATAGCCATGTTAGAACAGATTGAGAAAGTATATAGGCAATTCCTATGGAAAGGCCCGGAACTAGGGAAATGGGGTGCTAAGGTTGCCTGGGGTGAAGTGTGCCTACCAAAAGAGGAAGGAGGCCTTGGCATCCGGAGACTCAAGGATTGCAACAAGCCTACTATGCTGAAGCATATCTGGCTCCTATTTTCAGACAAGGAGGCCTTGTGGTGCAAGTGGATTCATTCCACATTCTTAAAATCAAGGAATTTTTGGGTTGCTAAGAAACCCACTTGCTGTTCTTGGGCTTGGAAAAAAATCATATCCTTAAGAAGCGAAGTCCGCAATGCCTTCTATTGGAGGATTGAGATGGCCTCTCTACCTCCTTATGGTTTGACAATTGGCACCCTAGGGGCCCCTTGAATTTAATTTTTTCAGACTCGTTCATATACAGTTCAGGGCTTTCTAGGCAGGTAATAGTGACTGATCTCTTTTCTGATGTTGGGCAACCTCTCAAGTTGGTGCTTGAGTCGTGGAATCATCCCCTCTCGAGCCTCTCTCAGAATTCAGATTGTTTTAGCTGGAGGGAGAATTCATCAGGACGCTTCACTGTTGCGATGGCTTGGGAGACCTTCAGGCGGAAGAGGACTCAGGTCTTTTGGCATATGTTCGTCTGGAACAACGAAATTACACCACGGTATCAAGTAAACCTTTGGCTTATAGCTAAGCGCAAGCTACCCACCCAGACACTTTTATTGTCACATGGTAGAATAGATAGTGGTGCTTGTGCCTTTTGCAACGATGTACCTGACTCTATTGACCATCTGTTTTTTAGGTGTCGTGTCACGGTCGGAGTTGCCTTCTTTTGGGCGACCAGATGCAATCTGCCTTGGCGTAACAGGGCGTGGGAGGATAATCTCCATTGGGCCATCATTATGCTTATGGGAAAGGAGTTTTATAAGTGCATAGCCTGCTTCTCCTTCGGAGCGTTGTGTCATATTATTTGGAACAACAGGAACAACATTCTCTTCAGAGAATAGCCTCTTTCTGTCCTGGCTATGAAGAATCATCTTTTTAAAGTGGTCAGAGATAAGGCGATCACTTTTAGGAATGTTGAAGATAACATCAAGAATAGAAGGTTGTAGCGGAGCTGAGGCATTGACCCGGTCATCTTTTCTGGGGAGCATTAATTCTCTCCCTTTCAGCTGGTGTGTCTTGATTAAGGTAGTTGGTGCAGCGAGTCTTACCAAATCCTAAGGATGGTTCTCTCCCTACCTGAGGGCGTTTTGTATCTGTTCGCCGGTTGTTCATGCCGTGCCTTTCCTTTCTAATTGTTAGTGGGTTGCTACGGCTGTGGCTTTTTTTGGGCATCCCTCCACTCATTATGATCCGTTGTTTTGAGTGTGGGTTTTGATGCCGTGATCTTTTTGTTCACTTGATCTTTCCTCAATATATTAATTACCTTTCACCAAAAAAAAAAAAAGAAAAGAAGAAGGTTGAGGAGGCACCGAGAACATTTGGGAAAAGAAGGAAAGAGAGAGAGAGAGAGAGAGAGAGAGAGAGAGAGAAGAAGAAGAAGAAGAAGAAGAAGAAGAAGAAGAAGAAGAAGAAGAAAGAAAGAAAGAAAAGAGAGGGGAGGAGATAAAAGGAAAAGGAGAAGCACGTTCGGACAGAAGAAAGGGAGAGGAGAGAAAGGAAGGGAAAGAAGAAGAAGGAGGAGGAGGAGGAGGAGGAGGGAGAAAAGAGACGGGATTCTCGTCATGGACGCCTCCCCAAGCTGATGCAACTCCAATTTGCAACGCCCGGTAAACACTCATGCCTATCGTTATTCTAATCAGATTATTTTTCAAGGTTAGGACTAAAATTCGAAATTTTTGGAGATTCATGCGGCGAAGTTCGATTTTTGAGTCATTGAGATGCGTATTTTTATAGAAATGATAGTTTAAGGTGTTGTGAAGTTATAGAATTTTACGGATCTCAATTTGAGCTTACGGTTTTCCCGGAACAAAATTTCGAAGTTCGTCGCGCGTGCCGGTGGGTTCCGAACAGTAACTTGCGGGCCTGAATTTCAGCCGTTTTCAGTGAGTTTTTGGGATGGCTGAGTCGGGATTTTTGTAGTATATCGAAATGGCTTTCTATGGACCGTATGTTGGTTTGGAAAGAACCTATGTGGAGGAAATTATGGCCCGAACAAGTTTAGAGCGCGATGGGACAACAATAGATTTGTGATATGGGCAAGCGTTGGTTGGCACATAGATATCGTTTATCGATGAATAGGCATAGTGTAATCGAGTCATTTATAAAAATATTGTTTTACTCGGTCTTTTGATAGTGTTCTTCGGTTATTTGTTAGGAATTCGAGTACGTGGGCTCGAGTAACTATAGTAGGCTAGTTTGGGCTTTCCCAGGTGAGTGATATTATTTCTTCTAAAAATTTATAAATTCATGTCTTCAAAATTATAAAAATTTGGCATTTTATGAGTTATGAATAAGCATGTTTGTTGCATAAAATTGGATTGGACATTTACTACATTTTGATATTTATAAATAGTGTGAGAACTTTTTGGTGGGAAGATATATTTCGTTTGGGAAACGAAGTTGAGAGATATTATAATTTTGGATTTGCAAAACCTTTTTACGAAAAGCCTTTTGAGCATGGGTTATGGAATATTATGTATATCGATTTGTGAAATGACTTATGACATGCATTTTGTTTGATTTGGTAAGAGTCTTGAAATTATTTGAGGATGTTTTATGAAAAGTATTTTTGGCGAATAAGTTGAGTTGTGAAATGTTTTGGTGATCTATGAAATGATTTATGGACTTGGCTTTGTGGATTGTGGATGGTATTGTTCTGGATTTGTATTAATGCTCAATATCGCTATGAGCCCAGTGAGGGGCTTGTGGGTATGCATATACTATTCTAGAATATCCTTGTGGGCCGAGCCATCGGTTAATAATAAGTGGAGACCTTGCCAATGGGGGAATCTTGGTCGTTTCGTCACCAAGCGTTGTATCGTGACCATGGTTTGATATTGAGCAATGAATTGGTCATTGGAGTGGACCATTGACATGTGGTATGAGTTTGGTCAATGAAGTGGACCATTGACACGTGATTCGAGTTTAATCGATAAAATTGACCATCGATGTGTGGTTTGATGAGATTAATCAATGGAATAAACCGTTGATACATGTTTTATGAGATTGACCAATGGGTTAGACCGTTGGTGTTTGCCTATTATATCTTGAATATTTTTGCTTTGAACATATTGAGTTAAAGTAAGAAAGGTTACATTTTGGCCTTGAAGGTTTGTTAAATTTTTGGGTTTGGTGAAAGTGAGTTATATTGTGTTTTAAATGTGTATAGTGATTGCTCAATTCACTTAGAAGAAATGTATTACTCATTGGGCCGTGGTAGCTCATTCCCTTCTTCTTATCATGTTTTTCAGGTCCCTCAATTAGTGGCCATTAGAGTGAGAGCTTCATCATTGGGGCTTTTGAGAGATGGATTATGGGTGGTTTGAGGCTGCGTCTTTCAGGAGGAAGGACAGCTGTGTCACCCCCATCCCTTTAGGATTTGGGTTGTGACAGCTTTGATCCTTGGAAGATTGGAGGTAAAAAATAGGAAAACAATGTTGATATCAACCTTCAGCATAATAAGTGTGACATCTTGATTTTTGACCCTATTTCGATTAAATGAAATGGGTTTTTCATCATCGACGCGTCATGGTTTTTTTTTCTCTGAGCTAATCATTCACGAGATAACTAATCTATCAAGTGAAGCCATTAAGGGATATAAACGCTACAAACTTGAGAATTCGATCAGAAATCGACTGCTCGACCGTGCTAATCGGCAATAGTCAATACGATGCCGTTATAATCGATTAAAGACCGGAGATAGGTCGATTCGACAGAAGAGCGTAATCAAATTGTGGGTGATTCCACCTGATTGCAAAATTTGTGTCGAATGGCACTAAATTGATTTTTCTGTTGATTCCGTACTTGGTACCCGTAATTGAAACCTTGAGACTTTTATGACAATCGAGAGTTGCTAATGAGTCAAAGATACACAAACGTAGATCGAGAATTATCGACCATGGGTTAGATGTGATGAAATCCCTAAAAGCTACCCGATAGGTTATGTCACATTAAAATCATGTTCGATCGAAATTAACCACGAAATTGAACTCGATTTCAGGAATCAAAAGTTTGAGCGTGTCACGATTTATTTTTAGGACCTCGCCTCATCTTTTGGGAATTTTCCGTTGAGCTCGGAATTTAGGCGAAAAATCAAAATTGGCCAATTAAATTCAAGGAAATTCGGATGGGCACTTTGGTGTAGAAATTTGGCTATCAAAGTGAGTTGGTTTGTGAGGGATTGAAGGGAAATTGGTTAGGGCTGCTGCCATGGCATGTTCGGCCATTAAATTGAAGTTGTTAGGTGGGAAATTGAATGAAGACCAAGGCAAATTCGTAGGGGCAACTGCTAGGGTGATTTTGGGCACCAAATTGAAGTTATGTGGTGAAGTTTTGTGAAGCAATTGGCTTATGGGAGAATCTTGGACAGCTAAGGTTGAAGACTTTGGTGCCAAGCACTCAAGTGGCTTGATTTTTGTTGAAGCCTCTCATTGGCTACTCACAAGACTTTGAAGGCTCTTTGTCCCCCTCTCTTCTCCCTCTTTCCCCCTTGGTTGACCACCACCCCAGCAGACGAGTTGCTGCTTTTGTTTCAGCTTCTTCTTCTTCCTTAAAGCTTCCATTCTCCTCCATTGTTGAAGCTGCAAACATCTTGGACCAGGCGAGCACAATTAGCAGCCTCGTAAGCCGCCCGTGAGCCCAGGCCAGCCCGCCCGTTGCCGTCCTCCATTGCCTAGCTCTGTCTGCCTCACGCTCTTGCCAGCGCCAACACTAGCTCGCCACCGTTGTAGGTTGTCCGCTCGCTTGAGCTGCTCTAGCTTCCAGCTCGTCACCGCCTGACCACCTCCGTCGTCCCCGCACCATGACCAGCCGCCATAGCCCCTTGAGCAAGCTCAAGCAGAACCGATCTTCGCAGCTAGACCCGTGAACTTTGTGGGCTATTTTCAGCCTTTTCCCGGCCTCTTTTGATGTCATCGTAGGCCCGGGTTTTGGTTGCCATCACGCCGCCGTTGCCAAGGACCCGTTAGCTCACTAAATCGGGTGAGTTAGCATCCTAAACTCTAATTAGGGGTTAATTACACTTAATGGGAGATTAGTTTAGGTTTAATTAGGTTTAAGGTTAAATTAGTTAGTGTAAGTATTTAGTTGGTTAATTTAGTTAGACAATTAGGTGGTTAGATAGATTAGTTAGTAGCCTAATTAGATTAAGGTGATTATCCTAGTTAGATTAGTTAAGTAGTTCAATTAGATGGTTAGATTAGCTTATGTAGCTTAATTATGTGATTTAATTTAAATTTAAATAATTTTAATTTATTTAATTAAATACAATTTATTTAATTATTTATTAATTAGCGTAAATTATACTTGGGATAGCCGGTTGTCAGAATTTCGCGCTGATCGTCATGGTTGTGTTGGTTTGTTAAGTTGATTGCTAATTTGTGCAATTGGATGCTTGGTGATGATTTTTAATTATTATTTCAAAAATATGAATTTATGGTATTTAATTAGAAAAATACTAGGTATCAGTTTTTGACGCCAAAAATGTTTTAAGTACTATATAAAATTGTGTAATTTTAAAATGATGGAATATCATGCTTAATGGTTCGATTTGATTATGTGTCCACGTACGATTATTTTATCAGGTGTTTTTAATATGAAAAAATAGGCCAAGTACATTATTTGAAACTGAGGCATTTGAGTGTAAAGCACGATGTCCTTGGCCGAGATTGGATGTGTGTGTGATCACTATTGGAATCGGTCACGATGCGTTTACGCCGAATGATACTCCTTTGGGAATGCCTCACGTCAACGGATGTCAGTCGCAGTGAGGCTTAGGCCGATGCTCCTTTGAGAATGTTGTCTAGATGTAGACGTTGTTGTACCTGACGAAGCGGGATGACGCCCGGTTATGTTGGATGACCGCCAGCTATTTAGTTGGCTGTGGCTGTTGGATTGTAATCAATTGGAACGCTTGAATGAGTGATATAGCTGCGCCTGATTATGAGATGAAATTGTGTGGCACGGAATGAGACATGTCATAATGATTTAGTTTTATAATCGAGACCCCTATGATTGATTGATATATGAGTTCAAGTGTTCCAACTATTGATTGCATGTACTGTATGCATATGTTATATGAGATGTACTAATGTGCAAGGAGGTGCTGAGGTGAGGTAAGTCTTATATGGTGCTTGTCTAGGCTTCCTCTAGGTGAATTCTCATCCTAATCGGGGTTTAGGGTGCGGACTTGCTGAGACTTTATCTCACCCCGTCGTGATTAAATTTTACAGGTTCTTAGATGAAGGTGCGCTACGTCCATTTTGGGTGGCCACGGGAGGCGGAGACCCAACGTACCATACTCCCTATCCACGGGAACTCTGACTGGACCTGTGACTTCGTCATGACTACCATTTGGGTCGATGAAGGCCTACCTCAATTGGTACCTCACCGATTCAAAGCGTGGTTTCCGTCACGGGCCCAATGGTGTTCGGGAGGGCACCTTGGATGGCTTTGATGGACTTGCCATCGATGATGAGTATGTGGAGGATCTTGACCCCGTCGTGGATGCCGATATAATAGCTGATATTGAGGCAAACCAGTTACCCGAGGGTGAAGAGCCCGCTGTAGAGGTAGTTGGTCCTCTCGTAGGGTCTGGGGTAAGGTTAGCCTGGTAGCATATTTTGGTTTTAGACTTCTGTATATAAACCTAATGTGTTTATAAAGTATGTTTTTTGTTAATTGGTTGTCCTGTTTTTCTATCCCATATTTGATTAGTGTCTGAAGATTTATTAGTTTGCTTCCGCATGTGCATAAATCGATTGGGTCGGTGACGCATCCTGGAACGTTGCAATTTAGTCAACCACCGAGGATATGCGTGTGCCCGGGGTTTGGGGCGTGACAATAAGTATAGGACCAGTGATCTATAACAGAATGCAGGACTTCGGCTTGAAAGCGTGGAGTCAAAGAACGGGATGGGAGCAGGTCATAAATCCTGCAGACCCGCGTGGCCAAGATACAGTGGCGACAGGACCAGCTCGATAACCAGCTTGAAGGAAAAAAGGCTCCTTTTTCTTGATCTATCATTTACCTTCCTCAAGATAGATCGCCACGGCAGCTCTTACTAGATGATCTCCTAACATACTCAGCTGCTAACTTTGAGAACGACGAGAACTTATTCTCTAGCAAGAGCTTCGGCGAGTCGTACTCTACTATCTTGCCTGCATCCACCAAACAATGCTCGCATATTTAGGTTCACATTCTTCATGCAATCAAAAGCACAGAAAATGCTTCTTAATTGTATGATAATCGATATATAACAGAACAGAAAGGGCTTACCATCATCGAGAACCAAAACCAGGTCACTATCGATGATAGTGGGAATCCTGTGAGCAATGGTAATGATAGTGCAATTACCAGTCTCTTCCCTGATAGTCTTCTGAATCTGGTTATCGGTGGCTGTGTCAACCGAAGCGGTCGCCTCATCCAATACCAGGATCCTTCTCTTCTTCAAAAGCACCCTAGCAAGGCAAGCCAGTTGTCTTTGCCCGACGCTCCAATTTTCTCCGTCCTCAGCAACTAGGACAATTAAGCACAAAACTCAGAAAAAGATTGCCCAATGAACAGAAGGGAGTTCAAAGATTTCTCACGAACAAAGCCTTCATATGTTCATCCATGGTATAATACCTGGTGCATCGAGAATCCTTGGATCCTGCCTTACCATCTCTGCTAGGTGACATTTATTAAGAACCTAAATATAAAAAATTTTGTTATCAATCATCCACAACAAAGAAAGTCGTACCCTTTTTTGAACCTTATTACTTTTGGTTTTACCTCCCAGATTTCTTGGTCCGAATGCTCTTCCAAAGGATCCAAATTTCTTTTAACGCTACCCTCAAATAGAATTGGATCCTGTGGAATAATACTCAGCCGCGATCTCAAGTCCTGCAGACCAATTTTGCAGATGTCTACCCCATCAATAAGTATCCGCCCTCCCGATGGTTCGACCACCCTGAAAAGCGCTTGGATGAGAGTGGACTTTCCGCTGCCTGTGCGTCCAACGATTCCAATGTTTTTCTCGCCAGGGAACGTGCAGGTCATCTCCTTGAGGATCACTGGGAGAGAAGGAGCATACCGGATGCTGAGTTCTTGAAGCTCGATTTTTCCTTCATTTGGCCATTCGGGGGTCGGCCTGGAATCTTCAATCACCAAGGGAGCTTCACTCGGTATGTTGGTAAATTGAAGAATTCTCTCGACCGAGATCATTTTGTTCTCAACATTGCCCAGATTCCATATCACCCACGCTTGAATCACGTTTAGGTTCAAGCCATATGTCACCACTAGCCCAGCCAAGCCTGAGATGGAAAGTTATCGGTTCAAAAGTAAAGTTTGCCGATCAAGGGAAAAGAAGGCAGGGAGACTAATTTCTTCAAATCAAAATATGCCAAACACAGATATTGATAGGTAGCATTATTCATAGCCATTGAAATTTCAAAAATTTTGGCGACCTGCTGCATTGAAATGTGTAATGAGAGAGGAACTTACTGGGATCCACGACCGACCTAGGGAGGCTCACCAAGATGATCAGGACTATGAAGAAACCAAAATTAAAGAGGAAATTTATTCGAACAGAGAGCCATTCCATAGTGCTGCTGTTATGGAAGACTATCCGAGAGTAATCATCAATTAAACTAAGACACCTCCTCAAGAAATCATCTTCCCGGTTGAAACATCGAACTAGTGCAGCCCCTGTGACCACTTCCGAGAAGTGATGAAGTATTGGAGCCTTCTGTATCCCAACCATCCTGGCCAGTTCTCTGGCCGTGGTGATGTAATAAGCCTGCATAACACGGTTTTTGCATGCAGTCAGTGGCACGACTGTGTCAAAAATAAACCTGCTGGAAGCATATATATTATTTTTTTACTTCCTCAGATATAGGGCCTATCTGAAGTAGTAACCAGTAACTCCATGAGTGAAACTGGAAAACTTGCCTGATACCACATGGAGATAGCAAGGATCACAAGGAAGAGAACAAAAATTTGCCACACCAGTAGGGACATTAGGACGATTATACTTAACAACTGAATTAGAGCAAACACCAGCCCTGCTAATCGGTAGGGAATGTCTGTGTCCACTCTGCTTTGATCCGTGGAAGACTGAAAAGGAAAAAGAGGAAAAACAATGCCAATGTCAATTTTTGGCACAATAAATATTGGACCAGTGACAATAACAGAATAGAGAACGTCAAAAAACAAACCCGATCGAGAATTCGGCTTGAAGGCGTGGAGTCAAAGAACGAGATGGGTGCACGGAAGACTGAAGAAATCATAACATGGAAGAGATGTTGAGCAGTCTTGATGGCAATAGTTGACAACAAAACTGCCCGTCCCAGAATAAAAATTGAACTCCCACCAGACAGCAAGATGAATACTCCAATCAGCTTTTCTCTGCTGGTCCTGCAATCGTCCTCGGTCGCCCAGGTAATCCAATAATTGCTGGCCATCTGTAATCCTTGAAAGAGAACTTGGCAAAGAAGAATAATCGGGACCAGCGCACCTTTATAAGCATAAGTCACAAAGTTGGAGTACACGCTCCATTTCACACGGCCAGTTTCCGATTCTTCTTCTTGTGTTTTTTTCGAAAGAGTTTTGTTTTCAACGTGCTCCTCAGAGTTTTCTTCCACGATTTCGATTTCGCGCACTTGGCATGGCTTGACGGATGATGTCCTGTCTTCTTGGGCTGGGTTCACTTGATTTACAGACTGTCTATGGGCAGACAATTGTTTAGCAAGTTCACCGTGCGGATCCACAATTAAATCTTCATACTTCCCTGACTGAACTATGCATCCGTCTTTCATAACCTACACAATTGACGTGTTAAATAAAAGACAATATAAAATGCCTCAAAAGGAGATAATATCTTGTGTTCTATTAAGGTGTTGCACGCTTCGTGAACTTACAAGAATGAGGTCAGCGGCATCTAACAACTCCAACTGATGGGTGGAATAGATAACAGTCTTCCGAGACAGCATTTGCATTAGACATTTCTGCAAAAAAGCTTTTTACTTATGAGAGAACTCGTACGAAAAGGGAATGCAAGAGAGTTAAAAAATCATTCAGTTTTGATGCTTGCCTCGTACAGATGAGTCCTAGTGTGCGCATCAACGGCGCTAAAAGGATCGTCCAGAAAGTAAATGTTGGAATCACTGTACACTGCCCGTGCTAGTTGAATCCTCTGCTTCTGTCCTCCACTCAAGTTCATCCCTCTTTCGCCAATCGCCGTCAAATCACCATCGCTCCACATCCCGATGTCCTGTTTCATTGCGCAACTTTCCACAACATCCTCATAGAAGGCAGAATCGAATTTCCTCCCAAACAAAATGTTCTCTCTCACACTTCCGGTTTGAATCCAAGCACTCTGTGGTACGTATGCTTTTGTTCCATTGACCCTTACTGCTTCCCCAGCTGTTCTAGGAATTTCATCAAGCAAACAACACAACAAGCTGGTTTTACCAGACCCAACTGACCCACAAACAGCAACATTGTAACCTTCCATTATGTTAATCTTCTCCAATATTTTTACTGTAGGTTTTCTTGAAGTTCCATCGCCTGTACCCCAAGTGTATTCACCGGCCTCAATCTCAACAGCAACATCTGATTGTTTTGGGGATAGATGAGCCAATAAGTTCTTGTGATCCTCTTCTATAAGGAACCCTTGGACACGATCAATAGAGACCTTAGTTTGCGTAACCATGGAAATGAGCTCAGGCAAGTTATAGATTGGCTCCTGCAAAATCCTGAAGGTTGCCAAAGCCGAAAGAACTGTACCTGCTGATAATGGTACTTTCAAGAAAATGCAAGTGCCGAAAGTAGCCACTGAAACCAGAGTTGGCGAAGCCCAGAAGAGAAAAGCGACTGCAGAGCATGTGTAGAGGTACCTTTTCAGCAAACTTAGCTCCATCTCTCGGAGTTGGAGAATCTTCTTCAGGAATGTCGGTTCCCAAGAATGCAGTTTAAGGACTCTCATGCTCTTAAGAGTCTCGGAGGTCACTTTCATTCTAGCATCCTTGGCTTCCATGATCTTGGAATGATGCCTTTTCTGCATTTTCACTAATGGCGTGTTGCTAACCATTACAAATATCGTGGAAGAGAGAGCAGCAATTGTGGGGGCAGCACCAAGATTTCTGTATAAAATGACTAGGGCTAAAAGTACTTGGACCGGAACCAACCAAATCCCATGAACGTAGGAGCAGAAGTCCCCCATTTTCTCAACATCCACATTGATCAAATTCACGATCTTCCCATTGCTTAGACCAGCATACCTCATTGATTGACACTTCATATAAATCAATGCCATAAGGCCAGCTCTAATGCGTATGGCAATTCGCTGAGCACCAAAATACCACTGCCTTTGAGTTAGTGATTCGATAATCTTTGAAAAAAGGAACATGAACGCAAGAACCAGTCCTAAGTGGTAGCTTGAATCTTCGCGCTTGGATGACAAGAAATTCACAAAGCTATTGATCAAGAGAGGGCCCATATATGAAGCTAGTGTATTAATTCCTGTTACCAAACAAACATAAAACATAATTGTCTGCGATATTGAGGCCTCAAGATGCAACTTAAGAAACAGAAGGGAAGAGACCAGACGTACCTGCCAGTGCTCCATTAATAGCCAGCGATCTCCATAAAGCAAAGCCGATTGCTTTCAGCAACGAACAAGGTCCAATGTTCTGTTTCCTGAGTGATTCCTCAAACAACAATGAAGCCTGTTCTGCGCTTTCAGACCGCGAAACCAAAGGGATATGACCTAATTCAAGCTTTTGCTTTTGACCTGTACTGAGAAGGGGGTTCAGCCATTGAAATGTTAACTGGCTCCAAAACCCGGCATTGTGGAAGCCGTCCAAATCTCTACATACACTCTCTACCTCTGTCTGAAGCAATGGTTGGTTTAGAAGATGACTATTACTAGTCTTGGTGGTGCAACTAATGACCGCAAAACTAACACAAATCGCTAGTGAAAAAGGGAGGGAGACGAATTTGACGGCATTGGCTTGTGGGAGAAAAGTAGGCATTGCCTTGGATTTTCTCAGTTGGAACGCCAGGAAAGAAGAGACAGAAAGTGAACAGAAATTAGTGAAATAGACCCACCAAAGAACTAGGACAAGAGGCCAGTTTCTTCCGTCTCCACCAAGAATTGTGCTCCTAAAGTAACACGAAACGACTGATGCAAGAACCCAAGTGACAGACCGAGAGACACTGTCATTATCCACAATTCTGTGAACCCAATATTGATAAACACAAAAGCCAACGCATGTTATGGAGATTATGACACTACAAACCAGAATCACCAGTGAACAGACGCTAAATTTTCTGTTTATGGGAGTTAACTCTACATCACCACCTCCACCGAACCTCCTCTGCTTCAAAATATCAGCCAAAACCCACGTTATCAAAACAAATGCAAACGCTATATTCACTCCCAGTGAGAAACTTTCTATTGAAAATGCCATGGTCACAAAAAAGAACCTGCAATCCCAAAGAAAAAGGGAACTCGTTCAACTTTTTTGCACCAGAAAATCTAGACCTGCAGAATGCATTGAAAAACATGTACATGTTTTGTTGAACTTCAAAAGCATGTACCTGCACGGGTAATGGCAGTGGCCTTCTTTGTTTCCTGAGATTCAAAGCTGGGAAGGAGAAGGAGGAAGATGGAGCAGGCGGTTTTCTTTTTTTTCCTCTTTTGTTTCCCGAGATTCAAAACTGGGAAGCATGAAGATAAAGCAGGTTGGCGATGAGACAGTGTGCTTTCAGTGGGACTGCGATCAATGAGTTTGTGTTCTAAAATTTTTTATATAAATGCAAGACCAGCCGGAAATATATAAATATACAACAATCACCATCGCCATAATCTTTGTGAGCCTTCCTCCGTAGCTATCGCCTTTAAGATGGAATGTGTATATATGTGTGTATTTTGATAGTACTATCATTGTTGTTATTTTAAGAAAGAAAATCAAGAACCTACAGAATGCATCGAAAAACATGTACATGTTGTGATGAACTTCAAAAGCACGTACCCGCACGGGTAATGGCAATGGCCTCTTTTGTTTCCTTTTTCGTTTCCTGAGATTCAAAGCTGGGAAGGAGAAGGATGTAGATTGAGCAGGTGGCTTGTTTTTTTTCCTCTTTTGTTTCCTGAGATTCAAAACTGGGAAGGATGAAGATATGGCAATGGCCTCTTTCGTTTCCTTTTTCGTTTCCTGAGATTCAAAGCTGGGAAGGAGAAGGATGTAGATTGAGCAGGTGGCTTGCTTTTTTTCCTCTTTTGTTTCCTGAGATTCAAAACTGAGAAGGATGAAGATATGGCAATGGCCTCTTTTGTTTCCTTTTTCGTTTCCTGAGATTTAAAGCTGGGAAGGAGAAGGATGTAGATTGAGCAGGCGGCTTGCTTTTTTTCCTCTTTTGTTTCCTGAGATTCAAAACTGGGAAGGATGAAGAAAGAGCAGGTTGGCGACGAGACAGTGTGCTTTCAGTGGGACTGCGACCACTGAATTTGTGTCCTGAAATCTTTTATATAGATGCGAGACCAGCCGGAAATATATAAATATACAACAATCACCATCGCCGTAATCTTTGTTAGCTATCGCCTCTAAGATGGAATGTGTATATCTCATCGTTGTTATTTTAAGAAAGAACATAAAAAACATATCAGAATCTCACTGAGTGGTTATTTTTTTTGGAAAGATTAGGCCTCGTCGGAAATATATAAATATACAACAATCACCATCCCCGTAATCTTTGTTAGCTATCAAATCTAAGATGGAATGTTTATATATCATCGTTGTTATTTTAAGAAAGAATATAAAAAACATATCAGAATCTCACTGATCGATTATCTTTTTTGGAAAGATTAGGCCTCGTCGGAAATTTATAAATACACAAAATCACCATCGCCGTAATCTTTGTTAGCTATTGCCTCTAAGATGGAATGTGTATGTATCATCGTTGTTATTTTAAGAAAGAATATAAAAAACATATCAAAATCTCACTGATCGATTATTTTTTTGGAAAGATTAGGCCTCGTGATCTGCTTGCTTCAGACTTAGGTTACCCAACCAAGCTACTCCTTCAACTCTTTGCATTCCATGCAACTGTCGTGGACGCTGTTCTTTCCCTCTCATGGGCTTAAAAAGGAAGTGCCTTTGTTTCTCCAGTAAGAACAAAAATTGAAAAGAAAAAAGCCACAGGAACGAAGAGATTTGGTCGTGCACACCATTGTTGGAAAGGGCCGGCAAGAGTCATCGAAGCCTCAAAACCGGCGACCCTCATTTGGGTCGGGATGAGAATCACCCTCACCCCGACCCAAATGAGGGCCTACAGGCCCTCGCTTGTGGTCCATCAGGGTTGCTTGGACCTTGGTGATGACCAGTGATGGTGGGACAATGTTGAAACCTTTCACTGCCCATCAAGTCCTCATTGGCCTTTCTTTTTTATATATAGCTCGTGTTTCTTTTTTCTAAAAAAAGTTTTAGGCTTTTTTTTTAACATTTAACTAAGATTTGGGGTAAAAAGTGGACGAAAACATGTTTAATTCTTATGCTTCATGTTTTAGATAATGCTAACGCCACATAAGATAGAAAAAAGAAAAAGAAAAATGATAGAGCTAATGGAATGGCTTGATTAAATTAACTTAAAAAGTTTTAGCACTTGATTAAACTAATTCGACAAGTTTGAAGACATTATAGGATTTTTTAGAAGTTTTAAGATTTAATCGTACTTTTTCAACAAAATTTACTTCACAAAGAAATGGAGGAAATTCCTTTAATAGCCCCTATGTACAATAATCTTATATTGTTTTAAAAAGGAAGGTAGTAATTTTCAAGAGTTCGACTAAATATACCATTTTAATTACATACCTTCATGGAACTTGTAATTTCAATTTCTTTTTCTATTTTTAGTTTGGAATCTCTTTATGAAGGTCATTGTATCTTTTTTAGCCTGTCGATTCTTTTGCCTTCAGTCTTCTTTTTTGTACAATATTTATTGTAGTGTCGACTCTTTCTTCATATCTTTTATGAATGCACTTTTACCTTTTTTGCCCCGTTGATCCTTTTGCATCCCACCTTCCTCTTTGTACAATATTCTAAATCGATCATTATCTTTAAACATTTTCCTTTTTTGTACATTTAGATATTTTGTAAAGCTTTTTGGCACACAAATAGACAAATACGCTAGTTAGACTAAGCAGAGAATTTGACTTAATTGACTTTACTTCCAAAATAGGATAAGCAATTATCCTTCATCTTATGTTAAATATACTCAAATAGTATTTAAGACGATCAATGGCCAATGTGGACTGGTTGCCTTACTTAAAATATATTGTTGATAGCAAGAGACTAATTTGGATTGACTACTATGTGGAAAGAATATCCTTTACACTTAAGTTGAAGGCGAGGAAGGGGAGAAATTACAATGTCTTCAAATAAAATTTCTCAATGTTCTTTACTGGCAAAATACGAAGCAATTTATATGGTCATATTTTAAAGTAAAATAGATCTAATCTTGTCCAATAGGTTAGGAATGCATATGAGGGAAGAAAGAAGAGTGTTCCAACTCAAAAATAGGGAAGAAGTGTACATTCCACCAAATTTTTTTTTCTAAATTGGAAAATGCTAGTGTATTCACTGAAAAGAGTTTCCGCAAAGACTAAGCTCAATTAACTTACACACTGAAGTTGCAAATTCCATTGAGAGAAAATTGAACTTAGGACTCGATTGATTGGAATTGATAATGTCTTCCACTCAGTTCGACTAAATAAAAATCTCAAGGACTCGGTCTATAATCGTGCAAAACATTTAGGGCTCACTGCACTGCTCTTCCCCCATGAATTTGTTCACATATGCATATAAACATCTGATTCCACGTTAAGTTTTGCCTTCTTAAAGAATCCCATCATGCAATTCGTGGTCCCCTTTCTCTCATTGAGGCCACGAAATTACTCAACTCTTTTTAGCTTCTTCCTATCTTGAGCAGGAGCACATGGAATCAACAGCTGGATTTTGCTTCGAATCTCCAATCCCCATTCACCAGCCATGATTCAACTAGCGAACCAAGTTTAGAAACATGGTCAGGCGTTGCCACGGACTGCCTAACTTCTCTTTCGCTATAAGGATAATCTGCAAATCGTGCATCAGGTAGAAAACATGAGACCCCGAAATGGACTTGGTGTCACATGGGAAAGTTAACCTTGGTTTCTTCATGCACGCTGAATATAAAATGAAAATGCCACTTCATATGAGGGAAGAAAGAAGAGTGTTCCAACTCACAAATAGGGAAGAAGTGTACATTCAACCAAAGAGATTTATCTAAATTGGGAAATGCTAGTGTATTCACCGAAAAGAGTTTCTGCAAAGAATAAGATTAATTAACTTACACACTGAAGTGGCATTTTCCATTGAGAGAAAATTGAACTTAGGACTTGATTGATTGGAATTGATAATGTCTTCCACTCAGTTCGACTTAATAAAAATCTCAAGGACTCGGTCTATAATCGTGCAAAACATTTACGGCTCACTGCACTGCTCTTCCCCCATGAATTTGTTTACATATGCATATAAACATCTGATTCCACGTTAAGTTTTGCCTTCTTAAAGAATCCCATCATGCAATTCGTGGTCCCTTTTCTCTCATTGAGGCCACGAACTTTACTCAGCTCTTTTTAGCTTCTTCCTATCTTGAGCAGGAGCACATGGAATCAACAGTTGGATTTTGCGTGGAATCACCAATCCCCAGTCACCAACCAGGATTCAACTAGCGAATCAAGTTTAGAAACTTGGTCAGGCGTTGCCACGAACATCCTAACTTCTCTTTTTGTGACATCCTGAATTTTCAATCCTGATTTCAATTGAATAAATCGGCCCTTTCATTGACGCGCCTATAGTGTTATTCTCAGAATTGATTACTCACGAGATAACTAGACTATTTGGGGAAATTATTAAGAGATTTTAATGTAATAGACTTGAGGATTTGACTAGGAATCGACTGCTCAACCGTGCTCATCTACCGAGATCATTACGACATAGTAAGATCGATTAAAAATCAGAGATAGGTCGGTTCGACTGAGATATGTGGTTAAATATGGGTGATTCCACTAAATTTTAAAATTCTCGTCGATCGGCACTAGATTGATTTTTCTATCGTTTTGGTACCTACGTCCGTAATTGAAATCTCAAGATTTTCACGGCCACCAAGAGTCGCCAATGTGTTGAAGAGGTTCATAGTGGCTCGAAGAGAATCAACCACGAGTCATTTGCACTAAAATTTCTTAAAGCTACCCGATAGGTTATGTCACGCTAAAATTCCGCCGGATTGAAATTAACCGCGAATTTGAATCCGATTTTAAAAATTGAAAATCCTGTCATGTCACAGGTCATTTTAGGAACGTCGACTCATCTTTTGAGGAATTTTCAAAGAGTTCGGGATTTTTACGAAAAATCATTTCAGACGATTTGGAAAACGAACGGAAATTCGGATTGGCCAATTTGAAGGGACTTTTGGCATTTGGTGTAATTGAATTAGTGACAGGAAATTTTGTGGGTTTTTTTTTTTTCATCCAAATTGGACCTCAATCAGAGAGGTTTGTTCAGAAAATCGGATTTCGAGAAAAAAGAATTAAAATTCGGAATTGAAAGAAATGGCTATTTTTGTTGCCCAAGACTTGTTGTTTTGGGGAAATTGGATGTAATAAAGCAACTGAGGATCAAGTGCTTTAGCATGGGAATTTTTGGAGACCAAATTAAACTAAACAAGAGCAAGTGAGACCAAGATTTTTGAGTTATAGGATTTTCTCTTTTTATTTTCCTAATTTTCTTTCCCCCACTTGGCCGCGCACGTCCCCCTCTCATTTTTCCCCCTCTCTCTCTCTCTCATTCGCGCGAAAACCCCACCGATAGCCCTCTCTGCTGTGTCCCATTTTCCCCCCTCTTCTTTGACTTTCTTGGTCATACATATCCCCTTCCCCCTTGCCGACACACCCTATCCCCTTTTTCTCCTTCTCTCTTGTTCGGATCCCCTCCATCATCCTTTCTTTTTTTTTTTTTTTTTCCTGCTACTTCATTTGCTCAGACAAAGACCCGAGCGACCCCGTGAATTCTCCTCCTTTGCTTTTTTTTTTTTTTTTTTTTTTTTTTTTTTTTTTTTCTGTAAACCGAAGCCGCCCGTTGAAGCCGCAAATCCAGCCCTTCTCTCCGCGTGAAATCAGCCGCTCAAGCAGCCTACAGCCGTGGAAAACCAGCAGTGTCATGAGGCTTTGCAGGCCAATTTTCGAGCCCGATTCGTGCTCGAAAGGCGTCGCCACTTTGGAGAAGATCGAGCCCCATCGCGTCCCCGTCGATTTGAACCGAGCGGTTCATTAAACAAGTGAGTTTAACTCACTAATCATCGCTTAATCGGTTAATCACGCTTAGGGGTTGATTAGTTTAAGTTAAGATGGATTAGGTGGTTAGTTAGATTAGATTAGATAATTTAATTATTTGCCGATGCATATTAAGTGGTTAGTTAGTGTAATTAGCAAGTAAACACGTTCTAGTATTTATTTAATGAACCTCGGAATTTTTTTGGGTTCGTTTCGGCGTCCAATTAGGCATTACGGGCCTAAGTTGGATTTATTGGTATTTATTTAACATTTTACGTAATTATTTAATTAATTATTTTCCGGAAATTAGGCTGGGATAGCCGAGGACCAGAACTTTATGTTAATTATGATGGTGTGATCTGTTTATTTAATTGAACTCGAATTTTTATTGATTTGGTGTGAATTGTCATTTTAAGATATATTCCTAAATTTATTTATTTTCATTATTTAATTGGAAAATAACTGAGCGTCGGTTTACAACGCTAAAAATTGTTTGGTGGACCATATGAAATGGTGGGATTTATGAAAACAAAATTATTATATCTTGGCTAAGGCCAACCGTGTACCCACACACGGCTATTTTATCGGGTATGATAAAATGTGATAAAGAAAGTTATATTACGTCGGCTCGATGACTAAGTATGTCATCTCGGAGAAAGACGTTATATTTTATTGGCTCGGTGACTTGGTACGTCATCTTGGAGAATGAACGTGGGCTCAGTGACTCGATATGTCATCTTGGAGAATGCATGTTGGCTCAGTAATTCGATATGTCACATTGGACAATGCACGTGAGCTCGGTGACTAGGTATGTCATCTTAGAGAATGCACGTGGGCTCGATGATTAGGTATGTCATCTTGGAGAATGCATGTGGGCTCGGTGACTAGGTGTGTTATCTTGGAGAATGCACGTGGGCTCGGTGACTAGATATACCATATTGGAGAATGCATAGTATTGATTAAAATGACCAGAGAATGGTTTGATTGACATGAAATCGACGAGATCGATTGATCGATAAGTCGATCTGAGTGAATGATTTGATGCGTTAATGTGACTTGATGAGATTATGAATTGTGTTGAATTGTGTTGAATTGCAGGGAGGAACTGAGGCTAAGGTAAATCCTTTGACGCCTGATTGTGCTTAGGCAGCCCTTAAGGTGTATTTGCTTCTTAATTGGGTCTTAGGGAGTAGAACTCGTTGAGACACTATCTCATTGGTTATTGTATAACCATTTTCAGGTCCTTAGGTGGTGTTGGTGAAGGACCGGAAGCGCCGGAGTTTAAGAGGTGAAGCCTGAAGAATCGTCGATCTTGTCCGGCTAGCTAGTTGTAGGAAAATTCTCTTTTGTGAGGAGCTGATCCATTTTGTAAACCTTTGTGTATAAACCTATGTGTTTATAAAAATGTATTTTGTGAAAAATTAGCCCTACTTTCCTATCCCATTATTTTATTATCTGGGAATTATTTATATGCTTTTGCATTCGTATATTAAATGATTGGGTCGGTGATGCGTCCTAGGACGTCGCTATTAATCAACAGGGAGGGATGGGCACGTTGTGACATCCTGAATTTCAGGTTTTGATTTCGATCAAAATAATGGGGCATTTCATCGACACGCTTATAGTTCTTTTCCATGAACTGATCACTCATGGGATAACTAGTCTATCAGGTGAAGCCGTTAAGGGATTCTAACGCATCAGATTTAAGAATTCAACCAGGAAACAACTGCTCGACCGTGCAATTTGCAAGAGATCATTACGACACAGTAAGATCGACTAGAAATCAGAGATAGGTCAACTTGACAAAAGTATGTGATTAAGTGTGGGTGATTCCACCTAATTGCGCAATTCCTATCGATCGGCACTAGACCGATTCTTCTGTTATTTTGGTATCCCGTGTCCGTATTTGAAACATTGGGATTTTTACGATAATCGAGAATCGTCAATGTGTCGAAGATGTACTTTGTGGCTTGAGAATAATCAATCACAAGTCAAATGCACGAAAATTTTTAAAAGCTACCCGATAGATTAGGACGCGCTAAATTTGCACCGAATTGAAATTAATCGTGAAATCGAACCCGAATTCAAAAATTGGAAGTTTTGTCGTGTCACAAATCATTTTAGGAACGTTAACTCATCTTCAGAATATTTTTTTTCTAAGGACAAAGTTTTTCGGCGAAAAATCAAAGTATGGTTATTTTGGTTCGGGAAAATTGGTAGGCCCGCTTTTGGTCGCACTTTTGGTCGCACTTTTGGGATCCAAGATGGTTTTATGGTCAAGGAAAAATGTGAATTTAAGTGTGGTTACATTTGATGATTTTATGAGCTTCAATTTGGATTGATTGGATTAGGAATTGAATGAAATTGAATGGAATTGAGGTACCAATGTCCAAAATTCGTATGCCCCATGAACCCAACATTTTGGACTACCTAAAAGCTTCTAGAAGGGCATATTTGTCTAGAAATTGAAGGGTTGAAGACAGCACATGGTGGGCCATGTTTGAGAGGCCAGAGAGAGAGAGAGAGAGAGAGAGAGAGAGAGAACCGGCCCCCCTTCTTCCCTTTCCTCTCTCCCGTCACTGCTTCTCTCTCCTCCATCCTTGCTGTGCGAAGACCAGAAAAACACAGAGATGAAGCCGAAGCAGCCCCTCATGCCGTCACATGCCTCCGCCCGTTGCCGTTCGCCGCCGTGACACCGTCCTCACATGCTGCTGCTGCCTCCGCGTCTCCACCTCCTTCAAGCCGTCGTCCTTGCTCCAGCCGCATTCCAGCAGCTCACCCGAGCAGCTCAAGCCACCACCGGAGCTCTCTCCATTGTCGTACGCCACCACCGCTCACCACCCAAGCCTCACGCGCGTCGTCGCTTTGCATGTCTTCGCCTCCCTCTCGCTTGCCCCTGCATTGCAATTGCTGCATCAGCCCGTGCCGGAGCCATTCAGCCACCTCCGACCATCGTGAGACCTCGCCGTTGGCCGCACGGCACTGCTGCAACTCCTCCGCCCATTTCCGACCCAAACCGGTACCGAATCTACCCTTTCTCGGCCTCAACCAGCAGCGGACAGCAATTGGAAAATTGGGTATCTCAGCTCGATTTTGGCCTGTTTTGGCCGGCTTCCCGACCCCAAAGCTTGGGCCGCCTTGAGGAAAGTCGACCCCCGTTGCATCCCCGTCGTTTTGAACCGATCGGCTCGTTAAACGAGTGAGTTTAGCTTCTAAACCTTGATTAGAGGGTTAATGATGCTTTAGGGAGATTTAGTTTAAGTTAAGTGAGATTAGGTTGTTAGTTTAGTTTGATTAAGTGTGGATTAGATTAAGGAGTGTGATTAGTTTAATGTATGTTTAATTAAGGCTAAGTGGATGTTTAAATTATTATAATCTTGTTTAGACCTTAATTGATTATTTTTGAATAAATAATATTTCGAATTTATTTAATTATTTAATAGTAAAATTTATTATATAAAATTATTAAAATATTATTATTTAATTAATTTTCGGAATAAATTTAATTTATTATTATTTTCCATAAAAATTTTCCGGGATCATAAATTGTCAGAATTTCACGTTGATCGCTGCTATATATTCAAATTATGAATTTGATGGGTGGATATTGCAAATTGAGTGTTGGTTGTGAAAAATATGGACTTTATTCAGAAAATCCCAAGTATCGGGTTTGACACCAAAATTGGATTTTAAGGATCATATTAAATGATGGGGTTTGAAAAAAGTAAGATATTAGTTTTTCTGGTTTGAAATTAACGTGCCCCCACACACTTGAATAATTTCTTGAACGTTTTCAATATGAAAAAAAAAAAAGAGGCCGGGATTACTATTTTAATGGAAGCCTTGAGTGAAATGCAAAGTGTTCTGGGCCGAGTATGAATTTGTTGTGTGATAATTAAGAGGAATTTTCCTAAGCTATTGAGCCGGACTTGCCCCTATATGGGATGCCCCATACAACGGATGCGGGTCGCAGTAGATTCTGGGCCCATGCTCCTTCGGGAACGCCATCGACGTAATGACGAAGCCGTGCTCTAAGGTGGGGAGACGATGCCTGGCTAAACGCCAATAGATAGCCGAACTACAAGTAGGCTATGTTCATGTGTGGTAGTGAATAAAAATTGGAATGCATGCTATGGTTGTTGATTATGTGAAAGTGATTGCGCTCCAGTTGTTTAAGTTCTTATTACTACCGGTGATTGAGTGATATGAACTGTACTAACCTGCAGGAAGGAAATAAGGCAAGGTAAGTCTTCTGTGTAGTGTGACTAGGCAACCTTGGGTGTATTTTCTTTCTAATAGGGGTTTAGGGGGTGAATTTGCTGAGACAATGTTACACCCCGTTGTGGGCTTACATTTTCAGGTCCCTAGTGGACGAAGCGCCAGTTCGTTATGGTTGGCCTTGTGGAGTTACAAAGGTAAAGTTGAAGAATTGGAGATTGTGTTCGGTTTGTAGGTCGTAGGACGGTCCCTTTGTATAAGCCAGCCTTTTGTAGACTTTTGATTGTAGATCTTTGTTTGTAAACTCTGTTGGTTTTTGGAAGTGATTGGTTGTGAAATTGCTTCCTGCTTTTCTATCCTGTATTTTATTGTTAGGGGTTTTATAATACTTTTCCGCATGTGCATATAAATTGAATGGGTCGGCGACACGTCATAGGAATGTCGCACATATTTGATCGATCGCAGTGGGATGCACGCGTGCTTGGGGTTCGGGGCATGACACACGTGCTCAGAGGATCGGGGCATGACACTTTTGCTATAAGGATAATCTACAAATCGTGCATCGGGCAGTAAATATGAGACCCCAAAAAGGACTTGGTGTCACATGGGAAAGTTAACCTTGGTTTCTTCATGCACGCTGGCTATAAAATGGAAATTGTTTTCCACTATATGGATCGAGTTTTTGTCAAGTTTTGATAAGTCTTAATTTGAAAAGAAGGTGCTCAAACTAGTTCACTAATGTAATTATGTGTAAAGTATCTTAAAATGCAAAAATAAAATGGAAGCTCTATCCAAAATGACACTTTAGAAAATTCCTTACATGAGATGTAGATCTCTAAATCAACATTTGAGAGTTAGACCCGGTCCTACTAAAACAAAAAAGTTTCCAATTTATATTCCGAGCGCCTTTAGAAAGTACCGTGCTATGAATTATAAGGTCAGGTGTTGACACCTAATTTAAATTCATTTTTAGAAATAAAAGATAATTTTTTATTAGAGGGAAATTTTGAAAAAAATTTGAATTCAAAAGAATTTAACAGTCGGATTTTGGAGCCACTTTTTTTGTTGAAGAAGTTGAGTGAATATCGCCGGATCTTCAACCACTTCGAGTCTTTCCTCTATAAAAGAGAAGGCGAGGTTTCGCAACCAGGGGAGAAGAAATTAGCAAAAAAGGGTTCATATGGTTTATTTTTAAACTGAGTTTTCGAAACATTGACAGAGAAGAGTAGAGTTTCGGGGAGAGAGAAGTCAAAAAGTTTCCTTCCCTTTTGCTGAAAAAGCTGAAGACGCGAGTGCAGAGAAATCAGAGAGAGAGGATGACGTGAGAGAGAGGTGAAAGCAGAAAGTAAAAAGAAAAAGGAGAAAAAGATGAATCACTGTTCATCTTCCTCCTCTTGAGTTCCTGTGGTCCCTACTGCATCTGCTCAACTCCTCCACGCTCGCGACCACCGCACGCTGTCCGACCCGTCCGCTTCGTCCGAGCCTCCGCCTCCACCTTCGCGAGCCACTCGCCCTCCCGAGCGACACCCGACGCTGCCGCTCCAGCCCCTGTCCGTTCACCACCGCGCGCCTCGAGCCCCTGCTGCCCCTCCACGCCAGCGAGTCCTAAGCCGAGTTGCTGCTGCCCTGCTGGACGTCGAACCGACGCCTTCGACGCACCAATCCGCGAGTCCTCCTCGCCGACTCAGCCGCCGGATGCCTCGCCGCTCCACCCCCCGAAGCCCGCGCTAGTAGCCCGCGCGTCAGCTACCTTTCATCGGAGCCTTGCACTGTCCGCGACCGCGCCACAGTTCCTCAGTTTTCGTGCGCTGCTCTTCCTCAACGCCAGATCTAACCAGCAGCTTGCCACCTCGCCGTGCGTCCGCCGCTTTTCGCCGGAGCCCCGCACCGCCTGTGCCCACCGCTGCAACGCCCCAAGCTTCGCCACCTGCTGCCTCCCCTGTTTTGTGCAGGTCTGGTTTTCGCCGGAGCCCCGCACCGCCGCTGCAACGCCCCAAGCTTCGCCACCTGCTGCCTCCCCTATTTTGCTGCAGGTCTGGTTACTGCCGAACCTCGCCGGAGCTCCGACGGACAGCCTTGTTCTAAACCAGGACCCATCACCCTTGGCGAACCATCATCACAGTTCAGCCATTACTGCTTTCTCGCCATTTCTTCTTCAAGTCCACCGTGAGTTAGACTAGGTAAATTTTTTTAGATATTTGGTTTCATAGTTTTTTTTATTTAGTATTTTTGTTCTAACCTGATTTTTATTTATTTATTATCCAATTAGAAAATTTGTTATATTAAGTCATGATAATCAAAAATATTGAGCCGCGAGACGTCGGGTTAGATTTTTGATTATTTCGACTTTTTTATGACAAATTCATGAATTGCTTTGCATCTTTGAAATAATATGTCATTGATTTATATTGATGAATTTTCAATAGGACATATTTTGGTGTGTTATTTGTTCATCACATGTCACGCATTACATGTCATATCTAGGATTTAGGTATTTAGGTCCATATGCATTTCATATTTATAGCTTTGCATTTTGATTTTTTTTAGATTCATATAGAATTAGGATGATTTTCCTTTAATAAAACAAAAAAAAAAAGAACAAAAAAAAAATGTTATTTAGGTTATATAGATTTCATAATGTGCACATTACATGTTGCGTTTTAATTAGTGGGTTATAGGTTAATGTTTTAACATTCTCATCATGTAGTATTTTTTAAAAAAATATATAAAAATAAAAAAAAAGCCGAAGATTAGTATTGCATCTTTATTTTCTTTCTTTAATAAGAATTATTAAGTCATTTAAAAAAGAAAACACAAAAGGTCATTTACTTGGTTAGTTAATAAATTAGTTTATAATTAATCATATTTCATGTCATCATGGTTTAGTGTAGGTTGCATACATGTATAAAAATAATCATAAAAAAAATCATAAAAAGAACATGCATATAGAATTACCATGTCATCCATCCAATATCATGTAACATATGCATATTTAGGATTATGTAAATTAGATTGCACGCATATTGTAATGATTCAAATTATGTCATATGAATTGCATCTTTCATGTCATTAAAGTAAAACTCATGCATATCAAATTTAAATTAAGATTGCATATAATTAACATTTTTTTAAAAAGAAAAAGAAAAATTAGGTGTCATGACATTTAGAAATCATGTTTAGGGCATGCATTTTTATTAGCATTTTTATTGAATGTTATTTTATTGATTGTGCACCCGCATGATCACCATTTGTATGTTAGTAGCTTAAGTTAAAATTAATCAACATTGCCTGCAAAATATTTTTGAAATTAAAATAAAAGGTACCGAAATGGCGTTAGATTAATCTAGCGTAACCATGTCCCCGGACTAATTGAATCTTTGGTTCGCAAAAATAAAGCATTCTCCCATACTTTACTTGGGTTTCTAATCAACCCTAATTGGTTAGTGGCGGCTCCGAATTGAGTATAATTGCATAATTAAATGGGTTAATTCATTAGTATCAAGTCGCGATTGGTAGGACTTGGGAGGGTCGGGGCCAAGTCTTCGGACTTAGTAATCCATTAGTTTTTTTTTTGAATAATTCACATTCTGGAAGGTCGCGACATCAGGGATGTACAAAATGAATTAATTTTATATGAGCTCTTTATGGCTTTTCTCAGAGCATTTGATATGAGTTTGTATAATGTCACACCCCGATTCACAAGAAGAAGGGGCATGACACGGCCGTCCTTTTACCAAAGGACGCAGCCTCAACGTAACCAAAATTCAACCCGATATCAACATATATACATCTACATATATATATATGACAAAAATGGGCACTTGGTTACAATATCAGAGTATATCTATAATCCACAAAAATCAAAACATAAACCTTCTACAAAGACTAACTTATAAACCTATTAACTATGCACAAGTCATACCAAAAAGTTTCCACCACAAAAGTCCTCCCCGAGCGAACGCTCACGCCTACTCGTGACTCGCTGAAGAACCTGAAAAACAAGTATAAGAGAGGAGTGAGCTACCATGGCTCAGTGAGTAACACATTTCTTTTAAGCGGATCGAGAAATCACTATGCACATTTAAAACATAACTCAAATACATAATCATAACTCAAATACTGAAGATACCAATGGTCCAGTCCATTAGTCAACCTCATAAAACATGCATCAATGGTCTATTTCATTGATTAATCTTATCAAATCACATCGATGGTCCATTCTATCGACCAAACTCAAATCACACATCAATGGTCCACCTTATTGACCAATTTATGCTCAAATGTCTAATCATGGTCACGCGTAACGCCCGTGACAAGACAACCAAGATTCCTCCATTGGCAAGTTCTCCACCTATTATTAGCCGGTGGCTCGGCCCACAAGGATATCTTAGAATAGTATGCGCATACCCACACACCCCTCAAGGTTCACAACAACATTGAGCACCAACCACCAATCACAATATCCAGTAATCCAACATCAGAAAAGAAGTCATATCACAACTCAAAATTTGATATATAAATATCAAAATATTCTCCAAAATATTTCAAGATTCTTTCACAAAGAATTTCACAAATCCTTTTCAAACCACCATTCAAATCGAAGTCGGAATATAACTCCCTTCGAACAACAAAAATGGCAGTAATAGCTCGATCCTGTTTTATGCAACAAAATATGCTTTTTATCAACTCATGAAATATATAATCCACCACGTTTCTCAAAACATGAGTTTAAAATACAAAGAAGAAATAGTGTCACTCACTTGAGAAAAACCAAAAATCAACTACGACGCTCACTTGAACCAACGCATTCGGATCTCTAACAATTAACGGAAAAACAATATCAAAAGGCCGAGTAAAAAGGATATTCGCATAACGACTCATCTATACTAGGCCTATTTGTCGATAAAAAGACACATATGCGCCACAAAAGCTCTCATTTATCGAAAACCCATCATTTCCCACTAGGTGCAGCCCATGCGCCAACTTCATCACACCATAACTTCCTCCCCAAAAATCCGTTTCAAGCCGTCTTATAGTCTTTAGAAAGCTCTCTTAACGTACAACAACAACCCCAACTCAGCCACCCCAAAACAGTACCGAAAACAACAAAAAAAAGAGACTCGAAGCCACTGTTCGCTACAGTACCAGAATGTGCCCCCAACTTCAAAATTCCGTTCCGGACAAACCGCAAGCTCAAATCACAATCCGAAAGATGTTATAGCTTCACAACATCCCAAAGTACCATTTCTACAAAAATATACAGCTCAACAACTCAAAAATCGGGCTTCGCCACACAAATATCCAAGAAATCCGAATTTCGAGCCCTAATTGCAGTGATTGCTTCAAGTAGGTGATTAAAGACTTCGATTTCTTACTGGTGTTGCTAAACACACTTGAGTCGGCTTGATAAGGCGTCCAGATCACGAGCACGCCAAATTTTTTTCTTTTTTCCCTTTTTCCTTTCTCTCCTTTCTCTCCTCTCCCAATTCTTTCGCTGCTACCCATGCTCTTCTTTCTCTCTCTCTCTCTCTCTCTCTCTCTCTTTAAAGCACAGCAGAAGGTTCCACAAATCTCCTTCAGCTTCCTTTTTTGACTTTTCAAACTCTTTCTTTTCCTTTTATTTTCTCTTTTATTTTTTTTAAAAAGGCCCATATATTACATATAAAATGATAAGCCAAGAGGTGAGGTTGAGATTTCATTTTTTGGTTCAAGCCGGCGGCCTCACCGTGAGTTAGTGCTCAAATGCAATATCAAGAGCTTGAGCTCATGACCCTATTGCACCTGAGAACGATAGGCACACACATAAAAAATACTTGCACGCGTGCATATGCAAACACATGAGTTATCAGCCAAAATATTTGTGTTTGCACGTCAAATACTCCACCACAACTTCAATGAATTGTCAGTCATATGAGCTTCAACATGGATTGGCCAAATGAAAAGGAAAAATAAATAAACAAAGCTTTGGAAAATCTAAGCATATTGACTTCATGTAAGTGTCATCTTCTTTTCATGCATTCCTTAACTTTGAATGTATAAATTTTGTTGA
This sequence comes from Eucalyptus microcorys, assembly GCA_014182515.1. Classification (NCBI taxonomy): domain Eukaryota; kingdom Viridiplantae; phylum Streptophyta; class Magnoliopsida; order Myrtales; family Myrtaceae; genus Eucalyptus; species Eucalyptus microcorys. Next base: position 47,974,119 of record CM024569.1, on the reverse strand, counting down.
CACTCATTAAGTAACTAATTGAAGAAACTTTTGCAATTTTTAATACACTTTTAGCATAATAATGATTGGAAAAGTATATTATTCCTTATTTAATACATCTAAGAAGTACCCATAAAATTTTTGTCACCTTTAAAACTTTGCATGCTTTATTTTTTGGTCCGACGAAGCTAAAAATGGTTTTTAATGACAAAAAAAAAAAAAAAGAAAGAAGGCACGGAATAAAGAAATGGTTGGTTATTTAAAAAGGCGTTGATAGTATAATAATCTTTTGAGTAATGTAAAAATAATAATCTATTATGAGTCACAAATTCTAGAAAAAGTGGGGCTCGACAATAATTTATAATTATTTATAATTTGATTTTTTATGGTTTGGAATAGATTGTTATTCTCACAGTATATTAAAGATTATCACGTAATTATTTCTCTATTATAACTGAGAAAATAAATAAGGAATCATTAATAACAACCGTTTAATACATGGACAGGAACCTACTACCTTCTCATTGAATACCTTATTAAATATATACATATATATACCTAGAGAGAGAGAGAGAGTGTGTACTGATGACATCATAAAGCACTATCACTCTGCTACTGCTCTCCTATGTAGCACGGACACTCTCCGGAAGCCTTCGTGTCGTGTTCGACATTCCGACACGTGTCTGACACGTTCTGACACGCTCTGACACGCGGTCAACGAGCGTCGAAAAATCCGACACGTGGTCAACTCTCTCCGACATGCGAGTCCAGAATTCCGACACGCAATTCCAACACGCACGGGGTTAATTTTAAAAATTTCTAATACTTGATGGGTCAAAATATAAATATACACAAAAGAAGTAATAAAAGAAGTAATAAAATTGCTATAAATATACACACACGGGGTCAATTTTTTTTTTCAGTTTTGTTTTTTTAGAATTGTTTTATTTTTTTTAAAGTCTTTTACTATGAAAGAAGTAATAAAAAATACTATATATGATAAATAAATAAATTTAAAAATATCATTTCAGCATTTTTCTTTAAACAATGTTTTTTTCCTCTAAGTTTTGTGTATTATTGTAACAAATTAAAATAATGAATGATATTATTTAATATTTTTCGTGTAAATTAATTCTAGGCTATTTTTATTATTATTTATTTATGTATTTATATATAAAAATATATTTAATATATAACGTGTCGGCATGTCGTGTCGTGTCGCGTGTCGCGTGTCCGTGTCGGTGCTACATAGCTGCTCTCATCTGGACAATTCACCTTTTGCCAAAAGGGCAGAGCATGCTCTCACCTACAATGCCTCATTTTCTCCCACAAGCTAATGTCGTCGAATTCGTCTCCCTCCCTTTTTCACTAGCGATTTGTGTTAGTTTTGTGGTCATTAGTTGCACCAGCAAGACTAGTAATAGTCATCTTCTAAACCAACCATTGCTTCAAACAAAGGTAGAGAGTGCATGTAGAGATTTGGACGGCTTCCACAATGCTGGGTTTTGGAGCCAATTAACATTTCAATGGCTGAACCCCTTCTCAGTACGGGTCGAAAGCAAAAGCTTGAGTTAGGTCATATCCCTTTGGTTTTGCGGTCTGAAAGAGCAGAACAGGCTTCATTGTTGTTTGAGGAATCGCTCAGGAAACAGAACATTGGACCTTGTTCGTTGCTGAAAAAGAAGGGAAGAGACCAATTAGATTGAATTGCCTCAATTTTTGCCACTTATTGAGGGAATGTTAGAGATAATTAGGATTTTCTCTAGAAAATTTTTTTATGGTAAAGATATTTTAATAATTTTGTTGATTATTCGTATCTTTCAAGATTCTACATTTATTATACGTACATTCCACGTATGTTGCACGTACAATGCACGTAAATTGCACGCATGTTGCTTACTAGATAATAAGATTAGTGCATAAATTTAACGTACATTTTTTCAGTTGACAATGACACGTGTGGTCTCTTAATTATTTTTTAATGTTTAATATGATCTTTGAACTGTTTTTTTCTTTTATTTTTGTTCCATCTAATCCTCAAGCATTTAAAATCCACTCATTGTAGTCCTTCCGTTAAAAATGAAAAATTTAAGCATAAGCTTTGAATCTTTAAGCATTTGAAATGAAAAATTTCAACTATCAGAAAAGGGATTCCTTCATAGAGAGAAGCAATCATAAAGCGATAATTCTAGGGTCAATCTCGTTTGGAGAAATGGGCCAAGCCTAGCTAATTCGATCAGCCCATCTCGTTTCCCCTTTTTGTATTCCGTTCTTGTGCAATGGGAGTGTCTAGTAGCTTTCATGTACCATCAGATTCTCCTGTTTTTGGTAGAAAGCTCAAATTGGATCCCTCCATTTTGTTACCAGAGGCCATCGCATTTGAAGCTACCTGAACGGAAGACCGAACAAGTGCTTGCCAGACCTTAATACGGAATTTTTTCTAACTTCTAATAACGAAATCTATCAAGAATTCATGTTTGAACAGATCATGTGCCAAAATGAATTCGCAAGTCGCGATCATACCATAAGAATCTCGACGATTGACATGTCGCTAGAGAGTGTTATTATAAGAATGATACATGTCGCAATCATACAAATTATTTCTTTTAACTAGACGACTGAAGGGGAGGAACTCGAGTGATAGCGGATGTGAAAGAGGGCCTAATGGTGGTCGTCGGCCCAGTCATTGTTTGTATCTTAACATTTACCTTGTCAAATATATCCCCATGAACTTATCCCTCACCTTACTCTTGTCCTAAATTTTTCGTTGTCACTATACTTAAGCGGACGTGATTCCGCAATGTCGTGCAGCTCTGAGTACAATCTAAAGCATTGATTCCTTTTCAGAATGATTTCTACCCCGAATAAAGTGACGCCTTACACATTCTTATGGACATGACCTTCTCAGACTTGCAATGAAGACATCGAATGCTTTTGATTCTACGACATGTTTCTAAAGACAGCATGGACTATAGATTCATTTGTCTTGCCTCACCTGGCCTGAGCAGCGATCTACCTAGGCAAGCACACATGCATTTCCAGTTAAGTGCGATTGAATCCGGGTTCGGTTCGTTTCTCCATCAACTCGGTTTCCACCGTTTTCTTGGTTTTTCCATAGAAATCAGTAAAGGAAAAGCCAAGTTATTCATCGGATCATGTAATCTCCTTTTCCAGAATTCATCTGGGAAAATCACGTAAAACAGGCAACAAATTATGATTTAAGTATTCAAAGTACGTGATCAATCAGGAAAACTAGCATATCTGTAATTATTGGCCAACTGTTCTATGTTTTATCCAAGCCGCATACACCCTGACGAGACCATAAGCTTTAGGCATTTCTCAAACTTGCAACTTTTAGTTTTTCATTGAATAATAGCACAATTGTTCCCTGAACCTTAACTCAATGTGACTTTTCATTGGTGCAATGTCGTCCTTAAAATTCTAACCTAATGTGCAATGTTGTCCCTAAATTTTTAATTTGTTCACTGTTCTCCCTAAACTAATAGTAAGAATTCAATGAAATCATTAAATATGTGAAAAATTTTAAAAGTCCAGAAACCATATCGAATATTGGACAAAAGTTCATGGATCATATCAAATAAATTAAGAGTTCAAAAGACGATATTATATGTCGGACCAAAGATCATGGACCATTTGTATCTCTTTGAATCTATGTGGCAAAAGCTAGTTCAGTATCTCCACTTTATTGTTCATGTGCAACCATGTGACATCCGAATTTCGCCAGACCTCGAATATGTAAATGTCCGAGACAGGTCGATGAATTTGTCATCGGACTACGTCATTGACACCAATTACGACCCCGCTTCATCATTGTCGCGACCTACCCTCGGGGGGAGGGAACAAGTTTAGGGGTATTGCTTTAAAGACGGGCCTAAGGCCCATGATTAGGCATGGGTTCTCCCAAGCCCATACCCTGCGTGATGTTGGGATATTCTTAAAAAATTTTGCACAAAATGAGTCGCCACTAGCCTATTGGGGTCGGCTAGAAACCAAATGAGGTATGAGAGTATACCTCACTTCCTACACAACCAGAGAATCTAGGGTCGGGGACTTGATTACACTAATTGACCAATTAATGCCCTTTCGGTACCTAATCTTGTTCATTTTAGCAAAATGATTTTTGGCAAACAGTTCGGATTGATTTCATACCTATCCACTAACATATGAAGTGATCATGCATGTGCACAATAATTAAAATAATAATCATAACTACCAAAATCTTTATTGCAGTAAAATTAAACACGTACAATTAAACATAATTAGATATGCAAATTAAATATACGACATAATCAAAATATGAGCAAGTAAATACCTAATTACACTAAGAATGCAAAACGTAGCAATTCCTAACTAAACCTCATCATTTTTGGATTTTCGAAATTTTTAATTTTTTTTTTTTAAAGAAAAATAATTAATTTTTTAATTTTTAAAATTTTTAATATTTTTGGATTTTCGAAATTGTTTTAAAAAAATAATAAAATAATTTTTTTGGGACCGGACCGGGTCGGGTCGATCCAACCCGACCGGGATTCGGCCCGATCGGCGTTGATCGGGTCCAATCTCCGATGGGACCCGGGTTCGGTCTGGTTAGGAGCGAGTGGGCCCGAATCGCAAGCCCACCCCAAGAGGCCCCCCTCCTCTCTTTTTAAAACAAACGAAGCCTATAAGCCCACACTAAATTAGCCCAAGCCCATAAGCCCAAAAACCCATAAGCCCACATGCAAAAATAACCCAAATCCTGCCCGAATTGCTTTAAAAAACCTACCCAGTTTTGGGCCAAAACCCTACCCGGCGGGGCTTTCACTTGACCTGGCCAAGACCCGGTTCGTGTCTCCTCTCTCCAAGGCTTCTTTGCGGCGAGGCACGGCGACGCGGTGCCGGAAGTTGGTCATGGTGGCGCGGCAGCGCGGCCGAGGTGCGATGGCCGGCACGGGTTGCTAGTGTCGAGCAGAGACGGTGGCAATGGCGGTGGCGTCGCGGTTGGGCAGGGGTGGGGTGCTGCGTTGCGGAGTAGATGCAGTGGCGACTGGCACGAGGGACTGCAGGTGGGGGCTCGGCTATTGCAAGTCGCGGGCGGAGCAAAGGCGGAGCGGCTCGACTTGGCTCGAGCAGAGGGAAGACAGCAGGTGAGCCGACGCAGGTGCGGGCGCTGGGCGTGAGCGAACGGCGCTCCGTGGCAACGGGCGGAGGCGGAGCAGAAGCGAATCAGGGGGCATCATTGATGTTGCAGTGGGTCGCTCGGAGATGCGGCGTCGACAGAAGCGACGAAGCTTGCGGGTGAGGCGAAGCTCTAGTGTTGCAGATCAGGCCAAGGCAGAGCGACGGTGACGGGGTGTCGCGGCTTTGAGTTGCAACGTCCGGTGCGACTGAGCAAGGACCGAGCTTCGGCTGCTAGGTGGCGACCGACACAGGGGACGAGCGGACGGGGTTGGGTTGAGGCGGCGAGGCCTCCTTTCTCTCGAGCTCCCCTGGACACATACTCGATCATGAAGCCATCAAAGTGGATGAGCAAGTGAAGTACTTGGAAGCGCCGATCCAAATACCGAACCGGAAGGAGAAAATTCTCTGAATGAAGAAAATTCCGCTAGTTAAGACCTTAGGGCAATGCCACAACGTGGAAGAGGTCACATGGGAAAGTGAAAAGGAAATGAGGCAAAGGTACCCTCACATTTTCAATGAGTCGTAAGAGATGTGCAATTTCGATGACGAAATTCTCTAAGGAGGGGAGATTTGTAACATCTGGATTTCGCCGAACCTCAAATATGTAACTGTCCGAGACGAGTCGACGAATTTGTCGTTGGACTACATCGTTGACACCAATTACGACCTCGCTTCATCACCACACTCGCCGTAACGAAACGTCATGTTTCGTCACGTTCTCGTGATAGCTCATCGTCTAAATTTCTCGCTTAACACGGTCGACTATGAAGACACGTTAACCCTGAGCGGCCTCGCACATCGACCGTGCTAAAGGCCCGTAGCATGCAACGGCCATGCGTATGTCCGCAGCATCTTCTCCATGCAATAATGAAGCAACCGAAGGCCCACGTTCACAGCTCCATGCACGCATTCTTCCTCATCGAATGACCATGCAGCCCACGCCCACGTCCCCTTCGATGGTCAACAAATCTCAAGATGTCGACCAAAGGGCTACGTCCATAGCCATGCATGCAAGAAGGGAGACTTTGACCATCTCAACAGCTGCAACGTGCACGCCGTTGTTGTCCTCTTCAATTGCTGCCAGCGTGATTTCCATTTAGTTGACTCAAGAGTCAACTAACAAGCCCACGCCCTTGCATGCACGAGAGAAGCTGGCGATCACCGAAGCCCGTGAAGACCACGTCCTCCTCCAGCTGTCAACGTGCGCACGCTCCTCTCCTTCTACGGCCAGCGAAGGCCACGTCTCTTCTCCATTTGCGGTGACCGACCAACGCTAGCACGTTGACACGCCTTGCATGGAAAATTGCAAGGTGTCTCGTTGATGTGAATCGTTGCGGAAGGATCGTTCTACGAAGGTCCAGATGGTGCGAATTGCAAACCTCGACCTCCAATCAAACCTGTAATTGGCAACCTCGGTATGAACGTGATCTGTTGACGAACATGTGTCAACCAACCAACGTTATAGACGCCACGAGCGAAAGAATTCGCTATCTCGCTCGATAAATTGAATTGACCGCCACAAGAGAATCTTGATTAGGTCAAGTCCTCAAAAGAACAGTAAAGAGAACCTCTCAATTTTTTTCCTCAAAAATAAAATATATCCGTCCCCAAAGAAATTTGGCAAATCCTTTATATAGGCTGCCACACAAACCCTAAAAATCTAATGCGTTATATTCTAAAATATTCCTATTTTAGAATATTCTTAAACAAGAATATATATAAATTGACTTGGTCAATTATTTGGTGACAAGATAATTAAATTGCACCAAGATTTCCAAGATTCTTCAAGATTTGATCCAAGGTCATCTTCACGCCAAAGATCACGAACCATGATGCCAACAGCTTGCCTGAATTGTTTGGCCCGCGCTCGAGTAATCGAACCAGTAGGAATAGACAATGGGTCCTTAGCACCTCCTCTTCGATATGACTCAATATCCACATCATTCCCTCCCCCGTGCAAAGGATTTGTCCTCAAATCATCACTGGCATAAAAAAGAGTCAAGTCAGAAACATTAAATGTGGCACTAACGTCATACTTACCTGGAAGATCAAGCTTGTAAGCATTATTGTTAACTCTTTCCAAAACCATGAATGGTCCATCCCCTCGCGGTAATAACTTAGAATGTCGCTGCTCAGGAAATCTCTCTTTGCGCATATGAACCCAAACCCAATCGCCAGGTTCAAACACCACTTCCTTGCGCCCTTTGTTAGCTTGTCTTGCATATTGCTCAGTCTTGCGCTCAATATTTGTGCGCGTCTTCTCATGCAACGCCTTGACAAATTCAGCTTTCTTTGCTCCATCTAAATCCACACGCTTATCAACAGGTAAATGGGTTAAATCTAACGGAGTTAATGGATTAAAACCATAGACAACCTCAAATGGTGTAAATTTAGTAGCAGAATGCATGCTCCTATTATATGCAAATTCAACATGTGGCAGACAATCTTCCCAAGATTTTATGTTCTTTTTAATAATAGCACGCAACAATACCCCTAAAGTTCTATTAACTACCTCGGTTTGACCATTGGTCTGTGGATGACAAGTAGTAGAAAATAACAATCGTGTTCCTAGTTTTTTCCACAATGTTTTCCCAAAGTAGCTAAGAAATTTAGAATCTCGATCTGAAACAATCGATCTAGGCATGCCATGCAAACGTACAACCTCCTTAAAGAACAAATTAGCAATATGAGATGCATCATCAGTTTTATGACAAGGTATAAAATGAGCCATCTTTGAAAACCGATCAACAACCACATAAATAGAATCTCTACCATACTTAGACCTAGGCAATCCTAACACAAAATCCATAGAAATATCAATCCAAGGATGCGTTGGAATAGGTAATGGTGTATACAAGCCATGCGGTTTAGTTGTAGACTTCGATTGCTTACAAACAATGCATCTCTTACAAACACGTGTGACATCTCTCTTCATATGTGGCCAATAAAAATATTCATACAACACTTCATAAGTCTTATTAATGCCAAAATGCCCCATTAAACCACCACTATGTGCTTCTCGCACCAACAATTCACGCAAAGAACACTTAGGCAAACATAGTTTGTTTTCACAAAAAAGATAACCTTCATGCCTATAAAATTTATCAAATGCAGCGTGTTCACATGTTTCATAGACTCTCCCAAAGTCATCATCATCAATATATAAGCCCTCGATATGCTCAAAACCTAGACACTTTGCTTCTAAAATAGTTAGAATCGCATACCTTCGAGAAAGTGCATCGGCTACCACATTTTCCTTACATTTCTTGTACTTGATCACATATGGAAAAGTCTCAATGAACTCCATCCATTTGGCATGTCTTTTATTCAACTTTTGCTGTCCTTTCAAGTACTTCAAGGTCTCATGGTCGGTGTGGATCACAAACTCCTTTGGCCATAAATAATGTTGCCAAGTCTCCAAAGCTCGCACTAAAGCATACATCTCCTTATCATAGGTAGGATAATTCAATGTTGCTCCACTCAATTTTTTGCTGAAATAAGCTATGGGACGCCCTCCTTGCATCAACACGGCTCCAATTCCTGTACCAGAAGCATCGCACTCTATCTCAAAAGTAGCATTGAAATTCGGCAAAGATAATAAAGAAGCATTAGTTAACTTATCTTTTAGCAGATTAAATGCTTTCTCTTGCTCTTCTCCCCACGTGAAACCCACGTGCTTCTTGATTACCTCAGTTAATGGTGCGGCAATAGTGCTAAAATTTCTCACAAATCGTCGATAAAAACTCGCCAATCCATGAAAGCGACGCACCTCTCCTATGGTCTTAGGCGTTGGCCATTCACGGATTGTTTTAACCTTTTCTTCATCAACCTGTATACCATTAGCACTAACAACAAATCCTAGAAATACTAATTTGTTGGTAACAAAAGAGCACTTCTTTAGATTAGCGTATAATTGCTCGGCCCTTAAAACTTGCAAGACAACTCGCACATGCTCAATATGGTCATCAGGACTTCGGCTATAAATTAAGATGTCATCGAAATAGACAACCACAAATCAACCAATAAAAGCACGCAAAACATGATTCATAAGTCGCATAAACGTGCTCGGTGCATTAGTTAATCCAAATGGCATTACTAACCACTCATATAATCCATACTTGGTCTTAAATGCAGTTTTCCATTCATCACCTTCTTTCATCCTAATTTGATGATAGCCACTTTTCAAATCGATCTTAGTGAAAATGCAAGAACCATCAACTCATCCAACATGTCATCTAATCTAGGAATAGGATGTCGATACTTTACCGTAATATTATTGATTGCTCGGCAATCGACACACATTCGCCAAGCTCCATCCTTCTTTGGCACCAACAAAACAGGGACGGCGCACGGGCTAAGACTCTCTCTCACATACCCCCGTTCCAATAGTTCGCTAACTTGCCGCTGAAGTTCCTTTGTCTCCTCGGGATTGCTTCGATATGCGGGTCGATTAGGTAATGGCGCACCAGGAATCAAGTCAATTTGATGTTCTATGCCTCGAATCGGTGGTATCCCTCCGGGAAGTTCATCAGGAAAGACATCTTCAAATTCCTGCAATAAAGATACAACAGACTAGGCAAACTTGGGTCAAGATCGTTAGTAGAAAATAAAACCTCCTTGTACACAAGTATAAGCATTGGTCGATCTAGAACTAAAGCTCTCCTCACTTCACTTGATTTTGCATAAAAATTATTTTGCCTCTTTTCTTTCCTCTCTTCTTTTCCCTCGGTTTTTACCACAATCTTTCTCTCGGCCTCTCCTTTTCCTTGCGTCTCAGACACACCACGCAAGCCCTCGAATTTCTCACCTTTTCTCTCTCTCTCGGCTTCTCGTTGTAACTTTAGTTGATCTTGATACACCTCACTAGGTGTCATTGGTACCAAGGTATAAGTCTTTTGATTCATCATCAATGAATAACGATTAGTATACCCATGATGATGTACCTTTCGATCATATTGCCATGGTCTTCCAAGTAAGATATGACCCGCTTGCATAGGTACAACATCACACTTTACCCCGTCCTTATATCTCCCTATCTCAAATGGAATTCGAACTTGCTTCGATACTTTCACCTCACCACTATCATTTAACCATTGAAGTCTATAAGGCCTAGGGTGCTTTGTTGTCTTCAAGCCCAACTTATCCACCATAATACAACTTGCCACATTCGCACAACTACCTCCATCAATTATCATACTACAGATTTTACCATTCACCACACACCTTGTATGAAACAAATTATCTCTTTATTGGTGATGCTCCTCCTCCTTTATTTGCACACTCAGAGAACGCCTAACCACCAATAAGTCTCCTTTTATAGCCACTTCTCCATCACTACAATCCTCCAATGGTGGCATCTCATCATCATCTTCTTCCCTTTCACTTTCGGACTCAATAACACCATGTCCAGTCATGATCATCACCCTCCTATTAGGGCATTGATTCGCCATATGACCCCTGCCCAAACACTTAAAACATTTAATTTCACGAGTTCTAGTGTTAGGATTTTCGGTTTTACCTTAAACCGGATTCGTTCCAACTTTACCATCCTTCTCCTTCTCCTTTGAAGTTTCGGTTTTTGTGTTGTTTCCTCTCCAATTTAGCTTCTCATCTCTCTTCCAATTGGATCTCCAATTCTGATTTGAACCTCCTCCACTCTTGTGATTTCGGTCCAACTTCAATTGCCGCTCAACTTTGATGGCTTTGTCCACCAATTCTTCCAATTCAACATAGTGTTGCAGCTCTACCACCCTTGCTATGTCTTGGCTCAAACCACTCAAAAATCTTGACATTGTGGCCTCACAATCCTCCATCACATTAGCACGGATCATGGCAATCTCCATCTCCTTGTGATACTCTTCCACGCTCTTATTGCCTTGTGTGAGGTTTTGTAACTTTTGAAACAAATCTCGATGGTAATGACTTGGCACAAAACACCTCCTCATCACCGCTTTCATCTCATCCCACGTCTCTATCGGTCTTTCACCATTGCGCCTCCTACTAGTCACAAGTTGATCCCACCAAATTATAGCATAATCAGTAAATTCAATAGCTGCAATTTTTACCTTTTTGAGCTCAGAGTATCGTTGGCAATCATATACCATCTCCATGCGTTTCTCCCACTCTAGATACGCATCGGGATCATTCTTCCATTGGAAGGAAGAAATCTTCATCTTGATGTTGCCAAGTTCATCATCTCCTCGGTGTCTAAACCTTCGGCCTCCATTCCACCTTTCAAATCGAGCATCTCGATCATCCTCCATGTCGGCCTCATCATCATCATATTGCCGTTGCCTTCTATGTTGTGTTCTAGAGGCATCTCACTGATGTTGCGGCCTTCCTCGGGGTATCTCTCGGTCACCATCAACCCTCATGCCATTCCCCATCATTCGGCCACTAAGCTCCTCCACTACGACCCTCAATTGCTGGATGCTTTCCACGAGCGCTTCATCCCTTCGTATGGAGTCAACCTCCCGTTGATTCACGCTTTCTTCGCGCGACATATTTTAGACCTGCAAGTAAACGTTAGTCTAAAAAAAAATCCTCACCAATCGCTCCCTCACGTGTTTCTCTCGAGATATTTGTCACTCCTCTCGTGTTTAACTCAAGTCTAGGCTTTTTCCACCCTCAATTAAGCTTACACACTCTTGCCTTTTTCCTCTCGTATTCTCTTTTCACAAGCTCTTTATTGGACTCAAAACCTGTCTCTCAACCCCCTCACGACAATCAATCAAACTAATCAAACAAGATTAGATCACTATTGATTTTGTTTCAGCAAGTAACAATTTCAAACCAACAAGTACAACTTTCGAAATTCCAATTGAAACGTAAATCACTACTGATTTTGTTTCAATTTGGTCTACTAATAAACGAGTCGCCTTCTTGATTTTTTTTTTTGTTCGGCTAATTTTTTTTTTTTTTTGCCGAATCTGTTTTTTTTTTTTCTCTTGCACACTTTTTTTTTTTGTGCGTTTTCTTTCTCTTCTTTTTTTTTTTTACTTTTTTTTTTTTACGAACTCGGATACAATTTAAGATGCTAGAAAAGAAAATTTAAAACTAACAGTAAACAACTATGTATGGAAGCACAAAAGCAATCGGATCCCTAAATTAACTAGAACCGAAACCCTAACCCAATAAATCTCAAATTGCTGATTATCAACAGAAAATTAAAGATAAATAGACCTTGTAGAATCTGGCTCTGATACCAAACTGATGTGAATCGTTGCGGAAGGATCGTTCTACGAAGGCCTAGATGGTGCGAATTGCAAATCTCGACCTCCAATCAAACCTGTAATTGGCAACCTCGGTATGAACGTGACATGTTGACGAACACGTGTCAACCAACCAACGTTATAGACGCCACGAGCGAAAGAATTCGCTATCTCGCTCGATAAGTCGAATTGACCGCCACAAGAGAATCTTGATTAGGTCAAGTCCTCAAAAGAACAGTAAAAAGAGAACCTCTCAATTCTTTTCCTCAAAAATAAAATATATCCGTCCCCAAAGAAATTTGGCAAATCCTTTATATAGGCTGCCACACAAACCCTAAAAATCTAATGCGTTATATTCTAAAATATTCCTATTTTAGAATATTCTTAAACAATAATATATATAAATTGACTTGGTCAATTATTTGGTGACAAGATAATTAAATTGCACCAAGATTTCCAAGATTCTTCAAGATTTGATCCAAGGTCATCTTCACGCCAAAGATCACGAACCATGATGCCAACAGCTTGCCTCGAATTGTTTGGCCTGCGCTCGAGTAATCGAACCAGTAGGAATAGACAATGGGTCCCTAGCACCTCCTCTTCGATATGACTCGATGTCCACATCACTCGTCGCATCGGACTCCCTCTACGTTGCCGCTTCTCCTGTTGCCACCGAATTCCCTTTTGTTGACCAGGGAAGTCAACAAGTAAGCTTCGGAGATGAACGCAAGAACGGACAGAGAAAGAAAGAGAGAGAACGAGCGAACGAAAGAGGGAACGAGAGAGAGAGCAGCGAGAGAGAGAAACCGAGAGAGAGGAAATGCGAGAGTGAGAGGGAAAGAAAGGGACCGCTCCCTTCGTCGTGTACACGCAGCCACCGTCCCCATCGTGCCGATCCAGCCGTCCCACAGCCTCAGCCGCATCCGCGAAACCGCGAGCTTCTGAACCTCTCGCCATCGCGCCGTTGTCGCTGTGAACCGATTTATTTGCTAAACCGGTGAGTTTATGCACTAAACTCTTCTTAGTAGGCTAATGACGTTTAATGGGTGTTTAGATTTATTTAAGTGTAATTAATTTAATTATTAAATATTTTCCGGAAATTAGGCCGGGGTAACCGGTGACCGGTATTCTGTGCTAATTGCAATAATGTGGTTAATTTCTGCAATCGAGTGTTAAATTGTGAAAATTGAGTACTGATTGGAAATTTGGTCATTTATTCCAAAAATTGTGAATTTCAATATTTATTCAGAAAATCCCGAGTGTCGAGTTTTAAACACCGAAAATGGTTTTTTATACTATATAAACCAGTAGGATTTTGAAAAGAAGGTTATGAATTTTCCAGGTCCAATCTGACCGTGTACCCACACACAACTATTTTTCATTGGAAGTTTTTAATATGAAGAAAATAGGCCAGGAACACTATTTTAATTGAGACATTTGAGTGCAATGCACGATGTCTTGAGCCAAGATTGATTGGTTGTGTGTTGGTTAAGAGAACCCATCCCCGAATTGTATCGGATGGACGTTACCCTTTATGGGATACCCACTTAGTGAGATTTGGGTTGCAGTAGATTCTGGACCTATACTCTTTCGGGAAAGTCGTCTGAGAGACATAACCGTGTTCAATGGGGTGAGACGATGCTTGGCTACGCCAATAGACCGCCAAACTTCAAGTAGGCCGTGCCCTAGAGCGAGCGTAATTATCAATTGGAATGCGTGTTGAGTGAAATATTTGTGCCGGATTATGGGACAAAATTGTGTGGCATGGAATGGGATGTGTCATAATGATTTGGCTCTATAATCAGGACCACTATGCTAATTTGAGAATTGAGTATGGCGTTCCAGTTGTTGGAGCTTAATTATTGCTCATAACGGTATGGCTATCTGTGATATAAACTGTACTGACCTGCAGGGTGGATCTGAGGCGAAGTAAGTCCTCTATACAAAATGCATGATTGTGTGGTTAGGACCCTTCTGGGCGTATTACCCTCCTAATCGGGGTTTAGAGCATGGACTTGCTGACACATTGTCTCACTGGTTATTGAATAACCATTTTTAGGTCCTTAGAAGGTGGTCATGGAGGACCAAGGCCCCGAAGTCTGAGGAGGAGGAGTATGGAGGATCGGTGGATATGTCCTATTAGTATGTCATAGGACAGCCTCTTTTGAGAGTCGACCTTTTTGTAGGCTTTCAACTAGACTCGTTTTGTACCTGAATCTCGTTGCTTATAAAAGTGTGCTTTTGTGAATTGATATCCCGCTTTTCTATCCCGAGATAATTATTGTCAGGGGATTTATTTTCACTTCCGCATATGCTTAAAAATGAATGGGTCGGTGACTCGTCCTGGGAAGTCGCAAAATATTATCGACCAGAGAGGAATGGGCACACGCTCGGGGTTCGGGGCGTGACAAACCATCAAATTACTAAGAACGCACTGGAGTGTAATTGTGCATGTGCGGTCTCTATCTCATCTTGCAGTATGGCTTCAACCGAAGCCATGTGCATTGAACTTTTGTCCGCTTTTACGCACAATTATTTTCACCTTTTGCCAAAAGGGTAGAGCATGCTCTCACTTGATCCTCGTGGTAGGAGAATCCCTCGCATGTACCTGCAATAAAGCATACCAATGAAGCTCCTCGTACTTAAATTTGATTGTCAACTCTCGTATATGACGCCCCACTTGTCGGTCTAGTTCAACTCAAGATAATTCAGATAGTCTACATGCAAAGACAGACATTTTATTGGACAAGAGTCTGTCTATAATTATAAAATCCAAATAAATATGTAGAAAATTATGTACATAAACAACTAATCAATTAGGAAGAATCGGATCCATATATGACTATAAAACACCGAGATCAATAAGTACATCGGAATTAAAGCGTACTTATTTGAGCCATTGCTTCACTTGAAGAAAAATAGATTACTTTGATAATTAGAGATCTATTGGAATGTTAGATCTTTCTCTCTATGACCTATTTCAGTATAGCAGCTTTCAATGTGATTTAAGCAACTTATAGGTATAACCTACCCTTTTATAGGCTAGAGAAAGAACCTAGCAAACCCTAATGAATAACGTGTCAACTGGGCCCTACCTATTACGGGCTTCAATTAAATACAATTGCCTACACTTTGTTACTCAACTAGGCCCGTTATTAATAGATGTCAATACCTAATTCAATAAGATCACTGTAGGGGTTTAACAAATATTGGAATATCCATTAACCCGATTATTTAAAATGAAAAATTAATTAATTAATGTAAGCCCATATTATAAAAAATTTCCAACATTCTCCCACTTAGGCTACATTAATTAACTTATTTTTATTTTGAAAAAGATTTTATATTGAAAACGACACTATCGAGTTAATAACTGAAAATTTTGTTTTATATGGCCACAACTTTAGAAAATAATATTCCAATAACGGCATCTCAAAACCAATCTAATCCTATATAACCTCAATATAGGACTATAGAGATCAATATGTTAAGAAAATACCACAACACATACCTTCCATAATCACATATAATAAGTATTATATTTTCATGGATTATGGGCCTAGTAGTGTAATAAGAAATAGTGCCAACATTTGACCAAAATATACACTATTTCTTATCGGTCCTCAATATAATTTCTCAACGACATGAAATTGCATTAGCGCAATTTCTAAACAACATCAAATTGCACGACTATGTTACAATCCAACATGAGATCTCATAATCAGTGACATCCAACAATCTTTAAACTAAAAATTGTTTAAAGATATTGTTTTATACTTCCATTTCTCAGTCAACAGAAGAAATGATAACAATAGAATCAAAAATAACAATTATTGAAAATAAATACTTTAATAGACATCATGAAATCATTATCAGTCTACATATAACTATAATATCCATAAATAGAAATTATATAACTCCCACTAATAAAAGAAATCAAAAGAATCTAAAATACCCATATTCTACACATGTTCTTTAAACAAAATAGGTCGTAAGCCTTTTGTTAGAGGATCGGTCAACATGAACTCAGTTCTAATATTCTCGATCACAATGTCTCCCTTTTTTTTTTATCAAGTCTTTAATAGTATAATATTTTATCTAATTAACATTTCAACCGTGACATTGTTGTTATTTATAGTAAATGTAATTGTTTGTCACACATAATACAATAAGATCAATTATGGTTAATAAGCAATTCAACAAAATTAATTTGTACATCATAAAATCCCTTTTGGGCAGAGTGTATAATGCACAATTATTTTCCACAGCATGAAATTTGTAAAGTCACAATAAGGAGAATAACATATAATTGTCAAGAATCCATCCCCTTTGGACAAACAAATTTTCAAAATTATACATCTCCATAATATCAATATAGAGGGGAATCACATATAATTTTCAAAACATTTATATCCTTTGGGTAGATAAATATTTTCCAATTATACATCCCCATCTTTCAAATATGGGAATTAATCTTCATGCTATTTCAAATTAATATACACAATAACCTCCTTTGGGCGAGTAATTATATATACTAATTTTTATCAATAGGGAACTCCATAAATTTATGCTTAAAATTCATCAAATAATATGAAACACTTTACAACATGTGCTTCTCAAGATCATATTGCATTTTTTTTAAAACAACAATTTTTGTCACAATTTTTATTTTATTTTATTTTAATATTTCGGACCCCACCCACGCCCGGCCCGTAGACCCGCAAGAGCCCACGCGGGCCGCTCGGAACGGGAGGGCCACAAATTAAAATGGCCCACTAATTTAAAACAAAAATGAAGGGCCAAACCCATTTATTTTGGTTCTGGGCGTCCCAGAACCTCTCTACTTTGGTTCAAGGGCGTGAGCCTAGAACCTTTTAATTTGTTTATGGTTCTGGGCTTACGCCCAGAACCCTTTTTATATTGTTTTAATGGGCGTGAGCCCAATTTGATGGCCCGGCCCGGCTGGAGGTCTTCTTCAACCTCCAGCCGGGTCCCGAATTTGCTGCAAATCGGGTCGCACAACCCGGTTTCGACCCGAATCTCTAAAAACACAAATTAACTTGATTTTTGATGAAATTTCTTCATGGTCTTGCATATAACATCAATATAATTATCTAGATTGAATTAAACGAAGAAAAAAACGAGTAAATCGTCGACATACAAGCTTCAAAGTTTCTGATCTAAACCTCCCATGGCCGAATTTCGGATTTCTTAAATTTAAGCCCTAAAAACTTACTTTAATACAACGAAAGGATGTAAAAACGTATATATAACAATACCTATGCAACAATTTACAACGAACATCAATCAATTGCAAGTAATTTGAAAATTCTAGAACTTTTTCATATATAAACCCTAGAATTTCAAATTTGAAATTCTCACTCAATTCTCAACGAAATTATACAAATTATATATGGTTTGAAATATCTCGACATGTAGAACAAAATTCCTATGGTTTCAAGATCAATTGAGCAAAAAATACACACGAAAAAATAACGTCCATATTCGGCTCAAAAAGAAAAAAAAATCGAATTTGTTCATAAATTTTTTTTTTTTTGGTTCTACAATCATATATGTTGCTTTGATACCACATGTAGAAAATTATACACATAAATAACTAATTAATTAGGAAGAATTGGATCCATATATGATTGTAAAATATCGAGATCAATAAGCACAGCAGAAATAAACAAAGCGTATCCGTTTGAGCCATTACTTCACTTGAAGAAAAATAAATCACTTTGATAATCAGAGATCTCCTCTCTATGACCTATTTCAATATAGCAACTTTCAGTGGGATTTAAGCAACTTATAGTACCTACCTTTTATGGGCTAGATAGAGGATCTAGCAAACCCTAATCAATAGTGTGTGAATTGAGCCCATTTCCATTACGGGCTTCAGTTAAATACAATTGCCTACATTTTGCTGCTCAACTAGACTTGTTATTAATAAATGCCAATACCCAATTCAATAAGATCTTTAACAAATATTGTAATATCTATTAACCAAATTATTTAAAATATAAAATTAATTAATTAAAATAAGCTCATATTATAGAAAATTTCCAACAAAATATTCACACCTGCTAAGTTTTTCTGAAATCCTAGCCAAAGCATCCGTGTATGTGTGATGTATGATACAACTCTAGTTGCAAACGTATTAAAGTCGGAATACAAACTTCGAAAAAGATGTGCTGTGAATTTTGGAATTCTCTACTCTATACGTATATCAGCATATCTTTACATATAGTTAGAGATGTTAGCGAGAAGCAGCAGCACTAATCGTCAGGCTGGTTTTCATCGTAAGTGCTTTTGTGATCATGTTAACTGCGACGGCTTGCTTGTCTGGGTGTTATTTCAATCCTGTGGACCCAAATGGCCAGAAAAGAGGAGTGATGCGACCAGCTCAATCACCAGCTTGGAGGAAAAAAGACTCCCCTTGTCTCGATCGATCCTTTACCTTCCTCAAGTTAAATCCCCATGGCAGCTGTTACTAGATGATCTCCTAACAAACTCTGCCGCTAACTTTGAGAACGATGAGAACTTATTCTCTAGCAAGAGCTTCGGCGAGTCGTACTTGACTATCTTGCCTGTATTGACCAGACAATGCTGGCACATTTAGGTTCACACTCTTCATGCAATTAAAAGCACAGGAAATTTTCTTCAATTGTATAGTAGTCTATATTTAACAGAACAAAAAGGGCTTACCATCGTCGAGAAGCAAAACCAAGTCATTGTCGATGATAGTGGGAATCCAGTGAGCAACGGTTATGACAGTGCAATTACCCGTCTTTTCCCTGATAGTCCTCTGAACCAGGTTATCAGTTGCCGTGTCAATCGAAGCCGTTGCCTCATCCAAAACCAAGATCCTTCTTTTCTTCAAAAGCACCCTAGCAAGGCAAGCCAGTTGTCTTTGCCCGACGCTCCAGTTTTGTCCATCCTCAGCAACTAGGACAATTCAACACAAACTCATAAAAAGATTGTCCAATGAACCTAAGGGAGTTAAAAGTTCCTCAAGAACAAAGCCTTCGTATTTTGCTTTGGTTTTAATACCTGGTGCATCGAGAAGCCTCGAATCCTGCCTTACCATCTCTGCTAGGTGACATTTGTTAAGAACCTATATATCGATGATTTGGTAATCAGTCACCCCTAAAAAAAAAAAGTCATCCTTCTTTCAAATTTTATAACTTTTGGCTTTACCTCCCAGATTTCTTGGTCTGAATGCTCTTCCAGAGGATCCAAATTTGTCCTAATGTTACCCTGAAATAGGGTAGGATCCTGGGGAATGATACTCAGCTGCGACCTCAAGTCCTGCAAACCAATTTTACAAATGTCCACCCCATCAATGAGTATCCGCCCTCCCGAGGGTTCGACCACCCTGAAAAGCGCTTGGATGAGAGTGGACTTTCCGCTACCCGTTCGTCCAACGATTCCAATCTTTTTCTCTCCGGGGAATGTGCAGGTGATCCCCTTGAGGATCACCGGGAGAGAAGGAGCATACCGGATGCCGAGGTCTTGAAGCTCGATTTTTCCATCATATGGCCATTCAGGGATCGGCCTAGAATCTTCAATCACCAAGGGAGCTTCGCTTGGTACGTTGGTAAATTGAAGAATTCTCTCGACCGAGATCATTTTGTTCTCAACATTGCACAGATTCCATATCACCCATGCTTGGAGCACGTTAAGATTCAAACCATATGTCGCCACTAGCCCAGCCAAGCCAAGCCTGAGACGGAAAGTTGATCGGTTCAAAAGTTAACCACTCAAGGAAAAAGAAGTGGCAAGACTAGTACTTTTAAATCATATTATGCCATGTTCGATTGCATTATCCGTAGCCGTAGCCCTTGAAATTTCACACATTTTTGGAGACCTGTTACATGGAAATGCATAATGGAGAGAGGAACTTACTGGGATCCACAACCGAGCAAGGGAGGGTCACCAAGATAACCAGGACAACAAAGAAACCAAAATTGAAAAGGAAGTTTATCCGAAGAGAGCCATTCCATACTGCTGCTGTTATGGAAGACTATGCGAGAGTAATTGTCGATCAAGCTAAGACACCTCCTAAAGAAATGATCTTCCTGGGTGAAACAAAAAATTATTGCCGCCCCTGTGACTGATTCCGAGAAGTGATGAAGAATCGGAGCCTTCTGTATCCCAACCATCCTGGCCAGTTCTCTGGCCGTAGTGATGTAATAAGCCTGCAGAACATGGTTTTTTTGCATGCGGTCAGCATTGCAACGTCTCAAAAATAAACCTGGGAAGCATATACAAAGATCTTTTACGTCCTCAGAAATGGACCCTATATGAATTAGTAATCTGTAACTCTATGATGCCATGAGCACAGAGATATAACATAAGCAAAACTTGAAAACTTGCCTGATACCACATGGAGATAGCAAGGATTAAAAGGAAGAGAACAAAAACTTGCCACGCCACCTGGGACATTAGGACGATTATACTTAACAACTGAATTAGAGCAAATACCAACCCTGCTAACCGGTAGGGAATGTCCGTGTCCACTATGCTTTGATCCTTGGAAGACTGGAAGAAATAAGGAGGAAAAACAATGCTGATGTTAATCTCTGGCACAATAAGTATCAGACCAGTGACCTATAACAGAAAGCAGAAGCTCGAAGAACCAACCGGATCGAGAATTCGGCTTGAAGGGGTGGAGTCAAAGAACGAGATGGGTGCACGGAAGACCGAAGAAATCATGCCGAGGAAGAGATGTTGAGCAGTCTCGATGGCAATAGTTGCCAACAGAACTGCCCGTCCAAGAATAAAGATTGAACTCCCGCCAGACAGCAAGATGAATACTCCGATCAGCTTTTCTCTGCTGATCATGCGATCGTCCTCAGTCGCCCAAGCCATCCAATAATTACTCGCCATTTGTAACCCTTGAAAGAGGACTTGGCAAAGAAGAACAACTGGGACCAGCGCACCCTTATAAGCATTGCAGCTAGTAGTGTCGAACATGCTAAAGCTGCTGTTACCTCAACACCTATTTTGACTACATCAGTTCCACTTCCAAGCCTTGGTATTTGTCTCACTTTGTCCTTATTAATCATTCTACTGGCCATCTAGTTTGATAATCGATCTCGTATTTCCAGCTGACCCTGTCACTAAGCTTTTTGGTCCTGCTCTTGCCGTCCCTATTATTGAGGCTCCTGTCGTCCCTACCACTGAGCCTTCTAATCTTATTTCTATCATCCTTACTGTTGAGGCTCTTCTTGTCTCTACCACCAAGCCTTTTGATCCTACTCCCACTATTCCTATTGTTGAGACTCCTTCATCAGCTTCTCATATTGAAGCTCGTGTGGATACATCTTCTCAAATTGAGCCTCGAGCAAAAACAACTTCTCCAATACTGGAGGCATTGAACAGGGCAAATATGGTTTTAGGCGCCAATCCCTATTATCTGTCCCCTAGTCATATCCGTAGTACTTTAAATAGGGACAAGATAAGGCTTGAACTATCATAGTTCATAGATCTTTCAGCGAGAGGAATTTGCAGAATTCTACTTAAACAAAAGACTTTTCATCAGTTTGAGACTATGCAATCAGCGTGGTGATAACAATAGTGAGATCGGTGCATTCCTTCCTCGAGAGCTTAAAGATAAGTTCCATGGTTTCTCTGAAGACTATCACAATACATTTAACAAACATCGCCACCATTTGGATGAAGTAGAGAAATTGACTCCTCCCAAGAGTAGTGATGCAAAACCTAACAATGCCCTAGCGGAGCTGAGTCTAAATGTATTGGAATGTAGCAAATCCCTTGAAATGGTAGTGGGAAAGATAGCTAGGCTCAATGAAGAAGAAACATGTCTCATGAAAGCACTCCAAGATGTCCGCCAAAAAAAGAAGATTGAACTTAGACAGCAAACTGAGATAGAAGCTAAGTTGAACTCTCAAGTGTCGGCACTTCAACAGTTGAAAAAGTAGGAACATCTCTAAGTGATGGATCGAGAAGTTCAGCATAAATTCTCAAGAACGAATATATTTCGCAAATGAACAATCTCAAATCCAGAATATTCCGCCTTTAGCATGATATAACATCTTTCTTGTATCCCAAGAAACAATCCAATAAATATCATCATCATCATCATCATCATTATTACCCCACTTCTGCATGAAATTCGCGCCACTTATGTCAAGTGGTTCCTATTTTCATACCCCCACGTTCTCACTACGTCCTTGAAACATGACAAACGGTTACTAGGCTAGACCAATTTATAGTCGACCTCTGTATATTAATGCTCACAATACTTGTATCCATCATGACCAACACTTGTTCTTCCACAGTCATTGCCCAAGCCGCTCTTCGCATTTATCGTTTCGAGAGTGACTTTCTCTTTTGTTCATGAATTATCACCCTGAGACTTAACGTGTTACCCTTTAGGTCCTTAGCAAGACTTAAAAGGCTATGACATCCAAGAAAGACTGGATACTACCAGGGATCCGAGGCAGGAAAAAGATACCGGCCCCATTGGCCTACCCATCCAACCCTCTTCGAAGGTAAGGGGGCCACTCCTGGATGGCCCCTGGCTTCCCCCCTGAAAGACTGGGGGCACGCAAAGACCAAGTGAAGGGAGCTCCTCCCCTTATCCTGGGTCCACATTTCAAGTAGATGCCTCCACCATACCTCTTTACTGAGTACTTTCCCCGTTATTATAAAGAAATTATTCTCATCAACCAATCACATATTTGCATGAATACCTGGTCATCACCCAATTCCCATTTCAACTCATACTCTCCTTTGATAAGCGTTTCTTCAAATGGTACAAAAGGTTGAAAATAGAAATGTCGGACATATGAGAAATAGCCAAAATCAGAGAAGCACCTTTCTTTAGTTGTATGGCGATTGATCCAGTCGAGTATGGTCTCATCGGGAGTCTTTGTTGCTTTTGGTCATTGACAACTAATTATTTCTTCTTACCAATCGGTCCGATAACAATCACTCTGCTTGATATTTGGTCTTTAACTAGCATCTCTCTCCTTATAGTTCTCCATGATCAATGGCCGCACGCTTATCCAAACTTTTATGGTGCTACATTTACTAACCTGCCATTTAATGAATTTAAGGACAACTTTGCCAAGTCAACTGGGCCTATTTCCTTCCAAGAGCACGTGGCATTCCTTCTATGTTGGCTTTGCCGTTATATCTTCTATTTGCCCAGTGCTTCTGTGTCCTAAGATTTCATTGATATAGCGTATGCCCTTTCCAACAGTATTGATGTGGGTCTTGGTCATATGGCGCTCTGTGCTTTGTACAAAGGTCTCATTAATGTACAATCTTCCTTGTTTAGTAGTGACATTGAACCATTTTTTGGACCTTTATGGATCATATGCATGGGTGGTTGCACACATATTTTCCTTAATTCTTATCTGAAGACAAGATCCCTCCAATTCGTTAGCATGAGGCACATGAAATTCCAGTTGAGAATCAACTTGGGTTATGGAAATTTTGCAGCACATTTCTATCAATCCCTAACGGATTCTCTGTCTTTGAATATTTTCTTAGCTGCTTGCTTTCCCTATAATGCTTTACCTTTTACAGGTTTGGCATTGACTTCTCATGTAGCCCCAATTCACTCCATCATGACACGTTAGTATTTTGGATGAGCATGCTTATCCCTACTGACCTTATGCTGGACTTCTACTTCAAGGAGCAGCGTACCTCAAGCTTTGAAGCATATAATCCTCATTATTGCGCTCGCCAATTTGGGTTGACTCAAGGTACACCTATACCAATAGTATATTCAATGAATGTTCCTCTCACCTTAGCTGAATAAAAGACTGTCGCCATATGTTATAATGAGATCACCCAGCACATCTTGAAGGGGTTCAAATTCTTTAATTGTTTTGGGGTTCCTCATAGTTCTGAAGCTTTTGATCAATGGTGGGAAAACTATAAGACCTTCATCTTCCCTTGTAACCCGAGCCTAGTGATGTTAAGGATTATTCAGTATCCAATGGTAATGTTACATCCTTTTACAAGGTTTGGGATGACCAACCTGCATCATTCCGATATTCCATCGACACTAATAAGGAATTCACCTTCACCTAGTGAATATTTTAATTACTCGATGGATGAATTGCAATCTCCTCTCGGCGGTCATTCTTTAGGCATATTATCCGTTAACGGTGTTTATGCTTTTGGGGCGAGCAACCCCCTGTTAGGAAGACTCCCATCCATCAACGATGACAACATGCAGATCAAATGGGTTAGACTGTATAACTAGTTGCAAGAAGGGCATGAGGTCATATGCGAGACCCCCAAGATTGAGCATGAGATCAAATCTTTGCTCGCATTTTTGACCAATTTACCTTATCCCCGCCATGTCACGCCTTGGAATTTTCCATTAACGAATTTTTTACCTCCTTTGACTCTGCCTTGGAAATTCACAAGACAAATGTGAAGTCCATTAAGGTCGTCGAAGAGCGAGAGGAAGAATTATTCCTGAAAGAGAAGGAGTTGTGCAATCCTACAAGCTTCTTGAAACATATCATGGCAACACAAGCATTTCGTTACAAGTTCTAGTCAACCTATGCCAGTTAATCTTCAAGCTTGAGTTCACATGTGATTAGATGACGCAAGCCCTTTCTGAAAATACCACCATGCAATTTGCGGTCCCCCTTTTAGACCTCTCGCTATTCGAAGTTCACACCAGCCGAGCTCACCATCTCTAATGCCCAATAGGGTTTCTTTCCTCGTTGAGGCCACAAAAATTTCTCAACTCAGTTTAGCTTCTTCCTATTTGAGCAGGAGCAGATGGATCCAACAGCTGGATTTTGCTTCGAATCTCCAATCTCCAGTCACCAGCCAGGATTCAACAAGCGCACCAAGCATAGAAACATGGTCACGTGAAATTAAACTGCCACAACCCACCGAACTTCTCTTTCGCTATAAGGACGGTCTGCAAATTGTGCATCAGGCAGGAAATATGAGACCCTGAAATGGACTTAATGTCACGCGGGAAAGTTACCCTCGGTTTCTTCATGCATGATCTCTATTAAATGGAAATTTTTTTCAAATATACGCATCGAGTAATTGTCAAGTTTTGGGAAGTCTTAATTTGAATAGATCGTAGAAGTAGATTTATAGTTTCTTGAGGCAAAAACATTTCTTGAGGCACATTGAAGATGATTGAGGGGGAGAGGAATTTGAGCGACATAGGACCCAAAATAGGGGCAAGCGTTGGTCATCATCCCCCGCTGTTGTTTGTCCATTAAGATTTGCCTTGCCAATATTTTTATGTGCTTCCCAAAATTCGTCCCATGAACTTATCTGTAATATATGGGCTTTAAAACAAGAAAAGAAAAGAAAAGAAAATAAAATAAAGGTTTGAAAAGTCAAAAAGAACGGCTGAAGAGGTATGTGGAACCTTCGACTGGGCTTTAAAAAGAAAGAAAGAGGGAGAGAAAGAGAAGAGCAGCGGGCAGAAACAGGGGAAAACGCGAAACAAGGGAGAAGAGAAAGAAGAGAAAGGAAAAAGAGAAAAAGGAAAAAAATTTTGGCGCGCTCATGATCCGGACGCCTCATCAAGCCAACTCAAGTGTGTTTTGCAAGGCCGGTAAGAAATTGAAGCCTTTAATCACTTACTTGAAGCAATCGCCGCAATTAGGGCTCGAAATTCGGATTTTTGGGTATTTGTGTGGCGAAGTCCGATTTTTGAGTCGTTAAGCTGTATATTTTTTAGAAATGGTACTTTGGGATGTTGTGAAGCTATAGCAACTTACGGATCGTGTTTTGAGCTTGCGGTTTGTTCGGAACGGAATTTTGAAGTTGGGGGCGCAATCTGGTACTGTAGCGATCAGTGACTTCGAGTCTCTTTTTTTTGTTGTTTTCGGTACTATTTTGGGGCGGCTGAGTTGGGGTTGTTGTTGTACGTTAAGAGAGCTTTCTAAAGACTATAAGACGGCTTGAAACGGAATTTTGTGGGGGGAGTTATGGCGTGACGAAGTTGGCGCATGGGCCGCGCCTAGCTGAAAATGATGGGTTTATGCTAAATTGTGAGCTTTTGGGGCGTGTAGGTGTCGTTTTATCGACTAATAGGCCTAGTATAGGCGAGTCGTTATAAGAATATCCTTTTCACTCGGCCTTTTAATATTATTTTTCCGTTAATTGTTAGGAATCCGAATGCGTTGGTTCGTATGAGCGTCGTAGTTGATTTTTGGCTTTTCTCGGGTGAGTGACACTATTTCTTCTTTGTATTTTAAACTCATGTTTTGAGAAACGTGGTGGATTATATATTCCATGAGTTGATAAAAAGCATATTTTGTTGCATAAAACAGGATCGAGCTATTACTGCCATTTCTGTTGTTCGAAGGGAATTATATTTCGACTTCGATTTGTTTGAAAAAGGATTTGTGAGATTCTTTGTGAAAGAATCTTAAAATGTTTTGGAGAATGCTTTGATATTTATATATCAAATTTTGAGTTGTGATATAACTTCATTTCTAATGTTGAATTACTGGATATTGTGATTGGTGGTTGATGCTCAATGTCTCTGTGGCCCCTAAGGGGTGTGTGGGTATGCGCATACTATTATAGGATATCCTTGTGAGCCGAGCCACCGGTTAATAATAGGTGGAGACCTTGCCAAGGGGGGAATCTTGGTCGTTTTGTCACGGGCGTTACGCGTGATCATAGTTAGACATTTGAGCATGAATTGGTCAATGGAGTGGACCATTGACGTGTGATTTGAGTTTGGTCGATGGAGTGGACCATCGATATGATTTGATGAGATTAATCAATGGAATAAACCATTGATGTATTTTCTACGAGATTGACTAATGGACTCGACCATTGGTACTTTCGGTATTTGAACTATGATTTGGTATTATGATAAAGTGAGTTATGTTTGTGTTTTAAAATATGCATAGTGATTTCTCGATCCGCTTAGAAGAAATGTGTTACTCACTTGAGCCGTGGTAGCTCACTCCTCTCATTTACTTGTTTTTCAGGTTCTTCAAATGAGTCGCGGATAGGCGTGAGCGTTCGTTCGGGAAGGACTTTTGTGGTGGAAATTTTTGGGTATGACTTATACATAGTTAATAAGTTTATGTTTTAATTTTTGTGGATTATAGATATACTCTAATATTGTAACCAATTGCCCCTTTTTGTCAAATATATATGTGGATGTATATATGATGATATCGAGTTGAAATTTTGGTTACGTTGAGGCTGCGTCCTTTGGAAAAAGGACGGCCGTGTCATGCCCTTCCTTCTTGTGAATCGGGTGTGACATTATCCATCATCACTTTCTCTCAACTTAAATCTCATTTCCATCTTTGAACTTAAGTGGACACGAATCCTTATTGTTGAGCAGCTCTTGGAGTAGAATCTGAAACATCAATTCCTTTTCAGAATGATTTATGAAGAAGACCCTATATGCCCTGAATAAAGTGATGTCTTACACTAATAAAGAAGACCTTCTTGAACTTGAGATGCAGAAATCAAATGTACTTATCGTTAATGATCAAACAATCAAAGCTTCAGAGCAAGCAACACAAGGAAGCGATAAGAGAGAGACAGAGACAGAGGCAGAGACTTTTGCTGGTTCAGTGTCCGCCTATGGCCGTCGTTTTTGCGTGCGGAACCGAAGACCTTTCATGATGCTGTCATTCTTGACGTGGGCAGGTCTGCTCCTTGTATTCGTGCCACGCCAGTCATACTCAAGCCTCAAGCCCATAGTGAAAGTCTTGCGTGGCTTTGATGGTTGATATCCTATCTTCTTGGGTTGGGTTCCCTTGGGAAATTACATGCAGTGGCTACTTTCGGCATTTGCCTGAGCTCGTTTCCAGGATCGTGCAAACCAAGGTTTCTCTGATCTTGTCCAAGCGCTTGGGTGTTCAGTTGATCAAAACTTTAAAAGAAAATACACGGGTGAAAGCCTCGGAGAATGTTAGAAAGATGGAAGCTTACCATGTTGCTGTTTGTGGGTTGGTCGGGTCTGGTAAAACAAGCTCGTTGTGTAGTATGCTTGGGTGAGATTCCTAGGACAGCGGAGGCAGCAGTAAGGGTCTATGGAACAAAAGCATGTGCACTGCAGAGTGCTTGGATTTCCAACCCGGAACTGTGAGAGAGAACATCTTGTCTGGCAGGAGATCGAATTCCGCCTTCAATGAGGATGTCGAGGAAAGTTGCGCTATGAAACAAGATGTGTCGAGATGTGGAGTAGTGGAGATTTGACTGTGGCTGGCGACAGGGATGAACTTGAGTGGAGGATAGAAGCAGAGGCTTCAATCAGCATGGGCAGAGTCTGCAGCAGTTTCAATGTCTAATTCCTGGATGACCCTTTAAGCACCGTCGATGTGCAGATTGGGACTCACCTGTACAAGGCAAGCATCAAAACTGCGTCATTTTTTAGCTCTATTGCGCAAGTTCCCTCAAAAGTAAAAGACTTCATCGCTGAAATGTCTCATGCAAATGCTGTCTCGGAAGACTGTTATTCATTCCACCCATCAATTGGAGTTTTTAGATGCCGCTGACCTCATTCTTGTAAGTTCATGGAGCGAGCAACACCTTACAAGAACGTACAGGATATTAATCTCATTTTTAGGCATTTTATCATGTCTTTTGTCTAACAAATGCAGATAGCAAGGATTAACAGGAAGAGAACAAGAACTTGCCACTCCACCTGGGACATTAGGACGATTTTACTTGAACAACTGAAAGAAGAGCGAACACCAACCCAGCTAATCTGTAGGGAATGTCTGAGTCCACTATGCTTTGATCCTTGGAAGACTGGAGGGGAAAAAGAGGAAAACAATGCTGATATCAACCTTCGGCACAATAAGTATAGGACCAGTGATCTATAACAGAATGCAGGACTTCGGCTTGAAAGCGTGGAGTCAAAGAACGGGATGGGAGCAGGTCATAAATCCTGCAGACCCGCGTGGCCAAGATGGAGTGGCAACAGGACCAGCTCGATAACCAGCTTGAAGGAAAAAAGGCTCCTTTTTCTTGATCTATCATTTACCTTCCTCAAGATAGATCCCCACGGCAGCTCTTACTAGATGATCTCCTAACATACTCAGCTGCTAACTTTGAGAACGAAGAGAACTTATTCTCTAGCAAGAGCTTCGGTGAGTCGTACTCTACTATCTTGCCTGCATCCACCAAACAATGCTCGCATATTTAGGTTCACACTCTTCATGCAATCAAAAGCACAGAAAATGCTTCTTAATTGTATGATAATCAATATATAACAGAACAGAAAGGGCTTACCATCATCGAGAACCAAAACCAGGTCATTATCGATGATAGTTGGAATCCTGTGAGCGATGGTAATGATAGTGCAATTACCAGTCTCTTCCCTGATAGTCTTCTGAATATGGTTATCGGTGGCCATGTCAACCGAAGCGGTCGCCTCATCCAATACCAGGATCCTTCTCTTCTTCAAAAGCACCCTAGCAAGGCAAGCCAGTTGTCTTTGCCCGACGCTCTAATTTTCTCCGTCCTCAGCAACTAGGACAATTAAGCACAAAACTCAGAGAAAGATTACCCAATGAACAGAAGGGAGCTCAAAGATTTCTCACGAACAAAGCCTTCATATGTTCATCCATGGTATAATACCTGGTGCATCGAGAAGCCTCAGATCCTGCCTTACCATCTCTGCTAGGTGACATTTGTTAAGAACCTAAATATAAAAAAAAATTGTTATCAATCATCCATAACAAAGAAAGTCGTACCTTTTTTTGAATTTTATTACTTTTGGTTTTACCTCCCAGATTTCTTGGTCCGAATGCTCTTCCAAAGGATCCAAATTTCTTCTAACGCTACCCTCAAATAGGATTGGATCCTGTGGAATGATACTCAGCCGCGATCTCAAGTCCTGCAGACCAATTTTGCAGATGTCGACCCCATCAATAAGTATCCGCCCTCCCGATGGTTCGACCACCCTGAAAAGCGCTTGGATGAGAGTGGACTTTCCGCTGCCTGTGCGTCCAACGATTCCAATCTTTTTCTCTCCGGGGAACGTGCAGGTCATCTCCTTGAGGATCACTGGGAGCGAAGGAGCATACCGGATGCTGAGTTCTTGAAGCTCGATTTTTCCTTCATTTGGCCATTCAGGGGTCGGCCTGGAATCTTCAATCACCAAGGGAGCTTCACTCTGTATGTTGGTAAATTGAAGAATTCTCTCGACCGAGATCATTTTGTTCTCAACATTGCACAGATTCCATATCACCCACGCTTGGATCACGTTTAGGTTCAAGCCATATGTCGCCACTAGCCCAGCCAAGCCTGAGATGGAAAGTTGATCGGTTCAAAAGTAAATTTAGCCGGTCAAGGAAAAAGAAGGCAGGGAGACTAATCTCTTCAAATCAAAATATGCCAAACACAGATATTGATCGGTAGCATTATTCATAGCCAATGAAATTTCAAACATTTTGGCGACCTGCTGCATTGAAATGTGTAATGAGAGAGGAACTTACTGGGATCCACGACCGACCTAGGGAGGCTCACCAAGATGATCAGGACGATGAAGAAACCAAAATTAAAGAGGAAGTTTATTCGAACAGAGAGCCATTCCATAGTGCTGCTGTTATGGAAGACTATCTGAGAGTAATCGTCAATTAAACTAAGACACCTCCTCAAGAAATCATCTTCCCGGTTGAAACATCGAACTAGTGCAGCCCCTGTGACCGCTTCCGAGAAGTGATGAAGTATTGGAGCCTTCTGTATCCCAACCATCCTGGCCAGTTCTCTGGCCGTGGTGATGTAATAAGCCTGCAAAACACAGTTTTTGCATGCAGTCAGTGGCACGACTGTGTCAAAAATAAACCTGCCGGAAGCATATACATAATTCTTTTACTTCCTCAGATATAGGGCCTATCTGAAGTAGTAACCAGTAACTCCATGAGTGAAACTGGAAAACTTGCCTGATACCACATGGAGATAGCAAGGATCACAAGGAAGAGAACCAAAATTTGCCACGCCAATAAGGACATTAGGACGATTATACTTAACAACTGAATTAGAGCAAACACCAGCCCTGCTAATCGGTAGGGAATGTCTGTGTCCACTCTGCTTTGATCCGTGGAAGACTGAAAAGGAAAAAGAGGAAAAACAATGCCAATGTCAATTTTTGGCACAATAAATATTGGACCAGTGACAATAACAGAATAGAGAACGTCAAAAAACAAACCCGATCGAGAATTTGGCTTGAAGGCGTGGAGTCAAAGAACGAGATGGGTGCACGGAAGACTGAAGAAATCATAACATGGAAGAGATGTTGAGCAGTCTTGATGGCAATAGTTGACAACAAAACTGCCCGTCCCAGAATAAAAATTGAACTCCCACCAGACAGCAAGATGAATACTCCAATCAGCTTTTCTCTGCTGGTCCTGCGATCGTCCTTGGTCGCCCAGGCAATCCAATAATTGCTGGCCATCTGTAATCCTTGAAAGAGAACCTGGCAAAGAAGAATAATCGGGACCAGCGCACCTTTATAAGCATAAGTCACAAAGTTGGAGTACACGCTCCATTTCACACGGCCGGTTTCGGATTCTTCTTCTTGTGTTTTTTTCGAAAGAGTTTTGTTTTCAACGTGCTCCTCAGAGTTTTCTTCCACGATTTCGATTTCGCACACTTGGCATGGCTTGACAGATGATGTCCTGTCTTCTTGGGCTGGGTTCACTTGATTTACAGACTGTCTATGGGCGGACAATTGTTTAGCAAGTTCACCGTGCGGATCCGCAATTAAATCTTCATACTTCCCTGACTGAACTATGCATCCGTCTTTCATAACCTACACAATTGACGTGTTAAATAAAAGACAAGATAAAATGCCTCAAAAGGAGATAATATCTTGTGTTCTGTTAAGGTGTTGCACGCTTCATGAACTTACAAGAATGAGGTCAGCGGCATCTAACAACTCCAACTGATGGGTGGAATAGATAACAGTCTTCCGAGACAGCATTTGCATGAGACATTTCTGCAAAAAAGCTTTTTACTTATGAGAGAACTCGCACGAAAAGGGAATGCAAGAGAGTTAAAAAATGATTCAGTTTTAATGCTTGCCTCGTACAGATGAGTCCTAGTGTGCGCATCAACAGCGCTAAAAGGATCGTCCAGAAAGTAAATGTCGGAATCACTGTACACTGCCCGTGCTAGTTGAATCCTCTGCTTCTGTCCTCCACTCAAGTTTATCCCTCTTTCGCCAATCGCCGTCAAATCACCATCGCTCCAAATCCCGATGTCCTGTTTCATTGCGCAACTTTCCACAACATCCTCATAGAAGGCAGAATCGAATTTCCTCCCAAACAAAATGTTCTCTCTCACACTTCCGGTTTGAATCCAAGCACTCTGTGGTACGTATGCTTTTGTTCCATTGACCCTTACTGCTTCCCCAGCTGTTCTAGGAATCTCATCCAGCAAACTACACAACAAGCTGGTTTTACCAGACCCAACTGACCCACAAACAGCAACATTGTAACCTTCCATTATGTTAATCTTCTCCAATATTTTTACTGTAGGTTTTCTTGAAGTTCCATCGCCTGTACCCCAAGTATATTCACCGGCCTCAATCTCAACAGCAACATCTGATTGTTTTGGGGATAGATGAACCAATAAGTTCTTGTGATCCTCTTCTATAAGGAACTGTTGGACACGATCGATAGAGACCTTAGTTTGCGTAACCATGGAAATGAGCTCAGGCAAGTTATAGATTGGCTCCTGCAAAATCCTGAAGGTTGCCAAAGCCGAAAGAACTGTACCTGCTGATAATGGTATTTTCAAGAAAATGCAAGTGCCGAAAGTAGCCACTGAAACCAGAGTTGGCGAAGCCCAGAAGAGAAAAGCGACTGCGGAGCATGTGTAGAGGTACCTTTTCAGCAAACTTAGCTCCATCTCTCGGAGTTGGAGAATCTTCTTCAGGAATGTCGGTTCCCAAGAATGCAGTTTAAGGACTCTCATGCTCTTAAGAGTCTCGGAGGTCACTTTCATTCTAGCATCCTTGGCTTCCATGATCTTGGAATGATGCCTTTTCTGCATTTTCACTAATGGCGTGTTGCTAACCATTACAAATATCGTGGAAGAGAGAGCAGCAATTGTGGGGGCACCACCAAGATTTCTGTATAAAATGACTAGGGCTAAAAGTACTTGGACCGGAACCAACCAAATCCCATGAACGTAGGAGCAGAAGTCCCCCATTTTCTCAACATCCACATTGATCAAATTCACGATCTTCCCATTGCTTAGACCAGCATACCTCATTGATTGACACTTCATATAAATCAATGCCATAAGGCCAGCTCTAATGCGTATGGCAATTCGCTGAGCACCAAAATACCACTGCCTTTGAGTTAGTGATTCGATAGCCTTTGAAAAAAGGAACATGAACGCAAGAACCAGTCCTAAGTGATAGCTTGAATCTTCGTGCTTGGATGACAAGAAATTCACAAAGCTATTGATCAAGAGAGGGCCCATATATGAAGCTAGTGTATTAATTCCTGTTACCAAACAAACATAAAACATAATTGTCTACGATATTTAGGCCTCAAGATGCAACTTAAGAAAAAGAAGGGAAGAGACCAGACGTACCTGCCAGTGCTCCATTAATAGCCAGCGATCTCCATAGAGCAAAGCCAATTGCTTTCAGCAACGAACAAGGTCCAATGTTCTGTTTCCTGAGTGATTCCTCAAACAACAATGAAGCCTGTTCTGCTCTTTCAGACCACGAAACCAAAGGGATATGACCTAATTCCAGCTTTTGCTTTTGACCCGTACTGAGGAGGGGGTTCAGCCATTGAAATGTTAACTGGCTCCAAAACCTGGCATTGTGGAAGCCGTCCAAATCTCTACATACACTCTCTACCTCTGTCTGAAGCAATGGTTGGTTTAGAAGATGACTATTACTAGTCTTGGTGGTGCAACTAATGACCGCAAAATTAACACAAATCGCTAGTGAAAAAGGGAGGGAGATGAATTCGACGGCATTGGCTTGTGGGAGAAAACGAGGCATTGCCTTGGATTTTCTCAGTTGGAACGCCAGGAAAGAAGAGACAGAAAGTGAACAGAAATTAGTGAAATAGACCCACCAAAGAACTAGGACAAGAGGCCAGTTTCTTCTGGCTCCACCAAGAATTGTGCTCCTAAAGTAACATGAAACGACTGATGCAAGAACCCAAGTGACAGCCCAAGAGACACTGACATTATCCATAATTCTGAGAACCCAATATTGATAAACACAAAAGCCAACGCATGTTATGGAGATTATGACACTACAAACCAGAATCACCATTGAACAGACGCTAAATTTTCTGTTTATGGGAGTTAACTCTACATCACCACCTCCACCGAACCTCCTCTGCTTCAAAATATCAGCCAAAACCCACGTTATCAAAACAAATGCAAACGCTATATTCACTCCCAGTGAGAAACTTTCTACTGAATATGCCATGGTCACAAAAGAGAACCTGCAATCCCAAAGAAAAAGGAAAAGAAAAAGGGAACTCGTTCAATTTTTTTGCACTGGAAAATCTAGAACCTGCAGAACGCATTGAAAAACATGTACATGTTGTGATGAGCTTCAAAAGCATGTACCTGCCCAGGTAATGGCAGTGGCCTTCTTTGTTTCCTGAGATTCAAAGCTGGGAAGAAGAAGGAGGAAGATGGAGCAGGCGGCTTTCTTTGTTTCCTCTTTTGTTTCCTGAGATTCAAAACTGGGAAGGATCAAGATAGAGCAGGTTGGCGATGAGACATTGCGCTTTCAGTGGGACTACGATCACTGAGTTTGTGTTCTAAAATCTTTTATATAGATGCGAGACCAGCCGGAAATATATAAATATACAACAATCACCATCGCCGTAATCTTTGTTAGCTATCACCTTAGATGGAGTGTGAATATATCATCGTTGTTATTTTAAGAAAGAACACAAAAAACACATCAGAATCTCACTGATCGATTATTTTTTTGGAAAGATTAGGCCTCGTAAAAAATGTATAAATACACAACAATCACCATCGCCGTAATCTTTGTTAGCTATCGCCTCTAAGATGGAATGTGTATATATATCATCGTTATTATATAACAACCATATCATTATCTTTAAACATTTTCCTTTTTTGCACATTTAGATATTTTGTAAAGTTTTTTGGCAAACAAATAGACATATACGCTAGTTAGACTTAAGTAGAAGATTTGACTTATTGACTTTACTTCCAAAATAGGATAAGCAATTATCCTTCATCTTATGTTAAATATACTCAAATAGTATTTAAGACAATCAATGGCCAATGTTGACTGGTTGCCTTCAGTCTTCTTCTTTGTACAATATTTATTGTAGCGTCGACTCTTTCTTCATATCTTTAGGTTCATATCTTTTATGAATGCACTTTTACCTTTTTTGCCCCGTTGATCCTTTCGCATTCCATCTTCCTCTTTGTACGATATTAATTTAAATCCATCATTATTTTTAAACATTTTCCTTTTGTGTACATTTAGATATTTTGTAAAGTTTTTTGGCACACAAATAGACATGTACGCTAGTTAGACTTAAGTAGAAGATTTGACTTATTGACTTTACTTCCAAAATAGGATAAGCAATTATCCTTCATCTTATGTTAAATATACTCAAATAGTATTTAAGACAATCAATGGCCAATGTTGACTGGTTGCCTTACTTAAAATATATTGTTGATAGCAAGAGACTAATTTGGATTGACTACTGTGTGGAAAGAATATCCTTTACACTTAAGTCGAAGGCATGGAAGGGAGAAATTACAATGTTTTCAAATAAAATTTCTCGATGTTCTTCACTAGCAAAATACAAAGCAATTTATATGGTCATCTTTTAAAGTAAAATTGTCATGACCTAACCTTAGGTGAACCACTTAGGGTTTGGCTAATGGATTTCTAAGACTAAACTTAGCTCATGCTTTCCAAGCACATACCAATTCACAACTTAGGTTCAAATCTTTAATATGTAATTGATTTTTTAATTAGGAGTTCTAGATATGATTTCTAATTAACATGCAATCACTTAATTTTTATTTTCATTTATTTAATGAGAATCATACTTTATGTAATGCATGCTATCAATCTAACATGAAGTGACATGACATATCAATATAACCTAAATTGCATGACATAAGTGTTGATACCTAAATTTTTGCATAAAAAATGAGTTAATTTTTACCCAAAAAAATAAAATTAAAAGTGCAACATATAGTTTTAAGAGCATCTATTTTATTTTATTTCATTTCAGCATTGGACTGACAGTGAGCGTTGATACGACGTAAGATTTTTCACATATTCAAATAATATACACCGAGAGACATATATTTGGACGGAAAGGAAGGTTTCGGATGGAATATTTGAAAAATACAAAAGGGAATATTATGCGAGATGCATATATTTCAATGATATATTCAGGCGAATTGTGAGCAAACAAAATTGAAAACAAAATATGTCACAAAAATCTAAATTTCTCCCCTATAAAAGGTGTTGTGCGCGTACGGAGCAAAAGGGGGACAGAAAAAAATTTCAGAGCAAAAGAAAGGTGAGAGGGGGCTTTTCATCTTCGATTTCTTTTTTGAGTTCGAAATTAAACAAAATTTCTTTTTCTTGGGAGGGGTCAGGTCAAAGGGCTGTTTGTGCCTTTTTGCTGAAGCAAAGTACTAAAGTCAGCAGAGGAAATACGTGCGAGTGGACAGGTGAGGTGAGAGAGAGAGAGAGAGAAAAAAAAGAAAAAAAAGAAAAAAAGAAAAAGAAAAGCAGCGACTGTTCATCTTCTTCGTCGCCCCCCGGTGTCGCTGCTGCCACGCCTCCTCCTACCGCCCTCCGGCCGTCGCTACTCCCGCGCCCCTGCGCCGCCCGCGTCCGGCCGACAGCCACCGCCGCTCCCCGCCGAGACGCCTCCTCCTGCTCGCTCGTCGCTGCGCCCACCGTCCGCCTCGCTCGCAGCTCTGCCAGAGCCACCTCCGCCAGCCACCGCCGCAGCGACCTACAGCAGCCTGCGAAGCCGTGCCGCCTCTGCTCCGACTGCCGAAGCCCTTCGCCGGTCGCGCCCGCCCGCTCGCCTCCCGCGACCCAGCGCCCGACGCCCTGAAGCATCACCAGAGCCCGACGCCGCCGTTGCTGCTTCCCTCCTGCCGTCGCTCGCCCGCAGTAGCTGCTGGACCCCCCTCGGCCTCCGCCTACGCATCCGCTCGGAGCCCGACGCCGCCGCGCCTCTGCAACTCGCGACGCCGCTGCCCCCGACGCCAGCAAATCGCCGTGCCGGCCAACGCACGCCCCTCACCCGCGACCTGTTGTCCTCCGTGCTGACCGCCGCTGCTCCCGCTCCGCCGGTCCCCTCGCCGGAGCTCCGACGCCGGCCACCCTTTGCCCGGCGCCGCCCACAATCGCTGCTGCTCTTCCCAAGTCCCCCTTAGGTAGTTTAGTTTACTTTTATTTGTCATTTATTTTATGTTATTATTTTTTTTTTTTAAGTTCCTTTATTATTTACAAATTGGAACATTGAAGGTGATTTTCATTTTATGAATATTCTAGGCATTATCCGTAAGATTTTGTTCAAAATTACTGTAATTATTAAGATGTTGAATCATTTTTTTAATTATATTAATTTTTTGGGCATTTTGATAATATTTTAACTTATTAAATCATTATAATTGGCTTGAATCAAATTTTTAATTATTTTATATTTTCTTCTATGTTGTGATGTTTAAGGTTAAAGTAATTATTAATTTAATCGGTAAGACGACGGATTATTTTTTCAATTATTTTAATCATTTATTTGTTGAATATCTTGATTGATTTAGATATAATGTTTATTTGATAATTGCTTGTCTTGGAAAATCACTAAAAAATATAAAAATCGAAAATCGAAATCTTGCATCGAAATATGTTGGTTTCGTAGATTAGGATTGCATTTTTTAGATTGCGTGTTAGGATAAATAGAACTACTATTTAGCTTGAATAGAATTGTACATAGATTAGGGTTAGATCTAAATCGTTTTTTTTTTTTAGATAAGGTCTTAGACAATGTTTGCACATTTTAATAATCTCATTTTTTCTTTAAAAAAATAGTTTTCTAAGATAGGATAGGGTTTAAGTCAAATTAATCCTTAATCATTTTAGATAGTTTAATTAGGGTTTTTATTTATTACGAATTTTAATAAAAAAATATAAAAATATTAGGTGCAGGTCAATTAGTTTGCATGTTAGGTTCATTTAATTAGAAATAGCTTGTTAGTAAAATTAGGTCATGTAGTTAAAGTGCATGTTTTAATTTCAAAATAAATAAAAAATATATATGTTTGCTTGGTGCATTTAATTCTTTTGATACAATTTGTTTGATAATGATTGAGCATCCATTGCATAATAGTGATTTAGGTTAAAATAAATCCAAATTGCCTGCAAAAACATTTTTGAAAATAAAAAAAATGGTACCGAAATGGTATTAGAGAATAATTCTCATTATTTTACTTAGGTGTCTAATCGACCTACCGTAAATTGATAAGTGACAACTCTTAGTTAAAATTCATTTGCATGCTAAAAAAACTTGAATTTAAGTTGCGAATTGATATAAGCTTGGGATTAGTAGTCCATTAGCTTAAACTCTAGGAGTAGTAGTCCATTAGCTTAAACTCTAGGTAGTGCACCCGAAATTTAGGTCGCGACAATAAGTATAGTATTTTTCGTGTTTTCTTAATAAGCATGCAATATATCTTAAGATAATTATTTTTTTTTGTATTTTACGTAAAATTCGAAATAAATAAATAAATAAAGCAAGAATTGTCTATCTAGATTAAGATATCATCCAGCTTATATTAGGAATTAGATTATGCCAAATCCTAATTTAAACTAGAATGTTATCTTAACTAGATAATCCTTAATCTAAAATGCAATCTATCTAGGAAAAATTATCTAAACTTATAATTAATTAGAAAGATTTTATAGAATTAATTTAAACATGCAATCTTATCCCTAATATGCAATGACTAGATGACGTGCAAATAATTCTCTAATTCTAGATTTTCTTTTTCTTTTTTATAAAATTCGAAATTAAAATTGTCCAATAATTAAACGTGCAATCTAAATTAATGAAAAAAGAATCTAACATCCTAAATTAATATTTTTGGTATTTTTTATTTTAAAAAATTCGAAATAAATAAATTTCCTAATCTTAAATATGCAAATTTCCCTAAAACAAGGGATATTCTAACATGAACCTAATCCAACTCAAATATATTTATTTTTTTGGGATTTCTTTTACGAAAACAAAATCGATTCAAATAACATGATAGCATATCAGACAAGATATGATTGATATCTATTTAATAAATTAACGAATCGTATCTCGCATATGAGATTGGATTGACCAATTTTTAACAAAATCACGAATTGTATCTCGAGACAATTTTTCTGTGCGATTGTAAGTCATATTTCGGGCATAAAATCGGACTATTAATCGTATGCACGTTGTGACATCAAAGATTATCCTTGATTTAAAAGGCTATTTGAGACTATAGACATGATAGCATATCGGAAATTTCAATCATATGCATCAACGATATTTCAAATAAGGAAACTGAATATTCAGAAATTAAATTAGATAAGAGTTTTACCTAATCCAAATATTAGCTTCCAAATAGGGCAAGTCGCGAACCACGATCCTGGAATGGTGGATCAATGGAGGAACAGGGGAGGTGTAGGACCTTGGACACTTGCTGGCCACCAAAATTTGTCGTTGAAATCAGCAAAGCGTTCTCGGTGAAAGAGTGGGTATCGAGAGAGAAAGTCTCCGTTGACCTCAGGGAAATTGGCCCCCCCTCAGAAAGAAAATCTTCAAAGTGGCGTGCCTTCCTTTAGCGAAAGTTTTATCTAGACTTCCTCCAAAGATGGACTTGATAAGTCACGAGAGGCAACAACGGTGAGCTTGAGGAGACACCAGCAACAGGTCGTGAGCAAAGATGGCCACGGTGGTGAGGAGTTGCAATGACCGCAAGAACATGCGAGGCTTCCCCGATGGACTGAACTGGAGCGTTTGGAAAAACCTGCGAAAGAAATTCAGCAAGCACAGCAAGGCGATCGATGTGGCTCGGGGTTGCCGTTATTGGCCAGTGTGGACAAAAACGGATGATGGCGGAGCAATCGAGTCGGAATGTCAATAGCGCTCGCGTGCAGGGCACCCGAGCTTTGCTAGAAGTGACGCCGGACTTGCTGAAGCCAGGTTACAGGAGCAGCAACGGTGGTGGTGGCTTCAAGGTTGACGAATGTCGGAATGCTGTCAGAGGATGCTTGAGAACGACTGATGGTGTGGCTTGAGTAGCTGATGCGATTGACGATGCACAGTAGCGCGGTGGCCGAGAGGACCCGGCCTGCTAGAATTCGAAAACTCCCCGAACGTGAACTTTGTTTCGAGATCTCCCAACAGACATATTTTCCCCTTCAACAAGGAGACCAACGCCCACTCTCTACTTTTGTTTCTTTCAGTGTGTGTGCGAAGCGCCCCCCTCCTCTCTCAAGGTTCACTACTCTATTTAAGTATGGCAGCTCCAAGTCAGTCGAATACGTGGTGAATATTCTCTTTTGATTTTATTTCTTCAAACTGAATATCGACTCGCAAGTTTGTCGATTTCTTCCCTTTCTTGCTGTGATTAGAGCCATGAGTATATCCAACAATATTTCTTTCTTTGTCCCTGAGTTGGTGCAGAGAATTCGTTTCCATTCTGCTCGAGCCTATGGATGCGTGAGATTTTCTTTGACGGTGCACTCTTTCTCGTTTTAAAACAAGAAATATATGACTCAATATATAACCCTTGTTGACCAATCCTCTTCTTGCAATCTATATATTTTATTTGATCAACTGTCCTTCTTTGGCAGATTATTGTGTAGAAATAATGGAGCGGAAATATCACACTTTTTTGCATCTAGTTGACCGAGATTACCTTATGTTAATAAAGATATTAATTTCTCCTCGATGATCTTTCATGCCCATTAAGATTCCCAAATTTGTGTCGAACTTGGTCATATTACGAAGTTTACTCCAATCTTTCACTTACTGCGAGCTAACTTAAATAAAGCTCAAAGTCATTTATTTGAGTTCATCCGCCGTTAGTCCAATCCAATGAAATTATGTTCAAAACTTCTCACTTAAGTCCATCCGCTACTAGTCCATGAACATGTGAGTGTATTGAAACATGCTCCTAATAGCTACATGCTATGCGATTTAATTCTAATATTTTTGTTTAGGGGTTAAATTTAATCTTTAATTTTTAATGTAATAAGTGAATGATAGGATCGCCAAAATCTAGGTATCAACAAAAATAGATCTAATCTTGTCCAATAGGTTAGGAATGCATATGAGGGAAGAAAGAAGAGTGTTCCAACTCACAAATAGGGAAGAAGTGTACATTCCACCAAAGAGATTTATCTAAATTGGGAAATGCATTGCTAGTGTATTCACCGAAAAGAGTTTCCGCAAAGACTAAGATCCATTAACTTACACACTGAAGTGGCATTTTCCATTGAGAGAAAATTGAACTTAGGACTTGATTGATTGGAATTGATAATGTCTTCCACTCAGTTCGACTAAATAAAAATCTCAAGGATTCGGTCTATAATCGTGCAAAACATTTAGGGCTCACTGCACTGCTCTTCCCCCATAAATTTGTTCACATATGCCTTCTTAAAGAATCTCATCATGATATTTGTGGTCCCCTTTCTCTCATTGAGGCCAAGAACTTTACTCAGCTCTTTTTAGTTTCTTCCTATCTTGAGTAGGAGCACATGGAGGAGTTTTGCTTCGAATCTGCAATCCCCAGTCACCAGCCAGGATTCAACGAGCGAACCAAGTTTAGAAACATGGTCAGGCGTTGCCACGAACCGCCTAACTTCTCTTTTGCTAAAGGATAACCTGCAAATCGTG
Source organism: Eucalyptus microcorys (assembly GCA_014182515.1). Classification (NCBI taxonomy): domain Eukaryota; kingdom Viridiplantae; phylum Streptophyta; class Magnoliopsida; order Myrtales; family Myrtaceae; genus Eucalyptus; species Eucalyptus microcorys. Next base: position 47,931,860 of record CM024569.1, on the reverse strand, counting down.
CATCTGGCAATAATTATTAATTATGAGACCCCGAAATGAACTTGGTGTCACGTGTGAAAGTCAACCTTGGTTTCTTCATGCACACTGGCTATAAAATGGAAATTGTTTTCCACTATATGGATCGAGTTTTTGTCAAGTTTTGATAAGTCTTAATTTGAAAAGAAGGTACTCAAACTAGTTCACTAATGTAATTATGCATAAAGTATCTTAAAATGCAAAACTAAAATGGAAGCTCTATCCAAAATGACACTTTAGAAAATTCATGAGATGTGATCTCTAAATCAATGTTTGAGAGTTAAACCCCGTCCTACTGAAACAAAAATGTTTCCGGTTTATATTCCCAGTGCCCTCAGAAAGTACTATGCTACGAATTATAAGGTCAGGAACGTACAAAATGAATTAATTTATATGAGCTCTTTGTGGCTTTTTTCAGAGCATTTGATATGAGTTTGTATAAAATGATAAGCCAAGAGGTGAGGTTGAAATTTCGTTTTTGGTTCCAGCCGGCGGCCTCGCCGTAAGTTAGTGCTCAAATGCAATATCAAGAGCTTGAGCTCGTGACCCTATTGCACCTGAGAACGATAGGCACACGCATAAAACATACTTGCACGCGTGCGTATGCAGACACATAAGTTCTCAGCCAAAATATTTGTGTTTGCACGTCACATACCCCACCACAACTTCAATGAATTGTCAGTCATCTGAGCCTCAACACGGATTGGCCAAATGAAAAAGGAAAAATAAATAAACAAAGATTTGGAAAATCTAAGCATATTGACTTCATGTAAGTGTCATCTTCTTTTTCATGCATTCCTTAACTTTGAATATATAAATTTTGTTGATCAATACTTTAGAGACACTCGTTAAGTAACTAACTGAGAAAACTTTGCAATTTTTAATTCACTTTTAGTGTAATAATGATTTGAAAAGTGTATTATTCCTTATTTTATATATCTAAAAAGTACCCATAAAATTTTTGTCACCTTTAAAACTTTGCATGCTTTATTTTTTGGTCTGACCAAACTTAAAATGGTCTTTTAATGACGAAAAAGAAAAAAGGCACAGAATAAAAGAAATGGTTGATTATTTAAAAAGGTTTTGCTAGCATAATAATCTTTGAAGTGATGTAAGAATAACATTCTGTATGAGTCATAAATTTTTGATGAAGTGGGTACCAAAACAATTTATAACTATTTGCAATTTGATTTTTTGTGGTATATTCTATTATTCTCACAGTATATTAAAGATTATCACGCAATTATTTCTCTATTATAACTGAGAAAATAATTAAGGATTCATTAATAACAGCCGATTAATACATGGACAGGAAGCTCCTACCTTGTCATTGAATACCCCATTAAATATATACATATATTAAATATATACATATATATTTATATACATAGAGAGAATATACTGATGACGTCATAAAGCACTATCTAATGCTCTCATCTAGACAATTATATGGCTTGCAGAAGATATATACTAAGCAAAAATCCATAATTCTGACAAGAAGAAAAATTGCACAGTAGCGATATTAAAGGATTTTTATAAAATAATAAATAATCTGAATTAGGTGGATACATAACTTTAAGCATAAGCTTCGAATCTTTAAGCGTTTGAAATGAAAAATTTCAACGATCAGAAAAAGGGATTCCTTCAAAGAGAGAAGCAATCATAAAGCTATAATTCTAGGTCAATCTCGTTTGGAGAAATGGGCCAAGCCCAGCTAATTCGATCAGCCCATCTCGTTTCCCCTTTTTGTATTTCGTTCTTGTGGATTGTCCAGCAGCTTTCATGTTCCATCAGATTCTCCTGTTTTTGGTAGAAAGCTCAAATTGGATCCCTCCATTTTATTACCAGAGGCCATCACATTGAAGCCACCTGAACGGAAGACCGAACAAGTGCTTGCCAGACCTTAATACGGAATTTTCTCTAGCCTCTAATAGCAAAATCTATCAAGAATTCATGTCTGAACAGACCATGTGCCAAATTGTATTCATACATCGTGATCATACTATAAGAATCTCGACGATTGACATGTCGCTAGAGAGTGTTATTATAAGAACGATAAATGTTGCAATCATACAAATTATTTCCTTTAACAAGATGATTGAAGGGGAGGAACTCGAGTGATAATGGACCCAAAAGAGGGGCTATTGGTGGTTGTCGGCCCAATCATTGTTTGTATCTTAAGATTTGCCTTGTCAAATATATCCCCATGAACTTATCCCTTGCCTTACTCTCGTCCTAAATTATTCGCTGTCACTGAACTTAAGCGGACGTGATTCCGCAATGTCGTGCAGCTTTGAGTACAATCTAAAGCATTGATTCCTTTTCGGAATGATTTATACCCCGAATAAAGTGATGCCTTACACATTCTTATGGACAAGACCTTCTCAGACTTGCAATGAAGACATCGAATGCTTCTGATTCTACAACATGTTTCTAAAGACAGCATGGTCTATACATTCATCTGTCTTTCCTCGCCTAGCCTGAGCAGCGATCTGCCTAGACAAGTACACATGCATTTCCAGTCAAGTGCGATTGAATCCGGGTTCGGTTCGTTTCTCCATCAACTCGGTTTCCACCGTTTTCTTGGTTTTTCCATAGAATCAGTAAAGGAAAAGCCGAGTTATTCATCGGATCATGTAATCTCCTTTTCCAGAATTCATCTGGGAAAATCATGTAAAACAGGCAATAGATTGTGATTTAAGTATTCAAAGTACGTGATTAATCAGGAAAACCAGCATATCTGTAATTATTGGCCAACCGTTCTATGTTTTATCCAAGCTGCATACACCCTGACGAGACCATAAGCTTTGGGCATTTCTCAAACTTGCAACTTTTAGTTTTTCACTGAATAATAGCACAAATTTGGTCCCTAAACTTTAACTCAATGTGACTTTTAATTTGTGCAATGTCGTCCTTAAAAATTTTGATATGATGTGCAATATCATCCCTAAATTTTTAATTTGCTCGATGTTCTCCCTATACTAATAGTAAGAATTCAATGAAATCATTAAATATGTGAAAATGTTTAAAAGTCTAGAAACCAGATCGAATATTGGACAAAAGTTCATAGATCATATTAAGTAAATTAAGAGTTCAAAGAAGATATTAAATGTCGGACCAAAGATCATGGACCATTTGTATCTCTTTGAATCTATGAGGCAAAAGCTGGTTCAGTATCTCCACTTTATTGTTCATGTGCAACCATCTAATTACTGAGAACGCACTAGAGAATAATTGTGCATGTGCGGTCTCTGTCTCATCTTGCACTACAGCATCAGCCGAAGCCATGTGCATTGAACTTTTGTCCGCTTTTACGCACAATTATTTTCACCTTTTGCCAAAAGGGTAGAGCATGCTCTCACCTGATCCTCGTGGTAGGTGAATCCCTCGCACGTACCTGCAATGATGCATACCAATGAAGCTCCCCGTACTTAAATTTGATTGTCAACTCTCGTAATATGACACCTCACTTGTCGGTCCAGTTCAACTCGAGATAATTCGGATAGTCTACATGCAAAGACAGACATTTTATTGAACAAGAGTCTGTCTATAATTACAGAATCCAGATAAATATTCACACCTGCTAAGTTTTTCTGAAATCCTAGCCAAAGCGTCTGTGTCTGTATGATGTATGGTACAACTCTAGTTGCAAACGTACCAAAGTCGGAATACCACCTTCAAAAAATATGTGCTGTGAATTTTGGAATTCTCTACTCTATATGTATATCAGCATATCTTTACATATAGTTAGAGATGTTAGCGAGGAGCAGCAGCGCTAATCGTCAGGCTGGTTTTCATCGTAAGTGCTTTTGTGATCATGTTAACTGCGACGGCTTGCTTGTTTGGGTGTTATTTCAATCCTGTGGACCCAGATGGCCAGAAAAGAGGAGTGATGCGACCAGCTCAATCACCAGCTTGGAGGAAAAAAGACTCCCCTTGTCTCGATCGATCCTTTACCTTCCTCAAGTTAAATCCCCATGGCAGCTGTTACTAGATGATCTCCTAACAAACTCTGCTGCTAACTTAGAGAACGATGAGAACTTATTCTCTAGCAAGAGCTTCGGCGAGTCGTACTCGACTATCTTGCCTGTATTGACCAAACAATGCTGGCACATTTAGGTTCACACTCTTCATGCAATTAAAAGCACAGGAAATTTTCTTCAATTGTATAGTAGTCTATATTTAAACAAAAAGGGCTTACCATCGTCAAGAACCAAAACCAAGTCATTGTCGATGACAGTGGGAATCCGGTGAGCAACGGTTATGACAGTGCAATTACCCGTCTCTTCCCTGATAGTCCTCTGAACCAGGTTATCAGTTGCCGTGTCAATCGAAGCCGTTGCCTCATCCAAAACCAAGATCCTTCTTTTCTTCAAAAGCACCCTAGCAAGGCAAGCCAGTTGTCTTTGCCCGACGCTCCAGTTTTGTCCATCCTCAGCAACTAGGACAATTCAACACAAACTCATAAAAAGATTGTCCAATGAACCTAAGGGAGTTAAAAGTTCCTCAAGAACAAAGCCTTCGTATTTTGCTTTGGTTTTAATACCTGGTGCATCGAGAAGCCTCGAATCCTGCCTTACCATCTCTGCTAGGTGACATTTGTTAAGAACCTATATATCGATGATTTGGTAATCAGTCACCCCTAAAAAAAAAGTCATCCTTCTTTCAAATTTTATAACTTTTGGCTTTACCTCCCAGATTTCTTGGTCTGAATGCTCTTCCAGAGGATCCAAATTTGTCCGAATGTTACCCTGAAATAGGGTAGGATCCTGGGGAATGATACTCAGCCGTGACCTCAAGTCCTGCAAACCAATTTTACAAATGTCCACCCCATCAATGAGTATCCGCCCTCCCGAGGGTTCAACCACCCTGAAAAGCGCTTGGATGAGAGTGGACTTTCCGCTACCCGTTCGTCCAACCATTCCAATCTTTTTCTCTCCAGGGAATGTGCAGGTGATCCCCTTGAGGATCACTGGGAGAGAAGGAGCATACCGGATGCTGAGGTCTTGAAGCTCGATTTTTCCTTCATATGGCCATTCAGAGGTCGGCCTAGAATCTTCAATCACCAAGGGAGCTTCACTTGGTACGTTGGTAAATTGAAGAATTCTCTCGACCGAGATCATTTTGTTCTCAACATTGCACAGATTCCATATCACCCATGCTTGGAGCACGTTAAGATTCAAACCATATGTCGCCACTAGCCCAGCCAAGCCTGAGACGGAAAGTTGATCGGTTCAAAAGTTAACCAGTCAAGGAAAAAGAAGGTGGCAAGACTAGTACTTTTAAATCATATTATGCCATGTTCGATTGCATTATCCATAGCCCTTGAAATTTCACACATTTTTTGAGACCTGTTACATGGAAATGGATAATGGAGAGAGGAACTTACTGGGATCCACAACCGAGCTAGGGAGGGTCACCAAGATAACCAGGACAACAAAGAAACCAAAATTGAAGAGGAAGTTTATCCGAAGAGAGAGCCATTCCATACTGCTGCTGTTATGGAAGACTATGCGAGAGTAATTGTCGATCGAGCTAAGACACCTCCTAAAGAAATGATCTTCCTGGTTGAAACAACGAACTATTGCCGCCCCTGTGACTGATTCCGAGAAGTGATGAAGAATTGGAGCCTTCCGTATCCCAACCATCCTGGCCAGTTCTCTGGCCGTAGTGATGTAATAAGCCTGCAGAACACGGTTTTTTGCATGCGGTCAGCATTGCAACGTCTCAAAAATAAACCTGAGAAGCATATACAAGGATCTTTTACATCCTCAGAAATGGACCCTATATGAATTAGTAATCTGTAACTCTATGATGCCATGAGCAGAGAGATATAACATAAGCAAAACTTGAAAACTTGCCTGATACCACATGGAGATAGCAAGGATTAAAAGGAAGAGAACAAAAACTTGCCACGCCACCTGGGACATTAGGACGATTATACTTAACAACTGAATTAGAGCAAATACCAACCCTGCTAACCGGTAGGGAATGTCCGTGTCCACTATGCTTTGATCCTTGGAAGACTGGAAGAAATAAGGAGGAAAAACAATGCTGATGTTAATCTCTGGCACAATAAGTATCAGACCAGTGACCTATAACAGAAAGCAGAAGCTTGAAGAACCAACCCGATCGAGAATTCGGCTTGAAGGGGTGGAATCAAAGAACGAGATGGGTGCACGGAAGACCGAAGAAATCATGCCGAGGAAGAGATGTTGAGCAGTCTCGATGGCAATAGTTGCCAACAGAACTGCCCGTCCAAGAATAAAGATTGAACTCCCGCCAGACAGCAAGATGAATACTCCGATCAGCTTTTCTCTGCTGATCATGCGATCGTCCTCAGTCGCCCAAGCCATCCAATAATTACTCGCCATTTGTAACCCTTGAAAGAGGACTTGGCAAAGAAGAACAACTGGGACCAGCGCACCCTTATAAGCATAAGTCACAAAGATTGAGTAAACGCTCCATTTCACACGGCCAGTTTCCGATTCTTCTTCTTGTGTTTTCTTCAAAAGCTTTCTGTTTTTAACGTGATGCCCAGAGTTTTCTTCCATGACTTCGATTTGGCTTGCTTGATGTGTCTTGATGGTTGATGTCCTGTCTTCTTGGGCTGGGTTCACTTGACTTAAAGATTGTCTATGCGCAGACAATTGCCTCACAAGTTCACCCTGCTGATCGGCAATTAGATCTTCATACTTCCCTGACTGAATTATGCATCCATCTTTCATAACCTGCAGAGTTTATGTGTTAGACAAAAGACAGGATAAAATGCCTTAAAGGAGATAATATCTTTTTAAGTTTTAGTAGGGTGCTGTTTGCTACATGAACTTACAAGAACGAGGTCAGCGGCATCTAAAAACTCCAATTGATGGGTGGAATAAATGACGGTCTTCTGAGACAGCATTTGCAGAAGACATTTCTGCAAAAAGGTTTTTCTTTGAGGGAACTCGTAGCTAAAGGAGAAGCAAGAGAGTTAAATATAATGAAGTTTTGATGCTTGCCTTGTACAGAAGAGTCCCGGTGTGCGCATCAACAGCACTAAAAGGGTCATCCAGAAAATAAACATCGGAATCACTGTAGACTGCCCGCGCTAATTGAATCCTCTGCTTCTGTCCTCCGCTCAAGTTCATCCCTCTCTCACCAACCACAGTCAAATCTCCATCACTCCACATCTCCATATCCTGTTTCATGGCGCAACTTTCCACAACATTCTCGTAGAAGGGGGAGTTCAATTTCCTGCCAAACAAGATGTTCTCTCTCACAGTTCCGGTTTGAATCCAAGCACTCTGTGGTACGTATGCTTTTGTTCCATTGACCCTTATTGCTGCACCAGCTGTTCTAGGAATCTCGCCGAGCATGCTACACAACAAGCTCGTTTTACCAGATCCAACAGCCCCGCAAACAGCAACCTTGTAACCAACCATTATTTTAATCTTTTCTGAGATTTTCACTGTTGGTTTTTTCAAAGTTTGATCGCCTGAACCCCAAGCATATTCACTGGCCTCAATCTCAACAGCAACATCTGTTGGATTCGGGGATTGATAAGCCAATAACTTCTTGTGATCCTCTTCTTTAAGGAACTCTTGGACACGATCAATGGAGACCTTAGTTTGCGCAACCATGGAAATGAGCTCCGGCAAGTTATAGATTGGCTCCTGCAAAATCCTGAACGTCGCTAAAGCCGAAAGAACTGTACCTGCTGATAATGGTACTTTCAAGATAACACAAACACCGAAAGTAGCCACCGAAACTAGAGTCGGCGAAGCCCAGAAGAGAAAAGCCACCGCAGAGCATGTGTAGAGGTATCTCTTCAGCGCACTTCTCTCCGTCTCTCGGAGTCGGAGAATCCTCTTCAAGAATCTCAGCTCCCAAGAATGCAGTTTGAGGACTTTCATGCTCTTTAGAGTCTCGGAGGTCACTTTCATTCTAGCATCCTTCGCTTCCATGATCTTTGAATGATGCCTTTCTTGCATATTCGCTAATGGCGTGTTGCTAACCATTACAAAAACTGTGGAAGAGAGAGCGGCAATTGTGGGGGCAGCGCCGAGATTTCTGTACAGAATGACTAGGGCCAAAAATACTTGGACCGGAAGCAACCAAATCCCATGAACATATGAGCAGAAGTCCCCGATTCTCTCAACATCCACATTGATCAAATTTACAATCTTCCCATTGCTTAGACCAGCATACTTGATCGATTGACACTTCCTATAAATCAATGCCATAAGGCCAGCTCTAATGTGTACGCCAATTCGCTGAGCACCAAAATACCACTGCCTTTGAGCTAGCGACTCCATAGTCTTCGAAAAAAAGAAGATGAATGCAAGAATCAGTCCAAAGTGGTAGCTTGAATCTTCGCGCTTGGAGGACAAGAAATTCACAAAGCTTGTGATCAACAAAGGGCCCGTATACGAAGCTAGTGTATTAATTCCTATCAGCAAACAAACATAAAACACAAATGTCTATGATATATTTGGCTAAAGATACAACTAAAGAAACAGAAGGGAAGAATCCAGAACAACCATAAGTACCTGCCAGTACTCCATTTTTGACCAGCGATCTCCATATAGCAAAGCTGATTGCTTTCGGCAACGAACAAGGTCCAAACTTTTGTTTCTTCAGCGATTCCTCAAACAACGATGAAGCATGTTCTGCTCTCTCAGACTGCGAAACCGAAGGGATATGGCCTAATTCGAGCTTTTGCTTTCGACCCGTACAGAAAAGGGGGTTCAGCCATTGAAATGTTAGTCGGCTCCAAAATCCAGCATTGTCGAAGCCATCCAGATCTCTACATAGACTCCCTACCTCTTTCTGAAGCAACGGTTGGTTGAGATGACGACTACTAGTAGGCTTGGTGGTGCAACTAATGACCACGACACTAAGAGAAATCATTAGTGAAAAAGGGAGGGACACGAACTCAACAGTATTGGCTTGCAGGGGAAGAGGCGGCAGTTCCTTGGATTTTCTCAGATGGAACACCAAGTAAGAAGAGACAGAAAGTGAACAGAAAACAGTGAAATAGACCCACCAAAGAATTAGCACAAGAGGCCAGTTGCTTCTGCCTCCTTCGACAATTGTGTTCCTAGAGTAATATGAAATGAAAGACGCGAGGATCCAAGTGACGGCCCAAGAAACAGTGTCGCCATCCACAATTCTGTGAACCCAATAACGATAAACACAAAAGCTAACGTATACCATGGAGATTATGACACTGCAAAGCAGAATCACCATTGAAGAGACTCGAAGTTTGCTCATTACTCTGTCACTGTGGATTATCTCTGCATCACCACCACCATATCTTCTCTGCTTCCGAATGTCAATCAGAACCCACGTCACCAAAACGAACCCAAACACTACATTCACTAGCTCAAGTGCTATATACAAGTTGACAGCTCCCAAAACTCCTGGCAAGATGCTTCCCATTGAAATGGCCATGGACACTGGAAGAACTCTGCAACTACAAGAACCTGCAACCCAAATGAAAAAAGAAAGAAAAAAAGGAAACTCGGTTCAAGCTTTTCGCACTAGAATATCAAGAAACTACAGAACGAGGAATTGAACGGTTTCATTCTCGCTATCCGTGGATAAACTTCAAGAACATGTACAGGTAATGGGGGGGAGCTTTCTGTTTTCCCTTTCAGATTCAAACCTGGGGAGAGAGATGATGAAGAGAGAGCACGTGGTTCTTCGTCGTGCGTGGGTTGGTGGACGATAAAGTGAGCTTTTCAGTGGGACTGCACGGTCACTGAGCCTGGTTTCTGAGACTGGTTTAAATAGACGCCAGAGCAGCTAGAAACAAAAGTGGAAACGAAAGAAAAAAAATAAAAATAAACAATCACCATCGCCATAATCTTTAGTTAGCAGCCTAACGACTCCATCGCTATCCCCCTAAGACGGATCGTCATCTATTTTATAGTATTAACATCATTATGTTACCAAAGCAATACAGTAAAACAGGCCAGAATCTCGACCGGCGCTGCCCCTCAAAAACACCGACCTCTATTCACACCGGAAGAGCGAGCCTGTCGCCATTTCTTTTGGTAAAGCTTCTTTATCTTCGCCGCTTTCCTGTTCTTCTTTCGGTTTCCTTACATATTCCTTCGCCAAGGAGGCGTTCTCGGGCATGCACCGTTTGCTTCGCTAGTTGTCAATTCTGAGGGCAGAGGATGTCTTCATTCGTGTCTTCATCTAACGACACAGAATCTGCCTCTCGGCTTTTTCTTGTTCGTATTCTTGCACCGAGACTATCACCTCCTGAAAATGCGGCCAAGAGAATATCCCCCGCTGTTGCAGTCCTATAAATATTCTCTGTCGAACAATCCCTGCGGATGCATTTTATTTTCATTTTTTCCCCCGGTCGGCGGTTCATCTTCACCCCTGTATTGAAAGTGTTGCACCCACATTCTGCTGGGATTTCCATATTTATGAATTACCAAAAGTTTAATGGCGTGAAAAAATGATCTTGACAAGACATGACTTTAATTTTATTTTCCTAATAAAAAAATGAGATCACATGTATATAAAAGAGTATATAAACTTAGCCGGATGAAAGGTGGAAACTTGAAAAAAATTGACTGACAAGGTGGAGAAATGGGGTGGGCATCATAAGCAGCAAACTCCTATCATCATGACCATTAGCTAAGATATAATCCCATGTGAGGAGTGGGATAAAGGTAAATAAGATATATCAAGCTCATTTCTCTCTTCTTTGTCCCCTCTATCCACCCATGGCTGCTAGTTATAGCCTTTGCCACTCGTGGCCTTCGCTGCCACCCATGGCCTCCCATCGAGCTTCGTCTCGTTATCAGGAGCTTCATGGCCAGATCAACAACTCCTCCATGTCTAAGCTTGACTCAACCTCGATTATGGAGGAGCTCCATGGCCAGATCTAAACTGCTAACCGCCATCCCCCTCAATGTTCTTTAAACCCCTTGTTTCACTCAGATAGTATCATAAATTAGGTTGATATGGAAGAAATGGCTGCATTTCTATACTATTAAGTAAGTAAAATAGCTAAAACAAAATCTGTCTTAAGTCACATTACTTATTCTACTGGATCTTAAGGAACCTGTTCATGTTCGATATGATCGGGTCTGATCATAGATCATAGAAAAGATTCTTTTCAAACAAACCAGCCTATCCCCTATATAGGGCTTTTACGAGGTGGTTGGAACAAGGACATATTCCTTTATCAGCGAACAATAGATACTATGTAACTTTATTGCATTGAAAAAAAAAATATGCTATGGACCTCCCTTTTTCAGGAGATTATCTCGAAAAAAGTTGATATTTTATCTAACTCGGATATCCATATATTTATATAAGATATTAGATATCCTATCTTTATCTAATTCGACCTATATGTTATTGGACCTCATCCTATTCGACCAAAAAAAAAAAAAAAAGGTCATGACAATCAAACGCAATCTAAGTTCACAAATAAGATAATGATCACCCCCTTCCAAAATGGTCAAAGTGCCCAATTTGACAATTTGAGAGGACGTTTGGATTGACAAGAGAGTCATGCGGATTGAATACTTTGCAGAAAGAATATCCTTTATATTCGGTCATCACCAAGAAACAAAGTTGAAGGCACAAAGGGGGAGAAATTACAATTTTCCAAATAAAATTCCTCATTGTTCTTAAATGGTAAACACGAAGCAACTTATATGGTCAAATTTTTAACTAGTGTGTATATATCAAAGGTTTAGTCAGGTAGGTAAATAGACAGTTACACGTCTTTATAAACATAGCATTAACTTGACCTCTTAAGATAATCTTGAGAAAACAACTTCACAAATGGACAAATTTGCTAGATAATGTAATTAATAGGCACTCTCTCTCTCTCTCTCTCTCTCTCTCTCTCTCAACCTTAACTGGGTTTTGAAAGGGAAACTTGCTAATTAAAACATGACATTTGTGTACCCAAAAGAAAGTAGAGATCTCACCAAAACCTTAAATTCTCTTGATGTACATAGATCCAAATTGAATAAGGATGCCTAGCCTGGCCCGACCGCGCGTGCATATCCATAGTCCCTTTTTTAAGTATAGCACTATAGAATTCTTTCTTTTGGCTTGGAACTCCACCTCTATTTGCTTTTAATTTGATCTTGTAAATCTAAAATGTGGGGGACAGGTCATCTCACTGGGCCCCACTAACTGGCTTTCCAGGTCGGCAAAAAGGAATTTTGCAAGGCATTTACGCACATGGCTGGCTGCTGAGTGCTACACATGAATTGGAACTCCAAAAAAAAAACTTTTATGGCTTTTAATTACTTATCATTTTCGTGGTAAACAAATATACTTATTTTTATGTGGAGTTTATAACTTAACATAATTTTTTTCTAACAAAAGAATATTTGAAAAATTGATTAGACAATGATGATAAGGAGTGAAAATTATACAATGAATTAATGTCGGTGATTTTAGGTTATGGCCAAAGGTGTGAAATAAGTTGATTAGAGAATAAGTGTTTTTTTATTTTCAAAAAACTTATTAGGTTATTGAATATTTGTCGTGCACTATTATAATCAATAATTAAATAAGGATGGTTCTTATAAGACATTAACAATGAATATTTAAGCTTTGAAATATAAATAATTAACAATCCGAAAAGGAATTCCTCAAAAAAGTCAAAGCAATCATAAAGCTATAATTCTAGGGCCAATCTCATTCGGACAAATAGGCCAAGCCTAGCCAATTGATTAGCACCCTTGGGATATGCTAGGCAACCTAGAATTGATTATCAAATTATTGACTTACTTGCTCCATAAAGCATGGACATTATGAAAACCACGAGATAGTTACATCATTAAACTTTGGACTTTTATTATTCTATTACACATCAAACATCATTCTTAAACTTTCAATTTATATAATTAAGTCACGGATGTTTAGTTTAATTGACATTTGATGAATCATGTCTATTGAGTTTCCTAAGTTCAATATCAAATGTGACATCGAGCAAGCAAGAGAAAGAAACTCACGCGCTAGCATAGAGGGAAATGCATGTCTCGAGCTAAACTCGACATCTTTTTCTAACCTTTTTATTATTGGAGTTCAGATCCCGACTTGATGTCCCCGTGCTACCGCCACCGGGCCGAGCTGCCGGTGCATTCGCTACTTGACCAAGTGAAAAAATTGGATAAGATCATCGTGATTGAAGGACTGACAAGTCGGCCACAATGGAATGGGGGCGGGTGGGTGACGTGGTGATCAGGTCAAAGATATGACTACTTTAGTCCGATTGGATACATTGGACACGTGGCCAGTAGGCGGAAGGCGTGTGGCGGTACGTGGCAGGCTCACTGTAGCTTGAGGGTAACTCGTGGTGGTGGTCAATTCAAGTTCTTTTGACGTCTTAGTCATTAACCTCACCTCTAATTTTTTTAAATAATCCCTTTTTGGCCATCTCTAATTTTTTTAATGATTCGATTCCCTTTGTCACTGTTTGCCGCAGCACCCGCAAGATATGGCCAACAGTTTTGTGCATCTCTAGTTCAGAACAACGTTGTTTTCTTTTGTGATTAATTATGTGTTAATCAGTGCATCATTCTATCCATGTGTTAGAAAGATAAATACCAAAAGCTCAAATCAGTGGAGCTTTAACATCAATCGGGCTCTTTTCAATTAATTTATTTTGTTTGTTTGATACCACTTGCTCACATGGAATTTGACTTCATGATATTTGATGAGCAGCTTTTTATGGGTGGAGTTTTTTTTTTGTTACGTGGCGACCAATTGCACATTACACTTAGGCCTTTGTCTATTTCATGGAAAATAGATAATTTGAAAAACTTATTTTTAAAGAATCGCTTAAAATAACTATTTAATGGAATAAAATTTCTTTATCGCGAATGACTTATGTCTAAATATTTTCATGAATAATGAAAATATTTTTGTTCATTCATTTCTGTAAAAGATATAAATAAATATTTTTAGGAAAAACTTTTTCCAATCATTCATTATCCGCAAAACAAAGGAAGCCTTAGTTTGTGTATTAGTTAAAAATCTTAATTATTAATGAAAAAACCATATGATATCAAATATGTACAGTGCTTACCTTCGACTTTTCCTATCACTTGCAATTCCCTCTATCCCCTGCAATTCCCCCATTGCAACATTCTAGTTTTGATTAATCACTATTGTGGTGGTTGCATTCAATAGGCAACCGCCGTCAAATCGATATCCAGACAGCCATCTGTATAGGTTGAGATCTAGATCGAGATCTCATCTCCTAGACATTCTATCACGATGGTTGCCCGAGATCATCGTGACCATCATATTAGTAGCAACGATGAGGTCCAATCTACTTTTGATTGTTTTTACTATCTTCATAGTAAATATCTAGTGCTTCACCAAACAAAACACAATTTATAACAAATTCTCGTGTTCCTTATACTATCATATTCTCACACATTCTAATCATTATCTCGACAATCAAATACACACTTGGTTGATATGTAGATGATGTGCAATTTCAAGCTCGCCTAACAAGACAATTTGAAATATGATGCATGCTAATTACCAACGAAATTTTCTATAAGAGAATCCCTTATCAAGGGGCGATTACCTTTGTGGCCAAAAGAAATTTCCCAACTATGCTCTCCTGCTATTGGCCCGCCAATTTTGAGTCATGCGGATGCAATGGAGAGGTACTTTTATAGTGGAGAGAGAGAGAAGATAAGGTGGCAACTATTCTTTTTTGATTTGTTCAAAGGTACCTTTTTTATGGTACGACATGGGGACGCTCCACTTTCACGTGCATGCATCTATAACCATAGTTGAAAGATCAAAAGGGGTAAATAGTACCAAATTTCTTGTATGCTTCAACTTTGATTCAGTGACATGCGGTCCTCGTCCACCTCGTCCGCCTCGTGTAAGCAATGCTGCGCCAGAGAGTTAGGCTTTGGGGTCAAATCGAGTCAGGTCACTTTTGAATAGTTTGAGCTTGACTCCGTAACCAATTTCTCTAGCTCAAGCTCGTAGATATATTTGACTCGACAAGCTCGCCGGCCCAATCGAGTTTTTTAGCTTTTTGAATATATTTAAATCATTTGATGATCATAAGACTTAAACTCATTTACCTTACATAGTTTTTGAGCTTTATATTTAAGCTCCAGTAAAAGTTCATTTATCAAATCTAGTTGAGTCGAGCTCAAGTATGTATCTCGATTTTCTAGTTGAGTGAATGAGTAAGTAATTTGATAGTCAATTGAACACGAGTCAAGTTTCAAACATCAAGTATGCAAGTTACATGAGATCAATCAACTCAGCTTGATTACACTCCTAAAAGAAGTGTAGCCTATTATAGCCAAACCCAATATCTCCATAAGTTTGAGTAGCTTTTACTTAATTGTGGAGGTAACATGGAGCTTAACTTGTGAATATTTTCTTAGCTTTTTTTTTTTTTAATATGAAGACTCCGTGTCACAAGATGAATTGCCTAATTGAATTCTAAAGAGCTTTTACAAATTCGAAATCAGGGATTTGTTTTTTTGGCACGAGACTCATGTACATATAAATATTCATTATAATCTTTTTGGGAAAAATATATAAATTTTTTTTATTTGCAAACTATAAGCCCATGAATAGCGTTTTCATTTTTCAGTTTTTATTCTTTTAACATGGAGCCCCGACTGCCAAGTTGGCCATTGTCGAGTGTCTTGAAATGACCGACTCCCCACTGACATGACTTTTCAGCTTGCTTTCGGGGAGAAGATGTTCTCAATCCTGCTGAACTACTTAATTGATATATATTATATTTAATTGATGATGAGTTGCTTCGGATCCTATAAATTGACTAATTAGTTCACATATTTAATTGTCGATTGCCTTTTCGATTTCAGCATTTTTTTAACCATTTTTTTGGATGTCTACCTTTCTAATTTTAGAGGAGAAGATTCATTCAGCTCGTGACACATTATAATAGGACATTAGAATTATCGGGGATTTGAATATAATGATTTTCGCGTCGAAATGGTTCGATTGTCATTTTTTAATTGACCAATTTATCGAAAAACATATATATTCGCCTTGATTTTTTAAGCTTATTATGAACTTGCCAAGAACCATAAGATGCTACTCTTGGAGGAAAAAAGGGTATCCCAGAAAAGGAAATTGTTTTCGATTATGTGCATCGCATAAATATCAAGCTTTGATAAGAACACCGAGGTTATGCACATCAAAATTGCCGTTGATTGGTCTTAATTCGAATAGAATGAATAAGTAGATTTAGAGAACGTTTGTTTCGTAAAAAATAAATAATTTGAAAAAAAAAAGTTCTTAAAAATATGAAAATACATTTTTCATTAACTAATTATTGACAAAATATTTATTTTTCACGAAACAAATTAAATCACCTCATGTGCTCAAATCAGTTCTAAGTTACATTGGACCCGGAAGTGGGGCAAGCGGCAGCCATCGCCCCTGGTTGTTGTTTGCTCAATTTTCTATGCATTTTCTATCATGACTTTTCCCCATAATTTTCGATCTTTCCTACGAACCTACTCTCGGCTTCTCTCGACATCGCGATTCCTCATCATCAAGGCAGCTCTTCGAGCAGAATCTGAAGCATTGATTCCCTTTCAGCACTATTTCCACCCTAAATAAAAGTCGACGCATCACTATCGAGGGGAGTACCAAGAACATTATGGTCATCCTAGAACTCAGCGAATTTTCTGGGATACCTCATGGGATTCCTTATTCTAAGCAACATCTTGGGGTTGGAGACAGATAATTTGTCGTTATCAGATCCGATACTCCTACAAACTGTTCGCAGAATGAAGAAATGAGATGGTCATAATGTCGACATTCTGGCGTTAGAGGCGAGACAAGGAACTGAGAAGATTCATCAGAAAGAAAGAGATGGAGGACCACCCCCTTAAATGCTTTGATAGATTATTCTTCGTCAGCTTTTTACGATTCAATCCCGTCATGCACGTGGGAGAAAAAGAAGAAAAACCCCATTTTTCTGGAAATCTCTCTCTCTGCTGTATGTCATTCTCCCTTTGCCTTTTCATATTCACCCCTCTCTTTATCCCTTTGGTTTTGTGGTGACAATTTGTTCTTGTGCAATGGGAGTGTCTTGCAGCTTTCATCTCGGTACCTCGAAAATTATATAGATCAAACTGGACCCCTCCATTTTTGTTGTGAGCGAGCCATCACATTTGAAGCCACCCTATGAACAAAGACCGAAAATAGCTCGCCCGCCAAAGGTGGTGATACCGTGTTTTCCGGCCTCTGACAGTGAGATCCACCCGGATTAGTCGCTTAGAGCTGATCCTCGTCTAGACGATAATTTGAGGAAGCTTCATGTCTGACCCAAGCGTAGCCAAGTATATTCAAATGTCGCGATCCTATCACAAGAATGTCGATGTTCGCATTTTATGACGACATTATGGAAAATAGCGCAGAAACATCTTAATCTTTCGCAACACAGTTGATTTGCATTATCTATATTCGCATGTCGTCACCATAACACAAGAATTTCAATGGTCTACATGTCGCGTGAGAGTTTTCTGATGACATTATGAGATATAGCGCAGAAGCATCCGATAAAAGCCGCCCACCAAAGCTGATATCGTGTTTTCCGACCTCTAATAGCGAAATCCACCCGAGTTAGTTGCTTACAGCTGATCCTCGTCTAGACGACAATTTGGGGAAGCTTCAATTCATGTCTGACCAAAGCGAGTAACCGAGTATATTCGCATGTGGCGATTGTGTTGCAAGAATGTCGAGATTTGCATGTTATGATAATATTATGGGAAATAGCACGGAAACATCTTAATCTTTTGCAGTGCATTCGATTTGCATTATTTCCACAAAGCATATACCAAAGTATATTCACATGTCACAACCACAACACAAGAATTTCAATGGCTTATGAGTCGTGGGAGAGTTTCATGACGACATTATGAGAAATAGTGCAGATGATGGATTTGATTTGCATTATTTCCTTATTATAATGTGGATAGGTGACGAAACACGTGATGATCATGATTGTTGGGATGACTATCATTCAGTCCTGTCGAGATTCGAGAGATAGAAACCAAACTTAATAAACCTACCTCAAGCCTAACAGTTTCCCCCGGTTGAGGAACTGTGCCGAAGGCTAGGTAGGCCAAAAGAAAAAGCTGAGGTTGAAATGTACATGAGCTCTTTTGCCGTAGTGGTTGCGAAAACATTTTCTTTTTCCCATCTCTGTGGAAAACTAGTACATGGCTCATGCCACCTGTCAAGTCAATTAAGGTTTCCTTATTCCTTTTCTGTTTTTTCCTTTGGCCCTTGATCCTTTGGCTGTCTGCCACCTTCTTAGTCCTTTTTCTAGGAAGCAATTGGTTTGGATCTGTGTGCGCCAATGTTATTTATGAGAATGAAGTTCGAGTTGTGCGACTGAAAATTGTTAGCTTTATTAATGTTCACAAATTGTACCAGAGATAGAATCGTATGGGCGTTCGTGTTCGAGTCATAAGACTAAAAATTGTTAGCTTTATCAATGTTCACGAACTACATCAGAGATAGAATCGTATGGGTGTTCATGTTCGCTTTTGGTTGACGATCATGGGATATGAACTGGCTGGTCCGGTTCGGTTTCCGACACATTGAGCTTTAAGCAACAAGCCCGGAAGGGGTTGCTTGGGCCAGCATGAGCCAGGCCCATGTTCATGGGACTGTGACCCGCTTTCCCACTCCTTACGAGTACAGTCGTAGCATTTTCATTGGGCTTAATTGAGGATCCAGCCCACCCCACTGAAATTTGTATTTTGAGAAGAGACTGCATAATGTAGGTTTTGTTTTTGTCTTATTGGGCTTAATTGAAGATTCAACCCAGCCCACTGAAATTTGCATCTTGAGAAGAGACTGCATAATGCAGGATGCAGGTTTCTTCTTCTTCTTCTTCTTCTTCTTCTTAGACTGCATAATGTAGGTTTTGTTTTTGTCTTATTCGGCTTAATTGAAGATTCAACCCAGCCCACTGAAATTTGCATCTTGAGAAGAGACTGCATAATGCAGGGTTTCTCCTCTCTCCTCCTCCTCCTCCTCCTGTTTTTTTATGTTATTGTTGCTTAGCAATGACTAACGCTCCTGCTCGTTTTAAGAACAATGTGGGAGCCATGACGATATCAAAAGCTTTCTAACAGTGATACTCTGGGAAAAAAACTGAATTTGACCTATTTCGTGGTATTTGAGATCTCATCATTCATCAAGTTCAGACCCAACAAGTAGCAGGATTTTCTAATGCATAGAAGCGTGTTATGTGAAGCCTAAGACCAGAGAAGCTCTTATCCTATAGTTTGTTCGTAAAACCCGAGCGCACTGGCAAAGTGGTAAAACACTTGGACCTAATGGCGCGTCTCGAGATCGATCTGCTTCACGGCCACCAACTCCTCGTGTCTGTCTAAGAGGCATAGATTTATGTGACTCTGTAATGACTTGATATGATCGGGATTAGAGGTAATTAACCATCAGGCTGTGATTGGGAGGGACGAGCATTTCCACCCCGAGCGAACTATGGATTGGTCGCCAATTAGCAATCGACGTGGTATAGGGTTAAACAGAGCATGTTTTTAAAGAACTTGTATTTTTCCATGTGGTACTTTTACACACTCTGTTCTTTCCATTGACAATTTGAAGTGCGAGTAAGCGCAATCACAAGTACTTTCCTTTGCAATAGAAAGTACTTGTCGTAATATCAAATTGGACTGATTTTCAATGTTTAAAGATTTCATTTATTCATCAGGTTCAGGCCCAACAAATATCACGGTTCAATGAACAAATCATCCCATCCCCCTCTGATCAGATCAGAGACAATACAAAGATTTTGAGCTATGTTGGCAAACGTATTGATTTTCTATCTTGGAAACGTATCAATCGCCGACGCCTTCATTTGGGATCGGAGAAGAAGTTGTTGATGGATGGCATGACCTGAGGGGGTCTCTTGCGGAGGAACTTCCTGACCGCATGCTGCGAGTACTTCTCACCCTCTGCGAAGTTATCAAGCACCCCGGCGGCTGTTTTCTCTTTGGTAACTCTGGAAAAAGAACATAAGCGAAATCATCGTCGGCTTCACAATCATGAAATGTAACTGCTGAATTTTATGAAACCCTATGCACAAAGGGACGTAGATGTTTTAAGAGCCAAAATTTTACCTGACTTCTGGATTAGTGCAGATGTTTCTAATGAGTTGCATCCCGCAGATGCCAACCGTGACGCCGACCGCAGCAAAAAGAGGGAACACCTATTTTGCAGTGACGAGAGGAGAGAGCCTGGGGTTAGTCCTCGGCAAAGTCGCATTAACACATTCATGACAAACGACACGTCAAGCAACAAGGTCCGGCTGATGATGTCGGACGAAAAGGTAGTTCAGGTTTCTGGCCCTGAACGACACGAAAGACGGGTACTGCAGACAGATTACCAACTCTCAAGGACGTGAGATGGCCCGTGATCTAATAAAAGCATATCGATATTCAAATCCCTACATTTGTTACGGCAAAGCTGCTCATCAACATATCAATCTCCATGACTCGAGACAGATTAAAGCTGTTGCAGCAAGATCTTGCAAGCTGCTTGGTATCTATACATTCGAACTAATGAACACTAATATTTCGCCAAATGCTCGGTTCTCTAGGTTCAAGTTATAAACTTCCAAACACCATCTATTTGAATTCTCCTAAAGGAAAGAACTAGCACAACAACCAACATCTACGAATTGCTTAACCTACAGATCCAGAGGCACAAAAAGCGTGACCGGAACGTCGCATACGGACTAACAGAACCAAACTCTTGACCTCCAAAATGAACTCCACAAAAACGAGTAGACAAAAACAGGGGATAGAATATGGGATGCACCTCGGGCCTGATCCATCTGTTAGCGGTTGAAGAAGCCATTGCCAGAGACACTAGAGATTTGCTGGGAAAGAAAGAGAGAGGAACGAAGAAGCAAAGACCTCTTCTCTCCTCCCCAAGCAAGGAAACTTGGAGAGGAAGGCAAGACAGAATCGCACCCAAGATCCTCCCCCTCCCCAGAGTAAAAAACAATGGAAAAGTCTCCATCTTTATGGGGGCATCGGCATTTATTAATAGCAAGAACAAGAAAAGGAAGGAAGAACACCGATCGATCAGAATTCGATTGTGACACGGGTCATCGATGTACAACCGTCGACACGGCCAGTTTCCGATTCTTCTTCTTGTGTTTTCTTTGAAAGCTCTCTGTTTTTAACGTGATCCCCAGAGTTTTCTTCCATCACTTCGATTTGGCTTGCTTGGTGTGGCTTGATGGTTGATGTCCTGTCTTCTTGGGCTGGGTTCACTTGACTTAAAGATTGTCTATGCGCAGACAATTGCCTCACAAGTTCACCCTGCTGATCGGCAATTAGATCTTCATACTTCCCTGACTGAATTATGCATCCATCTTTCATAACCTGCAGAGTTTATGTATTAGACAAACGTCATGATAAAATGCCTTAAAGGAGATAATATCTTTTTAAGGTGTTGTTTGCTACATGAACTTACAAGAACGAGGTCAGCAGTATCTAAAAACTCCAATTGATGGGTGGAATAAATGACGGTCTTCTGAGACAGCATTTGCAGAAGACATTTCTGCAAAAAGGTTTTTCTTTGAGGGAACTTGTCGCTAAAGGAAAAGCAAGAGAGTTAAATATAATGAAGTTTTGATGCTTGCCTTGTACAGAAGAGTCCCGGTATGCGCATCGACAGCGCTAAAAGGGTCATCCAAAAAATAAACATCGGAATCACTGTAGACTGCACGTGCTAATTGAATCCTCTGCTTCTGTCCTCCGCTCAAATTCATCCCTCTCTCACCAACCACAGTCAAATCTCCATCACTCCACATCTCCATATCCTGTTTCATGGCGCAACTCTCCACGACATTCTCGTAGAAGGCGGAGTTCAATTTCCTGCCAAACAAGAAGTTCTCTATCACAGTTCCGGTTTGAATCCAAGCACTCTGTGGTACGTATGCTTTTGTTCCATTGACCCTTATTGCTGCACCAGCTGTTCTAGGTGTTAAAATATGTCTCGAGTTTAAGCCCAATGTAAAATTACGAATATTCCGAATTGGATATGTTGCGGATGTTCGAAATCGAGCAAAGAAGATCCGAAGATCAACTTCCCAAATTTGAATATGCATTGGAGAGTCTGGCTACTAAAATAGGAAAGTCCAACTTTGATTAGGACTTGGATTTTGTTTAAAATATACAAAGATATGTTTTGGATAGGAAACAAAATCCTATGAGAAGTTGGCAAAAGAATAAGGGTTTTACTTATATATAGACTTGAAGCCGTGGGTGATAGACGTGGATCACAAATTGTCTTGAAGCGCCGCGTGAGTGCTTGGTGTTCCGCCGTTGATCGTGAAGAATTGGTCTTGAAGCGCCGCCTCGTTGTCGAGTGCTTGGGAGGGATTTTCTTTGTCGTGAATTACATACAAGAAGGTTTAGTGTTGAAGCCAATTAAATCTTGTGGTAAGATTTGCGTGTAATTCCTTCGTGAGATTGAGAGATTATTTCTTGAGGAATTTCGGGGCTAAACACTGTGTGTGTTATTGGGTGTAATTGGGGCTTGGGAAACACCGAGAGAGTGTTTGAGTGACTTGAGTGTGTAATCTCCTTGTATCGCTTGATCTATAGTGAAATTCGTTGCTGCTCTCCCCGTGGACGTAGGTCTTTACGACTGAACCACGTAAATCTGGTGTCCAATTTATTTTCTTCATCTATCTATATTATTGTTCGATCGCTCGCCCCATCGCAACAAGTGGTATCAGAGCCAGGTTTGGTTGAGTTGAAGCGAATCGATGGCGACAGAAGAAGTAAAAGTGAGAATCGACAGATTTGATGGGAAGGATTTTAGTTTCTGGAAGATGCAGATTGAAGATTATCTTTATCAGATGAAACTACACTTGCCCTTATTTGGGGAGAAACCAGAGACGATGAAGCAAGCTGATTGGGATTTGTTGGATAGACGAGCTATGGGTGTTATTCGGCTGACGTTGGCTCGTAACGTCGCGTTTAACATCTTGAAGGAGAAGACCACTGCTGATTTGATTCAAGCCCTATCAGATATGTACAAGAAGCCCTCTGCAATCAACAAGGTCTGTTTGATGCGACGTCCGTTTAATTTGAAGATGAGCGAAGGTGCGTCAGTTGCAGATCATATCAACGAATTCAATGTGATTGTTAGTCAATTGAGTTCAGTTGAGATTGACTTTGAAGATGAGGTACGTGTTTTGATTATGTTATCCTCATTACCTGATAGTTGGAATACTACCGTTACTGCTGTTAGTAATTCCTCTGGGTCAACAAGTTTGACGTTTGATGGGGTTTGAGATTTGATTATAAGCGAGGATATTCGTAGAAGAGAATCTGGCCAATCTGTTTCTACTGCTTTAGTAGGTGAAAATAGAGGAAGATTTGTAACACGTGTGGGTAAAAGTAGTACCAATATGAACAGACGTAGTCAATCTAGGACTGCTAATGTTGTCTGTTGGAGCTGTGGCAAGATGGGGCATATTAGAAGGGATTGCCTTAAGCTGAAGAATGAGAAGCGTAAGGGAATTATAGTTGATTCTGCAGATAATGTTGCAGCTGTAACAGATAATGTCGATTATGTCTTGTCTGTCACTGATTATTCATCGTTTGATGGATGGATTATGGATTCTGGTTGTTCTTTTCATGTCACACCAAATAGAAACTGGTTTATCACTTATCAGTGCACGGGTAGTGGTAAAGTCTAGTTAGGGAACAACGCTGAGTGCGATGTTGTGGGTGTTGGTGATGTTAAAATCAGAATGCATGATGGTATTGTGAGGACATTCACTCCAGAATTGAAAAAGAACTTAATTTCCTTGGGTGCCCTAGATTCAGCTGGTTGTAGGTATTCTTCAAAAGGTGGAGTTCTGAAGGTTGTTCGAGGTGCCTTGGTGATAATGAAAGGAATCAAGCACGGAGGCCTGTATAAACTTCAAGGTGAGACAATGACAGATTTTGCCCCGAAGACGTCGAATGCATCTGTTCGAGAGTCTTTTGACTGCTCGAGGAAGACCTGGGTGTTTGTGCCAATGCACAAGTTTGATGCTGGTGTCAGGATCTCGCGGTTAGGAGCTTTGATTGAGACTAGTAAGTCGATAAAGCATGTGCGGACTGACAATAAATAGCATAGAGTTCTGCTCGGAGCTGGCAAATAAATTCTACATGAAAAAGGGCATAGTAAAACATCGCACTAATGCCAATAAATCACAACAATTTGCAGAATTGATGAGCATAACATTACTAGAGACGGCCCGAAAAATTATCTCTAGTGCTGGTATTGCTAGGAGAATCCTAACTGATGTGCTAAGTACGGTAAGCTGCCTGGTGAATAGATCCCCATCAACTGCTATCGAATGGCGGACTCCTGAAGAAGTGTGGTCAGGTAACATTGCTGGTTATTCTATTATTAGAATATTTGGTTACCCGTGTTATTTTCGAGTGAGTGATGGTAAGCTCGATGGGAGGGCAAGGTGCATATTCCATAGCTATGCACAAGGTGAGTGGGGCAATCAGTTATGGTGCCTGGATATAAATTCACCTGTTGACAGCAGAGAAGTTACACTTGACAAGTCTCTGGTACTTCTGGCTAGGAGTGTTTGTGGCAGTGTTAATATGGATCTAGACGGTGTTCAGCTTGAGGTGGAGTTGCGACCAGAAACTCCTGAGGTAGCGTATACATATACTAACAAAGTAATCGACACAGATGGTGCTCGTAGCGAGGTGGAGCCTATAGAGCCAATAGTTGTTGTAACTGCTGAAATTAACAAGGTACGTATTCGATCACCTGACAGATATGAATGCAACAATGGTTTTGCTTTATCTGCGGTTAAGGAGGTTGCGTCAGAAAATCCTTGTGGAGCAGTTAAAGGTGCATGTGGAGTTGGTATTCTGATGAGGTCCTCGGTTATGGCGAAGTTCAAGCGAGGCTTGGACTTGGACAATATCTGTAACAATTGAGCCCATCGGGGGCTATGGGAAAGTAGCAACAGAGTTTGAATTTTTATGAAGCGATTTCGACTTAACTCAAACGTCGAGCCAAGGTGGAGATTGTTAAAATATGTCTCGAGTTTAAGCCCAATGCAAAATTACGAATATTCCGAATTGGATATGTTGCGGATGTTATAAATCGAGCAAAGAAGATCCGAAGATCAACTTCCCAAATTTGAATCTGCATTGGAGAGTCTGGCTACTAAAATAGGAAAGTCCAACTTTGACTAGGACTTGGATTTTGTTTAAAATATACAAAGACATGTTTTGGATAGGAAACAAAATCCTATGAGAAGTTGGCAAAAGAATAAGGGTTTTACTTATATATAGACTTGAGGCCGTGGGTGATAGACGTGGATCACAAATTGTCTTGAAGCGCCGCGTGAGTGCTTGGTGTTCCGCCGTTGATCGTGAAGAATTGGTCTTGAAGCGCCGCCTCGTTGTCGAGTGCTTGGGAGGGATTTTCTTTGTCGTGAATTACATCCAAGAAAGTTTAGTGTTGAAGCCAATTAAATCTTGTGGTAAGATTTGCGTGTAATTCCTTCGTGAGATTGAGAGATTATTTCTTGAGGAATTTCGGGGCTAAACACTGTGTGTGTTATTGGGTGTAATTGGGGCTTAGGAAACACCGAGAGAGTGTTTGAGTGACTTGAGTGTGTAATCTCCTTGTATCGCTTGATCTATAGTGAAATTCGCTGCTGCTCTCCCCGTGGACGTAGGTCTTTACGACTGAACCACGTAAATCTGGTGTCCGATTTATTTTCTTCATCTGTCTATATTATTGTTCGATTGCTCGCCCCATCGCAACACTAGGAATCTCACCAAGCATACTACACAACAAGCTCGTTTTACCTGATTCAGCAGCCTCGCAAACAACAAACCTTGTAACCAACCATTATTTTAATATTCTCTGAGATTTTCACTGTTGGTTTTTTAAAAGTTTGATCACCTGAACCCCAAGCATATTCACTGGCCTCAATCTCAACAGCAACATCTGTTGGATTCGGGGATTGGTAAGCCAATAACTTCTTGTGATCCTCTTCTTTAAGGGACTCTTGGACACGATCAATGGAGACCTTAGTTTGCGCAACCCTGGAAATGAGCTCGGGCAAGCTCGGGCAAGTTATAGATTGGCTCCTGCAAAATCCCGAATGTCGCTAAAGCCGAAAGTAACTGTACCTTCTGATAATGGTACTTTCAAGATAACACAAATGCCGAAAGTGGCCACCGAAACTAGAGTTGGCAAAGCCCAGAAGAGAAAAGCCACCGCAGAGCATGTGTAGAGGTATCTCTTCAGCGCACTTCTCTCCGTCTCTCGTAGTCGGAGAATCCTCTTCAAGAATGTCAGCTCCCGAGAATGCAGTTTGAGGACTTTCATGCTCTTTAGAGTCTCGAAGGTCACTTTCATTCTAGCATCCTTCGCTTCCATGATCTTTGAATGATGCCTTTCTTGCATATTTGCCAACGGCGTGTTGCTAACCATTACAAAAACTGTGGAAGAGAGAACGGCAATTAAGGGGGCCGCGCCGAGATTTCTGTACAGAATGACTAGGGCCAAAAATACTTGGACCGGAAGCAACCAAATCCCATGAACATATGAGCAGAAGTCCCCGATTCTCTCAACATCCACATTGATCAAATTTACAATCTTCCCATTGCTTAGACCAGCATACTTGATCGATTGACACTTCCTATAAATCAATGCCATAAGGCCAGCTCTATTGCGTACACCAATTCGCTGAGCACCAAAATACCACTGCCTTTGAGCTAGCGACTCCAGTCTTCGAATAAAAGAAGATGAATGCAAGAATCAGTCCCAAGTGGTAGCTTGAATCTTCGCGCTTGGAGGACAAGAAATTCACAAAGCTTGTGATCAACAAAGGGCCCGTATACGAAGCTAGTGCATTAAGTCCTATCAGCACCCAAATGTCTATGATATATTTGGCTAAAGATGCAACTAAAGAAACAGAAGGGAAGAGTCCGAAACAACCATAAGTACCTGCCAGTACTCCATTTTTGACCAGCGATCTCCATATAGCAAAGCTGAGTGCTTTCGGCAACAAACAAGGTCCAAACTTTTGTTTCTTCAGCAATTCCTCGAACAACGATGAAGCATGTTCTACTCTTTCAGATTGCATAACCGAAGGGATATGGCCTAATTCGAGCTTTTGCTTTTGACCTGTACAAAAAATGGGGTTCAACCATTGAAATGTTGGTCGGCTTCAAAACCCGGCGTTGTCAAAGCCATCTAGATCCCTACATAGACTTCCTACCTCTTTCTGAAACAACGGTTGGTTGAGATGACGACCACTAGTAGGCTTGGTGGTGCAACTAATGACCACGACACTAAGAGAAATCATTAGTGAAAAGGGGCGGGACACGAACTCAACAGTATTGGCTCGCAGGGGAAGAAGCGGCAGTTCCTTGGATTTTGTTAGTGGAAACACCAAGTAAGTGTTGGATATTTCAATAGTTTTGAAATATTTAGAAATTATGATCGTCATGAAAGTCATCATTTTTCTAACGGCTTTCTAACGGCCATATAACGGCTTTCTAATGATCTTCTAACAGATTTATAACTTTTGATTTATTACTTTATAAACTCTTCATTATTTTATAACGGTCATCCTTTTAATTACCAATTGATTTATGACAATCTCCTAACGACTCTCTCTTTTTCTTGTTTAAATATAAATTAAACTTCAAATCACAATCTTTGAACATACAATATGTTGTTTTTTTTCATTCTAATATTCAGTGCTAAGTATAGAGAAATGTCTATTGTATCTTGGGAGGATAGCCGTTGAAGCCTTACGCACCAAGTTTCGTACTCCGTGGGGTGGAATTATGGACAATGCTTGCACGCATCAAACATTTCCTTTTATTTTCTAATCTTTTGTAATGTATTTCCAATAATTATTATTATTTTATATATCCTTATATTTTTCCAACAATAAGAAGAGACAGAAAGTGAACAGTAAACAGTGAAATAGACCCACCAAAGAATTAGCACAAGAGGCCAGTTGCTTCTGCCTCCTTCGACAATTGTGTTCCTAGCGTAATATGAAATGAAAGATGCGAGGATCCAAGTGACGACCCAAGAAACAGTATCGCCATCCACAATTCTATGAACCCAATAACGATAAACACATAAGCTAACGTATACCATGGAGATTATTGTTGTAATTATGGTTATAATTATGGTTAATGGATCAACGAAAGCCAATAAATTAAGATACGTTTTTTCTATTCACATATCTCTTTTGGATTCTTGAATTTCCTCAACTTTTATGTTCACGTATCTATTGAATTCATGAATTTCCTAGATTCATGTATCTTTTAGTTCATGTATTTATAAAGTTCACGAATCTCTTGAATTCACGTATCTCTAGATTCGTGAATCTCTTGAATTTATGTATCTCTTGATTCATGAATTTCGTAGATACATGCGTCTATTTAATTCATGTATCTCTTCTGTACATAAACTAAAAATATCTATAAATAGATGGGAGCATAGAGCTTCATTACAGTTTTTGGTTTTTCCGACTCAATTCCAAAAAGGCTCTGATATACTTTTATACTCTTCTGATTTTTCTGAGTGTGTTGGTTCAATTGAACGGTTCGACTGAGTCCTGTTTGCATAGTGCTAATCCAAACAGGTTCGAGGTGTTGTATCTTGGGAGGCATAGTTCGTGAATCTGCGGAGCACCATTGGCAGGAACTAATTGCCTTAAGGAGATTCGGATATCCGTATCTCACCTCCAATTTTATGTTATTTTTCAGTGATATCTTATTTTCTTCTTCTCCAAGATTGGTAAAAAGAATGATATTATAAAGTTGTTATCATCTTCTTTACATTGATGTTCTGATTATAACAAATAGTTTGCTTTCTTTGGATTAATTTCCAACAATCTTAAGGCAATTAGATCACTCACTGTTTGTTGTTCTTGTCAAATTATTGAGATGGTTGAAAACTATCAAGTGCCCTTCAATGTCCTGAATGTTTCAGGAGTCGTTCCTATGGTCGATTCGACCGTTGCTATGGCAGATGTTCAACCCTCAGGGTCTGAATTTGTAGCGGCCAATGCTACGGGCCCTTGGGCCAACACCAATTTTGGTGGTGCGGGTACAAGTCATACGACTGGTATGCCCGGGACTGTTTTTCAAAATGATACAGGCCAAATGGCTTTTGGCTCCGTTTCTGGAGGGATGGTTCGACGAACCTTGCCTACTGTGATGGCAACACCTTCAGTTACAGCTAATGAGAGATTGTCTGCTGTGGTGATGTCCGAAGCATCTCTTGTGTCAAACACTAATGGCTGGTGGCTAGACACAGATGCCACAAATCACATCTGCAAATAAACACATGTTCTCATCTTATGAGAAGGCTGAAGAAGATGAGAAGCTTTATATGGTTAACTCTGCATCAGCAAATATTGCCAGAAGAGGAAAGGTGATCCTGAAGTTTACATCTAGCAAGGAGGTTGCCCTGCTAAATGTGTTGCATCTACCAGAGATTCGGAAAAATCTAATTTATGGCCCCATACTTGTCAAGAAGGGTTTCAAAGTTGCATTTGAATTTGACAAATTTGTACTTTCGAAAGGAGGGATGTATGTGGGGAAATGATACTTGTGTAATGACTTGTTTAAAGCTAATGTGGCTGTCATTGATGTAAACTCGAATTATGTGTACCCAGAGACTATTAATAAAGAAAAGTCTTCAGTTTACATTATTGTGTCTCCTTATCTATGGCATGGTAGATTAGGACATGTAAACTATGGTACAATGAAGAGAATAGCAAATTTGGGGTTAATTCCAAGATTTGAGTTGGATGCTTGTTACAAGTGTGAGACTTGTGTTGAGGCCAAATTTGCTAAGAAACCTTTCAAATCCATTGAAAGAACAAGTGAACCTCTACAATTAATCCATAGTGATCTATGTGATTTAAAGTTTATAGAAAGTAGAGGTGGAAAGAAGTACTTCATCACATTTGTGGATGACTGTACTAGATTTTGCTATGTCTATTTACTAACTAACAAAGATGAGACTATGAGCATGTTTGTCAAGTATAAAAATGAAGTTGAAAACCAACTTGATAAACGAATCAAAGTGCTTAGGTCTGATAAAGGAGGAGAATATAGTTCAATCAATTTCAAAGAGTTTTGTGCTAGTTTTGGAATAATTCTCCAAACGACTGCACCTTATACTCCACAACAAAATGGAGTTGTTGAACAATTGAACATGATACTAAAAGAGATGGCTAACGCCATGCTTTTGAGTTTAGGTTTACCTCAGAACTTGTGGAGGGAGGCAGTTTTAACTGCAAATTATATTATTAATAAATACCCCCACAAAAAGATAGGTAAAACTCCATATGAGTTATGGAATTGAGAGTTGCCATCCTACAATTTTCTAAAAGTGTGGGGGTGTTTGGCCAAAACCTATGCCTACAATTTTCATACATTGTGAGAATCAAGCGGCAATTGCAAGAGTGCATAATGTGATTTATAACGGTAAGTCTAGACACATTCGTCGTAGACACAATACCGTAAGGTAGTTGCTCTCAAATGGAATCATTTCTTTAGACTTTGTAAAGTCAAAGGAAAATATTGCGGATCCGCTGACAAAAGGTTTGTCAAGAGAGCAGATAAACTGCGCATCAAGGGGAATGGGTTTAAAAGCCTTAACCCAATAAAGAGATTCCAGGATGGAAACCTAACCTATGCGATTGGAGATCCCATGGTCTAGGTTCAATAGGACAACGCAAATTTTGGAAACTCTAGTGTAAGCATTGTCTCCCATTCCTATGATGCAATAGTGCTTTCCTACAGCGTTATTAAGGGTACGCTATGCGTTTAATGATTCTTATAACTTGGAATGCATCCAAGTGAGATATGGTAGGATATCTTTAATAGGAATGCACCTATATTCGTGGAGCTGGCCGACTCTATGAAAATATTTAAAGGCTAGATTTTCTAAAGCACGCATGAATCCCAAGAGGTTTAGGGCCGAAAGAACGAACACAACCGAGAACCAATCTTGAATTGGAAATACTTCGTGTGAGGTTTATTGTCTAGGCTTACACAAACAACTGGCGATTCAAGGCTTAGTCCATCAACTAGTTAAGTAAGTCCGATAGGCTTTCACTAAAGAAGGTTCAAAGCGAAAGCTACCTATCTTGATGCGGTGTATTTCAACAAGCATGCTCAGATTCCTTCGAGTCAAAAATGTTTTGTTGATCCATTAATGTGGGGGATTGTTGTAATTATGGTTATAATTATGGTTAATAGATCAACGAAAGCCAATAAATTAAGATACGTTTTTTCTATTCACGTATCTCTTTTGGATTCATGAATTTCCTCAACTTTTATGTTCACGTATCTATTGAATTCATGAATTTCCGAGATTCATGTATCTTTTAGTTCATGTATTTATAAAGTTCACAAATCTCTTGAATTCACGTATCTATGGATTCATGAATCTCTTGAATTCATGTATCTCTTGATTCATGAATTTCGTGAATACATGCGTCTATTTAATTCATGTATCTCTTCTGTACATGAACTAAAAATCTTTATAAATAGATGGGAGCATAGAGCTTCATTACAGTTTTTGGTTTTTCCGACTCAATTCCAAAAAGGCTCTGATATACTTTTATACTCTTCTGATTTTTCTAAGTGTGCTGGTTCAATTGAACGGTTCGACTGAGTCCTGTTTGCATAGTACTAATCCAAACAGGTTCAAGGTGTTGTATCTTGGGAGGCATAGTTCGTGAATATGCGGAGCACCATTGGCAAGAACTAATTGCCTTAAGGAGATTCGGATATCCGTACCTCACCTCCAATTTTATGTTATTTTTCAGTGATATCTTATTTTCTTCTTCTCCAAGATTGGTAAAAGGAATGATATTATAAAGTTGTTATCATCTTCTTTACATTGATGTTCTGATTACAACAAACAGTTTGCTTTCTTTGGATTAATTTCCAACAATTATGACACTGCAAAGCAAAATCACCATTGAAGAGACTCGAAGTTTGCTCATTACTCTGTCACTGTGGATTATCTCTGCATCACCACCACCACCACCATATCTTCTCTATTTCCAAATGTCAATCAGAACCCACGTCACCAAAACGAACCCAAACACTACATTCACTAGCTCAAGTGCTATATACAAGTTGACAGCTCCCAAAACACCGGGCAAGAGGCTTCCCATTGAAATGGCCATGGACACCGGAAGAACTTTGCAACTACAAGAACCTGCAACCCAAATGAAAAAAGAAAGAAAAAAAGGAAACTTGGTTCAAGCTTTTCGCACTAGAATATCAAGAAACTACAGAACGAGGAATTGAACGGTTTCATTCTCGCTATCCGTGGATAAACTTCAAGAACGTGTACAATTTGAACTATGATGCATGCTAATTACCAACGAAATTTTCTATAAGAGAATCCCTTATCAAGGGGCGATTACCTTTGTGGCCAAATGAATTTCCCAACTGTGCTCTCCTGCTCTTGGCCGCCATTTTTGAGTCATGTGGATTGCAATGAAGAGGTACTTTTATAATGGGGAGAGAGAGAAGAGAAGGTGGCAACCATGCTTTATTGATTTGTTCAAAGGCACCTTTTTATGGTACGACATGGGGACGCTCCACTTTCACGTGCATGCATCTATAACCATAGTTGAAAGATCAAAAGGGGGAAGTAGTACCAAAATTCTTGTATGCTTCAACTTTGATTCAGTGACATGCGATCCTTGTCACCTCGTCCACCTCGTGTAAGCCATGCTGCGCCAGAGAGTTAGGCTTTGGGGTCAAATCGAGTCAGGTCACTTGTGAATAGTTTGAGCTAGACTCCGTAACCAGTTTCTCTAGCTTGAGCTCGTAGATATTTTTGACTCAACAAGCTCGCCGGCCCAATCGAGTTTTTTAGCTTTTCAAATATATTTAAATCATTTGATGATCATAAGACTTAAACTCATTTACATTACATAGTTTTTAAGCTTATTATATTTAAGATCCACTAAAAGTTCATTTATCAAATCGAGATGAGTCGAGCTCAAGTATGTATCTCGATTTTCTAGTTGAGTGGAACTTGAGCAAGTAATTTGATAGTCAATTGAACACGAGTTAAGTTTCAAGTATCAAGCATAAGAGTTATGTGAGATCAATTAACTCGGCTAGATTACACTCCTAAAAGAAGTGTAGCCTATTATAGCCAAACCCAATATCTCCATAAGTCGGAGTAGCTTTTACTTAATTGTGGAATTTAGGTAACATGGAGCTTAACTGTGAATATTTTCTTAGTTTTTTTTTTAGTATGAAGACTTCGTGTCGCGAGAAGAATTGCCTAATTGAATTATAAAGAACTTTTACAAATTCGAAATCAGGGATTTTTTTTTTGGCACGAGACTCATGTACCTATAAATAGTCATTATAATTTTTTTGGGAAAAATATTTAAATTATTTTCATTTGCAAACTATAAGCCCATAAATAGCGTTTTTATTTTTCAGTTTTTATTCTTTTAACATGGAGCCCCGACTGCCAAGTCGGCCATTGTCGAGTGTCTTGAAATGACCGACTCCCCACTGACGTGACTTTTCAGCTTGCTTTCGGGGAGAAGATATTCTCAATCCTGCTGGACTACTTAATTGATATATATCATATTTAATTGATGATGAGTTGCCTCGGATCCTATAAATTGACTAATTAGTTTACATATTTAATTGTCGATTGCCTTTTCGTTTTCAGCATTTTTTTAACCAATTTTTTGGATGTCCACCTTTCTAATTTTAGAGGATAAGATCGATTCAAGTTCATGACACGTTATAATAGGACATTAGAATTATAAGGGATTTGAATATAGTGATTCTCGCGTCGAAATGGTTCGATTGTCATTTTTTAATTGACCAATTTATTGAGTAACATATATATCCCCCTTGATTTTTTAAGCTTATTATGAAGTTGCCAAGAACCATAAGATGCTACTCTTGGAGGAAAAAAGGGTATCCCAAAAAAGGAAATTGTTTTTGAATATGTGCATCGAATAAATGTCAAGCTTTGATAAGAACATTGAGGTTATGCACATCAAAATTGCCGTTGATTGGTCTTAATTTGAATGGAATGAATAAATAGATTTAGAGAGTGTTTGCTTCGTGGAAAATGAATAATTTAAAAATATTTTTTAAAATGAAAATACATTTTTCATTAACTAATTATTTTAAGTGATGCAAATGACAAAACATTTATTTTTCACAAAACAAATGAAATCACCTCATGTGCTCAAATTAGTTCTAAGTTACATGGACCCAAAAGAGGGGCAAGGGGCGGCCATTGCCCCTTGGTCGTCGTTCGCTCAATTTTCTATGCATTTTCTATCATGACTTCTCCCGATAATTTTCGATCTTTCCCACAAATCTACTCTCGGCTTCTCTCGACCTCGCGATTCCTCATCATCAAGGTAGCTCTTTGAGCAAAATCTGAAGCATTGATTCCCTTAGGCTACGTTTGGCAGTCAGTATAAAATTCGGGATAGGATATGATTTATTCTATCCCGATTAGAAATCCGGACGACCAAACATAATCTTACAGGATTATTTCCACCCTAAATAAAAGTTGACGCATCACTATCGAGGGGAGTACCAAGAACATTATGGTCATCCTAGAACTCAATGAATTTTCTGGGATACCTCATGAGATTCCTTATTCTAAGCAACATCATGGGGTTGGAGACAGATAATTTGTTTGTTTTCCATTTCAAATTCAAACCTGGGGAGAGAGATGATGACGAGAGAGCATGTGGCTCTTCGCTAAAGGGTTGTTTGTTTGTGTTCCTAGTTCGTGTTTATGAACATAATTTCTGTTTTTTTGTTCCGGGGAACAAAAAAAGAACAGAAACGGGTTTGTTTTTGTTTTTGTTCCAAATCTATTTTTTTGTTCCCGGAAACAAATTTGGAACAAAAATAAGGAATAAAAAAAACTTGTTTATTGTTCTTGGAACACTTCCAAGAAACAATTTTTCTCTCTCCTATTTTTTTTCTCCTCTTTCTTTTCTTCTTCTTTTTTCTTTGGCCAATCGCCAGCCTCGGTCATGGCCGGCGACCAGCCTTCGAGGGTCAGCGACCTCGCCGGAGCATCACCGGGCCACCGCCAGGTCGACGTTGCCTAGCGTGGCCCGGCGAGGCTCAGCCTCGCCGATGGCTGGGCGAGCTCGAGCTCGTCTAGCCAAGGCGAGGCCGGGCCTCGCCGGCCAAAAGGAAAAAGAAATAAAAAATAAAAAATAAAAAATAAAAAAAAAATAAATATTTAAAAATTAAAAGAAACAAAAAAATATACAAGTTTACAAAAATTTTCTATTCCAGGAACAAATTTACCAAACGCGTTCTTCTTTCAAAAATTGTTCCCCATAACAGAAATAGTTTTTTTTCTATTTCTGTTCTCTAACAATTTTTAAATACGTTACCAAACGCATCCTAAGCAGCTAGAAACAAAAGTCAAAACGAAAGAGAAAGAAAACAATCACCATTGCCATAATCTTTTAGTTAGTACCCCACCGCCTCCATCGCTATCCCCCTAAGACAGAACGTCATCTATTTTATAGTATTATCATCGTTATGTTACCAAAGCAATACAGTAAAACAGGCCAGAATCTCGACCGCCGCTGCCGCTCAAGAACACGAACACGTAAATGATGGGGACCTTTCTGTTTTCCTTTTGAGATTCAAACCTGGGGAGAGAGATGATGAGACAGGGCAGGTGGTTCTTCGTCGTGCATGGATTGGTGGAGGTTGGTGGACGATAAAGCGTGCTTTTTAGCGGGACTGCACAGTCACTGAGCCTGGTTTCTGAGAATGATTTAAATTGACGCCAGAGTCGATAGAAACAAAAGTCGAAACGAAAGAAAAAGAAAACAATCACCATCGCCATAATCTTTTAGTTAGCAGCCCACCGCCTCCATCGCTATCCTCTCGATAATTTTCAATCTTTCCTACGAACCTACTCTCGGCTTCTCTTTGACTTCGCGATTCCTCATCATCAAGGCAGTTCTTTGAGCAGAATCTGAAGCATTGATTCCCTTTCAGGACTATTTCCACCCTAAATAAAAGTCGAAGCATCACTATCGAAGGGAGTACCAAGAACATTATGGATTTCTTTTTGCCCAAGGAAAATGCCTTATTTAGACCGACCAAAGCCGGTGCTCTCGTCGCAGCTAATTCAACTCACTACCTCTCTCTCAATTCTGCACTCCATCGCGTCTTCTCTCGCCAGCCATTTCCAAGCTCTCGTCTCCCGCTGGTTGCCATGGGTACAATCTCTCTCTCTCTCTCTCTCGAGTTTCTAAAGGAATCCAGTACATCTTATCAAATCAAAAGAACTGACACGGGCTGCCTTCCTCATTTGTGATACAGCCACCCAGAAGACCGTTAGTGGCGCATCGATGAAGGACTTGGGAGGTGGAATAGCTGCTTCCTTCAACATCATTCCCACCAGCATTGGTGCTGCAAAGGTACCTTGAACTGTAAAGTTTCCTGATTGCTAGTGTGTTCAGATAGTAAATGCGCTCATTTTCATTCCTTCTGGGGTTCTTGGCCGCGACGACATATTTTTGCATTATCTGGTGGCATTTTTTGCTATGAAATTCATTATCTTGTGTGTTGTTGTGCTTTGCGAAGCCCGAGATGAATTGGCTAAGCGTGTATCTGGCTCTTATAGGCCGTGGGAAAGGTGCTCCCATCCCTCAATGGTGAGCTCACTGGAATGGCCTTCCATGTTCCTACTGTTGATGTGTCGGTTGTGGATCTCACTGTCCAGCTTGAGAAGGAGGCGACTTATGATGAGATCAAAGCTGCGATTAATTAAGGTTTAACTAGTCTTTTGATTTGTCTATTTAGGAAGATATTTTGTTGCACAAGCTATACTTAAGTCTTCGATATGTTTACATGATACTTGCCTATTATCATTAAATTCGTTGGCCGTTCTTAGGGCAGTGTCTGAAGGCAAACTGAAGGGCATTTTGGGTTACACTGAAGAGGACATCTTCTTCTTTTTTCCTTTTTTTTTTCCTTCTTTTCTTTCCTTCTTCTCTCCTCGTCCTCCTCCTCTTCTCCAGAGACTTCATTGGTGACAGCAGGTACGACGATATTCTGAATATAACGGACCATAACCTTTTATACTTTTTGAGTTTTGTTTGGTTGTCGAACTATAATCTCTTGGCGTATTTTTTATGGACAATTGCACTTAGTCTCTGTTTAAGCAGAGTTTGATGACAGTTTTCTTGGTATTCTCGTGCAGGACAAGCCTTTTCGATGCCAAGGCTAGAATTGCTTTGAGCAAGAACTTTTTGAAACTGGTCTCATGGTACGAAAATGAGTGGGGTTACAAGTAAATGTTCTTCTTGTTGGGGGTAATAGGTTTGAGCGAGAAGAAGCGGTTACTTGAAGTATTACACCAAGAGACACCAAGACACGTCAAGTTTGGAATGCTCAACAGTGTTATCTCTAGCGTAGGGAAACCCTAGAGTTTTTATATGCAAGTTATTAGGCTCCAGCCCATATAGACCCAAATAACCATACTTTCACCTATTGGGCTTGTATGTGAACATATTATTTTGGATTATATTAATAATATATCCAACAATCTCCTCTTATGTTCACCATACAGTACAATCCAATAAGGTGGTTAGTGTAATGTTCAGACAAACATGAATCATCCACATTCAGTCCAAGACAATCAACTCGGATCGGTCAAAGAGTTTTCGGTAGTAAAGTATTAAACTCAATCATCATTTGCAATATAAATAAGTGAATCATTCTTATCATGAATCTATTCTAAGATCAACAAGTCAAAATAAGTATTATGAATTTTAGATTCAATCTAAACTCATCCAAATCCCAAAATAAATCTTAGACTCAGTTCACAACCAATATATGCATAATAGTCAAGTATAAGTAGGCTAGTCAAAATAATCCAATGCCTTACAAATATAAGAAACAAGCATAATAATGTTCACAAAATAGAAATAGCAAAATGCAAATCTCAAGTAAATGGACTTCATCAAAATAGACAATAACAAGTAAACTGTTAAGTCCCTACACGCTTTAAATGATATATATATTCATTTATCAAGTAGGTCATCCTGGTCAGGATCCCACTCATTAAGCTCTCCTCCATCTCTGACATCCCCTATAGAATGTCAAATATGAATTTCATATTATCATGAATTCAATCATTTGAATAAAAACTTAGCAACATTCCATCAGGCAGAGAAGAACATATATTGATGTCATAAAGCATTATAATATCATGTTCATAAGCATCAAGCTAGTTTCATAAATTAT
Organism: Eucalyptus microcorys; assembly: GCA_014182515.1. Classification (NCBI taxonomy): domain Eukaryota; kingdom Viridiplantae; phylum Streptophyta; class Magnoliopsida; order Myrtales; family Myrtaceae; genus Eucalyptus; species Eucalyptus microcorys. The sequence goes on along the minus strand of CM024569.1, from coordinate 47,893,476 downwards.
GGACAAGACCTAAACAATGTGATTTACAAAGAGTCATCAACTTAAGTTTATTCGTAGGGGAATAACTATTGTCTAGTTTCAAAGAACAGGACCAATAGTCAAGTCACTTACAATAACCTAGTCATGTAATATTAAGTTTCAATTAAGAACAAGACCAGCATGCTTCTTATGTAAACAATTGTTTATATGTTTCAATTTGGAATGTCACAGTTACTAATTCCTTAAAGTCAAATAATCTAGCATCAAATTTGGAATAAGATCATTAAACCAAAAGGATAGTTCAATCTAGTTGAATTGTATCATCAAGTTTGAAATGACACAAGTTTCCCCGATAGAACATTTGAATTAGGTTAAAGTCATCTTCATCAAATTTGAAATGAGACAACTCACCCTCTTCAAATTAGTCAGCAACTGTGAACATCGATGAAACATATAAACTGTGCTTATCATTGTAGCCAATAAAGAAAGATTCGATAATTCAAAACACACAATTAGAAGGTAAGTAAATGGTAGTTAAGACTTGCCTATATAGTCTTTAACCCCAGTTCCCCCACCATTTTGAATAATTGATCTTTAGGCATACCTTTGGTGAGAGTATTGGCTATGTTATCCTTCGATCTCACATCGATCAAGGTGATAACCCCTTGTTCTCTCAGATAATTCAACAACGCATGTCTCAGTTTCACATGTCTTCTCTTTGAATTAAAGAGAACATTTTTGACGACTTGGACAGCTATTCGATTATCACTGAATAGGCTTAAAGAATTAATCTTTAGCCGAGTCAAAGGAATATCCATAATTAGATTCTTTATCCACTCTGCCTCTTCACCGGCTGAAGTTAAAGCAAAAAGTTCTGATTCCATAAACGACAATGTAATACAAGTCTGTCATTTGGATTTCCAAGTAATAGTAGCTCCACCCAAAATGAATACATATCCACTAGTGGATTTATTATTTCCAATATCTGAGCACCATGAGACATCAGAATATCCATCAACAGTTGGAGGATAACCAAAATAATAGAGAGCATAATCTTTAGTACATTTAAGATATCTCATTAGTCTATTGAGGGCATTACAATGCTCTTTACTAGGATTACTAGTAAAACAACTCAGCATGCCAACTGTAAAGGCTATGTCAAGTCTAGTGCAACTCATAGCATACATGAGACTACCAAGCAGTTTCGAGTACTTTAACTGATCCACGCTGGTCCCTTCATTAGGACTCAGTCTATTATTATAATCACATGGTGTCTCACTCGGTTTACACTTATCATATCCCCAAGTAGAAAGTAGCTGCTCAATATAATAAGTCTGGCTAAGGAAGATGACTTGCCGTTTAAAGCTTACTTTCATACCAAGAATGGTATTAGCAATACCAAGATCTTTTTTTTTTTTTTGGTAAAAAAATACCAAGATCTTTCATATCAAATTCTTTAGCTAAAGTAGCTTTCACGTCACTTACTACAGAATGATCGAAACCAAGAATTAACATGTCATCAACATACAAGCAAATGATGACTATCCTATATGACATAAAACGATGGTAAATGCATTTATTTGAATAAAAGCCATAATTCTTTACCACTTCGTCAAATTTAAGATGCCACATCTTAGGTGCTTGTTTAAGACCATACAAGGATTTATTCAATTTACAAACTTTGTCCTCAAGACCTTTCATAACATATCCTTCCGGTTGTTCCATGTAAATTTCTTTATTTAAATTCCCATTTAAGAAAGCTATTTTTACATCCATTTGATGCACTACAAAATATCCAATAGATGCCAAAGTAAGAAGAATTCTTATAGTTGATAGATGATACACAGGTGAATAGACATCAAAATAGTCTATTCCACTATGTTGTTTATAGCCTTTAGCTACTAAACGTGCTTTGTATCTGGCTATTGATCCATCACTATTCAGTTTCTTCTTCAACACCCATTTACAGCCTATAGCGTTAGCCTCTTTTGGCAAATTTACTAGCTGCCAAGTGTGATTCTGCAGCAGAGAGCTCATTTCATCGTCTATGGCTTCTGCCCACAGTAGAGATTCCCTAAATCTCATTGCTTCTGGATAGGAGAATGGATCATCCTCAAGATGGTAAGCAACAAAGTCCTCACCAAAACTTTTGGGAATTCTCTCTCTTGTAGATACTCTAACTAGAATTGGTTCAATAGCCAACTGTGTGGGATTAGTGTCAGAATGGTCTACTTCAGATTCTACAGGAGATTCTAAAATCATATCTGTAGATCCAGAAACATTCAAGCCTTGATCTCTAAAAAACTTATTTTCGAAAAACACTGCATCTCTAGATTCTATCACTGTGTTAGTAGATAGATCTAAAAACCTATTTGCAGTACTATCTTCTGCACTACCTAGATATACAAAAGTAATGGTTCTAGATCCCACCTTAGGTTTCTTAGGATCTGGTATACTTACATAAGCAATACAGCCCTAAGTCTTAAGAGTATCATATCTACAAGGGTGCTTATGCCGTATCTCATAAGGTGTCATGGACAACTTAGAGTATGGCAACCTGTTCAAGATATGATTAGCAGTTAGAACTGCGTCTCCCCAGTAGGAGGAAGGCATGCCAGTTGTAAGTAACATAGAGTTTAACATTTCAGTTAACGTTCTATTCTTACGCTCGGCAACACCATTTGATTGGGGTGAATAGGAAGCAGTGGTTTCAAGTATTATACCTTCTGAAGTACAAAATTCCTTGAACCTTGACATAGTATATTCTCCTCCTCTATCACTCCTAAATCTCTTAATTTTCAAGTTGAGTTGATTTTCTACTCTAGACTTGAAAATCTTAAATTTTTCAAAAACCTCATATTTCGATTTCAACAAATAGACATGACAATATCTAGAAAAATCGTCTATGAATGTTATTAGATACTTCCGACCACCTCTAGTAATGTAATTTCTAAAGTCACAAATGTCAAAATGTATTAACTCAAGAAGTTGTGTGCTTTTAGAAACCAACTTAAAGGGTTTTCTAGTGATTTTAGCATATGTACACACTTCACATTTGTCAAATCGAATAGAAGTATCTAATGGAATGTTGTGAGTTTTAGCTAGATATTACATTTTTTCTGTAATTCACATGTCCAAGTCTATTGTGTAGCAACTTTGGATCAATCAAAGTAGAATTCACATGATTTATGCTATTAGTATTTAAACCCAACTTATACATACCATTAATCATGAATGCACAACCGAAATAATATGAGTTAAGAGATAAAGTTACTCTACCATTCATAGTTGAAAAAGACATACCACATTTATCAAGTAAACTCATAGATATCAAATTCTTTTTAAGTAAAGTAACTACTCTAACATGTTTCAGAGTTAGTAATTTACCTGAAGAAAGCATCAAATTTGCAGTTCCAGCATGAGTCACCTTTGCCTCACCACCATTGCAATTTTTCATAGTGTCTTTCACTTCTGTGACCTCAGTGAGTAAGTTCTTGTCATTTATAGCATGACAAGTAGCGCCACTATCTAACCACCACTCAGAAGAGACGCTGGTCTTTCCATTCTTCATCATTCCAACGAAGATTCGAGGCTTAGATCCTCTAATTAGCATATTGGCCTCATTTTGTGGTGTATCATTCTTTGGCTTCTTCGGCAACTTACACGCTGCTGCCCAGTGACCCCACTTTCCACAGTTATGGCACTTGCCCTTCTTCCTCTTTTTGAAGATAGTCTTTTTGGCCTCTAACTGTAAAGATGATTCACCTTTCAGTGACTTGGATTTTTTCTGAGGTTTATTGGAGTGTGAAACTAAGTTGGCAACTGACTTTTGTTGTTTCACTTGTTCCAAACTCTTCCTAGTAATATTTTGATCCTCAATGTGAATATACCTCTTTAATTCATCCAGTCTCGTTTGTACCTTCAGTCTGTGCATTTCAGTCTTGAAAGAACTCCATTCAGTTGGTAGTTTGCTCAATGTAAGACCGAGCCCTTCTTGTTTTTGGAACTGAGCATTCAAGTGATCCCATATCTCTTTCGCCGTCTTATACTCACTATAAGTCATAGCCGGATTAGGATTTAGAGAGTTCAACAAGTAATCTCTACAAAAATCATCATCTTTGTTCCATTGATATTCATCCATATCTTCAGTAGTAGATGCAAAATCACTTAATACAGTATAGAATATGTCACATTCTTTCATGCCAAATTGAACATGTAATTTCCAACCATAAAATTCAGTAACATCAAATTATTGTAGCTTTATAATATCATAAGAACTACGCTTTGCTATTTTAATCAGAGCAAATGTTAGAAAGAGTGCACCTTGGAGTCCTCGGAGCCACAACCTTGATCAAACTGCTTTGTAGTGATGGAATTTGCTAAAACAAACCCCCAAAAACAGATCTGGAGCGCCCAAAAACCTTAAGATAGACTGCCCTTGTCACTGAAACTCACTGGAAATTTCCGCCCCCGAAATTCGCTAGAAATTTCATCCCCGAAATTCGCTAGAAATTCAGATAGAAACTTCCGGGTGCCGTAACTTCTCCGTCCGACCTCCGATTGACGCGAGTGACCACTCAAAATGTTCGTATTGACGAGTAGATCAAAGCCCAAGTGGTTTCACCCTCTAAAATTGGCTATAATTTTTGGGTTTTTGAATCAAAGATTTCGGTCACCCGAATCTTCAAACTCAGATGCCGGCCAATACCACCGTTGAAATCGAAAGTAAATTATAGCCGCGAGTTTGTCTTGACGAAATCTTCAAGAAGACTTTTTACTCGCTCAAATCGGACACACGAACCTAATACTTCAAGATTGTTTGAGGTAATAGGTTCGAGAGAGAAGAAGCGGTTGCTTGAAGTATTACACCAAGAGACACCAAGAGACGTCAAGTTTGAAATGCTCAACAGTGTTATCTCTAGCGTAGGGAAACCCTTTTTATATGCAAGTTATTGGGCTCCGGCCCATATGGACCCAAATAATCATGCTTTTACCTATTGGGCTTGTATGTGAACATATTATTTTGGACTATATTAACAATATATCCAACACTTCTACCCCTTGCAATTGCTCTCACTTTGCTATATTTGTAAAGCAGGTTTTCCTGCCCAAATTAAATCTTGTGGTGTTAGTGAATGTGTATGTGTAAAGGAACACTTGCCAATTGATATGTATTTTCTGTTTTTGCAGTTCCCGTGTTGTTGACATGATCGTCCACATGGCGTCCACCTGCGCTTGAATGGGAAACCCGTCTTATGATTAATCGAGGCCATTTTGTTTGTGTTTGGGGTTACTTATATCCTCAACCATCATATTGTCGTTGCGAGCGTCTGCTCATATGCTTTTGTTTAGGGTCTTTCGGCGTTTAAGCCCATGGTATTTGAGTGTCCTCGATCTTAGATGTTTGGTGCAATAAAAGAGACACGAATCGTCAACATCCTTTTTTATGGTGTCCTCTTGCTTGCTGAGGCTTTGCAATACTTAAATGGGATCTTTTACTATGCACTCTCCTTTCCATTTCACTACAGCTTTTCATCAACTGACGTGATAAGAAAATGGGCTAGATGGATCGATGTGTTGATTGAGTCATTCATCTTATAAAAAGAAAAATCTCTCAAATGGGCCTCTGGAAATTCCTTTTTAATTATCCATTAAAGAAAACGAATTTAAAGATAATCTGGAAGATGATGATGCGGGAGAACGGCGGGGTCCCATGTAATGGAGCCCCTCGTTTCCTCTGGTCCAAAAAATTGGCAAATGGAAGTCTCCAAATGATTTAATGAGAAAATGGCCTTTTTCCCCCCCTTTTTATTTCGCTGATCTCTATTGATTTTATTAGGATCAGATGCATAAGGTAACAATGTTAGAACATTAATTTTTTTTTTTTTTTTGAAGAGATAATGACCATTGATGATGGATTTATAAATATTATTCATAACTAGTCACTTCGGCCCACGCTTTTGCACAAGCACATTTAGTTTAACTTAATTTTATGTGCGTTTATTCTCCTTTTTGTTGTTTGTGTCAATGATGTTATATGCGGGTCACTTGGGGTCGTTATCAATCAACTCCAAAAAGATGACAAGTAAAAGAATTTGTCAAAACGACACAGAATCTGCCTCTCGGCTTTTTCTCGTTCGTATTCTTGCAACGAGACCATCACCTCCTGAAAATGCGGCCAAGAGAATATCCCCCGCTGTTGCAGTCCTATAAATATTCTCTGTCGAATAATCCCTGCGGATGCATTTTATTTTCATTTTTTTCCCCGGTCGGCTGTTCATCTTCACCCCCGTATTGAAAGTGTTGCACCCACATTCCGCTGGGATTTCCATATTTATGAAATACCAAAAGTTTAATGGCGTGAAAAAATGATCGTGACGAGACATGACTTTAATTTTATTTTCCTAATAAAGAAATGAGATCACGTGTATATAAAAGAATATATAAACTCAGCCAGATGAAAAGTGGAAACTTGAAAAATTTGACTAACAAGGTGGAGAAACGGGGCAGGCATCATAAGCAGCAAACTCCTTTCATCATGACTGTTAGCTAAGATATAATCCCATGTGAGGAGTGGGATAAAGGTAAATAATATATATCTCAAGCTCATCTCTCTTCTTTGTCCCCTCTATCAACCCATGATTGCTACCTGCTAGTCATAGCCTTTGCCACCCCTAGCCTCCCATCGAGCTTCGTCTCATTGTCAGGAGCTTCATGGCCAGATCTACAGCTCCTCCATGTCTAAGCTTGACTCAACCTTGGTTATGGAGGAGCTCCATGGCCAAATCTAAACTGCTAACCGCCATCCCCCTCAATATTCTTTAAATCCCTTGTTTCACTCTGATAGTATCATAAATCAGGTCGATATAGAAGAAATGGCTGCATTTCTATACTATTAAGTAAGTAAAATAGCTAAAACAAAATTTTTCTTAAGTCACATTACTTATTCTATTGGATCTTACAGAGCCTGTTCATAGACGATATGATCGAATCTGATCATAGATCATAGAAAAGATTCTCTTCAAACAAACCAGCCTATCTCCTATATAGGGCTTTTACGAGGTGGTTGGAACAATGACCTATTCTTTTATCAACGAAGAATAGACACTATGTAACTTTATTGCATTGGAAAAAAAATATATATATGCTATGGACCTCCTCTTTCAGGAGATTATCTCCGAGAAAGTTGATATTTTATCTAACTCGGATATCCATATATTTATATAAGATATTATATATCCTATCTTTATCTAATTCGACCTATATGTTATTGGACCTCATCCTATCCGACCAAAAAAAAAAAAAGTCATGACAATCAAACGCAATCTAAGTTCAAAATTAAGATAATGGTCACCCCCATCCAAAATGGTTCAAAATGCCCAATTTGACAATTTGAGAGGACATTTGGATTGACAAGAGAGTCATGCGGATTGAATACTTTGCAAAAAGAATATCCTTTATGTTCGGTCATCACCAAGAAGCAAAGTTGAAGGCGACAAAGGGGGAGAAATTACAATTTTCCAAATCAAATTCCTCATTGTTCTTAAACGGTAAACACGAAGCAACTTATATGGTCAAATTTTTAACTAGTGTGTATATATCAAAGGTTTAGTCAGGTAGGTAAATAGACAGTTACACGTCTTTATAAACATAGCATTAACTTGACCTCTTAAGATAATCTTGAGAAAACTTCACAAATGGACAAATTTGCTAGATAATGTAATTAATAGGCACTCTCTCTCTCTCTCTCTCTCTCAACCTTAACTGGGTTTTGAAAGGGAAACTTGCTAATTAAAACATGACGTTTGTGTACCCAAAAGAAAGTAGAGATCTCACCAAAACGTTAAATGCTCTTGATGGACATAGATCCAAATTGAATAAGGATGCCTACCCTGGCCTGACCGCGCGTGCATATCCATAGTCCCTTTTTTAAGTATAACACTATAGAATTCTTTCTTTTGGCTTGGAACTCCACCTCTATTTGCTTTTAATTTGATCTTGTAAATCAAAAATGTGGGGGACAGGTCATCTCACTGGGCCCCACTAACTGGCTTTCCAGGTTGGCAAAAGGAATTTTGCAAGGCATTTACGCACATGTCTAGCTGCTGAGTGCTACACATTAATTGGAACTCAAAAAAATAAAAAACTTTTATGGCTTTTAATTACTTATCATTTTCGTGGTAAACAAATATACTTATTTTTATGTGAAGTTTATAACTTAACATAATTTTTTTCTAACAAAAGAATATTTGAAAAATTGATTAGGCAATGATGATAAGGAGTGAAAATTATATGAGGAATTAATGTCGGTGATTTTAGGTTATCGCCAAAGGTGTGAAATAAGTTGATTAGAGAATAAGTGTTTTTTTTTTTCAAAAGTAACTTAAGAGTAACATTGGAATGGACTGAAAAAGTAAGATCAATCTCTCTTTTTAAGTTACAATTTCGAGATTCATTAACAATCCCTCTCAATAAACTTATTAGGTTATTGAATATTTGTCGTGCACTATTATAATCAATAATTAAATAAGGATGGTTCTTATAAGATATTAATAATGAATATTTAAGCTTTGAAATATAAACAATTAACAATCCAAAAAGGAATTCCTCAAAAAAGTTAAAGCAATCATAAAGCTATAATTCTAGGGCCAATCTCATTAGGACAACTAGGCCAAGCCTAGCCAATTGATTAGCACCCTTGGGATATGCTAGGCAACCTAGAATTGATTATCAAATTATTGACTTACTTGCTCCAAAAAGCATTGACATTATGAAAATCGCGAGATAGTTACATCATTAAACTTTGAACTTTTATTATTCTATTACACATCAAATGCCATTCTTAAACTTTCAATTTATATAATCAAGTCACTGATGTTTAGTGTAATTGACATTCGATGAATCATGTCTATTGAGTTTCCTAAGTTCAATATCAAATGCGACATCGAGCAAGCAAGACAAAGAAACTTGCGTGCTAGCATAGAGGGAAATGCATGTCTCGAGCTGAACTCGACATTTTTTCTAACCTTTTATTGTTGGAGTCCGGATCCCGACTCGGTGTCCCTGTGCTACCTCCGCCGGGCCGAACTGCCGGTGCATTCGCTACTTGCCCAAGTGAAAAAATTGGACAAGATCATCGTGATTGAAGGACTGACAAGTCGGCCACAATGGAATGGAGGCGGGTGGGTGACGTGGTGATCAGGTCAAAGATATGACTACTTTAGTCCGATTGGATACATTGGACACGTGGCCAGTAGGCGGAAGACATGGCCAAAAGTTTTGTGTATCTCTAGTTTAGAACAACGTTGTTTTCTTTTGTGATTAATTATGTGTTAATCAGTGCATCTTTCTATCCATGGACCATGTGTTAGAAAGATAATTACCAAAAGCTCAAATCAGTGGAGCTTTAACATCAATCGGGCTCTTTTCAATTAATTTATTTTGTTTGTTTGACAGTACTTGCTCACATGAAATTTGACTTTATGATATTTGATAAGTAGCTTTTTAGGGGTGGAGTGTTTTTTTGTTATGTGGTGACCAATTGCACGTTGCACATAGGGCTTCATATGTTTCATGGAAAATAGATGATTTGAATTTATTTATTTTAAATAATCGCTTAAAATAACTATTTAATGGAATAAAATTTCATTATCGCCGATGACTTATGTCTAAATATTTTCATGAATAATGAAAATATTTTTGTTCATTCATTTTTGTAAAAGATATAAACAAATGTTTTTAGGAAAAACTTTTTTCAATCATTCATTATCCGCAAAACAAATGAAGCCTTAGTTTGTGTAGTTAAAAATCTTAATTATTAATGAAAAAACCATATGATATCAAATATGTACGGTGCTTAACTTCGACTTCTCTATCACTTGCGATTCCCTCTATCCCCTGCAATTCCCCCATTGCAACATTCTAGTTTTGAGCAATCACTCATGTGGTGGTTGCATCCAATAGGCAACCATCGTCAGATCGGTATCCAGACAGCCATATGTATAGGTTGAGATCTAGATCGAGATCTCATCTCCTAGACATTCTATCACAGTGGTTGCCCGAGATCACTGCAACCATCAAAGCAGCAGCAATGATTAGGTCCAATTTACTTTTTGATTGTTTTTACTATATTCATAGTAAATATCTAGTCCTTCACCAAACAAAACACAATTTATAACAAATTCTCGTGTTCATTATACTATCACATTCTCACACGTTCTAATCATTATCTCAACGATCAAATACACACTTGGTTGATATGTAGATGATGTGCAATTTCAAGCTCACCTAACAAGACAATTTGAAATATGATGCATGCTAATTACCAACGAAATTTTCTATAAGAGAATCCCTTATCAAGGGGCGATTACCCTCGTGGCCAAAAGAAATTTCCCAACTGTGCTCTCCTGCTCTTGGCCGCCATTTTTGAGTCATGCGGATGCAATGGAGAGGTATTTTTATAATGGAGAGAGAGAGAGAGAAAAAAGAGAAGGTGGCAACTATTATTTTTTTATTTGTTCAAAGGTACCTTTTTATGGTACGACATGGGGACGCTCCACTTTCACGTGCATGCATCTATAACCATAGTTGAAAGATCAAAAGGGGGAAGTAGTACCAAAATTCTAGTATGCTTCAACTTTGATTTATTGACATGCGGTCCTTGTCACCTCGTCCACCTCGCGTAAGCAATGCTACGCCAGAGAGTTAGGCTTTGGGGTCAAATCGAGTCAGGTCACTTGTGAATAGTTTGAGCTTGAGTCTGTAACCAATTTTTCTAGCTCGAGCTCGTAGATATTTTTGGCTTGACAAGCTCGCCGGCCCAATCTAGTTTTTTAGCTTTTTGAATATATTTAAATCATTTGATGATCATTAGACTTAAACTCATTTACATTACATAGTTTTTGAGCTTAATATATTTAAGCTCCAGTAAAAGTTCATTTATCAAATCTAGTTGAGTCGAGCTCGAGTATGTATCTCGATTTTCTAGTTGAGTGAAACTTGAGCAAGTAATTTGATAGTCAATTGAACACGAGTCAAGTTTTAAATATCAAGTATGCAAGTTATGTGATATCAATCAACTCAGCTGGATTACACTCCTAAAAGAAGTGTAGCCTATTGTAGCCAAACTCGATATCTCCATAAGTTTGAGTAGCTTTTATGTAATTGTGGAATTTAGGTAACATGGAACTTAACTTGTGAATATTTTCTTAGCTTTTTTTTTTTTTTTAATACGAAGACTCCATGTCACAAGATGAATTGCCTAATTGAATTCTAAAGAGCTTTTATAAATTCGAAATCAGGGATTTGTTTTTTGGCACAACACTCATGTACCTATAAATATTCATTATAATTTTTTTGGGAAAAATATTTAAAAAATTTTCATTTGCAAACTATAAGCCCATGAATAGCGTTTTTATTTTTCAGTTTTTATTATTTTAACATGGAGCCCCGACTGCCAAGTCGGCCATTGTCGAGTGTCTTGAAATGACCGACTCCCACTGACATGACTTTTCAGCTTGCTTTCGGGGAGAAGATATTCTCAATCCTGCTGGACTACTTAATTGATATATATCATATTTAATTGATGATAAGTTGTCTCAGATCCTATCAATTGACTAATTAGTTCACATATTTAATTGTCGATTGCCTTTCGATTTCAGCATTTTTTTAACCATTTTTTTTAATGCCCACCTTTCTAAGATTGATTCAAGTTCGTGACATGTTATAATAGGACATTAGAATTATCAGGGATTTGAATATAATAATTCCCGCGTCGAAATGGTTCGATTGTCATTTTTTAATTGACCAATTTATCGAGCAACATATATATTCCCCTTGATTTTTTAAGCTTATTATGAACTTGCCAAGAACCATAAGATGCTACTCTTGGAGGAAAAAATGGTATCCCAAAAAAGGAAATTGTTTTTGAATATGTGCATCGAATAAATGTCAAGCTTTGATAAGAACACCGGGGTTATGCAAATCAAAATTGCTGTTGATTGGTCTTAATTTGAATAGAATGAATAAGTAGATTTAGAGAGTGTTTGTTTTGTAAAAAATAAATAATTTGAAATATATATATTTTATTAACTAATTATTTTAAGTGATATAAATGATAAAATATTTATTTTTCACTAAACAAATGAAATCACCTCATGTGCTCAAATTAGTTCTAAGTTACATTGGACCCGAAAGAGGGGCAAACGGCGGCCATCGCCCCTGGTTGTTGTTCGCTCAATTTTCTAAGCATTTTCTATCATGACTTTTCCCGATAATTTTTCGATCTTTCCTACGAACCTACTCTTGGCTTCTCTCGACCTCGCGATTCCTCATCATCAAGGCAGCTCTTCGAGCATAATCTGAAGCATTGATTCCCTTTCGGGACTATTTCCACCCTAAATAAAAGTCGACGCATTGATTCCCTTTCAGGACTATTTCCACCCTAAATAAAAGTCGACGCATCACTATCGAGGGGAGTACCAAGAACATTATGGTCATCCTAGAACTTAGCGAATTTTCTGGGATACCTCGTGGGATTCCTGGTTGTTGTTCGCTCAATTTTCTAAGCATTTTCTATCATGACTTTTCCCGATAATTTTTCGATCTTTCCTACAAACCTACTCTCGGCTTCTCTCGACCTCGCGATTCCTCATCATCAAGGCAGCTCTTCGAGCAGAATCTAAAGCATTGATTCCCTTTCAGGGACTATTTCCACCCTAAATAAAAGTCGACGCATCACTATCGAGGGGAGTACCAAGAACATTATGGTCATCCTAGAACTCAGCGAATTTTCTGGGATACCTCGTGGGATTCCTGGTTGTTGTTCGCTCAATTTTCTAAGCATTTTCTATCATGACTTTTCCCGATAATTTTTCGATCTTTCCTACGAACCTACTCTCGGCTTCTCTCGACCTCGCGATTCCTCATCATCAAGGCAGCTCTTCGAGCAGAATCTAAAGCATTGATTCCCTTTCAGGACTATTTCCACCCTAAATAAAAGTCGACGCATCACTATCAAGGGGAGTACCAAGAACATTATGGTCATCCTAGAACTCAGCAAATTTTCTGGGATACCTCGTGGGATTCCTGGTTGTTGTTCGCTCAATTTTCTAAGCATTTTCTATCATGACTTTTCCCGATAATTTTTCAATCTTTCCTACGAACCTACTCTCGGCTTCTCTCGACCTCGCGATTCCTCATCATCAAGGCAGCTCTTCGAGCAGAATCTAAAGCATTGATTCCCTTTCAGGACTATTTCCACCCTAAATAAAAGTCGACGCATCACTATCGAAGGGAGTACCAAGAACATTATGGTCATCCTAGAACTCAGCGAATTTTCTGGGATACCTCGTGGGATTCCTGGTTGTTGTTCGCTCAATTTTCTAAGCATTTTCTATCATGAATTTTCCCGATAATTTTTCAATCTTTCCTACGAACCTACTCTCGGCTTCTCTCCACCTCGCGATTCCTCGTCATCAAGGCAGCTCTTCGAGCAAAATCTGAAGCATTGATTCCCTTTCAGGACTATTTCCACCCTAAATAAAAGTCGACGCATCACTATCGAGAGGAGTACTAAGAACATTATGGTCATCCTAGAACTCGGCGAATTTTCTGGGATACCTCGTGGGATTCCTGGTTGTTGTTCGCTCAATTTTCTAAGCATTTTCTATCATGACTTTTCCCGATAATTTTTCGATCTTTCCTACGAACCTACTCTCGGCTTCTCTCGACCTCGCGATTCCTCATCATCAAGGCAGCTCTTCAAGCATAATCTGAAGCATTGATTCCCTTTCAGGACTATTTCCACCCTAAATAAAAGTCGACGCATCACTATCGAGAGGAGTACTAAGAACATTATGGTCATCCTAGAACTCGTCGAATTTTCTGGGATACCTCGTGGGATTCCTGGTTGTTGTTCGCTCAATTTTCTAAGCATTTTCTATCATGACTTTTCCCGATAATTTTTCGATCTTTCCTACGAACCTACTCTCGGCTTCTCTCGACCTCGCGATTCCTCATCATCAAGGCAGCTCTTCGAGCAGAATCTGAAGCATTGATTCCCTTTTTAGGACTATTTCCACCCTAAATAAAAGTCGACGCATCACTATCGAGGGGAGTACCAAGAACGTTATGGTCATCCTATAACTCAGCAAATTTTCTGGGATATCTCATGGGATTCCTTATTCTAAGCAACATCTTGGGGTTGGAGACAAATAATTTGTCTTTATCAGATCCGATACTCCTACAAACTGTTCGCAAAATGAAGAAATGAGATGGTCATAATGTCGACATTCTGGCGTTAGAGGCAAGAAAAGGAACTGAGAAGATTCATCAGAAAGAAAGAGATGAAGGACCACCCCCTTAAATGCGTTGATAGATTATCCTTCGTCAGCTTTTTACGATTCAATCCCGTCATGCGCGTGGGAAAAAAAAAAGAAAAGAAGAAAAACTCCATTTTTCTGGAAATCTCTCTGCTGTATGTCATTCTCCCTTTGCTTTTTCATATTCACCCCTCTTTATCCCTTTGGTTTTGTGGTGACAATTTGTTCTTGTGCAATGGGAGTGTCTTGCAGCTTTCATCTCGGTACCTTGAGAATTAGATAGATCAAACTGGACCCCTCCATTTTTGTTGTGAGCGAGCCATCACATTCGAAGCCACCCTATGAACAAAGACTGAAAATAGCGCGCCCGCCAAAGGTGGTGATACCATATTTTCCCGCCTCTGATAGTGAGATTCATCCGGATTAGTCGCTTAAGGCGTGTTTGATAATGACTGTTAAAAGCATTCGATCGAAATTTATTATTTTTTATTCATTTCCCTAATAATTTCTAAGCATTTTAAGCGTAAGTTCGTTTGGAATCGTCCAAAATTTCGATTCCGAAATAGAATTGTGTTTGATCACATGATCGATTATGTTCTAAATCAATTTATTTTAATTTTTAAATATTTTTTTTTTGCTTTTTTACTTTTTTTTTCCTTTTTCTCCTATTCTTCTTCTTCTTCTTCTTCAAGAAGCCGGTCGCCGGTCCGAGGGCCGGCAACCTCACCAAAGCGTCACCGGCCCTCGGCGAGGCCGGCCCTCATCGGCAGAGCCTCGCTAGTGGCTGGGCTTGCCTCTGACGACCGGCGGACAGCAACAAAGGAGGGGAGAGAACGTATGGGAGAGAATGTCTGAGCTTAAGAGTTCCACTTTTTTTTATTCTTTTTTTTGTTCCCGGAACAAGAATCAAGTTTTTTTTTTAATTCTTAATTTTACTCCAAATCTACCCAGGAACAAAAATTTTACCAAACGCGATTATGTTCCCAAATTACTCTCGAGAACAAAAAATCAAAATCATGCACTATTTGAATAGTTACCAAACAAGCCCTTAGAGCTGATCCTTATCTAGATGATAATTTGAGGAAGCTTCATGTTTGACCCAAGCGAGTAGCTAAGTATATTCGCATGTCACGATCCTACCGCAAGAATGTCGATGTTCACATTTTATGACGACATTATGGGAAATAGCACGGAAACGTCTTAATCTTTTGCAACACGGTTGATTTGCATTATCTCCACAAAGCAAGTAGCAAAGTATATTCGCATGTCGTCACCATCACACAAGAATTTCGATGGTTTACATGTCGCATGAGAGTTTTCTGATGACATTATGAGATATAGCGTGGAAGCATCAGATAAAAGCTGCCCGCCAAAGCTAATACCGTATTTTCCGGCCTTTAATAGCGAAATCCACCCGGGTTCATTGCTTACAGCTGATCCTTGTCTAGACGACAATTCGGGGAAGCTTCAATTCATGTTTGACCAAAGCGAGTAACCGAGTATATTCACATGTGGCCATTGTGTTGCAAGAATGTCGAGATTTGCATGTTATGATAATATTATGGGAAATAGCACGAAAACATCTTAATCTTTTGCAACGCATTTGACTTGCATTATTTCCACAAAGCATATACCAAAGTATATTCACATGTCACAACCACAACGCAAGAATTTCGATGATTTATGAGTCATGTTAGAGTTTCATGACGATATTATGAGAAATAGCGCAGAAGCACCATAATCTTTTATGATGGATTTGATTTGCATTATTTCCTTATCATAATGTGGATAGGTGACGAAACACGTGATGATCATGATTGTTGGGATGGCTATCATTCAGTCCTATTGAGATTCTTGAGGTAGGTATATTAAGTTTGGTTTCCGTCTCTCGATAGACTAAAGGTAGGCCAAAAGAAAAAGCTGAGGTTGAAATGTACATGAGCTCTTTTGATGTAGTGGTTGTGAAAACATTTTTCTTTTTCCCATCTCTGTGGAAAACTAGCACATGGCTCATGCCACTCATCAAGTCAATTAAGGATTCCTTCTTCCTTTTCTGTTTCTTCTTTTGGCCCTTGATTCCTTGGTTGTCTGCCACCTTCCAGTCCTTTTTTCTGGGAAGCAATTGGTTTGGTTGTTGTGTGCGCCAATGTTATTTATGAGAATGAAGTTCGAGTTGTACGACTGAAAATTGTTAGCTTTATTAATGTTCACAAATTGTACCGGAGATAGAATAGTATGGGCATTCGTGTTCGAGTTATACGACTGAAAATTGTTAGCTTTATTAATGTTCATGATCTATACCGGAGATAGAATCGTATGGGTGTTTGTGTTTGCTTTTGGTTGATGATCATGGGACATGAACTGGCTGATCCGGTTTGGTTTCCGACACATTGAGCTTTAAGCAACAAGCCCTGAAGGGGTTGCTTGGGCCAGCATGAGCCAGGCCCATGTTCATGGGACCGTGACCCGCTCCCCCCCCCCCCCCTCCTCCTTATGAGTACAGTCGTAGCATTTTCATTGGGCTTAATTGAAGATCCAGCCCAGCCCACTGAAATTTGTATTTTGAGAAGAGACTGCATGTTAGGTTTTGTTTTTGTCTTATTGGGCTTAATTGAAGATCTAACCCAGCCCACTGAAATTTGCATCTTGAGAAGAGACTGCATAATGCAGGTTTTGTCTCTTCTCGAGCTCGTTTTAAGAACAATGTGGAAGCCATGACGATATCAAAAGCTTTCTAACCGTGATACTCTGGGAACAAAACTGAATTTGACCTATTTCGTGGTATTTGAGATCTCATTATTCATCAAGTCTAGACCTAACAAGAAGCGGGATTTCCTAATGCAACGAAGCGTGGTATGTGAAGCCTAAGACCAAAGAAGCTCTTATCCTAGCTTCCCAAGCGCACTGGCAAAGTGGTAAAACACCTGGACCTAATGGCATGTCTCGAGATTGATCCGCTTCACCGCCACCAACTCCTTGTGTCTGCCTAAGAGACATAGATCTATGCGACTCTGTAATGACCCGATATGATTGGGATTGGAGGAAATTAATCATACCCAATGGAGCACTGGTCAGGGTGTGATTGGGAGGGACGGGCATTTTCACACCAAGCGAACTTTGGATTGGTTGTCAATCAGCGATTGACGCGATATAGGGTTAAACAGAGCATGTTTTTAAAGAACTTGTATTTTTCCATGTGGTACTTTTACACACTCTGTTCTTTTCATTAACAATTTGAAGTGCGAGTAAGCGCAATCACAAGTATCTTCCTTTGCAATAGAAAGTACTCATCGTAATATTAAATTGGACTGATTTGTTTAAAGATTTCATTTATTCATCAGGTTCAGACCCAACAAATATCACGGTTCAATGAAAAAATCATCCCATCCCCCTCTGATCAGATTAGAGACAATACAAAGATTTTGAGCTATGTTGGGAAACGTATTGATTTTCTATCTTGGAAACGTATCAATCGCCGACGCCTTCATTTGGGATCGGAGAAGAAGTTGTTGATGGATGGCATGACCTGAGGGGGTCTCTTGCGGAGGAACTTCCTGACCGCATGCTGCGAGTACTTCTCACCCTCTTCGAAGTTATCGAGCACCCCGGCGGCTCTCTTCTCTTTGGTAACTCTGGAAAAAGAACATGAGCGAAATCATCGTCGGCTTCACAGTCATGAAATGTAACTGCTGAATTTTACGAAACCCTATGCACAAAGGGACGTAGATGTCTGAGAGCCAAAATTTTACCTGACTTCTGGATTAGTGCAGATGTTTCTAACGAGTTGCATCCCACAGATGCCAACCGCGACGCCGACCGCAGCAAAAAGAGGGAACACCTATTTTGAAATGACGAGAGGAGAGAGCCTGGGGTTAGTCCTCGGCAATGTCGCATTAACACATTCATGACAAACGACATGTCAAGCAACAACGTCCGGCTGATGATGTCGGACGAAAAGGTAATTTAGGTTTTTGGCCACGAACGACCCGAGGACGGGTACTGCAGAAAGAGTACCAACTCTCCAGGACGTGAGATCGCCCGCGACCTAACAAAAGCATATTGATATTCAAATCCCTACATTTTTTACGGCAAAACTGCTCATCGACATATTAATCTCCATGACTTGAGACAGATTAAAGCTGTTGCAGCAAGATCTCGAAAGCTGCTCGGTATCTGTACATTCGAACTAATGAACGCTAATATTTCGCCAAATGCTCGGTTCTCTAGGTTCAAGTTATGATCTTCCAAACGCCATCTATTTGAATTCTCCTAAAGGAAAGAAAGAACTAGCACAACAACCAACATCTACGAATTGCTTAACCTACAGATCCAGAGGCACAAAAAGCGCGACCCCAACGTCACATACGGGCTAACAAAACCAAACTCTCGAACTCCAAAATGAACTCCACAAAAACGAGTAGACAAAAACAGGGGACAGAATATGGGATGCACCTCGGGCCTGATCCATCTGTTAGCGGTCGAAGAAGCCATTGCCAGAGAGACTAGCGAAGAAGCAAAGACCTCTTTTCTCTCCTCCCCAAGCAAGGAAACTTGGAGAGGAAGGCAAGACAGAATCGCACCCAAGATCCTCCCCCTCCCCAGATAAAAAAACAATGGAAAAGTCTCCCATCTTTATGGAGGCATCGGCGTTTATTAATAGCAAGGACAAGAAAAGGAAGGAAGAACACCGATCGATCAGAATTCGATTGCGACACGGGTCATCGATGTACAACCGTCGACCGTTAAGTCTGACCTTTGGATCGCGGACGGTGAGTTGGGTTCTCCGGGTTCCGGGTTGTCCTCGGAATATTCGGAGGGGCGATTTGCTGTTCGGATTCGTGGAAGTGCGGCGTGCGGACCTAGAACAGCCTGTCTTGTCCCCTACGCATGCGCGATCCTCTCCATTTCTCTCTCGGCATTGACGTTTCGGCACGGGATCAATGAAGAAGGAATGGAATTAGAGTCATTCGATGTGGTTCGACCTTTTTTTTTTTGGGTGTTGAAACAGATATATCATCTCATTAAATCCAACTCCATCTACAAGAATAAGGGGCATCAAAATATAAGATTTCCCAAAGAGGGGACGGGGGGTTAGAAACCCAGTTTAGAAAAAGGGTTTTTCATACAGAGACCTTTATAACCCAGTCTGCTAATCTATTTGAGTCACAAGGGTAGAGGATCAATGCTAGATTTTCAAAAATGATAAATGGCTCAACGTCCCAAGGATAGAGAGACGAATCTTTTAGACAATGTTGTGTGCAGATGAAGAGGTATTTAATACTGGGATGTCGCACATAATTCTTCATACTTCTTTAAAAATGAATCTAGTAAATTATGGTGATATAACTTTTTCTTTAGAAGGGCGAATCTTAAGATCGTCACACAGCATGTTTCATACTATGTAACCATGCATGTGTCTCGATGTCTGAACAAAAAAAAAAAAGTGTCTCATGTGTTGCCGAGCTCAAGACGACTTGGGTATATGCAAAGTTCCATGTGTTAACTTAAAAAGAAAATCTCTTGCTATTTTTCAATTAAAATAACGACATGAATGATGCTTGAACTTTTGCCTAATGCGTAATATGAATTCTAAACTTTTAATTTGTTTAATGTGATCTATAAACTTAAGCCCAATGTATTATGTAATCCTCATACTTTTAAATTGTTCAATATAGTTCTTAGACTTTTGGTACATATTCAATTTAGTTTCTGAGTTACACCAAGATGTTCAATGTTTTCCTTTTATTAATTTAAAGTTCAATGACAACATTTTGAATGTTTTTATATAATTAATAGACTAAATTGAACATATACCAAAAGTTCATGAATCATATTGAACAATTTAAAAGCACATAGACTACATTGCATGCTGGATTAAAGTTCAGAATACATATTGAACAAATCAAAAAATTTAATAGTCACATTGTGCTATAATTCATGAACCATTTGTATCGTTTTCTCTTTTGAATTTGCTCTTTTCTTTGTCCGAACAAATTATTTCTAAGACATTCCTCATATACCTAGCTTGTGACGCTGTGCTTACGTGCTCTTTCGGGTCACCCTATGGAAAAGATCTATGCATTTAAAATTAACTATGCATTTAAAATTAAACCCCCTAATGTACAAAAAATGAGGGACGGCCAGTCCAATCATGACCAATCCGGCACTCAAGATCTTCCTATATCTCTCGTTAGCATGACTTTTAGATGGATGCTTTGGAAAGATTAAAGAAAAGGAGCTATCCAAGCTCGATTTATTCAACGACGTCCCGTGCCACCTTCCCCCTCAACCGCGATTCTCGGCGCTCAGCAAAGCAGGCGTGAACACCCGCTGCTTCGCACGCCTGTGGCCTTTTTCGCTCCCTCGCTTTTATATTCTTCGGCCGTCGTAGTCGTTGACTTTGACCTCATTATATCGATTTCATATAATTTGATAATACATGGGCATGCGTGCAAGGTGTCGTGGTGTAGTTGGTTATCACGTCAGTCTAACACACTGAAGGTCTCCGGTTCGAACCCGGGCGACGCCATCTTTTTTTTATTTTGGTCTCTCTTTTTTCAGTTTTCTTTTTCCGAGTAATTTTGGACTGTCGGGCTGCAACGACAGTCAACCAGACAATTTGACTTCCCAACTAACTAAATTCATCATCCTCAGCGATTAAACAATTTACAAAATATTTAATTTCTGTCCAGATGGGATCTTGGATCTTGGATCTTGGCTATACTAACATCAAATTATAAAATCGACATGCTGAATAATAATGTAGCAAGTTGCCTATAGACATTTGAGTTGGTGGGCCACTTCCGACGTTTGATAATAATTTGACATTCTGTTTAGTATATGTTAAGTTTTGCTCCAAGTTGAGGTCGCCCGGCCTACCCAGTAATTTAAATGGGCTAATAGGACTGCGTTCTTTATTTTAAAGTGCTGGTATTTTCATGTCCAACCTCAAATTTCTCTCTATATATATTTTTTTCTTAGGAGGAGGGAGGAATCGTTTGGTTTGGCTTTTGGGGAATACATTTACAAAATACCTTTGGGTAAATGATGTTTTCTGAAATACAAATAACGTTTGGTAAAATTTGCATTAAAAAACAATTTTAGCCAAAATATTGTTTGGTTAATTTTGTATTTGTAAATGACTTTTATTAAATTAAAAAAAAATACTTGTATTTTTTTTTTGAAGTCTGGTCATCGGACTGCCGGATCTGGTGACCAGATGGCCAGATCTATGCCCAGACAGCCGCTTGGGGTTGGGCAACCCCAGGCGATGGTCGCGTGGGGTTGTGCGACCTTAGGCCGCCGCTTGGGTCGTGAGATTTAGGCCATCAGTCGCCTGAGGTCCGGCGATGGTCGTCGGGGTCGAGCGACCCTCAGGCGGCGGTCGCCAGCACGCGCGACCCCTTGGCCGGTGGTCGTCGGCCTCCAATTGGCTTCTCCACCAGAGAAGATGAACAGTGATTAACAATAACTGGAACTTGCATTCCGAAAATGCAAATTCCCAAAAGACCTTTAAACCTACTTTGGATTAAGGGCCCTTAGAGTTATTTAGAGATGCAATTGCATCTTGTCAAAGTTGCCCAAAAAATTGAATTAAATGCGTTTGCATTTGGCCAAGGGACTTTAGAGTCCTAAAGTCCATTCCTAAAGCCGAACCAAACAGGATCAAAATACCCTATCATTACTTTATGTCCAAAAATTGCAGATGTTTGTTATTACTCCAGATGAAGCAATTTAAGGACTTAATTAAGTTCAACCATTTAGTATGATTTAGTAAACATGACATTTCTTTACTCAAATAAGGTAACAGCTCCTCTGAACTTTCACCTTGCTTTTTTGTAGGGATGGAAGAGGAACAGGGTTTGGCATGACCGGTCTCGTCCCAAGCCTGTAATTTTTTTGTTATGAGTCCTTTACAGGTTTTCATATAAGATCTCAATTCTATCCCATTGAACTTGTCGAGTGCCAGTCGAGCACCTGCAGCCTACGACGTTACTACTGTCATTAGCATTCTTGCGCTCACCAAAAGCTTCCTAGGAAAATGTTTTTGGGAAATTCACGATTAAAGAAAGTGAACCATTTTTCTGATGTCTATTTGTACAGAAAACACGATGAAAAAGAGTTGGTTTAATGATATTTGTTAATAAGTGAAATCCACTAAAGGCAGCTCATATCGCAAAAAAAATGACCACAAAATGGAGTCGACACCCTTTTTGTATATTTTGTAATCTATCAAAGTAACGAGATTTTACAAAGCAATTAGGAAAGAAATTACGAAATCACATTTGCAATATATTATATATGATTTTTTTTTGGAATGTAGAGCACAAGCATCAATAAAGTATATTCAAAAGATGGTAAAGAAGATCTGTTAACAGAAAAAAAAAAAAACTGATGAGATTTATCAAAAACACAGATACGATACAAAATAGAGAAAGAGGGATCTATTATTCTCACTTGGATGTGTTGTAAGAAATCACAATAAATCTTTCATTCTTGCTAGAAGGGGAAGTCAATTCCCCCAATCTAAACCTGTTCTTTTTAGTTAATCTATTTCGGTCAATTGAGTAGCTTTCCGTCTACCAAACTCTGAAATGTTCTAAAATAATTTATCAGAAAAAGGTTTTTTTTATCCAAAGCATAGACCTTAAATATATATTAAGCCATGTCAAAATTGCAAATCACAGCAATTACAATTAATAATCCTAAAACGAAAAATTGAGCTTGTAACGGTGATTGCTACAAAAAAATTATGAATTGCAATTTTTTTGGGGAGTCCACAAAATTATGTAACCTTCAAGAATTGAGTAAATCTCAAAAAGGTTCCAAAACTCTAGTAGGATTACGATGGTAACATACACTTGCTAAATAATCTAAAGACCACAAAAGAAATAAAGTTATTTTAGTAAGTGAAACACTTCGGATTCTGATAGTGGAATTCCCAGCTATAAAATCTCAAGCACGTCCCAAACCCATAGCATTAAAAAAATTGCCAAATCTTCGAATTTTTCTAACTTTTTTTTTCTAGAAACCGATCAAATTTAATTTTAGTAGGCACATGCAGACATGTGCCATTTTAACAGTAAACTAAAAACCAAGAAAAGATTAACACGGAATGACAACATTCTATGATAAATTTGAGAAAATCATAGAAAATATGCAACAAAATCGAGAGATCCATTCCATTCACTAGAAAAATGTAATATCGAGCGCAATTACCAAAAACATCGAGTTCCCATACGCGCGATCACACAAGACATATAGCAAAAATAAAGAAAAGAGATTATTTCCAAAAAAAATAAATTGGATTTATACACTGCATGGAGAAAGAGGCCGACTCTTGGATACATTACCAAAGAAGAAAACTCGCAAGACCATCCGTATTCTGTAGAAGATTCTAGAACAACTGGACCGCTCCACAGCCAATCAAAGAGTTCCAAAACAGGGAGCTCGCGAAAGGTAGTTGCCAACTTGCTCATGTCTTGTCCGTCCGCCATCAACCTTTCATCGGCTTTTGACTTTTCCTCCTGACCAAAAAAACCCTAATTCAATTCAAAATTCCCCTGCCTGCAGCTGTCTTTTATTTTTATTTGGTCGAACTGCAGCTGTCTTTAGTTACTCCTAAAATTCGGCGTGCAATGTCGTTAGTGTCCCAAGTTTTTGTCTCGGAAAAAAAAAATCCATTTGAGTTAATAAAAACCCCATTTTATATAATCACGAGCAAAATATTATAGCACGAGTTTTTTTCACAGCATATGTAAAAATCACGGTGATTTGAAACTTGTTTATTAAAAGGGTTAATATCCTAAAAAACTCAAATTGATTGACTTGTGACAAATTTACTCTAAACTAATTTTTTAATCACTAAAATCTGAAATTGGAACACTTATGATAAATTTACCTCAAATATCCACAAAAAACCTCAAACCGATATACTTTGTAAATTTATCAAAAACTAATTTATTCGACTCATCACAAATTCCAAATTAATATATTTGTGATAAATATATTATTTGTTAAATTGAATTAATAACACAAAAAATTACAAAAATTGTACAACTGTGATAAAAAATAGTAAAATCCTAAATTAGTATGTCGGTTTATTGTAACGTATTATTCAATTTAGTAATTCGATAATAAAATTTAATGAAAACTAAAATAGAGTAAATTTATTATAAGTGTATCGGTTTGGGGTAAATTTATTAAAAATGTATTAATTTGAGGTTTTTTATGATAAAAAAATTAATTTATAATAAATTTCTTTATAAGTGTATTAGTTTAGATTTTTCAAAATATTAATCTTTATTAAAATTTATCTGCTGGCACTGTATGTGCTGTTTTTTTTAATTAATCATTTCTTCGATATGACCGTTGCTAAAAGCGACGTACGTGAAACAAAATTTTGTTACGTAAGATCTATACTGATTGTTCACAATTTCTTAGATTTTGGAATATCTCTTTTATTTTCTACAAAGTGGGGGAGACTACCGCAACCCTTGAAAACCTCTTCCTACCCAAACCCACAGGCTCTCAGATATGCCCCCGAATATTCCCGCCTCTCGTTTCCCCCACTCTCGCCCCAAGCGCGTGCCGTACAATCCTACCCGAATTCCGGCCGCCTCCTGTTCAAATTGCCCGAGCGCGTGTCCGTGATGGGCACGACGGTTCCGGAACCAGCGGGCTCCAACGGAGTCCCGTTTCAACTAAATCAGCGGCTCGAAGAAGCATCGTTCTTCGCTATCATCTTTCTAGGGATTTCGTTTCGCCCAAGGCAGAGAGAAAAAGAGAAAGGCCGACTCGTCGACTCACGTGACCCGGCCCGAGCGAACTCACCGTTCTGACTCGCTTATTTAAAGCGCCTTACTGTCCCTCACCCTGTTGTCTCAACCACTCTCAACTCACTCTCATCTCTGCACTGCTTTTTCTCGTCTTCTCTCGCTAGCCATTTCCAAAACCCTCGTCGCGCGTCGCTTGCCATGGGTACGATCTCTTTCTCTCGCTCTAGTTCCGATCGATCGCAAGTTTCTGCTCCTTCGATTTGTTCCGATGCTGATGCGTTTTGTCTGGATCTGTCTTCGCAGGGAAGGTCAAGATCGGAATCAACGGTCAGTAACAGTCGTTCGATCTCGATCTCGATCTCGATCTCGATACGATTCGCCCCGTCCGCTTTGGGGATCGACCGGAGATCTCCATTTACGCGGCTAATCTGGTGCTGATTTGTCGTTTACTCTTTTTTACCTTTCCTCGTTCCAGGTTTCGGAAGGATCGGTCGGTTGGTCGCGAGGGTCGCGCTCCAGAGGGACGATGTCGAGCTCGTCGCCGTCAACGACCCCTTCATCACCACCGACTACATGGTACGTCGCCCCCTCCCCCTTCTTTCCCCGATCCGATTGCGCCCCTTCTTTTGGCGTCGAACCGATTCGTTGACTTTTTTTGCGGGACGCGGCGAATGCGCAGACGTACATGTTCAAGTACGACAGTGTCCACGGACAGTGGAAGCACCACGAGCTCAAGGTCAAGGACACCAAGACGCTTCTCTTCGGCGAGAAGGAAGTTTCCGTTTTCGGCATCAGGTTGGTTTAGCCGTTTCTCGCCCTCCTTTTTTCTCTTTCTGCTCGATCTTCTTCCGAATTTGTGCTCTTAAGAGACGGCGTGAGATGGGATCTGGTGCGATGATCCGTAAAAATAATCTACAGGAACCCCGAGGAGATCCCGTGGGGCGAGACTGGAGCTGAGTTCATCGTGGAATCCACCGGTGTCTTCACCGACAAGGAAAAGGCCGCTGCTCACTTGAAGGTTCGTTTGTCTAGATGCCCTTCTGTTCCGTTTATTTATGCCTGTTATCTGACACGGACGAAAGATCGATTGGATTGACTTCCTCTGCCCGTCGTTCTAGTTGGTATACCGTTAGATCTAGGGAAGATTCTCGTGATTCGTGGGAAAGCGACTTGATTCTTGATTGCTGACGCGGTATATCCGAACGATAGTTGGCCCTTGAGATTCCATTATTGTGGGGTAGTGAAATCGCGCGGTGTCGTGTGAGATGATTGACGAGGTATTTGATCTGTTTATAGGGTGGTGCTAAGAAGGTTGTCATCTCCGCGCCTAGCAAGGATGCGCCCATGTTTGTTGTGGGTGTGAACGAGAAGGAGTACAAGCCGGAGCTCAACATTGTATCCAACGCCAGTTGCACTACCAACTGTCTCGCACCTCTTGCCAAGGTATGAAACATGACTGATTGTTTTTTAAGCATTCTTAATCGTTCCTGGGCAATGTGAAGTTCGTTTGTGAACTGACCTTTATGCTTGCAAATTTCAGGTCATCAATGACAAGTTTGGCATTGTTGAGGGACTTATGACCACTGTCCACTCCATCACCGGTGAGCTGCTTGCCCTTTTACTCTTCTGAAGTCATTCAGTCCATCTAATCTAAGTATAAATCTGACATGAATTGCTTCCTCTTTTGTGATACAGCCACCCAGAAGACTGTCGATGGCCCATCGATGAAGGACTGGAGAGGTGGAAGGGCTGCTTCCTTCAACATCATTCCCAGCAGCACCGGCGCTGCAAAGGTACCTTGAACTGTAAAGTTTCTTGATTACTGTTGTGTTGTGATAGTAAATGCGCTCGTTTTCATTTCTTCTGGGCTTGCTTGCTGCGGCGACATATTTTTGCATTATCTGGTGGAATTTCTGGCTTTGAAATTCATTATCTTGTGTGTTGTTGTGCTTTGCGAAGCCCAAGTTGAATTTGCTAATCATGTATCTGGTGCTTATAGGCTGTGGGCAAGGTGCTCCCAGTCCTCAATGGTAAGCTCACTGGAATGGCCTTCCGTGTTCCTACTGTTGATGTGTCAGTTGTGGATCTCACCGTCAGGCTTGAGAAGGAGGCAACTTATGATGAGATCAAGGCTGCCATTAAGTAAGTTTTAAATAGTCTTTTGGTTTGTCTATTTAGGAAGATATTTTGTTGCACAAGTGGTACTTAAGTCTACAATATGTTTACATGCTACTTGCCTATTCTCATTAAATCTATTGGCCTTTCTTAGGGCTGAGTCTGAGGGCAAATTGAAGGGGATTTTGGGTTACACTGAAGAAGATGTGGTCTCCACAGACTTTGTTGGTGACAGCAGGTACGGTGATATTCTGAATACGATGAACCATAACCTTATGTACTTTTTTTGAGTTATGTATAGTTCCAAATTGTTGTTGGAAGCAGAAGGATTCAATATTTATAGCCTATTCATTGTCGTTACTGGGATGTTTTAATAATACATCTGTTTCTGCTTATGTTCCTGAACTATAATCTCTTAGTGTATTTTTGATGGACAATGATGCTTAGTCTCTGTTTAAGCAAAGTTTGATGGCGGTTTCCTTGGTATTTTTGTGCAGGTCAAGCATTTTCGATGCCAAGGCTGGAATTGCTTTGAGCAAGAACTTTGTGAAGCTGGTCTCATGGTACGACAATGAATGGGGCTACAGGTAAATGTTCTTCTCCCCCTTGCAATTGCTCTCACTTTGCCACTGTTGCCAAAGTAGGCTTTCCTGCCCAAATTAAATCTTGTGGTGTTAATGGATGCATATGTATAAAGGAACACTTGCCAATTGATATATATTTTCTGTTTTTGCAGTTCCCGTGTTGTTGACTTGATCGTCCACATGGCGTCCTGCGCTTGAATGGGAAATCCGTCTTATGATTAATCGAGGCCTTTTTGTTTGTGTTCGGGGTTACTTATATCCTCAACCATCGTTGTCGTTGCGAGCGGTCTGCTCTTATGCTTTTGTTTAGGGTGTTTCGGCGTTTAAGCCCCATGGTATTCCAGTGTCCTCGATCTTAGATGTTTGGTGCAATAAAAGAGACACGAATTGCCAACATCCTTTTTTATGGTGTCCTCTTGGTTGCTGAGGCTTTGCAATACTTAAATGGGATCTTTTACTATGCACTCTCCTTTTCATTTCACTACAGCTTGTCATCAACTGACGTGATAAGAAAATGGGCTGGACGGATGGATGTGTTAATTAAGTCATTCGTCTTCTATGGTTGTTCTAGCTTCTTAAAACATTGGATTTAAGACAGCCTGATCGATCGATTTGTAAGGGTAACACTCATCTTTCCCAGGTCCCTTCCCATGAATTATATGCCTGAGCCCATTTATACACTTAAGGTTTTGGATTAGCAATTCCTTGGGGACCAAGGAGCATCATTCGTCATGCATATGTACTAATAATAACATGCGTCTCTTATTTTTTGTGGAATATGGAAGGGACTGCGTAAGAGTTGTTAGTTGTATCATCGGATGGAACTGTGATTCACCAGATGTATAATTTGCAATTTGCGTGTGAAGCAGTTTTGATCCATTAATAACTGGGGAGTTTGTGGCGCACATGTTGGTTTGTCGGCGTTTGTCACAATCTTTTAGGGTAACCATTCATTATTTCATGCGATGTAATGATTCAAACAGCATCTTGCCCAACTCTTGCAACCATTGCCATCGACTGGGTTGTTGGCAGTTGGCAATTGAAGCATTGCCTTGGTCCCCAACGGATGATCTGCCGCCACTAGCATCACCGTCGTAGATCCGGTTGATAATCGCCATCATAATTATCGTTTGGTGGCTACAAACCATCGCACAATTGCGAATGCCTCACCTTAAGCACCAGCGATGCAGCGACTGATGGCTAGTCACATCTAACCACTTTAGTTGCAGTCCTTGTGCTCACTGAGAAAAATATTAGGTGAGATAGTTTTGTCCAGTTCTCTCTCTTTGTTACTTCTCCCTTGCTGAGAAACAAAAGGAGTCTCTGCTCCCTCTATCTCTCTCACCCTCCTTGTTCATAAGTTCACTTCAGAAAAAAAAGGAGGCGCCTCTGCTCTCTCTTCCTCCCTTTTCATGAGTTCACTTCCTCGTTTAACTTTCTCGGTCTTGAAGAGAGGCGTTTGTTACAATTTTCAAGAAAATGAGGAGAGACCCTTAGAAAATTAAAAGAGGGAGTGAACTCGTGAAGAGGGAGGGAGGGAGTGGGGATACATTTTGGGTCGTTTGGCAATGTTTCAATTTCTTTGTTTTTTCTATTCTTTTGTTCTCCGAAAAAAAAAAAACATAAATCTGTTTGGTAAAATTAATTAATTTTTCTATTTTTTAGAATAGAAAAGTGGTTGAGAATAAATTCGGAATAGAAACAAAAACTAGAAAAAAATAATTTCTTATTTTTGGAAACAATTTTTAGAAATAATTTATTTTTCCTTTTCTTCATCTTTGTCGTTGCTGCCCCCTCCTATCCAATCACTGCCGTTAGCCAACCTTCGTTGCCAACTGCTGCCAACAACTGTCATTGACGATGATCGGCAAGGAAGAATAAGAAAAAAAAATCTTGAAAAATTATTAAAAAATTTTAAAAAATTCTATGTTACAAAAAAATTTGTGAATCGTACTATATATATATATATATATTCATTTTGAGAATAGAAATTTTGTGTAATTACTAAACGTATTTTTTAAATCAGAAAGTATTTCGAGATGTTGAAATAGAAAAATACTCTTTCTAAAAAAAATTATTCTCTAAAATAGAAGCAGAGAAATTACTCTTTGGAATATAAGCATTATGAAATGGGTCTTTTATTTCTAAGTATCGTAACATAGGAAACATAAATATAGAAGTAACCGAGAGAGAGAAGATCTGGACTCTGAAAACTGTCTGGATACGTGTTGCACACTGAATTGAGTGACTGTTTGCTATTTTAACGAGACAATCTCACCGAACATTTTATCATATGCACTCCCCACGGTGGGCTTGATTAGACTCGTGAGTTTGTATCCGTCATTGTTAAGCCGAAAAGAGGACTATGGGAGGCTTTTCAGTCATTGCCGAAGCGATCTAATAAAAAAGGGGAGGGGAGAAAATAAATCAATGCTTGAGGAAAAAGTGTTCCGAAAGCATTGCTCGAATAGTTTATTTTTACTTGAATTACATTTAAACATGTTTTTGCAATTGTATGGGAAAGTTCATTGTTGCAGATTGTCGTAAAGAAAATTTAAATGATCTGCCTACCAGCCAACGAAAGAATGAACCACAAACAAAGGACAAATGAAGACTCCCTGATTTTCATGACCTCCTCACGACAATTGAAATTTTATGTCAAATTTAATCGGATGATAATTTCAATCACGTAAGCTACAATTGATGTAAAATCTTTTATGGTTAAATTTGAGGATGAACTGTTAATTATTTAATTTCAATAAAGGAAGACTTCAATGAATATAAAATTTATGCAAATGAAAAGCCGATTCCCAAAAATAAAAAATAAAAAAAACGAATAAAGGGTCCAAATCGAGTACTAAAATCTTCTTGCCCAAAAGCAAAATTGCATTTTGTATAATACAGGGTAAAAGTAAATTTTACGAAAAAGAGAGAGTATAAAATGCCCGCGACATAAACCTTAAAATCCCGCGCCACCGGTGTTCCTCAGACCGTTCGTGTTCGAGCAGTCTCGCCCTTTTTCTCTCATGAGCTTCTTCTCTTCCCGAGGCACCGCCCGGCGCCCCCGCATCTCCGGCTTCCCGTCGACCCGCCGGGGGGCCGCTGCCAATCTCTCCTCCTCCGCCGTCCGCCTGGCCGGCGACCGGCCGTCCGACTTCGCGATCGTCGTGTCCCGAGTCCGCGCCGGGAGCAGCGAGCACGAGGTCCTCCGGTCCCTCGAGCTCGACCCCTCCTGCGCCTCCGTCGAGGTCTCCCACGGCCTCGTCGAGCGGCTGCTCGACCGGTTCCGGGACGACTGGAAGTCCGCCCTCGGCGTGTTCCGATGGGCCGGGTGGCGCGTCGGGCCCGGCCGCGTCTCGCCGGAGGCGTGCGACGCGATCGTCGACATCCTCGGGAAGAGCCGGCGGATGGATAGGATGAGGGAGGTCCTGGAGGAGATGAACCGGAGCAAGCTCGTGAGGCTCAGCACGGTGGGGAAGGTGATGAGGAGATATGCCGGCGCGGGGCTGTGGGAAGAGGCGGTCGAGGTGTTCGATGAATTGGGGGACTTCGGTTTGGAGAGGAACACCGAGTCGATGAACTTGTTGCTGGACACGCTTTGCAAGGAGCGTCGAGTCGAGCAGGCGCGCGCGATTATGCTGCAGCTCAAGCCCCACGTTTTGCCCGATGCGCACACGTTCAATATCCTGATCTTCGGTTGGTGCAAGATTAACCGGGTGGACGAGGCGCAGTGGACTATCCAGGAAATGAAGGGCCACGGGGTTCGGCCCTGTGTCATTAGCTACTCGACGATCGTGCAGTTCTATTGCCGTCAGGGCAATTTCAATAAGGTCTATCAACTGTTCGATGAAATGCGGGATGAGGGGTGCCCGCCGAATGTGGTCACTTACACTACGGTCATGCATTATTTGGCGAAGTCGGAGGAGTTCGATGAAGCGCTGCAGTTAGGGGAGAGGATGAAATTGGACGGGTGGGAGCCGGATACGCCCTTTTACAATTGCTTGATCCATGTGCTCGCGAGAGCTGGGCGAGTTCATGATGCGGTCGATGTTTTTGAGGTGGAGATGCCTGCTCGTGGCGTGAGACCAAACACGCCTA
Source organism: Eucalyptus microcorys (assembly GCA_014182515.1). Classification (NCBI taxonomy): domain Eukaryota; kingdom Viridiplantae; phylum Streptophyta; class Magnoliopsida; order Myrtales; family Myrtaceae; genus Eucalyptus; species Eucalyptus microcorys. The sequence goes on along the minus strand of CM024569.1, from coordinate 47,861,601 downwards.
CCTACAATACCATGATTTCAATGTTCTGTCACCACGGTCAAGTTCAGAAGGCGATGGATCTCCTCCAAGAAATGGAAGAGTCGAATTTTGCGAAACCTGATGTTCAGACGTACTATCCCTTGCTGAAGTCTTGCTTTAAATCTGGAAAAACTGATGGCTTTTTGAGCAGATTGTTGGATGACATGGTCAACAAGAATCACCTCAGTTTGGATGTCTCAGCATACACACTTCTAATTCATGGGTTATGCAGAGCGGACAAAGCTGATTGGGCTTACCTTCTGTTTGACGAGATGGTTGGTCAAGAAATAACTCCAAGGTATCAGACATGTCGTTTGATGCTGGATGAAGTGAGACAGAAGAACATGTATGATGCCGCTGAGAGGATTGAGGATTTCATGAAGAAATTATGAGCACAAGGTAAAATCTGTATAAGCTGACATCTAGTTTGATATGGCCTGGATGTTACAATGAACAAGTAGCTGCAGCCCTCAATATTTGTGATCCTGCTTGTTTGAATAATTGCCATTACTCTGAAGCTTCAAAATGAACAATTTGTGAATCATGAATTAGAGTCCAGCACATTATTGAAAGCAAGGGCCCAGCTTGGTGAGATGACAAGTGCTTTTTAGTGCGTAAGATGGTTGGACGGACTTTGGTTTGGACTAAAGCAGTCTGAAATCAACGAATGCACTGAAGGAAGGTTTCTGAAATATGCACTGCAAATTCAGAATATGGGAAGCGTGAATATCCTTGTTACACATCTTCAAGGTGTTGGAATGGTTCATGTGTGAAACTCCATGGTCTCTTTTATTACGATCTAAAGGCATTATGTCTACTTACTGGAAGCTTGAGTCCTCCATGAATGCTAAGTATATTGTGGTTTCTATTGCAAGAGTCCGACTATATCTTTATAAAACCTTGGTCGATATGTTAATCAGACAGAACTCTCCTTTTGTATTCCTAGAGTGGTTGTTTCTGTCACTGATGTGAATTTAACTTAAGAGCATCTTTGGAGCTTCATTTGTGTCCTTTTTTCTTCCTTATAAGATTGTGGTAAGAGGCCAACAAGGTCATCTTTGTGAATGTCAAATTCGTTGCAGCCTAGAGGCAAAGAGAGTTTGAGTTAAATGACCGACAATTGCCTCATTCAGCTGGAATCCAGGAAATAACCTTGCCTATTGTTGCTTTACTGGCTAGTGAAGCCAACCACAGTAGAACAGTGTAAATAGAGATTATTGGATTTCGCTTCAATTCTTAAAAGTAGGAATCGTGTAGAGAATGTTGCCAGTGTCAGTGGTAGGATATGAATTTCTGATCTATGTAAAACCATTTATCACTTAAGTTATTTTAATCCCAACTTCTCTGTGCTCTTTTCATGTCTTCCCCATTGGTCAACACGCACACCCTGCTTGACTGATGAACGTGCTCTTTCTATAACGTTGACAACCTGATTTCCCCCTAACGGGATTGCCTTCTGTTGCAGCAGGCGCTGGAAGCCTTATTTTGATGCTGACATTGTTAACCAGAAAGTTGCTCAACGGTCGCAGGCTGTTAAGACAGCATAGGACAACTGCAGCTAGTGGTGGATGATGAACAGCCAGAGGCCAGAATCGACATCTGCCTACAGCAACAAAATCCATTGTAAAAGGAGTTTCCGGCAAAGTGAGCGCTACAAACGACAACACTGTTTGCTTGCCATCTCGTCTTTTGCCAAGGAATTCACTGAAAACCTCGAAAGAAGGGGATCGCAACGGACGCCCAATGCGACATCATGCCGTGCAAGTGCTTGAAGAAGACAAACAGAAGGGACTCAGATAGTAGTCGAGCGAAGAAATAGTGTAGATGTGATAAGATTTTAGAGCCAAGAGAAAGTGTATTGTGTATCGCGTGAGACGATGACGGGATATTTTCACTTGACATTAGATGATTAATTGGCATGTCTTTTTGGACCGAATGAAAATGCTTAATTGGTGTAACAGTGGAACAATAGTCGACTGTTGAGCTGTAGCCTCAATGAGGATCTTGGCGACAAGATAGGAAGTGCTTTTGTACTAGTTAAATCAAAGATTTAATTATCGTTGTCATTAACATTGGCTTTAGTCAAATTGAAGTTCTAAGATGAGGAGGCAGACCATGTTAAGATGGGGCAAATTATTTGTGACGCATTTTCACGGGACGCGTATTTTGCATGAATCTTGACATTAAATGAACCATGTCTATTGAATTACCCAGGCTCGGTTTCAACATGACACCAAGCAAGCGGAACGAAAAAAACCCTTTCACGGGTGGACGGATAGGAACCTCGCCTTAAGTTGGATTTGAATCGTTTTCTCTTCTTCCACTGCGACTCTCGCGGTCCCCGTGCCGCCACGCCTCCTAGCCACTACGCTGTGTCGTCGGTCAATTTGCTACTTGCTTAAGTGAAAGATTGGACAAGATCATGAATGAATGATTTATAGTCGGCCACGTCATTGTGGTCGCGTAAAACACGGAACTACTTTAGGAGAAAATATTAGCGAACGAAAAAGAGAGAGAAAATAAGAGAGCCAAAATTTCAATTTAATAAAATAAATAAAAAAGAACATAATAGATTAATATTAAAAAAAACAGAGAAAAAGAAAGGGAGAGAGAAAACGAGAGAAAAAGACCATAGTCGAATTTCCATAGCCTAGCTTCCTACTAGCAACTCAAAATAAAGAAAGGAAAACTTCCACTTGAGACAAAGCGAAATGGAAATGAGTCGGCACCTCCTCACTGTCACACTCACACCTTACCTCTTTTGGTGCCGTTGATTACTCGTATTTGAACGAAGTGAAAAAATGCGATCTTTGTTGTCTAAGAGAACAAAGACTAATACCAACATTGAGTCGGTCAAGATTAAACCTGTTTATTAAAGCGCTTCCCTGATTGCTCAAGACATCTCTTTTCAACTGAGGAACAAAAGAAGATCATTTCGTTCTTAGATTAATTTGAATTGTTTCTTTAAAATAAAGAGTAGTAGAGTACAGATAAGAGACTACTGCGTATAACTAGAATAAGAACAATATTGATATGATAGAATCCGATCGACTTAAAACTCTTTCCTCCAAGCAAAAAGCACTTAGGCTTCGAAAGCGAACACATAATTCAAATTTGACCCCCATATTTACCCAAAATTTGCGATCTTCATCACTGCCTTCACATGAATTCACAATACAACATAGTGCAATTGTCCACCTAATCGATTGCATGCGCAATTAGATTTCGCACGACTTTTTTCTTCAAATGTCATGAGAAAGCTCGTGATGCTCAATATTTAGTAATTAATCGGGTTGACTGATCGCATAATGTTTTGAGCTTGCGAGTAAAATTTTCGGGTTCTTGAGTATGCAAAGAAAAATCTAGGTTCTAAAAATTAGGAAATTTGTTTTGATGAGCAGGTTTCAAGGTTTTTGGATGAAACCTGAAATCGCTCACCCTTACGACAAAGTGTGTATCGAGTGAAGCCATGATCATTGAGTTTTCTTTTCTAAATGCTAGACCAGCCAAAAATAGAAAAAGAAAAGAAAGGAAACCAACCACTATCGCTATAATCACAAAGATGGAATGCCTAAAGCTATTTTTTAGTATTTCATATTCAATTATTAAGTCCAAGACCTATAAAAAGTTGGAAAATCACCTCTTAAACGGGCTAATTCCTTAAAAACCTCTAAATTTTAGGTCTAATCTCAAATTTGCTCCAAATCTTTTTTTTGTCTCAGAAAAAAAACTCCAAATTTTAGGTGTACTCTCAAATTTGTGCCATTTTTTTTTTGTCTTAGAAAATACCCTAAACTTTAAGTTTAGTCCCAAATCTACGTTAAACTTTTCTTTTGCTTCAGAAAAAACCTCAAACTTTGGGTCCAATCCCATATTTACCTCAATCTCTCCTTTTTTGTCAAAAAAAAAAAAAATCATCAATTTTTACTCTAGTCCTAAATTTTGCAAAAAACACGCCTACCTACAATACCATGATTTCAATGTTTTGTCACTACGGTCAAGTTCAGAAGGCGAACAAGGTCATCTTTGTGAATTTTAAATTCGTCGTAGCCTAGAAGCAAAGAGAGTTTGAGTTAAATGGCCGACAATTGCCTGAATCAGCTTGAATCCGAGAAATTACCTTGCCTTTTGTTTCTTTACTGGCTAGAGAAGCCAACCACTAATGGATGCGATTTTGTTTCATAGATTTGAATGCCAAAATGATGTGCCACAGTAGAAAAATGTAGATAGGGATTATTGGATTTTGCTTGGATTCTTAAAAGCATCTATCACTTCAGTTATTTTAATCCCAGCTTCTTTGCTCTCTTCATGTCTTCCCCATTGGTCGACACGCACACCCTGCTTGACTGATGAACGTGCTCTTTCTCATGTTGACAACCTGACTTCCACCCAACAAGATTGCCTTCATGCCACGCAAGTGCTTGAAGAAGACAAACACAAGGGACTCAAGACAGTAGACGAGCCAAGAAATAGTGCAGATGTGATCAGAGTTTAAAGCTAAGAGAAAGTGTAGTGTGTCGTTCGTATTGCGTGAGACGATGACATGATATTTCTACTTGACATTAAATGATTAATTGACATGTCTTTTTGAATTGAATGAAAACGCTTAATTGGTGTAATGGTGGAACAATAGTCAATGTTGAGCTGTAGTCTTGATGGGGATTTTGGCGACTAGATAGGAAGTGCTTTTGTAATAGTTAAATCAAGGATTTGATTATCATTAACGTTGGCTTCAGTCAAATCGAAGATAAGGAGGCAGACCATTTTAAGATGGGACAAATTACTTGCGACGCATTTACTGGGGATGCGTATTATGTATGAATTTTGACATTAAATGAACCATGTCTATTGAGTTACCCAAGCTCGGTTTCAATATGACACCAAGCAAGCAGAACGAAGAAACTCTTGCATGGGTGGACGGATAGGAACCTCTCCTTAAGTTGGATTTGAATCGTTTTCTCTTCTTCCACGGTCGAAGCCTGGACTGCGACTCTCGCGGTCCCCGTGCCGCTGCAGCCCCAGCCACTACGCCGTGTTGCCGGTCAATTTGCTACTTGCTCGAGTGAAAAATAGGACAAGATCATGGATGAATGATTTAGTCGGCCACGTCTTTGTGGTCGGGTAAAACACAGAACTACTTTAGGAGAAAATATTAGCGAACGAAAAAAGAGAGGAAAAGAGAGCCAAATTTTCAATTTAATAAAATAAATAAAAAGGAACAAAAAAATTAATATTAAAAAAACAGAGAAAAAGAAAAGGACAGAGAGAAAAGGAGAGAAAAATACCACGTTGTTCCCATTTGCTTTGCTAAGGTCTTTGTTTGGTAACCATCCTAACAATGACTGATTTTGATTTTTTATTCTCGGAAGCAGTTTGGGAATAAAATCACATTTGGTAAAATTTTTGTTCTTAGGAATAAATTTGTTCCCAGGAACATATTTGGAGTAGAATTAAGAATAATAAAAAAAAAATTGATTCTTATTCCTAACAAATTTGAGAATCAAATCTTCTTCCATTTTCTCTTCTTCTTCTTCTTTTTCTTCTTCTTCATCTACTGCCATCCTACGATTGTTGTTTGCCGTCCGCCGTATGTTGTTCGCTATTCGCCGCTGCCGTCCGCCATTGCCGACAACCGGTCCGGCAACACTCCGGTGAGGTCGCCAACCCTCGTCTGGCCGGTTGCCGATCCGGTGACCGGCTTGAAGAAGAAGAAGAATAGGAGAAAAAAGGAAAAAAGTATAAAAAATATTTAAAAATTAAAAGAAATTAATTTGGAACATAATCAAGCACGGTACCAAATACAATTCTATTCCAGAATCAGAAATTTTAGACAGTTATATAATGGCTTAAAATGCTTGGAATTTGTTCTCGAGAACAAAATAAAAAAGAATCATTTCTGATCAGAATCTACTCATCAAAACAAAATCGTTACCAAATGCGGCCTAAATGGACATAAAGTGCCCCACCTAACCTTTTTCAGCAGAGAAGAAAAGATCGAAAAGAGACCGTTGAATCCGCCCCTCACCCACATCGCCAAATACGTCAAATTTGGCCACTTCTTGTTCAGGTATTTCATCGAACAGATGGGTTACTTGATAGAAGGACTTCATCGATTATTAAAACTCGAGTCCGGTCTGCCTCACTTCCCCCGAAACCCGAATCTGACGGCAGTCTCCTGGTTCTTTTCTTTCTCGTTTGATTGTTGATGGCCAGTCGTGTTTAATGGTCCGCAAAACCGTGACTCCGTGACTGTGGATTCGTAGTGCGAATGGTAGTCTTCTTCACCGGTTTTTGTTTGCCATTCCCTCATTGCTTGTCTATGTGATTCATGTTCTTGATGCGCCTGTGTACACCGGAGGGTTGTTAGCCTGCAAAATGGCAACCCGCAGTGGCCATTATTAGCGTGACGGCAGCGCTATTGTTCCGGTGATGGTACGGACTCACGGAACTGGTGGTTGAGGACGGTCGGGAACCGGCGAAAACCGGGAATGGCCGAAGATGGGGCTCGGTCATCAAGGGCTTGTTGATGACTAATCGGCTTTAGAGGTCTGAGGCTTGCTTGGTCTGGTTTAGTTTGGACTGGATTCGTTTCAGGTGAACTTGTGCTCAACTCAATATTGTTGGGCATGATGGGATCCTTTTAGTAGGCTTGAGATAAGAGCCCAAGCTTGGTCTGGTCTTGGGCTCTAACCCATCAGGAGGCTATGGTCCATGTCCGGCCCGGGTCTCTGTTTTCAGAAGATAGTGATAAAAAAAATTTAAATGCTTTTAAAATAATCAGAATTTAAAAAAAAAATCAGAAAATAAAAAATTATTTAAAAATTAAATAAATAATTATAAAATTGATTAAGAAAAGGCCACTTCTTGTTCTTTTAGTGGAATTCATGCCACTGGTTATTTGATCGTTCAGCAACTTGTGTGCCCAATCGAGTGCTTAAATATACTCGATTGTGAATGTTTTGATTTCGTTTAGTGATGCATGTCCTTTGGCGGTCAGTTTAGATGGAAGAAATTTAATTAGGGGTTAATGACGTCAGCAATTGCTTTGTGAACACAAGTGGGGTTAATGATCATTAATTTTAATTTATGAACCTTTAGTATGATTAGAAGGTGGTTGGGCTTGCCGGATTGCATGAGTGAAATCAAATTCTCAAACCGGATTGCTTGATGGTTTGCTAACTAGTGAATTTGCTAATTGATTGCTTTGATTGATTACATGATGTGAGTGTTAGATGAAATGGATGTTCGAAACCAACGAGGAGGTGGCGCTTGGAGGGGGCCAATGATGGAAGAACGATCTCCATTCCATTCTTAATCTTGTAATAGCTAGCTCAGGTTTAGCTTATTGTAATAAGATTAACCTAGTCAATCATTTTAGGATTAGTTCAAACTCCAAAATAAAAAGCAAATTAGACTTAGCCACGCCATCTCATCATAACAATTAGGGTACCTAAGCTTGGGCTTTACCTTAATCGATTGATTAGACTTAGGCTCGCCCTAGTTTCAAATAGCAAGCTTTCAATGGATCATGTCTCGACGCTTAACAATGAGGTAGTGTAATATTATTTGCCTGACGTTTTATCAAGCTTTCTTTACTAGCACTTAGAAAGATGCTTTCAATTACAGTGTTTAATTCTCGCACCGTCTTTCAATACATTAATTGTTAATTTCCTTTTTTAGAAGAGAATTAGAACATAATGAACACCCTAGAGGAACATTTGCATGATCACTTAGTGGACTAATTATTTTAGGATCATAAAATGATAATCAATAGTTAATGGTCACTTAGGCCCTATTTGGTAACTTGTTAAACAATGTCTGATTCTATTATTTTATTATTCGGAAAAAAAAAGAACAAAAATTCATTTGGTAACTTTTTTCTTCCCAATGATAGATTTGTAATAGAATCAATAAGTAAAAAAAAAAGTTGTATTTTTGTTTCCCAAAACAACCTCCGAATCAAGCCCATTTTTTTTTTTTTTGTTCTCTTTTCTTTTCTTCTTTTTGTCTTTTCCTTTTGTTCTTCTTCTTCCTTTAGCCAGTCGCTGACTTTGGCAATGGCTGGCGACCGGCCAGATGAGGGTTAATGGCCTCATCGAAGTGTTGCCAACTTGGCCAAGGTCGGCAATTGGTTAAAGGAAGAAGGAGAAAAAGAAAATTGGAATAAAATTAATAAAAAAAAACTAAAAGAACTCTAAATCACAAAAGAATTTGAGGTCCTACCAAACGCAATTTTATTCGGGAAATAAAATTTTTAGATAGTTACCAAATACCTTGAAATGCTTAGTAACTCATTTAGGAAACAAAATAGAAAAAAAAAAAAATTTCTACGTAAAAATTGTTTTCGGAAACAGAATGCTTACCAAACAGGATCTTAGATAACACATCTTCAAGTTAAGTATTGAAAGGGCACTAATAAAAATATTAACATAAACAAGTTCCTAAACTTACAAACTTTGATTGCATAAGAATCGAGATAACCCTTTCATATCTCGATTGGGTTCTAATCGACCCCCAATAATGGCTAGTCATGACTCCTAAAAATTAGGTTTTTAATGAGCTAAAAATGAGACATCATGCAAGGTAATGGGCTTGGAAGAGCATGTGCTTTTACTTGATGAATCAATTGGATTGACATTAGATGACGTATTCGAGTTGTCTTTTTGATGAATCATTTGGATTGTCTTTTGAGTAATACTACTAAATCTGTTCTCGAGGGTGGCCCCTTAGAAGTAGGTTGTGATATGAATGTATACTAAAAAGCAAAAGTATCTCCTCTTAGTAAGCGAAAGGTTTGAATTTTTTTCATGGAAAATGAAACGGAGTAAAGCACGCAAGTCGCCAAGGATACTTCTGATACTTTCGCTGGTTAGTTTACAACTTTACATCCCTCTTATCGAAGCACAAAAGCAAAAGGTTTTTATGACGAAAATGAAACAGAGTAAAGCACACAAACGTACATTTGTTAACAGATATTAACAAATCGCCATGGCCATGGACGAGGTTTGATTCTGTTGCGCTCAGATGTGTAAAAGAAGAAGAGGCAAATTATTAATGGAGGAGAGAGAGTGCTCAGTTGCTCAGAAAAGAGATAGTAAATATGAAAAGTAGGCCCATGTGACATGTGTCACATTCTCAATGGCAAGGGAGTACGATGACATGGTGGGTTGGGACTACCTAATATTTGAGAAAATGTTAGTTGGCCGGCCACTCATACAAGTGACCGAAGAACATATATGATGCTGCTGAGAGGATTGAGGATGTCATGAAGAAATTGTGAGCACCAGGTAAAATCTGTATTAAGCTGACATCTAGTTTGACATGGCCTGGATATTACAATGAACAAAGTAGCTGCAGCCCTTATGGTTGTGATCCTTCTTGTTTGAATGTTTGCTATTACTCTGAAGCTTTAAATGGACAATGTTGTGAATCATGAATCAGCGTCCATTTCATTATTGAAAGCAAGGGTCCAGATGGTTGGACAGACTTTGGTTTGGACTGAAGCATTCTGAAATGAACGAATGCACTCAAGGTTTCTGAAATACGCACTGCAAATTCAGAGAGTGGAAAATGTGAATATCCTTGTCACACGTCTTCATGGTGTTGGAATGGTCCGTGCATGAAACTTCATGTTCTCCTTTATTACGATCTGAAGGCATTATGTCCACTTACTGGAAGCTTGAATCTTCCATGAATACTATTTATTTTATAGTTTCTATTGCAAGAGTTCAACTATATATATATAAAACCTTGGTAGATATGTTAATCAGACAGAATTTTCCTTTTGTATTCGTAGTGTTTGTTTCTGTCACTAATGTGAATCTAACTTAAGAGCATCTTCGGAGCTGCGTTTTTGTTCTTTTTCTTCCCTCAAGATTGTAGTAAGTGGCCAACAAGGTCATCTTTGTGAATTTCAAATTTGTTGTAGCCTAGAAGCAAAGAGAGTTTGAGTTAACCGGCCGACGATTGCCTCAATTGGCTTGAATCCCGGAAATTACCTTGCCTATTGTTGCTTTACTGGCTAGTGAAGCCAACCACTCATGGATGCAATTTTAGTTTTATAAAATTTGAATGCCAAAATGATGTGCCACGGTAGAACTGTGTAGATAGAGATTATCGAATTTTGCTTGGATTCTTAAAAGTAAGATTCGTGTGGAGAATGCTGTCAGTGTCGGTGGCAGCGTGTGAATCTCTGATCAATGTAAAAGCATATATCACTTCAGTTATTTTAATTCCAACTTGTCTGTGCTCTCTTCATGTCCTCCCCATTGGTCAACACACGCACCCTGCTTGACTGATGAACTTGCTCTTTCTCATGTCGACAACCTGATTTCCCTAACAAGATTGCCTTCTGTTGCCCCAGGCGCTGGAAGGCTTATTTTGATGCTGACATTGTTAACCAGAATGTTGCCCAACGGTCGCAGGCTGTTAGGACAGCGTAGGACAACCATGAGCTGGTGGAGTATTATGGACAGCCAGAAAGCAAAATCGACATCTGCCCACGGCAATGAAAATTCATCGTCAATGGAGTTTCGGGTAGTGTGAGCGCTGCAAACAATGACGCCGTTTGCTCACCATCTCGTCTTTTGCCAAGGAATTCGCTGGAAACCCTGAGTGAAGGGGATTGCAACGAACCCCGATGTGACATCAAGCCATACAAGTGCTTAAAGAAGAGCAAACACATGAACTCGGATAATAGTCGAGCCTTAAGCTGTAGGACAAGGGTGAGAGCTTGCTCTTTCAGTGGAAAGATAGATAGAGATGGGTAATTCACAGATCAAGCAGACACGAACAGAGTAATATGCAAATGACCTAGTTCGTAGTCCTGATGAGAAAGAAAAGGGGGTAGGCAATGGGATGGAATAATTCATATAACTCAACTAAGTGCGTGCCAAACTGGGTTGCATTGGGGTCCTTCTTACGAGGGGTCGACGCACGCGTGATTCCCTCGAACTTTATATATCAAAGACCCGAATCCCAAGACAGGCCGAGAGAGAATCCAAATCTCGCGATCCAAAAAGCACGATGGGCGATGAAAAGCACTTGACGGGAGCCAAATCAGGAGCACAACACAACAACGGACCTTCTAATCACTTAGGCCCCATCACATTCTTTCCTCGTCGTCGACATTCCCATGTGCTTGATGGGCCACCTCCATAATCATCATTATCCCTTAAACCGCTTCTTTGGACGTGGGTCTGAACCACCGCATTGTCATCTTCCCTTTGAAAGCTTACTCCTTTAGGAGCTTGCTGTAGGAATCGCGGAACCGGTCCCGAATCAATCCATCCCCGCGCGCATCTTTCCTTGGACGTGCGCTCTGTCCAAAATTCAACGTGGGTCTTCAGTTGAGTTGTAACCGAAGTGGGGAAAAAGAGAGTTTGAAGCCAAGAAAAAACGTGTTGTGCCGTTCATATTACGCATGAAATGACAACGACATGATATCCTCGGACTGATCGAGTAGTCTTATTCATTGGACATTAAGGGTTTGATTTACGTATCTTTTTTAACAGGCCGTTGAGGTGTTTAGCTCCGATGGGGATAGGAAATGCTTTCTGTGCTGATTGATTAAAATTAAGGATTTTGATCTTCATTGTCATTAATGTTGGCTTTAGCCAAATTGAAATTTCGAAGATGGGGAGGCTAAGAGCATTGTTGCGGTCGGCAGGGCTTCGAGGTTATCTTAAAGGCCGGCATCGAAAGGCATCTCGTCGATTTTCTCTTTCTAGATTATTATATTAGTATAAATAACGATATAAAAAGAAAAATCTCTCAAACGGGCCTCTGGAAATTCCTTTTTAATAATCCGTTAAAGAAACGAATTTAAAGATAATCTGGAAGATAATGATGCGGGAGAGAACGGCGGGGTCCATGTAATGGAGCCCCTTGTTTCCTCTGGTCCAGAAAGGTAGCAAATAAATGGAAGTCTCCAAATGATTTTAACAGGAAAATGGCCTTTTTCTTCCTTGTTATTTCGCTGATATCTATCAATTTTGTTAGGATCAGATGCAAAAGGTAACAATATTAGAACATGAATTTTTCTTTTGAAGGGATGATGGTCATATAATGATTGATTTATAGATATCATCTGTAACTAATCACGCCGGCCCGTGCTTTTGTACAAGCATATTTCGTTTTACTTAACTTTACGCGTGTTTATTCTCATTTTCGTTGTTTGTGTCAATAATTTTATATGCCGGTCAGTCGGGGTCGTCATCCATCGATTCCGAAAAGGTAACTAGTAAAAGCATTTGCCAACCGGATGCGAATCATTATCCAGAAGCTTAAACCTACAACATAGCCGAGTAGAAGTAAAATAATATGAAGAAAAACGTGAATTGGCATAGAATGGTTTTAGTTTTTTTTTTTTTTTTTTTTGTTTCCATTTATGTGGGCAAATCCTTCACGCGAATCCGTTCTTTCTTGAAATGCACTGAATCCCAAGGCCACCGACCAGTCCTTGTCCAAACTCATTGATGAAAGACGCATGCAAAGGGTGGAGATTCTCGGAAGGTACATTTAGCGCTCGGGCCAAGACAGAAAGATGGTCGATGCAGCATGTGCATTCTCGTATATAAAAATAGCAACTTTCTCGGAGGATTTTTAAAGAAGAAGAGGGTCCCGATCGATGGTTGGATCGCTGGATGCCGTGGGCCGATGCCTCTGTTTCTTTCTTTATAATATAATTCGCACATCATTGGCAGAATGTTGCGGATTTCGTCAATGGATCGGGAGCGTTCTAGCGTAGCTTCCTCCTGGCCAAAAACTGTTCGTCGATCCCAAATTGCACGCCATCGAAGAAAAGCTTGGGAAAAGAATTTATTTTTTTTTTAAAGTCGTTCTTTTATCTTTTGGCCAACCCCATGAATCGGAATCGTTTCATCACCTCGAGAAGTCGACAGAAATGCGTGATGAAGGTCAACGGTGCCATTCTCCATGCCCTCCTCCACCTTTCTTCTCATGCCTGGTTTCAGCTTTAGGGAAGTAACTCGGTTTAGAGGTGGATGAAATTGTCTCCGATCCGAACCAAAAGCATGGAAATTTGTTTAGTTCCGCGGCCGCCGGGGGGGATATAACCTTTTCGGTCCAGGTTTTGATTTATGCAGTTTCGTCTCGACGTGATTAATGAAGATTTATCTAGATGTCTAGATTCAGGGCATAGATATATACAGTAATTATCTCTTAAACTGCCCCGATGACACGGGATTTCATTTTCCAAACAGGCAAACGTGCATATCCGGAAATTTTCTGGCCGCAGTCTCCCTCTGCAAGATCTCCTTTTCGTAGGCCATCACGGGGCCAAAGGAATCAGATCCCAATCATTCATTTTCCGTCTCCAGACTTCTTCCCCACCATAAAAAAACAAGAAAAAGAAAAGAAGAAATGAAGAAAAGAAAGCAAAACACCCTCCAAAAATCTCCCACCACCTTCTTGCTATCTCCTGTTTGAGCATGAGCGTGTGAGCAAACAGTTGCAAAGGTTGTCCCTTTTGCTCTCACCTGTGTTCTGGTCTCTCTCTCTCTCTCTCTCTCTGTGTCTCTCTTTGAGTCCTCTTTCCCTTTTGCTCCGCTTTTGAGGGGCAAAGAAATCATTGTTTTCCCTCGTTTTCTCCTCCAAACTCAACTCGGCCTCTTCACATTTGACCGTCGAACTCTGTGGAGTCTTTCCTTCTTCTGTTCATCAGCTTCCTTTCGTCTTCCTCTTGCTCGTTTTCGCTTAAAGCTCCCACCTTTGTTTCTGGGTCGTCCTCTTTTCTGCCTGGGAATGCCGCCGGACTACTTCCCTCTGCGGTGGGAGAGCACCGGCGACCAGTGGTGGTACGCGTCGCCCATCGACTGGGCGGCGGCCAACGGCCTCTACGACGTGGTCAGGGAGCTGCTCCACCTGGACTCCAACCTCCTCATCAAGCTCACCTCCCTCCGCCGCATCCGCCGCCTCGAGACCGTGTGGGACGACGGCACGGCGGGGCAGTTCGACGACGTGGCCCGGTGCCGCGCCGCCGTGGCGCGCCGGCTCCTCCTCGACTGCGAGCCGCGGAAGGGCAAGGGCGAGAACTCGCTCGTCCGCGCCGGCTACGGCGGGTGGCTCGTGTACACGGCCGCCTCGGCGGGCGACCTCGAGTTCGTGAAGGAGCTGTTGGGGAGAGACCCTTTTCTGGTGTTTGGAGAGGGAGAGTATGGGGTGAGTGATGTGTTGTATGCTGCTGCTTGGAGCAAGAATTGTGAAGTTTTCAGGTTCTTGTTTGACTGTGCGGTTTCGCCGAGGAACGGGTTGACTGGTGGTGGTGAAGGTGATGGGGACAGAGGTTTTCGGTGGGAGATCATGAACAGAGCTGTTCATGCAGCTGCAAGAGGAGGGAATGTGGAGATTCTGAGGGAGCTGGTCGAGGGTTGTTCTGATGTTTTAGAATACAGAGATTTGCAGGGCTCCACTGTGTTGCATAGTGCATCTGGAAGAGGGCGAGTTGAGGTTAGGATTTTTCTTTTTCTTTCCCTTTTTTTTTCTTTATAGATTTGGGATTTCTTTGTTTTCTGTACTACATTTGAAGATTTTCGTTTCATGCTTTGGCTGGTAAATGAAATTAGTCAGCGGAATGTGAGATTGGTAATGGTGGTAGTTCATAATTTGGTGACATGCAAAAGTGTGGCTATAAGAGGAGCTTTTTTTTGTCTTCCTTGGCGAAACTCTCTTTATGTTGACTGCCTTTAAGATGCCATCCTTCTTTTGATCACCAATAAGTTGGGAGTTTGGTTGCTTGTGTGATATGAAGTTATTGAATAGGGGATTGAGGGCTGACTCTAATTGCGCTGGAAGTTGCTTCAGTATTTGTCGCTTTATGGATTGCTTAAGCTGGATACATTGTGCTCTGTCTTGCATTGCAAAATAGCACTTGTTCACAAAGACCTGCTTAGCTTCATAAACATCTCTATGTTTCTTGATGAGGAAGCAATTTGATGCTCGGATGTCGTGTGCTGTTTTAAAAATTCCACCTTGGAAAATGCCTTTGTGATTCTTTTTCTGCCTAACATTTTGAAGCAGCCAAAAGCAGATGCCCTATGATGCTGCAGTTTTAGAGTCTTTATTCCTCATGTTAAATTCCTCTGGTGTTGATATGTGAAATGTGAGAATGGCCCCTAGCAACTTTTTGTGCTAATCGTAGGAAACGCAATGTTTCATTGGCTAGTCAATCAGAGCATTTCTGAGAGAAACACCCAGCAACTCAACTATCAACGAGTGCATCAGGATTGTGCTTTTTGAATATTTCAATCTTTACAGGATACAAAGTGGGGCATCAAAATGGTCAATGAGACCGTATCTAGATGCCGTTGTCGTGACTTGTCAATTTTGTGTTTCCTGTTTTTCTTTCAAGGAGTGTAACTGTAGTGTGTGATTTTTTTTTTTATCTTTTCTTATTTTTAAACTAGGACAAAGAAAATTCTTTTCATTTGCTGGTTTATCGACCCACTTGTGGTAATGAAATCCCCATGCATTCAATCACGGATGCCCACATCGCCACAGGTTTTATTTAGGACTACCTTTGTGAACACTTACGTGTGTTTTTGCCGGCTGCAGGTTGTTAAGGATCTAATAGCATCCTATGATATCATTAACTCAACAGATAATCATGGCAACACAGCGTTACATGTGGCTGCTTACCGGGGTCATTTAAGTGTAGTGGAGGTCATCATTCTTGCATCTCCCTCTCTAGCCTCGGTGACAAACAGCTATGGCGATACTTTCCTTCATCTTGCTGTGGCAGGTTTCCGAAGCCCTGGATTCCGAAGAGTTGATTGTCAGATCGAGCTTATGAAGCAGTTGTTAGGTGGAAAGATTATAAATATTGAAGACATCATCAATGTGAGGAACAACGATGGAAGGACTGCCCTCCACATGGCTGTAACTGAGAATATCCAGACGAGTCTCGTGGAACTGCTGCTGACTGTCCAGGCAGTCAATTTGAATGTCCGTGATTCTGACGGAATGACTCCACTAGATCTTCTCAAGCAATGGCCCAAATCAACATCTTCTGACATTCTAATAAAGCAGTTGATTTCTGCCGGGGGGATCACCAATTGTCAAGACCGCAAAGTTAGAAACATGCTTGCTTCTCATCTTAGAGAGCAGGGCCTAGTGCATAGCCCGGGAACTTCATTCAGGATTCCCGACGGAGAGATTCTTTTGTATGCTGGGGTCGATAGTGCATGTGGGTCCCGTGTCAATTCGGGCCTTCTGGAGTACGCCAGCTGCTTGAGTGAAATGAGTGATGGAGATTCTGGTAACTTGTCTGAAAATAAGATGGCAAGTCCAATAAATCGTAGTGCAAGACGCCTGAAGTTTCTCTTTGGTTGGGCCGGAAAGAAAGAAAGAAATGCCATTAAGGTGGAGTTTAGAGATGACAACGACAACGATTCTTATGAGTCTGTCAAAGCAGGTGGTAATTTCAAGGATCATCCAATCTCACTCAGACAACGGTATTCGAAACAAGCATCCCTTCCAAACAATAAGAGGACTTACTCTTTGGGGACTGATTTTCCAAGTCCTTCCACGAGAAAGAAGTATACCACGGGCCTTATGCATGGTGTGCTTCAGGCGAAGCCACAATTCTGGCAAGCTGATTCCGGTCCGAGTTCTTATTCAGGGTCATCCGTATCTTCACCTATATCAGTTGATGGCAGACAGAATAGTGACGTCTTGAGAGCGTCAGGGTCAATTAAACCCTTGAATAACGGCATAACCCTAGGGAGGGACCAGATAAAGACCTCGTTCAACAGGAGGCAGATGAATCAGTACTTCTGCTTTGGTGCACAGCGTCTAGCCACTGAAGATTCCATCGAGTCTGCCCCGGAATATCGAGCCTATGAGCAAGCCTTAATGATATGATCTTGATTCCAAGGAAGAGTACAGTATTGGTGGGTTTTCCTAGATTAGAAATTCTGAGAGAATCATGATATATTGTTGATTCGTTAACCCTTCTTTGTGACGATAAACATAAAGCTGTTGGAAGTTTTTCAGCGCATTAAAACACGTGGCGGTGTCCCAGTGTTGGTTGTATAAATAATGTTCTGAAGAGCAAGATTCTGAACAAGTATGTGAATTGTATATACGCGGTAGACTCTGTATGGATTGCATGTTGATGGAGATTCCAATGCCTTGAAGTGACTTGTTCTTAGGTCATGTATTTGAATGGACCCAAGATTGCGGAGTGATGATTGATGCGCCCTGCACTCGTGCAAGTTCTCGTTTTAAGCAACAGCCCATGTTATCTGTAGTTTTAGCGGAAAATGACGATTATCAGACGCCAGGTAACAAAGCACATGTCATCAAGCGCAGTTAGGTCGGCCTAACAAACTTTTCGTCTCGAAAAGGCTTGCACTTCATTTTGGTATTCTCTGATCTTCTCATTCAATCGCATCTATTGTTAGATAGGTAAATACCCTTTTCTTTGTTATGATTCCAGCAGAGTCGCGAACAATAAAATTCTAAGCGAGCATGCAACTTGCTTCAGGCGTCCGCCTCCGGATAATTCAACGTGCAGGACAAGATTCCCAAAATGCTCCTAAAATTTTAGCTACAGAATTGCCTGCCCTTCATTGAAAAAAAAATTCAGAAAAGGCCCACGTAAATGAGGAATGGGTGGCTGTAAGAATATTCAGGTTTCGGTTAAGGTGTTTTACAGAGAGAAAACAGCCAAGACCAGCGTCAATGGTATATTCTTAGTAAGGGGAGGGTGCTAAAAATGGCTTCTCTTGATTCCAGGGGCGATCTCTCCCTCTATATAAATCACTCAATCTTCATGTAACGAGTACTCACCGTTCCGTGGTTTTGGGTCTGGGGAAAAGCCTGCGAACGCCTGCATTTCCCTAGCAATGGCCCAAAACCAGCCACGGAAGGATGAGATGGATGAGGAGGCGATCAATGATTGGCTTCCGATCACATCCTCCCGGAAAGCCAAGTGGTGGTACTCAACCTTCCACAATGTCACCGCCATGGTTGGTGCCGGGGTCCTCAGCTTGCCTTATTCCCTGGCTGCGCTTGGATGGTAAATTATTGCATCCCCTCGATTCTTCAGTTTCCATTTCTTCTCTCAACCATACCATAATTTTGGCTCCTTAAAGCCCGTTAGGCGAAACTTCTCATCGCTGTCTGTTTTACATCATGCTTTATCCATTTCTTTCGCCTTTGCTGTTTACATCACTTCTCTCGCATTGAGGGATGTGATTCTTTACGCAATTTTCAATTCATCAGCTTGAATTTCAATTTCCAGTGAGCATAAGGAAACACAAATATGATCCACGAGGATATCAGAAAGCCAATGTGAACTCTCAGAAATTCCACTTCATATTGACAGAGAAATTTCAAAACTTCTGTTTCATCTTAAAAAGTTCAAAAAACCTGAAGAAAACTTCATGGACTCCATCTCTCTTTTGAATCCCTTTATAACGCGGATATCTAAACTTTTTGGTTCAACTGATTCCCACAAATGCAAGCAAACTGCGCCAAACGATGATGTTGTTTGACATCTAGATTTCTGTCTTGACATTGTCCTTTTCCCTTTTTCTTTTTTCTAAACATGGGATGGACGTCATTGCAGGGGACCTGGTGTAACTGTGCTCATCATTTCATGGGTTGTCACCCTGTACACTCTGTGGCAGATGGTGGAGATGCACGAGATGGTGCCAGGGAAGAGGTTCGACCGGTACCACGAGCTGGGCCAACACGCCTTTGGCGAGAAGCTGGGCCTGTGGATTGTGGTCCCCCAGCAGCTAATCGTTGAAGTTGGGATCGACATCGTGTACATGATCACCGGTGGCAAGTCCATCAAGAAGATCCATGACTCGCTCTGCACCGGTTGCAAGCCCATCAAGACCTCCTACTTCATCATTATCTTTGCCTCCATCCACTTTGTCCTCTCCCACCTCCCCAACTTCAACTCCATCTCTGTTGTCTCCTTGGCTGCTGCAGTCATGTCCCTCAGGTAAAGGAAAAACAATATAGTCTATCTGTTCAGGAGAAACCTTGAACTTCCGAGAACAAGCCACATTGGCTTTAGCTTGTACATTAAGAAAGGATCAAGGTACGCTTGATCCTGAGACCGCTTTGGAAGATTACATAATGGCCCTACTATAGAATTGGTCATAGTTTTGACGGCTCGAGAGACATGGTAGGCTCGCTTCTGTCTAGGTTCGCTTAATCAAGCCAAACGGTACATAGGCCAACGACAGAAAAAAATGCAGACGCAAGCGAGCTTGACCTTTCCCTTTGGCTAGACTTTTTCAATCTTTAACTTCCTTATTTTTTTTACGTCATGTCACTTTGATCTATCACAGGGTCTTTAACGTATTTTCATGAGTCTGGTATCTACATCGACCCCACGGTTGGTGTTGGTCCTGCAATTTTATGGGCAGGCCTTGATCTTTTTTTTCTTTTTTCTTTTGTGTGCACACAGCTACTCCACCATTGCCTGGACAGCATCTCTGCACAGGGGAGTGCAACCAGATGTGGACTATTCGTACAAGGGCAAAGATCAACAAACTGTAGTGTTCAACTTCTTCAGCGCGCTGGGAGATGTGGCCTTTGCTTATGCCGGCCACAACGTGGTGCTGGAGATCCAGGCCACCATTCCCTCCACCCCAGAGAGGCCCTCGAAGAAGCCCATGTGGTTAGGCGTGGTGGTTGCGTACATCGTTGTGGCCATCTGCTACTTCCCCGTGGCTCTCATCGGCTACTACGTGTTTGGCAACTCCGTCGATGACAACGTCCTCATCACTCTCCAAAAGCCCAAGTGGCTCATTGCTGCTGCTAACTTGTTTGTGGTCATCCATGTCATTGGTAGCTACCAGGTCAGGGGGAATTCACAAGAAGAAAGACCTAATGATTTGCTTCTGCCTTTTTAATTTCCTGTTGAAAAGTTTTGTCCCATGCTGAGAACTGTTTTCCTTACACTTCGCAATGGTTTGTGTGCACAGATCTACGCGATGCCGGTTTTCGACATGATGGAGACCTTTCTCGTCAAGAAATTGCGCTTCAAGCCTTGCTTCGCTCTCCGTTTCGTCACACGTACACTTTATGTCGGTGAGTGATTCGAAAAGCTTACTTGTTCTTGATGCATGGAAGTTCTGAATCTGAAGCTAGAGTACGGACTTAAGTGGGTGTTCCCGTGAAAAAGAGCTTGTTCTTCTGCAATCCGACTAATTATCTTTTCTGGTCTTCCTCGCTCAGCATTCACAATGTTCGTCGCCATCTGCATCCCCTTCTTCGGTAGTCTCCTCGGGTTCTTTGGAGGGTTTGCTCTTGCTCCAACAACGTACTTTGTAAGTGACATCAAAATTGCTTCATTCATTACCTACTGCTCTCACTTGAAAATTTAGCGGATACTTCAGAAAATTGATATCATCTTTCCAATTTCTTCAGCTTCCATGCATCATGTGGCTTTGCATCTACAAACCAAGGACATTCAGCTTATCATGGTTCATCAACTGGGTGAGCACCAACTCTCATGGATTGCACATTAGCAGAGCTTTGATCGCAAACTCTTGGTTGTTTTACTGATGAAGCTCGATCTTTTATGCATTTCAGATTTGCATCTTCCTTGGTGTAATGCTGGTGATTCTCGGACCGATTGGTGGCCTAAGGAATATCATCATTTCGTCAAAAGATTACGAGTTCTTCTCGTGAAGGCTTTCGCCCTAAAGAGGAGGATTGACTAACCTTGACAATTATCACGACATAATGATGGCGATTCCATGGAGAGTTGAGGATTAGTTCGCGACAGTGTCTTTGTTTATATATGTTGACGTTTGTACAATCATCTGGCTTTATTTGGGAGGATCGTGTCCTTGTTATGACAAGTCTATGTGTACATAAGGTCAAAGCACGCATTTAACGTAGCTACTATGGAAAACAAGGACGTTTAGAGAAAGCATGTATGTCACCATGTTCACGATCCAACTATCTATCCAAACTCCAAATTTATAAGAATTCCCGCAAAGTCTTCCAACGCAGCATTTATCACTATGGTGTACAGCAGCTGAATGTGCGAAGAAATTTGAATTCTACACAAAGCCTGTCAAAAAAATTAGCAGACAGCTTTACATAAATTCAAATTTGGAGAGGAGATCTGGAGTTGAAGCAGGAGATGAAAAAAATTTCTAGAACTGGTGAATTCACGGCTGCATATCACGACTTCCTGATCGAGCAAAAAATGACCATACAGTTGGTATTCCATGAACATGTCAAACATGACAAATGACTCTGTGATCAACTGCAGCCTAAAATTCGGACTGATTATTAGCAATCGTTGGCAAAACAGAGATTTTTACCTTAAAAGAAATAAGAATTCAGATGTTCATTTTTTTCTAGAGTAATTGCTACAAAGTTTATAATTTAAGCTAATATAAAAATATAATTTATACCCATTAATGAAAAGGGCTTTGGTTTGATATTTGAAACAAAGCCAGTTGTAAAATGCTTCAAAAGGATAATTGGGAAATTTAGGTATATTTTGGTCCACTTGTGAGAACAGAACAGCACCAAGACATGACCAGCATATTTTTTAATTTGAGAAACTTCCGTCCGGTGCATCAATTACTTTCTTTTTGAAAGGGGGGCTTCCTCATTTTCACAGAAAATACATGGTAGCATCAACTAAACAGCGGTTAATTAGAACAAACGGAATCATCTCTGGACCTGCTCCGCAAGCTTAATCAAGCTATACGTCTCAGCATCCGGCCTTGCGCCTCCGAGGATCATTCTTCTCAGGAGGTTGGGATCACAAGCCTTGGCCTTCAGATAAGCCTTTATCAACGTGTTGTACACAAAAGTATAGCGGGTGTACTTCGCTTGAGCAAGCTCCCCGAAATACTTCTCAGCATTGACGACATCACCCTTCGCTGCGAATATCTCAACTATAGACAGTGTAGTCTCCAACCATGGCGTGGATTTCCTGACCTTTGCACTTGTTGTTGACCGTGAACCCATGTCCAGAGTCCTCAGGGCTTCGTTTACTAGATTCGCCTTCATACAACCTAATGCAAGATGACGGTAAGTAATGGCATTCGGTTTGCACCCGCTCGCGACCATCTCTTTGAATAGAGCAGAAGCTTTATTAATGGATCCATGCTTGCAATACACGGATATGAGAGAGTTGTATTGCTCTGTTGATTTCAACTCTTTCGTCGACTTCATCTCTGACCAGAGCTCCTCAGCTCGAGAAAGTTGTCCAGTCCTACCGAATGCTTCAATAGCCAACATATAACTCTTTGACCTAATATGGGGAAGATCTTTCACAACACACCAAGTTCTTTCCAGCTCCTTAGCCTTCCCGAGATATCCATACAATATAAGAAGGAGATCCAGTGTAGACCAGTTACTTCCTGTAGCAGACTTCTCTATAGACTCAACATAGGCCTCAGCAGCTGTGTATAACCTCGCCACAGCATGTGCAATAGTGAGTATGCAGTAAGACACCTCATTCGGCTCAACTTTCTTTTGATGCATCTCACCGTATACCTTCGCCAGACCTTCGATGTTATGTTCATTAGCCTCTATTTTCATGAGAATGTTATATGTTGACACATGTGGGCCCACCTTATCAGCCTTCATTTGAGTTAAGATCTTTGGGATCATTTTCCTGCGGCTGGGGGATGAATGGAGGATAATGAGGCGGTTGAAAACCAAGTGTGAGATAGCATAACCTAGCTCCCTCATTTTCTTCATGTATGTTAATGGAAGCCTTACAACACCTTTCTCTAAGCAGATAATTACAAAATTGTTGTAAACCAGCTCGTTCTGAAACTCCATTGGAATTCGAGAGAAAAGACTCTCACCTCTTGATATCCCGTGAAATCTTGTCGTGAATTCCAACAGATAAGAGTACTCCAGTTCCTTTGGCCTATATGGCCTCTCACGAATGACCCATTCCATCATCTGTAAAACACGTTTAACACGATAGAGAATTAGGCTTCCCATATTCAGTCTACCTTGGACCCAAATATAAGAGCATCTAGATAAGGGTGAAATATTGCTGGAATTTTCTTTAACAAGGTAAAGGAACAAATATATGCCTCTCAATTTTTACAGTACAGCCCAAGAGAAGGAGAATGTATACCTAAAAGGATGCTATCGAACTGGTAAATCTTTATACAATATGATGTCTCCATTTATTGGGACCAACACAAGTCAACCTCGTGCCCAATTTAAACTTTCCTCAATATTCTGACAAGAATCAATGATCGGGTGAAAAAGAACCCTCTAGAGTGCATTCATTTGATATAGATAGCACATTTTGTCATCGGAATCAAACTACCACCCATGAAAATAAAATCAAGCAGAGAAGGCATTCACCTCAAGAGCGCGCTTGTAAATCTTCAGCTTCCTCAAACGATTGATAGCATGATATATTTCCCCTCTATGAATGGGGAAACCGTCCCCCATCCAACTCTGGAATGCACACCCAACTGGCTGTCCTCTAGGCAGCTTCTCAATTCTATAGGAAAGGCATTCTGCTTTTACTGGCAGGCTTCCTTGGGGAAACTTCTCGGTAGCTTCAGTGCAAAGGAAGCGGCAATAACTAAATGGAATCTGAGTGAACAACGAAGATATAGTGTGTGCTCGATGATGGATTGCTTGAATGCACCGCCTGCCTGGCCCAAAAGCCAATGCTAGCATGACTTTCACGATTTTCTTGCTACTTTTGGCTGACAGTATAGTAATCCTTTTTGCACCATAGTCATTGCAACCAGAGAGTTCAACTACTACTTATGTGACAGACCAACTAGTTCTGTAGTTAAGTTTTGTTCCTGTTGCAGAAAAAGAACATAGAATAATGAACAAAAGAGCAAATATACATCTCTAACTTCAGTCAGATTCTGAGTTCTTATAAATCAGGATTCATAAACAATCTTGTCCATCCATATTTACTAAAATTCAAGAAAACTGCATGTCAAAATCAGAGAGATGAATGCAGAATTCACCTAATTTTAGCCTGATATAAAACAACACAAAGTTACAGGAATGAACCCAAGTCAGGTGCCCATGTATTCAACTTATCCTAAATAATTCGTAGTAAGATTGAGGGGGCAGGCGGGCATGGGGTATGTGGGGGTAATATATATGGGATCAAAATTGAAATGTGTGCGAGGGAAAATTTTGAAATTTGGTCTGGCATTCCTCCACCAGCTCTCATTCTATCCCTCCACTCCCTCTCTTCCCAAACAAGCATAGGTATAATTTTTTTAACACCCAACATAGACATCCTTATGTATCTAAAACTAAAACACTTAAGAGTCAGGACAAGATATGATGCGAGTTCCTGGTAATTTACCTCCTCAACCTAAACTCTCCATAATTACGCAGCTCACATTAATACGCCCAGGTACACTAACTTGGAAAGGAAAGGTCACCAATTAGCAAAGAGACACAGAACTCAACAAAGAAAAACTAAACATCTCTGGAGCATTTCGTCGAGCACCGTCAATGCAGTCATCACCGAGAGAAGACCCTTCCATAAGGAAGATTAATGCAACCAAAACGTCGTACCCCCGAATAAGCACGGCATTATCAATCAAAAGCAGTCATCAAACTGTACGACTAACAGCAAAAGATGAACTTTTTAACGCGAAAACAATTCGCAGAGACTGTACCCACTAAAGCAAACAATCAAGCACGCCAGATTCGCTCCCGCAGATAGCTTCAATTCGCAAGGTGATCGAAATCACGGAACGAAAACCCGCCAAAACCAGGGCCCGCCAAAGAGCCGCGAACCCCACGAAGGTTTCCCAGTCGAAGCGGCGGCGTTCGGACAGCGGCTCCGAGCTAGCGGAGCTCAATTAGGACCTCGTCAGGTCGCGCCAGTGGAGATTTCACGGCGCGTGGAAATGCCCGCACGGCGCTAGAATCTAGCGACTCCCCAGCATTCACGGACGCGGCCCTTCGGACATGCTTCGTTCTTGCAGCATCGGCGTCGGTCTATACAGTAACGTTACCGACCTTTAGTTTTGAAAGAACGGGACCGCGCGCGGCCGGCATCCGATTCTCGAATCGGACGAGTCGGGTCGAGTTCGATATCCTGGGGACGTAATCTTTTTATATCATGTCATTGTCGTACTTGACATTTGTTAAATGTTCTTTGTCATCTACTCTCTTTGTTTTAGGCACTCACAATACTCGTAGCTATCGGCACCCCTTCCTTCGGTAGCGGGTTCTTTGGAAGGTTGGCAAAAACAAGAACATCGGAAGTGATTTAGCCTAGAGCGCTTATTATTAGAATTAATTCCATATCGATTGTGAAATAGATTAATGGTTGAAAGTTACACTTGAATGGTGGTTTTTTTAATTAAAAAAGGTGGACGAGTGATTGGACAAAAAATTTTGACATCAAAATGAGTACCCTACCAAAATTATGACACTACTAATATCTATTTTTCAAGAGTTTAGTCTCTTTCCAACAACGTTCTTCTTAAGCGAGAGCAAAAATACTTTATTTCGTTACCTATCACTCTCTTTACAAATCCAACCGAAGGTTCATTCACCATTCCAATTTCCACGGCTCCGGCGCATTATGTGGCTTTGATTCTACAAACCGAGGAGATTTTGCTTATCATTGGGGGTATCAAACGGGCATGCACCAATTCTTATGGATACATAACCGCTTACTTCTATTGCAAATTCTTGATTGTTTTGCTGATTTAGCTTCATCTGTGCTGCCCATCAGATAGCATCATACTCGGTGTCATACTGCTGACTCTCCGACCAATTGGTGGCCTAAGGCTGATCATCCTTTCATCAAAAGAGCACAAGTTCTTCTCATAAAGGCTTTCACCCTAAACAGGAGGATTGACTAGCCATGAGGATTATCCCGGCATGATGATGAAATGTAGACGATTTATGAGAATGACCAGTTCAGGGAGGAATAGATTGCGACGGTGTCTTTGGTCACGTGTCTCGACATTATCATAATCTTCCGGCTTGATTTGGTAGGATCAGGTTCTTTGCTTTGACAAGTCTAGGTGTACATAAAGCCAAAGCATACCTTTCGACTTAGCTATCACGAAAAGAGGGACATCTGTAGAGCATGTATATCTCCACGTTTCAGATCCAACGATTTCTCCAAACTCGAAATTATTCATAAGAATGCTCTCAAAGTTTTCTAAAGCAGCATTAATCTCTGTGGTGTCCAGCAGTTGATTGTGTGTAGAAATTTGAATTCTACGCACAACCTACGAAAGAAAGTGGCAGACGGATTACTTCCAAGCTAATTTGGAGTTGAAGCTGAAGATGAGTTTATATCCTCGAACTAGTGAATTCAACACTGCAAATCATAATTTCCCGATCGTGCTAAAAATGACCATACAATGGTATTTCATGAACAAGTACATGACAAATGATTCTGTGTGATCAATTACAGCTGATAATCTCAAAACTTGCCACAAAAACCTCTTATTGTCCATCCTTAGTAATATAAGTTTTCGACATTGGCTCTAATGTCATGCCACCGGTCACTTGTGAATCGCTGCTGTGTAGGCTAAGCTCTGCGATTGGAAGTTCTATTCAGGCTTCAACAAAGTAGATATAATACTCTACATGACCATTCCACCATCTATTGGGAAGACCTGCATATTAACATCAAGTTATTAAGCAAACGAAAGATGAAACACTGTGATGAGCAGGGAAAAAGGTAAAACAGTGGGAACAGCAATTCTTTTACCTGTCCCGTAATGTAGCTGGCTGCAGGGTTGATGGCCAAAAATTCCACCAGTCCAGCAACTTCTTCTGGCTTTCCGTACCTTCCTGTACTCATAAGGATGACTAACATCAGAACAGAAGTCCCACATACTCCTTGATGAAATAAATTTTTAGGGGCTACTCTTAGTTAAGGCAACACAGCATGGATACAAGGTTCTATATTATTCTTATTTGACATTCCATCAGGAGTTATCGATACTCCCAATCCCTCCCCAACACTAAAGCCACCAAAAACTTTCCTGAATATGGTGAGTATCTTCCTAAGTATCAAATACAATTCATGCTAAGCATGACTGTTATTAGATCTCATGGAATGTCCTCAGGAACAGTTAGAGGACTGGAACATCCCTAAATCAGCAATTCTATGGTGAGATGCCATTCCTTGCGTATCTTACCTAACGGAATTGCCTCCAAGATTTTCTTTTCAAATCCTTCCCCAAGTTTGGCAGTCATATCAGATGCAATGAACCCCGGAGCAATAGCATTAACCTGGGAAAATAACGTTGTTAGAAATAAACCAACTGCAGTTTTTCATGTGGTCAAACAAGGGGAAAAACTGACTATATTCTTAATAAGGCATAGAATAAACAATGACAAGATGTCAAAAGCTTACATTGATGTTTCGGCTCGCATATTCTTTGGCTACAGCCTTCGTTAGGCCAATAACCCCCGCTTTTGCAGCACTGTAGTTGGCCTGCCCAACATTACCCACTAGGCCAACAACTGATGCAATGTTTACTATTCTTCCCTGCAAATTCGGCCTCCATTTAAATGTGATTGGACCATATACTTAATATCATAATTCCACTTGACGGCATCATACTAATGAATAATAAGATCAAACTCAGCCAGCAGGCCGCCTTCTTCCTAAGGGCAGAAGCTCCGTAATCACAAATGAAAAGCCAGGATAGGAATGTTATGCTACCTTTTTCTTCTTCATCATAATTTTAGCTGCTGCCTGAAAAAGAAGTCCTAATTTTTGTAAGTGATCAAGAAAACCGTTTATATGATACAGTCAATCCGATAAGTTCACAAACCTGAGTGCAGAGGAAAACACCAGTCAGATTCAAATCAATGACCTCCTGCCATTGGGCTTTCTTCATTCTCATCAATAACCCATCACGAGTGATCCCTGCAACCACGGCTGATGCTTCATTTCGAATATGAGACATAGAACTCACTGCTCTACTCATAATATGCTAAAAAATTTGGTCTTTATAGTGACATTCTCCAAATTCGAATGGGCCAAAGTTAATTCGAACAGAAGAACTATTAACGACTGGCATGTTTAAAGTGTCACAAGTTGCTTAACACCCCCAAAAAATAAAAAATAAAAAGTGAAACAAGCAAATGATAGCAAAAAGCCTTCATGCTTTACCCGCATTGTTAATCAATACATCCACAGTTCCCCATGCATCCACTGCCTGCAAATGAGAATCGCAAAGCGATAAAACAAGGTTCACCAACATGTCACCATCATTCTAAAATTTTACTTACAGTCTTAATCATAGCTTCGACATCAGCCTCTTTAGAAACATCCCCACCAAAAGAAAGAGCTTGACCACCACATGCCTCAATCTGGAAGAAAAGATTTACCAGTGTTGATCAGCTTAATTTAGCCAGCTAGGGGTAGAGAGAGTACTTGCAAAAGATACAAGACTAAAAGACAGCTTTCAATAGCAATTCTTTCGAACTCCACCAGATAGGTATGGGCACCACATGGTAAAGGAGGAGGCAGAGTAAAGAAGATTTTGGTATGGTTAATACCTCTTTGACCACTTCATCGGCTTCCTTTGATGATCTGGCATAATTTACTAGGACCTGCGATGGTACAGGGAAGAACAACAATGGCATGACGGATGGCTTAGTGAGGGTGAATAAAATACAGTTCGAATAAATCTGTCAGAATTATTCATGGCTTAATACATATGAAGTTTTAGAAAACTCGAAAAAAATTAATCAGTAATAAATGTCATTGCTTTTGTGCAAAATGCAAGTGGCAGAGTTTCTTTAATTTATTTCATGATCCAACGTTTTGAGTTTCCAAGTTTAAGTAAATCACATCAATTCGATAACTATATAATACTATCAACCACGTCAAAGTTTTTTACATTTCTTGGAAATATCTTTTCTTTCAACTTGTGGAAATCAAACGAAAAATTAGGATGTGGATATTCTGAACCAAAATACAAGACAGAACTGTATTTACAAATGAACGCAAGGAAGAATGACTCGTGTGCATGCCCACACACAGAAGCATCACAATCATGGCCTGTTACGAAGATATACTGTATCTTGAGAACCAACGTATGCAATTACTTGAATGGTTTCAGAATGGCTCATATCACCGTAGTCACTTTGCCAAGAGAAAACAACAGACGTGCATGGAAGAATATTCATTCATTTGCAGAGCAGAACACTCATAAAGCGGGCAAAATACTAAGTTGCAAATAGTCAAAGCCTGTGGATCGACAAGATCACACCCACCTTGCAACCTGCTTTACCCAGTGTTAATGCAACGGCTTTACCAATACCCCTGGAGGCTCCGGTAACTACGACGACCGGTGATTCTACGTTTTGAGCAACTTCCGTGCTCACTTTTTCAACAGTGGCAACCTGAGCTCTTACACCTGCATGAACAATGAAATTCCACAAGGTTAATGATAGATTTATCCAGCACTACAAGCCAGAGATTCATGGCCCCGCTTTCCTTGTGCAACAAAGCCAAACCACAATAGATCACCGCTTCCCTGAGGGGAAAAACTTGCATGAATGCAATCACTAACGCGAAGCTTGTGTTCCTTAGTCTCACACTCATGAAATTTTGGAAAAATATAGCATGTCATTGCTAATCCTATGGTGATTGCACTTTCCATGGGAAACGCAAAATACCCATCCTACTTGGTAACCATTTCCCACTCAGTCAGCATCCCAATCAATCAACCGTATCAAGACACAGAAACGAGAAATCAGCAGAAAATCATCCACAGTCGCCGATCACTCCGGCGCCTCTCATTTCACACACCACGAGCACTCCGCATAAACTCGAGAGCCAAGGCCCACAACAACCGACTCTAAACGCCCGAAGCCTCAGCAGGAGCAGCAAAAGCATAGCAAATACATTGCATGAAGGAGAAAACGAAGGAACCAGTACCGGCGATCGAGCTCCCGCTTCGGCACCGGAGAGACGGCAGGCTCCGGAGAAGCCGACTCGGCCGGGCTCCGCCGAGGACCGGGCTCACATTCCGCCGCGGGAGCCCGAGACTCCGACCGCCGGAGCTCTCGAGCCGGCCCGAGGGGAGAGCGGCGACGCTCGATCCGGCGACGGCGGCCATCGGAGATCCGGCGAGAGGTCGAGGCGGCGGAGGAGGCGGCGGAGGAGGAGGGGAAGCCGGAAATGGAAAAGGTCGGGGCGGAGAAGAAGAAGAAGAAGTTGGAGAGGTATAAATGCGAGGGAGGGGAGCCTCGGGAGGTCCGGAATGCGCCCGCGGGTGGCGATGGAAACGAAGCTGTGGGGTTCGTTATTTCGAAAGAGGTGGTTGCGACGGACATTGACGATTCCAACGACACTCCCATCAACTTATTAGTCACGGTCTGATGGTTTATTTCGAGGACATTTAAAAAAATAAAAAATTTTTAAATTATCGTTTGTATTCCTTATGAAAATAAATAAATAAAAGAGTTTTCATTGTTCATGAAAATATTCGTCGGCTAAATATTTCATACTATATAAGCTTTTAATTTGTGAAAATTACCAAAAAAATTCTTAAATTTATTGTTTTATGCCAATTTAGTCTTTAACTCTCTTTTTTTAT
This sequence comes from Eucalyptus microcorys, assembly GCA_014182515.1. Taxonomy (NCBI): domain Eukaryota; kingdom Viridiplantae; phylum Streptophyta; class Magnoliopsida; order Myrtales; family Myrtaceae; genus Eucalyptus; species Eucalyptus microcorys. The sequence goes on along the minus strand of CM024569.1, from coordinate 47,831,026 downwards.
TAATCAATCCTAAACTTTTGTGATTATGTCAATTTAGTTCAATCAATCAGCACTAACCGACATGGAGAATTTTTAATATTTTTTTCTTTTTCCTTCTTTCTTTTCTTCCTCCTTTGCTTTTTTCCCCACTTGTTGAGCATTGGGTGAAGTTGCCTCATCGGCACAATGGGGAAAAATGGAAAAAGAAGGAAGAAAAAAATAAAAATTCAAAAATATATATTTATTAAAAATTATTCATATTAATGATGACCGAATGGTGGGTGTGTATGTCAGCACCGACTAGTCAAAAATTAATAAATTGACTGAAATAGTACGATTGCAATAAGTTTAGGGTTATTTTTTTGGTAATTTTCCCATCTTAATTTTCACAAATGTTTCATTTTTCATGAAATAAGTGAAGCCTAAAGTGACACCACAAAAGATAATGCAATATTTGAATTTTGTTAAAGGGAATGAAGCCATCACAATCATTAAGAAAGCGATATTACGGCTTATTTGAATTCATAGCATGAAAATGCAGAAATGGGCTCTCATTAAGAAGTTCAATTTCGAAAGAAAAAAATAAACTCCAGTCAACTTAAGAATAGAGTCATCGAACAAGGCTTGTTTAATCCCCGAGCAACGTGTAGAATCGAAATTGAAACTTGTAAATGCTTAGAAATTGGAACACTCATGTATCTAATTTCTTCATAACGTAGAAAGTATTGGGAAATTTTATGAAGTCGATTTAATGTTTGATTTAACGAAATTGGCCCCGTGTATTAACGTTGCATGACATGATGGGGTTCCATGTGACACGGTCGGCCATAAACAATCCTATAATCGAGATCTCCGAGTAGAATTTCTTTCCCGTCTTATCTAACTTACAGGTTATTCGAGATACTTTGTAGGTTTGGTTCACCTAAACATGATCCTCCTCCCAGTGAAAGGAGACAATTAAGGTCATAGGTGAACGGCCAAAACTCTTTTGGTGCCTAAAGGCTAAAAGCCCAAGGCCCACCGCCAAACTGACTTAATTTCTTCAATCTGGGCTTTCCGACCACAACCCTCAAGCAAATTTTTGGGTTTTCAAGCCCATGGATAGAAAGCCCAACATTGTCAAACCAGCCTACTTTTAAAAAATAATTAATAGTACATTTCAATAAATTAAGAATTATTATTAGGTCTACTGCTGGTGTGTGTGTGTATATATATATATGGAAAAAAAAACTTACGCATTATTGTTGGATGGATGAGATATGTACTTGAAGATAGCTGCATTACCGTATTCATCCACATGTCACTTTAAATGTGTAAATAGTTTTTACACTTGCAATAATAATCCTCCGGTCATATTTTGAATATCCTAACCGAGCTAGCCAACGAAAAATTTTGAGGTGTAAGGTTTCCAATTTCTTAAAGTTGTCCAAACCAGCTAAGGGCGAAAATTGGCTTGAGCACAATGGAAAAAATGATAGCATTAGGGGCTACTGTGCTTAAGAGCTCCGTAACTTTACTTTGTTTTAATTACGACCCTTTTAAAGCACGAACTTCCTTTCTTTAAATGAAACTTCTATATCTTCTAAGTACTATTTTTTCAATTACTTAGTAATTGCATGAACAGACACTAGAATTTAATAATCAAAATTAACACAAGAACGATTTCCAAGACCAACCCATGCTCAAACAAGCGCAAACTAAATCAAATCAATTTAGCATATGCAAACGGCAAGTTGATGCTGATTCTGTGTATGCCTAAAGTTGCATTTCGCTCTTATGTGATGAAGTACTTATTCAGAGACCTTGATCCTCCCAAAAAAATTCAGAATATTCAGATGTGCTGACGTGAGAGTATTAACGTAAATAACCGTAACTTAAAAGAATGTCCGGCTAAGTTGGTGGGTAGTTGCCATCTGAGGGCCATTCCTTCATCTTCATCCTTGTTTTCTCACTTTGTTTAGTTTTATATCATTTCCTTCCCTTCCAAAACAATGAAACTAAGAGGAAAGAAAGGAGGAGCTGGGTCCACTCAAGAACCTAGGCAATAGATAAGGCTTTTGGACAGTGCAGGTTGGTGCAAGGACATCATCGCTGTTTGGGAGATGTAATCCAATAAGTACAGCCCAACCTCCAAAGGGGAGAAAACGATATTTGAATGGTTAGATAATGGGGACGGAATCAAAAGGGGGAGAGGCATTAGTTGAGGGGCAATATAGAAGCGAAAAAAGGTCAACATAACCGAACATGAGCCATGATTAGCCTAATCATCCCGCTCCTAATCCAATGATTTCGTCCTAATTAGGATGGGAGAAGCATTGGACAAATTGAGATAATGATTGCACGCTTCGTCCATTCATTAAGGTAAAGTGGGCTCTTCAAAAACATTCTCAAACCAAACATCGGAGTTTGTCTTGATAGCTTCCATCTAATTTGGTAGAGGAGCTTTAGAGCTGTGAAGGGTTTAATGACAGCTTCGAGATTTGACTCTTCCCCCTCAGAAATTCACCCTCCTGGATGTTCGGTGAACAACTCCATCTTTTGATTCTTGGGTCCTAATGTTAAAAGTCGTTCTTACCGTTCACGGACCGGAAACTCTCAAATTTGCCCGCCGGATTTTCATCATTAATTTTTTTAAGAATTGAAGTTAGCAAACATGTCGCTACCTAAATGAATGTTGAAATTTGCATAAAAGAATTGGCGGAATCTTTTACCTGGCATTTAATATGAGAGTCGGCGTTAATCAATTTAAAAAAAGCACAATCAATGGGAATCGAGCAAAGAGCTGAAAGCAAGCGAACACATCCATATAAAAGCCTTCATTTGGGACTTTCTGACATGACATTTTTTCTTTTTTTTGTTCAGAACGTTGTTTAATCATAAAAGGAATATTTCGATTTTCAATGCACTGGTTGTGCATAAAAGAACATTAGTGCATTGTAAATATCAAATTCGCATTAATGGGGTGTTTAAAGAAAGGAGCTCATTTTCCCTTACATCTTTGATCTTTTCGCTTATAAATATGCCTACACATGTGGGTTTCTTGCCGCATGACCGGACATATTAGCAGCAACTTGTGCGACCAAGGTGCATTGATTGTACGTACATCGAAGTTCAGAGCATCAGTTGAATGAGTACGAAGTTTCGAGGAGGTCTAAAGGGCCCGTAATTAAGTAACGCAAGATATGCTTTAACTACGTTATTCAAGAGGCGGCGAAATATCTCATATATTCATTTTTTAGTGCTAGCACGAAGATCGAAAGGGGAAATGAATATTTGGAGTTACCACATAGTCAAATACACATGACTATTTGATTTTTTTTTTTATTCATAAAAAATTCGTAGGTCTTTGTACTCTTCTTTTTATTCAGATTTTTTTATTAAATTATTAAAAAAAGGGATAAATGGTTTCACGAAAGCAGTTTTTTTTGACACGGGACGAGCAATGTGATTGGTTTCATCACATTAGTCGCGTACTCGACACATCGAATGTATGCTTGCTCTTCGTAGCTATGTCGTTTGGGTCTTTAATAGCTTTTAAGGGAGAAATCAAGCATGTTTAAATTTCTCCGCCATAAAAGATCGTCTACGATAAGTAGCGGGGCGTAATTAAGAGAATCGCAAAGTCTAGGGGAGTTAAATGGGCAAAAATATAAGTTTTAGATTTAATTTAGGGCCACGCAATTCCAGTTGGCACGACATATGATTTGCAATGCATTCATACATGCATGCACGCACGTGCAAATGATCATTTCCAATGCATTTAAGTCAATTACGTTACTCCGTGGCATTTTTCATGTTCGCAAATCTAATTTGAATCATGAATTTTGGATTAATCACTAGTTATCCCGCATTTTTTTTCCAGATTAACCTTCTTCGAAAATTTCAACCAAAAAAAAACAAATTTCTTATACGAATCCAACGTGGAAATGCCTTAACTTTTCGGGTATTTCTCCTCGATAAGACAAGAGCGCATTTTGTGACAAGAATTGAAAGGATCGACAAGAAAATTTTGCTCAAGCTGAACAGATGTTAATTGGGACGCGGCCATTGTGAAAGATTATGTTCAAGGAAAATTCTTGAATCAGTCCTAAACTTATTTTACGGATATAAATTCAATTACAAACTTTCTAATTTTGCCAATTCAATCTTAAACTTTTACGTGAAACTCCAATACATCCTTTCGACTATCGAAAATCACTGGTGTGGCGGTGTGTGATGTAGAACGATTGGTGGTGACTAGACCGCCACATCAATCATTTCCAACGAAAGTTAGTCAAAAGGATTATATTGAAGTTTTGCGCAAAAGTTTAAGACTAAATTAACAAAAGTGAAAAGTTTAAAACCAAATTAGCATACTTTCTTCGGACCATGTTGCATAGGAGAAGAAAAAAAAATCTAATCTGAAATCCAAAATTCGATGGTGTCAACATGTAAACTTCAAATTTAGGGTGCACTCTAAGGCCTTGAGTTACATGCTCACGAGCAAAGGGGCAACGAGCTTGTCACGGCCCCATCCCGACCCGACCCTAACCCCGACCCCGACCCCGACCCGACCAGCTCGATGCTCATCGCGCGCAAATTCAATGGATATAAAAAAGCCGTGATGGAAAGCAAAATGTGGACGTTGCGAGAGCAAAATGCGCAGCATTATTTTTGGGTGCGCCAGTTCAATCGCGAGGGGGCCATGTACCTATTAATGCCCCCCGGGACGCCTGAATGGGAGAGGGGGGACCCAGCGCCATGCCGGTGGTGACGAGGACAAGTTAATTTCCTCTGCCTTTTTTTCCTTAAATAAACAAAACAAATCTCGGAATATCAGTTTCCCGTAATTAAAATTTTCTGGCAGATCGCTCCCATTCAGAGAAAATTTCACGAGGAGTTAATCCCGATCAAGCAAATAGATACCATCGGATAATAGAAAGAGGCAACCCCAAAAAAAAAAAAAAAAAAAAAAAAACAGAGAGAGAAAAAAATAAAGCAAAAAGCAAAAAGCTAAAAAAAAAAAAATATTGCAGTTAGCAGAGAGTAGAGAGAGAGAGAGGAGAGAGAGAGTGAAGAGGCTTGCTTCAGAGGGAAGAAGAAAATCTTGAAGCCACAGCGCCAACAGCGGACAGCGGAAGGCGACGTCGTCCGTCGAGCTTCTCTCCCGGACCTCGGAATCGCCCCCTCATTCTCCCGGCGGAGGCGGAGGCGCGGAGGAGGGAAGGAGAGCGGTGTGAATGCGAGGGCACTCGCGGCGCCCGCCGTCGTCGTCGCCGCCGGCCGATCCGCCGCCGCCCGCTCCCCGATCTGCTCGCCAGTCCCGCCGCTAGATCCGCGCGCGTCGTCCGGCCGTTCCCCCCCGCCGCGCGCGCCGCCGCGGATTCCCGGCATTGCGGGTCGCGATTCGCGGGCCCCCCCAATTGAGCTCGGGCGTCGGCGCCCCGAAGAGGACTCTACCCTTTGACTCACTCGGGGAGAATTTCCGGTAAGTTCGCGGCTCCTCCGGCGCGCGCCCCCGGTTCCGGCGGATTTTCTTCTTCGAGGTTTCGATTTCGCCGCGAATCGGACGGATCTTACCGGGGCGCGAGTTCGGGCCCTTCGCTTGCGTGCGTTTGCTTTAATGGCACAGTCTCTGCGAAATTTGGTTTTCCGTTAGGGTTCCCGTCGAGCGGTTAATCTGTTCAGGTGGATGGATGGTTGTGCTTGATGACGTGACCGACTAATTTGCAGCTTTTGGTGCCGAGTTGGTCTTTTCCAGCTCCGCTGTCATCTGAAAGCTTTTATCTTGGTGTGCGCCTGCGTGTGTGTAGGCTCGTATTGGTAATTGCTTGACGGGTTTTGTGTGGCTCTCGGTAGGTGAATTTTTTCGGGCGAGGGGGAAATGCCGCCTTCTCCGGCATTGAGATGCTCTCCAGGGAGAGAGATGAGGGCGGAGAGTCACAAGCGAGGTCGCAGCCTTGAAGGCGGGCTGCTCTTCAGAGAGAAGGACGACGATCTTGCTCTGTTTAAGGAAATGCAGACGCGGGAAAGGGATAATTTCCTGCTCCAGTCGGACGATGATATTGAAGATGTGTTTTGTGAGTTGCTGAATCGAATTTCCTTTTATTTCCACAGCATGGGGTTCAGGTTTCTGTTGGTTTACCTTTGCCATATCTAATAGCTTTGCATGTTATTTCTTGTTATGAACTTGCTGGCAGCTACGAAACTCAAGCACTTCTCTGACTTTAAACTTGGGATCTCCATTCCTGCTAGAGGAGAGAGTAGCGACCTTCTCAATGCCGATGGAGAGAAAAATGACTATGAATGGTGAGTCACATTCTCCCTGTGTTAAACAAAATGTAATCCAACCTAGGGTCCCACATCCCTTTCAGAATATTTAACCGTTAGATAATGCAATTGTTCAGTTTTGTGCTTTACAGTTTAAACCAAAATTCGTGCATCTGGGGTTATTTGAGTTCAATTTATGAGCTAAATGCTGGAGGATTTGCTGCAAGTTAGATCTTAACATGTTTGTTTCATGACGCTAATTAGAAATTGTAGTCTCTCCTTGCTTTCATGGTTCTCCTAATTGACATTATCATTTGGCGAAGGTTGATAACTCCTCCTGATACCCCGCTCTTTCCATCTTTGGATGACGAGACACCGCCGGCTAATGTTGTACCTAGAGGACGTCCCCGGAGTCAACCCATTTCCATATCAAGGTCATCCACGGTGGGTCGTTGAGTCACTTGATGGAGTGTAAATATGATTGTCTCACACCATTGCTTTATCTATGCAGTATGTATACATCTGCTCAAATTTCATCTTCTTAACCATGTTTTGTCGTAGATGGAGAAGAGTTACCGGAGCAGCAGGGGTAGTGCAAGTCCAAGTCGTTCGAGCCCATCTCCACGCTCTGGTAACAGCGCTGCCCAGTCAAGGGGAAGGCCATCTTCGGCTCGTCATGCCAGTCCGACTCCTAGCCTGCGGAATGCCACTCCTCCACAGAGGCCATCTACTCCACCAAGCAAAACCTCTACGTCTGCTCCAAGGTCTTCCACCCCTACTAGCAGGAGGATGAGCGGTGGGTTTAGTACTACTGGTGGTTCAGGGGTTAGAGGAACATCCCCTGTAAAGACAAGTCGAGGAAACTCTGCTTCGCCCAAAATAAAGGCATGGCAAGCCAACATTCCTGGTTTCTCTACTGAAGTGCCTCCCAATCTGCGCACTTCCTTGGCTGACCGGCCAGCCTCATATGTGAGGGGTAGTTCTCCAGCGTCTAGAAATAGTCGGCAATCAGTTTCTCCAACTGCTTCAAGAAGTGTGGCGTCATCTTATAGCCATGACCGAGATCACTTCAGCTCACATAGCAAAGGTTCTGTGGCATCATCTGGTGATGATGATGTGGACTCTCTACAGTCGATTCAAGTGGGAAGTCTGGACCAATCAACTTTAAGAAAAGTCGGTGCCTCTCCCAATAGAAGATCTTTGGTCTCTCCCAGGAAAAAAGTTGTCTCCTCGGTTTCGGCTCCAAAGAAGTCCTTTGATTCGGCTTTAAGACAAATGGTACGTGTCTAACTGAATCATTTTGTGTCCTTGTTGGTCACATAAAAAACAAGGTCCAGTTGATTTGCAAGTGATAGTGCTGGTAACTTGTACTTCCTTAGTAATTTAATGAAAAATGGCAATGACATCTTACTCTTTTTAGTCTCATATTCTTGAAGTAAGGAGTGTTTGGCATTTAAGAATTCTAGAATGGATTTTCAATCCAACATGGCGCTGTGGCATTTTGTAGTGGCTTAATTTCCATAGATGGTTCCCTAATAGGCCCTTCATGGAGTTTCTCTCAAATCAATGTTCCTTATATCTTGAAAGGAAAAAAAAAAATCGTATTTTGTAATTGCATGGACTATGCTTTAAATGGTCTTGGTGATGTTGTGGCCTGTTATTTCTGAGTCCTTGTTCAGGGTTGCGAACTATGGAAATCAACTTTCATACATCAAAAGAAGTGGAGATTTGGAAAAGCTGAAATCTTTCAACAGACCTTATTGAGATTAAGTCTTTACTCACATTTGATTGGGTTTTGCTACCTTATTGTAGGATCATCGGAAAGCCCCTCAGAATATGTTTAGGCCCCTCCTGTCAAGTGTACCAAGTAGTACATTCTATGTTGGAAAAGCAGGCTCTATGCATCATTCTATGGTATCTAGAAACTCTCCAGTGACAACAAGCAGCAATGCCAGTTCTGACCATGGCACTGGACCTGTACTTGACACTGAAGGGACTGACCAGATTCGTGATGATATGACCTGTGAATCGGGCAGAGGAATATATGCTACTGTTGACGAAGAAATTTTTGAATTTGACAGGGGTGACACTGCTAATGAAGACACGGGCAGTGAAATTTATGCTGCACATCAATCACTTAATATCCCAGTCAGCGATTTTGATGTTGTCACTATTGTTGAGAGTGGCCATCCCAATCCGGAAGATAGCTGCCAAGACAGTGCTATCGAGAATGTAACTGCAGCTTCTGAAGTTGATGGTTTTAGAGATTTGATGCCATGCTCTATATGTGGTTGCCGGTATGATGCCTCCGAACTGGTGGAAAATGAAGAGAATCTGTGTCCCAAATGCAGAAAGAAAGAAACTATTTTTCTGGAAGCTGACATGGTTGTTGCGGAGGACTTCACACTAACACCCATAGATACTCCAGATAAACATGAGAATTCGGGTCAAGTGAAATTGCCAATGGCTGAGTGCGAGTTGCAGGAAGTAATAGATGTGGATGAACCAACAGTTTTGTTAGGAGAGGAAATTGTTCACCTGAGTGAATCTTTCTCAAAGGAACAAAGCCAGGTCCATCTACTAGAAAAATCTTGTCCAGAGCACCTGATTGCAGGAGATAATGAGAGATTCAGCGATGAGCGAGAATTTATTGCACCAAGAGTTGGTTCAAGTCCATCACATGCAGATGTGACAAATCAAGAGTTGCAACTGTATATAGATCATAACAAGAATGACGTTACTGAAGGTGCGGGAATTTCTTTGTTGCTTAAGAGATCGAGCAGTAGCAAGGGGCGTGTCATTCAGGGTAGGACATATACTGTTTCTGCAATTCCTCGAGATGATCTATCTTATGCAAGAGATAGCACAACCAGCTTGAGAAGCTCTTATGGCCGGGAAAGTGTTTCTGGATCATCTTCTGTTGATTTTAGCTCTTCTAGACAAACAGATGTTCACATGCATCGGCAGTTAAGTGGCCTCAGATCTGAGAGTGAGAATTCCAAGTATGACATTAAAACTCAAAGCATTGGATCGTCATTTTCAGGGTTGTCAAACCATGCTTCCCAAGGTTTTGGTCTGGAAGCAAGCATGCATGACTCTTCTGAGGATCATGTTGGCAATGAGGATACTGATGCAGAAGAATCAATTTTAGCTTCTCTAGAGAGAATGCATGCTTTGGAGACAATGGATGCTGTTCATACATCCACAATGTCCACCTCTTATGGGGAAGATACTTTTGAATCTAATGAGGGCAGTACAGCCCTGAATGCTTCTACCACAGATTTGTCAAGTCATGCAATTGGAATGGGACTTGAGGGCAGTACAGTAGCGTCCTCTAATGTCGCATACACTATTTCACTTCATAACGGGGCAGTTCCCCAAGACGACTTAAGGGTTGTTACTGATATGGAGGCATCAGCTGTTGCTGCTCTAGTGCCTTCTGCAGGAGAGGGAAGTGGTTTGCTGAGCCCTGGCGCCAGTGCTTTAGAATGTTCAGATGTTCCGGCTGACCGGTCCCTAGTCATATCATCTGAAATGGAAACTATAGATGGTCAAAGTAGGACTCTTTCGGAGTCTGAACATAAATTAGAGAATAAATCTCCAGGGACTTTAGATACAGAAATGGATGCTTCAGCTCCAGAAGCCAAGACCTCTGACCATGGGCATGGCATATTAGGTTGGTGTTTGCATAAGATATGTTCTACTGATAAAATTATGAATGTTGCAATCTTTTTCCTGTCACTGCCTCAACAACTTCCCCTGCCCAAAACCCATTGACTAGGACCCAAGATAATTCAGTAAAGACTGAAGCAGAAGTTTATTATGTCGCGTGCTGTTGTTTATGTCCATATTTGTGATTTTTATGTCTGCTATTAACATGCATATAGAACTCATCTATTGCGCTAGCTGTCGAAAATCATCCTTGACAATTGATTAAGGCACAGAAAATTAACTGCACATGAGTTCCTTCCTTGTGTTTTTGAAGGAAAGAAGTTGCTTGTTGCTATTAGAATGCTAGTGATCTCTTCTCTGGAAGGGTATGGAAGGTTCTAGTGTACCGTGAAATATAGTTATCCAATTTGAAGATTGGTAAGAGAAGATATAGAATGGTAGACTTGATATATGAGAACTTGGTAAGGGTTATAGTGTAGCGTGAAAGAGATAGCTATCTAAGAACATGAGTCAGATGGAAGGCATAGTATGAAAGGCTTCATGTATGAGCACCTAACTAATGTGAAAATTCATTTCTTGTTTCATCTGGTGATGTCTTCATTAATTGCTTTCTGTTGATTAATTTTTTTCCTGTTGCTACTTGACATTTTATTAATGTGTTAGTTAATGCTGCCTTATGGTAGCTAATCCAGTAATTCTGCGTGACAATCTTTTTTCTTCTAGTAGATGGCGGGGAACAATAAAGGATATATTGGGTTGCATATTGAAATTGCATCCTTATATAATGAAGCATCTGTTTTTAAACCTGTCTGGTTCACTCTTACTGATTCTAGTGAACTACAACTAGCACCTAAATATTGTATCCTTGACCAGATATTTCGCCAATTGGCTCTCTGGTCCCTGCTATACAAATTATCTTAAAGCCTGTTTTTGATGTTTAGTCAATGGTTCTGTTGCTACTGACTAGCTTTCCGTGACATTGACAGAGGAATCAACCGTTACAGTGGAGGCACGACCTGGAAGAAGAGGAAGAAGCCTTACCCTTGATGAAGCAACGGATACAATACTTTTCTGCAGTTCCATCGTTCATGATTTGGCATATAAAGCTGCAACTATTGCGATGGAGAAAGAACCTGCTGTTCCTCTGGAAGGCTTGCATCCTACCGTAACCATATTGGGGAAATCCACCACTGAAACGAGGGATCCACGCAGAGGCAGAATTGTAAGTAAACGCGGTTTGAAATCCCAGAAGGCGAGGCAGAGGCAGGTAGAAACCGAGAAGAACCTCCCATCCAGCAAGACTGAGAACGACGAGAACATTGACGAGTCCTTGATGCGTAATATCGGGATCCCAAACAAGTTGGACGGTGTAAAGCCGCCGAAGCTCGAATCCAAGTGCAATTGCATAATAATGTGAAGAAGGTACACATCCTGAGTGCTCCCGTGAAACCGGGTTGCAACCTGGCTTGAGGGTCTTGTAATTCGAAAGGCATTGGCTCTTTAAGTTAGTACACGTTTAGCTCCTGTTTATTCCAATTTATTGGCAGCGACCACTTTATTTGTGTTGGGTTCCAGATTTGTAAATTTTTGTTTAGTATGGTTAGGCTGATGGTAGTGTAGTGAGGGGCATGTCTGTTTGAGTGTAACCCCACATTCTTGTATTTTGTCAATCTGTCTTAAATCCTCAATTCGAGAGCAGTGTGATTTATGAATTCAAAGCAAAGTCAACATTCATTCAATTACATGGGCGCCAACCACTCTCAAGGTCCTCGGATATGTTAACAAGTTTAGATGAGCCACGGTTGTGTCTCATTCGACTAACAATGTTGAGCTTCATCTCATGACTTGTTGCTGCTCTTGTTATTACTGTTTTGCCACACGTGTTTAGCTTGGAAAAGTAAAGGGATGGTAGCACAACTGGTCCCTAAATTTTGGTCTAACATGCAAAATTACTCTTGGAATTTTAATTTGTGCAGTGTAGTTTTTGAACTTTAATCTAACGTGTAATGTCTTTCCTAAGTCAGGAACAACATAAAATATGGAACCGAAGTTTGAGTTTTGCATTAAATAAATTAAAAATTTAAAAGCGACATCGGATATTGAATCAAGATTCAAAGGTATTTGTTTGATTTTTCCATAAAACCAAAGTAGGGGGTGGACCGTGGAGCAAGTAAAAACCAAACGGGAAGAGTCAAAAGAGGAAAGAGCCGCAAACCAATCAACTCTGCACGCAATAACATGGTGTGCCTCCTACTCCTGGCGTCTGAACAAAAGGTCAAAGCCAAGAAAAGGTAAAAGCAGGGAAAAAAAAGAAGGGAAAAGCACAATGGAGATTTCTCGACTCTTTCTATCTATTTGTTTCTGGATTGTGCGGCGTTTCGAAACTCCACTAGCTTCGCATCGAATTCCAAAGTCAACGGCCCCCTCGAATCTCCAAAAGGTATTGGTCTAAACCATGCCGTGGAAGGAGGCCGTTCGATGGAACGACGACCCGGTTCACCAGCTCCGAAATTCTCACACCCTATTGAGCCCGACAATGTCAAGATTTCATAGCTAGATAGATTTGACCATTTCTTCGCAAATGGTAGGGAATTTCCACTTTCCCCGCTTGGGTCCATGAGGTAAAATGCTCTTTTTTCTAGGGCATCGATTATTAAAGCGAATGGCATCGAACATGCCATGACAAGCATAGGACATGTCGCCCGCCCATGCCCATCTTTTCTCATCCGCTCGCCATGCGAGTAAACTCATCTGCTCGTCCATATATCCATGTGTGTATATAGGCACATGCAACTTTGTGGAAAAACTGACATCGGCGTGGCTGATATAACTTTGATACGACCGTCGTGGAAAAAGACTTGATGGGCAAGATTGAAAGCCTAATATTAAATTAATGATTGAAGGGAAAATCGCATTTATATAAGATCCCATGTACAAGCGATTGAGGTGCTTTACTATCCTTTTCTTGTGTAGGTTGAATTAGGAATGACACATAAGGATTAAAAAACAAGAGGAAGTACACGCAAAATAAATTTGGTGAAACCTACTTCTGACACAAAGTTAAGAAAATATGTGGAGAGATATCACATACTAGCGACATGGGATAATTTGACACGTACCATAAATGCAAATTCTTATTTTCCATCTTCCACTGGAAAATGACGGACCTGATTAAGAAATTAGAACTAGAGAGAGCAACTCAAACTGGCCTAAATCATCACCATCAATTGTACGTGCATCTTGTTGGTATCTGTGTGATTGGAATAGGATCAACACAAAATGATGGAAACCTTTGGCGGGGACCATGTAATATAGGAGGTCAAATTCGGCCGTCCGTCGTTCCGTTGGATGCTTCGGATGTAACAACGTACGTCCTTCTCTCTCTATCGTTATCTTATCCACACCATAACTTTAATTAATTAAATCGGTTCAAGTAAGCATGTGGGGGAAAATACGTTTCGTGCCCCATCTAATGTATTCACCCGAGCCTCACCCGAGTTTACGTATTTGATAAAAGATGGATTTTCTTGTAAGTTCAGGATTGCAAATATGTTTTAGGATGAGTAAGCCAGAATAAATGAAAGAACAAATGAATTAGAATAAATGCAAGTATAGTTTAGGACGTATTTTGTAGCTTGAGAGAATCTAGAGACGCAGCCTGGAAAACGACGACGGATCCGAAAAGTTCAGAATAAAAAAAATAAAATAAGATGGTGGTGGGAAATGGCATATTCTGTTTTCTAGTTGGAATATAAGAGGGAAGAACGCCTTCTCATGCCTATCTTTTTTTTTCTCTCTAAGACGTGAAGAACGGGAATTGAAAAGACCGTTAGTTGCTCCCCATAAAAACCCGGCGAAGAACGACGCCGAACGACGCCAGACGACGACGACGACGACGACGACCGATCTCCTCTCGATCTCGCTCGCTCTCTGCATTCCGAGATCGGACTCGAAGGAGGAGGAGGAGGAGAGGAAGCGTCGTCGGAGCGACACCGAATCCAATCCGATACGTCCGCCGGCAATGAGAGGGATGCTGGTTGAGGCGGCGGCGGCGGTGGCGGCGGCGGCGTCTGGATCGTCGTCGACGGCGGCGTCGTCGGCCTCGTCGTCGTCCTCGTCGCCGCCGTCGTCGGGGTCGGCGTCGGGGTCGATCTTCACCAACTACGCCCTCCTCGCCGCTCTCGCCGCCTTCACCATCGCTCAGTCCATCAAGTTCTTCACCTCCTGGTACTCCTTCCTTTCGTTTCTCCCCGTTGTTTTGGCTCCGGCGTGTTCGTGAGGTTCCCGATCTTCGTCGTCGATGTCCACGTGTGCATCGGTGAAGGCGAATGTTCCTGTATGGTTTCGTCGTGCGTTGTCATGATGAATGTTCTTTTGACTCCTTTTTGAGCGATGATCAAATCAAACGTCCGGATTCGATTCGATTTTGTAAAGTAAAACTTAGCTTGCGCAAACGATGGCAAGTCGATCCGTGATGAACTCCGTTTTGGCGTTATCCTTTGGCTTCCGAAATTGAACCTAATGCTTATTGTTTCGCCGAAGCTAGAGAACGCACCAAGAAACTGAATCTGAGCTGATTGATCTAGCTCGTCTCGTTGACCTTAGGTCAAGTTTTTTTAATCTATAGATCTTCACCTGAATCCATGCATCTGTCGTTTAGAGTTGATCTCCTCCCAATCCAATGCTTATATGCGGTTCGCTATTCTGAAAATTGCCTCGAATTTTGTTGTTTAAGATCATGGATGTCGTAATGAATTCACTTTGACTAGATGGCGGTAAAGTGGAATTGAGAGGATCTTTTTGTTTCCTCTTTCCATATATATGATTCTCCTTTGTAATTTGGTTTACGTGGTTATATGTCCTGAGAGTCTTAAGCTTTTCTTAGATTTGCAGGTATAAGGAAAGGAGATGGGATCTCAAACGGCTCGTTGGATCTGGAGGGATGCCATCTTCTCATTCTGCGACCGTAACAGCTCTCACAGCAGCAATTGGGTTTCAAGATGGCTTTGGAGGAACAACATTCGCCATCACATTGATCTTAGCGTTGGTGGTACGGCCTTATTTCATTTTTGTCCCATCTTGCGCAATTAAGGAATTCTAAGAAAGCCATGGAAAATCTTTTTCGAAAACCCAGTCTTCATCCTATCCTTGTCGAGTCTTAAAGAATTACTAGGGGAAAATGGAATCATTGCCATGATTTGGCATTTTCTTCGCTTCTGCAATCTCCTGGTTTGCTGCAATGCCCATAAGATAGTCTAGTATGCAAACCGACAGATTGTGTTGATAACCTGTTGAGAGGATGCTATTTATTGTGCTGTCTGTTCCTAGAGAATGTTAATATGGAAAAAATTGTGCAGGTGATGTATGACGCAACTGGTGTGAGGTTACAGGCTGGACGTCAGGCAGAGGTTAGGTTTTTTTTAACCATTTTTTCTGTTCTTCCGCACTTGGTTATCTCTTACGATCTATTTCACAAAAATGAATCTTAAATTAGAGTGCTTATATTAAATAAGATTATTTAATATCTTCAGGACTCATCTTTTCTGCATTTTAATTATCCAGGTGTTAAATCAAATTGTATATGAACTTCCTGCTGAGCATCCCCTCGCCGAGAGCAGGCCACTGCGCGAACTTCTAGGCCATACTCCTCCTCAGGTCTGCTATATACTCGATTGTCCTGGTTCAACTTGTATCTGTATACATTTATTATTCACTGGGAGTCCTTGGAGTATAGTTTGGGATCAAACATGTGAAGGATACGCTAGGTGAAAAACCACCATGAACACATGCTAGGTTACCATCCCATATCTTCTGGATTGATTATTGAAAGTGCTGCAAATGATGATTGTAAGGCTCAGTCTTTGCTTTTGCTCATCTGTTAGCATACGTAGCTTACGTCAGATTCTCCGATTTGTATGTTAGGTGGGGACTCTTTTTTGGGGTACTCTAGTTGCCTGATTTGATGATTCCTGTTAAATCATCATCAAGATTGTCTCAGGCAAAGAGAATATGCCAAATTTCGAGCTTTACAACGTTGCAGAGTCATGGAATTATTCACGTTCATTATGTGTTCTAAGGAGAGGATTCGTAATAGTTGGCAGTTCTTTTAAACTTTCTCCTCTTAAAACGCCTTACATGTTTAGGCAACTTGACTGGATTTCATCAAGTTTATTAAGATGCGATGCATTTTCACGTAGTAATTACAGAGGAAACTAAATGACATCTCTACCGTCCCCTGCTTATGTATTCTCAGAAACTTCAAATGTCGATACTCATGTGTTTTTGCTTCTTTCATTTTTTTTCCCTTGCTAATCACAGGTCATCGCTGGTGGGTTGCTCGGGATTGTTACTGCATCTGTGGGGCATATGATCATCCTGGCATGCAGCTGATGTTATTAACTAGTCAATTGTGCAGAAATCCGAAGCACTGCGCTTCAACAAGTAAAAAACTCAAGCCGTGGTCACAGATGGAAGGATGTCCAAGCACATTCACTCCTTTCTCAAACATGTGTTTCTTGATGCCTTAATTCAGCATTTGTTCCTGATGAACTTGACACTGTAAAATAGTACAAAATGAAAGATTCAAAGATTGAATACGGTTGCCGTCTGATCCAGTGTTGAATTGTCGGTCCATTGCATCCAATCATGGGGTTGCAGATTGCAAAAAACGAGAGAGGGTGGGTGATTCAATTTAGGTCGCAGAGAAAGAAAAACGAGGACGTGAATTAATTGACAGAAACTAAATGAATTGTTGGATGCTATCAAGCACTGGGTTCTTCCCTCTGGTTACAGCGGAAGACAAAGGGCATGGAAAAAGAAAAAGTCAATTCTCTGTGGCCATGTCCGGCTAGAGATTTAACAGTTTACCTGCATCTGTGAATCATCATAACTTTGCCTACTCTAGAGAGGATAAATGGTGGTGATGTTTGTTATATTGATCATTATTTTGATAGCCGCTTGGAAGTAAGTGAAAAATTTTGCTAATTGGAGACGAGCCTTGTCCCTATCGTATTATGCATCCAACATCATCGAGTACTTGAGGGTCAACACCCAAATTATTAACTGTGGAGCAGGCAATCAATGCTCACAATATAATATTCGTTGTTCTCCAAAACCTAAATCGATAGAAGATGCCGTACATAAGATCATTCTCTTGCTACTCTGGAACTAACAACATCCATGAGGATTGCTAAGTTTCCCTAGACCGCCTTCAACTTAACACCCAGCACCGCAGAAAAAGCCTTTCGCATCTCCAACATGGGATCGCCTATGATTTCAGATTTCGCACGCCAAGCAATATGCTCATCAGGCCTGACCAGAATCACCCCTCTGTCGGTCATCCGGCACAACTCCCACCAGGAGGAAGAAGAAGAAATTGATGGATTCTTAACTTCCTGAACGTCTAAGTAATTTTTCCAAGGTGCCAATGCAACCTTACTACCTTCTCCAAACGCATTACCAGCTTCAACAGGCCACACTACACAGACTCTAGCGGATACTCCAAATTCTTCAGCCACCTTGAAAGCAGCACGAGCAAGGTTGTAGGAATCTTCAATTGGGGCAATGATGAGGACGAACTCAATCTTATCTCCACATACAAGGTCAAGAGTTGACATTTTTTCCTAGAAGACATTTACATAGAGGCACACCCGATGTAAGTAAATGGTGAGAAGCCAAGCTTGCATACTTCATGTGTATATCAAATAAGCATGTCAGGAACCGATAACTAGTCATACCTCTTTGCCAGAATCTGACCATAGCCTCACATTCATGTGGGGAAGCCTTGATCCTGGATCTGCAGATGGTATATAGTCCCTCCGACGGCCAGTAGGTCGCAGAAGCGGAACAGAGGTACTATCAACATCAGGAATAAGTGCACCATCAAGGTACCTGAAATATAACGGTTGATTATCACGTTCATGGGGGCAATAACATATAACAGAAGCTTCCCAAAATAGATTGGTGGATTCTCAAAATCAAATGAGTTGTAAGTCAGGAAATTAATAATTAGTTATTATCAATCTCTAATTCCTAAGAGAATGCAGGCCAAATATACATGAATATTTCCTAACCAGGCTCAAAGTTAATCAAGATGGATGACAAACGATCTGAATTTCATGACAGAACAACTAACATTACCCAATTGACAAGTTGCCAAGCAAGCAGAAAACATCAACATGAAATTTTTCACAAATAAAACACTTCTATGGGTCAATCGCAAAGATTTCTCGATTATTTGTCACATTAGCAGAATGAAAGGTCGAATATGAAATTTCCACCTCAGAATCTGCTTCTTTTAACTTTTATCAGAATATGAGCGATACCTGAAGCCAAGATCCTCAGCAGGAAACTGCAGTTGGAGGCTTTTCCCTTCATCAAATATACGTTTCAGTTTTGCCAGTCTTGATGATCCCAGTGGGTTGTTTTCATTAAGAAGAAATGTTGAAAGCTGTGCACGGCCCAAGCTAAAAGCTCCATCCAAAATTGCCTTCTGAACTTCAGATGGTAGAATGGAACCAAAGCCATCACTGACAACTCGATGTACTGTAAGACAGAGCACATAGAAAGGAAGAAAAAGTCAGGCATAAATTAATAGGCAGCTGCAGCAATGCTTCTGAGGACTTTATTAAAGATGATAAGTTAAAAAACTGATTACAACAAAAGAAAAGAGTATTTTGCAGAGAATCAAAGCAAGCATCAAAATACCTGAGTTTGCGACAGCAGGATCGAGACCTAGAGCAGCTGGAACTGCCATGGCGGCTTTGAAGTTTTGAACACTCAATGTAGTATTAAAGATGGCAATCTGATCAGTTATCTCAAGGTCAAGGATCCATCCAATTCAAAGAATATACAACTTCCACCACTTACAATACAAGGAGGAATCGAATAGAAGTACCGGCTTACGTTCTGCTTCATAGGTATGAAGAAATGAAGATGGTGAAATACCCTTCAAAACAGAAGCCAATTTCCAAGCAAGATTGTGTGCATCCTGGATTCCAGTGTTCATTCCTGCAATAATTTCATGGAAATTTTACTAATCTACGAGTCTTCCTCTAACAGACTTTGACAAGTTGAACTTTCCTGCTCCTAAGCTATTGATCATGCCATCAACTAGCCAACCACATGCTTGGGCCCATTCTAATTGAGCATTTCTTAAGGATAAAAAGAGCAGAAGAATGATCAAAGTTCTCGTCTCATTAGGTACTTATCTATTCTCTGCAGGTGATGATTCTGTTGATTTATTTCAGCAAAAATTATTTCATACTTAGGGTGCAAGGATTCTTGGAAACACTAGAAAAGTGGCAGCCTTTGGGGGCCAACTAAAATGGAAAAAGAAGAAAGCATTATATATTTCCATGTTTGACAAAAAATCCAGTGCAATGTCAACATACAAAAGATTTTGACTTCCATCAGCAGCTAACGCTAGAAATAAAGCTCAGTTGCTATAGCTTAGAAGCATCGCCTAGTTGATTTCTCAAGTCAAAAGTAATGTTCCATCCAACTAGAATTAAATTACAAAAGGCATTGGCACAAGATCAAAGTGGATTACCCCAAATAAACTAAAATTTGGGTAAATAGAAGCGCGATTAGCACAGAAGCGATTGAGTAAAAGATGCAGGATCTAAGCCTGAAGAATCTTAACTAAGTAGCCAACCGATTAAAGGGCTACTCACCAAAACCACCAGCTGGAGGAAATCGATGAGCTGCATCACCAGCAATTATGACTCGATTGTTGCAGGAAAGAAACTTCTCTGCAACTTCAGCATGCATCACCCATGGTTTTACTCCAATTACATCGATGTCCACAAGTTCTTGGCCAACCAACTTGAAAATTATCTTCTCACATATCTACAACAGGTTGAATCCTTCAAAAAACATATTGTTTCCATCAACAAAGAATTATAATCCTATTGACAAATCATAACTTAATGCTGTATGGCAAAAGCAGCTATGCTGCACACAGAGCACCTGAGAGGGTATTTTATAAGTGAACCTAACTGAGGGCACATAATTTGAAAACGCACTAAACCAGAATTTAAATGGAGCATGTAACAAATATCCAGCTAAAAAATATAACAGTACCTTTGGCTCAAAATCCTGTGCATTTTGCTGAGGCGGATAGAATGGCATCTACAACATAATAAGCAAATTCAGGTGTCATCCAGTGGGGATCTGAAGCAGGTCAAATGATCAACTAGACATTTTGCGTGAAATTCCAATGAATACCTGCAAAACAAATTCTCCTTGCTCCAGATCATGAGCAATAAGAACTCCAATAGCTTCAGTATTGAAGATAAAGTATAACATGCCAGGCCTTTCCCTGAGGAGATGTTGCCCAAGGTCTTTGCTAAGAAAATGAACACTGACAAGCTTTTGTAAATCCTTTTCACCTCTCAAACTAATTCCTAAAAGCCTTCTCACACTACTTCCAGCCCCATCTGTACCAACAAGAGTACTGCACCGAAATTTTCTCTCCTTACACTTTCCTCCCTCAATATGAGAGACAGTGGCAGTTACACATCGGTTAGAAGTAGTATCGATGGAGATGCATTCGTGCCCCATCAGTATTTCTCTTGCCCTGGGAGCTTCACAATCCAGGCCTTCTGAGTTGTCTGCTTCGCGAATTTGGAAGTTGAGCTTTTTCAGATGCTCAACTAATAACCTTGTTAATTTGTATTGTGAAAAGTGTGCCACAGAGACAGGGCTGACAACTTTTTCAAAATCTGCTAAGCAAGGGATGTATTAAGCATCTCTTAGAACACAAATTCTCCACAATCAAAACTATATTGATGGGAAACAGTTAACAACTATTTCCTTTCACAGACGAATGGTACCACCACAAATTTGGAAAGACCAAAAAAGAACACAAAATGACATGAATATTAGCCTAATTTTTATCAATAATCAAGCTGAGGAAAAATAATGGGACTATCCATACCTTGAGGTTGCATATGGTCAACTGTCCCTAGAACTGAACCGGTGAGTGAGCTGCAATATATGAACTTTCTCCACAAGTCAACAGGCGGTTGATATTTTTGAATTTCCTCCGCCAAGCCATTAATTTTGCGGAACACCTAATAGAACGAAAAAATCTGCTTATATAAAATCCCAAGAAAGACAGACAGACCTTTTCCAACAGAAAGAGAGTCGACCTCCATCGTACGGTTATTGATGAAGTGAGCCTGCGGATGGCTAGAAAATGTCTTACTCTTCTCCACGATCGCACACTCCACTCCTACAAAAAGCCATAATGCTGGAAAATTATTCAATGCCGATTGGTCATGGCAAAAGTGCACCAAACAAAAGAGAAGAACAAGAGGAAAGGTACAGAGAGGAATAAGCCGCCTCTTTGCATCACTATATTACTTTTGAACTTCGACAAGTCAGTGCAATTCTCTGAACTTCGGCGAATATGAAACACCCCAATTAGGGAAAGGAGTTATTTTTGTATATACAGCCTGTTATGAACTCCAGCAAGGCAGTTGGAAACGGTATTGAACCAGCTCTTAATTGTCTGGTTTGGGAAAAGATTAAATTTTCTGGAAACCACTAAGCGGCGAATTCCTCTCAGTTTACAACTGATTTCGCACTGGAGTAGGACCACCATTTCCGAGCTTGAAGTGCAAGTACATATGAGTTTGAAGTTCTCCATTCTTTTCATTCCTCCAAGTCCTCGAGTCATTTACACTAGCCGACCTTACTGTGCTTAGATCGAAGCTCCACGATATGCGACAATGACTGTTGAATAGAGAGCCGCCGACGTAAATTCACGCACTTTCGTCCCCTCACTACGATCCCTCAGCAATCGGCGGAATCATCCGCAAACGCGCCCAAAACGAGAAGCGGAAAGAGAGCGGGAGGCCAGAACGGTACCTAGCTTCGTGAGAAGGATGGAGAGGACCAATCCGACGGGGCCGGCGCCGACGATCAGGACCGGAAGCGGCGCCCCGCCGCCGTCGCCGCCGCTCGTGGAGGCGGAGACCGATAACCCGCGGGCTCGGGAGAACGGAGACGGATGGAATCTGGTCCCGCGTCCGACGGCGAAGAGGCCATTGCGGAGCTTGAGGGAGCGCTCAACCGCCATGACTGGGGCGCAGAAAGAGAGACGAAGCTCGGGGAAAAAGCCCTGGAACTGGAAGGGCTTTAAACGACGTCGCGGTCTGCGTTTCGGCTTTGAAAGCTGCGGTTTGCGACTTCCCCACGTTCGCGTCGAGGTGGCCAATTGAGTTTATTTATGGCTCGTTGATAAATTTGGTCGGGCTCAGCTTCGTTGGTAGATGGAGAAGCTCGATTGCATAAGTATGGTCCGTTTGTCCGTTCGGGGAAAAAAAAAATTTGAGAAATTAATTTTTCAACTTTTGGATATCTGAATCATGACAGAATTGTTCGAAATTATTCGTCATGGACCATAAACAATAAACATGAATTATGGTAAAACAATTCTCTTATCCGATGAAAAGGAAATTTTTTTTTTTAAATACCGAATAAATGAAAACTAACCACTTTTCTATAAAATGAAAATTTTCCTTGTTGTCAATGCATCATTAATTGAGCATAACAATACTTGATGTGATTTGAATGAATTATGTACTTTGTTGAGCTAAAAGATTTGCTCGTATTTTAATTAATGTTAATACCACAAGAAATACCAAATTAATTTTTTTATCACCAAAAACTCTTAAATTAGTATATCTATGACAAATTTACTATTCATCAGTTTTTATTAAATTTTACAATCAAATTGTTAAATTAGATGATATATGATGTTGACTGACGTAACAATTTGAAGTTTTACCCATCATTTATTACAAATGTACCCATTATGGTTTTTGTGATATTAATCTAATTTAATGAAAATTAATGCATAGAAAGTTTGTTATAGATTTACTAGTTTAAAATTTTAGATGGAAATTTGTCACATTTGTATTAATTTGTGGTTTTATAGTCGAAAAGTTAGTTTTTGATAAATTTGTTATCGATATATCAATTTAAGATTTTCTATGATATTATCCATTTCATTTACACCCTTTTGTTGATAGCTGATGAAAAATTAAGTATACAACGCCATTTCTCGATTGATATACTTCTAGAATTTGTGAATTGGAGTTCAACCTCATAGCTTGAGTTCGGCAAATTTATGAGTTATGACTATCTAAGCTTGAGTTCAAATCCAAGTTGAGAGTTTGAGAGTGTTCTTGCTTACATATACAACATGCCTTTCCTCAAAAAGATTTAGTGAAAGAGATAAAAGGTGACGTCAGTAGAGGCAAATCAAATGGATATGCTGTTCGGAATCCCTCGGCCCGTGACCCCCGGACCGGACGAGGGAAGCAGCAGTTCGTACGGCGGGACGCCGGCCCCGGTTCGGTTCTTCAGCCGCTTGTCCTTGTTCCTCTGTTCGATTATCTTCTCTATGTCCTCGAGCTTGCTCGAGAACGTCTTGAACAATTCCAGGACTTGGCGATCATTGATCCAACGCCCGTGGAGCTGGTTCTCCTGGCCCAAGTACTCTTCGTCGGGCGAGTGTGTCGACAGCGTGTCCTGCACCGCCATCACCTTGGTGGCCTGGAGCTGGGTCGGCAACGACGTCAAGAACATGTGCTGCGGGTTCAGCAGGAACTTCTCGTACTCGGGCTCGTCCTCCTGAGGGATGAGCCTCCGCATCAGCGTCGGCCTGTTGGGCACGTACCCTCCGAATGGGTACTGCCCGAAGTTTATGGCAGCGTGCTGGCCTGACGCCGTCCATATTATAATGGTCAGGATGGTGCACAAGTCCTCTTTGGTGTCTAGCTTCGGCCACCAGGGCTCGTTCCTCTTGTTGCAGTGGCCTTTGTTCTTGATCTCGTCCCACCAGGCTTGGAGCTCGACGTCGGACTTGACTGATCCAGGGTCTGAATAGAAGTGGTCTACATAGGATTCGACCCATTCTTTTGTGGCAGACCATATGAGGAGGCCGTCATCTGCATAAGGATAGTCTTCGAGTACGAGCCTCAGGCCGTGGGGCGCCGAAGGATCTTCCACTGCCATTCCCCTGAAAGATACCACAGAGTCAGTGAATCAGTTCACAGATACTTCCTCGACGAATAGAAGGCGATCCTGGTTGATTCAGCATAGCTCGCACTGTTTCTCATACCGCCTGTGGCTCGACCAGAAGATTGATTCGGAGCAATAACTCGCTATGAAACAAGAGTGACTATGTTGAACTTGAAACAAAACAAAAAGAGAACTCGAGACCATGGCAGGTTCTGAAAGCTTAACTTTTTCTTGGAATGTACTAGGATCTTACCTCCGAATGAGATCAGCAGGCAATGCCTCCATATCGAACCGCCACATGCTCTTGTATGCGGCGGAACTCAGCTCCATGGCGTACTTTCCCGGGCTGAAACAGGCCTCAATTATACCTCCTCCGTTAATTAGGCTCTGTCGAGCTAGAGCATTAATTTCTAACGTGTAGCGCATGTGCGGGTGAAGAAGCTTGTAAATCGGATGCATCGAGCTGAGCTGCCTATGGGTGGCGATTATATAGGGCTCCATGGAAGCATGAGTCCTCAACCTGAGAGTCATTTGTACAACAAACGAAGGATTAGACAAAACATAGCATTGTTTAAGTACTGACCATGTTCGTCAGTCTGCGCAAATTGTGAAATGCAAAATTCAGTCAAGATATAACCTCAATGTCGAGTGTTTCCGCATTAATGCCAAAATTGAACTCCAGTTAACAGCAGGTCAAACCCACTAAAGCTTGATCTATATTTCATAAATTCTATCTCAGACTTTCCAATCTTACCAGTGGTTTACTAGTTGATGGATCCCGCCATCATTGGCACTGACATGGGCTTTGGCTTGCTTCCAAATCCAGTGAGCTGTCGCATCGTGCCCTTGGGTGCAAACCCTTTTGTTCCAAGGCTTAGAAGGCGTTGGAGGCAGCGAAAGCTCGATAGCTATTGGCTTCAAACTGCCGGCCGGATTATAGAAAAGGATAGTCCTGGAGGCGTAAGTTTTTCTGTCCGACAAGGAGTTGATCTTATCGACAAACGGCAGAAGCATATCGTGGTAATCAATTATGAACAATCGCTTTTCCTCTATGGCCTGCATTATCGAAATAGCCTGTGACGTGACATTTTCTAAAGCTAATAAGCGTTTTTGGAAGAAGCAGAAAAGATAGTTCATCTACCCGGTCGACACTCATTCCATGGAGTTCTTGTTCTATCAAGTCCTTGGTAAGTGCTGATTCTGGAGGGCCATAAACGGCAGGATCCAACTGGCTAAGGATAGGAAATTCCTGCCACATGACATCAAGAAGATCAAAAGTTTGTTCATACGCTGATTGAACTAAGAATTATGCTGCGATGGGAGTCTTCTCTTCGTTTTGTCGCTTTGACTACCTTCAAAATCTGAATGCTGACTGGATTAACCCCGGCCAAAGCTTGGCGTGCAAACTCATTGTCTCGCAGCCAAGAAAATCTATCCCCTAGAAGATGCAGACATTTTGCAGGGTTTTAATGAGATGACAGACCATAGTTGGCAAACCAAAGTTCTTCGAAACAGAGTTGAACAGACAACAGAAGGAAGAGATAATTACTTGATATTATAGTAGGAATTTCGTACTTCAGCAACCTCTTGCCTACCGTTAAGACCTCTCTCGTCAGATTCGCCAATGCCAGAGTGGCTGTGGCCTCATTCCGCTCTTCATCTTTCAGGAGCAGTCCATCGTTGTACAGCTTATCGATATCCGAGAAGCACTTGAACGGAATATCTGAGCTTGACAATGTAGCAGCAATTTGCGGCACCAGATTATGGAGCAGAGCCTTTAACCTCCCGGCAGCAAAGGTGTTCTGCTTGATCTCCTCGAAATTCTCATCCCGAGGCACATATACTGGGCGGGGCTTCTCAATTCTACTCTCAC
Source organism: Eucalyptus microcorys (assembly GCA_014182515.1). Lineage (NCBI taxonomy): Eukaryota > Viridiplantae > Streptophyta > Magnoliopsida > Myrtales > Myrtaceae > Eucalyptus > Eucalyptus microcorys. Next base: position 47,805,219 of record CM024569.1, on the reverse strand, counting down.
AAAGCGGGTCTGTGGAGGATTAAAAAAAAATGAAATTTTTACATCTTCAGAAAGAAAGGATGAAGAAATGACTATTGAGGTCAGTAGTTTGCTTGGTTCACATTGAATAGTTCCTATACCTGTTCGCATAGGTGGCCGGCCTGTTCGACACCGCCTTGGATATGGTCTCTCCTCCCCGCCCAATACTGGCCTAGCAAGATCATCATCTTTGTCCGGATTTCCCAAGTCGTTATACAAATCATAATCGTATATCCGTTCATGAGCCTTTCTCTCGCCTTTCCCATTGCCCCGAATGCTCAACAAGTCTTCGCGCCGGAGATCCCTAAGACCTGCCGGCGTTTGTGACGGTAAATATGCCTATTTACAAAGAAAACCCGCATTGCTTAACCAAAATAGAGGAAAAACAGATCCATTATTAAAAGAAACGGATTTCTAGGAAGGCAATTTGCGGGTCTGACTTGGTTTTGGAAGATGATTCTGCTCTCGGGATTGTCCCTCTGGGCATGGATCCACGTGTTGGCGGGGAAATGAATTGGGCCTTCGCCAAAACCGTGGATCACGATCTCGAGCAAGTGAAACTCCTTGCCATGGAGATTGGTGATGAGGACAGCTCCTGGACAACCAAAGTCCTGAGGGACACTAAAATCAGCTGCATACTCGGCTATGTAGGAGTGTTCTGTAGGGTTTGGCAACCACCCTCTCACGCTGGACTCAATGTTCTTCCCTGACTGTGTCGCTGCAATTGCAAACAAGTGAGATTAGCGTCGAGAAAAAGAACAAAATTGGGTGATTATGGCTAAACTTGATATTTTGCAGCATTAGAGACATGTTGAAGAGCAAATCCCAGAACAGAACAAGAGATGAAAGAGAATACTAGTGGCCAACATGTGAAGGACCTTTTTTCTCCGAATGGTATGCCTTGATTTTTATTTTTTTTTATTTTTATGGTATGCCTTGATTGGTTAGGACAAAAAGGACATCCTAGGACCAGCAAGGTTCCTGGACTTCTCATTTGGCCAAGAAAAGACAATTTAACTGCAATTATTGAATTCGACGGGAAAAAAAATCTGCAATTATTGAGAGGGAAAATATTACAGCTTTCCAAGGACATCAAGCACAGGAATCTCTGTAAACTGGGATCAAACAAAAATAAAAACACAAAAAAGGAAAATGGACATGTAAGCAAAGCATAACCATAACTTTCATTCGAGCACAATCTGACTGTTCATCACTAAAATCATCAAGAAGTTAAGGTTAGCCTTTTTTCCAGAAACTAATCTTGACCAATAACCCGCAACAGAGAACCACAAAAATATTTTAAAGATTTCCATCTTGCAGAAGTGATAGCACGAGCTCGAAGAAGAATGACGAAATGAAATCTAAACTGCGTTGCGTGTTTTTTGCCAGCGATTCACCCTTCCAAAAAGGTAATAACAAATAGAAAACAGTGCAAGTTCAGCCACACAAAACCCAGTAAGGAAAAGATGGAACTTTGAAAACGGAAAAGATTGATCTGGGTCGATAGACTGACCAGGATCGACCTCCTCGCTGACAAGCTGAAGCATGATGCCCTGACCAATCCCATTCATGAAAGACTCCAAGGAGTCCTCAACCTTGTCGACCAGCTTCTGCCTGATCTTCTTCCTTATTGAAATCACTGCTCTCACATCAATCTTCCCTGAAGAAGGAGACGATGACAATGACGATGAAGATGATGGCAATGACCCATCCAAGCCCTTCCCATCCGCCGGCTTCTCAGCCTCTACAGTCTTGTTGTCCCCGCCGCTAACCACTGCCCTCACCCGCCCACCACCCCGGTTGTCCTTCGACCGCCGGCCCACCGCCGCCCTCGACCGCCTCCTGTCGCCGGAGGCAGGCGGAGGAAGCCGGAAGACCGGCCCGGAAACTTCTGACTTGAAGGGAGAGAGTGGTTTGACAGCAAACATTTGCTTGTTTTCTTCAGCTTTCCTTTTTGCAGGGTTAACTCCACAGGGAAGGGAAGAAACAAGATTTTATAAAACTTTTCTGGAGTGCTGAGAGACGACTTGGACTTTACAAAGTGAGGAACAGTGAGAGGGACTGATGAGGTGATCCGATCTGACGGGTCCCGATTCATGCGGATTGACTTAGACTTGGGGTTGATGGGTTTGTCTTGGCAAAGAAAAACTGGTACGTTCTTGCCTCGATCGAATATAAAATGGGAATCGCCAATTTAAAATACCAATTTATTAATTTGAGATGTCGTATCGCTTGCCGCATCATACAATTCATACATTTATACTGATTTTTGTGACACGGAGCATTGCATCTGTCCTTTGCACGAGATCTACCATGATTGATGTGCAAGGCGTATGTAACGATTCTTACTTTCTATTAAATCTTGTGGTGCACACTTATTTTACACATCCCGCCTTTATTACGATTGACCCGAGTAGTCAGCTTGGTCGCTGAAAATAAAGCTGCCTGTATATTTACGATGGGATATGTGTGTTTAAAATACTTAGTTCTTATTCTAATGCTAACTATTTGAACGTAAACCAATTTTAAAATGCATGCTAAACACGACTCTATATATATATATATTTGCTCTGATGATAACGAAGTCTACCTCAATCCCACGGATTCGGACCCCATAAAACCCATCACTAATCTCGTATACCCTGCTAATCACTCACGTATCCCGAGCATAGAGTGTAAGAAAATCTTGTACTTGGACTTAAAAATTAAAAAGAAGAAAGGATACAGGCGTATATGCCTTTTGGCTTCAATTTTTTTCTCTTAGGAATGCAATGATTGAGATCTCCTCCTGGCTCCTGCTGGAAAAGCAAGGTGAAGATTCAGGAACATGGCCTGCGACCCGCATGGAACACGAGAGCAGTATCGCATAACGATACAGGAACATGCACGTGGGGATTAATGTATGTCGAGGTGCTTATTTCGAGGATTAAGATAACAAAAACTAAGCCGAGGCATGGCTTTCCAAGGGAGAGAAAGCTGGCAGTCGATCATCACAGGATGGATAGTTTGAATAGCATTCGTCTCGAACATGTGTGTCAGTAAGATTGGCAATCTTTGGAGGGTATCACCTACCGGCACTAATGACAATGATGTAGCATTTTAAAAATCGAGGGCTTCGAATCACGGAGCTATTGATGCCGATCGAGATGCGCAAAAGTTATTGTAATCCTCTCTCTTATTTTTTTAATCATGAATGAGTATTAGAATAGAGAATCGGGGAAGAAATTAAAGGGAGTTAGTCGACGATTGCTCTTGCTTAGATTTTGAATAAAGGCAAAGATCAGAATGAGAACATGAATTAACACAAAACGCTCGAAATCTTTTTATAAATATAGGATTTCTGATAAAATACAATCATGCACGAACTATTTGAGTTCAAAAGATGTTTTGTGTCTTGGGGCAGAATATTTAATTCTCTAAAGTTGACGGCAAAAACATTTCTTATTTCCTCTAGATCTTGAAAGGTTAAAAGTGGGTCCAAGTCCAATCGCCAACTTTATGCTTAAGAAATCATTATGGACGATGATCACTGTTGTACACCAAAAAATATACCCTTTATCACTCATTTTGATTTGACCCACATCTTATCTAACCCACAAAATTAACGTAGTACTTGATGAGTCTAGGATTTATTTACCTAAAATTAGATTCCCTCATCATAAGTAAATAAAATGAATCCATACCTTAAGAAAATAAATATAAGCTTATATTGAGATTCTAAATCTCTCTCAATTTAAAATCTAGAATCTAGACATACTTCGAGAAATGGTCCATGCATATTTATTGTCAGGGACAACAAGAACAAGTTGGTAAGGATCAAAATATTTTTTTTATTTTTCTAGTCACTTTCTATGATCATTGAGGCAATTAAATAAAGTCATATATAAGTTAAACAAGACAATTAAAATCAAATGAACAAAAAAGATGTGCCAATATGGGTTGAATTCTAAAAAGTGGCCAAAACGTGTAAAAAGATTATTTATGAGGTCAAAAATATAGTAACTAATCCATTTTTTAATTTCAAAAAGAAAATTGGGCTAGGGTCGAATCAACCCGACATTGACCGGTTCATTTAGTCCGATATGAGGCATTTTCTTGTATGATCGATGGGGCCAAAAAATTTCTTGAGACCTGACCTGTGCTTGCCCCTATTGACAGGTACTTATTTCTAGTATAAATATAAAAAATATCTATTGATCTAACTATAGCTTGAAATTTTTGTATATAAAAGAGAATTGGCCATGTTAGCGGCAACAAAGTCCACATGTGGTCATGGTGTTTAGTGGTGGTAGGCAAGCGTCGGGAGACAACTTATCCTGACAACTTATCGGTGTCTATGACTAACAACGAGGGTCATTTGTGCTGAAAATACATGGATGACTATCTAGAAGTTCCAGCTTATTGTGGTCATTAGGGTTAACTTTTGAAGATTTATAACGAACGAAAGCACAAAAAATGTGGAGATGCATGCCCCAAATTGGTAAAAAGATAGTGCATATCAAAATTGAGTAGGGGCATTTATATTTCATTATAAAACTCCTCAACATGTTCAAAGTGGGGTTAAGGGGAACAAAACCCCGTTTTCCACATGGGGTTCATTGAAATGAAAGGGGCTAGATCTCAATTTTTCTCTGCAATGAAGGTAATGACCGGTATGTGAGTTCCGATGATTGGTGATTGGTTTAATTGCGTTTTCCAACCATCTTAAGCTCCATTTGTAGTACGAAAAATAAATAATTTAGAAAATATTTCTCAAATAATAAAATTTTCATATAATTCGAAATAATTAGTCAATAAAAAATATTTTTATTATCGATAATAATTTATATTTGAATATTTTCGTGAAAAATAAAAATATTTTTCGTTCGTTTGTTGTCAGAAGCGATTAAAAAATATTTTTTAATTATTAATATTTCAGAGATAATTAGCGCCTCAGAAACGCCCCAAAAGAACCGTGCTTCGCGTGCCGCATGGTCCCCTGCTGGATCACGTCAGATCAGAGTCAATTGAGGCAAAGGACGCAACCACTAGGCAGCGGCACGTCGCATTGGTCCCCTTAGGATCACGTCACGTTCGATTGGGGCCATTGGATCCACGGACCCAAAAATAATCATGGAACTATCAATGATCCTCTTATGTAATTAGCCAAGAAAGAAAAGCCACTTTAGTGATTCCACCCAAAAATAGTCATGAAATAATCGATGGTCCTCTCTGGTAATTAGCCAAGAAAACACAAGTGTCGGTGTCGTAACTATTTTTTCAATTTGATTGCCATATGCCATATTACTTTATAATAGATCATTTGAGTACTAAAACATTTTTAAAACGTTGACAATGAGTGCTGTATCATGTTGTGTTTCTGACATTTGAGTGAATATTGTTTAAAAGTTCTAGTATTTAAGTGATTGATTGAAAATCAAGACTCATAAGTTATCTATTTTTTGAAAGTTATGGCATCAATTGGTCAAAAAAAAAAGTAACGGTACTCAAGTGAGCGTCTTACAAAAGTAATGTCATTTATGATACCTCTACTCTTTATTCCTTGATTACTATATAGGCCAATTCCCCTAAAAATACAATCAACTTTAGCTACGACCTTCATAGAAAAGCACCAACTTCAAATCAGGTTCCAATTTTGGCAAAAAAAATTTCTCTCATATAAAAGTGCCAATTTTAACTCGTGTCTCAATTCTTGATACAAACAGGTACAAACACTTTTTTTTGGTTTTATACCGTCGATACCCCAAATCCGGCCTTCATTAAATTTCCATCAAGTTTCTGCCAAGTATGCATGGAATAACACTTCAAATCGTTAATGGCAATTATTGGACTAAAACTTAACATGAGTCAGAAGATACCAACTGAAAGTTGCGCTTTGATTATAAGACAACAAAAAATTTGGATTAGAATTCAAACATCACCTAGAGTTGATGTTTTAATTATGAAACCAAAAAGTAAATTTGGTTAAGAATTGAGAAACAAGTTAAACCTAATGCTTTTTTATGAGGCAAAAAAAACTTCGGGTCAGAGTGAGGACCTAACCTAAAACTTGTGCATTTTAAAAGAATCAGGCCACACATTTTTTCAATCCTAGTGGGGGCATGCATACAAATGTTTAGGATCAATGGCACCCATTCATTGATCGCGTCTACTCACGAGGTGTTGTATTGTGCATTTTTTAGAAAGGGACAAAAGTATCCAAAGTAATCATAGAAGAAGATTGGGAAAGAAAAAAGGTAGTGAATCTAGGACCACTCATTCTTGTTGCCACCAAAGGGTTAGGCTGAGTAGTTTTAGGTTTCTTACAGGTTCCGCTTGAAACCTAGAACCTACCGTTGGGTACAGGTTTCTTAATTTTTGAAACTTGGATCCTATCCATCGGAATCTGAAACTTGGAACCTACCTTGTTATAGGTTCCAAGGTCGGTTTCAAGTTCTAACATGTTATTTTTTCTTTTTTTTCTTTTTTAGTTAAGCAAAACTTTCACAACACTTACCTCAAGAAATGGCTGCACTAGCTTATTACAACACTTTTAACTTCCAAGACGTACTTCTCCATACCAGGACCCACAACACAATCACTCTAAAATTTTCTGTAGTTACAAGGCACCCTCGGCTTAGAATTTAAACATCTAGCAATTAAATTTCGATGCCAAACATCCACCAATAGGCCAAGCACAGTAGAAACACACATTACGATCACAAAATCCAAATCAGAACAGATCAAGATCAACACCTTTCAACAATTCCCAAATCTAAAATTACAACTACACAGTCATATCACTCTAAAATCAGCAATTTGACCAAATTATTTCCCATGCATGAAGTTCTTCACTGGATTATAACTCAACAACATTACCTCCATGCAACACAAATTCTAGAAGCACTGAGAAATAAAAACAAAATTGAAATTCTAGAGGTTGCTCTCCTGCTATTATTACCTTCAAACAAAGCATAAAATATGTATTACCCAATTCATGTTGACCCAAAGTCTTATGTAACGGTGGTTAACTATTAAGAGGAATTTCTGCATGATGAACTTGTAAACTACATAAATCAAACAAACAAATTCCGTTCATCCAACTTCACCAACAGGTCAGTATACAGAAGACCTTTAATACACATATCGAATCAAATTGCCCATCACAAACGTGACTTCCACCATATGAACTCTCCACATAATGTTCATATCCTGCAGAAGTTCCTTCTCCATCACTTTTACCACTAACATTGCCTATCACTACAGATTGAGGGAAAAGAACAAAAATTTAACAGCTATCATGCCAAATATGAGTGTAAAGATTACATTTACGAAACACATAAACAAATAGATGGCCAACCAAATGACAAAGAAAACACAAAAAAACAGTCAGAATCTTAAACGCTACAGATTAAGTGTCACCAACAAAAGAAAATTAGAGGAATGAAGTAGCAGTAAAGAAGAGTGAAAAAAACAAGCAAGAAATGATTAGGACCACGCAGAAGCATCTATCTGCAAGCACAAACCAAACATCCTCCAACGTCTTAGCTAAATCATAAGCATCCCAAAACACTTTGTACACGTGAAGCCAATTTCTCCCACTAAATTCCACAAATAAACTCGCATGCACACCTATCACAGGAAGACTAACCAAATCATACATCCCTCACAGCATAAAAAGACTCAATTTTCCCATGTTCACCTCCTACTCTCTTCAAAAATGATCAACCAAACTATTCATCTCAACATTTAGCCAACCCCCAAAAGAAAAACCTCTCACAATTCTAGCTTGAGACCACTCAAAATTCAAAAGAATCCGACAACACAAGTGCACTGGAGAGGGAGACATGCACGCACGTACCCTGCCCTCGGGGTGAAAGCAAGGATGGATGATCTCATTCATGTCAAGGTACAGGTTGTCGTACTTAATTTCGTCAGGGTTCGGCCTAGAGGGGTCGATTGGCCGGGCGACACCGCTCACGTCGACGGGTGGCTCTTCCTCGACGACGTCCGCGATCGAGGATGGGTACCGATCGACGAGCCACTGGTAGAAAGCAGGAATGCCCATGTTGCCCGCGCCTTTGAACGTCGGTGGCGATGTCGTGGGTTGTGACAGTGGCATCGAGGGCAGCGAGTAGCATTGGGTCGTCGTCGAGGGCGTCGCAGCGGCACAAAGAGGACAAAGCAAAGAGGAAAGCATCGAGAGAAAGAACAGAGAAGAGCTGAAGATTGAAGAAATTAGGTATTTTTAGTTTGGAATCCTGGTTTTGGTTTGGTTCCTGTTCTCGTTTCTGGTTTTGGTTCCTATAGGAACTGGGAATCGAACCGAGAACAACCTGGTTCTTCAAAAATAGAATCGGAAATCGGAACCTCCCTCTCTAGAAGTAGGAAATGAATCGGATCCACTAGTCTAGTTCTCCAGTTTCCGATTCTACTCGAAAACCATGCACATCCCTACTAAAGGGGACAAAAACTCTCTAAGGACCTAGAATGCACGCGTACTATATTTGCGTCTATCTCTTTTCAAGGATTTCATTCAGAAGAAGTCAAAAATCTCATCTCCTCCAACCACACAAAGAATCAATGGAACTGAAATTGGATAAGTATTTTAGGTTTTTTTTTTTTTTTTTTACATAAAACTCGAAATTTAGAAAATATATATATTTTTAAAATAACTGGTGATGTTGCTTAAAAAATTAGTCAACGGAAAATATGTTCATCATAAGTTATAATGTAAACAATAAAAGTTATTACTTTTTGAGTGGAAGCTTTCTTTCTGCGCCGTTGATAGATGGTGTTAGAAACTTTGCTAGTGTAGCGATGGAGACTTGAAGCAAATAAGCAAAGCAAGAGAGAAGAGGCCTCTTTAACACCACTAAACTCTCAAACCGTCTCACTGAGTATGTACCTAGCATTTTGCGAAGGCATCGACCGCTGGTCGATCGGTATATCCTCGGACGATGATTCTAAACTTCTTGCGACGTTTTGCTTCGAGGAAGTGCGCGTTATTCAATGGACTGTTTGTTGGACAAGCAAGATCCCTTGAGCAAGAACAGAAGGACAGGCAATCGACTTCTTGCCCTCCACGCAAATTTTCGTCGGGTTCGGTCGATACGACAGTTTCTTTCTCGGGGGAACAAAGGAAAAAGACTGGTATATGGTTTACATTCAGGTCCTCCGGTGATCTGCTGAATTGACGTCGCAGCATGCCACGATCAGTATGATGCCGCGGACCTTCCCCCTTTCGAGTTCCCTAAGTTGTGACGAGCAAATGCATTGCAGCCAAGTTCGAGAATCGCGAAGACTGTCGTTAAGAAGCATCGAAACAATTCACAATCTCTACTCTGCTTTCTGATTCGCGGAAGTTCCGGCAGGAGTTTGAGGGATTCACAGTTCAACATTCTGTTCTCAGCGAGCCACTGCACGAAATCGGACGGTTCGAGCAGCAAAACAGCGCTCCAAGGACAGAACGGAATACACCTAGTTCCACTGTACTGAATAAAGAATTCGCATCTAAACTAAAAAGCTAGGTGATTCTCATGGGGAGTTTGCCATCAGAGTGGGAGGAAGCAACAGCAAGAGAAGCTAATCAGATCCGCGAGGTGGATGCGAACTGAACCGCATTAGATCAGCAAACCGCACAGCCGTCTGGCAGCAGCAACGGCAGTCCTCGTCGCTACTGATGACAGCTGAACATTGGCTTCCAATTGAACTGGAATTAGCTAAAACTAGGCCAATCCTCTTTGGTGCAATGACCAGACTCTAAAACATTCACTCCAACGAGAGAACCGACAAGCATCACTTCTTGCTCTGGGGATGGAAAAGAGGACAAAAGAGCCTCTTGAAGTACAATGTCAACTTTCCCGCTTGGAGAGAGATGGGATATCTGCGAGCGTGAAGGAGAAGGTGAAAAGTTTCTCTTTGTGCGCTGCGCGAATGTGGGTATCTTGAAGTGTAAGAGTCCCACATCGACTAGGGATACCTCGCAGGCTTTTTGGGGCTTTCATTAAATAGGGAGCTGGTGCCCGCTTTCCAAATCACGCAGCCGCGCGGTGAGCACAGAGCGAACTATTCTTTCGCCTTTTACTAAAGAATACCGTGTGCGCGCCGCAAATAGCGGCATACGCCAATTTTTGGAGGGCTCTTCTCTTCGGAGTGGGCCACACCAAGTCAAGTCTAAAATTAGGCTATCTGTTTACCGGTTAACTTGTATAGGGCAGTGGCTGGACGGTGGGCACGGTGCTAGTCAGTAAAGGTGGCGCTGGAAGTTTGTCCTTTTGACAGTAACCTGTATTGTGGATTTGGTAATGAAGAAAATGAAAGGAAATTTAGCGCGTTCTGTATTGACTCATGTCGACATGAGTTGGCCTGTGTTTGGTCAAATATGGTATTTTGCTTCTTCTTCACTCTTAAAAGCGTGCACGGTGATTTCAGCCCCTCAAGTGGAATCTCTCCTGATGCACTTTTAACTAACTGCAACATCTTGGGACGAATGGCTATAATAAAAGCAAGAGTACTGTACTAAGATGAGGATGTACACCACTCTTAATGGTTACACGAATGGGACCTTCTTAATTAGCCATGCCACTTACATCACCAATGATGCATTGAATAACAAGTTTCTTTTGTGGAATGAATACATATATAAGTCTTTAAGTCTTTGTTGAGCAGCTTTTCTTAAATATCTATTGGTGAGAAAAGTCTCAGCAAAATGATAAAGCCCCAAGCCTGCCCAATTCCAGCAACATGGGGGCTGTTCTCTGTAGCCGAGAGGGAACTTCACGCAGTATTGCACAGAGGAATGTTGAGATCAGTAGCCAATCATCTTCGGCAGTATGCGAGAATAGGCCTGCTCAATTTGGAGGGAAAATAAGACCATGCAGTCTCTTTAAAGAACAGAAATCTTCAGCTGGTTTAATCCTGTAGATCCCACTCCACCCGGTCTATTTTATCTGAAAATATCGGGAGAAACCCAGGCCACAGAACGTGTCCATGTTCCTCTCCCCATCACAAATTGTCCATGGAGTGGCCTTTATTGTACATGGGATCTCAATGTAAAATCAACAACGAGGCATGATGACATCTTGCCCTGGGCCACTGAAATACGAGTGATTGATGTTCCCTTTGGCAGCAGATCTCACAGACTGTTACCTCAGCAATCAACTGAATTATCTTCTTCTATAAATCAATCCACAGCACTCAGTTCAATAATTATGAGCTCATTTTTTGGCTTTCCGGGCAAGAAAACGTTCTCTCGCTGCCTGAATTCTGCTTTCATTGTCAGGCAGAACCTTAACTGAGCTAACATCTTCCTTTGGCAAGAATGCTGATTTCCCATCATTTCCCTCCTCAGTTTGACTATATCCTCCACTGCTTAAGAGAGACATACGTCACAAACAATAGAGAATCAACACGTTACGTGTTATGGGACATTGTGAAAACAGAACTACAATCGTGTTACCTTAGCTTATTGACATTCACTTTCTCGAGCCTCCTTAAAATGGGAACGACCCATTTCATGTCAATTGCACACACATTACGCATGAAAGGGCGTGAGGTGGTTATCAACTCATGGTAGACGGCAAAGTCTGGGTACATTCCCTGTTCATCTGTCCCTAGCACCGAGGAAGGATGTACCTAAAAGAAAAGTACTTCAACATCACTTTTTTCCACTGCAATGGTACAGGCACACCGATACAAAAATAGAAGAACGGCTTCCACTTAACTTACTAATCCCTATGATTTAACTCTTTTCCTATTTAAGCACCTTGTTCTGATACTCGGTACTGAGTTGTGGGAACTATCCCTAGTAAGAATGAATATAGTGAAGTTTGGATGAATGTCTCCACGGTAGTAATGTCAGCATGTTCAGTAGCAGCAGCAAAATGTTTATGAGTACCTGAACTAGCTGGGATTTAAATCCTATCGTACGATATCCGTTGTGGAGAGTCATTCTTTCTGCAAGCTGATTTGCAAAACCCACACATAGAGCCTTCCTCAAGTTCCTATAATCATCCCTTCTCTCCTTCCTACTTTCAGATGTCCGTACATCTAGAGTTCCTGTTTCAGGCGTAAATGGGAAAAGAATGCTCAATTATATACAACCAGAAGAGCATACTGTTAGATGATATAACAACCTAGCAGTTCTAGACACAAAAATGCCATAGGAATCGAAAAAGCACACAAAGCTATGCCAAAGCACACAGTTTTGGCACAAAATTTTTAATAGGACTGGGTTGGGAGCTGGGGCTGGTCATACAAAAGAACCTCGGCCAGTTTACGTGTGGATTCTCAAAAAAAATAAAAGTCACACACACTGACAGGGCCCATCAAGGCATTATTACAGGTAATGATATTCTAGTATCGGCTTTAAGTAGGTAAAAATTCATGGGGAATCCTCCCCACCCCCCCCAAAAAAAAAAAAAAGACACCCACCCCGCAGCCCCGCGCATCTCCTGAAAGGAATTTTGTTAATCATTCAGGTAAAAAGAATCTCTGATTGACAGTCATTTTGTGTGTGTGTGTTACACAAAAATATAAATTTTATTTCACAGCACAATCTGCACTTAGAAGCTAAGTTATCACAAAGAATTTATTGAGAAAATACATTACATAATGCAGCTTGACGATAGAGAGTACGTCAACATGGACATAAATATTGTCTCGTGAATGCTGCATATGGGCGTGTCATTAGGACGACTTGTAGGTGCCACTAAAACATACCACCTGATTTGAACCCTGAAAGCTGCTCCCTAAACTTAGAATTTTGGTTCTCGATTCAGCATTTATGAGTTATATAGAATCTCTTCCAGATGCAACTATATATATAGACTGATTACTACAGCTGGTTTGCTCAAAAAAGCGAAATTCTGTATAACAATGCAAACTGACCTTTTGCTTTTTTTTGCATTATCTGGCATAACTGCTTCCGAACATCTTTGACAAACAGCATCCCCCGAACCTGCAAATGATCAAAATTATGCAGAGCCATCATATCAAGTTTTTGTAACCATTTCCTCCCTCCTCTCACAATGTTTCATAACGATAGAAATTATGCACTCATCAATACTTCGAAGGTATAAGGTTTGTTTTTGCAAGATCATTTGACCTAGAAACTGCAACTAATGTCATCTAAAGATATTTCCTGCTTCCTGAAGTTGAAGTTAGACAAATACCTGTAAATTATTTTCCTTGCACCAACCAATATCATAATCATTTTGATCCCACTGCTCAAAAATTTGCAGCAATTGAATATGGTCTCCCAAGCCAGATCCATCAGGAAGATCTGCACTGTGTCTTCTCTTCTTTTCAGTACCTTTGCTGCGATCATAATTAATTCATCACTTATTTGGTGAAATGAATGATGGTTACTTCACCAGATTAACTTCAAGCTGGATGCTCAACTTTCAGAGTGACTTATAGTTGGTCCTCTCATTTTTCACATCTGAAATGCCAGACTCATTTGAAAACAATACTCATTTTTAAGATATAATGGTGACAAGTGCCATTTTGGCTGTGAAGCTGGGATGCCGATGGTCCTGGTGGTCAGCCCTCCGACATCAACAAACATATCTTTCAAAGAAAGGTGTAACAGGCTAAAATGTATGATTTCCATGAACATTCAAGACGAAAAACTTACAGTTTGACTTTGCAGGAAGTGAAGGTACTTATCTACCAATTTTGTTATCGGTGGAGGGGAAGCCAAACTTCATATCTACCAATTTTGTAATTGGTGGAGTTCAGAGTGTGATTAATAGAGGGGTAGGCCAAACTTCATGGAAACTAATAATTATCTACCAATTTTGTGATTTCTCCAATTCCAGATTCCAACATACAAAGATGTGAGTTGTCAAGTTCTGAGCATCCGCTGCAGAGTGCAAACCAGTACTTATCTACCCATTTTGCAATTTCTCCACTCTCCTTTTTGTGCGGTATCATGAGGCACTTGATACAACTCCCAATTTTTGAAGCTGAAAATAATCTAATAACATGCAGAATCAGGGACAGTTGAAGACATTCAGATACTGACCTTCGACCAGGAAGCAGAGAAGTCTCTGCAGATAACATGGCAGCAATTGTCAAGGCCTGGGATAAGCAACCATACTCATTAGCTTCCATCAATGTTCTTGAGAGTGAAGGCTCCAAAGGAAGTTCTGCATTAATTTCAGAAAATAGATAATGAACCAAGTGAATGTATTTACAAGAGATGACACTCCACATAGGAACACTTCTAGAGCTTCACCACTATAGCACAAAAAGGAAAAGATTTTGTATAACCTATTAGGACAGCACAAATTTACTTCAATTTCTTAAAACGTGATATTATTGCAACAGCATTGATGGTGGCAGCATGCCATTATTGTTCAACTGTATTCTTTTCCCGAAATTGTGGAAATTGTGAGAGCAATCTGTGAGTAGTGGTGGACAAAGTCAAAAAGACAATTACAGTTTCTTTCACAAGAAAGCAAAGTTGCGCGACTATACCATTGCATGAGACAAAACACGGAGAAAACAATCCATGAAGAAGTCTCTCTACTAATAAAAAAATAATGATTTGAATACACGGAGAAGTCTCTCTACCGATAGACAAATAATGATACAACAACAGGGTTTTACCAAAGGGAAATCAATTTGAAAAATTATAATCTTCTAACTTTTGCTTGTAACTTTTTGGGTTTAACTGGAACTTTTGACTTTTGTTTTCAGCTATAACTTTTACTGAGTCTAGGTTGAGAAAAGGAAGTTCTCCGAATAACCATATTTGAGGGTCAAGTGTGGGATATTATGGAGGATCCATGTAATCGATCGTAATTCTTTTCCTATTTCTACTATTTTTGTGGCTTCAACTCAAAAATAATAGAAGAAAGAACGATCTAACTTTACCTTTTGCTATTGAAAAGAAAATTTCTATTTTTCACATTTATTTCTCTTAAAAGACAAAGTAGAAAGTTCAAAGCTGGTGGAGCAAATTATGCTTTTGGCTTATAAAGTTGCCAATTAATTCTGGATAGCTTAGTCAACAGCAGAATTTGTGAACAAACACACCCCCCTCCCAAAAAAAAAAAAAAAACACCAAATGAAAATTAAAGAAAAGAAAAACCCCACGAGTACCATTATATATGCAACTGGAAAAAAAGTTGTTGCATTACTTCACAAAAATCTGGAACCAAAAATTTTCTAAAGGCCATTTCTCCAATCACACTAATTATGGTTAAACTTTGAAGCATTCCATTTATTTCTTATGAAAGATAGCAGCATGTTCTCAAGTATTGTGGAAGGAGTCACAACTTATACCAATGATTAAGCTATCCTGTAATGACAGGAATGCACTCTGGCACATAGACAGTTATTCGAAGCAGAGCACACTTAAAAGGATGAAATGCATTACCGGCCATTGTCCGTCCAATGCTTGTAATTGATCCATTTTCATCAATTGCATCAATAAGGTATAACTGCTTTAAAGCATCTTCTAAAGAACCATCTGCAGTACATTCAATGTGTCATAAGACCCAAAGAAAAAAAAATATAACTTGAGAACATGAAAAGGTTTTTTGAGCTATATGCTATCCCTTTTTGAGATTTCTGATCACTTTCACCATCGAAAATAGAACCCAATATGGAGCTTTATAGTGTATTTCTTTTTGCTAATCAATTCATTTTATTCCATATTGGGGAGAAGGGAGCTGATTTTTACTTTCACAAGTGACTTTTAGTCATGAACAGAGATAGAAAAATAATACAAGATATATGAAGAGAAAGAAGAATATACAAACAAACGTACATGAAGGAGAATCAAGAAAATCAAATCTTAGGATGTCGATATCAGAAAGATCTAACGACTTCAGATAAAGGACACTGCCAGCCAGAGAAGATCTCTGTATTTCAGGAACCGTTACATCTAGGAATTCATCTTGATAAACCGTGGATGGATATAATCGGTAGCACTTCCCAGGACGTGTCCTTCCAGCACGTCCAGCACGCTGGTCAGCTTGAACTCTGCAAAATTACAAGTCAATAAATGACTGAAAAAATTAAGGAATTACTATATCCATAAGGGAAATCCAAGAAACAATGAAGCCTCAAGTCCTCAACCCCAAAATACACAGGAAGTTCATTGAGAGCATGCTGTAAAGGCTTCTACTGATTGATCACACATTCAATACCATGTCTCATTCTATTGAAGATGTTGAAAGTTTTAAAATTTAATAGTATTTCACAGACATTCAGGATTACAAGCTCAAGACTGAAGGCTGTAAATTTTTACTCAGCCTTTTCTATGATTAAGAGCCCAACCTTGGAATCTTTTCCAAGAGCATATCTGCTCAATTGAATGAGAATTTCTATCACTAATTAAAAGGAAGCAAGCCATTAAATGAACTGCCGAGCAAGATGAGGAAAACAAGATCTAACATTGACAGTATTGTCTGCTTACTTGCTAACTGGAACAACATCAAGGGAATACATTCCAGTGGATGGGTTGTATCCACGCTGTTTCACATAACCAGAATCAATAACATACCTGTCAATTTAAACCAAATGAAAATGAGGGCAACTAATTGGCACCAGTACTTCAACTTTCGAAAAAATGAGATAACACAGCTATTGAGTTCTTACTAGAACTATAACCAAATTGTATTGAGCAACTCAACTACAAGTATGAGTCCATTGGTCAAAAAATAATCCGATCTTTGATTTAAATTTCCATCCTCCATCTCCAACTCTTATACAAAAAGTACCCAGGGTCCGGCCAAGACAATTAACATAAGAAGGAACCAATTCAGCTCCATCTAACTTGATTTCATGCATTTAAAGTAGAATAAGCTCTAAGACTGTTCAAATACTAATTCTCACATTCATCTATCTGCTCAAACTTTAAGATAAGTAGTGAACTCACAAAGTTCTTTATCCAATTGGAACAGGAGACCAGCATCCACATTTGAATTAAAAATCAATATGCTTTAGTCTTACAGAACATCCCAACTTATGCAGTGGAGAGTGTTAGAGCATTTAGACATTAAATCATGCTTCATTAGCAATTTTAGCTTTTAATAAATTTGTCATGATCCCATAAGTTTCGGCAGTATGAATGTCAAAAAAAAAAAAAAAAAAAAAAAAAAAAAGAGTTCCTATCATAGGATATGTTTGGCACATAAGAACTCTAGCCAAGAAAAGTGACAAGCGTGCAAATTTACTAGAAACTCGTATTCTTTGCCCCACAAATTCGATAGTAACACAGTCAATTCTTTAATCAACAAGCAAACCTAGCTGTATTAACTCTGCAAGGGATCAGAATCATTTGCACTGCAGGTTTGAAGAAGAAGAAAGATTAATGTAGTTAAAATTTTACTTCGTTATGGTCAATTGCAAATTGAGATAGCACCAACAGTTACAGCCTACTTGAGCACATTGAAAATGATAATCACCCACTCTTAAAATACAAGAACCGCTTTACAATAGGACAAAGGAGGATTTATAAGAAACTACAATCTACATTTCAGTACTCTATCTCTTGGCCTTTTATGCTGATAAAGAAGTCCTGATTTCTTGGCTTTTTGAGTATTTATCTCCATTATTCTTCTCTTTTAATTAGATAAATATTTAATTTATTCTCGATAATAAAGCACTAATTAAAAGACATGTCATTATGTCCTAATCATGTAAATCAGCAATTTAAACCTCACACGCAAATGCAACTGAAATGAATCTAAGTTACTTACACAACTCCATCAACAGTTAAAGAAGTCTCAGCAATATTGGTAGCAACGATAAATCGCCTACAGTTTGGAGGTGGAGGAGTAAACACTCGAACCTACACGATTCACAAAGCAAGTGAAATTAAGAAAATCAAATCAAATCAAATCAAACAGAGTCAAAAATTCAATTTTTCCCAGTTTAAACTTTACATAGCAGCCTTGCCATTGCCAGCATATATGCATTTAATACACTAGATTTTTTTAGTAGAAACCATGAGAAACAGATGGATGGATAATTTAACCCCAACATAATTAGCTTTTTAAGAGATAACTTTTTGGGATACTTCAGAGAGAGAATTCCATGTCTGTAAGCAAATTATAATGCAGTGGCAAAAACTATAACAATGCTATTTTTACTTAAAACACGACATAAAAGCATATGTTTTCAAAAGTGAAGTACACAAATGAGAAGTTTGCATGATAAATTGATCAACTTTCCTAATTCTGTAAACATTTCTCCAAGTGTGAAAATAGCAAGAAATTGCCTGTAGCTCCGGAGGCAATGAACCATGAAGAGGTAGAATAACGGCATCCATGCATGATCCTTCTTGTAGGCTTCGAACTTCATCTTCCAACTTCGACACCAGCTTGTCTATATCATCCTGTAAGACCAAGTAAAATCAACTATTTCATTTCTTAACCTGCAACTAGAGGGAAAATCAAGCAAAATTCAATTTCACCTGTCCAGTCATGAATATCAAGACATCACCTTCTGGTTCCCGAACATGTATGTCTACAATTTAAATTAGTTAGAAATAATCAACGAGTTAGTATTGCAATTCAAAACTAAGAAAAAAGGTAACATGCGAGAATGACCTATGATTGAAATTCATTCTGTTGTGGGCAGGAAGTTCATAACAAGCACAAATATTGTGTCCAGAGAACTTCATTGTACTAAGTGAACAACCCATAACTTCTGCGGGTAAAGTGAAATTTACGGGGAACAAAAGGAAAAGATCGCCATGACAAAAGATTGAGTTTTGACGGAAAAGATAGACAAAAACAATGGATCAATTATAAACTAGATTACAAAAACAAACATCAATTACACTATGAACCGTCAACAAATAATTGACAAGTACATTGAGTCATCATCATGCTTGGTCATGGCATTAAGCCCAAAAGATCAAAGTGCAAGTTTGGATGTATTATAAGATAAGTTTATGATCAAACTCGTATCATACTGAGGGCTGTTCTCAAAGAAGACTCGAGATAGCTTGTTGGACGCTCTCTGCTGTATACTATTTCCACTGGATATAACTTTCCAGGAACATTTAGTACCGGGCAATCTGAGAAAAAATTAGAGACTTTATTCCCATCAAGAGTAGCTGAGGTTATCAGAACCCTCAAATTGGATGAGCGGATCTTGACTAAGCGCTTCATCAGTCCAAGCAATATGTCCCTGAAAGTTCACACCAATAATTATAAAAGGAAAACTTGATCAGAAGCAGTGGACATATACAGACATGGGTATTAATATTGGAGACTAAAGATGCATCACACTCACATGACACAGTCAACCCAACAGACCCTCAATGCAGAAATGAAGTAGAAGAATCACACATAGAACTCACGTATTTAAACTCCTTTCATGGGCTTCATCCAATATTATAACTGAATATTCACTAAGCTCTGGGTTGGATAAACTTTCCCGAAGAAGTACACCATCAGTAAGGTATCTGAGCAAGTACAAACTCCACTGTTAGAAACCACAAGGAGAGAGAGAGCACAAGATTCTATCCAATTTCCCTAACTGAGCAAGCAATGGAGGGTGGACATTCATTTATCTAGGAGAAACTGTACAAAACTGAAGCTGAAAATAATTTGGGACGTTCAGAAAAAATTTACTTGATTCTCGTCCTCTCTGAAGTCCTATCCTCAAACCGGATGGCGTAACCCACTTCCTCCCCAAGCTTGACCCCAAGCTCTTGCGCCACCCGTCTGTGCACGTGAAGTATTAGGGTCGCATCATTTCCACAAAAATGGGTCATCACAAAATTGACAATGCAGGAAAAAAAACAGCCGCTACAGATTATGAGATCATTCGAACACCAGAGTAAGGAGACAAGAGACCACCTCGTAACAGAGGCCAAACTGTCTCGCACGACAAGCCTAAAAGCATATCAATTTCTAATTCGCAGTCGAAGCTTTTCAAATGATAAAAGATCCACAAACCATCGGCAGGGCCGCAGTTCGACACTCGACACTAGACATAGCAGAGAATTCAGACATCTCCCCTATGAATATACATGCTTGTCGATGTTACGAGAGGACACGAACTAGTCCCACGATTCCTCGTTAATACACAGGGATGCCGAAACCCTAGGACGCGTGCCCGAATTGAGAAAAGCCTAAGAAGAAAAGGGAGCCGGAAGGCGAACAACACCTGGCGACGGAGACGGCGGCGACGCGGCGGGGCTGGGTTACCCCGACGATGCCGGATTTGGTGTAGCCCCTGCGGTGGAGGATCTGAGAGAGCTGCGTGCTCTTCCCGGAGCCGGTCTCGCCGATGATCACCACCACCGGATTCTTCTCGACCGTCTCGGCGATCTTCTCCTCGAACTGGAGGATGGGGAGGTCCGGGAGCGACGGCGATCGATCGGCCATCTCTGCGAAATCTGGTAAGACAGCGAAGGCGCGAAGGAGATGATGAAGATGAAGAAGAAGAAGGAAGAAGAAGAAGAAGAAGCCGCCGACGACGGTGAAGCTCTCGAGCGCACTATTGCTACGCAGGCAATGAGGATGTGCCGGGAAAATAATTGGGGGGAAATTTTATTTTATTTTTCAATTTATCTCTCGTGTAAAATATTTTTTATTTTTCTTTTTCATGATAATGAAAATGGAAGTTTTGACATTAATAAAAATTGTGACTGTGGTGTTTTCAAAATTAAGGAAGCGTGTTTTAATTTTGGCTGCGTTTGGTTCAAAGATTTGATGGGCTTTGAGTCCAATCAATGCAAATCTTGAAAGCCCAAAGTTACTTGGGGAAAATACGGTTGTGTTTGGTAAAAAATTTTGTAAATGGACTTTGAGTTGAATGTGTGTTTGGTAAAAAAAACTTTTACAAGGGGTTTTGATGGGTATTATTTTTTCTTTTTCTTTTTTTTTTTTTTTTGAAAATTCGGCTAAACCCTTGCCGGACCGGCGAGGGCTATGGCCGCCGGCGAGCGATCTGCGCGCGGCGGCCGCCCTTTCGCCGGTCCGGCGAAGGGTTGCTCCTTTTTCATTTAAAAATAAATAAATACAAGGGTAATAATGGAAATATGAAAAATTAATGATGGTAGTTTAGGAAGAAAAAAATGTTTTTCGCATTCCCAGGATGACTTTCACTGAAAGCCCCTTGGGAATGGTTGCCAAACACCCCTATTTTGGGTGAAAGGGCTTTGGGGCTTGGATGGGCTTTCTAAATGCCCATCCAAACGCACCCTTTATATGCTTCCATCCATAATGAGAATACCTAGAATTGTTTTATTGTTTTTTAATTTTTTTGTTTTATAATAATTAAAAGTGATCGATTTCAAGAAGGATGATATCTAAAATCTATTGGTTGGTTCCTAGTTTTGGAAATCAGAAACCAATCCAATTGATTTAAGGACCGGCCCTGGACTTTTCTTTTTCTTTTTTTGTTTATTATATATATATATATAACATGCATGTCAAATATGAAAACAATTCTTCTACTTGAGAATAATAGATTTTTCCATTTTCAATATATATTTTCTCTTTTAAAAAAAATTGAAAGAACTTATTTATATTAGGTTTTTCAATTTCATATTTTATCCTGAAATCAACATTTCAAGTTTTCAAGCAAAAAATTTTGTTTGAAAAAAAAAAATTTCCAAGTAAAGTTGACTAATTCAAAATATAAAATCATGAATCGAACAGGACAAGACTGGTTCCTGACTTTTGGAATTGGGAACTGGACTAGTTTTTGTTGTGAATCGGTCCAGTTACTCACGCCTAATAGTTAGGGAAAGTGACAACACTTGATTCTTATTTTTGTTTGACAACACCTTTTAAGATGTAAGAACGAAATTGAAACCGGAATTACACCAAATCAGCCCAGAAAAGTTGGTCGAGTTTATACGCATGGAACAAAGGAGATCGCCTGATCTTGCTTTCCGCAAGAACTTAGTCAACAAAGTATGAGGATCCCGTGCATCCTCGTGTCAACTTGATCAATTAGGAGAAAGTAGCGATCCTATCAAATCTTTTGTCATCATCTTCGTCTCCAAACTCCATCCAAAGTCAAATTGCAACTTCAAGTAGCCCTTTGTCCTGGACTGAAACCATTTCTACAGTGAGATGTACGAGGAACACGGAAGCTAAAGCACAACGGAAACTATCATGTCGGAAGTAGGATCCGACAAAGTGATAATGTAGTTTGATCAAGGCAGTGCGAGAATACTTGCTCATATAGCTACTGCCATCGCAATGTCTAGGAACTTCTGTTATGATGCAGAGAAAAGAACAGAAATGAAGCTTATTAGTTTGCCATCCTCAAGAAAAATCTCTTTCTTGATCACTGCATAAAACGAAAGGCTTTTACAAGGATGACTAAAGATCTAGTGTAATCAAGATCAGGCGGATCTCCTTTAGCTTCCAATACATATACACCGTAAATAGAGCCCTCGAAGCCCAACGAATCACGCTCCTGGTTCACTCTTGCCAAAGATGGCTCCCCTCGTCACGAGCTCGATTCCCCTCACCCATAACTGGGCCATTTCGTTGCCTCCATCGCACACAAAGTGGATTTCCCTGTTCTTCGTCGTCACGACATGGAACATCCCCGGTTCGTCTGTGTCGAACTTCCGCCTCCGGTTCCAGCGGAAAGACGAACTAGGCCCCACCTCGGCCCGCTTGCATATCACGTTCCTCCTGCTCGACTTGCCCCAGCGCAGCACTGCAGCGGCCCCGACCATCCTCAATAATTTAACGTGCGGAGCTCCTCTGCCACACTTCGTGTGCTTCTTAACACGAGCGCCCTCCAGCACAAGCTTCCTAGCAAGCTCATCTAAGATCACTCGCTCTGCGTCACTTCCAATACCGTTTAGTCTCGAGAGTGAGAGTGCCGTTTCGTGTCTCGAATTCTCTAAGCTGCACCTCGCTCCATGTGAGATCAGGAGCTCGCACAGAGCGCTGTGACCTCCCTTTGCAGCTAACATCAGTGGGGTGTATCCATCTGCATCAAAGGCATTCACATCGTGACCTTTGCTCGTTAGAACACAAACCATATCAATCAGTCCATCCCGTGCGGCATGATGTAGACTACTAATGCCAGCAGAATTATTGAGCTGTTTTTGAAGCTCGTACTCTTGCATAATTGCTTCGAATGTTTCCCCATTTTGCGTCGACTCCGATAAGCTTTTCACCGTATCGCCTTGCTTGTTTTCCAGTTTTGTGTTGACCCCAGCAAAGACAAGCACCCTAAGAGCCTCCATATGGCCATTTGCCGCAGCCCTCATGGCAGGTGTATATCCGTCGGCATCCTGTTCATTAAGATTAATGTCTGCATGCCCAATAAGCTTTTTCAGAGCTTCAACGTCATTTGCTTGAGTTACAAACATCAAAGGACAAAATATCTTCACATTGCTTGATTGAGGAACTTTCCCAGCTCGAATGATATCCACAACCGCTTGTTGGAAGCCAAGAGTCCATTGAACTGATTCTGCGATTGATTCTGCCGACTGACATGCTGAACTAACCAAAGCCATGTCTACGCCAGCTGAAGCCAAAACCTTCACACATTCCTCATTCCGACATCTTGCAGCAATCATTAATGCGGTCTCTCCACATTCTGTCCGTGAATTTAGATTGCAGCCAGCAGAGCTCAAGCATTGAAGAACTTTTGGATACCCGAGTCGCGTTGCCAAATGAATGGGTCGTATTCCACTTTTAGGAGTGGTTTCCAAGGGACATTCTGGATCCACGCCACACGTCAGCAGCACATCTAATGCTTTGCTGTTGTTACATAGGATTGCATGGTGGACAAGAGTTCTTCCATGATGAGAAGAAGAGGGTAGTCGTCGGAGGAGCATGCGCAAGATGGCACCGCTGCATTCAAAGTACTCCACCGCGCACCAGGTGACATGATATGGCTCAGCTAGGCCTGCACCCACTCTATATTCTTCTCCTGTATTTACATCCCAAGACCAAGCCCCCAGCCTCACCTCGATGTCTACTCTAACGTCTGCCTGCATTGCAAAACCGAAACGGTCACAATCTGCCGGTAACAGACAGCTAGTTGACCATGCTACCTTTTCTTTTTTTTTTATTCGCTGGTACCACAAGTAGCTTAAGAAAAAGCTCGGTTCTACTACTGCAGCCGTGATAACCTTACCTGTAGCAGCCTTCGGACCACCGAAACCTGCCTGCTGATGATGGCAGCAATGAGTGGATTGCAGTCTACATTAATGTGGAGAGATGGCTTGGAGGATTGAAGCAATGCCCTGTCAGTTCCATTGACATCCACACCACACTGCATCAAGCGATATTGCAATCTCAGATGACATCTCATATTCATCAAATAGGACAAGATTGGTGTCTTTCACTAGGAAGAAATGGGTAATTCGCTTAAAGAGACAGACAAGTTGGAGTAAAACAAGTAAACTTTTCCCAATATGAATAACTAGGATATTGCACTCAGTTCCTGGCTGTCGAAGTTGAAAATTTATTCATTTTACCCGCAACTTTGAAACCAGCAATACACATCTCAGGAAATCGTTGAGCCAAATAATGAACCAAATGACAGATGAAGACTTGATTTCACAAAAATCAATTTTGCTTTAAGTTTTAATTGGGGTTAATATTTCCTGATTCTGCTTGTAATTCTCGGAGGTTGCTAGTGTCCACAAAAGATTAAAAAGACTCATTATTGTGACTGATCAGCCATACCTTGATGAGTGCATCAACAACCGCAACGAACCCTCTGCAGCACGCAAGGACAAGAGCATGAACAGCAACATGTGGACGGATCATTTGGGATCCCATGAGCATTTCGGAAATCCTTGGCTGCCCCACGTAGCTCGCCTCCACTAAGGCCTCCTCACAAGCATCACGAGATGCCCCTGCGGTCATAAGAACCTCAGCAACCTTAATATGACCCTCTCGTACGGCGGCTGTTATGGCATAGCCCCTGAACAGTTTCTGGTTAACGTCAGCTCCCATGCTCTGTCACATAGATATGCAAGAATCAAGTTAATTCGATACGGAAGATTGACAATTTTCTTGTCGATGACATGTTCATTGAGGTGCATCGAGGGTGTGATGCGAAAAAGTCACACGTTGAGGAATCGATTTGAAATGATTAATGTCCCATCAGTTCACAACTTATAGGCTTCAAACTTTTTGGACTCGACACGAGACTAACTGAAAAAACAAATGAGGTCAGACCATTTTCTAATATAGAAAACTTGAAACCTTAGCAGCCTACTCGAGCTCAGGAATCTGTGCTGTAAAAAATCAAAAGTAGAACGCAAATTCAAGTGTAAAGATTAGAAAAGGCAAAACTAGAGTCAAGTGGGTTTCCATTAGTAGTCTACTCGTGCTCGGGGGGTTCTGGATCTGCGGCAATTTTTTGCTTCGACAGGATGCGGAAGCATATTTTCACGTGTGTGACGCCGAAGAATCACGACACTCCTACATAAATCTGGAGCAAGTGGAGGAGATGATGCCATCTCGCAGGCCGTCAGGTTCTGTACGCAGGCTGCTGTGCAGTATTACCCAAGCACAGATTATTACAGCAGAGGACAGAATCGACTGAGAATTTCGCAAATGCCCAGATCTTTGTCTCTTTCGCGTTTTCATTTACAGAAACCGGAAGGGCTGGACCGAAGAAAATAAATGTCGTGACAATGTACAACCAATGCGCACGCATTGGTCGAACATTGATGAGGGAAAGAGAGAAGAAAAATGACTTCTTCTCGGACCAATAACCCAATGGTCAGACAGGCTAAATTGCCACCAACAAACGTCGTACCGTCAGAGCCAGGAAGCAATGACTCTTACATTGTACGATTAATTGCAAGTTAAATACCTATTGCAATATGTTCTTTTAGTAATAGATATCACAGCGTAATTGCTAATATAGCTAACATATTATTTCATAGATCCCCGTATTACAGCCAAAATACTTTTCCCTTTTTTTCCTGCTCACTCAATCAGTGTTAAATTGTTGATTATTATTAAAATTTATATGGATTACAGCTAGATTATGACTATTTTGACTTAATCATATATGTAATTAATAAATGAAATATTAGGTATATCATTTAGGGGATAATGATTATGCTATCTGGCGAATATATATTACTCACTATTTGGAATGATGATCTAAATTTTCATAATTTCATATTATATTACTCGTAATATGTTGTAATCTTAATTTAAAGTTATATCAATTAATGCTTGAATTTCAAATAAATTTATTTATTTCAACCATACTATTAATTACGTAATAAAAATTATTTTTAATGTAATCTCATATTATATGATTAAATAAAATGATGACCTTAAATTAAGTAAAAATCTATATATTAAATAATAATATCTTTATAATTTATATAGAGTATTACACTCATGGATGATATCAAGTAATCACCACTGTGGTATAATATTTACTTTAACGCAATAGCACATTATACATTCATATTTTAATCATAATCAATAAATAAATTATAAAAGGTATAAATAAACATTTGATATAACAAATTATATACCTAATAATTTATATAGGAAACTAAACTCATGAATCATTATTAATTTCGATATTCCTTCGAATCTTGATTTTAAGGGTATTTTGAGATTTCTTATTCTATTGCCATCATTACATACGGGTATTATATTACTTAACCCAAGCAGTGTAATGACCATTATAACTTTACTATATAAGTGTAATTGCTATTGCATTAAACCCTTATCTCGTCGGTACAAATCAAATGGGTCGGAACTGAGGAGCACCAGTTTACACGACACCGAAGCATCGAGTAATAGATCCTGACTCAAGCTCGTCATCAGTCGAAATCAATCAGATTGGTTGGTCTGGTTTCAATGAAAATATCGGTCCAATTCTTGATCCAAACACTTGGAACAAGCTAAATTCATGGAATCACCGATTCGACTCGAAAACCGAACCACGGAGGCCCGTCCGAGTTGAACCAGCCTATGTTTGGTTTTTAAATCTGTGATTCCCAAGCCGTACGTTAAATGGTGGCGAAAAGGAAATTCTCAAGATGGCTTCTGTCGCTAGCGGGTAATAACACCAGCGACAGCAATAAATCCCAATTAAAAACACGAATGGCAGAAATAAATAAATAAAAAATTGAAAAACAACGAAGCGTTCGATAGATGAAAATATTTCACGAGAATTTGACCGATGTGCAGAGGAACTGATCAGCCAAGCAAAACGAGAGAGCTAAGCTATGGAGTGCGAAAATCGCGAAGGAAATGGAGGAAACGAAACGAACTGCGGATGTACGTGTTTTACCAGCAGCTTCCTGACGAGCGTCAGGTTCCCGGCTTGAGCGGCGAGGAAGAGCGCGGTGACCTCCGTCCTGAACTCCTCGTACTCCACCGCCACCTCGTGCGGGCACTCGCCCCGCGGCACGATCTCCGCCCGCCGCGACCGCAGGCTCACCGTCCCGACGAAGCTCACGTCCACGAACGGGTCCACCATGCACTCGTACGCCGTCCTCAGGTCGCCGCCGTGGGCGGCGTCCACGAGGCGCTGCGACACCTCCGCCTGGTAGTCCACCGGCACCACCTGCTTCCCGGCGAAGTAGCCGGCGCCGGGGCTCGCGAACACCGTCATATCCGCCGTCGCCGCAGCCGGCCGCGAAATGCGATCCTTTTCCTCTCTACTGCGTCTGAACACAGAGAGAGAGGAAGCGCTTGGCGTGTGAGGCTTCCTGCTGTTACGGAGAGAGATGCCGGAAATGCTTTCGCCGTCCATTTATCTGGAGACGAAGAATGGAGTTTGACTGGGTCGGGGGTTGGTCCATGGAGTGGGGGCCCACTGGTACTCCAGATTTATGATTTTTCTATTTTTTTTAAGGATTGATATAAATCCGTGTGAATTTATTGGTAATATGTGATCTGCGTAATTACTATGGAAAATCCTGCCATAATTGTCCGATCCACCATAATCCAAGAGAAAAATTATTGTGTTTCTATGCAGTCCGTACGCCCCCCCGGCGCTTGAGATCTAAATATTTTTAGCATTGCGCTAGCTCGAATTACATTATATCTATAAAAAGATTTGGGTATTTTATTAGGAAGTATGAAATGTCCTACCCATTTCAGAAATGGGCATTGAATAACTATCTAAGTAACCTCGTGAGAAATTTCATCTTTTTCATGGGCATAATTAAAACACAAAACCAATTTCTCTTTAACCAAAATGTATATGTTACTTATGTAAACATAATTACCACAACAATCGAGTTGTTATGATTCGTAAAGTGTGGGATTTGCTTGCAACACCCTTACAACATTTCTTACTCACGCAAAATTACACTTTTTCGTTTTTGATTTTTAAAACATGCACTAGACCTCCCCTAAATTTTTATATAAGGATTTAACTTTCCACCCACTATCAAAATTGAGATGAACTTTCATGATTTTTACATAATGGCAATTTGTACAATCGTTGCACGCATCTGCCAAGTCCTCCTACTTAACAAAATTATTTCTTTGTAAGATTCATGTGTTTCTTCACTTTCGATCGTAGAAGACGGCTGGTAAATTGATAGATTATAAACACAAAATTAATCATGGTATTTAGCCAATTTTACACGACCTACCGATCAAGAATCATGATTGTAGGAGGGATAGAGGAACATACGATAATTTCGCAAATATCAGATTTTGCCGCGAAAGTACTTGCGTCATTACTCAATAAAAAGAACTTTTTAGACAAATCTTGGGAACGAGCCGGCAGATGTCTAGCCGTGGAATTTTGAAGCAGGTAGAGACAGAACTGCAAGACCCCCTGACGCCCAAAAAACCTGCCTCGATATGAACTAAAACCAGCTCGTTCCAATTGGCCTCATCGAAGCATGTCTCATCTTAGAAAAAGAAGGGGAAGATCTCAATGTCGCGGCCGGAAATGGCCTGCAAGATTCGTCGCTCCTCGTGAATGGACCGAAATCAGCAAAACCCTCTTTTCCTTTTCTTAAAATTGTCCACAAAGGAATTATGGAATTATCAGAGGACGAAGTTAAGAAAGAGGCCCACGTTTGTGCATGGGCCGCGGTCCGTCTACGGCCCACATTCCAGGCCCACTACTTCTCCCTCGACGTGGAATCCTTCTTCATCACTTAGCGCCCCGCGAAATCCCGACCGTCGGATCACCGGCTCCCCTTCGATCACCGTTCATCGCGGCCCCATCTCCACCGTCCTTCGCTCGCATCGCCATCCGCACGCCACAGAGGAGCTCTATTCAATATTCATCTGCCCCCACCTCGCGGTCCCTTCTTCTCTCTCGATCGTCTCGCTTCGCTCCTCGACCTGAAATCCGCCCGCCGAGTCGGAGGCGCATCCGCGACGTCCCGCGCCATGGTACGCGAACCGCGCCGCCCCTTCATCTCTTTCGCCCGCGTGACTTCCGCGTTCTCGCTCGCGCTCGCTTTTTATTCGTGCTCTCATCATCGATCGCGGTCAGGACTGATTAGAGGAGTTCGGAGGGGAATGCCTGTCGAAGCTGGATCCGTTGATGTGTGTTTTTGACGAGCTTTAGGGGGCGACGGGCTGTGGAGGATCGAATTCGATTCGATTGGGTTTGAGTTTACGGCTTTTGCGTTCTTCTGGGGTTTTGCGGAGTGTTCTGGCGAGTGATAGGGATTCGACGAGTTCCTCATTTTGTGGGGGCATTTTCGGTTTTTATTTTAGGTTTTTGTCTGGAGGTGGCGTCATTTCTCTTGATCGGTCAGGGTTCGAATCCTTGAGATTTGTCGGAAGAGGAGACCTAGGAAATGCACTCGGATCGGCGTTCTCACGCCGAATAGCTTCATGTGATGCTGGGTTAAATTCGCCGTTCCGCTTAGGTTGTAGTCTAATTCTAAGTATTCAGTTTCCTGAAATCTTGGGTTTGATATCTTATTTGTTTTAGAAACTCTGATCTGGTTTCATCCGTAAAAGTTGACTTGTTGGAACGCGAAGTCATCTTCGCACCATCCTCTAGGCTTTTGTTTTTCACTCCATGTAAAGTAAATAACCAATTATGCTGCTATGTGCCCTCACGGCATAATTGGGATTCATGAATATCAGCAGAATTACCTGAATATGATGCTGCTGTATGGTTATTTAGGGGTGATTTTTTTGTAATGTTGTTACATGGCTTCATATGCATGATCTACTTCGGGTTGATTCATTCATGTTTTCGTACTTCTAGCAGGCACCAATGAGGGGCCTGCTTTCTCTTCGAAAGACGATTTTGCTTCGGGGGCAGGGCATAGGTGTTAGGTCATTCAGCACCGAAGGTGCCAAAACTGCTAGTGCCCCTCCATCACCTCCACCGCCTCCACCTCCTCCAGAGAAAACCCATTTTGGTGGACTAAAGGACGAGGATCGAATTTTCACCAATCTGTATGGAATGCATGACCCTTTTCTGAAAGGTGCCATGAAACGCGGTGACTGGTACAGGACAAAAGATTTGGTATTAAAGGGCACTGATTGGATTGTGAATGAAGTCAAGAAGTCTGGTCTCCGAGGGCGTGGTGGTGCTGGTTTCCCATCTGGCCTGAAGTGGTCTTTCATGCCAAAAGTATCAGATGGTCGTCCTTCCTATCTTGTGGTCAACGCCGATGAAAGTGAACCGGGAACATGTAAAGATAGGGAAATTATGCGTCATGACCCTCACAAGCTTCTCGAAGGATGCTTAATTGCTGGTGTGGGAATGAGGGCATCTGCTGCCTATATTTATATAAGGGGTGAATACGTAAACGAACGTAACAATCTTGAACGGGCCAGAAAAGAGGCTTATGAAGCTGGACTGTTGGGAAAGAATGCATGTGGATCTGGCTACGATTTTGATGTCCACATCCATTATGGTGCTGGAGCTTATATTTGTGGTGAAGAGACTGCACTATTGGAAAGTCTTGAAGGGAAACAAGGGAAGCCAAGGTTAAAGCCACCTTTCCCGGCTAATTCCGGCTTATATGGCTGTCCTACCACTGTTACCAATGTTGAGACTGTGGCTGTTTCTCCAACAATTCTCAGACGTGGTCCAGATTGGTTTGCCAGTTTTGGAAGGAAAAACAATTCAGGGACAAAATTGTTTTGCGTGTCGGGTCATGTAAACAAGCCTTGCACGGTCGAGGAGGAAATGAGTATACCATTGAAGGAGCTGATCGAAAGACACTGCGGCGGCGTTAGGGGTGGATGGGACAACTTACTTGCAGTAATACCAGGGGGTTCATCTGTACCGCTTCTCCCAAAGAACATATGCGATGATGTGCTGATGGACTATGATGCTCTTAAGGCTGTCACGTCTGGTCTAGGAACAGCAGCTGTTATAGTGATGGATAAATCAACCGATGTTGTCGATGCAATTGCGAGGCTTTCTTATTTCTATAAGCATGAGAGCTGTGGGCAGTGCACGCCCTGCAGGGAGGGCACAGGATGGCTCTGGATGATAATGGAAAGGTTGAAAGTTGGGAATGCAAAGTTGGAGGAGATTGATATGCTGCAGGAGGTGACCAAGCAGATTGAAGGGCATACAATATGTGCTTTAGGTGATGCGGCTGCTTGGCCTGTCCAGGGTCTCATTCGGCATTTTAGGCCAGAACTCGAGAGAAGGATTAGGGAACGTGCTGAGAGAGAGTTGCTGGAGGCTGCAGCTTAGTTTTTATACTCAGGTTTCTACTCCAATCTGTTCTCGATTTCTTTCTTGTACTATCCCATAATTAAGTAGAAAGGAGAAAGCAATTACAACTCACATGTTTACAAACTCATGTCCTCTCTCTTTTTTTCTTTTTCTTTCTGTCATTAACTAGACTCTGTTAGATTATTGAGTGGCTGGTGAGATGATAATTGATGGGCTAAGTAACTGTAAATTCAAACCGGCAAGATGAGAATTGTGGGGTGATGAAGGACTAAATGTTGCTTTAGCATAATTGCAAGTTCAAATATTTGAAAAGGGAATAGTCATTGCTTTTATTTCTATAGTTCTTGCTAGCATTTGGCAAATGGCGAGGCAGAGGGGCTTAAATATGACTTATTGCTAAGCTCAAGGGACAATTTGAATGTGCAATGTGGACATTTATTCTTATGGTCTTACTTGTAGGTACATGGTCGTATACTTTTGCTGTGATTGTAAAGTTACTACCGGTTTTTTATTGGTACCTGTTTTGTCTTTCTCCATAGGTAAATCCCTTTGTTGGTGGATAATGTTAGAATAACAAGAAGAACTACCCAAAATTTGGGTTGATGGGTGGATCTGGCTTCTGGGTCTTTTGCATTTCTATTTCTTGCTAAGCTGCACAGTGAGTTTATTCACTGCCAAGGAAACTTATTCTCTCAATTATCTGGACAAGAGTTATGTATTGTCATTTCGTGTATTATGGGAAAACTAACTAGCTCACATTTTCCAGAAAGTTTGTCAATAAATCTTTGTATGTTGTCTTCTGGTTGATGTTGCTTGTCTCTAACTAGTCGCGGGAAAACTTTTCCCTTGAGATGGTATTATTGTGCAGCATGTCCAGTATCTTGAATTTGAGAATGGAAACCCTCATCCATGCACCATGCGTATGGTGAATTTCAAGTCTGAGCTCCGACTGACTCAACTGGTCGGCTGCTACGAAGGTCTTTTGACCTTGTCTGTTGAGTGATGGCTCTGATGATTAGCTGAGTCACCTGATTTCTTTCTTTTGGTCTGAATTGGAGGCTGCGCATGAGCGGCTAGTCCGTAGGTGTCCAATGAACTCATGGTTGCTGATGAAATTAGCATCTCAAATTCTCTCCTGTCCCTTGTCTCGGCAAAGCTAGGTTGCGGGAACTACCTTTCCTGGGCACCAAATATATCAGTGACTATCGTCCGAACTTCTTTGAAACTGCTCAACCGAAGGCATAGCCGTTGGCCATGTTTTTCATGCTTTCAAATGTGTTTGCAATGCCACTAGTGGTTTTTCATTTTATTTTATTTTTTATTATGTATGATGATTGGCTTGGTCTTGATGCAGTGGATTAGGTTGCCTTGATACAATGTTTGCTCGAAATATTGAGACCTTAACTTCTCGAGATGATTGTCACCCTAGATTACACCCTCCTGTTTATTTCCCAATGGTTATCCGAGAAAGCTTGGTTTTCTGTTTGTCTTATCAAAATCACCTTGCTTTTATGTCGGGTTTTCTGAGATACTGTTGACTTAAAAGAAAGGTAAACTGATCAAATCTTGTCACCTAACTACCATATAACATCATTTGCGGTGCAAGGTTCATCTATTTCTAAGGGCAATGTGTCTTAATCGCGGATACTTAAATGAGTCGGTACTCAAATAAATCAATCTTTGCATCAAAGTAAACTTTTTTATGCCGTCTCAGAAAAGAAGGAAGTGAAAGACTAGCTGACGCGAGTTCTACTGTGCTAGTGGTTGCGACCCTTACAAATCCTCATCCAAGCTTCCAAAAATGCAAAATAAAAAATTATTGAACCTACTATGTGAAATTGATCGAGTCCGAACTGGCTGAAAAAGGGGCTAAGGTGGAACGGTTAAGCATGATAATGGAATTGCTCGTCCAAACCAATCCAATTTGCCTTTTCAGGGATATTGAGCGTAATCAGACATGAGCTGGTCCAGGGGCCATTCAATCCGTTGTCGCATTTTGTACCATATACTCTTAATCGTTCTTAGTAAATGTCCCACGTTTCACCAGTTGAGATGCTCTCATGGGCGTCATATATTGGCTTTGAGTGTTTATGCATATTGGCTGTTATTTTCAAGAAATTTTTTCAATTTTTTTCTTTATCATTTGGTGAAGATCTCTTCAATCTTTAAAAGTTACCTACAGGACTTTTAGTCATTTGCAACCATGCCAAACTTTTCACGATCTTTTTAAGCGTAATAATTTGCATGATTGCAATGAAAAGGGAAATAAGTAACTTCTATTTAGAAAATGTTGAAACAAATAAATGCACGAACAGTTATAAGATGCACTGAATTTATGTAACCACAATGCCTTGTATTCCCTGATTCTTTTGCATTTTGATGCGGGACCGGAATGGCCCAAGGGCTGCACTGCTCCGCACGCCATGCCTAGGTTCGCATCCCGCCTCCTCAGGGTTTGTCGTCCAATCATAATTACTCGAAACACATTCACCGCAAAGTGTATTTTTCTCATGATAACGTCTACGTAGTGTATTTTTCTCATGATAACGCCGTAGACGACATTGGGTCAAAATTGATAATGAGATGTGTATCGATATAATATATAGTACGACCAACTTATTTTAATCGAAACATCTATTTTGCCAGACGGATATTATCCTCATCTCCTTGCCCTTTTTTTCCCTCTTTCTTTTGAAACCTTTTCAGTTTTCACTGGCAAAAGTAAAGTAAAGCAGTGGAGTAGAGGTGGGGTCATTGGCACATTGCATTTTGCAAAGCAAATGCCAGATATTCCTGCTCTTTTTCGGGATCTCCTCCTGGAAATCGAAAATCCTTTTTTTTCCAGTCCCCTTTTTTTCCATCGTTTTTTACTTCGAGTTCCAGATTCGGTTCTCGCCGAAACAAGCGCAACACATGCTTCGCACTACCGCTTTGACCTGCGCGAGCGCCCCTCGTATCTAAAAGCCGCGACGTTTCAGCTCGAGCTCTGACAATTCTCTCTCTCTCTCTCTAGAAAATATTCTCTCTCGCTCTCTCTGCTTTTTACATTGTCTCCTTCCTCGTCTCTCTCTCTGTCTCTCTATATCTATCTATCTCTAATGGCGTCTCCACAACAACCGGTCGAACTCGCCCCGACCGTACTCGTACGTTGCAGTTCCCACCGTATTTGACTATCGTCTTTCAGCTTCGCGTTTGCGGATTTTGCTTGAGATCGGTTTCTTTCTGTTTTTTTTTTCATTCGGTGTTTCCTGCTGAGTTTGTAGAGGTCGGATTTTTTCCTTTTTCCCCCGGAAAGGTAGATGGCTTTTTTTCTTTTTCCTTTCCCTATTGGTCTTTTCTGTTCCTTTTAGATTCACGGGTGCAATGCAGATCATGTGGACATTGTGTTAGGTGGGTTTTTTTTTGTCGATTTTGACTAGAATTTGTTAGTTTTTGTTTTGAAATGCTCTCGCTGATGTGCGTACCGCGTCGTCGTTACTACGTTCCTCTCGATTTTTATATTTGGAAACACCGCGTCCGATTCTCTCTCTCTCTCTAGAAGGTAAAGCGTCTGATCTCTGGTTTTAGCTTCTCGTGTTGGGTTTCTCTACTCTTCAGACGCAACGAAGCAGAAAGCTTTTCTGATGATGGACATATTGACAATCAGCTGATTGAGTGGGCTGGGTTGTACCCAAGAGTTGTAGTGTTTTCTTCTTTTGTTGTTGTCAATTGCTCAGTCTTGGAGTAGCCCTTCGGTTTATACTTTGAGCTGTTTCAGCAGTGCGCGAGTCTTTCTTCGTTGCTTCCAGTGCGTGAGATCGGGGTTGTTTCGGTTTCAATCATCTCGCTTGTGGCATAAGTTTGTATACTTTCGGGTGATTGTTCTTGAGCAACATCATTTATGCCACTTTCCTAGTTGTTATCCTGTCTATGACATGAGGTGATATCCGGATGTTCTGTGGATGTAGAGATGCTGCAGTGGATGGTAATATTGGCTGAGGCTTGATCGGCATTTGCTGTCAAAAATGGTTCTCGGGTTGAGATCGAAGAGCCGAAAAAGCGTTGCGCTTCATGTCGATTACCTTATCCATGTGGAACAGATTAAGCCCTGGCCCCAATCTCCGGTATCTGCTCAATCTATTTTGGTTCAATGGGAAAACGACGACAGTTCGGGATCCTTCCCTTGCAGTGCCGAGGATGGAAAGATCGTGATTGGCGAGTCGCTTAAGCTTCCTGTTACTCTGTGCAAGGAAGCGTCCAAGAGAAGGAGCAGCAGTGATGGTTTCCAGAAGAACTGCTTGGAGTTCTCGTTATATGAGTCCCTGAAGAACAGGGCGGTGAAAGGTCAACTGCTGGGATCTGCTGTGATAAACCTTGCAGATTATGGGGTTATTCAAGAGACAGCAAATGCTAGCATTCCTGTGAGCTGTAAGAAAAGCTTGAAAAATGCAGCACAACCTGTGCTTTACATTAGCATTCAGCCCTGTGATGTGGATAGCTCCAGCTCTTCACCAAAGAGTCGACTTTCAAAAGAAGTATCTCTTGAAAAGCCTGGAAATGGATCTGTTTTGGCTCAGGTCAATGATGAGGATGTTGAGATCACGTCGTTCACTGATGATGATTTAGATGGTGATGTCCCCGTCCATTCTTCGCAAATCACTTCCACCTCTCTTCCTGAAAACGTTGTCACCTCACTGTCTCGAACTGATAAGGTACTTGAAATCATTACAGGAAAACTCTGTCAACTGGTGTTTTTTTTTCCTTCCTTGCTGATGATGGAGATTTGTCTTGCTAATAGCCGGTTGTTCATCTCTTGGCCATGGACTTCTTTTGATATTTATTCCCATGGGTTATTTAGTTTATATACTCCAGTCAGGAAAATTTAATGCTTTTCATCATTAGTTCTTGTTCAGGAAGGGGGCTGACATGGCCAGTAGATGTTCCTTCCATTAAATAATCAATGACCTCACACATTGCTTGGGAATTGGGATATCATGTGCATATCAACTTCATTTTGTTTAACTGTCATTATAATCATTGGAATCTCGAATCTCCTTCCCCGTTTGGTAATCCAACCACGTGAGCAAACTCCTGAACTTGAAGTGTGACTCACCATCATAGCTTTCATGCTTGAATTATCAGATCTTGAAATTTGAAATTGAGAGGCTCGTTCCTTGTTGATTTGCGACTTTTCCCACGTGGTGGATGATATACAGACACATGTTTTGGAAGGAACCATTAGATGTTTCATACACTTTAGCCTTTTATCGTAAATCATAAATCATAACAGATTCTTGCTAGCCGAGGATATAATATCACCAATAAATTAGTTTGCGCATCTTATAATGCTTCATTTTGTTCTTTAGCTTTCAGTCCTCTCTGTTAACAAGTACACCTGCTATTCTTGGACTGTTCTTGGTGCATAGAGAGAACTAGCAACATCAGATAATGGCAAACAAGTTGCTAATCGAGAAGATGCACTGCCACTAGAAGTAGCAAATTCAAGCCAGGAAAAACTTTTTGCAGCTGAAGCAGTTGAACATGGAAAAACCACCTCTTCTTCACCATCTACAGACTCACTTGACACCGGCAACCATGCTCAAGGTTTGCTTCTTTTCTCACATTTCTTAAGAAAAGTCTGACCTCATACCAGGAAGCTATCCACTATCTTCAGTTATTAATTCTCATGTACAGGTCTCCAACGTATGAGAGAGTTGCACCACAAGGAAAACACGAGTTTGCTGGAACCAATACGTTATAAGCTCCGTGAGAGAATTCCCGATGAAAGCGATGGGATTAGAGAGGGCTCTCGAGCAGAAAGTGAAGGTGATGTTATTAGATGCTTTTCTGATGGTTCATCGTCTAATGCTCCAAATTCTGGGAGGGATATTGACACAGAGTTTGTAAGAAGCACCCTCTCTCGAGATCATGAAAACAATTGGAGCTCAAATAAAGATGGCCCGTCTCCACCCCTACAGATGCTGTTAGGTTCTTTTTCAGTAGAAGATGAGGATGAACAGCAAGAAAATGGCCTAGCGGAACAAACACTTAAAAAAAAGAAACATTTTCGCGACGTAGCTTCGGGTTTTCTAAAGCTTGACACCAGAAAACAGGTTGCCTTCTCGAGAGATGCTGCAGACGAGATGGTTGATTTTGTTGATAGCAATGAACTAAAACATGGAAAAGATGCGAACCTATTATCTAATCCATCGGATAACTTTAAACTGCTTGTTAAGAGCGCAGTTGCAAAAGAGGCGAAACGGATTCACCCACGCAGAGATGATGAGAAAAGTGCTACTTTTTCTGCGATAAATGATAAGAAGAAATTTGCAGACTTTTCTGCCAACGAAGCCAAGTTGGAAAACAGAATTGCTATGCTTGAGGAAGAGCTGAGGGAAGCTGCCGCTATTGAGGCTAGTCTTTATTCTGTTGTTGCTGAGCATGGAAGCTCCTCGAACAAGGTCCATTCTCCAGCTCGGCGACTTTCTAGATTCTATTTCCACGCTTGCAAATTAAACTCTCCATCTAAGAGGGGGAGTGCAGCCAGAACTGTTGTTTCTGGACTAGTTTTGGTCTCTAAGGCATGCGGAAATGATGTACCGAGGTACTTTTGAAGCTCAAATAGTAAAAGTAATGCAGAAACAATTTTGCTTTGCTGATTTTGGCTAATATTCTTGCCAAGTGATTGCAAATTCTACAACTGTCAGTTAAAAGGAATAGTAAATGAACCATGGGAGCTTGCTCCCTAGTATCAATAGTGGATAAGTTGTGTGATATTTGTGTCAAGTGAATTGTTCAGCAGGAGAAGTTCTTCTGTCATTATCTTGCAGAAGCTGCATGATATACTGGATTGCTTAAAAGAGGATGTGATGATGTCCCTAACTGGATTTTATAAGAAAAGGGAATCATATTTACTCAAGAAAATTAAACTCTGATCCAGTGAATTGCTGATTTTTCCAGAATTCGCCTTCTCCTCCAGTTAACGGTTGTCATTTTGTTGACTTTTGTTGCAGGTTAACTTTCTGGTTGTCCAATGCAATAACGTTGAGAGCAATCATCACTCTTGCTGCCGACAAACTGCTTGGTGAAGAATGTGTCGGCAATAAAGTAAATAAGGAAACATTGGTTGGTTCCTCTGTTCATGGGATAGACAGAGATGATGTGTCAGAATATGCTGATGTATGGGAGAATCCATTGGCCTTTGCGGTTGCACTGGAAAGGGTTGAAAGCTGGATATTTTCCCGAATAGTTGAATCCGTGTGGTGGCAGGTGATTTGACAGTTTTAATGCAGTTGCTGCTTTTAGTACCTTGATTGAGTTCCCATATTTTTCTTTGTCGTTTGCTTAAAGATTTCCTACTACTACAGACTGTCACTCCACACATGCAGCCTTCTGCTGCCAAAGGTTCAAACTCGAGGAAAATCCATGGAAACTTTTCTGTTGATCTCTGGAAGAAGGCTTTCAAGGATGCCCGTGAAAGGCTTTGTCCCATTCGAGCTGGAGGTCACGAATGTGGATGCTTGCCCCTACTGGCGAGATTGGTAATGAATCCACACATTATTATCTCTTGATATGCATTGGGTAATTGAGTCCGGTGCATTGTATGCATTTATGAAAGCTGTGGATAGAGCAACTTGCGAAAGCACAAACGCTTACCAGTAAATCCAGGACCAGATAATGTTTATTCGTGTGGTTAATAAGTTTTTCTTTTTATCGTATTATGCTTTTGTGAAATCTGTTACCAGATGCTTGTCTCCCGTGTATATCATTGACCGGTAAAATGAAACCATAGACTGATAAGAAGTTCTTTCAATTTTTATTTACAGGTAATGGAGCAGGTGATAGGTAGGCTGGATGTTGCCATGTTCAACGCCATACTGCGTGGATCAGATGACGAGATGCCAACAGATCCTGTTTCTGATCCGATCAGTGATTCAAAGGTGCTCCCTATTCCAGCTGGAAAATCTGGTTTTAGGCCTGCGATACAACTGAAAAATGCGGTAAGCTGTTGTCTTCTCTTTCCTTTACCCATTTCATCCTTATTTATCACTCGTCAATTGTACTTCCTCACAAACTTCTTGAGCGATGACAATAATTCTTCTCCAGAAAGTTCAATCTCCTGATTACAGAGCATGTAGTGCTTTTATCTGAGAGTATGTGAGATGTCTCATTAGGGGACACATGATTCTAACTAATAGTCAGCAGCTGAGATGGAACTCGCTTATAGAGATGATGAAAAGATACCGGACTATTTGGATCACTAAGCATGAATTCACTTGAGATGTGGTTGTCTTGAAAGTTTTAAGGCACTATTCTAATTTTTTCATAACTCCGTATACCCTGACAAGAATATTAAACTTCTGACATATGGTACCTTTTATATTGCTTCGTGTCACTAGATTGGGGACTGGTCCAGATGGCTGGCTGACTTATTTGACATTGATGAGGATGACTCTCTTGAAGATAGGAACAAAAATGGCAGCAGCAAGAAACAGGAAGGCGGTACATCTTTCAAAGCTTTTCCTCTCCTTAATGCCTTGAGTGATCTGATGAAGCTGCCCTTTGACTTGCTGGCTGATAGGAGTGCAAGAAAAGAGGTATTGCTCACTCTCTCTCTCTCTCTGCTTGCCTGCATGTCTGCTCCTGTGTTATTAATTTCACCAACATCCTGTTTGCTTTTTGTAAGTTTTGCCCTGCATTTGGTGTGCCACTGATCATGAGGGTTCTCGACAATTTTGTTCCTGATGAATACTCTCCAAACCCTGTGCCGGAGGCACTTATTGAGACCCTGGACTCCGAGGTTAGTTCATTCAAGAAGTTGCTTCTGGACTAATGCCGTTGCTTCGTACTAATTTTCTGTTGAGTTCTCGTGCAATTAAAACGCAGCAATAAGTTGTTCGTGTACATCATTTGACTGACCGGACATTGATGAAGCTTTTTTCATCTTTATCCAGGATCACCTCGATGAAGACGAACAGTTGATAACAAGTATCCCACACATTGCATCGCCAACCGCATATGCACCACCTCCAGCATCTTCACTTGGCGCCGTCATTGGAGATATGGGAAATCAAAGCTTGTCAAGGACAGGATCATCGGTCCTCAGAAAATCCTATACCAGCGATGACGAGCTTGACGAATTGGACTCTCCGATAGGTTCAATCATCCACGATGGTGGCCGAGTTTTGCCTACCTCGCCGCTACCAAACTGGATGCTCGAAAGAAAGAGTGGCAGGAAGGTTGTCAGATACCGACTCCTCAAGGAAGTGTGGAGAGATGGTGAATAGTCCCCTCCTTTGCCTTGCTCTCCAATTTCTTGTTATTCGCATCTATATACTTCCCCTGTAATTAATCTGGTCAGCTTAATATATGCTTTTTTATTTAGAAAGTTTCAAGTAAGTATCCTATAACAAGTACTAAGTTTTGCTAAATGAAGAATCGACTCCGGAAACTAAATTCATGTATTTGGTGAAAGTACGATTTTAAACAACACCTTTCTCTTTGACTTTACTGTACGGCTAATACAAGTGAACTGGCCACGAAATTTCGTCACCCCATGCTATGACGAATTCATCTAGGGGTGTCAAAACTGAACCGAGATTTCGTACACTTTCAGTTTGGATCTGGTTTCAGTTCGGTTAATCAAATCGAACTGAAAATTGCCCTTTTTCTTAATATTACTGTTTTTTTCTTTCTATTTTCATCGAAACCTCTTCTTAATATTACAGAAAAAGAAAACCAAAAAACCTGAACCAGGTATTTGATTTAAATTATATTCAATTCAGATCGTGGTTTGGTTCAAAGATATTGTAGGCTCAAACAGTTCAATTCGGTTTGGGTTTCTTGAAAATTTGAACCGTTGACATCCCCAATATTCGGGTTTCCTTAAGCTCAAAAAGGGAAGAAATTGTAAAAGAATAAAGTGAAATACATAGAATTGGAACGTGATCATGTAGAAGTCTCCTTTTAACTCTCTATGAACGGAGAAGAGCAAGTCTCAAGAAAATGCTATCTATATTAGCTTGCTCGTCTTTTCCACAACAAATCTACGGCACAAAAGGTGAAGTCTTGAATAAAATGGAGAAAACTATCGAGAGAAAGGAGGATTTACATTCTACTGATTTATAATTTTTTTTTTGCGCTCAAAATATGTTGTGCCTACTTAAGTTATTACTCAATAAATATCAAAATTCCAAGTTTCTGTTTTTCTTAAGATAAACCTACATGGTAGAGTTGATCCATTTTAAATAAAATTCCACGGAAGTTTTAGCAGAGAATACGATTTATATGAATATTCATTTTTGTTATAATTTATTTCATATCATTATATTTCTCTCACGGAAATTCAAGTCAACACCAGCATTCAAAATAA
This sequence comes from Eucalyptus microcorys, assembly GCA_014182515.1. Taxonomy (NCBI): domain Eukaryota; kingdom Viridiplantae; phylum Streptophyta; class Magnoliopsida; order Myrtales; family Myrtaceae; genus Eucalyptus; species Eucalyptus microcorys. Next base: position 47,763,296 of record CM024569.1, on the reverse strand, counting down.
TATAATAAATATAACTTAGATCCGTGCAATGCGCGGTCTTGTTAGTGCAAAAATAAACATCAAAGCTTTTTTACGAACCAACCAAAGGTACTTACACATTAACAGATAAATAGTAGGCAATGGCTACTGTAGATCAGATATTGATATGAAATTATTCTTTTTTTGGTCGAAAGAGATTGATATGAAATTTGATGATGTTGGAGATGTGCAAAAATGTAATTAGTCAGAGATAAGGATATATATGAAATTAGGTGAGACAAGGTCTTAGGAAATGACAATAGATTTTTTGATAGAAAGAGGCCTCAGTATTTTTAAAGTGACAATTGACCTGTCCAAAAAATTTTAAATATTTTTCTCCCCTCAAGTGAAAAAGGCATCTATTTTCTATTTTTCATTACAAACTCCGATTGTTTCACAAAAATAAATAATTTAAAGAATATTTATCTAAAAATAATCGTTATTATACCTTATAAAAATTAATGAACCAAAAATATTTTCATTATCCACGAAAATATTTACACAAAAATTATTGTTAATAATGAATTTTTTAAATTGATTAATTATTTCAAGCAATATAAATGATTATTTCTAGTAAAATGATTTTCAGATCACTTATTTTTTACAAAACAAAGGGAGCATTAGCTACTAATATCATGTGTAAACGACTTCTGTGGTTCTCTATCAATCTTGATCATCATCACATTCATGCTCGACAAGAATCTTAGAATGCACGAATTACGTGAACACCCAACACATCTGGATCTTCAAATTTGCCAAAGCCTACAAAATGTTTTCAATTTTTTTTATCATTTCAATATTATTTGACAATTTATATGTGTACTGTGGAATATATTCTTGTCGGGCAAAAGAACCTTTCAACTGCCATAACTTGGCACAAATGGACACTTAACTGCCATAACTTACGAAAGGTACACTTAAGTGCCACATTCAAAGAAAAGTGGATCACTTAAGTACCACTCCGGCCAAAGTCTGGCCAAAACGCTGATGTGGCATTTTTCCGACGAACCGAGTGCAAAACGACACCGTTTTGCATGCTAACGTGGCCAAATAATACAAAACGGCGTCGTTTTGGGGCGACGTGGTAAAAAAAATAATATAAAATTCATTAAATTTAATTTAAAATTAAATTTAGTTAAAATATGAAAAAAAAATTAAATTGAATTTAGTTAAAATATGAAAAAATAATAATTTTAAAATTAAATTTAGTTAAAATATGAAAAAATAATAATTTTAAAATTAAATTTAGTTAAAATATGAAAAAATAATAATTTTAAAATTAAATTTAGTTAAAATATGAAAAATAATAATTTTAAATTAAATTTAGTTAAAATATGAAAAAATAATAATTTTAAAATTAAATTTAATTAAATTATGAAATAATAATAATTTTAAAATTAAATTTAGTTAAAATATTTAAAAATCATAATTTTAAAATTAAAGAAAATTATAAAAATTATAAAAAGGGGGGGGCGCGGTGGCTAAGGGCACTGCCACCGCCTCCCCGCCATCGCTGGGAAGGGCTGGCGACGGAGGGGGAAGGGTCAGCCGGCCGACCCCTCCCCTTTTTTTTAAAAAAAAAGGAAAATCTCAAATAGGGATTCAAAGTGGCCCCATTTTCTCAAAAATGACATGAAGTGGAATCTATCTCGAATAAGGCCCCAAAGCAGTCATTTAGTCTCAAAAAAGGACCTGATTTGCCGGCCGGCAAATTAATGCATTTTCAATGCGTATTCCGGCGACCTGGTCTGGGGTATTTTTTGTCCAAAAAATATTATATTTTTGTTTTCCTTCTCCTATTCATCTTCTTCTTGATCTACCCAGTACCCATGGTTGTCCCTGTTCATCGTCTTCTTCGTCAAAGATAGGCATTGCCCAAATCAAGGACATCGGAAGTAGGGAAGGGCCGGCGAAGGTCGTGGGACCGGCGTGGGTCGGCCTCACCTGAGGCCAGCAAGGGCTCAACGCCCATCGCTGGCAGCAGGCGAGGGCTTGCAGGCCCTCGCCTGCCCTTACTAGTGGTCGGCGAGCCCTTGCTGGCCTCGCCAAACTCATTGAGGACGAAACCGCCCTGCAATGGAGTCTTCTTCTTCTTCCTCCTCTTCATCTCCGCTTCCCTTGCACGAAGCGACATGGACGTGCTCTTGAAGCTCAAAACTACCATGGTCGAGCCTCCCTTCGCCGCCATCGGCGACTGGGTCAACTCCTCTTCCTCCTTCTCCCTGCCACCCTTTCCGCATTACTCCTTCACTGGAGTCACGTGCGACGCCGGCTCGTGGGTTGTCTCTCTCAACATCACATCCGTCGGCCTCTTGGGCTACATCCCACCCGAAATCGTCCTTCTTTACGACCTCGTCAACCTCATGCTCGCCACCGACAACCTCACTGGGACCCTCCTGCCGGAGCTCGGTAGCCCCACCTCCCTCCAATTCCTCAACCTCTTTGGGATCTTCCCCAGCAAAGTCCTGCGGGCGATAACCCAACTCGAAGAACTCCACTTGGGCAATGACAAGTTCATGGGGCCACTGCCGCTGGAGGTGGTGGGGCTTAAGAAGCTAAAGTGGCTCGATCTCGCCGGCAATTACTTCACCGGTGAGATACTGTAGGTCTGCTCGCAAATGGAGAAGATGAACAGAGGAAAAGGAAAATGAAAAGAGAATATTTTTTGGACGAAAATACCCTGATTAGGTCATCGAAATACGCATCAGAAATGCATCAGTTCACCGGCTGGCAAGTCAAGTCCTCTTTTGAGACTAAATGACTATTTCAAGTCCTTATTTGAGACAAGCTTCACTTCAGGTTTTTTTTTTTTTTTTTTTTAGAAAATGAAGCCATTTTAGGTCCTTATTTGAGATTTTCCCCAAAAAAAAATTTATTTTTTTATTTATTTTTATTTTTTTATTATTATTTTTTAATATTTTAAATAAATTTAATTTTAAAATTATTATTTTTTAATATTTTAAATAAATTTAATTTTAAAATTATTATTTTTTCATATTTTAAATAAATTTAATTTTAAAATTATTATTTTTTCATATTTTAAATAAATTTAATTTTAAAATTATTATTTTTTCATATTTTAACGAAACTTAATTTAAAATTATTATTTTTTCATATTTCAACAAAATTTAATTTTAAAATTATTATTTTTTCATATTTGAACGAAACTTAATTTTAAAATTATTATTTTTTCATATTTTAACGAAACTTAATTTTAAATTTATTATTTTTTCATATTTTAACTAAATTTAATTTTAAATTTATTATTTTTTTTCATATTTGAACTAAATTTAATTTTAAATTTATTATTTTTTTCATATTTGAACTAAATTTAATTTTAAATTTATTATTTTTTCATATTTTAACTAAATTTAATTTTAAATTTATTATTTTTTCATATTTTAACTAAATTTAATTTAATTAATTTTTATATTATTTTTTTTACCACATTAGTCCAAAACGATGCTATTTTTGCATTATTTGGCCATATCAGCGTGCAAAACGATGTTGTTTTGCACTCGCTTCGCTGGAAAAATGCCACGTATGCAATTTGGCCGGATTTTGGTCGGATTGGCACTCAAGTGATCCATTTTGCTCCGATTTTGGCACTTAAATGTACATTTCGTAAGTTATGACACTTAAATGTCCCTTTCTATCAAGTTATAGCACTCCAGGAATCCGCATATCATTCTTGTCACATCAATATGCATTGACGAGATCTAATTTCATGTGAGTAAATAAATACGAGTGAAAAATGCGGTAAGCATTTGTCTTTTCTTTCCTTTAACTTTTTCCTTTTCAGCCTAATTTATTACTCGTCAATGGTACTTCCTCACAAATTTCTTGAGCAATGATAATAATACTTCCCAGAAGTTAAATATCACGATTCTAGAGCATGTAATGCTTTTATCGCCCGCCCCTAGGAGTTATTCTAGAACACTCAAGAAAAACCCTAGGACTTGGGATTCTAGCTGAGGGTCGCTTGCTCTAAGGATGGGTCACGGCCGTCGTTTAGAACCCTCTTGGTTTGTCCCTTGCTTTGGGCCGTGACACTGTGGTTAGCAATACATTATCATGTAGACTTAATTTATGGATTATGTGAAGCACAAAACCAAAAATGCGGCAGAGATGAATCATCTTCCACCATATCCATTTCCTATCATGTTGTTGTTTCCTTGATGTTTAATTGACTTAGTTTAGTAACATAAGTGGAGACCGGTAAATTCTCACCAGCTTCTCTGTTTTTGCTTAACTCGAGAACCTGCAAAAGCCTCATTTATGATGGAATTGCTTACCCAAGTTGAAAAGAGTTCATGATCAATCAATTGAGATAAGGAATTAAGAGTCATCCCTAATAGTCGCTTCCGTTTCAAATTAACGTTTTGTTTTAAACTACATTTTCCACATCAAACATCAGTACTTGAAACTATTGAAGCTCCCGTATAACAACACTCGACATTAGACACTAATAGACTCTTTCATTGTATTTTCACTTGTGAATGAGATGATACGATAAGGGGAAGGAGGCCCATATATATATAAGTACAGGACAAATCGTATTCGTAGACCTCTCATCGATCTCATGGTAAATATCATATCTCTCCAACTATCATCTACATGCGTGGTCACAATTTTACCATTGGACAAGAACGATAGATATGGAAAGATTTATAATCAGAGAGGAATTGTGGACATACTTGATGTAATGTTTAGACGGTTAGTTCCGTTTTTTTTCAACATTAACGTCTTGCGTTTGTTAAGATGTTTAATGTTTAGGGTTCTCTTTATGAATGAGTGGTGGGAATCTGGTTAAGTAGCCAAGTGAGGCTAGGATTTCGTATGGAATGGTAGTAGTAATTATAGATGGTTGTGGGCTTCTTGTTTACGGTTCGTGTCTGTATATTGTATTGTTTTGTCTGAGATCAAGTTATAAGTGCTGGTCAGTTCCTGGTGTTATTGCCACATTTTCTATCACTGTTACAGTCGAGACGCAGAAAAGTAACCTTAACGGAGGAATTTGCCAAAGTTGGAGTGATACTGATGTGGAGGTAGGCTCAACAACTAAAATGTATGTCTGATTCATGTTTCCACAGACAAAAGCAACACGGCGTATGGATTTGCCTGTAAGAAGTTAACTTTTTCTTATTGTTGCTTTTATCTATTATATCTCTTTATATCCATTTATGACCGTCTTTTTCTCATTTTGTTAGTCGAACGGCTTGCAAGAGACAATGAGAAAGCCCTTGCTATCATCCGCAAAAGGGGAGATTTTTTTGCGGCAATTTATCGGGTGATTCACACTATTGTCATTGCTGTCTGTATAACACTCAAAAGTTGATCACTCTCCAAGAGATTTGAGGGACCTCTACCCTATGGACGTTTCTCATGCATAGGGTATTCAAGTTTCCATGAAGGCAACAGTTGTTTAGTGGTTCACTATTGACTCCAATAGTCGGTTAGTTAACATTAAGTAATTTGAAGTAATTTGAGTTATAATTACGTTCCATTGATCAACTATTTATTTTGCTATCTTAGTGAGGTCGAAGCTTATGATTTTTTTTTAAAAAAATTGAGACTTCATCAAGAATAAATAACTAAATTTCTTTGTGATTTATGAGAAAAATTAACTATTGACATCTTCGCTCGATTTTTCTTCCACTATATCCCTCACTTGGAAAAAATTCAAAATGAAACTTTTCAATATTTAATTAGATTTAAGGTTTTTTTCTCGGTCAATTAAATCATTCACGTGTAGCTTTTTGATTTTTTATGTTCCACGAGGACCGTCAACACTATGATTGGGGTGAATTGGCGATTGATGGTGGCTATGGTGATGCTAGTGAGAAGGAGGCTCGCTCGATGCGCTCGCCTTGGCCTCTTTCTTCTTCTCCGAAATGGTGTCGATATGTTCTAATGTCGCTAGCACTTCATCCATCAAGGGCCTCGCTTCAAGATTGCCCTCCTCAGGATATATACAATTGCCACGAAGAACCAATTCTATCCAGGCTTTATTGCGTATATACATTCTAATCTTAATTTGACATGGGTAGGGTTATTCAACTTATGCTTCATATTTTTGTGGAACTTTTTTTCTTTTCGATAGGAAAAAAAGCTAATTTGTTTGTTACCCAGGTTTGCCAGATGGAGTTAGAATGGTCAAACGTATCGCCCACCCCAAGAGTTATTCTAGAACATTCAAGAAAACCCTAGGACTCAAGAATACTAGTTGAGGGTCGCTTGCTCTAAGGATGGGTCACGGCCATTGTTTAGAACCCTCTTGGGTCGTGCCATGCTTCGGGCCGTGACACTGTGGTTGGCAATACATTAATATGTAGACTTAATTTATGGATTACATGAAGTACAAAACCAAAAATGCGGCAGAGATGAATCATCTTCCACCATATCTATTTCCTATCATGTTGTTGTTTAATTGACTTAGTTTAGTAGCATAAGTGGAGATTGGTAAATTCTCGCCACCTTCTCTGTTTTTGCTCAACTCAAGAAGTTGCAAAATCCTCACTTCTGATGGAATTGCTCACTCAAGTTGAAAAGAATTTTTGATCAATCAGTTGAGATAAGGAATTAAGAGTCATCCCTTAATAGCTGCTTCCGTTTCAAATTAACGTTTCGTTTTAAACTACATTTTCCACATCAAACAATAGTTTTTTAAACTATTAAAGCCTCGTATAGCAACACTCGACATTAGACACCAATAGACTCTTCCATTGTATTTCACTTGTGAATGAAATGATACAATGAGGGAAGGAGACCCCTATATATACAAATACATGGCAAACTGTATCTGTAGATCTCTCATCGATCTGACGGTGGAGATCGTATCTCTCCAACTACCATCTACCTGCATGGTCACAATTTTACCACCTGACAAGAACGATAGATATGGAAAGATTTACAATCGGAGGGGAATTGTGGACATACTTGCTGTAATGTTTGGACGGTTAGTTCCATTTTTTTTAACGTTAACTTAGTCTGTGTCTTGCGTTTGTTAAGATGTTTAGTGTTTAGGGTTCCCTTTATGAATGAGTGGTGGGTTTCTAGTTAAGTAGCCAGGTGAGGCTAGGATTTCGTATGGAATGGTAGTAGTAATTGTAGATGGTCATCTGAGATCAAGTTATAACTACTGGTTAGTTCCTGGTGTTACTGCCACATTTTCTGTCACTGTTACAGTCAATACACGGAAAACAGGATTTATCGAGTAGTAACCTCAAATGAGGAATTTGCCAAAGCTGGAGTGATGTTGACGTGGAGGCAGGCTCAGCAACTAGAATGTATCCCTCGAGTGATTCATGTTTCCCCAAACAAAAGCGACACGGCGTATGGATTTGCCTGTAAGAAGTTAACTTTCTTCTTATTGTTGTTTTCTCTATTATATCTCTTAATGACTGTCTTTTTCTCATTTTGTCAGTCGAACGGCTTGCAGAGAGAGATAATGAGAAAGCCCTCGCTATCATCTACAAAAGGGGGAGATTTTTTTACGGCAATTTATCGAGTGATTCACACTATTGTCATCGTTGTCTGTATAATAGTCAGAAGTTGATCACTCTTTGAGAGATTCGAGAGACCTCTACCCTCTTAACGTTTCTCATGCATAGGGTATTCAGGTTTCCCATGAAGGCAACAGTTGTTGAGTGGTTTATTGAAGTGTTGACTCCAATAGTTGGCTGGTTAGCATTAAGTAATTTAAAGTAATTTGAGTTGTAGCTTCGTTTCATTGATCAATTGTTTATTTTGCTACCTCAGTGAGGTTGAAGCTTATGATTTTTTTTTTAAATTGAAAAATATTTTCATCGTCAACGGAAATGTTTAGACATAAATTATTGTCAATAATGAGTGTTTTTTTTATTTGACTATTTATTTCAAGTGATAAAAGTAAATATTTTTAAGAAAATGACTTCCAAATCATTAATTTCCGAGAAACAAATGAAGTATTAGCTACTAATATTATGTGTAAATGACAAATGCTACAGTTCTGTAGCTCTCCATCAATGTCGATCATCATCGCATTCATGATACAATAATATTAATGAACGAATCACATGAACACCCAACACATCATTATCTTCAAATATTCCATAGCCTGTGAAATATTTTCAAATATGTTTTTAGTATATCATTTCGATATAATTTGATAATGTGCATATGCATATTGGTGATTATATTCCTATCGTGTTGGCATGCATTGACAACATCTAATTTCGTGTGAGTAAATAGATGATGGATCTTCCTCATCCAACGAGAAATGTTTTGATCACCAAAACATAACTAGACATTATAAAAGAAAAATGGCTCATAGAGACTCAAAATTAGAATTTGCAATTAGGAAAAGAAGACAAGGGACCACGTGACCCTCCTGATCCAAGGACACGAAAACGAGAAAGATCGCAGGTGGGCCTTTTCAACTCCCACCTTTTCTCCACCTTGAAACTTCAATGTCGTTAAACAGTTGACAGCCACTCGTTTTCCCAGCTAAATCGGGAGCAAAATTAGAATTTCACTCTCTGCTTGTTTATGACTTCCCGAGCAGAAATCCCATTATTACCAGGTGCAGAAATTTTGCTTTTTCTATTTTATTTTATTATCATTATCTTTTGGTTATATATGGAGTGACCCCGTTTAAATTTGAGGTCTTTCTTTGCTGATGATCCTCGTTAGATTCGCTACAAATTTCTGCAGGAAGCTTTTCTGGTTGATACCAAACGAATTTGACACCATCTTTCTTGGCAGAGGTATGAAATAGGGCGTTTCATCTAGTTGAAAATTTCTATGCCTGCTAGCTCTTTTCCGATGATTTTTTTGGTCCTTTTTTTCAAATTTTCGATAGGTGTTGCGTTTGTATTCCATCCCACAAAGATAAAGTTTTCTCAGGAAAGATTGAATGGTCGTGTTTTCCTATATCATTTTGTGTCAATTTAGACTACCTGAGCTTTTGCCTGCTGCTTGTATGTTGTTAATTTGCTGCTAGGAGTTGGTATGAACAAGAAAAACAAGCTTTGTCCCTAGAAATTGTAAACTTTCAATCTCATAACGTGGTATATTGATATCTGTAATTATGCAAGAAAGAATTTCCATATTTATAGTTCAAATTGCTTCCCGAAACGAATATGCCACATTCTTCAGAAGGTCTATAATGCATCACGTTATGCCGGATGGTAACTTTGTGAATCTTTTGCATCATTTCCATTAAAAGTAGCAATTTCTTTTTCTTGAGTGAGAAGTTGAATCATTTTTATACTGCATAGACTCTGAAAAATTCGTTTTTTGGTCACATCAAAACGAAATTCCTCTCCTATGTATCTGAAGTTTTGTCGCTTGGGATATGTCGGTTTTGGATACTACGAGTACAGAGTACAATGTATGCAGTGATGCAGATTCTAACTTAATCGGGAGGCACGTTTTAAGATGAATCCTAGCTCGTAAATCAGCAACAGGTCTATGTTTGTTGGATAACGTCCAAGACATAACCAAGGCTTGTGATTGCAGGAAACAGGAAACAACCGGCAGAATGAGTCCGAGACGCCGTCCCTTGCACACTTGCGGGGTTTCGATACTTGCAACAGCTCACAGAGCCTACATGAGAGCACAAGACTTCAATGGACCGTCTGGATCATTGTTCAAAGTTTTCACCAGATTAGCCAACAAAATCAGCCCGTTTGTGTATGCGGTTCAGTACCGATGCCTATCCATGCTCTCCTTCGCGGACAGTACCATCCTAACTGCTGAGGATGTCATCGAGAAAGTCTTCCCTGCATCGAGTTATGTGTTTGATAAGATTGATGAGCTCGTCCAAGTGACGGAAGCCCTCCCAGATAGAATCGACGATGTCATTAACAAAGCTCCGGGTTTTATCCACCAAATTCCACTTCTAGATTGGGTGTTAGTCCATTGTATATTGTGGTTGTCATTTTGGGTCTCGATAATAACCTGCTGGGAATCAAGAACTGTCAGAGAGAAAGAGATCCCGGTCGATCCGAACTGTAATGAATGCTGCGATAGATCGGCGTACTTAGCTGATGCACACTACCCTGCTGATCAGGAACCGCACTTTGACAGCCAAAAAACAGGGCAGTTTTCTCCAGTGTCTGAAGCCGGAGGCGAGACAAGAACTACTGATGCAGAGACCCACGAAAAGGGCTCATACAAGGAGGTTCTACAGAAGGGAATAAAGGAATCATACAAGGAGGTTCTAACGAAGGGAATGAAGGAAGAAATAGAAGAAGAAAACAAAGACAGTTTGGAAGGCAACAACGAAAGGATCAACGTCAAAACTGAAGACAATGGGCAAATAGGGGACGAATCCACCAATGATCCCATCTTGGAGTTGTTCGAGTCCGCATGGCTAAATAAACCAGCAAGAAGGAAAAAAGGAGACTCTATGTCTCTTACATGTGACGTGTAACTAAAGTAAAACAAGAGATGCAAGCCATGGCCGATGTATCCATACTCCAGTATTGTATGGGCTTAGTTGACAAAATACCATATCAGTTTTCTGTCGATATAGAACCATTTGGCATTTCCGCTGGAACTTCATAATGAGATGGTACAATGAGTATTTGTATTTGCAATCTGCTCGAAGAATCGGCTTAGTTTCTTTGATGGGATGATACAGAGAATTCATGCCTACATATTTCTATTTGCTAAAGATGGTTGATTTCTTAGACAGTGTTCTTCCTGCATAGAGTTTAATTCTCATCATGCTATCAAGAGATGCTGGAACTTCATTGTTGTTATATGGTTTAAACACTCTGTAGCTATCATCATTCCTATCGACCAGCTTTTGATATGAGAATGAAGCCTAAGATGAATCATTTGTGTCTTAAGCAAACAAAGTTTGAGGGTATTATTAAATCTAAACGTCTTTCGTGTTCATATACTGCAATGGTTCTGTTTTGCAAACAAGTAGGCAACAAAAAGATATTCGAAGCTCCTGAACTGGAGAGGAATTCTCTGCTTCTAATTGCAGGCAACAAATTTAGAAGCAACTGCTTTATAGATCATCTTATGTGTTTTAAGTGCAAACAGAAACAGAAACGGAGCTTATTTTTTCATTGGTATTAGAAACAGATAGGTTTGTCAACCCTTCCTATGTAAACCTGCTTCAGAAGATCCAAACACACCCAGAAGCAAAATCCGGCTTAGTCACTGAATGACGGAAAAATTTAGATGGGACATCTTGGGTCTAATCAATCTCATGTCAAATTGACCTGACATTCACAATTTCAACAAAAGGATTATACTGAACATGGAGTAATTACGTAAATCATGTTTCTATGACATAAAACAAGATCAAATCAACCTAGCTCAATATCGAGGCCTTCCACATTTCAGTCAACAGATGGTTTAGAGATCTTCTCTAATGCATTTTGCATTCTTCCTGCTGCCGAGCAAGTCGAGCATGACTCAAAATCAAGTTAACATAACTTGTATTAAGTTAGGGGCCTCTTTAAAGTACTGACGCCAGAACCAACCACTACATAATGTGCCGTGCTACTTAAGCCTTTGATTCTGGCAATAAAAGAACGAACAATCTCCCCACGAGAGAGAAAAGGGGTAGGAGGGAGAGACAAAAATCCATTCATTGCATGGAAAACTGTACACCTCTTTTTTATCTCAAGAAAATCAAAAACAGATGATTTTGCCCAGCAGAAAAGAAGATACCACAGAAAAATATACAGATTGTGATAACATCTAACACTGGTAGACCGAGTAACTCTTGCTCTTCCATAAAAAGCCCCAGCCTTTGCCTGTTTTCCTTCTAGATATAGACTTACAAAGCGGCTTGGCTTCTGGAGCTGATGACACAGTCCTGTGACTCGTCTCCTCCGGCTGACGATGATGCCGCTGGCTCAAATTGGCAGGAGATTGATCCCGTTGCCGTTGCTCCCGGAACAGCATCAAAAGTTTCTGAGCCTTTTCTCTCCCTCTTAGTGTACCATTCACTGAAATGGACACCAATGCAGGTATAACACCTTCTTGTAACACCATTTGAATGCACTTGTCATTTCCGTTACACAAAACTAAAAGACATAACACAGCTTGCTCCTGCTCAACAGGCTCTCCAGTGTCAAGTACCGTGGCAAGTAAACTTATGAGCTCAGGGCAAGATACCATTTCATCTTTTCCTGATTGGCTTGAAGCCAAATTTATAAGGACAGCTATTGACTTTTCTGTCCACATTTGGTCGCTAGAATCTGCAAGAAGAGATTGAAGGCCACTAATAATGCCTGCTGAAAGCAGGTATCCAATATTGTCGTGGTAGGTGGAGAGATTGTAAAGAGCATGAAGAGCATCAAGCTTGCATTGAGGTGCCGTTTCATCTTTAAGAAGCTGGATCAGAAAGGGTACAGCCTGACTCGTGCCAATTATGGGCTTGCCATCTTCGAGACAGGAAAGATTCAGATATAGAGCCGTTGCTGATGGATGAGAGTTATGGTTGGATATCATTTCCTCGAGAAGTGGAATGACTCCAGCAGCTAATATCAACTCCTTGTTCCTGAGGTTAAAGAAGCAAGGAGAACACATGTTAAAACACTGTGTCAGGCAAAGAATGATGCAAGAAACTACAGGAGGAGAACTGGGAGATAAAGAAAGTGAAGGCAAAAATAATCATTGTTGTGCTGTTTAGCATATAAGGAATGGCATAGCAATTTCTCCTATATGAAAAGACAAAAGCAGCACTTTTTTTTGTGGTCAAAACAAAAGCAGCACTTGAAACAGGTTATAGGTGATGGACAAACTAAGAACAGAATATCCTTCCACCCCTTTGTTTTCAAACATTCAAGTTGTAAGCAGAATGGAAAAAGAAATATACCTCCTGCTTAAAGAGAAGCCCTCAGAGGACATCAAAACTTGAGTACAAGAATCAGAGAAAAGACAGAATAGTGGAAAACACAAATGCCAAAACGACCATATTGATCCAAAAAGCATGAGACTCCAGTCCTATGGTCATAAGAAGTGAAAAGGAAGCCATAAGGGGCATTGCATGGAAACAATATCAGTCATTCTGCAGACAACAGCAAATTCCCGGCAGCTGTTAATAAAAGCAATACAAACATGCAAAATGGAACCCAAGTGGGTGAAACTCTAGTACTGTACCCACCGACTGGCCCAAAAGAAAATTATAGCATTCACAATTGACTGGATACCCTATTGCTTTTGCTGCATAATTAATTGTCAAAATGCCCAAAAGAGTATTGAGACCTCTAAAACAGCAATACACTAAAAGACAAACCTGTTATTGTTGACAGCAAGGTTGAACAGAGCCATTGCTCCAACGTCCTGAGCCATTGCATTCCTCGCATGGACAGCCAACTCCAGAAACTGCAGAAGGGCTTCAACAAAGCCATTGGCCCCCATGAAAATTCTAGCCTCCTCATCATCCTTTAGCAAAAGCCTGATTTGTTCTGCCACTTTGCACTTTCTGCACAATTCCTCTCCTCCATTTAGCACTTCAAGAAAATGATCATTTTTCTGAAAAATATTGACCTCAGGCACTTGTTCCGATGCAGAAATATTTTCTTTCTCATCATCTTCCTCCTCAATGGTACCACTCTCCTCCAAAGGAACAACTTTGACAAACTTTGACTTGCAGGAACCGAGACTGTTCATCGATCTTGAATTTGTGGACTCAGACTCAGATAATGCCAGCCTCCAATAATTCAAATCAAGAGACTCTGGAGGCCCCTCTGGAACAGGAACACCATTTTGGTCGCACCAGCTAGCAACAAGTCCTTTCACACAGTAATTAGGAGTCAAACAAAGATGAGACAGATTCTGTTGAGTTTTAGGACAGGTGTTGTGCCCATCACTAAACCACTTCTCAATACAGATCCTTTCATATGTCTGTCCAGAAGAAATAATAACTGGATCGTACATAAGCTGCAAAGATATCGGACACCTCAACTCTTCTGGTGGAAGTGGCATCTGGCCTGATTTCCTGATGCTGGGCCTGAAGTTAAAAGAACTCAGCTTTGATAGCTGTCTTTCAAATGCGTGACCATTGCCCACAATGCCTCCCTCATCAAGGGAACCCTGGACGGTTGGTGAACAAGGAGTTGATCCCTGTGAATCATTGTCATCAGAGAATTCACTCCTGAATAACTTCGAATACTTTCGCATTAAATGTAAAAGATAAGCCACAATTGACTCCTTTCGCTTATCTTCCTCTGCTCTAGCTCTTTCAATAAGTTTCTTTAATGCTCTTCTCTCTGTAAGAGCCGCTCTAGAAGAAGTGATTCCAAGTTTACTAGCTGCTTGATGGAAAGACTCGAGTTCATTGTTATCGTTAGAGTCATTAAACTTTCTTCCTTGCTGGAGCAATGCAATTATTTCCTCACCCACATGCTTCTCCTGCGGATCAAGGGTAAATACAACAGCCTCCAGTTCGGCAACAATCTCCAATATCTGCAAGAGCAGAATAGTATGTCTGGTTCAGCCTATTTCAATTTAAGCAAGACAGACTCGTGGACCATTCCAATTACTTAAAACGAAAACAGAAAAATAAAACGTGCCAAGTAATGGCATTCAATGAAATTGCCAAAGCACATACAAGGGTAACGAACTTGTAGAAACACATATATAATTGCCACAAAGAATGTTCCATTAATAAAGAGTAAAAGAGTAGGTCTCTCAGAGCCCCTCATCTAAAGCTTTGCTTCCTAAATAGATAAACACCTCAATCAACCACATATAGATCATCCTAATCAATTGCCTCTCACCAATCGAAGAAAGGTCTCCATAAAAATCAGTTTGATTTATTAAAAAAAAAACTTGCCCCCGCATCAATAGTAGTTTAAACAACTAAAAATTACCTGACAGCTGATAGACTGTGGGACAATGTCTTCGACTCTTCTAAGGCTATCTGCAAGAGCAGATCGAGCTTTTTCAAATTTAAGAAGAACAGAATCTCCTGTTATTGCCTGCAAAGAAAAATGGATTGCTGAGAGAAAACTACAGAGCTTGGCACATGAAATCAAAATTAGTGATAATCATGTAAAATATGAGAAGAAGATAAGACGTATGACACCGAATGCCTCTTCATTCTCCCAAAAGAAACCTCTGTTGGAAGCCACGTAATATTCACAATGCTATAAGATCAGAAATAAGAGAATGGCATCTCTCAGAGTTCAAAGAAGAACATTACCAGGTAAAGTTTACTACATTCAGAGCAATGCCGAAGTATGTTCTTGGTTTTTTCAAGAGCCACGTGCAATGAACACAGAGCCTGAATTCCAGATTTGCTTCTAGGCCTTGCAGCTTCTAATTCAGGGAAAATTGCCAATACTTTGCAGTAAATTGCGGAGAGAGTCCTACACATATCTCCATGTAACTGAAAAATGCAACTTGTCAAATCAGTCACCAAACTCCAATTGTAGACAAAATAATTGCTTCGTCGTGGTCCAGTGCTAAAAAACGGCACTTTAAGCTGATCTTTATCAAATTGTTCACGATACTCTTCATTATTAGAGCCTTCCAAAAACTAGAACATAACTCAAACCGAAGTATACTCTGATTTAATGTGCCAACAAAAGAAACAACTAAATATTTCGGAAGATGGAAGCGCTCTTTTAGATGGTTGAGAAAGTATCAGTACAGGAATACTGGCTCTGGGACAATATTGACTAGCAGCCTTAGCTTCTATTATGAAGAATACCTTAAAAATCAATTCTTTCGGCAAATTTCGTGGGTATATAGTCCATTCATACCTTGGCATCGCTGACTGCAAAATAACTTTCTTCAACTTCAACAACGTCCATAGGTCCTGCTAACGTGGAAAACTCCTAAGCAACTTTCTACAGTCTGCCACAGAAAAAATCGAGCAAATCCATCATCAGAAAAGAAACGAACTTCATCAGTTTTAACTTTTAAAAGATAACACAGCTACTAAATTCCGAAACAGACAAATAAACTTGGAAGGGATCGATGATAACAGGTTACAGGGCATAGTTACTTCAGACAAAAATTTCATTATCAACAAAAGCAGCTAAAGGAAGACGCCGCCAGAAACAACAAATCCGTTGTATTCAGTTTCATCCCTATTGGTTCGATTCTCTGCAGAAATACAAAATGGATGAAATTCGAAAAGAAAAGGAAAATCTTTCTTATCAAAGGCGAAAAACTTACCATTTACCTTCCTCGCATATAAGCGAAGCAACAGGCAAACAACGATTGCTTGTATTAAGAAAATTTAACGCCTATTTAGGACACAGCATGACGAAAACTCATTTGTTCCCTCAGCGAAAAAGGATCTAAAAAGCTTAGAACATCAAAATCAAAAAAAAAAAAAAAAAAAAGAGAGAAAAACCAAGGAAGGATTCGCGATTTCGACATTTCCTCAAACGGAATATGCGAAATTCCAGAAGCTCATTTAAAAATAGGAAAGAAAACATGACGTGCGAGACGAACCAAAAAACCACGGAGCGATTGAGCTTTATTTTTCCGCCAACAATTCCCACCCGAATAAAATAAAATCCGAACGACGACTCCAAGCATAACGACGGAAAGCGACGGGCTTATCCGAGATCTCACCCGAACCGGAACAGGGCCTCTGATTTGACGAGCAACAATCCGATTCGGCACAGCACCGAATACGCAAGTGACGTCGAAACTCTGACCAATCAATGCCTGACGCGCGACGACGCGAATCGTGCCCGAAAGCAGAACGAAATCGTCCGTACAAGAGCTCGACGAATCCCCATCGGCCGAAACACGAGAACGGAAAGGAACGAATCTTCGGCGGGGAGAGCAGGGGGTCCGGATCCGGAATGCGCGTGGATACCTAGAAGAAGCGAGGGAGGAGGAGGGACCACGGAGGCGGCTTCATAGGAGAGCGCGCCGGCGAGAGGCCTGGGCAGGCAGAGACGGAGCGGGAGAGACGAGGAGGCAGCGAAAATGGAGGTGCGAATCAGCGACGCGCCGCCATCTCCGTCGACGCCGCGATTCCGAGCACCGCCGGTTCGAATGGCTCCGGGAGAGCGAACAGGTTTCTCGCGCAGAAAGAGAGAGAGAGAGGCAACCGAGGAGGAGGAGGAAGGAGGAGGGAAGAGGACGACGAAATGATAATAATAGTCTCGGTGAAGAGACAAAAAGGAAAATAATGGCGATGGCTATTTTTCTTTTTCTTTTTTCTTTTTTGGCGATGGCTAACTTAAGGGAAAAAGGAGAAGCATTTCGTGGGGCTTGTTTGTTTAAGTGATTTTAAATTATTTATTTGAAAAGGGAAATTAAATGGGATGAGAGATTCGTACTTACTATCATTTTTTCTGTTTTTTCTGTTTTTTTTATTTTTAATTTTAAAGCGTTGGGAGGGGGATGATGTCGAGGAAATTAAAATTTGGCGCTTAAAAAAATAGGGGGAGGGGATTAAAGTAATGGGGGAGAATTTCTTGAGGGGGGGATTTTGGCAATATATCGCCGCTATTGTCTCCCCGGGTCACCGGCCGACAGTTGCCGACCTCCACGTTTGTCGGCTAGCCGATCTGTCCAATTGTACCTCTTGAATGACCCTTGTGTCCTCCTCCGATTGGATAATTTCTCGTCCCCCTCACCTGCTTTCAATGCAAATCCTTACGCCAATAAATGAATAAATTCGGGAATCGGCTTTTCTTTTACATTTATGGCTCACGCATTGACTCTCCCAAAAACGAGAAAATATCAATTTTAAAAAGAAAAGGCGATGAACACTCGTCTTGAACAAATAGTAAGCACGATATCGAAAACGTAATTATTGTCCAATAAATTCCACCAAGCTAGCGGAGAAACGAAGTGTCATTGAGTTTTTGTAAATTTTATACTGAGTCGTTTTTCAAAGTCCTTGCATGTGCAAATTTCATAGCATTTTTTTAAGTAAAAAAGTGGGGAGAGCCTACTAATTCTAGTAACTTATATATATTGTCATAAAGATTTTACACTCATTACAAAATGCTTGATTTAATCCAAAGTTATTTCATATAGCCTACAATCCTGAAATGTGAAACTGACGAGACTGTCGTTACATCTCATCAACATGCCAACAATTCGAAGAATTCACTATGGTTGTGAATAAATCCGTGATCACATTAAAAATAGGTGAGACATTTATTGCTAGGACACCAACATGGTAATTTGCCATAATTTTGTCAAAATTTTGGATGTTCCTAAAGAGGGCTTGTTAGGCCTAATCTTTTTCTCGGTGCTTCCTTAATCATAAAATCCATTTGTTTTTTAGTTCAATCCTACTGTATATGCACTTGAATATGGTGTTCCAGGTGGACCTCGTCACCAAGCACAATATGAAAAGCAACAAAATAAGAGAGAGAGAAAAAAGAAAAAGTAGAGGAATCCATGTATGAGTACGTGGACATTATAAAGATCTAAAAAAAATTGCACCACCATCATTTGTTCCGTAAGCATAGAGATCTCGATAATTTTTCTATAGTGGTATAGAAATTTCAACATCACCTTTGAATTTCTCAATCCAATTTCCTAACTTGGTTTTCTATTCAAATGGAGTTTTTGAACAATAATCCTCGACAAAAAAAAAAAAAAAAAAAGGTAAACACGTGGATTGTCGGAAAAGACTTTTATTCGAGATAATTACCAATTTATAATTCTTTTTTATTTAAATCCGTCGATTATACTTTTTTAATTAAAATTGAACGATGACATCGACACTTGGGAAGAGGGAAGCGCTGTCAGGGGCAGTTTGGGGAGCGAGTTCCCAATCGGGCAGCGGCTGTCTCCAGGCAGGAGTACGGAAACAGGAATCCCCTCGCGTGTCCTTGTCCAACCCCAAAAGAAAATATCCCAAAATAAATAAATAAATATAAGTAAACAAGCGATAGCTTCGGCCTCGTAGCTGCTCCACGTGGTCGTGTTTTTAACCACGAGTTTTTACAGCGAGTCGCACCATCACGCCTGTAAATTACCGAACTCGCCCATTCCAGATCCGTTATTCACGGAATCCCGCCCACCCAAATCTCCTCTTTGCTTTCCCTCCCAATCAGCGAGGGAAATGAGATTTCTTCGGCCGCTAGCGACGAAGCCCCCACGCGCGGAGGCACGGCCGGGCAGTAGTTTCGATGCAGTGATACGGTCGAAGTAAACGGCATTTTTTTTTTTTTCTCTCCGGTCGAAATTTAAGATGTTATCAAAATCTCAGGAAATTATAAAAATAATTTAAGAATAAGTGTATTGAAAATTCTAAAATTTGACAAAAAAGTATAATTAAATCATAAAACTTAAAAAAATATATAATAAAAAACTAAAACTCGTTAAATATGAAAGATGAGGCTAAAACAGCATTGTTGTGGCCTAAAAATGATTTTCAGATTTTTCGAATTCAATCAAATTAAAATCGCATGCACCATGAAAATTTGTATTAAGCAGAGAGGAAAATTTGACCGACCAAACAATGAAAACGAGGAAAATCTTGAAGTCAATCTAAATATGCTCCAAACTTTTGCCCGGCTCATTGTTGAAAGGATTGCAATGGAGATGAGTTGGACTAATTTGAGTTCCCAACTTGCTCAATGTATAATTTTTTTCTTTCTTGTCAAGAATAGGAGGTTCGGGTTTATTTGACGGGGACAAAAAAACTTGTCCTCAACGAAGTATAGTTTTCAAATACACAGTACATTTTACATTGAAAGAGTATATTATATTGATACCTTTGATAAATGCAGTACAAAAGGCCAAAAAAAAAAAAATTTTGAGATGACCTCACGTAGTGGCATGGAGGAAAAAAATGAAAACGAAATGGTTTATGAGCGAGAGTTTGAGATCTTCTATGATTGTGTGCATCGGATTTTATTTTGATTAGTTGTGCTTGGGTCAGGTTCGGCTTATATACCTAAATTATCAAGTTCAAATTAGATTGAGGTTAAAAAGGGTTTTTCTTATGCACAACGAAATGATTTATCTTTTAATTCTTGAGTTAATACCACGAAAAACTCCAAATCATTACATCAATAATAATTTTACCATGATAAATTTACCTTAAACCGGTACGTTTATGATAAATTTATCATTCGTTAATTTCTATTAAATTTAATTGATACTACAAAAAATGACAAATTAGTACAATATACATTCATCGATTGCCACGTGTATTATAATTCAGCAATATGATATTAAAATTTAACAAAAAGTGCACAAGTGTGCTACTTTTGAACTTTTCATTATATTAACACTTAGTACTTTGTTGTGTTTTTTTCTGGAACGAAGAACAAGAGTTCACTTGTATATAGGAGCAACCATTGGCCCAAACTTGATAATATTGATTTCGACTTTTTTATTTGTTTTGGTCGCTCAATATTCGTTGGTTCCCATGTCACGTGCCATGTCATCTGTTAATTAACCAAAGTCGGTAATACTTCTACCGTTGCTCACTTAATTACACTAGTATGGTGCGAAATTGTTTATGTACCGAAACTTTACTATATGAGGTCCTGGCTGCCACGCGCTATGGAGCAAGCGTGACCGCGTGGGGTCCGGGGATCATCCCCCTTTGACGTTCGGAAAATTTGCTTACGTGCGCCCGTTGACATGCACGTAGCTGTCGTACACGTGGCAAATCGCTTGCTCAATCTAAAACTTCCGATCCCACATAATTCAAATGAACGGTTCTATTCGTTCTTCTTTTTTTTACTCACTTTTGTCTGTGAAAAAAAAAATTGCTTTTCTTTACTTGAATGCGAGCGATACGGCCACCAATATGCTCTTGCCACTTGGCAAGTTAGAGGAGTAGTTTCATTTTCTACAAGAATTAGAGAAAAAAAATATATTAACAAATAAAAAGGTGTAACATGCGGGGCCGGTCGGCTCTCGTTTCTTGATGTTTCCCCAGAGTCAGCTATCGGAACTTTTACCAGTTTGAATGCTGATAATCATTTATTACATGTCACCTTTTTCTACCTAAGTTGGTGGTTTCTATTTATGGGAAGACAGTATGAAAGTCTGGGGAGAGATAAAAATCATCATCTTATCTAATTCATCTATGATTTTGCGCCTTCTGAATTTGGACTTTGGGTAATGATAACGTGCTCCAACGGTAAATAGCTTTACACACTATTAATTAAAGAGAACGAGTATATATAACCCTCAAATCAATGGCGAATGAATTTCGTTTTGCATTGCTAGCGTGTGGTCTATTTTGTTGTTAGATTATCGATATACCTTATAGAGTCAACTACATGGTCTAATAAGATAAAAAAAAATTCGAAGCATGTTTGGTTAATCAATTTGGGCTTATCTTTGCCATTAGTACCGCCTCAAGGTTTGCGAGACCTTACCCTTGGTTGAGGCATCGGGCAACCTTGACAAGGACCGAGGGACCTCTCTACCTCGTGCATTATCGCTTGAATTGGCATCGCGCCATGGGCATTTTTCCTCATCAGTGTTTTGTTGATGCGGTTCTTATTTAGCGTCGCATCATCCCTACAAATATATATTTCGCGTGACTTTAGAAAGGTCGTGCTAATAATTGCATCAGGCCTGGTGCACTGTACGAGCAAGTAAAGAATTTCGAAAAACGTATTCGGCGAAAATCACGGTTTGCGACTATTTGCTTCCCCGACCAGAAAAGAAATCCCGGAAAATTACGTGGATAAAAGGGAGCCAGACATTTCTGACCGGGCCCCGGGCTCCTGACGACCGAAAGTTGAAAGAATTCGGGTGGTGGGGGTCGGAGATCGAGGGAGCACTAACGACCAAAATGCATCACATCGCTCGAGTCAAATTCGAGATTCGTGTCCGCTCCGCCTAATTTCGCTCTAGACGCCATCGAATCGACGCTAATAAACTTTGCTTTTTTCCTCCCCCAAAACCGTGGACCGTATCCGGCCGTTAGAAGTCGTAGGAAAGTGACTAATTTCGCCCATCATTTTCGAACTCGCGTCCTTATCCGCATATATTCCAAACATATTTAGACATATTTGCATTTTTTTTGAAATTATATATCTCAACTCATGCCAATTTTCAAATTAATCAGGTAACATGTATGCCGCGTAATCACCGCTCCAAGATTGAGGGCCTCTAGGACCCACTAGAGAATCGTCTATGAAGAGAGTTGATAGCTCTCGAAACGTCTTATTATGTTGAAAAGAAACATTTTTTCCTCATGAAATTATTCGAATGAGTTTTTCTAAGAACATTGCCGTGAAGGAAGCTATTTAATATCAGGCAGTGTTGGCATCGCCGATTAATTAGGGGGTGTCGTGCAAAAAACAAAATGTGAATTTTTTATTTTATTCGCATCCACTGAGCAAAATGGAAGATATATCTATAGCATTTCAACAAGACGGCAATGTAGGTGAAATAAGAAAAACAACGTTAATTTATTCTAAACAGATATTGGTAGCGAATGTCTTTGGAAAGTGTACTTTATTTGATGTAATTCAATTTCCAATGCATCGACTATTCATGTTAAGAGGGTAGTCAATGTATTTGAAATAGTAAAATTTCATATTGTAGTGAACAAAACCCTTCCAAAATACTTTTGAGTATTTCCCGTGCACGAAGGTAAAAATTTTTCATTTTCATTTCCTTTCTTTTCTACCTAAAATATCGTAAACCTCATTATTTAATTCTATTGTCTTTCATGGACAAATATGTGAATTCGAAACTAATCACTAACTTTGTTACTTTGAATCTTATTTTTATTTTCCCTCTTTTATGCTCTTGCATTATATTAACATCTTGTAGGGCTCAAGTTCAGTAAACTAGACCTTTTACCATGTTAAACATTTTAGCAAATTTAGTTTTAAAAAATCTCGGACAAGTATCCATAACTAGGAAAAGTTTAAAAAAAGAAAAAGTCTTAAACCTATTGTAACTGTATTAATTTAGCCATAAACCATTTCTCTTTTTATCAATTGAATTCAAAATTTTTTGTATTCGTACCAATTCAATTCGGTACATCCAACCAATTTTGAACGGAAAATCATTGACATGAATGCCAAATGTCCTAAGTGACATAATTAATGCTAACGTAAACAATTATTAATAATATTTTAATAATATTTTTTGTTAATTTCTGCCCATAACTAGTCCTATTCCCACCAAATTGCATGGTGGTCAATTCAATTCTAAATCTTTTGATTTTTCCAATTTAGTCCAAAAATTTTAGACGATTTGTCAATAAAGTAGTCATTTTAGCAAATTTTTTGTTGACGTAAATACTGATCATTTTACGTGACACAACCATCACATTAACGATTTATAGCTAAAATTAATCGAAGTCGCAACATTGATAAATTGTTAAAATATTTAGGACTATATTGATAAAATCGAAAAATTTAGAATTGAATTGTCTACCGTATAATAAATTCAAGCCTTTGGACAATCATCCCTGAAAAGAGAAATCTCGTTAAATTGTCCTACTCAAACTTCTAGCTCCGGTAGTACGTTACTAAATTCATGGCAATGCTCGTTTCATTTCTTAATTTCAACTGAGACGGCCAGAATTTGGTGGCACGGGTCAAGTGGTGGCGCTACTGAGAAAGTCCAAATTAGGGGGGGTGGGGAACACGTGAATCGCGCGAGGGCCGGGGGTCAATTGCCGGTAGTTGAAGTCAAATTGAATTCGAAAGTGGCTTTTGTTTTGGTACGTTGGATTCGTGAAATCTTACGGACCACATAAATTCTGCGGATTGGCCGGGACAAGGAGGGTGGCGAAATGATGTGTCCGTTCCACGTCGCCTGGTGAAACGATGCTCCCGCAATCATGATTCCTCCGGAGGGGGGAGGGGGCGAGACGAGCCAGCTTTTGACTAATTTGCACCCGCCTGTCGGTGAAAACAGACCGAAAATACAAATCACATTTTTCAACCACGAGAACTTCAGATTGACCCACCAGCTGATCTGCTTTGTTGGGTGAGGGAATATATTCGGGCCATCAGATGATTTTCAATAGTGTCGGTTCACGAAGAGTTGTTTATGCTAGAAAGGTAACGCGTCGTCGACATAAGCAAGCACGTGCTTGACACGTGAGCATAGACTATTTGCATGAGTAACACGTGAGTATTACCACACACACCTTGTTGATGACTGTAAAAGTTGATCTTTTGATCGGTATCAATACAGATTTAGTGACACATATTCGGTTATCGATCCATTATGATAATACTCCAGCAGCAATCAACATAGATATTGGTAATGGGCAAACAACAAAATGCTACATGAGCTCTTTGGAAGCAAGAGAAGTGTAGGGATATGAATACCGATTTGGGATGAAGTAATTGGGGAACATTAGAATAGTTGGTGGTGATTCACTTAAAGAGAATAGAAGCACGGCCGGCAATTGAATTTGAAAAGGAATGGATGTGAATATTTGGAGGGAAAAGTTACCATTTAAAAATAAGATCACAAGACATGTCATGATTTGGAAGATGAGAACATTGAGTAGCAAGGTTGTGGGACAGTTACCAATAAGTAGTCTGGAATAAGAAATCGAATTGAGAACTCAATGCCCATGCACGGCTTCTTGGCACCTTAGCCTAGGTCCATAGAAGCTTAGCGCGAAACTCTAGTGTTGGATGATTAGACCAACTCCATAGAGGTTGGCCCAAGTCCATTGAGGCTGAGCTTGAGACCTTAGTGCCTATGCTCAAGTTCGTGATGCTCAAGCTCAAGACCCAAGTGCTTGTGTTGGGATCTCCCACACTCAGGCTCGGGTTCATCAAGACCACACCTAGGACACTAGCTTGAACTTGAGTTCATCGAAGCTAGGCTCGAATCTCCTACGTTCAAGCTCGGGTTCATCGAGGCCAAGGCTTAGATCTTAAGCGCCCAAGCCAGGGTCAATCAAGGCTGGGCCCAATACCTCGACACTGGGACCTAGGTCCACCAAGGCCAAGACTCAAGACCTCGATGCTTGCGCCCTAGTCCCTAATGCTTGTGTCCAAATCTATCAAGACTAAGCCTAGAACCTTGCTGCCCATGCTTAAGTCCCTAGCACTTGGCCTTAAGACCTTAGTGTCCATGCCTGAATGTCTTGCACCTATGCCCTGGTCCATCAAGGTCAAGGCCTAGAACCTAGTGCTCGTGCCATAGTCTATTAAGTCTAGCCCCTTCGGACCCTAGTGCTTGTGCTCAGGCTTAGGTTCCCCGACGTTCGAGCCCGAGTCCATTGATGATAGGCTCGAGTCCCTGGCCCCAGGATCCCCGCAATTGAGCCCGGTCGCCAAGACCCTAGCCCAACATTGATGGACATGAGCCTCGGCTTAGGTCCTATGTCCAACCTCCATGGAACCTGGGCTAGGCTTGATAGACTCGAGCACATGCGCTAGTAATCCGAGCTAAGGTACCCAAGTTGCGGGCCCAACCTCAATGGATATGGGCATGAGCTCAGGGACTCGGGAATGAGTGTTTTGTTTTCCGTGCTCAAAAATAGAGTTTCTAGTACAAGCGTGACATCTAGTCATATATTTGGAAAATGATTACCAATTTTTTAAAGAGAAAATCATCTTTCTAAATTTAAATATTGATTTTTCGTTAACTCATTTTTCTAAAAGATTTAAATATCGAAAAATGAGGAAAATATTTTTCATGAAACAAACGATATCTAAATTTAAATTGTTTCCGATCTTTTATGAATAGTTACGACCGTTAAGATATTTAACCTTGCATGATACATCTAGATAATGATTATTAACTAGTCATTTACAATGAATTATAGGAAAAAAATGTAACCATCGTGTCCAAATTTTCATTTTACGAACTCTATAGCCATATTACCATCCGCAACGGAAAGTTACTAATTATATGAGCAAACGAATTACGAAGCTTACAAACAAATCATGAGCCATCAAGTTGAACTACTCAACATAGGTATAATCGATCTTATAATGGAATTAGGTAAATTACGACAAGTAAAAGAAAAATTACTATTTAATACGAGATCTTTCCCAATTATTTTCTTACGGGCCCCTAGAAGTACCCGAAAAAGAGTTGACTTAGTCTCATCATTTCAAGTGTTCGTTTTAGATTTTTCCTATAAGTGAGAAAAGATGGAAAGAGGCGACCCTCGATAAGCATAATCGTAAGAGTTCCTCACTGGCAATTGGAATGTAGAATTCGAGCCATATCTCCTAGCAATTATGTGCAAGCCTGCCACTGCCATCTCTCTAATAGAAATTGGAATCGAGCTAAAGCCATCCTATGCTCAGCTCAAAAATTGGACCAACGCCATTGATGAGCCGTGTTTTTCTTTAGATCTAGGAGTGTCCGAAGATTTTATCAATCAATGCATGCTTCGAATCACTTGAGAGCGAGTCTTAAACATTCCAATCACTCACCTTAACTGTAAATTTTACGTCAACAAGAGCCTTTACATGAATTAGATGCACACGAGCCCAAGAAAATTTACTTTCTATTTCCCATAAGGGTAATGCTCTGCGCATGCAATATATATATATATTTTGCCCGAGCTAGAAACAAAATTCTCATGATTGCCAATAAAAGCTTTGCTCTTTTTATCGCTATATTTATGATCGCCAACCTAACGTGTTTTTATCTTTTGGAACTTAACGTGTTTCAGATTGTCCCGAATTCTTAATATGCGAAAGGACTTCTTTAGTTGCCCAGTCAGGTAGGCAGTTCATTGATTATGACCCAAAATAAAAAGTTCATTGATTAACTTCCTGCAGATAATGGTACTGTTTTCCAGATAGACTCCAGAGATGTCACTCCGCGTCAATCCCCGACATTAAGGAAAAAAAAAAGTGAAGCTTATGCAAACCAACTTCGAATCCTACGCATTTAATTTTAAATTTAAGTGCGAAATTTTAATAAAATCCTTTCAATTAATTTAAATCACTGACGTGGCAGTATTCTTATCACCTAGCCGCCCTATGCGGCATACTGTCATGCATTTACAATCTCGGACTCGAGATTGCGCCTTTTATCGTCAATGTAATTACGCCTTTTTTTTTATTTTCCATTTATATACAAATGGCCGACATGCATATATCTTAAAAGGGACATCTACAGCCCAAGCCTAAGGGGCAATAATCACATGCTATGCTCCTCAGACCCCACCCCCATTAGCTAGAAATAACAACGTTGGACTCGAGTGTTTAAGCTTTACCTCATTATTACATTTGATGTGGTCCAAACTCAAGTAGTTTGACCTGGTTGACTTAGGTTGATAGATCCTTCTAGTTGCTCATTTTGGGCCTATCTAGTGTATTTAATCAATCGAATCTATCTTATCATGTCATCATCACGAGAAAGCATCTTGGGTAGCGTTTATAGCATTGCCGACCTGGTGAAGCAAGTTGATTAATTAAGATTCATAGAGAATTTGTGTTTATGTTGGAAGTATCTCAACTCTGGCTGATGGCACGGATATGTTTGGTGGACAAGATACTTTCTCAAGCACCATCACTAACTTTTTACAATAATTCAAGATGTTTGAAATAGAATGGATCCCTTTTCACATGTCCGTGAATTCAAATTAAATAAAGAAAAAAAATTGCTATCCCTTTTAAGGCGTTAATTAGGATGAACTGATTACGTGGTATAAGTATACATTGGCCGTCGACGAAACACAATTGATATGGACAGAGTAAGATTCGAACTCTAGCATACGAAAGTTAATTCAATCAACATCCCCTGGCAACCCCAAGCGTGCTTCCTATTGCTAGACAAAATGGGAAATTAAGCACGGAGATTCACCCTTACTTCTATCTAGGATTCAATTACAAGGATCAAGATTCACTTCACTTTTACAACAGGACTATTTTTTTTTTTTTTTTTTTGGTTTGTAATTATGGGCGTTTTTGTTTCACTGAAAATTTTGTGATAAGGGAAAACATGTTCCATAAAAATAATTTTCTGAAAGAAGAATGATTGGTTTAATTTTATTTGGTGGTTTAGAGAAAGTAATTTCCTTCTTATCAAAATGGGAAATCGTTTTTTCCCCTAATCTAAGCCAGATATTTTCAATACGTGAAAAACATTTTCCATAGATTAATTAGCTTTTCATCATCCTAATACCGGAATTTTTTTTGGGAAATAGTTTTCTTTAGATAAATGGATCTCGAGATGATGTCGATTATTGCGGATTACCGCCAAGCACGAAGGAACAATAATGAGGGGCTCACCGGATGCATGTGAGGCTCGAAGTGGAAGTGGGGGCAGTGCAGTTATTAGCGACCACGTTCTCTGCATGAAGTGCCCTTCCCTTCCTCCTCGCTTCCGCATTAAAAGAGAGTCCGCCATACCAAAAGTGAATTGAAATCTGGGTACGTGCTTTGACTTTGTTTTTGGGGGGGATTTCGAAGGCCGTCTTCAATTGCTGCCGGTCGATTTCGTCGAATAAGATGAAAATCGTGGGGGGAGTTGCTTCGCTCTTTGAAGAAAAATGGTGTTTTTTTTTTATAAAAAAAAATACTCGTCATGTGGTCTTTTTCCTCGCCCCCGACCTCGCGGTCCCGACTTCGCTTTTATTGGCCTTTTCAACATCATCACCAATCTAAGGCCTAAACGGTCTACTAAAAGGTAAAAAGAAAGAAGACAAAAACTAAAAGGAGACGTTGACTATTCTTGGTTATTTAATGGGAAGTTTGACGTGACGAAAAAATCTCAATATGATGCATCACAAAAAGATACTAAACGGATATATCTACAACAACTTTATCTCAAATTAAACTTTAAATTGATATATTTATGATAAATTTATCTTTAGCTAGTTTTCATTAAATTGGGTTATACCACGAAAACCTGAAACTATTACACATATGACAAATGAAAAAAAAAAATCCCAAACTAGTATACCCGTTAATTATCACGTGTTATTTAACTCAGTAATTTGAGTATAAAATTTAATGGAAAGCAACGGAATGTAAATTTGTTACATATGTACTAATTTAAATTTTTTGGTGATAAAAAAATTAATTTAAAGTTAATTTGTCAAAGGTATACTAACCCAATGAGAAAAGTCATTGAAAACTCCAAGCTATATCACTATGATACATTTACTCTAAACTACTTCTTCTGACATAAAACCTCAAAACCATGCCTACTATATAACCTAAACTTTTTTCTTGTGACATAAAAAACTCTAAATTTATACCTATATGATACGCTTACCTTCTAGCAAGGTTTAGTTAGATGATTTTTCAGCGACGTGGGCATCATGTCAACACCATTTGCCTTTCGGTGTCCATGCGGGCAGATTTTTTACAGTGCTCATTGAGAAAACCCTGATGGGTGGTAAATGCGTCGCATATGCACAAGTCTGGGATTATTTGCATCATGGGAAATTTTTGAGAACAAATGTGCTACAATGGGGATAGGTTGGAATTTTTCTGTCGGCTTTTTTTCTATTTTAATTGTGAGTACTCCTGTACTTTCCAATGGGGGGCAACTTCGAATTAATAAAGTTGCAAGTGCTTTTTTAAAAGAAGGGGTATTTTCCATCGAACGAATTTGCATACTCCTAGAAGAATGGATGGTTCCCACTCCTAGGAGCAGCGCCCACGCTATTTTCGGGCTTCTCCTCCTCCACGTCCATTTCCGGGGACCACGATGCACACGCAGCTGGCCGATCAAGGCAAGGACCGACTCATCTTTTCTTAGTGACAGACGTGAGACAACTGTGCGTGGGCTAAATCCAGCTGACGCGAGAGCGTGTGAAAAGGAAGCAGCGCCCTACGAGGTAACTTAGGTAAAGCCGTCCGCGCGGTCCGAAAGTGACCGGTCCAGGGATAAAAATGGGCCACCCCGTCCTTCGAGAGATGGCGAGTTTAATTCACGTCCAATGAAAATGTGGACGGCTCGTGGTGTTGAGTTGTCAAGATGTGGGATACGTCATGTGGACATAGTTTCTAGGCGATAGTATTTTGGCGGGCAATGTGACGGGCTTGTGAACTTTGAACTATCGGGTCAAGGGCGGTACAGAGCAATAAGGACTCGAACGGAATATTTCATAACAAGCGTGGGATCTCAATTGTAATGTTCATTGGGAGTCGGTAGCGACTGTCAGGCCCTCTTCACCCTTTTCGCCAATAAAAAAAGAGGTAGGCCATCGGAGCGATGATAAAAGTTTTCACGAAAGAGCCCTTTTAAGTAAATTGTAGTATCCACCAAAAAGAAAGAGTAAATCGTGGTCTCATGATAAGATATCCCGATTTTGCCTAAGTGGAAGGCATTATGCACACAGATGTGTCGTTGGGTTTGCTTTCGAAGTCGTGATCGTGGACCTCATTCTTCTCGATTGGG
This sequence comes from Eucalyptus microcorys, assembly GCA_014182515.1. NCBI lineage: Eukaryota > Viridiplantae > Streptophyta > Magnoliopsida > Myrtales > Myrtaceae > Eucalyptus > Eucalyptus microcorys. The sequence continues at coordinate 47,733,059 of CM024569.1, read as the reverse complement.
CCTGAAAAGGATCGGCCCCCGGACTTCGCTTCTTCAATAGATCTAACGATAGATCTAGATCTTGTGCGCTTCTCGAAATATAAAATTTCAAGGTTAGCATTCGCCTGCTTAAATGATTCCCTCTTGGACTTATGGTTCTGGAAGCCCGCTCGATTCGGATCGTGCGTCTTCACCGGTGCAAATCTCATCGGTTCTCATTAGTCCCGATCGCCAGCTCGATCCCGTTCGGGCCTGCTAGGCCCAAATACGCAAGTGGAGGCGTCTCGAAATGCTCAACGTCGGAAATTCTGAACTGGAAACTTCTATGATCTATCTGTACTTGTCGTGGACAGGTTCCGACCTGAGAAAATATTGGGTACATTTGGGGTACTTACCTCAGCATTGCGCTAATCCATTTTTCAGGTGTCGCTCACAGGCCCACTTTTAAAAAAAGCTGCAAGTCCCTCTCTCTCTCCTTGGTCTCTCTCTCTTCTTCGCCGTTTCTTCCTTTTCTTTTTGCCTTCTGGGACGATGGACGACGCTCAAATACAGCACCCAGCCATGGACGAACTGCTCACGAATATGCCAACGCTCATCCATGGCCATCATTGACATCGTTTGGGCATGCTATTGATAGAGTTGTTAAACGGGTGAATCGGGTTGGGTTTGGATTGGGTCATTAATGATCCGACCCAAATTAACCCATTAACCCATTTATGTCTAATGTAAATTTTTCGACTCATATTATACCCGATCCATACCCGATCCGACTCATATTAATAAAATATTTTCATATTTAACCAAATTTAGGAAAACTTATTCCTATGTTTTTTTTAAAGATTATATTACTAAAATACTCCCAAGCAATACAAATCTAATCAATAATTTTTCAATTTTTTATAATTTTTTAAAAATTCTTTTTAAATTTTTTTTCTTTTTTTTTCCTTTTTTTTTTTCTCCAAAGAGGTTCGCTGGCCAACATATTTAAAACCCATTAAATCACTAAGCATCCATTGACCAAAAAAAAATGCTAAGCAATTCATTTATAACTCATTTATTTTAAAATAAATGTGGCAAAATGTGTGTGGAGTCCACGTTTGATGATATACAAATCATGAAATGGATTTGAGTTTTGATTTTATATAAATAAAATATAATAAAAATAAGAAAAAGATCTCCTCCTTTCCTCGTCAGTCGTCAGTACATAAACCGCGTTACCAGCGTCTCTGTTTCATCCTTTTTCATCGCCAACTTAAACCCAAAACCCACGCAGACAGAGCGCGCAAAAGAGCCCGCCCTCTCTCTCTCTCTCTCTCTCTAGAAAACTTCTCTCAAAACCCTGCAAAACCCTCAAGATTAGCGAAGCAATTGGCCACGGCGGCTTCGCCACCGTCCACCTCGCGGCGTCCGCCGAGACCTGCCCCTCCGACCACCCTCCGCTGATGGCCGTCAAGTCCGGCGACGCGGCCCTGTCTTCCTCCCTCAGGCACGAGAGGCGGGTCCTGAGCGAACTCGGCGACTGCCTGCGGATCGTCCGCTGCTTCGGCCACTCTCTCACCGCCGAGCGTCGCGGCGAGGAGCTCTGCAACGTCCTCCTCGAGTACGCCGCCAGCGGCAGCCTCGCAGACAGCATGAAGTCCAAGGGGAAGCCCCTCTCGGAGCCCGAGATCAGACCCCACGCGAGGTCGAATCCAACCGAAACCCATCTACAACTGATCGGGTCAAATCCAACCGTCCACATTCTAACCCTCGAGCCACAGCAAATTCGGCGGCGGCCCACCATAAAATATTCAGTAACCAGACCACCCGAAAGATCAGCACCTAGACAAAGACCAGGAAAACGACCGCTCCAAGGACACCGATCGCTCGAATTTCGCGACGACACGAGACCAGAACGAGAGCCCAAAAGAAAGGAGGGGAAGGGAGGAGGATAGAGAGAAGGATAGCAACTCACAGCAGAGTTTAGGTTTGCGGCCGAACCGCGCCGGACGACGGCGACGGAGATCTAAAAGACCGGGGAAAGGCGACAGAGCACGTGGGGGCGACTGGTCGAGGGCCTGGCCGTGACGGCGTTGGCTTACTATTGCCCCTCCAGGGAGGGCAGAGGTCGGCTCTGGTTCCCGGGGCTTGCAACTCTCTTTTTTCTTCCTTCGATGTGGTTGGTCTTTGATGATTTCTAGTTGCTGTGGGGTTGTTGGTTTGTGTGTGAAATTGAGGCGCTCGAAGCGGGATATCTGTTTGCGACTTCAGCTCGTTGGCATTTAGTGATCTAGTAGCGGCTTCGCTTCATCGAGCGTTGCTCTCTTTGGTTGCGGAGGTCGCATTAGGTGTTTCCATTTTTTGATTGATTCGATTTGAGGTCGTGCAATTGAATGCCTGACGACCCCCTATCGAGTTGATGGGCATTCGAAAGAGTTTATGTTTCCTCCAGAACTGAAAAATGTATCTCAAGCTGTCATTCCAACGGCACTATCTGGCTCAAAATCAGATCGATTTTTGCCCTTGGTGCCAAAGATGGAGACAAGGGTAATGTTGGTTTGCTTCGATGGGGGCCCCATCCCTCCCTCTATTCCTATTGGGCTATCGAGAATGTGGATTGACTTGCCCTAAATGGGCCGGGCCTCTTGGCCCATTTAGGCTCCAGGCCCAGCAACGCACCTTTCCTGCAGAGCAAGAAAGAAGAAGAAAGGCATAAAACCACTCCGATAGAAGAGAGCATTCCTCTCGTCGTTCTACCTCTCCTCCGCATCTCGCTCGATCGCTTCGCAAGGTCTCGTCTCTCCATTTCTTCTTCGCCGCATCGTCTGTGACAAGGTACTGTCCTGATCCGTCAGCACTGCTCCGGTGCTGTTCGCGCCTGTTAGGGTTTCGCAGTTCCCCTTTTCGCCTCGCGCCTGTAGTCAAATTCTTAGTGGAGATTATGCTCGAGATTCGGTTATTCGAATGAGAAATTGGAATTTTTTTTGCGGAATAGTCCTCGTTGCTTCAGTAATTTTTGCCTTGGTTTTCAGTTGCCCGAGTTTTTTCTTACAGGTTTTAGCCATGAAGCTCGATACCAGCGGCCTCGAGTCCACCATGCCGGTTTTCGGGGTGAACAAGGAGCTTTTTGAGGGGTTTTCGGTTGCCCCGGCTTTTGAAATTCCCGGTGCTTGTGATGTGAGTTTCGAGAAGCCATTCTTTTCTTTGGATTGGCTGCGTATGCCGAGTTGATCGGTCGGACAATGGGTTTTTACATTCGCGTTTGTTTTTTCAGTTCGACAACTTTCAAAAAGAAGCTGTGCAGATGGTGAAGCCAGCTAAGGGAACTACCACCCTCGCTTTTATTTTTAAAGAGGGCGTTATGGTTGCTGCTGATTCTCGAGCTAGCATGGGAGGCTATATCTGTAAGTTCATTTTTGTTGATTTAGTTATATCATCAGGATGTGTGTTATGGCTATTTATGTGGGCTGGGGGGCAGGGGGGAGAGAGAGAGAGATGCCCATGTTTCGTTCAAATAGATTCAGAAGCTCGTATTCCTTTATATTCTGTAGTACGTGTTACCTGCCTTTGGGTCTGGTAATGCACTGTATATGGTCGTCTTGATCAATGTTCATTAGTTCATGCCCCAATGAAGTTTGCTGTGCTTAACATTATTATGATCAGTTTTTCACTTCTGTTATCTGCAGCATCTCAGTCCGTGAAGAAGATAATTGAAATAAATCCACACATGCTCGGAACAATGGCTGGAGGAGCTGCTGACTGCCAATTTTGGCACCGAAATCTTGGTATTAAGGTAATCCCTTTTCTCCTCGACAGGAAATTCTTTTTTAGTTTATTTTTTTGTTGATAGTGATACCTTTTGAAAGGAACTTAGTGACACTTGAATTGCAAATAGTGAACTAGGATATACTTTGACATTCCCCTATTGAGTTGCTGCTTCAGCAATTGGAAATCTGCTCGCTTGTTTCACACTAAGCATGTTGAGCATGATATTTTCTCCTTCTTGTCATCGTCAATTTTAAGATTCCCTGGTTGCATAGCAAGCTTATGAGTAAACAAAGTTGAACAATATGAATCTTTTTTTTCTGATAGACTTGACTAAAGAAAACCATGAATAAAAGGGAAAAATTAGCTTACTTTCTTTCTTAGAAACTCTGGATTGCTAATCTTCACACATACTAAGATATTTATTTCTTTTGGAAGGTTGCGTGTTATATAATGAGGAATGGGGAATCATAAATTGTAGGTTCGCTTTGTGTTAAACGATACTTCGTTCTATAGGTGGAATTAACCAATGATTTGCATGCATAAGTTTGTGGTTTCTCTATGTCTAGTCCCGATTAATATGAACAACTGTGATGGAAGAGTGTTACTACGGTTTGTAAAGATATATGTATACTATAATCTATCTCCACTGTGTCTGAACTTCATGATGCTGAACTTTACATCCTTTTAACAATACAAAGTGTTACTGAAAATGTGCTTTATCTGAATAGTGTCGGCTCCATGAATTGGCAAACAAACGGAGGATTTCAGTCACAGGGGCTTCAAAGCTCCTTGCAAACATTCTTTATTCATATCGTGGAATGGGTCTATCAGTTGGGACGATGATCGCTGGCTGGGATGAGACGGTAATGGCATGTCCATTCAAAAGATATATAGGCTTTTTGTCTGTATCTTTCAATATCTTGCTTCTACTCATTGTAGGGCCCAGGTCTATATTATGTGGACAGTGAGGGAGGAAGATTGAAAGGGACTCGTTTCTCGGTTGGATCTGGGTCACCATATGCATATGGGGTTTTGGATAGCGGGTATGTTATTTCTTAGAAGTATTAGCCTGTAGGTTGTCAATTGTATTGGACTAATTTGCTTTTCAAAAAATGGATGCTCAAACATCTGTTGGATGCGTTTCTTACTCATTTCTTAGTCAGAAATCCTTCTTGTCACTGTGTTGCTTATATATGCAGAAGAGGCAACATATTCACCTAATTATCAGCAGTAAGAACAGATGAATTAATCTGTTTAAATTATAGAAAGAGCTAAAAGCTAGTGGGAAGCATGTGGGGGTTGAATGCTGTGTTGAAGCTCTGTCTACCCACCCCAAACGAAAGAGCAAGAATGAGAACAAACTTTCTTCTCCATCTTCTTTTTGTGTTAGTCATAGAACGTGCTTTTATCTTGCATCTGCATTACACACAGTAAGAAACTAGATTGGTTTTCGTTCTATGGGGAGTGGAGAAGTCCTTTGACTAATGATGGTGGTCAGACTTTGGATCGTGAATATAAAACATGCATTTGGTTATTTTTTAAGATATTGTTGGAATACATATAAGTGCAGACACTATAACCTTCAAACTTAGATTTATCACGAGGTCTGGACCAGCAGAGGTCATTCCTGACAATGCAAATATGCAATATGGATACTCTTGCTTTGGGATGGTTCAACCTATATGCACTTAAGCTTTTTGTTAGCATGTATCCCAATGATTGAGTAGCTTTCCCTTAATGGCATTAGTTTTCATTTGTAATTACACCAAACCCTGTTGAAGTCTGAAGTTTCTTCAAGTTTTTATTTATTATTAATTTGAAAATTTTCATGAATACCATTTTCAATCTGATGATTTTCCTGCCCTTGCATTTGCTAGCTATCGTTATGACATGTCAGTTGAAGAGGCTGCAGAATTGGCTAGAAGAGCCATTTACCATGCAACTTTTCGTGATGGAGCCAGTGGTGGAGTTGCAAGCGGTACTCTCTCTCTCTCTCACTCACATATGCACGCATGCACAGAGCACACCCACATCTGGGAAATATTTGTCCAAGCTCACATGTGGTTCTTACATGGTTCGATAGGATGAACTTTAACATGAGCCTTTTTTCTTCTCTCCCATCCAGTCTATCATGTGGGACCAACCGGTTGGAAGAAGCTATCCGGTGATGATGTTGGGGAGCTTCACTACCATTACTTCCCTGTCACGCCTAGCACGGTGGAGCAGGAAATGGCTGAAGTAGTGGCGGCGCCATGAAAGGATCTCTTCTTCAACTGAATGCTTTGAGTGGGTTCTTTTGTGTTCCATCTGCCGGGGAAGATGGATATCTTCACGTGCTTATGTATCTTGATCTTCTTCTTCTTTTTTTTGCTGTGGGATTGATGATCAGAACAGCCCTTGATGAACCTGAAATGAACTAAAATTAGAAGAGAATCTACTCAATGCTCATTGCCACCTTGGTTATCCTAGTCAACTGTACATGTCAACTTATAGCTATCGTAATGTGGTACTGCTTTCGGCCATTGAAAAATGTCAGTCCTTGCAGAGTTTTGAAAAATAGGACTTGACGATTGTGGCACCTTGATGATGAGATGCTCGGAAACCTGAAATGGAAGTGGCAAATTGGTCGGGAACATCTTTCAATCACTCTATCTATCAGTAATCTCTCTCTTTGGGCAGCTATCGGATCTAGGTCAGCAAGGAGGCACTTTGAGTTGCTTTTAAGGGTTTCGGATCCCGTAATGCACATTGGGTTATTGTCCACCTTCCTGTCCTTTGCTTTACGACAAATGTTGCTTGTGATGGCTTTGAACCCCACCTTGACATCAGTGGTGTGTGGGATGACATCTGCATAATTAGGGGCCGGTTCTTTATCCAATTCCTTTTTACCCCAGCTGGAAAGAGCCAGGATTTGATTTGTACTGCGTTAGGTATGTCTCTTCAGAGCAAAGCAAGCGATTGCGTCTTGCTTTCGAATCCTTGTAAAAATTTCCCACGTTCCCGGAAATTATTTGCTTCTTTGTGAGAACTCGCTTTTAGCCCCAGGGCAGGCATCATTGAAATATGTCATTTCCTAAGATGAATTCTATAGTAGGAAAAGAACAGGAAAAGAGGGTACCAAGTCATTATCTTTTCGGAGTCGGCCAGAAAACAATTCGTTATTAGAAATGGGAATGGGGGAAAACTAAAGGAAGTAGGTTGCCTGGGGGGGACCAGATCTAACTAATAGCATCCTCGGACATGCAATTGCATACAGAGTCCCAACAAATGCAATTTAGGGTAGGCACGTGCTGTTCTTTCAGTTCCGTGCAACTTGCTGCTTCCATTATCTCATTGGAAGATTGGAAAGATCATGAGAAATATGAAATTTGAGAGCCGTCAGTCAGTACATCTCAAGTCTCGAGTCTCAACTGCTCCAGAACAAGACGGGAGAAAAGACACAAATAAGATTATTTGGCTCTAGCTGGACAGAACATGCCCACTTCTCTCTCTCTCTCCCTCTCTCTCTCTCTGTACCTCTCTCTCTCTCTACCTCGTTTGTGCGTAGGTTTGTTAGCTTCTAAGCATGTTTTCATGATTGGGAGTGAGATGCCATCATTATGGACATATTCGCTGCGCAATTACAATAATAGCGACCCGCTGTTGATGAACCACGAGTCGTGGATAGGTGAAGAGAAGGGTCGCCCTTTTTTGTGGAAAAGGTCGTGTTGGGAGGTATTGATTTGATAATGCAGGATGGGGAAAAGGAGGGAGAAGAATGGGATGAAAATCATGAAGCATGAGTGTTGCCAAGGGTAGAAAATGATGTCGCCAGGTTGTGGAGTAATTGAGCCTACTACGAGCCGAAAGGGTTGATACCTAAAAAGGAAATTTGCCGCCCATTGGTATACTCATATTCACTCATTTGACTAGCGATATCTGGTGATGCGGTTTTCCATTCCAAAGGGGAACCCCATTGGATTGATGCCATGAAGAGTACTCCACTAAATTCGACTTGAACAAAGTCCCAGTTCGCAACTGTATCTTGGCTTATCAACATGAAATAACTGCGTACGGGTCCATTGGTCTTCTTGTCCAGACGCATTAAGATAGGATGAGCTGCTTGAATGAGACAGAGAAAGTATAATTTCTAATTGTTAATATGAGGAATATCGACCGAAGGATATATGGTATGATGGACAGCGAGGGAGGTGGGCAGCAACCGCTCGCTCCTTGGTCCGTCCCCGGATACGAGCGGTGTCTTCTAGTTAACAAACTCGGTCTGTACATACACACGTAGTTTCAAAACGTAGGCGTGCAATAGCATGCCTCTCAGAAACGGTAACTGAGAAGGGTGAGATTCATGAGAATTTGCTTCTTCTGTTTTACCCATTGCTTTCGTTGAATACAAGGGTAAATTGTCGTTACAGAGCACACGACGGGACTATGCTTCGGACGCAAATACGAGAGCGGAAAGGTGGTTGTGCTGTCTGGAAATTGACATGTTTACTGTTCCCGATGTAGAATCAGTAGATCCAAAAGATTCATTGATTTCGCCCTGCATCTTGATCACCGTCCATCTCATCAATCCCGAAGCTTTTGCTGCAGACATTCATTTCGGCACAGGAAACGCAGATCGAACAAACATAAACTGCGTTTTCGGAAATAAAAATGCAACATGGCCAAATCCCCGTCACAAGTAGAGGATCCACATTGCTGGTCGAATGGAGCGAATGAAAATCGTCGAAAAAGGTGATTTTCGGAAAATAATTGTATTAAGGCACCAAAGGACCTATTAAAGTCTGCTATCTAAAATCCGTTAAATAAAAAAATAAAGAAATTCAAGCGCCAATCGAAGTTTCTGTACTGTAGTTGTAGCAACACAAGTTTCTGTACTGTAGTGGTAGAGGACAGATTTTCGTGAAGAAGACAAAAAATGATGCCACAAGACAACACAGTTGACATCAACATCACAGGCTTAGCTCGCTCGCTCTGTCTCGCTCGAGGGCGGTCCGCGAATCTCTTTTAGTACATTGTTACGTGAAGTATTATTGCCGTCAAAGAGTGATTTCCAACTTGAGAGAGTCGTGTGTGATTAGTTCAAGCATTAGTAATGGGTCGATCTTATTGGAAAACCCGAACGTAAAGCTCGGATTATTAGGTGAGTGGAGATTATACATATATAAGATATATTATAACCCTGTATGAATGCAAATTACCAATCCCATTCAAAATACTCTTAAGAGCATTTGTCGTGCTTTAATTTCTTAAATTCGAAGAACAAACTCTTCGCACCGGTGGCAAGAGTTCTAGCTCTCCAAATTCAATTCTCAATACATACTAGCCTCACACGATTCTTCATCCAATTCATAAAGGGAAAGAAAAAATCAAAAGCACAACATGTATCCCACCTCGCAACGTTATACATAGGAATAACTTTATACATTCAAATATAGACACGTTAGGACTTTGCTTTGCGCCTTGTATAGTAAAATTAGTGAAATATATACCGTGTAGATAATTCAAATATATTTAAGATGGAGCTAAAAAGGAACCAAAGCACTTTGAGAGGGTGATTGCTTTTCTTCTACTCACCATCCCCACCAGTTTAGCAGACTCCTGTGGACTGCTGGGCCACACTTTAATGAAGCTCTCGTCCATTTCAAGTCTCTTTCTCATAAAACACCCAACCAACTCTTCTCCTCCTCCACCTCCCTCCACTTCCTCCCCCTTCCTTCCTCTGCAAAACTACATTAAAACCATCTCCACTTCCACTCTCACTTTCTCACTCCGCCCAGCACCGATCGAATTCACCAACCATTAAACAACTTCCTCCTCTCTCTCTCTACAACCCCCCATTCGCTCCGCCGCAATGAGCCGCCGCGCCTCCTTGTGGAGCTTGATCGCCCTCCTCGCCCTCGCCGCCGGCCCCGCCCTCGCCCTCAGCCCCGACGGGCTCTCCCTCCTCTCCCTCAAGTCCGCCGTCGACGAGCCCCCCGGCGCCTCCGCCTTCGCCGACTGGAACGAGGACGACCCCACCCCCTGCCGCTGGACCGGCGTCTCCTGCGCCAACGTCTCCGCCAACTCCTCCGACGACCCCCGCGTCGTCGGCCTCGCCCTCTCCGGCAAGGGCCTCCGCGGCTACATCCCCTCCGAGCTCGGCACCCTCCTCTACCTCCGCCGCCTCAACCTCCACGGCAACGACCTCTCCGGCCCCATCCCCGACCCCCTCTTCAACGCCACCTCCCTCCACAGCCTCTTCCTCTACGGCAACAACCTCTCCGGCCCGCTCCCGCCCTCGATCTGCGGCCTCCCCCGGCTCCAGAACCTCGACCTCTCCAACAACTCCCTCTCCGGGGCCCTGCCGGATGGGCTCCAGAGCTGCAAGCAGCTGCAGCGGCTGATCCTCGCCGACAACCGGTTCTCCGGCGAAATCCCGGCGGCGATCTGGCCGGCGCTGGAGAATCTGGTGCAGCTCGACCTGTCCTCCAACAATTTCACCGGGCCGATCCCGGCCGAAATCGGCCAGCTCAAGTCCCTGTCCAGCACGCTCAACCTCTCGCACAACCGCCTCTCCGGCGAAATCCCCAAGGCCCTCGGGGACTTGCCGGTGACGGTGAGCTTCGACCTGAAGGGCAACAACCTGAGCGGCGAGATCCCCCAGACGGGCTCGTTCGCGAGCCAGGGGCCGACGGCGTTCCTCGCCAACCCCCTGCTCTGCGGGTTCCCGCTCCAGAAGACCTGCAAGAGCCCGGCCCAATCGGGTTCCCCAACATCGTCGGGCCCCAACAATTCGCCAACGACGGACTCCGACTCCAGGAAGGGCCTCAGCCCGGGGCTGATCATCCTAATCTCCGTCGCCGACGCGGCCGGGGTCGCGCTCCTCGGCCTCGTCTTCGTCTACATCTACTGGAAAAAGAAGGACACCGACACCTGCAGCTGCACGGGGAAAACCAAATTGGGCGGCGGCGGAGGCGGCGGCGGGGGCTGCCGGGCCGCCGCCCGCATTTGCGTCTTCCCGTGCCTCGGGGGCGCCGGCGGCCACGAGGACTCGGAGGCGGAGGAGGCGGAGAAGTCGGAGCGGAGCCACGGGGACAGCGGCGGCGCCGCCGGCAAGGGAGGGGAAGGGGACCTGGTGGCGATCGACCGGGGGTTCACGTTCGAGCTGGACGAGCTGCTGAGGGCGTCGGCGTACGTGCTGGGGAAGAGCGGGCTGGGGATCGTGTACAAGGTGGTGCTGGGGAACGGGGTGCCGGTGGCGGTGCGGCGGCTCGGGGAGGGCGGCGAGCAGCGGTACAAGGAGTTCGTGGCGGAGGTGCAGGCGATCGGGCGGGTGAAGCACCCCAACGTGGTTAAGCTGCGGGCCTACTACTGGGCCCCCGACGAGAAGCTCCTCATCAGCGACTTCATCTCCAATGGCAATCTCGCCTCCGCTCTACGAGGTAATCAATCTTTCCCTCTCCCAATCCTAGCTTTCTTCTTCTTATTATTATTATTTTTAAATATCGAAACGAAATAACGTCTTCAACCTTTAAAAATGCGTGAATATAAATATTCACTTCTCTTAAAACATACTTTTTCCAGCAATTTTCTCTCGAGGAATTACGAATTTGTGCCTGAAAAAGTTAAAAAGATAATAAAGGACTTCATTATAACACCTTTAAAGAAGCCGGATCTTTAGAATAGAATCACTCAAAACGACGTCGCAACCCACGTGGCGCATTGCTACAATTAAGTAATTGCGTAGAGTCGAGGTGAGGCGAGCTGACAAAGCGAGTGAGGGTCGGTACTCGGTAGATTTGGGACCATCGTACCGCTTCGAGTGGGTTTAGTCTGACTATAATTTAGCGGGTTGTGATTCGAGCGAAATGCTCCCACGGGCGTCGTGTCTCGCCGGGTCACGTCATCCGCAAATATATTGTCCGGTCCGTGCAATTTCCCTGGTGCGCCAGGACTTTTATTTCAGCAAGATTTGTTCTTTTGCCCGACAAGTTGCGAGAAAGAGGACGCGCCCGGGTCATGTCACGTTATCATCGTGGGAGAAATCGCGGTGAGGTCTTGAGAAGTTGGGCCATGAACGGATGATGGGCTCGCACGGACACGCGGATGCTCCGTTCTGTTTCGGCGCGAGCGTGGACGTCGTCGTTGTCGCGCATTTCGATGCTCCCTTCTCGCGGCTGTTCTTAATAAATCCCCTTATCCTATCCGACACGTGGTCGTTGACTGACCAACGTGAACTTAATTGCGGGTCGGAGTGCGGGGGCATCTGGCGAATACAACCGGACAAAAACGGGAAGGAATCGAATCGAATGAATTCTTAAAGGGTTTTCTGGGTCTTCTTTGACTTTTGGAGCGTGGTAGTGTCACTATAGTTGGTACTGGGTGGGTGATAGGGGGTGGCTAAGATCCAAGGTGATGGTAGGGGCTCGCCCACCGGGACAATCGGCAGGAGCACATGATGGTGTGGAATGATGCAAAAAGCCTTTCGCGTTTCTAGAGTTCAATCATGCACCGCGTGGTAGGTCATGGTCCAAACTCCAAAAGCTAATGTACGGATTTAGATCATGACTCTTACCACCCCCAAGTATTTCGTTGCAAAAAAAAATTAAAAATAAAGAAAATACGCAAGCCACATAAAATATTCTGCAGGCAAAAAAAAGATTTGATATATCATGAAAATTCTGTACGGTGTTTTTTTTTTCCATCATCGAAGTTTACCAGTCACTTCTCATCCTATGGTTGGTTCGCTTGGTTTCGGATCAGAGTCCTTAGAAAGTGGAAGCATTTTTTCTGTCCGACATCATGCAAAGACCCTTTTGCTTTGAATTTAAGCTTAAGTTATCGAAGGTAGAGTGGTTGGATGCACCTTTTTGAAGTCTTCTCGTTAATATGAAAGAATGGCAGTTTAGACTGCACCACAGAAACGAACAGCACTACCACAAAAGGAGGGATTCGAGCTTCGAATGGAAGGAACGCTTTCTTCCCTTCGAAGTGCGATCTCTTCTGAGTGGAGCTCGGTTAGGTGGTAGGCGGCAATTATAGAGGGCTCTTCTTTTCGTTTCCTTTTCCCCTTTCTGTACTATTCTTGCACCCGTGTCTCACTTCCGTGTTGATCGTGAATTTGCTCAATGTTGCGTGAGCTCGTCACTGTTCGGACTGAGTGGTTTGATGTAGTTATTTACAAAATCAGCTAGTGAATAACGTTTTCTGATCCTATATCCGGAGAGATGTACTTAACCGAAATGGGCATTCGCTGCCTGCATTTTTGTTTTCACTTGTTTTCTCTCAAATTGACATCAGTCTCATAATGACATTCATGCATTGATCTGTGCTGCATTCAAAATCTTGTTTCTATTCATTATACTAGCTGAATTAGGAACTCCGCTGAGGCTGATATAATTGATAATTTCTCAGGTAAAAGCGGCCAGCCTTCGTCGAGCCTTTCTTGGTCAACCAGGCTGCGAATCGCCAAAGGGACCGCCCGAGGATTGGCCTACCTCCACGAATGCAGCCCTAGGAAATTCGTGCACGGGGACATCAAGCCATCCAACATCCTCCTCGACAACGAATTCCAAGCCTACATCTCCGATTTTGGCCTCAACAGGCTCATCTCCATCACCGGCAACAACCCATCTTCCGGCGGCTTCATCGGTGGGGCCCTGCCTTACTTCAAGTCGGTCCAGCCAGAGAAGGCCAACAACTACCGAGCCCCGGAGGCCCGCGCGCCTGGCAGCAGGCCGACACAGAAGTGGGATGTCTACTCGTTCGGGGTTGTCTTGCTTGAGCTGCTCACGGGGAAGTCCCCGGAGCTGTCTCCTACCACTTCGACTTCCATCGAAGTGCCGGATATCGTAAGATGGGTCAGGAAGGGTTTCGAAGATGAGGTCCCGTTATCGGACATGGTCGACCCGATGTTGCTTCAAGAGGTGCATGCCAAGAAGGAGGTGCTAGCCGCGTTTCATGTGGCCCTAGCTTGCACGGAGGCCGACCCCGAGGTCCGGCCCCGGATGAAGACAGTCTCTGAAAATCTCGAGAGGGTCGGTACATAAGAATGCGCCCGGCTTCAAGCTTAGTCGCCACGTAAAGTTGGGTTGCCACAAATGATTCGATGGTGGATCAAGCACGTCACGTTCCTCTGTTATGGAGGATCATATCTGCAGCCATTCATGTTCTTTCAGTCATTCTCCGAAGAGGTTGAGGCCATGATTTGTCTCAAAGTCCGGCAATTTTTCCTTAGCACAGAAATTTGGAGTATAATGCTTGGGATTATACATTATTATTTGTTTTTCCTTTTGTGGGTTAGAAGAGAAATAGCTTTATGATTATTTTTTTTCACTTAGATTGTAACCCTGTTACAGTTTTGGTTGAGCCTGTAATAACAATATTGCTTCATTTATAGTCACTCCGAAATGAATTGGTGGTCAGTCTTTACAATCATCTTCATGCCTATTAACTGAAAAACATCAATGAAAGTTCCTCAAATTGGGCGGATTGCATTTCGCTTTTGGGGACACCGTTCGTGTAATCATCATCTAGCATCCTAAAACATTGCATTTGAAAAACACAAGCTAATATTTCCCTGGTGTGTGGATGGGCAAAAGAACTGGAAATCGCTCCAAATTGAATCGGATTGGCCAAGAATTGGCCGTTCCTAATTCTAATTTATTGGGACCGGAGAGTACCAGTTTGATCCTTAGTTTTAGGTGTAGACCCACCTATCTATATATATAATTTTTTAGCTTTTAACTTTTTAGATCAAAATCATAGTTTCCTCTTCATCTCTCTCCATCTCTTGCAGCCTCGCCTCCCTTCCCTTACTCTCGCTCTCAGTGATCCCTCTCTATCCCTCTCTTCCTTTCACTCTAAATCACCTCCGGCCTCATTACTCCCTCCGTTACTCTTACTCTCGATCACCTCTAGCCTTCAAGCTTGTTGCTTGCTCTTAAGTCTCATGCCTCTTTTGAAGTTAGGACATTTCAATTGGTTTCATGGACCACCTGAAAATTGGACTAGTCGGATCTTCGGGTAGGTCCATGGAACTAACCGGTGGTTCCTTATTCCATTTTTTTGGAAACTAGTCCTTAGTGGGTGGTTCTTAATTCTAAGGTGAAACTACCTATTCTGGAATCGATCATCTCTAGTTCGGGCATCTATAAGAAGTTCTAAGTGACGAATGCTAACTTTTTCAGGACAAATATTTTCGAAAAATTATTAAAAATTGTCAATGTCAACCCCGGCTATGTCGCGTTGGACGGCTGGTGTCCACATTAACAATTTCTAATCAAAAGTTGATCAGAAGGACTATATCGACAAATTGTCAAAAAGTCTAAAATTAAATTAGCTAAAATTGATAGGTTTCTTTTTGAATTGACATCCGTCTAATAGATGTAAGAAATGCTTAGAAATTGAACTCGACAAGCCTTCCCATTTACCTAATACTCCTCCCTCCTCTCAATGATATTTTTAACCCCGTTATTTGTAAAAAAAAATAAAAAAATTAACGATACAACAAATCTTCAATCCAAGCATAACTCCATGGCGAACGATTAGAATCTCACAAGAAAAGGTAGGAGAACCCAAGAAAAGTGAGGGCCCACTTGCGAAGCGGGAATGGCGAGAGGCCCAGTTCTACAAAAAAAAGCCCATCAAGGCCCGGTCGGAAGATCCCCCGTCGTCTCTCCCATCGGCCTTCGTTTTATTCTCTCGACGCTTCCGTCACCGACTCTCTCCCTCTCTCTTGCCGTCGCTCACTTGCTCGCTCGGCGCGCGCTCTCTCTCTCTCTCTCGCTCGATCTCTAGCGACGCATCAGCCCGGAATCGCAGTCTCCCGATCGCCGCCCGGCGCATCCGCCTCCTGCTCCAGTCGTCGCCGCCGCTGCCGCTGCCGCCAACCGCCGCCGGCGTCCGCGCTTCGCTCCAATCTGCGGCGCCGGAAGTTGCGTCCGCGAGCAGCTGTCTTCCCTTCGTATCTTCCCTCTCCGCTTCTCTCTCGTCACGTCGTTTCAGCTGCGTGTTATTTCTTATTCAGGTTCCGAGCAGGGAGCGATTCGGTTTTCGCAATCGAGTGCCCTAGGCACCCGGTGCGTCGGTCGTATATTTTAGAGCTGAGATGGAGGTACGTGATGCTTTGCAGCTTAAGCGCGCAGTTGATTCCATTATGTTCGCGAATTGTGTTGATCCTATGATGAATTGGTGTTCGAGTAGTTCCTCGGTTTGTGATGTTTGGGTGCTTTCGTGTAGGATAAGGTTACATTGGAACCGGAGAAGAGTGGTGCTGCCGGGTTATATATTCCTGGGAAGGAGAGAGTAGTCTTTAGACCCTCCGAGAGAAAATCGTTGTTAGGTAAGATGAGTTTCGTGGCGAATTTAAGAATTAATGACTCTTGTCCACTGTCATGAGCTGATATCTTGCTGCGACTACTAATTATTTCCTGTTCTATCGTAACGGAACTAAGCTATTTATGTGTGTATTATATTGCGCAATCCATAATGCTGAGACATTATCACTCATGACTGCTATTGGTGAATCATTTTGAAATTCAGTCAAGTATTCTGCACATGTCCGAAGAGGTGGTTAGTAAACGTTTGTTTGGGAGACTCAATGTAACTGAGTAAGAACCGTGGCCAAATTGTGTGTTTTTAGGAAGAAAAGGAAAAGGATTTTCTTGCTTGCAAAGCTAGAGATTATCTCACAAGAACCAACTGTACCCTGCGTGGTCATCCCCATTAAATGTGATGCTAAGCTGCGACTGATTATGAAGGGCTAATTCGACGTTTGCTTAGGTGTGTCTATGTAATACTTGATGTGATTCTGTAGAGGAAGCTGCCCAGATCGAACAGTTAGTTTGGCAATGTCATTTTTTGTCATGCGTTTGTTTTGATTATTAAAATTATGTTTTAGTGGTTTGTCTCCTTCATTTGGTGTAGCTATGGCATCTTTTGTGCTCTGTCCTGTATGTCAGTGGTTATCAGCTTTGAATGTCGATATTTACCTGTGAAGTCACTGTACAACTTCATGTATGGATAGGGTTGGATGTTCTTGCAAATGCAAAGCGGGCAGGATCTAAGGTTGATGATGGATTTAAGGTTCCTAAAGAGAGACTTACTTCTGTTGTTTCATCTATCGATGAGGAAGAGAAATCTGAGTTGTCAGGATTAGATGAAGAAGAAAGTGATATAGTTAATGGTGCTCGCAATACTAATCGGAGGTATCGTGAGACGGCCGCAAGCAAAAATTCTGATCCAGGTTCGCACATTTTTATATACATTTATTTGAGTTGAATCAGTAGTTGCAACTAGGTTAGAAAATTATTAATCATTCTGTTTCAATGATAAGCTTGCCCTTCTTATCTTCCTCATATGTTTAGGGGCCATTGATTTGACGTGCACACGAGAGCTTCAGTTAATCAACTAGATCTCTAAATTTTATAAAAAATATGCTATCAATCTCAGGACAGGAACTGACTTCACCCGGATGGAGTAACACGCATTCAATGTTAGGCTATTTGTTTGAAGTTTGAAAATGAGTTTTTTACAATGTTTTTTGGCATCTGCTACGTTCTTTTAGCTGTTTTGGCTCAACAATCTGGCAAAAAAGAGCCTTCACTGTGTAGTGGTATTCCCGGTGCGAAAGAGAAGAGGACTTCCAATCATTGAACCTCTTCACATTGTCTGGTCGGAAGTGGGATATAGATGCTTTATTTGCAAAATAATAACTAATGTAGGGATGAGGAGATTCATAAGCTGGTATATATTTGCTGCTGCATTCTCTAGTCCCTTATATTATCTGAGAAAAAGAAAAGCAGCGGAAATAGCTTTCTTGAGGTGTGTATGGCAGGTGATATTAATCATGGGTAATTACTTGTAGAAGTAAGTTGGTCTCAAACAATCATCGAAGCTAGACTCCAGTGGTTTAACAGGTTGCAATCTATGGATTTGATGTGCCCATAGTCTCATTAGCCTTATGCCATTGGTTGTGGATTTGTTCAATAATTCCTAGCAATGTTCATACTGAAAATAGCTCTCGATTTCTGTAGGCTGTCTTTTGGGATGTAAACTATTAATTAGCTCCTGTGCTGTTGGTGTAAAAGTCATTATAGGTTTATTTCACCATTTCGAAGAAGTTTTATGTGATTATCTTCTTCTTCTTTTCTTTGAGCAGATACTGTCTCTGGTTCAAAAAGTGAGACCTTTACGCCCAGAAATCGTCGCTCAAGTGATTCAATACGTTCAGAAGTGAGTGTTTTCCTTTCTAGTATTTCTTTGCTATATTTTGATTGGCTGATGCAACTAGTTTCTTGCAAATATGACGATTGGTGCATATGCCCATTCATTAGATCTACTGCGTTTGCTAGTGCAAACACTGTTCTCATAACTTGATGAAGATATTGGCAAATTGAGGTTTACATGTGTTGTTGATCTAGTTTTCTCAATGTGCCTTTCTGCATTAGCCTCTCTTTGATTCATTGAAATTGAAGTTATGTTATGTTTTTCCTCAAGGGAATCTTTTAAATAACAAGTGACATTCTTTTCTTCATTAGATGTTTTATGAATGCTTCTAATACACATAATATTATTTTTAGACAACTTATTTAGTTAAGGAATTTATGAGGAAGTTTAAGTGTCTCAGGACTTCACTCATCATGTCCTTCTGTTCATAATTTGTATTTGGCTTGATGTTTCTGGCAACAACAGTTGGCTTTTAGATTAAATTGCTTAACTTTATCATTTGTGCAATTCTTAACTGCTCTTTTCATCATCCTCGTATCTCTATCTTTTTATTTAGTTTAATTTTACAAAAGAAAATTTGGCTTCATTTTTTTCATATCTCATCTCATTGGTGATATTACTTAAAGAAAGTTGACCTGGCATTTTGTTATTCTTAAGAGTTGGGAAATGTTTTGTGCTTGTTCTTTTGCAAGGCCCTCTTATCAGGGAGGTGCATTAATAGGAGGATACAACTTTGAGTTAATGTTAATATAAAGACATTCTTTTGGCAATTGCAATAGGAATGTCAAGCAGGGGGACAGTCTAGGAAATGTGTAAGTTGGGAGAAAGCATAGTGTGGAAGATGTAACTATGATTTCTGTTCTCTGTACTTTATAGTTTAGAATTCAGGTCTGTCATATTATTAGTTTGAGGGCCTATGCTCTGCACAGGCACCCTCTTGGCAATTTGTGATAAGTGAAAACTTAAAGCTCCAGTTGAATATACTAATTTATAAAAATTTGTGAAAATATTAAGCTCTTAATTTCTTGAACGCAATCTAAATTGGAGTCTAATTGTAACCAAATCTTATAAAATACTTTAGACATGTAATATTCAAGTGTTTTGGCAAATTAGTCAGACAAAACATAAAGGCACTAATGTGGTTAATCAAGAGAATTGGCATGTGTGGTTATCATAAACATCTAAACAAAGAATTTAGCCAAACACTTTAATGTACTAATAGGGCATCACGTGAGTTATTTGGTAAAGTTGTTTCTTATTAAGAAAGAAGCCGATACTTATATTCATTATCTCTTAGTCCGCAATGACATATGATATGGACATTATTTAAATTTAGATATTTTGATTGTTTTTCTTTTTTAATTTTGCTAACATTTGGTATTTTAACATTCATTCATTACAAAACACTTGATACCATTGACGATGTAGACACAAGACATTTGAATTATATCTAAATATTCTAGCAATTTATACAGTAGAATGATACTACTTGTAAAACTTGAGATCTCTCTTCCGACAACCTCAACTATTTGAGTCTTACACTCTCCGCATTGATTCACCACAACCTCTTAGTTGATTTATTTATAAAAGATACTTGAGGGGCTGGAGAGACAAGAGGACCGACTGCATTGTTTGAACGTTGATCATTTTCTGTTGGTTCTGACATTCTTATGCTGAGTTGATATCCGTGAATCTGAATATTCACGAAAATTCTGCTTACTTCATTTTTATGTAAGGTTTCAACTCTCACCTCTCAGAATAGTAGGGGGAGTCCCCCATTTGATGAAGGCCACCATCGCCGTGAACGGCGGGATTCCAAAGATGATGGAACTGAAAGGAGGCGGTCAAGACAGACATATAGTATGGATAGTGAAGACAGATATCATGGAAGAGAAGTACGGGATCGATATGCGCAAAGTCACGGGGGAGATTATGGAAAGAAACGGAGTAGATATGATGGCAGGAGGACACCTGGTATGTTTTGTTCCCTTGCATTTTTTTGGTTTCTTCGATCTCTGCTTATTTTTTCCTTCCACTGGACTGAGAGATGAGGAAATTGGCAGTTTTGCCTGTTGAATATACATCTAGAAGCTCTTTGTGGGCCAGCTGTATTTTCTGTCAAGGGTCAAGTATTTGGAGATCTTACCATTTAGACTTACGTGGTTATTTTTTAAAACTTAAATTTAGAAGTCAACAATTTTTTATTTGATGAATATTTGATGTTTGAATCTGTCTGAGTGTACTGAATTTGTCTAAGATTTACTGTATCCCCTAGCTTTAATAATAACATAATCATAGAATTGCCATGAAATATGGAAATTGCAGGTAGAAATGAATGGGATGATGGGAGATGGGAATGGCAAGACACGCCACGCCGGGATGGTTACTCTAGCTCTAGAGGGCGAGAGCAACCTTCACCATCACCGATGTTCGTTGGGGCCTCACCTGATGCCAGATTAGTTTCACCTTGGTCGGGTGGTCATACTCCCCGTTCTAGTGGTATGTTGTTTCAAATATTTGTAATGTCCTGTTAGGTATATTAGTCCTTTTCATTATTGTGCTTATAATTTTCTCCCCAATTGGAAGGTTCTGCAGCTTCTCCTTGGGACCACGTCTCTCCCTCGCCTGTTCCAATACGTGCTTCTGGAGCTTCGGTTAAATCTTCGAGTTCTAGATACAGTGGAAGGTCCCATCGACTTACATTTTCTGCTGGAAATTCAGAACCGAATGAGGTACTTCTTCTAATTTTTTCGTATAGGAATAAATCTCGAAGTGAAACTTTTAACTTTGAAACCTTTGTTTATTAAGTGCTTTTGTGAGGCGTCTATTAAAATCTAGAAAGTGCTATTCTTGCTTTTGTGAGGCGTCTATAAAAAACTAGAAAGTGCTATTCTTGCTATCCAATTGCTTAGTTGATTCTAATTTGTTCCATTACTTTTCTGTTTTCCAGGATAGAGAAGCAGACAATATGGACATGGCAGATGAACATAAGTATGAGATTTCTGAGAGTATGCGTTTGGAGATGGAGTACGATGCAGACCGTGCATGGTAATTTGTTATGTGAACACAGCTTTCCACTCATTTCCCGGTGTTCAATTTAAGCAGCTATCTTTTTGTGCATCTCTGACCGAATGCACTTTACTTCTTTGTCACCAGAAGTCTGTTTTTACTATTCTATTTATTTCCGTACAGTCTTAACTGGTTGCATTATAAAGTATAGACAGAATCTTTAATTTGGCAATTTCTGTCATACAGGTATGACAGAGAAGAAGGTAGCACTATGTTTGATGGGGATAGGTCGTCGGTTTTCCTTGGAGATGAGGCCTCTTTTAAAAAGAAAGAGGCGGATCTTGCAAAAAGACTGGTGAGTGTCTTGGCCTTTTTTTTTTTTTTTTTTTCATTTTCTGTTATTTTAGGCTTCTGGTTCAGTTGTTTTGAACTTTGGATGTTTGTTTAGCATAGATCACAAAGTACTTTGTCTGATTAACAATGGCTGGTGCTCCTTAATGCTGTACCACTATTTATTTGATCATGTGCCAAAGTCCAATGCATCTGATATGGTAAAGTGACTCTTGTCAATATGTTTCATTTCAAAATTAGCTTGTGGCAGACCAGTGTACAGTCTGTTTCAATGTTGTTTGCTTGGCTAGTTTAATGTCAATAAAGCGACACTTTTCATTTGATATCCTCCTAATCCCTATGGAGTGTTTACACTATGATACGATGCTTTTCTTCATCTGTAAATGAGTTAAGGGACCTGACAAGCAGTGTCCAGATGCGGTCAAGCTTTATATCTTGTATGTTTTTTTAGGGTTATAGTGGCATTATTCATCTATTGTGACATGAGTTTGCATGAAAATAATATATGCTTTGTTGGATCTCATGTTGTCCAAAATCTCTTTGATTTGAGCTTGTGTCTACATTTGTCGATGGCAATCAGCTTGTATGCCTGTCATCAGTGTGCATCATGTGAGAAAAGGTGCTGATTGGTTCCTTTGACATTACGTGAGGCATTGTATCAATAATCTTCAGTTTTTTCAAATGGTGTTGCTTGATTGGGTAGTAAACTCCTTTTGACGATAATGATAGTAAATTGACTTCTGTATCCTCATTGTAGTTCATGCATAATTCCTTATATGGCAATAAGATTTGAAAATGGATGGAATCCAAGACTGGTGTTGCTTAATACTCATTGTTAAGGCTCTCTGGCTTCTTCAATTGCAGGTTCGAAGGGATGGTACTAAGATGACCCTTGCTCAGAGCAAAAAGTTGTCACAGCTTACTGCTGATAACGCTCAGTGGGAAGACCGACAACTCCTGAGATCGGGAGCTGTTAGAGGTACAGAAGTGCAGACCGAATTTGATGAGGAGGAAGAATGCAAGGTTATTCTTCTTGTACACGGTAAGCTTTAGTGTGGGCTTAAACTCCCAGTGGCATAGGCTATGTGCATTGCCACATATCTATAATTGGTTGCTCTGGCTTAGGCTAAGATTTTGTTGTATTTTGTCACAGATACAAAACCTCCTTTCTTGGATGGGAGAGTAGTCTTTACTAAACAAGCTGAGCCTATAATGCCCCTCAAAGATCCGACGTCAGATATGGCTATAATTTCACGAAAAGGTTCCTCTCTGGTCAGGGAGATCCATGAAAAACAGAGTATGAATAAATCTCGCCAACGCTTTTGGGAGCTGGCTGGCTCAAAACTTGGAGATATTCTTGGTGTTGAGAAATCAGAAGCGCAGGTAATGTGTTTTGCGACATTGAATGACGATGTTCTCTTTCTTTATAAAAGTTGCTGTAGCAATGCCCATTCCTGAGAGCTTGTTTTTCTTGAAATCTAGATTGATGCAGACACTGCTGTAGTGGGGGACCAGGGCGAGGTAGATTTTAAAGAAGAGGCAAAGTTTGCACAGCACATGAAAAAGGGTGAAGCAGTGAGTGACTTTGCAAAGTCAAAAACTATGGCACAGCAACGGCAGTATCTCCCCATTTATTCAGTGCGTGAGGAGTTATTGCAGGTTGGACTTTTAATTTTCAAATATATAATAAGTTCAATGTAGTTGTGATTAGTTTTGGATAATATCTCATGCTGTAAGAGTCTGGGTTTCATATGTTTTTAAACTAGGCATTCTTTTAGGGCTAGTATTGGGTAATGAGGCATGGGTTTAATACTGAAGTCAGGACCCAAGCTTACTCTGACCAGAGTTGGAGATTCTTTGCTTACTAAATTGAGGCTGGGGAAGTACAAAATTTGCAATCATGGCTTTGTTGGGCTCTTGTATGGTTTGGGTGCGCTATTATTATGGGCCAGTTTGTGAGGACAATGCTCCATTTTTGTTATTGATTTCATCTACATCAGAATCTAACAGAAGATTCTGTTTAATACAATAATATGGTAACCCATAACTACATAAGTATTTTATGAGAATATGAAGAACATGAGATGAAAAAAAATTCACTCTTCAAGTAAGCTGTCAAAACCATCTGAATCTCTGCTCTCTTTGATTCAACTTTCTTACAAAGATAAGAGAATTCCGGATTAATATGCTTATTTTTCTCTTAATAAAAGCAAGAGTCGTTTTTCCTTGCACAACAATCAACACTAAATTTATAGGAATTAGTTGATTTTATTTCTTTCGGTGACGGAATATGTTTATGAGATTAATGAGGGTATACTTTGACATAGTTGATTGACAGACAATGCAATCCCCTTAACAACACATATTAATAGTCAGTTGTTGATAGATAGAGATGGAAATAGATATAGCTGAAATATTGTTCGGCGAATTAATAGTGGTTACATTTCCTTTTCTCTTTCTTGGTTGTCCTAGCATGTTGGTTTTTCAAGGAGTGAGGTGGTGACTATGGGAGATGGGCTATGGTTTAGGAAATTGACCTATCATGTCTTGATAATCTGTTCACTTTTTCCATTAAAGAAAATGGTATTTACTTCTTTCTGTGAAGAAATTCATCAGCTAACTGTGCATGTTATATGACCGAAAAATATTGCTTGCAAATCGCAATTGTTGCATTCTTGCTAGATAAAGGCCGCCATATTTTGTCCTTGATAAGTGTGGGAACAAGTTTTTCCCTGGAAAGGCAATGTGGGAACAATCACATGTTCTACTGCTTTCTGTATGCCTCATTAGATTTCCTACATTTATCTAGAGGCCTTCTTCTTATTCTATTGTTGGTTATGAATGTCACGACTTTTTTTTGGGTGTTTGTTGTAACCTTGCTTATATCGTGTCTGAATATTTGATACAATAGGTTATCCGTGAGAATCAGGTGGTGGTCGTTGTGGGAGAGACTGGTTCAGGGAAAACAACTCAACTAACACAGGTTCTCTTCATGATTGATGTCATTAATTGTTCTGAAAATCTGTTGTTAGGTTTCTATGGGCAATTCGAATCTATTATGACCTCTTTCTTGTTATATACTGTGACAGTATCTGCATGAAGATGGCTACACTGTGAACAGCATCATTGGTTGTACCCAACCAAGGCGTGTTGCAGCCATGAGTGTGGCAAAGAGAGTGAGTGAAGAGATGGAAACTGAGTTGGGCGACAAAGTGGGGTATGCCATTCGTTTTGAGGATGTGACTGGGCCAAGCACAGTAATTAAGGTGAGACTGTTTTTTATTGTCAAGAGCAAATTCTTTAGGATACTATTTTTTTGGTTGGTTGACTTTTCTGTCTTTTTTTATTTCTTTTTCATGCTGTTGCTGTTAGTCTAGGACATCTTTAAAATTTGTTGGTTACCTGATAAATTTGAATCCCCTCCTTTTCATTTTGATTTACAGTCCATCGTATATCATTGTTTCTTTGTTTGTCACTTGCATATTGCAGTATATGACAGATGGAGTACTTCTGCGTGAAACACTGAAAGATTCTGACCTTGATAAGTACCGGTATGAAAAAGTCTTCTCTCTTCTCTGCTCCGATCTGTTACTTCTCTTTTATGTAAACCGAGTTGGATTGGATTTGCATGTGCATTGAGAATAATTTATGCAGACAAGAGATAAAGGTTCCTCAAGCAGGGACTGACATTTTGCCTTCTTAACTTTTTTTCAGGGTCATTGTGATGGATGAAGCACATGAGAGATCACTGAGCACTGATGTTCTCTTTGGGATATTAAAAAAGGTGGTAGCTCGCCGTCGTGATTTTAAGCTCATTGTAACATCTGCTACTCTGAATGCACAAAAATTTTCGACCTTCTTTGGCAGGTAATAATCACATTTGTCAGAAGCTTATCCAATCCGAATGTCTGTTGATGCAGGACTAAATTTAACTTCTCTTGGTTACAGCGTACCGATTTTTCACATACCTGGAAGGACATTTCCAGTCAACATATTGTGGAGTAAAACCCCATGTGAAGATTATGTCGAAGCTGCAGTGAAGCAGGCTATGGCCATCCATATTACCAGTCCTCCAGGCGACATCCTCATCTTCATGACTGGCCAAGATGAAATTGAAGCAGCGTGCTATGCTCTAGCGGAGCGCATGGAACAGCTTGAATCCTCTGCGAAGCAAGGTGTTGGTAAGCTCTTGATTCTTCCCATATACTCTCAACTGCCGGCTGATTTGCAAGCAAAGATATTCCAAAAGGCTGAAGACGGGGCTCGCAAGTGCATCGTGGCCACCAATATTGCAGAGACTTCTTTGACGGTAGATGGAATATATTATGTCATAGACACAGGCTATGGTAAGATGAAAGTCTACAATCCCAAAATGGGTATGGATGCACTCCAAGTGTTCCCAGTCAGCCGCGCTGCTGCAGACCAGCGTGCTGGTCGTGCAGGCAGAACAGGACCGGGTACATGTTATCGACTTTACACAGAGAGTGCATATTTGAATGAAATGCTCCCGAGTCCTGTGCCGGAAATCCAGAGGACCAACCTTGGGAATGTGGTCTTATTGCTCAAGTCTCTTAAAGTTGACAACCTGCTAGATTTTGATTTTATGGACCCACCTCCGCAGGATAACATTCTCAATTCAATGTACCAGTTGTGGGTCTTAGGTGCACTTAACAATGTTGGAGGGTTAACGGAGCTCGGCTGGAAGATGGTAGAATTCCCATTGGATCCTCCTCTTGCAAAGATGCTCTTGATGGGCGAGCAGTTAGGTTGCCTAGATGAGGTTTTGACAATTGTCTCGATGCTCTCGGTGCCGTCTGTATTCTTCAGACCAAAAGATAGAGCGGAGGAGAGCGATGCTGCAAGGGAGAAGTTTTTCGTTCCGGAATCTGACCACTTAACGCTGTACAATGTCTATCAGCAGTGGAAAAGTAAACAGTACAGAGGAGATTGGTGTAATGATCACTTTTTGCATGTCAAGGGCTTGCGGAAGGCTCGAGAAGTGAGATCTCAACTGCTGGATATTCTCAAGACATTGAAAATCCCACTAACTTCGAGTTTTCCCGATACTGATGTCGTGAGGCAAGCCATCTGTTCTGCATACTTCCACAATGCAGCACGACTGAAGGGTGTCGGCGAATATGTGAATAGCCGGACCGGGATGCCCTGCCATTTGCACCCGAGCAGTGCTCTCTATGGCATGGGGCAAACGCCCGAGTATGTGGTCTACCACGAGCTGATTCTGACAGCAAAAGAGTACATGCAATGCGCCACTGCTGTGGAGCCACAGTGGTTGGCCGAACTGGGTCCCATGTTTTTCTCCGTTAAAGACTCGGATACGTCTCTGCTGGAGCACAAGAAGAAGCAGAAGGAAGAGAAGACGGCCATGGAGGAAGAAATGGAGAACCTGAGGAGATCGCAGGCTGATGCGGAGATAGAAAATAAGGCGAAGGACAGGGAGAAGAGGGCGAAGCAACAACAGCAAGTCTCATTGCCTGGGTTGAAGCAGGGTACTTCTACTTACCTCAGACCAAAGAAATTTGGTCTATAACTGTACATAGCGCTGTATTGATAGTATTTAATGTAACATTTAATTGTTTTCGGAGAAGCCAATAATTTGGTAAATACGGTCGACACATCTACTGACCTAAACCGGGAAGGTAGGAAAAGAGCGGAAAAAGGCGGATGCGGAATGGGTTCCGAATTAGGGCTTGTCTTTTGTATGCAGCCTTAAACTGATGATAGATGTGCAATCCTTTCTCAACTGATGATGGGAAAACCTGCCGCAATTTCAACGGCGTACGGTAGATTGTGCTCAAGGTAATTCCCTTTAATTGCGTTCTCATCGAAATAGTCGTATACCTTTGATTATCAAGTTCTTTTGATTGGAATTTTTTTTGTAATGGAAAAATGGTGAAATGCATCGATTCAAAGTAATTTCAGTGCATTGTTGATAGACGTTAATTGCAGCTGAATGTCTCAAATGTCCTCCGAAATGCTTGATAGAGGAAATTGGCCTCCAACGGGAAAGAATCAGAAATTTGAACAGACGAGTTTTGGTAGGATAATCGTGACTTATGACAAGTTAATTTGTGTAGGTAAGTTCGTAACTTACGCTTTTTCTCGCAATCGAATGTCGAGTTCATGAGCGTATTGCTCTGTATAGCAACCGAATGCCTTCACTGTTTTTGGCCCACAGAAGGATTGCCTTCGCTCCCCTTTTCAATACTATCGACCCTCTACGTTTAAAAAAATTCAAAACTCTCTCAAAAATACTTTTTATTTATTCAATATGGGTTTTAAACTAATAATATATTAGAAAATGAAGGTAACGTATATCACCAAATATTATATGCATACTGTGAAGTTCTCACTGTCAAAGTCTTTTCTCTAAATGCAAGGGCACTCTCTCCAAGGATTCTTCCAAACTTACCCTTTTCTCTATTGCTCAATCTATTTCACCTCTTCCTACTAGTAATTGCCTGAAAATTGCATTCAACAAGCCTCCCAATTCTCCTAATACTCCTTCCTCTCAATCATTTTTTAATCCCGTTATTTTTATACAAATAAGTTAGTGAACCAACATATCATAAATCCAAGCATAGTAAACAATTAGAATCTCATATGCTAGGAAAGAAAACCCGCCAAAAAAAAAAAGAAAAAAAAAAGCCTACTTTCTAAGAGAGAATCGTGAAGCCCATTTCAACAAAAGCCCATCAAGCCCATGTCGAAAATCCCCGACTGTTTCATCAAACTTCGTGCTCGCGCGCGCTCTCCTTTTCTCTCTCGCTCGCTCGATCTCTACTGGCGCATTAGGCCAGAATCGCGGTCGCCTGATCGCCGTCTGCTCTCTCCTCCGTGCGCGGCCTCCCGCTCCGCCGTCCGTCGCCGCCGGCCAGCCTCGGCCGGCGTTCGCGCGTTGCCTCCAACCTGCAGTACCTGTTGCTGTATCTGTGGGCGGCAACTGTCTTCTCTTCGTATTTCCCTCTCCATTTCTTTCTCGTCGCGTCGTCTCAGCCGCGATCGTTTCCGTTTCGGGTTCCGAGCAGTAGAGATGGAGGTATGCGATGATTAAAAGTGCACGGTTCATTTCATTATGATCTTGAATTGTGTTGATCTTATGATGAATCGGTGTTCGGCTGGTGCTCAGTTTGTGATGTTTGGATGCTTTCGTGTAGGATAAGGATGCATTGGAGTCAGAGAAGAGTGGCGTTGCCGGATTATGTATTGCTGGGGAAGAGAGAGTAGTCTTTAGACCCTCCGAGAGGACGTGGATGTTAGGTGAGGAAAGTTTTCCGGTGGATTTAAGAATTAATAACTCTTGCACACTGTCATGAGCTGATATCTCGCAGGAACTGCTTCATCTTTGAATACTAATTTTCTCCCGGTCTATCATAACTGAGCTATATGTATTTATACTGTGAAGTTTATACTGCTGAGACGGCACTGCTCATGACTGCTTGGGGAATCGTTGCAAAATTCTGTCAAGTATGCTGGATATCTCCTTAGAAATGTTTAGTAGACATCTTTCTGGGTAACTTGGTGCAACTAAGACAGACCTGGAAGGAAATTTCCCATTAACATCTCGAGGAGTAAAACCCCATTTGAAGATTATGTTGAAGCTACAGTGAAGCAGGCTATGGCCATCTATATTAGCAGTCCTCCAGGCAACATTCTCATTTTCATGACTGGCCAAGATGAAATTGAAGCAGCGTGCTATGCTCTAGCAGAGCGCATGGAACAAGCTTGTATCCACCACAAAGCAAGGCAGTGATAAGCTATTTATTCTTCCCATATACTACCAGCTGCCGGTTGATTTGCAAGCAAAGATATTCCAAAAGGCTGAAGACAGGCTCACAAGTGCATTGTGGGCACCAACATGGCAGAGACTCCTTGGATGGTAGATGTAATATATTACGTCATTGACACAGACTACGCGAAGATGAAAGTCTACAATCCAAAAATGGGTATGGATGCGCTCCAAGTGTTCCCAGTGAGCTTTGCAGCTGCGGACCAGTGTGCTGGTCGTGCAGTCAGAACAGGACCGGGCACATGTTCTCGACTTCAATAGGAGAGTGCATATTTGGATGAAATGCTCCCCAGTTCCATTCTGGAAATCCATAGGACCACCCTTGGGGGTGTGGTCTTATTGCTCAAGTATCATAAAGTGGAGAACCTTCTAGATTTTGCTTTCATGGACCAACCTCCACAGGATAACATTCTCAATTCTATGTACTAATTATGGGTCTTAGGTGCACTTAACAACATTGGAGGGTTAACGGAGCTTGTTTGGACTTGCCAAGAAGCTCTTGATGGGCGAGCAGTTAGATTGCCTAGATGAGGTTTTGACAATTGTTTCGATGCTCTCGGTGTCATCTGTATTTTTTTGGCCAAAAGATAGAGCGGAGGAGAGCAATGCTGCAAGCGCGAAGTTTTTGGCTCTGGACTCTTGACCATTTAACGCTGTACAATGTCTATCAGCAGTGGAAAAGTAAACAGTACGGAGGGGATTGGTTTCGTGATCACTTTCTGTATGTCAAGGGCTTGCGGAAGGCTCAAGAAGTGAGATCTCAACAGCTGGAAATTATCAAGACATTTAAAATCCCACTAACTTAAAATTGGCCCGACACGGATGTCGTGAGGAAAGCTCTGTTCTGCATATGTCCACAATGCAGCATGACTGAAGGATGTCGGCGAATACGTGAATTGCCGGACCAGGATGCCCTGCCATTTGCACCCAAGCAGCACTCTCTATGGCATGGGACGCGCCTGAGTATTTGGTCTACCACGAGCTGATTCTGACTGCGAAAGAGTACATGCAATGCGCCCCCTCATCTCTGTGGAGCCACAGTAGTAGGCCGAACTGGGTTCCATGTTTTTCTCCATTAAGGAATCGGATATGTCTCTGCTGGAGCACGGGAAGAAGCAAAGGAAGAGAGGACGGGCATGGAGGAAGAAATGGAGAACCTGCGGAAATCGCTGGCCGATGCGGAGGTAGAAAATAAGGAGGAGAGGGAGAAGAGGGCGAAGCAACGGCAGCAAGTCTCATTGCCTGGGTTGAAGCAGGGTACTTCTACTTACCTCAGACTAAAGAAATTTGGTCTATAATTTGGTAGGAAATCGCTGTACGTAGCGCCGTATCAAATAGTATTTAACGTAACATTATTGTTAAGTGGAGAAGCCAATAATTTGGTGGATACCTTCACTCAGTTTGACCCTAAAAAAAAAGAGCCCGCGATCTCATTTTCGATACTGTCTACCCTGTTCAATTATTAGTTTATATGCATATTTGGAGCTTTGAAAATGACACGGTCAAAAATGATGACCTGAAATACTGAGCCGATAAGAGCAGTTTCGCAAAGTTTAGGTTAATTGGGGACGACCTCATCACTTGCAAAGAAGTCGATGAGTAAGAAGTTGGATCAAGAATTCAAATTAAGCGTTCACGCTGAGTTATTATCCTAGCATCCCTCTAATTTAATCGAGCTTAGTTCCTTACTCAGTCCACGTAACTCTACTGCGTTGACGTATAAATAACCTTCTTTCCCCCATGCTAAATGCATGGTAAGTGAGAAAACTTTCTGCTCATCGAGGAACTTGTTTACATTACTCTTTTGATTATATGATCTGCTCAAAGTGTCTAGCTATTCAAAACAATATTTGAATGCTGAAACGCAAAATCGGGCAAAGTTTAATGGATCTCCCTCCCTCCTATGAGGAGATTGTTTGCTATGTAGTTATGGAGTCGAGGTGCATAACAAATTAACTGCTTGCATTTGACGGTCTGCTAGATTTTTCTTGCTCTGTATTGCAGAGTAAAGGGCAGAGAAGAAGGGAGACAGCAATACTAAGTCGGCAAACAATTGACCTTTTTTTCTTTTCGACATTGTGAACTAACGTGTTTGTCAGTGTACCTGGTATTTATATGGATAAACTTCACATCTAAACTTGTCTCGAACATGATCTCACCGCATTTAGCGCAGAGAGATGTTTGCTACTTCCTGATAGAGAAGTCATACCTTGACACATGCCTCGACAGTTCAAAGTACCAGACAACTTAATAGCAAACAAGTACATATCAAGATGCAAAATTAAAAACATTCAGAAATGTGATCCAAGCATGACAATCGGAACAAGAAGCTACAGCTAAAACAAACAATCTGGTCCCTGTGACCTGAAAAAAGTGCGAGATAACCGAGTGGGTACAAGACAGGATGGTACATTCCAAACTTTGGCAGAACTCTTGGTTTCAAATAGTTAAAAGCTTCATACTTTTATTGTCACGCTGCACAAGCACAAACCTGATGGCTTTATCTCAGAAGTCTGCCATTCAGAGCCCGGGGCAGCATTGGGATCGTATAACAATGTATGGTACTCCGGATCTTCTTCAAGTGAAAATAGCAAGAGCTTCCCCTCCAATATACCAAATCGGAACCCTATACTTGAGCTCCCCGTAAGAGGAACGGGCACCATCCTCCAGGAATTGTCTTCTGGATTATATATGGCAAGACTCCTCTGATTCTTCCATTCCATACAGAACAGCTTCTTTCCAAGCACAGCATGGGCAGTGACCATGACGCGTCCATTCTTCATCTCGCACCAGGTGTGCTGCTCAGGATTGTATACATCAACGAACCTTGAGTTCCCAATGGTGAAGCTTGATCGTCCACCCATCACATAGAGCTTCCCTTCAAAGCTGCATGCAAAGCATCCCCACCTTGGTCGCCTAAGAGACTTGATGGGAGTCCACTTGTCAGAATCAGGGTCGTACACTTCAGCACTGGAGAGACTTTCACCTTCAATTCCATTGCCTCCAACCACATATACAAGTCCATTGACTTCTGCGCAAGCGAAGTCATAGCGAGCCACATTCATGCTTGCTAGTTTGCTCCAACTGCAATGAAATCCCACAGTGAAAAAAAGAGCAGGCATGCAGGTGAACTTTTATAGTTTGGTGCGTGCAAGCTGACAGGTTATAGTAAAGCAACTAGGGAAAATAAAAGGGGCAAAGAACATAAAAGAAAATCGGGTCAACAGACCCGTGTTCATATGGACTAGTCATGGTACCACAGTCTCGATACAGCAGAGTATTTGTCATGTTCAATTGAGAAAACAAAGAGACGTCTGTGATCAGGGAAACAGCTTGATTTAGCAGGTCATCAAGAGACACAAGCGTGCAATTTCCAGGATGATGCATAAACCTGAATTTCTAACCTTCAAATGTTCAGTTATCTGTTCCATTTTCAGGGCATCTGACAGCATGATCAAAACATAGCAATGCTTCAGGATGGAAATCCAATGCCTAGCAGGAAATCTATCGTCTAGTAGGCAAAGCTTGATGCATCATAAGAGAAAGTGAAGAATCCCATTTACTTTCCAGATGAATGAGATGCCCGGAAACTTGAACAAGATAAATACATACATAAGACACAAAAATCAGAGTATACTAGTCAACCCTTCCTACCCTTACTCGCTTATCAAAAACTAGAGTATATACCTGTTCAGGCAAGAATCATACTGGTAAACTTCTGCAGAAGCAGAGCATGGTCCATCTAATGAGGAGTAACCAGCCATGACAAATAGCTTTCCATTAAGAACCACCACTCCAAACCCGGATTTCACTGGACCAGGCATTAGGGGAAGTTGCCGGATCTTGTGTCCCAAACAGTCCAAGACTTCCCAGTGGCTTTCCTTTCCTTCAGCATCCATAGTTAACACATACAGCCACTCCTCAACAACCTTTGCTAATTTTCGCACTATAAGGAATTCTCTGCTTTGGAGCACTGTCCTCCACTTCTTGCAGACAGCACCCATTGATGGAAAGTTGCAACGAGCAACTAGTGCAAGGCAATGGTCAGCCACATGATCAGGTAGTCCAGGAAGAATGGGACTGCCAAAATCATCAGCAATAGGAGTTGCTATAGGAGGGTTACTTTTCGAACGAGCTGGAGTGCTTTGGTGGACTGAATTGGAGAAACACATGGCCTGTTCCATAGATCTTTTCTTCTCACTCACAAAACAAGGCATTTCTCAAGATGATGCTGCACTTTAGAAAAGACTGAAGGGTTCTCGTACAGATGGACTGACCTCCCCAAGGACGAGTTAACTCGAAAGGAAGGCCTTCTAATTAGAGAAATTCATGGTAACCTTCAGCTATAGGAATTTTACGGGACCAAGGCATGAAAGATGTGGCGGAACGGATTGCTAATGCAGCATATGCCGAGGTCTTTCTGTGCTTTGTCCAATCCGACTCAAATTCCATACCAGAACTTCTGCTTTTAGAGAATTTTGTTCTTGATGATTGAGGCAGAGTATTTTCCAGGCTCCCAAAGTTGGTTCTCCGTCCACACATTTCCCTACAACTAGATTAAGAGTAGACTCTCAAAGCTGACTAGGAGAAATTTCTAGAAGTTAATTCTCAAGAAGAAATAGCAAGCATGAACATCATACCAGTCAAAGTGATAAAACTGAAACGCTTCTTCAGCCCCCTCTTACTTCCATCTTCCTGGAGAGAGTGGGCTGCCTATAGGCAACAAAGAAATTTGAACTAAAAATCAGTACAAATAGAGACGAGTTAAGACAAACCAATATGCTTCTCAAGCAGAAGGATCCTAAGCAGTTGACGTCAACGCCTCGATCAGCAAAAACAACACAGCAAAGGAATCAGACATTTGTGAATCTCCACAACACAAGCACTTAAAGACAAGGGGGATGGGGTGTCTGAACAATCACAAAATTTCTAAATCATAATCTAGAAGCAACAGATTCATGAACCAACCGGGGAAAAAAAGTCCAGAGACTCAATGGGAATGAAAAGATTCGATACAAAATAAAAATGAAGAGAATTTTTCTTCCCTGTTCCAGCAAGGGCTTATCAACATATCATTGACCTCTAGTTCATGCAATTATACAAAGAAAATTAATTTTACCACCTGAAACAGGGAAGCAAATCTACAAAGACTTACCAAAAAAAAAAAGTACACATTACAAGATCTTCTCAACCTGACCCCTTTTCTTAAGCCAAACTCCTTGCATTATTAAGTGACACGACATTTTCAACTTCACCAACCCTCTACCCACCTACCTACCATGCAAGTCTAACATTTGAGAGATTCATACACCATTTCCCAGTTTTTTTTCTCCATTTCCTTTCCTTAACGTCTGTGCAGTTATTCTCTGTTATGAACTTGTGGAGGAGAAATTATTCAACATGGATATCGGCCCTATGTTCTGTGATTCCCAGCAGTAGAATTTCTAACGAAAGTCCCAACACTCTAGCAAGATTGCAGTACAAGCAATCAGACAATCAACATCGAAAAAATAAAAAAAATAAAAGAATAAAATAGCCAAGCAAGGAAAAATTAACCAAGAATGAAAGAACAAAACATGGGTTTTGCAAAAGTTTAACCGACGAATCGCTTTATAACAGTATGCTTAGGTCATTTCGGCTCGTCAAACCGTCCGGTCGGAGGTTTCTTCCGCACAGATCCAAGCATGAGGACCTCAAAACCACTTCCAGATCTCGTGCGTTCGTGCAACAATCAAACACGTTCAGCGCAGACGAAACCGCACGCAAACACACATCACGCGTCGCCGAACAATCGAATCAAGCCAGCGAGAGAATCAGAAAACAGCGCCGGAATCACTCGCTCCAAACAGAACCACAGAAATTCCCCAGCTCGTCGAGCTCGCACATCAACAACACTCGAACAGAAACTCAATCGAGCTCCACATCAAGCAAAGCCAAAAACACCACTTCCCGCAATCGGATCTACAACACTACAGACAGCAACACTCCAATCATCGACGGCGTCGCCGCGAATACTCCATTCTCCGAAAGACACGCAAAAACGAAAGGAATGTCCGAAAACTCGGCGCCGACGTCGACGGCTCGAGCCGTCCGGCGGCGAGATCTGACCGGACCGGGACCGGAAAATTACCTGCGGAGCCGGAGACGAATCAGATGCTAGAGATAGAGAGAGAGAAACGCGTGCGAGAAGATGGAGAGCAGCAGCAGCAGATCGATGGATGGTGGATAAGGCGAGGAGGAAGAACTCGGTAGCTGAAAATCTGAGAGTGTTGGAGCGGATTTTAAAGGGGAAAAGGAGGGGAAAGATTAAAATGGTTAAAAAATGGGAATGTGAGTTTTAGAGAAGGAGAGAGATTATGATGATAATGATAATGATAATACTGACAGAGAACGACCACGTCGGACAGGGACATGAGATCTCCCCGCTCGAATGGGGAAATTCGGATAATTTAATAATGCCTTTTTCCTGTCCGAAAAGATAAAATAAAATTAATTAACGCCTGGAAATTCACCAGATCTTTTATTTTTCCGTCGATTTTTTATTGTCTCTCTCTTTTGGCTGACGATTTTATTGGCGCATTTGACTAATGGACTAGTGCGGAGAGTGACTAATCTCGCACACGTCATAAATTATTTTTTTAATTTTACGCAATCTGCTGTTAGTTACCAACTCATAGACGTATTTAGGGATGATTGGTTTTCGGAGTAGATTAACTTATCAGATTATTAATGAGTTCTTAATTTCTAGACCCTGCAACCTCCTGCTTTTCTAGTTCGGATCTAAGGTTTACCCAAGAAACTATTTTTATTTTTTTGTTTCCTTTTTTAGTTCTTTTTTTTTTTTTTTTGGCTATGAAACTATAAGTAACAAAATGATTCAAAGTAAAAGATGAACAAGAGAAATCCTAATCCGCTAAAAACAACAATTCATAAAATAAATACGTAGTCACATACAATTATAAATGATAAAAAGTTCAAACACGTAACATGAAATATAAATTATAAAACTCTATTCCTCATTCATTCATAAAAATTTAAGGGAAAAGGAAAGACTGACGAGGAGTTTTGAGGAAAGATAAGAGATGAAGGGGCATTGAGATTATAATTTAGAGTAAAAAGAAATAAGTGTTTTGGTTTTTTTTTTTTTTATGATTCGGGAACCGTCGTACGGTCGGCGGCCCAACGCAAATGCAGGGACTAGCGTGGGGACTCATCTCCCACAGCACCCCACTTAAGTCGCGCAATGGGGGCACGAAGTTTCGAACCTCTCTCCTCCCGGATGAGGGTTGAGAGCGCGAACCAATGCGTCCATTGCAGGGTGGGTAGTGTTTTGGTTTTTTAACTTATAAAATCGGTTCCAAAATAGAGCGGTCTGATTTGATTCTCTGATAGGAATTTACTCAAAACCTAATTTCAAACCAGTCACAACTGGTTCTGAAAATTTAGAACCTATTCCCTGACCTATTTTTTGAATATTCCAATCAAATTTTCATGTAGAATCGATTTGGTTGCGCATCTCTATAAATACCATTTGTTTTTCTTGGGCAATGAGAAAAATATTCTAGATTTTAAAGATTATAAACTTCATAAAAAAAACTAACGGGTCAGCATAGCATTTTTCTCTAACGTGATTCGAGATAATTACGTCAAGTATGAATGAAATTTGAGACCTCAAAATTTTCGTTGGCCATAAAATTCCGTTCGTTTTATTTTTCAACCAGCACGTGCGAATTGACCGATGACGTCCTCGTAAGTTCGACTCAATAAAGGACGGAGCGCACCTAACATTCACGAAAGGCAACAACGCAGAGTTAACGAAAAGAACGACGCCGTTTAGCTGCGGTTGCCAGATTCCACGAACCTGCGCTCTGGAATTTTTGTCCCCCCCAATTCTCTTGTCATTTTCGTCCGCCGCGGACGAACTGAGCCACTGCCGACGCGACACGTGGCGGAGCCCCTCTGGGTCGCCCAACACCGAAATCTCGCTGCGTCGTCGATGACGTCGTCTGGAGATTCTTCGATTTGAGCGTGTCTGGTTCAAACGTCGAGCGATGCGGACCATCGATTTTAACGAGATGCGATCCGATGCGGTCAGCACCACCACAGAAAGCCCCGTGTGTGGCCCGTTCGTTCATCGGTCGCGCGCCATGGGATCGTCCCGAGAGCCGCCACACGTACGGTCGTGATTAGATCCCGCGGCATCGGATTCTCGCGGGATGTTCTTATTAGGTGCGGTCGCGATGGAGCTGTTCACACTTCACATTCATGCTATCCTTTAGAAAAAAAAACAAAAGGCGATGTCTGGTGTATTGAGGCGTATGATCTACTAAGGAATCGATGATACGTTAAATCACTCACGATCACAGATGGTGACCAAATATTTGAGTTAGGAAATAATATTTAATCGATTAATTTTAAAATTAGTTTGGAAATTATTGTACTGTTGATTTTTAGAGATATATTGCATCAATTGTAATTTATTGAAAAAGTGAGCTCATTTATTCGGTTGAGATCAAAACTAATTTCTTCTTTTTAAGATTGAGAAGATTCGCAATTAATTGTTTTTATGTAACGTGTATATTAAGTGATTTAACGCTTGATTATATATTGTCGATCTCATAATTGAATTACAATACCTTTTATTCAGAGTAATTTGGGAGTGATTGTTGACCACCATGTTAGTAGAGTTTTCTTCGTTAGTGTGAACGTGGGGTTCATCTAGATTTACTATGACTATAAAGTCAAAGGTTTGAACATCTCGTATATTTAGAAACGAAAGAGGAAAGCTAAGCCAAGGATGTGCTTTGAATTATTATTATTATATTCTGCCAAGGAATTTATTAAAGCTAATTCACCTCTCATCGTAACGTCAACTCTATCCCGATCGTATTTTTAAGCTATAAATAGAATATCCAATCCATAGTTTAGCTGATCTTAGAAGTTTTGTTGCCGCGGCAATTGAAATGATGCTTGCAATCATTAATAAAGTATTACGATACAAAAAATCCTTTCCATTTGAACTTACCATGTTTATATGGTTTTAACTTCAAATCCTTATCTAGGGGCAATCATTTAATGATAATAATTTTGTTGTTTTCCCCATTTTAAAGGAATATAGATATTATCTCTTATATGATATTCCTCTTGTGCTTCAATCTATTTATCGATGAAACTCTATTTTCATAAATCAATGGTCAAGAAAATCAAGAGAAGAACCATTTAGGATAGAGAATTCATGTCCGTATCCAAGAGCGCAATTACAAAGTCTCCAAATGACACAAGACACTTTAAAAAAAAAAAAAAACAATACAATTTAACTACATCGGCAAGATAAATTTCGCTCTCGAAGTATCACTACTAGCCAATCTTGATAAGTGTCCTATCGAGCTCCTTTTGACATTTTTCCGTTTTTTTTTTTTTTTTTTTTTTGGTCAGACATTTTTCCTTCTTTTTTCTTTTTCTGGTCCATATCATTTTTCCTTCTTTCAATATGCTTGGCATAGTGGAGAAATTTGGTGGGCAGCAGACATCGAAAACGACGTCCGTGCTATGTGGCAGAGGGTGAAATCTGGGCCGTTCATGAAGAATCGCGGGGTAGAGAGAAACGGACGGTGAGCGTAGCTACACGCACTCACCACGTCTTTCGAGGTCATCATTTCTAGGGCTGGCGATTTGGCCTTCCGAGGAGATACCAAAAGACTTATTAAATTGACTCCAATTTAATAATATGATAAATTAAATTGCATTATTAAAGCATAGGTCACTGAATAACAATGCGATAACACGTTGTCCAGACCCTAGCAAGTCAATTGTCCGGTGCAAGAATCCTCCTCAACTGTTCTTCAACTTGTGGGAATCCAGCTACCAATGTGGAGGGACATAGCATGCCTTGACTTTAATTCTTTAAACAATTTCCACACCCTTCTCTTTGCCAAAAAAGCCCCATTCTTTAATGTTTAATGAGTATTATATTCTTCACCTATAAGAACATGTGCTGATGCTTACTAATATTTCTTAGGCAAATTAGCGATCTGTACTAATGTTTACTAATACTTCTACGGTCGATGATTGCCGGCAAATGGGCACATTACATAGAACGGTCGATGTTAATTAGAATACGTCAACAATTTCCTAGGCAAATTAGCGATCCGTACTAATGTCTATTGATAATTACGAGGCCGGTGATGGTCGGCAGATGGACAAATTATATAGAATGGTCGATGCCGATCAGAATACGCTAATAATTTTCGATTAAAATGGTTCGGAATAACTAAATTGGTAAATCGTTTTAAGGTTGGAGATTGAATTAATGTGATTAAAAAGTTTAAAGTTGAATTAATTATTTTATAATAGGTTTATGATATTTTTAGATATTTTTTTTCTGAATTTATCATTTGCGATGCACAGGAAGCCAACTATACAATGAGTACCTTTACACAGGGTTCATTTCGATTAGTGGCATGGGTTGACCGATCCATGATCCTAGAAGTTTCAAGAGGGCGGCTTATCAGAATTTCCAACTCCAACGTGTGAAAGCAAAAGAAGCTCTTCTTCGCATGACCATCGTTATCCAAGGCGTTCGTACGTTGTTGTGTATCTCGCTTTAGATTCGACTCATTGCCCGACATATCGCTGTCCTTTTAGAGGCTCGATCGAAAATTGGGCCGAAGCTTCTGGGCCGCACCCGAGTTGTCTCTTGATTTTGGAAGGTTACACCTCCCGAACTCTGGGCCTTAACATTGTTAAGTCGAGTTCTAGGATATTTGGTAAGAGACTAAGATTTGAAAAATATTTTTTTTTAAAATGATCGTTTATATCATTTATGAAAGAAAAATGAACAAATATTTTTGTCATCATCAACAAAAATATTTAGACTTAAATTGTTGTGGATGATGAAGACATTTCGTTTTGACTAATTATTTTAAATAATATAAATGATTATATTATCATTCATCTTTCATGAGACAAATACACTATTAAATGCTTTCCTTATGAGCACTGTCCAAAGTGGGAAAATTCTTGCTTGGATTGAGATCTGCATGGACTGTATCACACGTGATCAAAAGAGAAAATTACCATTAAATCAAATCTTCCATTTGTCAATCACTTGAAATGAATTGATTAGTTTCATCTTTATCACGAAGGTTGTGTTTGGTTATATGGTTTTTTGGTCAATGTAAAATTAGATAGGATATATTCAGGGATTTTTTTATATTTTTTATTCGTTAATTTATTTTTGGAGATCTGTACGGCTTGTGTATCTTCTCTATACATTTAATTTTTGCATCTCTGTTTTCCCTTAATTATTACTAATTTAAATTTGCCAAGTGTTAATTGGAATGGATGATATGTAACGTGGTATTATCATCTTCTTCTTTTTTATGGTCTAAGTAAAATATGCATTGCATTAAATAATATTTCATTGGATACCTAGTAGATGCATTTCTATTCTCACATAAAAGAGCCCAAAGAACAAGCGGGGGATAGAGTCCAAGTTTGAGCTTGTTATTAAATTTAATTGGACTATTTACATTAAAAAATTTAAGCCGATAAGTATGGATAATAAACATATAATACATACTTGTATCTGGCTGGTGATCCACATTTGCAAAGATCATTTATGCTTGGCGGGGGACTAGGCTTGGGGCCTCACGGCAACATTGTTGTGGGGCTCAGACAGAGGCAGGATTATGGCGGCTATGTGAAGCAGTGCAAATGATAGTAAGTGATAATTTTATTTTGGTGATTTGCCTTTTCAATTCGATATAAAATTTTATACAACTAACGTATTTATACAGAGGTTAAAGCGGGTTAAATGGTTGCCTATGAGTTTTCAAAATTTAAATTAAATAAAGATGTGCTTTAAAATAAGGATCGGGTCGTGTATGATCACTAAAATCGAATTGCGTGAAAACGAGATCAATTTGGGTCGGGCCATTTTCGGCCCGATCCGATTTACCCATTCGATGGGCTAACCATGGACGGTTTAGCCAAAGCCGGACGCGAAACCGGTTTAGGTTGGTAGAGAAAACCGAGAGGCTGCTAGAATCAGCTACAGGCCACCTGCAGAGAAACCGGTGGACCCGCGATCGGACTAGAAGCGGAAACGACGTGAATTGACCGAAATGCCCCTCTGCCTCTCCCTCTCCCGCATTTGTCATTTCTCTGAAAAACCCAAGAGCTCGATGCTTATCCAGACTTCCGTCTTCAACCTTCGTCTTCCTCCAGCGTCTCTGCAACCTCTGCAACTAACTCTTTAGCTCTCGCTTAGCCATTTCACCATCTCTCTCTCATGCCTATCGCTTCCATCTCCGCCCTCCGCCACCGCGCCGCCGCCTCCCTCCTCCACCTCCGCCACCTCCCCCTCGCCGCCGCCGCCAGGCACCGGAACCCCGGCAACGTCTCCAGGAAGCTCCAGAGCCCCAGCAAGAACCTCCTCAGGGCCAAGCAGCGCATCGTCAAGGAGTTCTCCTCCCTCGCGCCGGTCCTCTCCCCCGGCGACGAGCCCCCACTGTCCGACTCCCAGGCGATCGGCACGGTCGCGGCGGCGCAGGCCAACTTCATGCGCGTGATAGTGCAGTCCCTGCCGCCGATCGAGGGCGCCGGGATCGGGGTGGAGCTGCTGTGCGTGGTGAAGGCGGTGCTGAAGAAGATAAAGAGGAGGGTGCTGGTGGGGGACAAGGTGCTGGTGGGGTCGATCGACTGGGTGGATCGGAGGGGCATGATCGAGAACGTGTTCCAGAGGAGGACCGAGATCCTGGACCCGCCGGTCGCGAATGTGGACCACTTGCTCGTGCTTTTCTCCATGGAGCAACCCAAGGTGGAGCCGTTTTTGCTCACTCGGTTCCTTGTGGAGGCCGAGTCTACGGGAATTCCGCTCACGCTCGCGTTGAACAAGTGCGAACTCGTCGATGAAGAGGTTGGCACTCTTTCTACGAGCTGAATTAAGGTCCAAACGAGTGATTATTAGTGGTTAAGCTTAATGCTTTTGTGATAGGAGGATTAGGGGAGCAATTTATGTTGTGTGCATGAGCTACTAGATCACGGTAAATTTCACTTGCGCTGGTTGATTATGTGAAGATTAGATTGTGACTGGTGTAGGCTTAGGGCTTTCGTGTTCATTACACTAGCCTGTGACGGGTGTAGATGTCTCTGAAGTGGGAGAATGTCACAGAACGGGCATTTCCATTGTGATATTCTATCAGATGCAGATGGAGAGATAAAGAGTGAGGCCTCAAGACCCGATAAGTGGCAAATTTTTTTACGGCAGGGAAGGTCAAGTTACTCGATGATTGTTGTTTTTGTTTAGATGGAGGGAAGAGAGTGCTGTTCATCTAGGCAAGACTAGATTTAAAGTTTCAGTTATCCATTTCAGTTTGTGATATCAAATGGGACTGAATATTCGGGGATAGGTTTATGTAATTTTGTTGCTTTGGTCTTTAAATGACTGAATTGTTTCTGAAGTTGTACCAAAATCACAACAGGCAACAGGTGTCATGATGTAGTGTTACTAATCAAAATTAAAAAAAACCACAGTATGGTGTCATTGTTGCCTCAGTCACCATCTGAGCCTTTTCTTGGATTAAGCTTGAGTTACGATGATGTGGAGGGAGGATTATACTATGAAAACTTCATTAGCCTAGAATACTGCCATTTCTTGAATGAGTTCTCTTTCCTCTCTTCACTGATGAATGGCTTCAATGAAGTTTGCAGACGTTAGTTGCCTGGAAGTCTAGGTTACGCAGTTGGGACTATAGGCCGATTTTCTGCAGTGTTGAGTCCAAAAAGGGACTTGACTCTCTCGCTTTTACCTTGAGAGACCAGACGACTGTGATTGTGGGTCCAAGTGGAGTTGGAAAGTCCAGCCTGATCAATGCTTTGCGAAGCAACAATCATCCTTCTGATGCAGCAGCCGATGCCAATTGGTTTGAGCCTGTGGGTTCTCTAGTTCTTGTTGCGCTTGTGTTTATATGTGATGGGATGAAGTAAATTCAACATTTTGACTCTAGATGTTCTCCCAACAGATTCTCGGCAGTAAATGGTATGAGGATCAGCAGGTAGGGGAAGTGTCTTCGAGAAGTGGAAGAGGAAAACATACTACACGCAATGTTTCTTTACTTCCATTGTCAGGTGGAGGATATCTTGCTGATACTCCTGGGTTTAACCAGCCAAGTCTACTAAAAGTCACCAAGCAATCTCTTGCAGAAGCTTTTCCAGAGGTGATGTCATCACTTCCTCACATATCTTCTGGTGTTCT
This sequence comes from Eucalyptus microcorys, assembly GCA_014182515.1. Lineage (NCBI taxonomy): Eukaryota > Viridiplantae > Streptophyta > Magnoliopsida > Myrtales > Myrtaceae > Eucalyptus > Eucalyptus microcorys. The sequence goes on along the minus strand of CM024569.1, from coordinate 47,689,701 downwards.
CTGTCTTCATGTTCATTTTGCTGAAACAATGGTCTTGTAACTATCTTCAGATCAGGAAGAAACTCAAAGCAAGTGAACCAGCTAAGTGCTCATTCAGTAATTGTTTACATCTTGGTGAGCCTGGGTGCATACTGGAAGGAGAACCTTTGGAGAGATTTCCTTATTACTTCCAACTCCTTGACGAGATAAAAGTCAGAGAAGAGTTTCAACTAAGGACATTTGGGACCAAAAAAGAGAGTGATGTTAGGTATTTCCTGTGTGCTTTATGTATGCTTGGTATGTTTGTATTGATGATGAGTAGTTAATGGCATGCGTGCGAGATTTCATGTGGTATTGAGACTGTCCTGCATTGAATGTGTTGATGTCCTGATTTTGTCAACTATGCCATGGTACTGGTTTCTAGCGATGTGGCGAAAATGATTGGCATATGATATTAAAATGCAAGTGGGGCTGTTGAATATCAATCTTTCCTGCAGAAGAAAAACATTCATCTATCATGATGCGGCTAGCTTTGTAATGCATGTTATATCAGCTGCCTGTGAAGCTCATTTAATTATTATTATTTTTATTTTTTGGCCATCATTAGCTAGTGAACGCATGTGTGGATCCTAATCTTTTCTTTTTTATCTGAACTGATGATCTTCTCGTTTTGCAGATACAAGATAGGAGAAATGGGGGTCCAACAAGCAGAACCTCGATTGGAGCCCAAGAAGCACAGAAGACCATCACGAAAGACGATCAACCAATCTATACTGGATGAGTTAGATGAGCTGGATGACGACGACAGCCTATTAGATGACGAAAATGATCCCATCTTGAGAGCATTAAGAAATGAAAACAGCCAGTGAGTTGATGCGGGTTTATAGAACTGTAGATATTAATCTTCTGTTTCGGCTTTAACCAAGTTGTTCTTAGCTTGACCTTTCTGCTGTGAAAACAAATGTCAAGAAGACTCAATTTAGGGCCTAGACGAGTATGAAGCGTGGTCGATGCATCTCAATTCGATTATCATATCAAGTCTCTGGATATGTAAGAGTGTCACCAGATCGAGAGAGATGCATGCACAGGACAACATGATTTTGTAGCTGCAAGCGTTTAGAGTTGTAATTCGACCGTGTGCTCCCCCCAAACCTTTGACCTTTGACAGTCTGAAAGATCTTTACTTTGGTCGAAGAGACCAGTACCCTTATTCTTACCCTCCAGAGTGATTCAATCGATAATAGAAGGAAAAATGGTAGAAGAAAAAATGGACATCCCAAGCTAATGTGTAGGACCTTTCGTCCTTTAATGAGTATTTGTTAGGTTAGAACTGAGAAATTAATCTTACTGATCGAGTCTCCTGGTTAATTATCTACTTGTCAAGGTCGTAGAGTCGTTCAAACTCCTCAACCTCACCAGGCCAAATAAGTTTTTAGACTACGTATTGTAGGGCTTTACCCAATAAAGGGAGCCCTTTCCGAAATTAATCTTATCTATTGAGTCTCCTGGTTAATTATCTACTTGTCAAGGTCGCAAAGTCGTTCAAACTCCAAAACCTCACCAGGAGAAATAAGTTTTTAGACTACGTATTGTAGGGCTTTACCCAATAAAGGGAGCCCTTCCAGAAATTCTCAATGGCCTGAGGCTAGCCCAGGCCAATGAGGGGGTTTGGAAATAGTTTTCAACCAGCAATAGACGCGCCTCGGTTAGTACCTCACTAGCTGCGTCATTGCCCCAAGCGCAAAGATGAGGATTGCATTAATCTCACGTGCCATTTTGTAGCAAGTCATTCTCTCTCATGGTGTCTTCTGGTCGATGTGGGACTATGAGTATATATATTCACTCGGCCCCTGACCCAATTTGGCCTGTCTGGGCTTTGTATAACTGTGATGTCTAACTTTTTGAGTTCTTTTACTTCCGAACAACAGCGGGGGGTGACAAGCTGAGCTCCTTGTAATCTTCTTTACATCCATCCGCTAAGAAAGATTTAAGGAAATTTTAATTTATATATGGGAAAATGTCACAAGTCCAAGCGGTTCAAAACTAGTTGGACTACCACTTGAAAAACTCGTAACTAGATAGACCTCGTGCCTTCTGAGGTACTTGAACCACCATCATCGTCCTTCATCAATGATGCCACTTCATACGAAGAATGCTTGGAAACGCACTGAGATATTGCCAGGATTTGATTTCAGAAACATGACAAATCATATTGTGCACAGTGCAAATTAACAGATGGACTCCCATCAAAGTGGATTAATGTACTAGGGCATATGTTTCGGTTTTCATAACTACTGTCTTGGACCAGCAGAATACAACATAAAAGCTCATAATATTATCAGGATGATATTAAGTACATTCCGTGTATTGATGATTAGCAAAGAAAACCGCGATAACGATTTTGATTGAGGGAATAATTTAGTTTGGAGGACCCTGAACATGTAGAGAGCTCGCTTGGCCGTCCTAACCAAGAACCCAGAAAAAATTCAGTTGAGCAAAGCCCTGAGGACTAGAACATCCTAAGTATGGGGAAGAAGTGTTCCTCTCGTACCAAAGGGTGATGACAGACCTCCTGAATACTACCACGGCAAAGAGTTAAAAAAAGGCAAAAACGAGGGCGATCTCTCGAAAGAACCCCAAGCTTGCGACTTCTCAGATTTGCCGGTTGCCAACGCAGTCTGCAGCTGCAAGACCAACATTGCACCTAAGAAAACGGCTCGACAAGACAGCTTATGCCATTAACGTGGTAAAAGACGGAACAACAGGCTACCTCTTTCCTCACGGGTTCATTAGTCTATGACAAAATCAACTTGATGTGATAAGGAGACAGACACATACGCCGTAAAAAATTAAACAAGATAACATTAGCAATCGTATGAATGAAGACGACGATGACAAGGGCACAACGTCTGATAACATATGGTCTATTCTTCCGTGAGCATGTAGGTGCGGCACCTCTGCTTCTGAGCCTGGTTCTCCTGGATGTGAGATATATAGAGTGCATCAACGTCCGACCTGTCGCCTGATGCCAAATTAGACGGGTTCCATTAGTCTAGCAGAACAAAACGAAACCCCACTTATGAGGACGAAATTTTGTGACAACATACTCCAGCATTACTCTTGGCATTCTTCGACAAATCAAGAATGAATCCAGTCGATTTCCCTGGCCACCGCCCTTGTCCATTAGAGTGTCTGTTTTTTGCCTGAGCAGTCCTTCTAACGCCACCGCAAAATCATCAGAACGGCCTTCAGGTACCTCTTTGCTGTGGCCAAAGGCAGCTTTCTTATTACAAAGGCCATCTCTCGTGTTCTGAAAGTTAAAAAAATTACAGAACTTTATTCCATACTAGTGCAGCACTAAGGCATAACTTGCGCGAGAACAAAGCTACCAAAACATGGATTCTATAAGTGTTAACTCAACTCAAGAACGCAGAAGGTTTTCAGTGGTGGGCAACCTTCGTTCAATCACTGGATGCTAAATTAGAAAATCCTTAAATGAGACTCGAGAGACACCTCATTTCCTATTGAGGCGAAATGAAAGAGCTCTTTGCACAACCCTTGCACTCTCTCGTGTGAATGAAAAGTCACATTGCACGATTACATGACTAATTAGATCAATGCGTCTACGCAGCAAAGTTAAATTCATTTAGCTACCGAAACAGGGATTTTGTAGGTGTTAACAGCACATAGGCATTCAAATTCATTGAGCAACTCGACTCGACTCAACTCAACTCAACTCGAGAATGCTGCAAAATTATCCTAACGGCAGATAGCAAGATGTTAAAATTTTGGTTTCTCATACTAGACTCGAGACATTTCGTTGCCTATGTGGGTAAACGCAATATCTATTTACATTGTGGCCCTTGTCAAGCTTTTGGGTTATGAAGCCTGAAATGGCGTGGCCCCACCTAAAATTCCTAATTTTCATACTTTTTCATCCTACATGAAAAAAAGAAAAAAGAAAAATAACTATCACAAGTGAACAAGATACTTCGTTATATAAAAAAAATTGCAAAAGTAATTTTCGGGGTCTAGCCAGTCTTGAATCGGGCAAGCCCGAAATTTTTGAATTGAGCCTAATTTGGGGCCGGGATGCAGTAGTAGTCTGGCCTGCCCGAACCATTTAGACCCATAATCGAGTCTCATTGTCAAGCGAGGGAGGAGAGGTCAAATGAAGAGGCAAACTCGCTTGTTGGCTTCTTTTTATATTTTGAATTATATTATAAATTTTGATTAAAAAATTTAAAAACATTGCTTAAGAAAGTGTAAACAAACACGTAGACACAATCTATAACCAAACACTTTGTCTGTAATGATTGCGTTAAGGGATCAGATCTGCAATGGTTACATTAACGTATAAAATATTTTGCTTAATGCGGTTGATCACGCATTAACCATTCCTTATTCTCTCTTTCCTTCCATGATGTATTTTTTTTTCATTTGTTATGAAACAGGACTTTTATAAAACGACACATTCTTTCCTCACTAGATTTGTTATTGTCCCCCTTGAGATATTGAAATGTCGACTCCCGGATCCATCGTTCAAATGCCGCATCCGTCGTTCAAATGGACCCTAGAGACAATAGACGTATCCCGTTCCATTGCATCCATTCCTTCATCCGAAAGGACCCAATTTCACCTATTGTAGAGATGATTGCTCCAAAATATATTCTGCAGTTCACGTGAGCCAACTAGCCAAGTCCCTGGTCAACGGTTGAAATGGGTTTGATATATGTTGTCCATTGACCGTGTAATAACTTATCTAATAACTCGGATGGATCTAAATGACGAACTCTCTAAATGAGTTTAGCTCTACATTCCAAACTTTGATTAATTATTCAAGCGAAAGCCCAGAGAAGTTTTGGTCTATCCACGAGATGGGTATGGCTGTGCCATAGCATAAGATAACTTTGCCTTCATTTTCATTAGCACCATGGTGCGAGTAGCAATGATGAGCTTATCCAAATGGATAGTAATTTTAGCTCAAATAAGAAATTCGATTATGGATGTGAAATTCCTACGATATCACCGGGGAGTCACGGACAACGATTGCCTTTCCTACCCTTTTCCTAATCAAAATGAAACATGGAGTTTTGAGGTTGATCAATGCATAAATGCACCAATGAGCGACGAGTTATTATGGAAGCAGCAATGAGCAATGATAGAATCTCCATAGATGTGTGGCCGAAATTACAATCCACCTAACGTGGCTCCTGTATATTACACTTTTCCCTATTAACGATCAAAGGACAAAAACTGAGGGAAAATTATTAAAAGAGTCCTAAAAATATTGCATTTACGCCTATTTAGTCTTAAACTTTTCAATGGTACCAATTGAATAAATATTTTCACGTTTTGTCAATTCAGTCCATTTAATCAATTTCAACTGGAAATTATTGACATGAACGTCAATCATCCTATATGATATGACCAAATTGTTGACACTAACGTGGACAATTTTTACAATTTTTTTTAAATGAACTTTTTATCATTTTTTCCTTTCTTTTCATTTATTTTTTCCACACGGCCCTTTTAGAACTTGGTAAAAAAATGAAAAGAAAAAAATATATAAAAATTCAGTTTTTAAAAAAATTATCTATATTTGTGCTGGCTGTTTTACATAGCACTACCAGCGAGTTCCGATTAAAAGTGATTAAATTGACTCAATTGGTAAAATATGAAAACACTTAAGACTCAATTGACATAATTGAAAAGTATAAGCCTGGATTAACACAAATATAAATTTAGATTTCTTTCTGATAATTTTCCTTGTAAGTAGTCGGAGACATAGAATTTCTTCTTTTTTCTCCTATGAAATAATAATGTCTCCACCCATCCTGACTCGTCTCCTGTTTGTACGGATTTTAAGGTTGAACGACTATTTGTAAAAGTGGTAAATACGATTCATGTTAGAAAATAATACAAAACCATACTTTTTCCATCGGGAGTCTTCAAAATGATAAGGATAGCTTCATCGAGAGTACTAAAATTGGTCGGAATAATTTTCTCGGCTCCTAAAACTTTAAAACTATCCAATTAAGTCCTAGAAGTTGTGCCTGAAAGAGATTCCATTAGCTCCGTGGGAAAATCCTCCTGGCCATTGCTTTTTTTGTAGTAATAAATTCATAGAGAGAGATTGCAGGAGGTGGCCATGGCATTTGTTAGCTGAGGCCAACAAGCCTTGGGCAACTACACCACTGTCATTGTCGCCACTATCATGAGATAGCCGTCGACGAGGGCAAGCTTGTCTTGGCCGCCTCACAGAGAGGACCACAGCCCTTGCCAATGCTCGAGCAAGGGCCGTCACCTTTCCCTTGCACACTAGAGAGAGCTTGTTTACACCTAAATTTTAACGACCTATTTAATCATTCATTGCATTAAAAAATCAAAGATTGATTTTAAGTCCTAAAAACAAATTAATTAATTGCATAACATGTAATTTTAGGTACATTTATTTTTAATTTGCATTTACGGTGGGCCAGTGACAAATGGGTTCAAATTGATGGTTCAGAACTTTAATTTGATGAGTTAGGTAAATCGACCCAAGCTCGTATCCTCGGGAAGATTTTACGGATTTATCTTTGTGATATTTCAATTCAAAAACAAATATTGCATTCGAAAAAGTAAATATTGCATTTGGAAAAGCAAATATTGCATTTGGAAAAGAAATTTTCATGAATATCAATTTGGAAAAATTAAAATCCTAATCCGTGGCTTATAAATAGGTTAAAATGCGTAGGGTTTTAGGGGGCCATACAATTGATACATACGGCCACATTGAGCAGAGCCTTTTCTTTGTTTTCTCTTGGGTCAAAAAAAAAATCAACACAAAAAAAGAAGAGAGGAAAGCTCTTCCGTTGTTCTTTTTTCTTCGTTCTTCGAAGAACAGAACACAAAAACAAATACCACCAGCCGCGGTGGCTCCGCTGGATAAGGCCCCGTTGATCATTGTCTTCAAGGTGAGGGGTTCGAAACCCAATGAAGGAGCTTGGTGCTTTAACCGCTTACACGAGGTGGTGGTTCCCTCGTGCAGTTCCAGAATTTGTTCATCGGTTGCCGGCTGTATGAGATTTTTTGGGTCATCATTAAAAAAAAAATACAAAAACAGAGGCTGTTGAAGAAGAAAAGAAAAGTCAGCAGAAGCCCACGTTTCCTGCTGAAAAAGGACAGCAGCAACAGTGAGAGGACAGAGAGAAGACGTGAGGGCTTCGGCAAGGAAAAAAAATAAAAAAAATAAAAAGAAGAAAGGGAGCCCCTGTTCATCTTCTCCGCGAAGCCGCCCACTGCCGGCCTCCGTTCGCGAACGCCACAACCGTCGACCGTTGCGCCCGCACCGCCGTCTCGCCTGTCGCCGGAGCCCTCCATCGCCCGCAAGCTCGCTGCTCCGCCAGCAAGTCCCGCACAGAACGCCGGCCCCCCTGCGAAGACGCCGCTGCTCCCCCATCGCTGCCCTTCCCCGACGCCATCAGATCCAGAGGCTGCCGCCGTTCGTCTGTCTCGCCGCCCCGTACGCGATCTCCGCCAGCCTCCACCAGCGACCGACGCTGCTCCTGCCCGTGACGCCCCTGCAGCGCTCCGCGAAGCCGCTGCTGCCTCGCCACTCCAGCTCCGTCGCCCCGCGCACCCGCAGCAGCCTTCGGCGCCGCTCCACCAGCCTGACGAAGCCCACCGCGCCTCAGCCGATCTCCGTCCCCGATCTGCCGCACCGGAGCTGCTGCCCGACGTCGCTGCTCACCCCCGCCGCTGTGATCCCGCAACGTCGCTGCTCTGCCTTCGCTGTGCCCTGAAGCCCGCAGCTTTCCCCGAGCGACGCTGCTGCAGCACTCGGCGCCCAACGTCCCCTGCTCGCTGCTGGTCCTCTTCGCCGGAGTTCGGACGACCACGACCGGCGACCGACGGTGACCCGCCGCGAAGCTGCCAAGTCGTGTGAGTGAAAAAACAAGAAAAGGAAAAAAAGGAAAATACATTAGGTAGTTTTCTATTTATTTTATTTTATTTTACTTGTTCTTTTTAGTATAATTATTTCTTAACGTAAGATTGAGATTGCCCGACATGAAATTGCATTGACAATCCGATTTTTGCGCCCGAAATCCAACTCGCCCGAGATTTGATTCGCGATTTATTTTAAAATTGGCCAATCCAATCTCATGCGCAAGTTATGGTTCGTCGATTTTGGATATTGATCCTATCTTATCCGATTTAACGTCATGTTAATTGAATCAATCTTATTTTATTTTATTTTTTTGATGACCCAGAAACCCGCACACCGTACCAACACGGACGACTCGACAGTCCGGGATAACGAGAAAACCCAGGGCGACGCTAGCGGAGGACCCACCACCCCGACGTCGCACTTAAGATCCCATGCGGCCAACGGGATTCGAACTCCTCTCCTCCTCGCAAAGAATCATGAGAGCCTTATCCAATTGGGCAACCGCAGACGGTGGTGAATTAATTTTATTTTGTTAAAAGGAAAAATCCAAAAAAATATTTAAGTTAGGATTATGTTTGTTTTAGAATATTTCTTGTTATCTTGCATATTTAGAATAGGATTTAATTTCGAATTTTTAAAAATAAAAAAAATCCAAGAAATGCATTCATTTAGGATGTTAGTTTTTGTTTAATTTAAGTTGCATGTTTAATTATGTGGCAATTTTAAATTTCGAAATTTAAAAAGAAAAAAAAAACATAAAAAATCATCATACATATGTCATGTAGAATTATGGCATCTTTTGTACGTCATTGCATATTATGATAAAATTGCATGTTTCATTTTAAGTTTAGATTAATTTTTTTAGATAGATTGCATCTTAGGTTAGAAATTGCTAAGTTAAGATAATATCTTAGTTTAAATTAGGATTTGACCTAACCCAATTCTTAATATAAGTTGGATAGAATCTTAATCTAGCTAGTTAATCCTTGTATTTTTCTTAATTTCGAATTTCATGAAAAATACAAAAAAATTACCTTAGAATAAATTAATTTCGTTCTTTAGTATATATTGCATTTTATTTATGTATATTGTCGTGTCATATCATTTCATGTTAGATTAGTAGCATGCATTGCATGATTCTTATTAAATAAGTGAAAATAAAAAAAAGAAATTGTATTTTAATTAGAAATCATATCTAAAACTGTTGAAGTGAATTTTGATCTAACATTGCAGATGATCTAACATTGCAGATGTTTTCGTTGTTATGAGGTAAGTCCTGCAATTTATTCATTGCTTTCTTGGATGTTAAATTGGTGGTTTGCGCACCCGCATGAATATCTCACATGTTATAGAGAAGTAAATTAAAATTAATCTAAACTGCTTACAAAAACATTTTTGAAAATAAAAAGAAATTGTACCAAAAGGATATTAGAGAAATCTAGTGTAACTAAGTCCCCGTACCCAAAATTTCTAGTTCGTAAGAGTAAAATAATCTTCCAATTGTTTTTCTTAAGTGTCTAATTAATTTATCGTAAACTGATTAGTGGTGACTCCTAGATAAAATCCATTTGTATGTTAAGAAATTTGAACTTAAGTCGCGAATTGATATAGGTTTGGGAGAGCTCGAGTTAAGTTTAGGCTTAACAATCTATTAGCTAAACTCTAAGTGGTTCATACCCGAAATTTAGGTCGCGACAGAGCTATTGCATCACTAGCGGTCCTCTCTCCATGAGATCTCTCTCTACACAATATATATATAATAGGCTTTTATTATTATTTTTCACTTTTCAGGTTTCTCCTTTCAATCTTTTAATGGTATAGAGTGAACTTGGCATCACATAACATGGAAACAAAATTAATTAAAGAGTTTCATGAAGACTTTTCGCTTCCGAAAAAGGGATGAACTTAATAAAGTCCCTCACTTGCATTTTTGGTGCAAGTTTAAGGACTTAAATGAGTAAATTGAATGTTTTAAGACTCAAAGTTTGAAATGGCGAACACAATAATGAAGAAGGAAATAAATTGGTTGCTTTGAGAAAATTATTATTTATTTTTTTGAAAGACGTGAGAAAATGGTTTTGTAAAAGGAACAAAATTATGCAAATGTAGTAGCTTTTGTCAAGTAGATAATACAAGAGTTAAGCAAACAGAAGATATTGCAAGACAAATATTTAGTACATGTTTGGTAACCATTTCAACAGTGCCTGATTCTGATTTTTTGTTCCCGGGAGCAGTTTGGGAACAGAATCGCGTTTAGTAAAATTTTTGTTCCCGGGAACAAATTTCTATTTTTTTGTTCATGGAATTAGATTTGGAACAGAATCAAGAACAAAAAAAAAAGTTGATTCTTGTTCTGAGAATAAATCTAAGAATCAAAACCAACTCTTCTTTTTCTTTATCGACCGCCATCTTGCGGTTGCCGTCCGCCGCCGCCCACCGCCGCCGCAACCGGTTCGGCGAGCTCGTCGTTGGCCAAGCAGGCCTCGAAGGCTCGCCTGGCCACTCGCGAGGCTTGGCCTCGCCAGATCTAGCGAAGGCTGAGCCTCGCCCAACCGCCGTGAGGCTCGGCCCGACGAGGGTTGGCGACACTTCGGTGAGGTCGACGGCCCTCGTCTGGCCCGTCGCCGTACCGGCGACCGGCCACAAGAAGAAGAAGAAGAAGAAGAATATGAAGAAAAATGAAAAAGAGAAAAGAAAAAAAAAGGAAAAAAGGAAAAAAGAAAATAAGTAAAAAAAAAAAAATTTAAAAATTAAAAGAAATTTATTTAGAACAGAATTAATGAACACGGTACCAAACACAATTCTATTCTAGAATCAGAAATTTTGAACAGTTACCAAACAGTTTAAAATGTTTAGAAATTGTTCCTAAAAACAGAATAAAAAAGAATCATTTCATATTAGAATCTGTTCTCGGGAACGAAATCGTTACCAAACGTGCCTTTAGTGGTTCGGCCTTACACTTGGCCTCTTACCCTTGCCCAAACTAACACCCACCAATAAGGCTGGAATGTACTAACAATTTTAGAAAATCGTGGATACAGGCCCCTTCATTAAGCCTGGCTTGGGCTTTCTATTTCCCTTGCTAGGCCCTCGGTTGGCCTGTATAGGGAGGTCTAGCCTCCCCCTCCTGTTTTGGGTCTACCTGTCTAAGCAACCTCGGCAGGCTGCAACCCTCAGTTGTTATTTCATTCCCTTCTCTTGTGGGGAAGGGCGGGGTGCCTGACCACTCCTAGGAGCCACTTGCACTAAGTCATTATTTTTCCCCTCGACTTGGGTATTAGGGGTACTGCCTTTTAAGGTTATGTTTAGGACCTGAGAATTTATTGTATGTAGACGGCGCTTTTTTTACATGAAGCTCGGTAGATAACTCTAATTATATATTCACCTCTGTAGCTATCAAACTTCAAATCAAATTCAAAAAAGGTGCTGGTCTTCTTTATCTAGGATTGGAGAAGCACAAATCATGTGCTCTACTAGTCTACAGCAAAAGTTGCTTATGTGTGAATTGACTGTTCACGGGTCCTTCCAAGCATATGGGTGACGTCTTCTGGTTCTACAAAGATGTTCCCCTTTTTGGGGTGCATTCAAGCCTTAACCAGCCCTTCTTCTACCACTCGTTCACCTTCTACACAAGTCCATCCAGCTTTAGACATCCTTCACATCCATTGTAAACCTTCCGTAGATGTAGAGCACTAACATAGCCTTTAGACGATCCCATTCTAGGCTCCATCCGGTATCTGCATTTGCCCTGTGCATACAAACTATGCATAAATTAGGAGCCTTTGATCATTTTGTCACCTTCAAAACGTCATAAGGGATTTTACCCAACTAAATTTACTATCATGCCGATTTTTTGTGACAACTTTTAGGACTCTTAATGAAATTGTCTCGGGATACATGCACTAAAAGTCCTAAAACTCATTATGAAAGCATAATTGAGTCCTAAAACTTATTACAAAAGTACAATTTGAGTCATAAAACTTTCAAAAAAATGGATTTTGACAAATTTTTGGACCTAATTATACTTTTTGAAAGTTTTAGAACTCCATTACAATTTCGTGACAAATTTTAAAAATTGCAACACACTTATTACACATTATCTCTTAGTTTTTTTTTTTTTTGAGTGACGTCTTTAATATCACATTCCAATAATGGCACGAGAAAAAAAAAGACGTGGTATTACATTTTAATGACAACCATAAACAAAATTGCACGCACAATTTCCTTTTCACGAACTTCCTCCATCAACAGTGGTTTGGCCCTAATTTTTTTTTTCCTTTTATGTGCAATTGATTTAGCCTCGTAACGTGTTAAAAGCAGAAGTGTCATTGAACAGGAGCCACGATCGCTCGGATGCGAGCGTCCAGTGATTCCTATTTTGGGGAGCTTTGGGCCCGCCCTTCGGAGATTCCATCATTGCTGCGTAATAACGCCAGCTTTGGCACGTTGATGCCCGGGCGAACGAGCAAATCGCGAGGCTTTGACCGGTAGGTGGCGAGCGTCTAATGGTTCCTATTTAGAAGTTCAGAAAGTCTCTGCCGCTCCGGCCTTGGGGTGGTGTCTCTTCGAACGTACTCAGACATGGAGCGAGGCCGGGACAAGGGCGAGATCCTGGCAAGCAAAGCTCTCTCGAAGGTTTGGGTTGCTGTCTCTGCATCGCGCGTCTTCTTGCTGTTCGGTTCTTTTAGGATGTCTCGCATGCGCATCTAGAGCTCTGTGTGTGTATTACGTTCTATTGGGTAAAGTGGGTCATCGCTAGACAGTTTGTAGTTGTTGCAGAACGCCTCCTCAAGGTTGCCATCGAAGGTTCTTTCTTCCTGGTGCACATTCTTAAGATATTAACCTCATTTCCGTGTCATTTTTTCTCGATATTTCAAGCTTTTGGAGTAAACAGATACACACCCAGTTTTAAGTTGGTATAAGATTGAGTGCCGAATAGGAGAGGGTATTATTCTGCGATGAGAAGGTGAAGTGCAACTTAACTAACTTGAAGTTGCATTATTATTCGAAATTGTGAGGACAATAAGAAAGGTATATTGGGGCTAAAATTCGCAAATAGAACTAGTTACATCGATTTTCTTTTTCTCATGCGCGTGTCGTGTCATGTCCCTTATTATAAAAAAATAAAAAAAAAGAAGTCGGGGCAAAGGAAAGAGCTCTCTATGAGTGAGAGTATTTATGTGAACTTTTGTGTGGTGCGTTGTTGATGTTGCAGTACATATTGGAGACGAATGCATATCCGAGAGAGCACGAGCAGCTGAAAGAACTCAGGGAGGCCACAGTCCAGAAGTACCAAATCCGGTAATTACTAGGATTTCTATAATGGGAAATGAGAGCAAGATGGTACTGTTAATCGTATGAAAGTAACCGTCTTTTGTACACGGCAAATTTTCTCAAGAAAACATTGTGACTTGTTTACTCGGTTCCTTGGGAAAATCATTAATCCCACTTGGTGGTTTTGCTAGCCACCGACTGGGACTTCTCCTATTAGAAAAGAAATTCATTAATATTATTTGCTCGGTTTCTTGAAAAATTCGTGAATATCACTTTGTGAAGATTTTAAAAATCGGAAAGAAAAAACAAATAAACTAAAAAAATCCGGTAGCTTCTGATTGAAATTATAGTATTAGGCTTCTAATCTACCCGAGTGTTTTTACCCTACGCCAAAATCAGTTATTTTATTTATTTTTTCATCTTCATTATCGAACTAGAGATTTGCAATTTCCGATAAGGTGTTTAGTCATTGTCAAAGTGGTCGTCTAATGTGATATATATACCCACGGTCCACGACTGCGACGGAATTCATGTTAGAATCACAAATTTGAAATGGTGAATTTAAAGCGAGCTGCGATTGGGGTGTAATTATCAAAATATTAATCGAATTGATTTGCTAATGTTTGCTGCAGGAGTATAATGAACGTGCCGGCTGACGAGGGGCAGCTAATCTCCATGATGTTGAAGCTCATGAATGCGAAGAAGACGATCGAGATCGGAGTCTTCACCGGCTGTTCTCTTCTTACCACCGCACTTGCACTTCCGGCCGATGGCAAGGTAATAATCAATAATTTCAATTGAGTTAGACTCTTATTAGTATTTTAAATTTGTTTATAATTGCGATAAATTTCTTTTGTAATGAAACGAGTTAATCTCTCCTTGGTGCAGATAATAGCGATAGACCCGGATAAGGAGGCCTATGAAATTGGCTTGCCATATATCCGAAAAGCCGGAGTTGATCATAAGATCAACTTCATCCAGTCAGATGCTTTCTCGGTTCTGAACGACCTTGTCGCGGATGTAAGTATATGCGTGTCAAAAAGATCATTTCGATCCTACAATTTCTTAGAAAATTTGAAATTGTGCGGTCTTAAATTATTATTGGAAATGTTGTCCATGTAACAATAATTGATTGATGTAGAGCCAAGAAAAGGGGACCTTTGATTTTGCTTTTGTGGATGCCAAGAAGGGTGACTACATGAAATACCACGAGCTGGTGCTCAAGTTGGTGAAGGTCGGAGGAGTGATTGGGTACGACGACACACTGTGGTTCGGTGCGGTCGCGCTCTCCGAAGACGACGAGATGAACGACCACCTGAGGCTCCGGAGAGGCCAACTCATGGAGTTCAATAGCTTCTTGGCGAAGGATCCGCGTATTGAGTGCTGTCTTCTTTCCGTCGGAGGTGGCCTCACGCTTTGTAGGCGCCTCTTTTAGAAGCCTTCTTTCTTTAGTGCTGGTCCAGTCCGGTCCCTGTGGGAAACGGTCCAGAAGGAAGAGACTACAAGGATCTTAGAGAGTATTTGGACTCCTGGTTTGTAGAATTTCATACCCGATTTGCACCCGAGAGTTACTCGGGAAGTAGCAGAAGTTCGACCGTACTTGTAATCGACAGACTTACGGACTTCCAGTTATATCATCCACGCTGCAAATTAACGGACAGATTCGCCATCAAAGAGGGATCAATTGGGGAGCACATGTTTCGATTTTCACAAGTGCTGTCACCGACCATCAAACGGGATCAATGTCTGAGCATACAATAGCTCATAAAGTCATTAGGACGATAGTAAGTAAATTCCATGTGTCGATGATTAGTGAAGAAAACGGTGATGCTAAGTTTGATTTGAGGAAATAATTTAGTCTGGGGGACCCTGAAGAACGCGTAGATAGCTCGCTTGACTGCCCTAACCAAGAACCCATAAAAGATTCAATTGAGCAAGCCCTGAGGACTAGATAGAACATACTACATGTGGGGAAAAGTGTTCCTCTCGTACCCAAGGGTGACGACAAATGTCCTGAATACTACCATGGCAACTAATTGAAAAGAAAACACGAGGACCGTCTTTCGAAACAGTCTCCTGAGAGGAAGACCTGCCACCTTAAGCTTGCGACTTCTTAGATTTGCTGGTTGGCAACTGAGTCTCCGGCTGCAACACCGACATTGCATCTAAGAAAATGACTCACAAGCCAACTTATGCCATTCACATAGTAAAAGATGGAACCACAGACTCTACCTCTTTCCTCACGGGGTCTTCCTTTCCTGACAAAATCAACTCAATGTGGCAAGGAGATGACATATACGCTGTCAAAAAGGATAACATTAACAATAGTAGAATGAACACAACAATGACAAAGGCGCAATGTTTGATAACATACGGTTGATTCTTCCGTGAGCCCTGTAGGTGCGGCGCCTCTGCTTCTGAGCCTGGTTCACCTGAATATGAGATATGTAGAGCGTATCTACATCCAAACTCCTCACCTGATGCAAATTAGACAGGCTCCATTAGTCTAGCAGAACAACATAAAACCCCAATCACCAGGACAAAATTTTGTGACGACATACTTCAGCGTTACTCTTGGCATTCTTCAACAAATCGAGAATGAATCTAGCCGATTTCACTGGCCACCATCCTTGTCCATTAGAGTGCCTGTTTTTTGCCTGAGCAGTCCTTCCGACCCCACGGCAGAATCGTTGAAATGGTATCGCTTGTTTGTTCACCAGCACATCCTCCAGGTACCTCTTCGCTTTGGCCAAAGGCAGCTTTCTTATTGCAAAGGCCGTCTCTCTTGTGTTCTGAAAAATGATAAAAATCACAAATATAGATTCAATACTAGTGCAGCACTAAGGCATAACTTGCTCGAGTGCGTTGCTACCAAAAGACGGATTTTATAGGCATAAACAGAAGCATTTGAGTTCATTAAGCAACTTCAACTCAACTCTAGAATGCTGCAAAATTTTCTGGTGGCGGCAAAACTTTGTACAATCACTCGATGCTGAATTAGAAATCTCACACGACACTTGAGAGACATCTCTCTGCACAACCGTTCACTCTCTCATGTCCACGAAAAGTCACATTGCGCAATTACATGACTAATTAGATCTATACATCTCTGTGTGCAGAGTTTAAATTCATTAAGCTGCCAAAATATGGATTTTATAGATGTTAAAAGAAAATTTTGAATTCATTAAGCCACTCACGCTCAACTCAGCTCAAGAATGTTGGGAAATTCTCTGGTGGCGGCTAACCTTTGTACAATCACTGGATGCTCACACGATGCTCAAGAGACACCTCCTATCGAGGCAAAATCAAAAACTCTATATATTGCCCTTTCACTGTCTCATGTGCACGGAAAGTCACATTGCGCAATTACATGAACAATCAGATCAATACATCTGTGTATGCTGAGTTAAATTCATTAAGGTAATTGCCTAAGTGTTCACAGCACGTACGCATTCAAATTCATCAAGCAACTCAACTCAACTCTAGAATGTTACATAATTTCCTGGCAGCTGCAGTATAGCAGGATGAAAAGGTAGACTTCCTCACATGACAATCGAGAGACACCTAACGTCCTTCACTCTCTATGCATAAAAGGTCGCAAATCGCAAGGTACATCTCTAAATCAGATAAACCCATCCACCGTTCCATCAATTACTGAATTTTTATTGCTAAAATTATCTTAATGGCAAATAACGAGATGTTAAAATTTTAGTTTCTCATACTATACTCAAGAGGCGCTTCGTTGCTTATGGGGGAAAATGCAATATCTATTTACATTTTGGCCCTTGTCAGGCTATTGGGTTATGAAGCCTGAAATGGCCTGGCCCGACCTAGAATTCCTAATTTTCATACTTTTTCATCCTACATGAAAAAAAAAGAAAAAGAACTATCACAAGTGATCAAGATACTTCATTATATTAAAAAATTGAAAAGTAATTTTGGGGGTCTAGCCAGTCTTGAATCGGGCAAGCCCGAAATTTTGGATTTGGGCCTAATTTCGGGCCGGGATGCAGTAGTAGTCTGGCCTGCCCGAACCATTTAGACCCATAATCGAGTCTCATTGTCAAGCGAGGGGGGAGAGGTCAAATGAAGAGGCAAATTCGCTTGTTGGCTTCTTTTCATATTTTGAATTATATTATAAATTTTGATTAAAAAATTTTAAAAAATTGCTTAAGAAAGTGTAAACAAACACGTAGTTGATCACGCATTAACTATTCTGCAATGATTGCATTAAGGGATCAGATCTGCAATGGTTACATTAATGTATAAAATCTTTTGCTTAATGTGGTTGATTAACATTAACTATTCTTTATTCCCTATTTCCTTCCACGATGTATTTTTTTTTTTCATTCGTTATGAAACAGGACATTTATAGAACGAAACATGCTCTCATCGTGAGATTTGTTATTGTCCTCCTTGAGATATTGAAATGTCAACTCCCGGATTCATCGTTCAATGCCGCATCCGTCGTTCAAATGGACCCTAGAGACAATAGACTTTCCGTTCCATTGCATCCATTCCTTCATCCGAAAGGACCCAATTTCACCTACTGTAGAGATGATCGCTCCAAAATATATTCTGCAGTTCATGTAAGCCAACTAGCCAAGTCCCTGGTCAACGGTTGAAATGGGTTTGGTCTATGTTGTCCATTGTCCGTGTAATAACTTATCTAATAATTTGGGTGGATCTAAAATGACAAACTCTCTAAATGAGTTTAGCTCTACATTCCAGACTTCGATTAATTATTCAAGCGAAAGCCCAAGGAAGTTTTGGTCTATCCATGACATGGATATGGCTGTGCCATAGCATAAGATAACTTTGTCTCCACTTTCATTAGCACCATGGTGCGTGCAGCAATGATGGGCTTATCCAAATGGATAGTAATTTTAGCTCAAATAAAAAATTCGATTATGGGTGTGAAATTCCTACGATATCACCGG
The DNA here is from genome assembly GCA_014182515.1 of Eucalyptus microcorys. Classification (NCBI taxonomy): domain Eukaryota; kingdom Viridiplantae; phylum Streptophyta; class Magnoliopsida; order Myrtales; family Myrtaceae; genus Eucalyptus; species Eucalyptus microcorys. The sequence continues at coordinate 47,671,575 of CM024569.1, read as the reverse complement.
GGAGTCTCGGACACTGATTGCCTTTCCTACCCTTTTCCTAATCAAAACGAAACATGGAGTTTTGAGGTTGATTGATGCATAAATGCACCAATGGGCGACGAGTAATTATGGAAGCAGCAATGAGCAATGATAGAATCTACATAGACGTGTGGCCGAAATTACAAATACAATCCATCTAACGTGGCTCCTGTTTATTACACTTTTTTCCCACTAACAATCAAAGGCAAAAAGTGAGGAAAAATTATTAAAAGAGTCCTAAAAGTAGTATATTTGTGCCAATTTAGTTTTCAAACTTTTCAATGGTATCAATTGAGTAAACATTTTCACGTTTTGCCAATTAAGTCCATTTAGTCAATTTTAGCCAGAAATTGTTAACATGAATGTCAGTTATTCTATGTGATATAACCAAACAGTCAACACTAATGTGGACAATTTTTACAATTTTTTTTAGAAATGAACTTTTTATCATTTTTTCTTTCTTTTCCTTTTTTTTCTTCCAGGCGGCCCTTGTAGGAATTGGTAGAAAAATGAAAAGATAAAAAATATATAAAAATTCAATTTTTTTTAAAATTATCCACATCTATGCTGGTCGTCATACATAACAATACCAATATACATACTAGCGAGTTCCGATTAAAAGTGATTAGATAGACTTAATTAATAAAATATGAAAATATTTAAGATTCAATTGACACAATTGAAAAGTATAGGCTTAGATTAACATAAATATAAATTTAGATTTTTTTTATTTATAATTTTCGTTGTAAGTAGTCGGAGACATAGACCACCTTCTTTTTTCTCCTATGGAACAATAATGTCTCCACTCATACTGACTCGTATCCTGTTTGTACGAATTTTAAGGCTGAACAACTATTCATAAAAGAAGTAATTATGATTGATGTTAGAAAATAATACAAAACCATACTTTTTCCATTGGGAGTCCTCAAAATAATAAGGACAGCTTCATCGAGAGTACTAAAATTGGTTGGAATAATTTTCTCGGATCCTAACACTTTAAATTTAACCAATTAAGTCCTAGAAGTTGTGCCTGAAAGAGATTCCATTAGCTCCGTGGGAAAATCCTCCCGGCCATTGCTTTTTTTGAAGTAATAAATTCATAGAGAGAGATTGCAAGAGGTGGCCATGGCATTTGTTAGCTGAGGCCAACAAGCCTTGGGCAACTACACCACCACCATTGCCGCCATTATCATGAGATGGCCGTCGACGAAGGCAAGCACGTCTTGGCCGGCTCGCACAAAGGACCACAGCCCTTGCCAATGCTCAAGCAAGGGCCGTCACCTTTCAATTGTAGACTAGAGGGAGCTATTGCATCACTAGCGGTCCTCTCTCCATGAGATCTCTCCTACACACTTTATATATATATATAAGGCTTTTTTTAAAAAAAAATTATTTTTCAGTTTTCAGGCTTCTCCTTTCAATCTTTTAATGGTATAGAGTGAACTTGGCATCACATAAGATGGAAAAAAAATTAATTAAAGAGTTCCATGAAGACTTTTCGCTTCCAAAAAAGGGATGAACTTAATAAAGTCCCTCACTTGCATTTTTGGTGCAAGTTTTAGGACTTAAATGAGTAAATTGAATGTTTTAAGACTCAAAAGTTTGAAATGGCGAACACAATAATGAAGAAAGGAATAAATTGATTGCTTATACAAAATTATTATTTATTTTTTGAAAGACGTGAGAAAATGATTTTGTAAAAGGAACAAAATTATGCGAATGTAATAGCTTTTATCAAGTAGATAATAAAAGAGTTAAGCAAACAGAAGATATTGCAAGACAAATATTTATTGGTTCGGTCTTATACTTGGCCTCGTACCCTCTCCCAAACTAACACCCACCAATAAGGCTGGAATGTACTAGCAATTTTAGAGAATTTACTGTATGTAGACGGTACTTTTTTTACATGAAACTTAGTAGATAACTCTACAGATATAATCACCTCTCCCTAAAGTTTGAAAGTTGTTATCAAACTTCCATTTGAATTCAAATCAAATTCAAGAAAGACACCGGTCTTCTTTATCTAGGATTGGAGAAGCACAAATATATCTAAAGCAGAAGTCGCTTCTTTGTGAATTGACTGTTCACCGTTTACACACTGGTCCTTCAAGCACATGAGTGACGTCTTTTGGTTCTACAAAGATGTTCCCTTTTTTGGGGTCCGTTCAAGCCTTAAGCAGCCCTTATCTACCATTGGTTCAACTTCTACACAAGTCCATCCAGCTTTAGACATCCCTCACATCCATTGTAAACCTTTCGTAGAAGTAGAGCACTAACATAGCCTTTGGACGATCCCACTCTAGGCTCCATCTGGTATCTGCACATTGCCCGATGCATACGACCAATGCATACATTAGGAGCCTTTGATTATTTTGTCGTCCTAAAAACGTCATAAGGGATTTTACCTAACTAAGTTTACTATCATGCCGATATTTTGTAACAACTTTTAGGACTCTTAATGAAGCATAAGAACGCTTCAAGTGCCAAAAGTTGGCACAAAGGGACACTTAAGTGCCAAAAGTTACGAAAGTGACACTTAAGTGCCACTTTGTAAGAAAAGTGGGACACCTGAGTGTCACCTCCGGCGAAGGCAGCCGGAAATCATACGTGGCAATTAAATATGATTATTTCTCATCGAGGTAGCTCGCCGGAGAGCTGAGTCAGCTTTAATTCACCCAAAACGACGTCGTCTCCTCAGGTTGGCCAAAATAGAGCCCTTAAATCAGCCAAAACGACATCGTCTCCCCCATTGCCCCAAATCTAAAACCCTAAATCAGGCAAATTGCCATTGAAGCGTTGGAGCCCTAATCCCGAACCCTAACTCGATTTGCCCCAAATTCTACGGTTGGATATTAGGAATGGAGAATAGGACTTTCAGCAGTGGCTCAAATTTCTCTCGCTGAAGCGAAGGAGAAGGCGAGTGTTTATGTTTTTGTGGGTTACCAAGTCCAAGAAGAACATCATGGACTCGAAGGAATCCTAGGAGAAGATTCTATGGATGTGCCCGATACAGAGAAGGGTCGAAGTGCAAATATTTCGAAGGGGTTGATGCGAAATTCTCTCATCGAGCCACAGAGGTGATATTGGACCTACTTGATGGATGTCATCAACCTCCGTCTACACCTGTGGACGACTTGGACGAGGTTGACTCAATGCAAGCTCAAGCATCTTCTGCTAACCATTTGAAGAATGAAGTTTCAAAGATAAATATTGAACGGAAGTGTTACCGAGCGTTTATTGTGTTGCTGTTTTTTTGTCTATCCTACTTTATGATGAAATGTAAAGTATTGGAAGATGATAAGAAGTTTCTCCGACTGCCATAGTTGTAAATGAGGTCAAGGAAAGGGAATGAATGAATGAATGAATGAATGAGATGCTGTTTGAATGAATGAGATGCTATTTGTACTATATTTTGCTTATTCTCAAATATAAATTGGTGATAATGGAATTTATATTGGGTGGATGTGTTGTGGTGACTTCTTTCCTTCAACTGAATGTAAACCAGTAGCAATGAATCGAATGGAGTTAGCATAAGTTGAACATTCGTATATATAAACCAATAGCTTCTCTGGTTTGCTGCAAATCACCATTTACATAGGACAGACATGAGTGATTACTCGAGTGCTATAAGTTGTATATAGTGATCACTTAAGTGCTAGTCGTGATTAAAAAAAAGTCATTTAAGTGTCAAATTAGTATCAAAAGTGATTACTTAAGTGTCATTTGTGATTAAAAGTGAACACTTAAGTGCCAGAGTTTTTAGAATGTAATCAGTTAAGTGTCAATTTTGTTTGTACGTTTTATCTATAAACTGCACCAGCCATCAGTTGCTGTCAGCCACCACGACCGCCCACCACTGGCCACCATCGGCCTCTAGCCATCACCACTAGCCACATCAAGCTCCCAAGCATCCACTTGAGCCACCACTATGCTGCTGGTATTTTGCAACGCAGAAGTTCTTAGTACCTTACACCAGCTTGCACCAACACTACCTGGTGCAAGATGTACATATTGCACACTTACATTTTGCACTAAGTGCAGCACAAACCCCCAACCCTCAACCCCCCAACCCTATAATAGACCCACTAGCCTATCAGTAGGCATCGACACCAACATCTCAGCTACCACACCAGCACGTAGCCACCACCATAGACCCACCATTAGCAGCCACTGTTGGTGGTGGGTCGTGGGTTTGTTGCAAAAGGGGTTCATGCAAACTATACTAGCTACAGCAAAAGGCCTCAACCCCATCCACATAGTGGACCCACCACCATCAGGCTTCACCAAACGCCACCACCAGCCACACAAGCACCCTAGTCACCACCACAGATCCACCACCAGAAGCAGAAAGCAGTAAGTAAAAGTAAAAACAAAATACAAAAAATGAAAAAGGCACCAAAGATGACAAGCAACAAGATCGTTTCATTGATATTGAAATGAAGTCTCACAAAGTCGATGACAAACTATTTAAAAGAAAACATCCACAGTAAAACAATTGACTCATCAGCCCTACAAACCATATCCCACCCCATTTCATTAATCAATATGCACAATGTCTCATGTTCGTGCTCCTTTCACTTGATTCATAATCCTTGTGCTTTTTCTAACTGGACGTGAGGTTTCTTCTTCAACTGTCTCGGGATGCGTTGATTCTGATGGAGGTGCAATTGTCCTAGGCTGAACTGATTGAGAAGGAGTTGGAGCTGCAACTGTTGTAGGCCGAACTGATTCAGATGGATCTGTAACTGGGTTCTTCTTACTCTTCTTTCTTGTTGGCGCAGCCAATGTCTTCTTCTTCTTTGTTGGCGCAGCCGTTGATTCTTAAGTTGGGCCTTCAGAAATAAGAACCTCTGAACTTCTCCTAGGCTTCAAAAAGAAAACTCAATTATTAACAAAAGTTTGCACCATAAATTAAATTAAATACAGCCTAGTAAGCTTATAAAACTTACATTAAGAATAACTGTTCCAGAACGCTCATCTGTATAAAGCTCATAACCATACTGTTTTAGCCTCTTTCCAAGAGCTTCTCTTGTTCGAAGGGGAACGTCAGTTTCAGGTACTTGTGATTGGTTAGCCCTTCTTCTCGCATGTGATTTCTTGGGCTCTTGTTGTGGCTGTTCAACTACAACAGGGGCTTTTTCTGGGCATTCGAACGCTAGACGTCTTGTAGATGGCCTTCTTGTAAGTGGCTCATGATTTGGCTTTCTTTTGGTTGTTTTTCTATTTAGCCCTTCAGTTTCAATGACACCTTCTGTTGGCTTTTGTAGTGGCTTTTGTGATGACCCTTCTAGTGGCCTTTGTGGTGACCTTGGTGATGGATCTTGTGGTGATCCTTCAGTTGGGCCCTCTGTTGACAGCTGAGCTCTAGCTTGCCTTCTTCGAACCTGAGAAAAAGACAAAGGACATCATAAATATAACATCAGGTCATTGTAAAGGAAAACTAAACACAAATTATTTAAGTTACCGGGTATTTTTTTCTCTGCTTCTGCTGAAGAACGATCGACTTAACTGGCCCTCCAGTTGCTTCGGCCAATCCTTGAGCTGGCTGTCTACCTAGCCTTGTTTGAACAGACCCTTCAGTTTCAGGTACAGCAAGGGCTTCGACCAATTCTTCACGTGTCATTCTCCTAACCTGACAAAGACAAAAACATTATGTCATTTAGCTGTACATATCTGTTTATACAAACCATAAAACAACATAAACACAATTGTCATGACTTACTGGGTTTATTGTTGTCGACTGAAGAACAGACGACTCACTTCGCATTTCTGTTTGTCCTTCTCCAATTGTCTCTTCACTAGGCCCTTCGACTGGCCTCAACTGTTCCTGCTGCTTCCTTAATTGACAGCCTTTAGTATTGTGCCCTGCTATGTGGCAAAAAAGAGCACTTCATCTTTACACTTGTCCTACTCATCCTACACTGAATTGAGACCTCTCCCTCCGTCATTCTTCGTTTTCGCTTTGGTCTTCCCATTCTCTTCTTTAGTGGCAAAGGTTGAGGTGCTTCGTGATCTGTTGGCTCCCAGAAATTGGTACCTCTGATTGGCTGCAACATGCATTGGTATGAAGCAAGATATCTTATTTCTTGTACCAATCATCAAGGTAGTCTTCTGTGTTATGGCCCTTCAATTGTATGGCACATATGGCATGTGCACAAGGAATTCCACTTACTTGCCATGCTCTACATGAACACTTCCTCGTACCTAAATGGACAACATACTTATTAGAGCCCTTCATTATCTCAGATCCTTCATCCCCATTCCAAATGGGATGACAATACTTACTCGCAGTCAAGTTCTCATCCAATTTTTTAGCAATCTTAGGACCACATTGTCTAGTCCAGTTTGCAGCCTCATCCCTTTGTTTGTGCAGCCGAGTCATAACCATAACCCTTATGTCTTCAAGCATCGAGATAATTGGTTTGCATCTGGCATCTATTATCCTCCCATTGAATGCTTCGCAGATGTTGTTATTTATGTTATCGCACTTGAATTCCTCGCTGAAGAACGCCCTACACCAATACTTCGGTTCTGTTTGGAATAATGCATCATAACCTTCCCTTGTCAATTGAAGCAGTTCTTCTTTGGCCATCCTAAAGTCAGCCATATTCATGCTCTTTGCTAGCTGCCAAAATTTAAATTGCAGCTTCTTCCCTTTATAGTTCTTTGCCTAATTTGCGTATATGTGCCACGCACACATTTGATGCTCGGCATAAGGCAACAACTCAGCTATTGCTGGAACTAGTCCTTGCAATAATTCAAAAAAAGAAAAGAAATGTAAGCAAACGACATGTTGATATCAACAAACAAACAATTGACCAAATCTTTCAAAGAGTACCTTCTGTTGGTCACTCATGAACGCCCACCCTGCACCATTTGTTATCTCTAAATTAGCCATCAAATTTTTTAGGAACCAGGACCAACTGTCCTTGTTCTCTACCTTCACAATAGCCCAAGCCAGTGGAAACATCTAGTTGTTTGCATCTCTTCCAATTACAGCCAGCAATTCTCCCTTACACAAGCCCTTCAAAAAACACCCGTCCAATCCTATAATCCGTCTATAACCAGATAAAAATCCTCGTTTGCATGCATCGAAGCAAACATAGAACTTATCAAACTTGGTCCCAATATCAGGAAGTGATCTCTCCACAACCTCTACATACACTCTACTTGAAAGATTTTGCATCCTACACTCCCAAGCATAATCCCACACCTGTCCATATTCGCTGCTGTATTGATCAATGAGTATCTTCATCACCTTTTGCTTCGTTCTTTTGCATTGATTCCTGCTTATATTGATGCCAACTTGTTCCTTCACCAGCAACCTAAACTGAGTACTATTCATCTAAGGCATCATCTTAATCAAATCAAAGAAGTGCTTGGACAACCATGCACTTGTTACCCTTTTATTTTCAAAATTAATAGAACAAGTATGTTCCTCTTCGTACTCTCTAATCTGGAAAGATCCACTTCTCCTAACAAATGCGCCATAGATCCTCCATGGACAATTTTGCTGCGAACACTTAGCTCTTACAAAGGCCTTAGTGTTTCTAATGAAGTCAATGTTCCTCTATGCAGCAATGGAGTTCTTCAGTATAGCTTTCCTAAATTGTTTCGCATCTTGAAATTTCATACCCACCGACAAAGTAGGAGGGGCAACAGATGGATCATAAGAAGGAAACTTACTTTTCCTTCTCCTTGTATGCACAACTCCTTCATCTTCTTCAAGCTCATCTTGGGAAGTAACATTCTCAAGGCTTTCTTCATAATCAGTCTCCTCACCAGTGGCAACAGCATCTACAGGGCCTTCGGCCCTATTTGGAACTTCATTAGCTACCTGCAAAGCTGCAAATTTATCTGTCAAAAAATCCCTTTGCCTTTTTTTGACTGTACAAGCTCCTCGTCGTTGTTATCACTTGTGAAATTTGCAGTATGCAACCCTTCATCATCATCATCACTTGATTCAGCTACTTCCCAATCTAATCCGGTGATTGTGATATCACCTATGTCATCATCACTATGGTGAACTGCATCTGCGCTTCTCTCCTCTCCATCATGTTTATCCTACCTTTCTTCGACTCTAACCTCAGTACTACCTTGAATACCATTTCCTTCTTGTTCTATTTGGGCGCTTTCTTCATCATCATCTTCATCCTCACTTTCATTGTACTCAACATATATTTTTACCTCTTCACCATGAAGATAGTGGTATAGAATATCCCTAAAACTGTTATCGTTTTCTAAGGTTCGCAAACCATCTCTTAAGCCTTTCCCAGGAATACAATACAACAAGTTCTGAACTTTACAAGGCAAATAAGTTAGTATATCCCTAACAAATCCTATTTAAGATGCCTTTTTAATGTCGACAAAAATGGTGCCCTCATTCCACCCTCATACTCCCACTCATCCTCCCCAATTACAAATTCCCCACCGTAGCAAACTATGACATCGATATAATCCTTGTCATAAGCCATTTCTGCACCAACAACAAGACAAAGAATAATTAGTTTTTGGGACCACATCCACAAAGAACAATAGACAATCGCACAAGGGAGTCCCCCCACTCTCATGGACTTTATTAAACAGGTCCCCACACTGACAATATGCCCCTATATGACGACCAAAAAAGAGGTCGCCACTTTAATAATTTACCTTCCATTCCCTTACAATATTAATAAAAAACAGAGGCCCTCACATTGAGAATATGCCCCTACATGACAGCCAAAAGGTCGCCACTTTAATTATTTGTCTTGCCTTCCCTTTCCTTCCCTTAAAATATAAACCAAAAATAGAGGTCCCCACAACAAGCACAACCCAAGCAATTTTGTCTACTATCTTTTGCTGAACTAAACCTGCGATGTGAGAATGTACATCCACTTAATCAAATCTATTTTTCCTGTGAAAACACATATAGAATTTCATTAAGGCAAGCTTGATGTAAAATTATAGGGTGAAAGTTCTGTTTCTCATCCAGCCAAGAGGAGAAATCATACCCTAATCTATAATGTTTGGCCATTAATATATTGTGTCAAGAGGTCATTACACAATCCAAGCCCTAAATTTATCCATTGCATAGTAGACTAATAATACATGTCAAAAGAGCTAATAGTTTATAAACTTTAAAAGGAGGTACTTACATGTGGTTTCAAATTTGTCCCTTGCAGGTAAATGAACTTATATAAAGTATCAAAACAAATTTTGCACTCCTCAATGTTCCCTGCATATATGTCGACTATTTGATTAGAAACAACAATCAGGAAAGAAGACTAAAAGAACAAAAAGATCGGAATCAAAGGAACAAAAGCAGATTGATAGCAAAGTTGCGTGCTCTTTGCAGAGCACTTAAGGGCCATTATTCTAGCCACCTAATTCAATAACTTTTCACTCAAACACATTAGTTCCTAGTTCCACATTAGTCAATATTTCGTCTCACTCGAGCCTCGACTGCAAAAATCATCGACCGAGGCGAGCATCTCCACACAAGGGAGTAGCCAAACAGAGCACGCGCATTTCAACAGCATTTCCATCGGAGCCTTAATAAAATAATCGAGCCCTAATAAAATAATCGAGCCCTAATTTCATCACAATGGAGGGGGAGAAAGGGCCCAACCTGGAGGAGCGACGATGGTGAGCGGGGATGACGACCAACGATGCTGAGTGGTGATGACAACCAACAACGGCGACCGATGACCACCTATGGGCGTGAACGGCGACGGAGAGAAGGGCGGCAACGACTGAGATCTAATGTGAACGCAGATGGGAAGGAACGGCGACAGCCAGGTGTGCTTAAGCCAAAATGACCTAAACGACGTTGTTTAACACCAACGAAAAACAACGTCGTTTAGGTCAGCTCACTCAGTGTGGATGGACGATGTCGTTTTGTCGCCCACATGAGTTTTTTTTCTTTAAACGTTTGCCACCTCAGTAAAATAAGTCGCCGAAAAATGCCACGTATGCAATTTGGCCAAATTGGCACTCAAATGATCCATTTTGCTCCGATTTTGGCACTTAAATGTACCTTTCGTAACTTTTGGCACTTAAGTGTCCCTTTGTGCCAACTTTTGGCACTCTAGGAGTCCGCGTCCCTAATGAAATTGTCTCGAAATACGTGCATTGAAAGTCCTAAAACTCGTTACAAAGGTATAATCAAATCTTAAAATTTATTACAAAAGTGCAATCGAGTCCTAAAACTAGTCGTCAAAGTATAATCGAGTCCTAAAACTTTCGAAAAAGTGCAATTTGACAAATTTTGGAACTTAATTATATTTTTTAAAAGTTTTAGAACTTCATCGCAACTTTGTAATAAGTTTTAGGACTTGCAATACGATTATCCAAATGGTCTCTATCATTTTTTTTTTCGAGTAATGACTTTAATGTCACATTCCAATAGTGGCACGAGAAAAAAAAAAGGTGTGGTTTTACATTTCAAGGACAACCATAAACAAAATTACACGCGCAATTTCCTTTTCATGAAGTTCCTCTATCAACAGTGGTTTAGCCTGAATTTCTTTTTTCTTTGCCTTTTCTTTTATGTGCAATTGATTTAGCCTCGTAACGTGTTAAGGGCAGAAGTGTCATTGGACAGGAGCCACGATCGCTCGGATGCGAGCGTCCAGTGATTCCTATTTTGGGAGCTTTGCGCCCGCCCTTCGGAGATTCCATCGTTGCTGCGTAATCACGCCAGCTTTGGCAGGCTGATGACCGGGAGAACGAACTAATCATGACGCTCTGACCGGTAGGCGGCGAGCATCTAATGGTTCCTATGTAGAAGTTCAGAAAGTCTCTGCCGCTTCGGCCTTGCGGGGTTGAGGCTTTGACCGATGGGTGGCGAGCCGTCTAATGGTTTCTATTTAGAAGTTCAGAAAGTCTCTGTCTTTCAACCTTGCGGGGTAGAGTCTCTTCGGACGTACTCAAACATGGAGCGAGGCTGGGACAAGGGCGAGATCCTGGCAAGCAAAGCTCTCTCGAAGGTTTGGGTTGCTGTCTCTGCATCGCGCGTCTTCTTGCTGTTCGGTTCTTTTAGGATGTCTGGCGTGCGCATCTAGAGCTCTGTGTGTGTATTACGTTCTATTGGATAAAGTGGGTCATCGCTAGACAGTTTATAGTTGTTGCAGAACGCCTCCTCAAGATTGCCATCGAAGGTTCTTTCTTCCTGGTGCACGTTCTTAAGATATAAACCTCATTTCCGTGTAATTTTTTCTTGATATTTCAAGCTTTTGGAGTAAACAGATATGCACCCAGTTTTAAGTTGGTATAAGATTGAGTACCAAATAAGAGAGGGTATTCTGTGATGAGAAGGTGTGCAACTTAACTAACTCGAAGTTGCATTATTATTCGAAATCGTAAGGACAATAAGAAAGGTATACCGGGGCTAAATTTCGCAGATAGAATTAGTTACATGGATTTTCTTTTCCTTGTGCTCATGTCGTGTCATGTGTGAAGAAAATGGATTGAACAGAAAATGAAGAAGAAGAAGAAGAAGAAGAAGAAGAAGAAGAAGAAGAATATTGATGAATTGAGAGTGTTTGTAATTTTGCTGTATTCTGGATTTCATGAACAGTCGAGTAATACATTCATTTGAGAGCTCAGCTATTCAGTTTCTCTTCTTCACTTGATTTATACACCATGATCAAAAGCAAAAGGAAGAAGAAGATGAAACAGAATTAAAAGATTCTATTAATCTTGTAAAACCGAATAACTATTTTTCAGTAATAAAGCACGTGGACACGTGGGGCTCTGAGTTGTGCTTTTGATGGAGGCCAGAGTCGAGCTTCTGACTTCATTGTCTCTGTTCTTCTCAATGACTCCATATGCACATGTCAACACACTTGAAGCAGCAGCATATTCTTCGGGCTTTGTTTCCTCATCCTTATTTACCTGTTTTCTTATACTTCTGATCCTTAACATCATGTCCCTTATTATAAAAAAAGAAGAAGCTGGGGCAAAGGAAAGAGCTCTCTATGAGTGAGAGTATTTATGTGAATTTTTGTGTGGTGTGTTGTTGATGTTGCAGTACATATTGGAGACGAATGCATATCCGAGAGAGCACGAGCAGCTGAAAGAACTCAGGGAGGCCACGGTCCAGAAGTACCAAATCCGGTAATTACTAGGATTTCTATAATGGGAAATGAGAGCAAGATGGTACTGTTACTCGTATGAAAGTAACCGTCTTTTGTGCACGGCAAATTTTCTCAAGAAAACATCGTGACTTGTTTACTCGGTTCCTTGGGAAAATCATTAATCCCACTTGGTGGTTTTGCTGGCCACCTAGTGGGATTTCTCCTATTAGAAAAGAAATTCATTAATATTATTTGCTTGGTTTCTTACAAAATTCGTGAATATCACTTTGTGAAGATTTTTAAAATCGGAAAGAAAAAACAAATAAACTAAAAAAATCCGGTAGCTTCTGATTGAAATTATAGTATTAGGCTTCTAATCTACCCGAGTGTTTTTACCTTACGCCAAAATCAGTTATTTTATTTATTTTTTTCATCTTCATTATCGAACTAGAGATTTGCAATTTCCGATAAGGTGTTTAGTCATTGTCAAAGTGGTCGTCTAATGTGATATATATACCCACGGTCCACGTCTGCGACGGAATTCATGTTAGAATCACAAATTTGAAGGGGTGAATAGATCTTTCAAAGCGATTGGGGTGTAATTATCAAAATATTAATCGAATTGATTCGCTAATGTTTGCTGCAGGAGTATAATGAACGTGCCGGCTGATGAGGGGCAGCTAATCTCCATGATGTTGAAGCTCATGAATGCAAAGAAGACGATCGAGATCGGAGTCTTCACCGGCTACTCTCTTCTCACCACCGCACTTGCACTTCCGGCCGACGGCAAGGTAATAATCAATAATTCCAATTGAGTTTGACTCTTATAAGTATTTTAATTTTGTTTATAATTGCAATAAATTTCTTTTGTAATAAAACAAGTTAATCTCTTCTTGGTGCAGATAATAGCGATAGATCGGGATAAGGAGGCCTATGAAATTGGCCTGCCATATATCCGAAAAGCCGGAGTCGATCATAAGATCAACTTCATCCAGTCGGATGCTTTCTCGGTTCTGAACAATCTTATTGCGGATGTACGTATATGCATGTCAAAGATCATTTCGATTCTACAATTTCTCAGAAAATTCGAAATTATGTGGTCTCAAGTTAGTTTTGGAAATGTTGTCGGTCCATGTGACAATAATTGATTGATGTAGAGCCAAGAAGGGGGAGCCTTTGACTTTGCTTTTGTGGATGCCAAGAAGGACGACTTCATGAAATACCATGAGCTGGTGCTCAAGCTGGTGAAGGTCGGAGGAGTGATCGGGTACGACGACACCCTGTGGTTTGGTGCGGTCGCGCTCTCCGAAACCGACGAGATGGCCGACCACCTGAAGCTCTGGAGAGACCAACTCAGGGAGTTCAACAGCTTCCTGGCGAAGGATCCACGTGTCGAGTGCTGTCTCCTTTCTGTCGGAGGTGGCCTCACGCTTTGTAGGCGCCTCTATTAGAAACCTCCTGACGGTCCAGAAGCAGGAGGTCACAAGGATCTTGGCGAGTCATTGGACTCCTTACTTGTTGACGCAAAGGTCCATATGATGTTTCGCGAATTTCGTACATGATTTGTTCCCGAGAGTTCCTCGGGAAGTAGCAAAAGTTCGACAGTATTTGTAATCGACCGACTTATATCTTGTGGTAGTGGTATTGGTACGATTATGCTAATTAAATAATGCTCCTTGCTTCTTAGGACAAAATGAAAGAACTCTCGGCACGACCCTTTACTCGCTCGTGGGCACAAAAAGTCGCATCGCCAAATAATTAGCCGAACGTCGACATTCAAATTTATCAGGTGACTCGAACTCGAGTCAAGTCAAGAAAGTTACAAGATTTTCCTAGTGGCAACTAACAATTATACAATATAAGGATGTTAAACTTCAATTCCTCGTGCTGGACTCAAGAGACGTCACATTGCCTATGGAGGAAAATGCAATAGTCACCTTATATTTCGAGCCTCACTGAGGTTTTGAGTGATTATGAAGTTTGAAATGGCTTGGTCCAACTTGAAACTTTTAATTTTAATTGAGTTTTTTATCCTACATGAAAAGAAAAAGTTGTTTGTCCTGCTCTCATTTTTATTTCACTTTCAAACTTTTTTCTTGCATCTTTTAAAGCATGTAAGCCAAATTTTACACTTGAAACTAAGAGGTCTCCAACCCCAACCCCAACCCCAATCCCAATCCCAATCCCTTGAGTAGGTGAGGAGACTCCCCCGCCTCCTCTTTCCATGTGGGAATAATGGCTAGTGTTTAAAAAAAGAAGAAGAAGAAGAAGAAGTAGAAGAAACTTCACAAGTGAATAAAATACTTCATTTGAAATTCGACAAAAAAAATAAAATTTGAAAAATAATTTTGGGTCTAGCAAGACTTGAACCGAACAAGCCCGCCGGCAATTATCCTGCTGATTTCCTTTTTTACTTGGCCCACTGACCCTTTCTGGTCGGCCTGGCCTTTCTTTGATGTGTGGTGTCAACTCTTGACTTTTTGGGGTCTAGTTTTGAAACAATGGTGGGGTGACAAGCCGTGAGGTCCGCCATCTCCTTGTGGTCCACGATAATAGATCGCGAGGAAGATTTAACTATATATGAGAAAATCGCGGAGAAAGTGTCAAAAAAGTCTGAAGATCATCATGTGATTCAGGAATTAAATTAAATATGTAACAAAAGTTTAGGAATTATATCGAACAAATTAAAAGTTAAGAGACTCATTGCACATTAGATTTACGTTTATGAATTATATTGAATAAATTAAAAGTTCATAACATTTAAGATCAAAGTTTAGGGATTATTTAATTGTCATTATCAAAGTGGAGATATTAATTTCCTAGAAGGTGTATATAATACTCACCAACATGTCACCCATGACTGCAATGGAATTCATGTTAGAGTCACAAATTTTATAGGGTGAATAGATCTTTCAAAGCGAGTGGTGCCTCATTAATTTCATATTGCATATCTACATGGTGCGTCGGTATATGTAAAATATGTTGCACATAAACATAAGCTGATCGACCGGTGTCTAATTATCAAAATATTAATCGAATTGATTTGCTAATGTCTGCCGCCGGAGTATAATGAATGTGCCGGCTGATGAGGGGTAGCTAATCTCCATGGTGTTGGAGCTCATGAATGCGAAGAAGACACTCGAGATTGGAGTCTTCACCGGCTATTCTCTCCTCACCACCGCACTTGCACTTTTAGCAGACGGCAAAGTAATTATCGATAATTCCAATTGAGTTTGACTCTGTAAGTGTTTTTAATGTTGCTCGTAATTGTGATGACAATGGTTTTGTGATGAAACAAGTTAATCTCTCCTTGGTACATATAATAGCTATAGATCGAGACAAGGAGGCCTATGAAACTGGCTTGCCATATATTCGAAAAGCCGGGTTTGACCATAAGATCAACTTCATCTAGTCGGATGCTTTCTTGGTTATGAACGACCTTGTCGTGAATGTAAGTATATGCGTGTCGAAGATCATTTCGAATTTATAATTTCTCAGAAAATTCGAAATTATGCGATCTTAAATTATTTATGGAAATGTTGTCTATCCATGTAACAATAATTGATTGATGTAGGGCAAAGAAGAGGGGACCTTTGATTTTGCTTTTGTGGATGCCAAGAAGGACGACTGCATGAAATACCACCAGCTGGTGCTCAAGCTGGTGAAGGTCGGAGGAGTGATCGGATACGACTACGCTCTGTGGTTCGGAGCGGTCGTGCTCTCCGACGACGACGAGATGGAGGTTCACCTGAGGTGCTGGAAAGGCCAACTCAGGGAGTTCAACAGCTTCTTGGCGAAGGATTCACATATCGAGTGCTGTCTTCTTTCCAACGGAGGCAGCCTCACGCTTTGTAGGCGCCTCTGTTAGAAGCCTCCTTTGCATAGGTTATAGGGATCTTGTAGAGTGATTATACTTCTTGTTTGTTGACGCAAGATCTGTTTCATGTTTCGAGAATCTCGTATTTGTTTTTTTCCTAAGAGTTACTTGGGAAGTAGCAAAGTTCGACCGCGTTTGTAATTGATCGACTTTGATCATGCAAGAATAAAATCCCGAGAATGTCTAAACTTTTTTCCATGCATCATCACTCAAAAATCAAAACATATCTTGTGGTTGTGATATTGTTTCGATGGTACTTATTAACCAATCTAAATGAAAATTTGATTAGAAATCTTCACACGAGACTCTTGAGAGACACGTCAATACTTATCAAGGCCAAATGAAAGAACTCGGCACGACCCTCCACTTGAGCATAGGCACGAAAAGTCGCATTGCGCATTAATCGACAGAACATCAGCATTCAAAGTCATCCAGCGAATTGACTCGACTCGAGAATGTTGTAAATTTTTCCTGGCGGCAGCTAAGAATCATACGTTGCCAGGATGTTATACTTCAATCCCTCGCGCTACACTCGGGAGACACCTCATTGCCTATGGAGGCAATGTAATATCCACTTTACACTTCGGGCATCGCCAGGCTTTTGGGTGGTTACGAAGCACGAAATGGCCGGCCCAACCCGAAATTTAAATTTTCATTGAGTTTTTTATCCTACATGGAAAAAAACAAGTGGAACTTCACACGTGAAAAAATACCTCATTCAATTAAAACTTTAAAAAAATAATTTACAAGTCCGCCGACAATAGTCCTACTGGTTTCTTCTTTTACTTTGGCCTGCCTGGCCTCTCTTTAATCTATAAAGTCATCATTTTTTGAGTTCTACTTTCTAAACAACGGCGGTGTAACAAGCTGAGGTCCACTAACTATATACGAGGAAATGGCACTAGACTACGCGGTTTCTAGACTGGTTAACCTGTAGCCGGACAACTTTGTGGTGTCGGAAGTACTTGAATCGACATTATCATCCCTAATCGACTGTGCCGCTCAATATGAAGAATGCAAGAGTCCTAAAAACGCGCTGGGCTATCACCAGAATTTGATTTTGGAATCATGATAAGTTTGATCGCACGCACTGCAAATTTACAAACAGATTCCCCATAAAAGGGAATGAGTGAGCGGATAAGATCTTATAATGTTATTAGGACGATATCAAGTACATTCCTTACGTCGATGATTAGAGAAGAAAAAACTGGTACTGATTTTGATTGAGGAAATAAATTTGGTTTGAAGGACTGTTCCCTCGACTGCCCTAACCAACAACCAGGAAAACTTTCAAATGAGCAAAGCCCTGAGGACTATAACATACTGGTATAGGGAAAAAGCGTTCCCCTTGTACCAAAGGTTGACGACAAATCTCCTAAATACTACCATAAAAAAGAAAACACGAGGACCGTCTCTCGAAAGAGTCCCGAGAGGGAGATGTGCCTCCTCAAGCTTGTGACCTCTTAGATTTGCTGGTTGCCAACTGAGTCTCCGGCTGCAAGACCAACGTTGCATCTAAGAAAATGACTGACAAGCCAACTTATGCCATTCACGTAGTAAAAGACGGAACCACAGACTCTTACCTCTTTCCTCACGGGTTCTTCCTTTTCTGACAAAATCAACTCGATGTGGCAAGGAGATGACATATACGCTGTCAAAAAAGAACAAGATAACATTAACAATAGTAGAATGAACACGACAATGACAAAGGCACAACGTTTGATAACATACGGTTGATTCTTCCGTGAGCCCTGTAGGTGCGGCGCCTCTGCTTCTGAGCCTGGTTCACCTGGACATGAGATACATAGAGCGCATCTACGTCCAAACCCTTCACCTGATGCAAATTAGACAGGTTCCATTAGTCTAGCAGAACAACATAAAACCCCAATCAACAGGATGAAATTTTGTGCTGACATACTTCAGCGTTACTCTCGGCATTCTTCAACAAATCAAGAATGAATTTAGCCGATTTCACCGGCCACCGTCCTTGTCCATTAGAGTGCCTGTTTTTAGCCTGAGCAGTCCTTCCAACACCACGGCAAAATCGTCGGAATGGTATTGCTTGTTTGTGCACCAGCACATCCTCCAGGTAACTCTTTGCTTTGGTCAAAGGCAGCTTTCTGATTGCAAAGGCTGTCTCCCTTGTGTTCTGAAAAATGATAAAAATCACAAATATAGATTCAACACTAGTGCAGCACTAAGGCATAACTTGCTCAAATGCGTAGCTACCAAAAGATGGATTTTATAGGTTTTAACAGAAGCATTTAAGTTCATTAAGCAACTTCAACTCAACTGAAGAATGCTGCAAAATCTTCTTGTGGCAGTGAAACTTTGTACAATCACTTGATGCTAAATTAGAAAAACTCACACGACACTCGAGAGATCTCTCTGTACAACTGTTCACTCTCTCATGTGCACAAAAAGTCACATTGTGCAATTACATGACTAATTAGATCAATACATCTCTGTGTGCAGAGTTAAATTCATTAAGCTGCCAAAAGATGGATTTTATAGATGTTAAAAGAAAATTTTGAATTCATTAAGCAACTCACGCTCAACCCAGCTCAAGAATGTTGGGGAATTCTCTGGTGGTGGCTAACCTTTGTACAATCACTAGATACTCATACGAGGCTCAACAGACACATCCTATCGAGGCAAAATGAAAGAACTCTATGTACTACCCTTTCATTCTCTCATGTGCATGGAAAGTCACATTACGCAATTACATGAATTATTAGATCAATAGATCTGTGTGTGCTGAGTATAATTCATTAAGTACCAAAAGCGGATTCTGTAAGTGTTCACAGCACGTAGGCATTCAAATTCATCATGCAATTCAACTCAACTCAACTCTGGAATGTTACAAAATTTTCTGGCAGTGGCAGTTAGACGATAGCAGGATGAAAAGCTAGAATTCCTTACAGGAGAATCAAGAGACCCCTAACACTCGTTGCATAAAAGGTCGCAAAGCGCAAAGTAGTTCCTCTAAATCAGATAAACCCGTCTACCATCCCATCGAATACTGAATATTTATTGCTAAAATAGATGCAGATAATCACTCTAAAAGTTTAGCGACTATCTCCACTTGAGTTTTGACAGCTTCCCGACAAATTCTCGACGCAAGAGTAATGCAATCGTAACGAAACATCTACCGACAATAACTTGATAAACCGCCATAAAAAAAAAGCACTTCATACAAATGTTACCTTGAAGTGAACCCTGAGATCAGAGCCCCTAGCCTTGCAAGCTGCGGAAAAATGTCCGGGGACATCGTTAGATCCAAGACATTATCCGATAAACGGCCATATAACACCAGACAAAATCTGAATTTCCATGAGCTAAAGAAAAAGAAAAAAAAAAGGAAAAGGGGGTGATCGAGCTGAAGCTTACACTTGGTGGGATTGTCGGGCTCTCTGGAGTACTTCACCTGCGGAGGGTCAAACGGGCAACAAACAATTCGCTCAGAAAGGATATTCTCGACATGAATTCTCAAAGGAAGAAGGGTCGACGTGACCAACCATGGTGTCTGATGCGCACGCCCTGGTGAAAGTTCTCCTCGTGCCCCGATAGCTTCCGCGGCGGCAGAGCGTACAACTTTGACAGAAAGGAAGAAGAAGAAGAAGAAGAAGAAGAAGAAGAAGAGAAATCTTTGCTAGAGATGGAAACCCTAGTTTCGAAGGGCCCTTCCGGAAAGTGGGCTGGGTTAATCTCTTTTTCTAAACGGGCCTAATGGCCCAAACGTTAGGGCTTTGGTGGAGAAGCTATTCAAATCAATGTGAATCAAGCATACCGTAATGAGTTTAATGTAAGAACAGTATTGGCTCAGCTTTGCAATTCTTAGCATGAGTTGTCATGCCTTTTTTCAATAGCAACCAGCTCAAAAAGGAGACGACACGATTATCTGTGTCCCCACTCTCGCTTGCGCTCAAGGGGGTATTCTATGTTGTAGACACAACATGTGGGACAGTGACATGTGGTATAATTTACGATAAAAAAAGAGAGCAAATGCACACGTCGCAAAGTAGTGCAAGATTAATAGCACGGGGGGCAATAGCTGTTAAGATAGCATTTCGTCATTACCACGTGGTTATGGGTCAACATATAATACTTTCTCCGTAACTACATTGAGCACGAGAAGTAACCTATACCTTTCTACAGGGTACAAGGTGGGTACTGGGTGGTATAAACCAAAGCGTTGGAATCCGTAAATTTCACAAGTTCTCCTACGCATCCCCTGAGCCTCGGGGTTGAAAATAAAAATCTGAAAGCCTGAAACCTGGCCCGAATAGTTTTGGTCGGGATTTCGGGCTTATTCTTTTTTATATTTCCAGCCTTACCGGGCTTTTGGGTTATGAAGCCCGAAATGGCCTGGCCTGGCTCGACATTTTTATTTTTCATTTTTTTGTTCCAAATGAAAAAAAAAAAAAAGAAAAGAAATTTTACAAGTGAACACATTAATTTATTTTAATGTTAAAATAATAAATTTTACAATTGAAAAAAATAATTTAATTTAATTAAAAAAACTGAAAAATCTATTTCAAGCCTAACTCGGTTCAAACAAAACAAGCTCGAAATTTTTAATCAAACTTGTTCAGGTTCGAGCTTGATTATAGGCCGGGGATGTCCAAGCCCGAATTTTTTGGGCCAGGCTAGTTCTGCGATAGAAGCCTGGCCTGCCCGACCCATTTTCACCACCAGTGGAGTCCCATTTTTAAAAGAGAGGAGTCCATGGAAGCCGAATATTAATTAAGTAAGAAGCAAAAGTGTCGTGGGTTTATTCCTAGAGGTTTCAAAATTGGATCGTGGACCCAATTTTGGGCGAATCCTTTAATGCGACGTAGTCTCTGCGCGTCTAGTTGTGTGCAAGCTCATGCCCTAGCACTTCACATCCCGTCCGTTTCACGGAAAATGAACTAGTCGAGAAAAATATTTTGCGCACTTGAAAAAAAACACATTCAAAAGTGGGAAAAATATTTTCCATTTCTAAAAAATAGAAAACATTTTCCATAACTTCTTCTACCTCACATTCTTTCGCCAAACACATTTTCCATTATTTTTAGGTTTTCTTTTTTATTTTTTTTAAAAATTGAGTTTTTAATTCTTTTTATTTTTCTTCCCTTTTCTTTTTGTTCTTCCTTGGCCAGTCGCCCACCACGGTAACGGTTGGTGACTAGCCATAGGCCAACTCCAACCTCACCCAAGGCCAGATCTGGCAAGGGCAAGGCTTGAGCTCGTTGGTTGAGTTGGGGAGCTCATAGGTCACCCAATCTAGGTGAGCCCGAGCTTCACCAAGGCTGGCGAGTTCAAGGCTTGGCTAATCTAGGCGAGCCGCAAGCTCGTTAAATTTGGCTATTTGCATCTTGATTAGCCACTGGGCAGCTTGCCATCTTTGAGGTACTCGGCGGCAGAGGAAGGAGGAGGAAGAAGGAAGAAAAAAAAAAAAAAAAAAAAAAAATTGATTTTTAAAAACAAAAATAATTCAAAATTCAAAATTTTTCAAAAATATACATAAAAATTTAAATTAAATTCTTTGGTCAATCAAAAATATTAAAATTCAAATTTTTTGATAATTTTTTTCCAAAAATCAAATTAGATAACAGACAATGGAAAATGTTTTTCATTCAAATTTCAGGTTTCTTTCGAATATCAACAAATAGAAAATGACTTCTTAGAAAATATTTTATAGAAATATGATATTTTATACAAAACAAATAGACCCTAAATGGGCTCTTGAAATCCTTTCATTTTAGATGATTGCTTTTCCCAAAATATTGGCATCTTATTTTTCTTGAAGTTCAATGCCCAATTTTTACATGCCTATTTTTTTTTGGCTAAAATTGAATTAATACAATAATTGAAAATCCCATGCAATGCTAAAAGCTAAATTTTTACCATTTTATAGGTGAAATAGACATTTCTATTTTTATTTTCACTCTGAATTGCACTGTATGACAACTTATAAAGTTATAATATTGTTTTATCAAGTGAATGTGATTTTAAATGTTGATATTTATTATAGGCAAAATGTTGTGGCCATAATGATGGGAGTAAATATTATGCTGATGATGGTAAAGGTTGATATAATAATCTACAATGCAGTACCTTAGATGACAATCTATGTATTTTTTATAAATATTTCAATTGATAGTTATTTTTACATTTTTTCACTTAACTTATTGACTTTTTTTATTGTGCTAATTTACTTTTTAAATTTAATTTGAAACTACTATCCAAGTAACATACTTAAAAAGCTTAAAGTGAGATAAATAGATAGGTACAGATTTTCATAAAATATATGGATTGAATGGGATAAGAGTCACTGTACAAATGGGTCAAAATGGTTAATTCATCGAATTACTGTGGATTCGCTCTACCCATATGAGAGTTGTAGTCCTCGCAACTTTTTTTAACAATCTTGGTCAAAGTACTGAGGATATCTTGGTGAACACACCAAGAAAGAGTCAAAATAGCTGTGAATTTCGCGCATCCCAATGTTGATCGTTGACAGGCAATCTTGTGTACAGATTCTCTTTTATATATTTATGAGCAATATCTTAAATTTTGATTAACAGGGTAAAAACAAATTGTTTAGGAAGGTATTAAACACGCGCAGACAAAATCCGTAGCAATTGCATTATCGGTATTGAAGGTCTTTCTGAATGTGCTTAATTCCGCATTAACTCTTCTCCGCCGTTGTCAGGAGATTGGTTTTTTTTTTCTCCCTCGAGAGGACAATAAATGTATCTGTAGTTCAAAACAAACCCTATAGACAGTCATTCCGTGGAACTAAAGGAATGGTGGGTACTCCTTCCCTCGAAAAAGTACCATGCGGTGCACGGAGACCAAGCCGGTGATAAAATGCTGAGATGAATTTCATTTACATTATCTGGGTGGACTGTGTAATAACTTATTTAATAGCTCGATGGGTTTGACGCGGCAGACTAAGTGCGACCCAAATTGAAGCCTACCAAATTCAACTGTACATTTCATGCTTCAATTAAGTATTTAAAAGAGAGCTCAAGGAAGCTTTGGTTTGTCTACACATCGATTCGATCATGTCCAGATGTACGATGACCTCGACTCTACTTCCAGTAGCACATTGGTGGTGGGATGACGATGACGACTTAACTTAAGATGAATAATAATTATGATTTCGACCGAATATTCTATTACAGCTATAAAATTTTTGTGATAACACTCAAAGAGAGTTGCCAATGATGACCAACATTCCCATTATTATCCTGATCAAAATAGTACATGGAGTTTAGAGGTCATTTGAGAATGATTGTACATATAAATGCACCAATAAACAATGAACAATGATAAAATCTCTACCCAACCGTGAGTAGCTGTGTTGGTTGAGAGTTTTTTATTTATCACCGAGGTCGAGAGTTCAAAACCCGCAGTTGCTAGCGTTATAAGTGAGGGCTATGGTGTTAGGGTCATGTACTAGTATCCCACAAGGTATAGGGGCCTGACCCTTCGGTACCGTTCGGGCACGGGATCCGTGGTGGAGTTCTCGGTTGTAAAAAAATAAAAAATAATGATAAAATCTCTGAATTTTAGAGTCTAGAGTTGATCAATCCTCATGCGGCATAGGTGATGCTGCCGCAATGGCCCACAAATCCTGCCCTCTTGCGAAAGGGGATCACATCTCTTGCCAATGCTTTGAGCAAAGGTTGTTGCCCTCACCCACCAAGAGGCGACTGCATCACCCCACGATTCTCCCTCTGAAAATCTCTCTTCTAATATATGTTTTTTTTTTTTTTATAAATCAGGCTTTTTAAAATTTCCAATCTTATTTTTAATTGTTCAATTTTTTATCTTTCAGCCTTCTCACGATGTAAAGCAAACCTGGCTTCACATAAGAGTAAAAAAAAAATAAAAGAATAACGAAGCGTCATGTGAACTTTCCGTTCCCAAAAAACAAAAGACGGACTTCAAGAAATTTCTCAATTACATTTTCGGTGCAAGTTTTTAATACCTGTACGAGCTAATCGAAAGTTGTAATTTCTCAATTACATTTTCAGGAATCTCGATGAAAATGTCTCCATTTCATATCTTTTCGAGCAGTGACTTTGGATTCACGTTGGAACAACCCTTCCGAGGTTCTGTCCAGAAGAGAGAGAGAGAGAGAGAGAGAGATTTGACAGGTGAGTGCCTGTGAGAATCACGAGGAGACACGAGAGCTAACCCCCGCTCTCCACATACTCACCGTTCATTCCTTGTTTTTAGGTCGGGGTTCATTCCTTATTTAAACATCCACCATCTTCTGTCCTTGTGGAGCAGCAGAGTGTAATAGCCAGGCACGTTAGTCATGGGAGGCTCCGACGACAGGAAGATCCTCGCAAGCGAAGCTCTCTCGAAGGTTCGTGTTACTGGACCATTGGAGAAAGTAGGTCATTGCTAGACATTTTATAGTTGTTGCGATATGCCTCTCGTTGACTTCCATAGAAGGTCCTTTTCTCATGGCGCATATCGTCGAGAGTGTGTATATATGCACATCTATCTATCTATCTATCTATCTATCTAATACACCGGACTTATCAAATAGGTACGCTGAGTAAAAAATGATCTCACCTAAATTGACCAATTTCTAGACAATACAAATTTAGTGACCATACCCGATTTATATTGCTAGAATACTTTTGTGTTTGACAAGGTTTAGGAAAATTTATAGCCAAACAAAAGGAAAACATGGAATGAGCAAGTGTGAGATCATACAAAAGCAAGAGAAGATCTCAATCGGGTTTGTGTAAATTGTAAACCTATTCAAATTATTTTAGACCTTATTATTCTAAACTCATTTTGTGATTCATTTACTGAATATAAATAATCATACAACAAGCTGGCTCATCAAATATAGGTTAAGGAATAAGTTTAGGACTTATTTTGATAAGTTTAATATATCTATCTCATGTTATAAATGATTATACACGCGATTGATACAAGATCGAGTGCACAAGAAGAGAGAATATCCTTTGATTTGAAAGCTAAATTATCGAACTTTTATCTGAGTTAAGTGGTGAAAAATAAAGCGGTAACTGACTAATTCGAAACTACGTTACTATTCGAAATTGTAAGGACAATAAAAAGAATAAGACACGATTGGAATTCACCAAAGATACTAGTGACGTTGATTTCTGTTTTTCCGTGCTCGTGTTCCTGGTTATAAAAAAAAAAAATCCCGGGTAAAGGAAATCGAGCCCTCTCTCTTCCTCAAAATGAGAGGTTGATGTTTTTGTGGTGCGTTATTGATGTTGCAGTACATATTGGAAACGAATGCATATCCGAGAGAGCACGAGCAGCTGAAAGAACTCAGGGAGGCCACTGTCCAGAAGTACCAGTACTGGTAAATTGCTTGGATTGTAGCAATAGTTATCCACTCTCATCAGCCAGGTAGCTTCTGAACGGCAGAAGAAAACACACGAATCAATGGATCTATGGAACATTTCTTTCTGCAAACAGATTTTTTCATGTTCAGCGTACGAGGCAAAAGAAGTCTCTTTCTATTCTACCAGAGTGATTCACTTTGTGCAGAATA
Organism: Eucalyptus microcorys; assembly: GCA_014182515.1. Classification (NCBI taxonomy): domain Eukaryota; kingdom Viridiplantae; phylum Streptophyta; class Magnoliopsida; order Myrtales; family Myrtaceae; genus Eucalyptus; species Eucalyptus microcorys. The sequence goes on along the minus strand of CM024569.1, from coordinate 47,646,077 downwards.
CACGAAGAATTTTTAAAAGAAAAATGCTTGGAGGAACCCTTATCACACATCCCCAAGTGTGCGGTCCGGCAATAGATTTTGTATGGTCTGATAATAGATCTTGTGAATAATTAATTTGAGAATATGTGGTCAGGATGGTATTGTCACTTTGTGGAAAGTAAAAATACCGTTGTCCAAGCATTGCTCAACTTTAAATATGAAAAGAATTAATGAGTTTGTAATACATGTATTTTCAAGCCCTTTAATCGAAATAGTAAAGTTGAGAAAAACAGGTCTAGAAAAAAAAAATCTAGGTGGGGGGGAGGAGAGGAACGGAAGAGAAAGAGAGAGAGAGAGAGAAAGAACCAAACCACACCACACTAAATCCTAACCTATAGCTCGAATACCCAAGCTCCCTCACCGACTTGGCAAGCTAGCTCATGGAGTCATCCATCCTTAAGAGAACAATTTGAAGAGAATAGTTGGAGGCTGGATTAGCTTTAAGCTGGATCGAGTGTGGGCCGATGAAATTGTAATGTGTAAAAAATTGATCAATTTAGGTTTGATCGTTTTTAACCGAACTTGGCTCACATAATTGACGGACCTACGTGTTGGCTCGTATGTTGATGACGTGACTTGTGAAACCCCATGTGTCTAATAGATTTCATGTCATCATAAGCTCATCTTGTGGTGTATGATGTTTGTGAAATATTTTTTCCTTGTGGAATAACTATCGCCGTGAATGATAAGTTACGAATAATGAAATCGAATTGGCTTGCTATATTTGCTGCAGGAGTTTGATGAATGTGCCCGCAGATGAGGGGCAACTAATCTCCATGATGCTGAAGCTCATGAATGCGAAGAAAACGATCGAGGTCGGAGTCTTCACTGGCTATTCTCTCCTCACCACCGCACTTGCACTTCCGGCCGACGGCAAGGTAATAATTAGTAATTCAATTTGATTTTCACATTGTAAGCATCTTAATTTCTTTTACTGTAGTGAAATTCCTTTCGTAATCGAACAAGTTATCTCCTTATTGAGTAGATAATAGCGATGGATCCGGATAAGGAGGCCTTTGAGACAGGCCTGCCATTTATGAAGAAAGCCGGGGTGGAACACAAGATCGACTTCATCCATTCAGATGCTTTCTTAGCTCTAAACGACCTTATTGCAAATGTAAGTACACGTGGGTCTCATATTATCCAAGGCTAATATCATTTAAAAAAAAAAAATCTCAAACTGGTACCACACAACACATTCACTCAAAATTTATTTCCGTCCCACAAAAAATCCGAAAGCGAAACCCTTACAACACATTTACCTCAAAAGTAATTTCCATCTCATAAAAAATCCCAAACTAATAACCCCAACCCAAACTACCCTCCCATTAAAATGCATACATGTGGATTCACGTCTTACAATCTTGGTACATTAGACAGAATACTACAGAAGGTGGATTTGAGTTGAGGGCGCCGGTCTGCTTTTTTAATTTTATGTGAGATGAAAATTAAGTTGGAAGTAAACATGTCGCAATAATATCATTTTGAAGTTTTTTTGGTTTCCTAGTATGATGTTCGTTCATTTGGTCTTATATTATTAAAATTTGACATGGTTCAAAATAAATCATGTCCTAGGAATTACATTTTAATTATTTAGACACTTGACCTACTTAACTCGAAAAGAAAAAATAAAAAAATAAAAAAAACCTTATGTAAATTGTATGTAGGGCAAAGAGGGGGCCTTTGATTTTGCTTTTGTGGACGCCAACAAGGAGGATTACATCAAGTACCACGAGATCCTGCTCAAGCTAGTGAAGGTCGGAGGGGTGATCGGGTACGACAACATTCTGTGGTTCGGTGCGGTCGCGCTGTCCGAAGACGACGAGATGGCGGAGCATCTGAGGGTCGGGAGAGGCCACCTCCGGGAGCTGAATAGCTTCCTGGCGAGCGATCCGCGGATCGAGTGCTGTCTGCTTTCCGTCGGAGACGGCCTCACGCTGTGTCGACGCCTCTATTAGAACAAACCCTTCTTTTTTTTTTTATAAGTGTCATTGCATTGCATTCCTTAAGGACTCTAATGTTTTATTGTTACTTTGGTTGAATGACTACAACGTATTCAATTTGATCTTAATAAAACATAACTAAATTCGGCCGTACCACATCAGCGTCTTACTTAAAGTTTCTCTTTATATTTCGTGTCAACGAATTGACCGTATCCAATATTATCATCAAGAGCTCCGAATGTGGACCAATTATCGGGGTATAGTTTTCCAATACTCTCTAGCCAAGTACAAACAGAAAATTTTGTTTGTTCCGCAAAAAATATATAATTTGAACAATAGTTCCCTAAAAATAATTGTTTGTATCGTTTGAAAAGATGAAAATATTTAGACATATATTGTTATAGATAATAAAAGCATTTTTCATTGATTAATTATTTCTAGTGCTACAAACGATCAATTTTAGGAAAATATTTTTCAAATATATTGGTGAGGTCTTTCGCCAAGGAGTGCATTTATTTATGGCCGTATAGTTAGAGATGCACACTATGTAGCATCATACTATGACCTCTTTGCAGATTGTTGCTCTCGAAGTCTACTGATGACTTCAAGCTTTATTCCTTTGACCAATGATATTGAGGTTAAGAAGGTAGCAATTCATTCAGAAGAGGTCCTTTTATACCCTTTCTAAGAATAATGAACCCTCATTCTCATGTAAGCTCCTCTTTTGTCTAGCATCTTCCACAGATAGGGCCTTGCAAAGTTTCAGTCTCGGATGTTCCTATCTAGCGAATCGGTAGAATCAGGATTGATCCAAAGATGAAGTGATGATAAGATTGATGACTAGGGAAGAGTTGGTGATATATGATTGACATTCTCTCCAATAAAGTTAACTTTTCCAGCTGTAGAACAACATAATGGAGGTGTGGTGCAAGATCATGGCCAGTGTCTTATTAGAACTAACAATAGAATGAAAATAAATAAATAAATAAAGAGAGATTGACACTTTACCCGCTGAGTTATATTCTTTCCCAGCTTCCACATGTTGAATTCAAAATTCCATATGGGAGATGGGTGGTTTAGGGCATACTTCGATCAATGTTTAGGAACCATTTGAACGGATATAATTTAACATGGCGACTCATGTGGAATGCCCCATTAGGCAAATACGATGCAAGACCTATCACATCAAGGTCAAGAAGAAAGCGACTCTTCATTTTATTATTTTACTACTTGAAGTACATGGCTCTCCAATCAGTAGCGGATGCCAATTTCGATGCAATTTTTTGAAAGGATCCGTATGAGATTGCTTTCTATGCGTTTATGAAGAACTGAAAGTGATCCAACTCTAAAAAGATGACTTTTCTGTGTGCGTACGGCGGTTTTTTTTTTGTTTTTTTTGGGTTTTACGCCCGTAACTACTGCAAAAAGGCAGGTAAGAAGGGTTATACGCAATAGGCAATACGTACTTGATGACTATTGAAAAGTAGGATCATATTTTTTAGAGCTTTTAAGGCGCTTCGGTTTGGTTATGGACTAATAGTTCTTGAATTAGTAGAGGTTGCTGTATCTTCTGTGCATTTATCACATGTTCGTAGAACCTTTATGTGGGTGAAGTTTTTTGACAGAAACTGCTTAAAACTCACGTTAGATATATTGTGAGTGGATTTTCTTTTCCTGATGTATTGCAAATACTGGATGTTTGTTAATAGATAACCAATTGATTGGAACCACTTCTGAGGAAGGGGAAAATTAAGAAGATGACGAAGAATGCTTCCCGATAGGATGCTGATATTGGCATAGATGATGTGCCTGGACATACTCCTACGTTGTTCAGAGTGTGCGACAAGGATGACAATGCCTTGTGTTGTTATATCTCAATATGTAGAAAGCAAGCTTTGTCTAGTTATTCCTCACCTATTGTTACATTCGTCCAAATTAGCACTGATATTAGCCGCTCGAACTGAAGGTGGAAATGTGCAAGTGTGATGCCAATAATGTCAAAGGTCGCAAACTGCTGGCAAAATGAATTTGGTTTATATGTCGCATACAATTGCCAGGAAAATTTGATGAAATAGTCATTATAAGCTTGCTTCATTTTTTACCGAAAAGTGGTCCTTTTGAGATCTTCAGCTTTTCTAATTTTTTTGTATGATTACCCCCAAATTCTGACACAGGATTGGCTGATTAACATTTCCTTCTCTTTTGCTTAATTGTTCTTTTCTGACAGTTGTAGACCGTAGTTAAACGAATGGTATATAACCAATGTCAATAAAGTGGAATTGTACAGCTGTTTCTTGAATAAAAGATGCGGCATGGTCCTCAGTTACCAAGAACCTCGTTGGCATTGTTTCTGCGGGCTCATTTCCAGCCGCAGCGGCATTTGCAGTGGGTGGAATGCAATCGGCAGCAATCAGAGAGGCGTATGATGGGTCGCCTAATATGAGCTACCATAAGGTTAATATTGAGATAGTAAAAGGCAAGATACTGAAGATAACAAGGCTGTGTAAGGAAGGATTCGAACTTGGTTCCATAGGTAAGTTAGAAGTCATAGGTTGGTCATCTTGCTGCTGACCGCTGGTTCTTTGGACATCTGCTGAAATGTCGGGCATGGCAATGATTGCTGGGGTGATGATTTCTTGCTTGGAACCAGCATTGACGATGGTGTCAGTAATGACAGTGACGTTGATGGTCTGAACGGCACCTTGGTCAGTGAAGCCGCACATTTGCATGTCAGGCAGTTTGGTCATCAATTGGAACGTCGTCGATGTCGATTGGAGCGCGGATGGCATCAGTAGATAGAGTTTGCTCATCAGCAGTTCTGTGATTCTTTTCCGCATTGGGTGAAGAAGCAAGAATTAGCCTCCTGCGTTTTGTTGGAGTGGACCCTTCGCCCTTTTGTTTCTTAACGGTCGGTGAAGTGGATGGTCGCTTCCTACTAGTGCCTTCGGTGGTGCTGCTACGGGATGATTTGGACCCTATAGTAAGGAATGAAGCATTGGATATGCCAAAAGGAACAGAAGTAATCATGTGAGTACCTGATGTCGTTGTCCTTTTGGACGTCTTACAAGTGCCAGGAGAGGAGTGTTCTTTGAGTTTCTTGGTCTTAGGAGGAAAAGGGTTGCTAAACTTCACTCTTTTGATGATGGAGTTGAAGTCCTCCTCGAATATGTTCGCTTTAAAAACCCACGAGTCTATGAATTCGCTTGTAACTCCAGGATGAGGTCTAAACTCTCTGATGACGCGTTGATTAAAAATCTCATCTGTAATTCGATGACAGCAGTTGAAAGCCTTGTTGCTGGTTGACACATAATGATTACTCTTCCAGAATTGGTGCTCCATTGAAATACAGGATAGGCATGGGAATGCCCAGGATAAGCCCAAATTGTCCTGCACGATACCGCAGGGAAAACATTTCTAGCCCAGGCTTGAGTTTCCCTTTAGAGAACAATTTTAAGGGAAGGTCTACGGGAGTTAGAACAGAGAGCCAGAATTTTCGCTTCTTGTTTGGATAGGTGAAGTAGAAGACGTTAACAAAGTCAAGATTGCGAAGAGGGCAAAAGTCAGCTGTATAAGTACATGGCCAGAAAAAAAAAAAAAGTAAAAAAAGAAAAGTACATGATCATAAAACCAATCCAGAAAATACTGAAAAGAAGAAATGCCTGTGGGAATGGTTTTAAGACGATAACGCAGTTGTTTACATTCTCTGGTGTCTGGAATGTAGGGTTCAGCCTTGAAACTCCTACAGCGAGGCGGAGCATGTTTGACATCCGAAAACAAGGAAGGAAAATCAAGCTTCACCCATGTCGGAAGGATACCGAAAGGACAGGCGTCTTCGTACATAGATGCAGAAGCCTGTGATTTAGGCTGCATTTGGATTTGGCTTTTCCAAGCCACTTTAGGCTTCCAAAGCCCTTTGGGCTAAAAATGGGCGTTTGGCAAAAAAATTTACAAACACCTTTGACTCCAAACTTGCCTTTTGAAGGCTGAAAGCCCAAGGCAGGGTGGGCATTTCAGCTTTCTCGGTAAGCTGGTGGGGGGTACTGTTCATATATATATATATATATTTCCGAAATTATCCTTATGAACATTTTGTTTTTCCGTTTTTTGCCCTTGTGAAGAGCACTGTTCATCTTCTCCGTCGAGGGTGGCCCCAGCGGCAGTTGCTTGGGTCGCGCGACCGTCGGTGAGGTTGCGCGACCCAGGCACGGCCCTCGCCGAGGTCGCGTGACCTCAGGTGAGGGTTGCGTAGCCTCGGCGACGGCCGATCGGGGTCGCACGACCCAGGCGCGACCCTCGGCGGGTCGCGCGACCCAGGCGCGGGCCTCACCAAGGTCCCCCGACCTTAGGCGAGGGTTGCGTAGCCTCGCGACAGCCAATCGAGGTTCTCGGAGGTCCAGGCGACGTCGTGCGACCTTTTCGCCCCAGATCCGGGGTCGCCGGAGGTCGCGACGGCGTCGCGTGACCTCGCCGCCCCAGATCCGGGGTCGCCGGAGGTCGCGACGGCGTCGCAAGACCTCGCCGGCCCAGATCCGAGGTCGCTGGAGGTCGTGACGGCGTCGCAAGACCTCGCTGGCCCAAATCCGGGGTCGCCGGAGGTCACAACGGCGTCGCGCGACGCTCGCGACCTCGCCGGCCCAGATTCGGGGTCACTGGAGGTCGCCGAGGGTCGCCGCTGGCCGCTGGATGCCGCCTGCCCTTGCCGGTTTTCATTTTTTTATTTTTTTATTTTTCTTTTGATAATTTTTTTTTCACAAAAGTCCTTTGTCTCCCAAACACCATTTTGCTTAAAGGTACTTCACAAAAGGCTTTTAAATTACAATTTACCAAACACAGTTTGCATTTTGAAAAACACCTTCAACTTAAAGGTCTTTGCATTTTCCTAAAGACTTTCCCAAAAGTCTTCCCAAACGCACCCTTAATCCCCAGTAGAGAATGGCCAGTACAACGCGCCTCAAAGCAAAGTGCTTGCCTTCAGCGAGGTAGCAAAGCCAGGTTTGCCAAATCCTTCGAGACGTGCTTTGGTAGACAGAATAACCAAAAAGGCTGCATGTATTTTTTGAGTGACCTCACCTATGTCTTCACAAAAACGGCTCATGAAAGTGGCTTGACAAATGTCCTCCATGCAATCAAAATAAGTGCATTTAGCAGGTTCGGCGGAGGCTCTATCTTCCCCCCATGGACTGAGCCTAGTGATGGCAAATAGGTCGAGGAGAGTGGTCGACATGACCTGAACCAAAGAAAGAAACGGATGGTTGATGGAGACCAGAAACTAGTCAAGCCGGCCCATAGTCCTAAGTCAAGTTCAAAATAGCAGAATTGAAGAACCTAGTCAATTTGCGCCGACTCCCAGGCTGATTCCTTCTGAGCCCTTCTCCCCAAATACCATCGGAATAATGTGGGTCAAAAAGGGAAAGGATTTTGGATCTGAGTAGGTTCTTAAAATGTTCAAGCAAACATAAACAAATGAGAGATTCGCCTTAGGGTGGGAGGTGTCACCTCTCGTATTTCCACTCATCCGAGAAATTTTTTTTGGATGGGACTATAGGTAGTAAAGGTAAACAACACGTTAGTACTTTGTTATTAGTTACCGTCGAATAGGGGAGTATAGTAACTTTTAGTGCTTGAAGTGATATAGGGTGGTATCAAATCCACTCTTTCATTTAAGAAGTCCAAACGAATTCAATGATGTGCTTAATATGGAATGGATGTAAGAGTTTTCCTAATGTGGACTAAATTAATTGATATTGTAATTTACTGTTTTTACGGTTACCGTAAAACAGGGTTGGTCTAAGGTGAGATAGAAGGTTTCTTAATTAGTCTAATATGGGCTGGCTAGTGTGGGCCGAGTTGAGCCTGACCAATAATAAGGGGGACTGGCTGGAAACTCTATAAATAGTGCTCAAGTCTCTCCTCTAACCCTAATTCTCACATGTATCCTCACCTAAGGGGCGTTTACCCAACGCTACACGTGAGGGGGCCGCCTCATTGAGCCAGTGATACGGAGGGCAATAGAGGAGAAGGACTTGATGCGTGGATCCCCTTGATGAGTGGGTAAATCCCTTTTCTGCTTCCGCTTTATGTTCAATGAATCCCAAAACAGGTGCGTTAATCTTTCTACTTAATTATGCATGTTCTTGTTCTAATTATGGAGATCTTGGGGTTACGCAATTTGCGTCCAACATGTGGTATCAGAGCAACCATAACCCTAGAACTCAAATGTATAAGATTTTTGCCCTAATTTCTGATTTTGAGATTTTTTGTTCAATAAAAATAAAATTAAATCACAAATTCGGACTGGGCTCGACGAGACGAGCAAGACGGTAGGCGGCGCGTCGCCAGGGGAGGCCTCACACGCCCCCATGCGCCGCCACGCGCCGCCAGGGCGTTGGAGACGCGCCCCACGCGCCCTCACGCGCTCCCACGCGCGAGGTATGGCTCGCGCGTGCGCTCCACGCGCCACGCACTCAGGCGGCGTGTGAGGGCGCGTGGAGCGTCAGATCGGCGCGTGGCCGGCGATGTTGGATCCGTATGGCTGTCCTTTATCTTATGGTGAATTTATTTTACATGTTTGATGATTTTATGGATATGAAAATACATACGGAACCTTAAATACGTGTATTTTTAGTGTATTTTTGTGTATTTTTCTTGTATTTTCTATGATTTTGGAAATACAGGTGTTGGGTCACAGGTATGTTATCACATAAACATTATAATGGTGTGATTCATTAATAAAAATTAAACTTTATTATGAACTAAAATTAGCTTATTGAAATACAATCATTATGTGATAGTAATTTAATTATGTATTGAAGTGATGTGAAATAGTAAAAGTTATGGAACTTTTGTTACTTAAGCATAGTTCTTTATATGCATTTTGATGTATTTTTATTTATTTAACCTCTGAATAATAGACGTCTTAAGAACTCGTGACCATACTAATTGTACTGATTAACACATCTGCTGAATGTGGTAATGCATGTTAGTTAAGTTAGTGCATATTGTACCTAAATTCATCTGATCACTTGTTAATGTCTATCAAGTTGAATATTTTTTATAATTAAGAAATATGACAGCATTTACGCAGAGCAATAGTATCTATTGTTATAGTTTAGATATTTGATTCTGTATTTTGACTCAATTTATAGGTCACTGGTTAATGCAATGATAATTTGTTACTTAAAATTAGCTATTGGCCCTAGAGTCATGTTTTGCCTTATGAAACTCATGAGTGATAATAGATCAACTGTCAGACTTGTCGATTTGGTGTACCCTCTATTACTATTGATGTTAATTTGTGAGAGATCTTCTAGATCAACATTTTTTTTAATGTTGTTTTAGTAATCAGTAATCGAGGTGCACAAGAGATGATTGCTTCTATGTTATGAGAAGTTTCTTGTATTGCTGTGATCAGTGATCTCATTGGAATCTATCTTTCAAGTTTTCTACATATATATATATATATATATATATATATATATATATTAAATTTTATTAATGGATAAAGTAATGTAATTAGCATGATATGTGATTTTAGTGATAACCTGCCCCTATCACTAAAGTTAAAATCACATGTATATGATGTATGTGAGTAGTAAAGTTTATATCCCTGGTATGAGAGAGTTTCAAGGATTCAATTGAGTAGTGACCGCCAAAGTGGCACACTTGATTGGGTTTGAGAAATTTCAGTCTCGTATGATGATTGGGATGTCTCCTGATCTAATGCATAGTCATATTCCCAAAGGAGGTGATTGTGTATTAGTTCATGGAGGGATACATGATAGTGTGGTGGAGGAGTGACTGATTCTAGTGATTCATATGCCCAAAGGTAATGAATTCACGAAGAATTGGAATATATTCTCATAACCGCTATCATGTGGGGAGTATACAACTGCATGTCATGTATTCTGCCCAAAGGTGATTATATGATTATGCGGGTAACTCTCTAAATCTGTACTTGTACGTCAAGTTACACGGTGCTCACATGATGCTAATTATATACATTATTTGTTTTTTCAGTCACATTTTCTGTAATTAATAACTCCACTATTATTGAGATTTTTAATGTTTCAAATTTTAAGTTGTGGACATATGATTTATTGCTTGAGAAAAGAGCAATTGAATTTGCTTACTGTCCATGAAGCGTTCCATTCTAGAACACATGAAAAGAGGTTTGCCTACGGACTGCACTGCTATAAGATGATGGAAGCCTTAGTTGCTTGAAATTATGTCTTGTCTGATATTGAAATTAGGACACATCTGCAAAGATTGTGTTTAAGTCCTAATAGCATATATATCTCGTATATGGTTGAAAATGTTGTTTCCAAAAGTTTTATATTTAATGAATAATCTCACACATGTCTAAAGGAAGAGTAGAAAAGTTGACAATGTTGACATTATGTTTACTCTTAACAGTTATCTAAAGACTTCTATAGATTATTGTGGAAGTAAAATTACCGAGATAAAGAATAAAACAATTACAATTAGTCTTAAAAGGTTATTAGACTTAACAGTGGCCGTGAGTATTTTGGCAAGTATGACAATGCGAAATAACTTAAAAGGTTATTTGTCAAATACTTGGTAGATTCTGGGGTGGTAACTTAATTACCGTACCTGAAAATCCTGACAAAAAGATTTGGCCGAAAGGCATAAATGCACCATATTGAACATGGTGATGAGTATGATTAGTAAAACTAATTTATTTGATCTTTTGTGGGCTGATATTTTGAAAGTAACATTTTCACATAAAAAAAATAGTTTCATAAACTTCTTTTGAGTTATAGACTGGACATAAATTACTTGAATCATATGAAATTTAGAGGTGTCATGCAAAAGTAAGGTTATCTAATCCAATATTAAGTGCGTTGAAATTCAGATCCACTCGGAATTATTTTGTATCTTATCTAGATTGTTAAAGGGGTATTGATTTTATGACCCTAAAAAAAGGTGCAAGAATTATGGAATCACATACTCTAAAGTTTCTAAAGATTGACGTAATTGTGGAGGATAGCTGCTCTCAGATTATTAAAGATAATAGTATGATGGAGGTTACTGTATTTTTGTCTTTACCTATACAGATAATTATAGAATCTCATGTATCATAAACTAAACTTGTTGAGGTTCAAGATACTATTCTTGATATAGTTTATAATGAAATTTCTTAAACCTCTCAAGTGCAGAATGAAGTGGTTGCAGCTTTATTAAGGAGATTTGTTAGGGAAAGACGATCAGTTATACCATCAGACTATATAGTCTATTTGTGAGAGCATGATTACAATATCCACTATATGGTTGATGTAATGGCATGTTTATAAATGTCGTTTCTTATTCTCAATCTAGTATGTGATTAGATGCCATAAAAGATAATAAAGTTTTCACTCTGAAAGAGGGGTGGATAGTTAATAGTGAAGAAATAAATATCTCTTTCTAGTATTTTTAAAGATTTTTTCAGAGTGAACGTGGCATTAATAATTTATTTTGATATGGAGTTACGCCAAATAGATACAAAATCTATATTGTGCAATTGTAGGGTTTTGCAACAGATGTTTCAAGTAAACTTGTGTGTAGACTGAAAAGTTTTATTAATAATTTTAAACAAGTTTCTAGACAATATTATTAAAGTTTCATAGTGTTATTATTCTGTTCAATTGGGAACAAAGTAATTCAATATACTGCAAGGTCAGTGGGAGGAAATTTACTTTTTCTCATACTCTATGTACATGATATTTTGCTTACAAGTTGTGATCTTGAGACATCTTATATCATTTGTACTGAGGTCTGTAAGAATTGTTTTTGCCATATTATATTAGATTTTCTCGGAGGACATTTTCTGATTGTATATTGGAAATATTCAATATGCATCATTGCAAGCCAGGAATTGCTCCTGTTGTTAAGGGTGATGGACTTAATCTATCACATTGTCCTTATTTAGATATTGAGAAAATCTAATTAAATAGTGTACCTTGTGTCAGTGCACTTAAAAGTATAATGTATGCTCAAATTCGCACTAAACTAAATATCGTCTTTGTGACGGGACTTTTAGGAAGATATCAGTCAAATCCAGGACGCGATCACTAGGTTGCTGCCAAGAAGATTTTAAGGTACTTAAATAAGACAAGAGATTAGATGCTAATTTACAGACATGTTCAATTCTTGCAGCTAGTAGGGTATTCAGATGTAAACTTTGCTGGCTGTTAGGATGACATAAAATCAATAACGGAATACATATTTATGTTAGCAGGAAGTGCAATAAATAAAGTTCTATGTTATCTTCTACTATGTAAGCAGTGTTAGTAACATTCTTTTAGGCTGTTACTTGGGCTATTAGGCTCCAGAACCTCTTGACGGAGTTGATCGTTTTAACTTTATGGATAGACCCATACAGTTGTATTGAGATAACAAATTTGTGGTATTATTTATTTACTATAAAGGTCTCAAGGGGTCTAAATATATGGTGGTTAAAATTTTTGACCAAAAGCAAACGGTACAGAAATGTTACGTTTTAATATAACATATTTTCACAGATGATGTGATTACAAATCCACTAACTAAAGGCCTACGCCCGTGTGTATTTGAGCGACATGTCGTTAGCATGGACCTAGGAACATCATGAGATGCTATTGTTTAGTGGGAGCTATTTTGGCTTTACTCTTATAAAAGTTTCATCTGTGTTCGTTACACTTTGTAACGGTTTGATATGTATCAACTTTTGCATTCAATAAAATATTTTTGAATGTGTTGTTATTATGTTGAATATATATTGATAAAGTCTCAAGAGATTGTATAAACCTTGAGTGAAGGCTAGGGGCATCCGGGCATCCGGTTATTAGCCTTATGCATATGTCTTGTGATATATAAAGAAAGGTTAACCATAAGGACAAGACATATGTGGGTTCATTGGAACCATAAAGCATTCTCTAGTAGCACGAGTTTTTGTGATACCTAAGGTAAGAGAATGGTGACTGACAAATAGGATCTCTCTATGAGAGATGTTATCCATTTGACACACTACCATATTGAATCCATGTCAATAAAATTAAGAGCATTCGTGACCATGGAAGGCTCTGTGTGTATACATGCAATTACCGCCATGATTCGGTGTTTAAGACTTTATGGGATATGATTGACTATTAAGAATTATCTCTGGACCAAATGTGCGCACATACAATACGATTTCAATTAATATAGTCCAAGTGGGAGAATGTAAAAGTTTTCCTAATGTGGACTAAATTAATTGATATTGTAATTTACTGTTTTTACGGTTACCGTAAAACAGGGTTGGTCTAAGGTGAGATAGAAGGTTTCTTAATTAGTCTAATATGGGATGGCTAGTGTCGGCCGAGTTGAACCTAACCCATAATAAGGGGGACTGGCTGGAAACTCTATAAATAGTGCTCAAAGTCTCTCATCTAACCCTAATTCTCACATGTATCCTCACCTAAGGGGCGTTTACCTAACGCTACACGTGAGGGGGCCGCCTCATTGAGCCAGTGATACAGAGGGCAATAGAGGAGAAGGACTTGATGCGTGGATCCCCTTGATGAGTGGGTAAATCCCTTTTCTGCTTCCGCTTTATGTTCAATGGATCCCAAAACAGGTGCGTTAATCTTTCTACTTAATTATGCATATTCTTGTTCTAGTTATGGAGATCTTGGGGTTACGCAATTTGCGTCCAACAATGGAAGCTTTTCATCTCGGTACCAAGCAAAGCAATCTTGGAGAGACAAAGGGACTTGAGGCTTAATAAACCTAGGGCTCAAAATTACCTGATCGGGTTCAGTTGTAGAGTCATTAAGCAAAGAAAGGAGATGATTGTTGTTATTTTCATCTTCTCAAAGTTGATCAAAGCGAGACAGGTACGCCGAGGGTGAAAACGCAGGAGATTGATTCTTGGGTGACATCGCATCTCTAACTAGTAGGAGGAAAATCCGAAACCAAGAAAGGTGAATGAGCTCGAGAGATTTGTGATGAAGGAGAGAAGTGAAAATGCAATCTTGGGCTCGATGTAAAGAGATGGAGTATATCCCAAGTAGCAAAACTTGCCGATCGCACGACGTGTCCAATTGAGATGGGAGAAGATAAAATAATTGTCAGGATTTCAGTACATTAATAGGCTTTTTTTTTTTTTAAGGCTATATGTTGACGACAAAAAATAACTCAAGTCATGATGGATTCTTGAGTGTCCATGGTAAGTTGTCGAATTGTTACAAAATCGGTGATTAACACGAGTGGTCGTTATCGATGAAAGAAGAATCGAGAAAGACTGGTAATCGACGTATGGTAACTTGGATGACCAATTAAAAAACTAATGACGGGGAGCCCAAGACAGTTGTCGACGTACAACACCGGAGGGTCAACCACATTCGAAGAAAATCAAACTGATAGGAATCTTGTAGAAAGCGCAACCGTCAATAAGCAATTAGAAGAGGCATGAACTTCAACCGCCTTTGAGATTTTCAGCTCCGCGCTCAAGATCATTAATTGCATAGAATCAATTATAAAGGATCAACAATCAATCACACTTATCAATTTTTCTGCAGTACTTTATCAATTCTTTACCAGCAATTCTTTATAACTTTAGAAAATATAGTTTGTCCTATGTCCATTATTTCCTGTTTGAATTGCCACAGAACCCAATTCACTTTAAGAAACCGAAGATCAATTATTTGGTGAAAGGTCTTTTATCAATGACCATTTTTGATGAAATAGTTCTATTATAGTAAAACAAAGAAAGCTCACGTCTATACTCTAAGGGCATGTTGACCCAAAAAATAATCCGGATATCAATAAACACATGTCTAGCATTTGGATGAAATCAAACATGTGAATAGCACACGAACATGAAGAATCATTTGCATGGCAATGAGTGTCACTTCACATATGCCAACTTATCGACAAACATAGAGATAAACATGTGTATCAACATTGGTGTTCATCAATGTCATATGTCTAGTTATCGAAATATGTTGTGGATAGTCGGTAACCGTCCAAATAAGCATCAATGATGAATGATTATTAAACAGACATTGAAACACAATTTTGAAATTGAAAATTGACAAGACAGTTAAAATCAAGGGTGCACATTTTTTGAGAGAACAATTATCGCTTGAAAGCAAGCTCGTGGGTCAACCATCTTTACAAAAAGAAGATCATGGAGTGGTTCACACCTGGCAAGAACAACCGTTTGAGAACATGGTTGCGAGACTTGTGAAGATATAGGAACTTGGAGGCGATTGACAGTAATTACTTGAGGAAATGCAAGCGAAGAAAATTGTTAGAAGGTAGTTACTTTAAAACCATAATAAATACCATCAGCCACCTAGCATAGAGCCCGGTACAAATCGAACCAAATGTTATCTTTCAATTACCTTTTGTTTTCTGTACTGTAGTTTTCTGATTTGCATCGTCAATTAATTGCCGGCATAGTATCTTCACCTTTATGTTTTTGGGTTATGTTGTTAATTAAATTCCAGCAGAGCCTACTTACGTTTGGTTACACTATAGAGTCAGGGCATTTGGACCTTATTGTTGATTAAATTCCAACACGATTTGAGTCTCTATGATCTTGTTCAAATTTGAAAGTGTTGATTCCTTTTGCTTGTGCTTGCGATATTTTTTGCTTGAAAAATCGAATAACTACTTTCGGTAAAGAATATTTCATTGCGGGAATAATTCTGGCAAAAAAATTTTTTGGCATGCCTGGTGATATCAATGTTACTAATTTGAGAAAATACCATGTCACATACTACGAGTCAACCTGACCCTGATAATGCCAGCGATAATTCATCACCACAACCTACTAGTGAGAGAGTGGACGCGTTGCGTTATCAACGGCACCTTTGGTGTTAGATCAAGCGCAAAGAGGAGATGTGAATATGCTGACGCAACTTACTGAAGAACATAGAAGGCAAATAGTGCCAAGTTCGGTGATGTTGTCTACTATAAGAATGTTGGTGGAATACCAAAATGAATTGGCCAACCACACAACAGAAAACCTTATCGATGTGATTGAGCCATTGATTGTCAATACTTCCCAAGAGTGTGTGCATGGGCAATATGGGACATCAACTAATCCAGTTCAACCACAAGTCAACCACACTGTTGCTATATTTATTGGGTATGTTTCTTCGCCTGCCCAAATCACTTTTGGTACTATTGGGCAGGTCATGCCACATCCACCACCACTTAGGATCCTACAAAGAACGAAGCTATCGGCACGACCCAGACTTGTCGGTCGATGCTGGCCAATGGAAGTAATCTTGTGAATCCATTACAAAGGAGCGAAGCCATTAGTACAACCCAGAACTGTGGGCTGACTTTGACCAACGGGGGTAATCTACCTAATCCAGTTCAGGTTAAAATAAGTGGGAACGATAATGGTGGGATGGTGAACCAAAATCCTCAGCGGAATGCATCATTGCAATTATTGAACATGTGCAACCACTTGGTGCCATGCCTCAACTCAATCTCATGCCCATAACATATGGGTCCAATGTTACCATTGACAATCAAGGTGCACCTCCAATCCCGCGAAGGGCAAGACATTCCACTACAACATCTCCCATAACAACCAGCTCTGCAACCGTTTTCACAAAGGGCACGTTTGGTAACGATTCTGTTTACGGGAACAGATTCTGATCAGAAATTATTCTTTTTGATTTTGTTCCCGGGAACAATTTCTAAGCATTTTAAACTGTTTGGTAACTATTCAAAATTTATGATTATGGAATAGAATTGCGTTTGGTACCGTGCTCATTAATTATATTCCAAATCAATTTCTTTTAATTTTTAAATATTTTTTTTTTTACTTTTTTCCTTCTTTTTTTTTTTTTTTTTTTTCTCCTATTCTTCTTCTTCTTCTTGTGGCTCGTCGTCGGACTGGGCGATCGGCCAGACTAGGGCCGGCGATCTCACCGGAGCGTCGCCGGCCCTTGGCGAGGTCGGTGGCCAGGCCAGCCTCGGCGGGGTTGGGCGAGGCCCGCCTGGCCACCGGTGGGGCTGGGCAAGCTCGCCGGACCGGTTGCCGGCAACCGGTGGCGGCAGGCGACGAACGGTGGTGGATGGCAGTGGACAGCAACCGCAGAATGATAGTTGATGAAAAAGAAGAAAAGAGAAGAAGAAGAAGAAGAGAAAATGGAAGAAGAAGAGTTGGTTTTGATTCTTAGATTTGTTCCCAGAACAAGAATCAATTTTTTATTTTTTATTCTTGATTCTACTCCAAATCTATTTCCGGGAACAAAAAAATATAAATTTGTTTTCGGGAACAAAAATTTTACCAAACACAATTTTGTTCCAAAATTACTTTCGGAAACAAACAATCAAAATCGGGTACTGTTTGGATGGTTACCAAATAACCCCAAAATGTTTCACATTCATTTCTGCAGCAAATTCTACAACCATTACAGCAACTATCATGGTACTTAGCACGACACTTAATTCTACAACCACTTTGTATAGACATCGCGCAACAATAATTACCACGACAATCAATTCTACATCCACTTTCTATGGACATCCTGCAACAACCTATACTGCAGTTTGTACCACAACCATTGCCACAACCCATTCTTGGCGCTCAACATGCCACTACGCTTGTTGCATTCGCACATGGTTTGAATCAAAATTAGTCAAAATTTCCCTAGCACGCATGTGAATTAGATTTCCACAATTCTGTTCACCTGATCTTTTAAGTCCTCACGAACCTCTCATTCTCTTTGACTTATTTACCCTTAAGCTCCTTTCAGTCTTGCAAGTTCTTTCACATACAAATTCAATGGTGTAGAGTCATCAATAGATATCTAAACAGGAATAACACTTGCATCTGTCAAACAATAAATCACATAAGATAGTTTTATCATTATTGAAATCCTTGGAAGTTTTCTTAATGATTCCCTTTTTTATAATGACAAAAACGTTTACATAGATGCAAATGCAATTAAACATACGTGATTAGAGATTTGATATACAGTAAAATACGATGTAAATTGCTTTTGACATTTAAAGAAATCAGTGTAGAAACAGTGTGCGATAAGTGTTGAAAATCTGTTTCTCTGGTCACCTTAAGCTAGCTGCTATATAGCTAGCTGCTATTTCCTACTCATAAACCCCGCCTATCGGCTAAGCCGCCTATCCCTCATAGATAATAGATTAGTTGGCCTACCCGCCGGCCAATAAATACGGATGTTCGGACAGATGAGAAAGATTACCTGCCTCCCCTTTTGCAATTGGTATGTTTCCCATTCCCTATTCGTCCTGGTCCTTCTTCCTGGTTCCTTTGATTTGATAAGTCCAGTCGACGGGAAAGAATCCATGTTCAAGTCTTATTACCGAGTGCGAGCTGCTTTCTGTGTAAGGTTCGATTACGGGAAGGAAATAGAGGTCACAAGGTAAGGGACCGCTTTCCTTTTATGCTTCCCTACGTGGAAAATCAATCAAACCAGTTCTCCCTCGACCTGCAGGTCTTCGAAATGGTTCTTGTTTATGCTCGTATAGCATAAAAATGATTCATTGGGAGGGCCATGGGAAATCCACTTCGTACCTTCGTATCTATAATCTAAACACTTCTTGCAACCAATCCAACTTTAGTGGAACTTGTGTTATCTTAATTTGTTATGCCCATAGATGAAAAATAGGCCAAGTTTTGCCACTACCTAATATCGATTCATTTTGGTCATTAGCAAGACCTTAAAAGGTTATGACATCCGAGAAAGACTTGATAAAGACAGGGAACTAGGCCTCGAAAAAGATTCTGGTCCCATTGCCCCAATCGGTCACAAATCCCTTTATGGGGTCCCGGGGACACCCTGGATGGCCCCTGGCTTCCCCGTTGAAAGACTACAGGCACACAAAGACCAAATGAAGGAAGCTCCTTCCCTTTTAATATTTACTTTTTAACTATTCAAAAACGAACGGGTTAAATTATACTTTTCCCCTTTTCTTGTTTAGGAACGGGCGGATAGGTCTCCATTTAGTCCATCAACTAGTGAGTGACGGCCTCAACTTGGTCCGTCATCTTCTTCGGGTGTAAGGTAAGCGCGGCTCAGAGGCCTCCGCTAGCACTAATAACGACGATTCGCTATCAAGCTGGCTCGTCCCCACTGAATAATGAGGCCGACAGTGGAACGGCTTTCCATTTAGTGGGTGCAAATGAGACGTACCTGATTTTCTCAGAAGGTGGAGAGGCTTTGAGCAGTGGGCCCACGTGAAAACGTACGGTACTGCTTTGTTTCTGTTCTTCAACGTTTTTATCGTTCAGATGTCTCTCTTCCTTTGGCAATTCATAAGTTAGAATCTCTGGCCTCGAGGAGCAGAGCAGGAGAGAGTGACAGACATATCAGACATGGGAGGCTCGGAAAAGACTAAGATCCTCGCAAGCGAAGCCCTCCAAAAGGTTTGGGTTTACTGTGTCGACATCATCGCGTGTTTTTTTTTTTTTTTTTTTTGACGAGGACATCATCGCGTGTTTAACTATCGATTAATCGATCATCAGCTTCGCGCTAAGTTAAAGGGTACGATTTGTGATCTCTCTAGGGGTTGTTTTTATGACACTTCTGCGAGTTTAGTTAACTGTGCACGGAGAGACTTCGAGAAAAATCCGCCGGAAAAGAGATGCCATTAAGAAAATCGAACTCTTCAAGGTACCTGCTCGGAGGAAAATCTTATTGTTGTGTGCATGTACATCCTGCTAGTATAGTTATTGCACTTGCAAGATACCTCTCAAGAATGCCATCGCCGGGTCCTTTCACGGTCCACGCCAATAAGATATGAAGTATATTTCGTTTCCGAGGGTTTTATGGTAATTTTTTCTGAATAAACGGTTATGCACTCGATAAAGGATCGCGTACACAGGAAGAGAGGACATTCTGTTTATGGAAAGTGAAATAGTGGAACTTCATTTTAGTTACTCTTTATTACGTTGTAATTAATAAAGAGGACATCGCAGTTAAAATTGACCAAAGATACTAGCGACGTCAATCTTTTTTGTTCTTTCTGTGCTCGTGTCCCTGGTTATCCAAAAAAAGTTGGGACTCTCTCTCTCTCTCTCGAAATGAGAGAAATTTATGTTGTTGTTTTAGTTATACATATTTGGAAACACTAATGTTGGTATCTTTGTGGTGTGCTTATGATGCAGTACATATTGGAAACGAATGCATATCCGAGAGAGCACGAGCAGCTGAAAGAACTCAGAGAGGCCACAGTTCAGAAGTACCAGTACTGGTGAATTTCTTGGATTCATAACAGTCATCCACTCTCATCAGCCAAAGTAGCTTCTTTTAATCCACCAGAGCGTTTTACTTCCCGCAAAATTAAGTAAAATTTTTGAAATTTTCATCTTAATCTTCATTATCAAGCCAGGAATTTTTAATTTCGAACAAGATGTCACCTATGAATGTAATGGAATTCATTTCAAACTCATAAAATTAATAGGGTATATAGATTTTTCAAAACGACTACGTCGTCGCGGGTTGGTTGATGACGTGATGTGTGAAACCTCCCATATGTCCAATATATTGCACATAAGCATAAGCTCATCTAGCGTGATGTTCACGAAACATTAATGATTGCCGTGAATGATAAATTACGAATAATTTAATCAAATAGGTTTTCTATTTCTGCTGCAGGAGTTTGATGAATGTGCCAGCTGACGAGGGGCAACTGATCTCCATGATGTTGAAGCTTATGAATGCGAAGAAGACCATCGAGATCGGAGTCTTCACCGGCTATTCTCTCCTCACCACCGCACTTGCACTTCCAGACGATGGCAAGGTAATAAACAATAATTCCATTTAATTTTGACATGGTAAGTATCTTAATTTCTTTTAACCATGATGAAATTTGTTCCATAATTGAACAAGTTATCTCCTTATCGTGTAGATAATAGCGATGGATATGGATAAGGAGGCTTATGAAACGGGCCTGCCGTTTATCAAGAAAGCCGGAGTCGACCATAAGATCAACTTCATCCATGCAGATGGTTTCTTAGTTCTAAATGACCTTATCGAAAATGTAAGTATGTGCTTGTCCAATGCTATCTAGGTTAATATCACCATAACTCTCAAATTGATATCCACGACACATTTGTACCAAATTAATGTCCGTCTTACAAAAAAGTCGCAAACTGGAAATAGTATGACACATTTAATTCCAAACTAGTTTTCGTTTTAAAGAATTTCCAAACCAATAACCCTCGTCCAAACTACACTCCCTTAAAATGCATACTTGCCGACTCACATATTGCAGTCATGATATATTAGATGGAATACTATTGGAAGGTGGATTTCAGTTGGGGTTATCGATTTGGTTTTTTTCATTTTACTTTGCGAGACGAAAATTGATTTTGGGTAAAATGCTTCATTGAAAAATCGGTTTGGGATTTTTCATAGGGGGTGTTGCTAGGCTGACAGTGCCTTTTCAACCACAAACGGCCATGGAAGTAATATTCGCAACCGGAAGCATAATATGGACACGTAGCAGATTTTAGAAAGAAACTTGACAAAAATTTCTCAGATTTTGGACAATATTCTTTTCTTTTTTTAAATAGACAATGAAATTAACAAAAAGAAAATATAGTGGATGCTTGTGACAATGTAAAACTCAATTATTTCATAATGTACTTAGTGACAATGTTTTCTCATATTATTGATGCAAAGAAAGTCATATCAATAACCCACACGTGTATTTCACTAATTTAATGAGATTCCGAAATATTATCGAACAAGTGAAAAATTTTGTACACTACAATGAGTCTCGTTGTGGCATTTGTTGAACTAAGACACAATGTATGCTTTTTTTTTTTTGGGACCAGAGGAACCGCCTCACAATGAGTGCTCAATGTAAACTTAGGGAGTACTAGCGCGGGGACCCACCTCCCACGGTGCTCCGCTTAAGTCGTAGACACAATGTATACTTATCTAGTTAAGATATGTTAAATCGAAATTTGGCTTACATGGTGACAAAGTTGAGCTATACAAAATATAAAAAAGGGAAGTGAGGCAAAAAATTTAATCAAACAAATTCAATATTCTATAAAAAATTTTACATAAATTTAATTTTGGATATACTAAATGATCATCTCTTTGATTTTTGAGTTAACTTGGATCGCTTTGACTCAAGTCGAATTTATCAATACTTTAAGTTGTACAAATAAAGATTCAAGTCTTAATTTTGGTAACTGTGATCATTTTGTTAAATGATGAATATAATTTTTGGGAAATGCTTAAGTAACAATCACTGTTATTATTGCTAAGTAATGGTGGCATGTAAGCCACAAGATGTAATTGATAGAAAAGGCAAGACAAAATAATTTCCTTCCCTCCATTACAGCTAGTGTTATGTTAGCATCAATTGATGGTTCACATTTTACTGTTACTTCCAACAATAACAGTGACTATCATGCTCGTCATCCATAATTTTTTCACGATTCCAAGTATGAAAAATGTTTTACATAGTGACCTTATCAATATAAGTGCTAAATGTATGTCTTATAATCAAAATGTCTGAACTGGTCTTTCGACATGGAATGTAAAATATTTCATGATAATGCTTTCAATGAAGCTCTTTTTAATTCCCTAAGATTTTTCTATTTTCTATTTTATTTAATTTATTTTTTTAATCTAAAGAATCCCACTGGGAACCCTTCAAAAATCTTGTGGCTGGGGGAGCACCGTTGCTGTCCAAGTAGTAACGGTGCCGTCACCCCATCATTATTTTTTTAGTACTATAAATTCTATTGTGTGAGATATGCAATGTTTTTGGAAAATTCAAAGTTTCTTCACTTGGTCTTAAATTATTACTATTCGACGTATGGTGTGTGGGAAATCGTGTCGTAGAAACTGGAGGTGGTGAGAGAACTCACTTGACGTTGTCAGTCCGTGCAAAAACAATCAATAGATGTAGAGTAACAATGCAATTATTGATATTAAAACAAGACCGCCTACTTCAATAGGATAGTTGACGATCAACGGTAGCGTACCATGTAATGTTTAACAAAAATGGGAAAAAAAATTGCGAACGTATTACACATTTGGCTATCCGTAGGGAGAAGAAGAGGGGGACTTTGATTTTGCTTTTGTGGACGCCAACAAGGAGGACTACATCAAGTACCACGAGATCCTGCTCAAGCTGGTGAAGATCGGAGGGGTGATCGGGTACGACAACACTCTATGGTTCGGTGCGGTCGCGCTGTCCGAAGATGAAGAGATGGCGGAGCATCTGAGGGTCGGGAGAAGCCACCTCAGGGAGCTGAACAGCTTCCTGGCGAGCGATCCGCGGATCGAGTGCTGTCTTCTTTCCGTTGGAGACGGCCTCACGCTCTGTAGGCGCCTCTACTAGAATCCCCCCCGTCGAAGGTCTACTTGACGCTTCGAGAATTTCTATGCACGGTGTGTCCTCGAGAGTTAATAATTTTTATTGTTGCTTTGGTTGAATGACTATCCACATATTAACTCGTTGTAATACAATATAAATAAACGTTGCCTACCACGTCAACGTCGTACTTATATTTTCCCTTCATGTTTCACGTCAATAAATCGATCCTATCTAATATTATGATCAAGAACCACTAGGGTTTGCCCCCTTCCAATATAGAAGGGGGAGGTGGGAGTTGAATCTCCACATTCTCAGGGGGTTGGGGTGGGGACGATTTAGTTTCAGAAGTAGGTTTCGCCTCCCACGTCCTGCAATGAAGTAGGACAAAAGTCTGAGAGTAAGTCTAAGAATAGAATAGAACCTACCAAAAAAAAAAATTATAAGCAAGAGCTCCAAATGCGGAGCAATTATCAGGGAATAGTCTTTCTGGGTTCATTTTGAAAAAAATGAATGATTTGAAAAATATTTTCTTAGAAGCAATTTTTGTATTGCTTATGAACATGAATGAATGAAAAATATATTCGTCAACCGCAAAAATGTTTAGACATAAATTTTTATAAGTAATGAAAATATTTTTCATTGATTAATTAGTTCAACCGATACAAGTGATCGCTTTTAGAAAATATATTTCAAAATTTGAAAGGTTAATATCTTGAAAAACCCTAAACCAGTATACTTATGACAAATTTACCTCAAACTAATATTTTGACCACCAAGAATCCACATCAGCTCGTGACAAATTTACCTTCTATTAACTCTCATCAAATTTACCGTTAAATTTGCTGACGCGGATGATACATAGTGACATTTTATGATGACATGAAATCATAGGGTTAATATCATGAAAAATTCCAAATTTATCATAGGTGTACCATAAAATTTGGCATAAGTGTATTAATTTAGGATTTTCGTGATATTTACTCTTGAGATTTCCACATAGACTTGTCACATTACTATGTGTCATCTAGGTCAGCAAATTTAACATTTAAACTTGACAGTAGTTAATGGATGATAAATTTATTATAAGTATATCAGTTTAGGATTTTTTATGTTAAAAAATTAATTTTTGCTAAATTTGTCTTGAGTGTATCAGTTTGAGATTTTTTGTGGTCAAAAAATTAGTTTATGATAAATTTATCATAGAAATATCAGTTTTGGATTTTTCAAGATATTAACCCTAAATTGAAATAGAGCATCCATATTAAACATGAATTGTAAATAAATAAAAAAAAGGTTTGTGCGAGTGCCTAAAATTATTCGCAAAATGTAGAGATCTCCTTTTAAATTTCCATTTTTGTTACATTTCATTAAAAATCGCTAACAATTATCTTCTATCGTAAACTCCCTTTTTTTCCTTCTTAGTTACAGTAGCTTATCTCAAAGATCGTAGATTTTCTTTCTTTGCTTGTCAATTTGTTTAATATGATGAAAAAAAGTGTTGAAGCTGAATACAAAATTTAACGCCATAAATTTACTAGGCCTATTTTATCACTTAATAAAACATGAAATAATTCTATAGGAGGTAATAAAAAGAAACTATCATGCAAGCGCTTATCCATTCCAAGATTAGCAAGCCGGTCTATAAATCGATTCCTTCTCGAAAGTTATGTTGTCACTTTAGCTCAAAGTGAGAGCGTAGCAATCTTTAGATATCTTTAAGCAAAACAAGGCAAGCATCATTAATCATAAGCTCTGGACTAACAAGATTAGCGAAGGCTTTGGAATCAATCTCAATAATGATTGTACAAAATCCAAGTTGTATTGTGAAGTTGAGTCCTAACCACAAAGCCCAAAATTTTGCTTGTGTCAAAAATTATATTCCTACTATTGCGGCAAAACCATCAATCTAGTCACCCCTTTTGTTTCTAACTAAACCCCTTGTACTAGTAAGTTCTAGGTTGCTTTTAGAGGCCCTATAGGTATTCAGTTTAATCACCCGGAAGGTGGATGGTCCTATCTAACCAAAATCAGAGAAGTGCATGATCCACTTAATGTCAAGTTATTCACAAACGAACCTTTAATGATTTTCTTTGCGTGTGATTGAATTACTTATATTGTATTTGAAGGAAAAACAAAATTGACCTGGAAAAGTGACTTCTTTTTCTATTGCCAAAAAAGCCACACACCTACTCCAAAAATTATGCTCCAATAACTATGAAAATTCGATTGCCCATTAAAGGCGAAATTTGAATTTAATTATTGCGACAAATTCATTAAGAAAAATTCTCCTATGATGAGTGACCTCCTAAGAGGGTGCTCACCTGTAGGCCAATGGACAAAACCATGAGGCTCGATATGGAATGGGCCAATGTGATTAATATCTCAGTGAGTTAATCCAGGATGTCACAATGTGGTATCAAAGTAGGACCCCCTTTGGCAGGAGTGTGGTTCTGGGACAAATCAAGCCGAAGCTAGTGGGTCTGTAATGATCTAGTCCAACAAGGAGTGACCATTGGGGCAAAGGGTCTAGACAAGGAGTGGCTCCTAGCAAGCTTTTAGGATGGCAAAGGGATAGGAATGAATCAAATTGTGCATCAAATATGGGGAAAGAGATTCTAAATATGTGTGAAAGTATGCGTGTGCGTGTGTGCATGTGAAAGTTAAAATTAACTCACAGAGGCACATTTTGACATAACAACAATACGTAGCCTTAGAACTCCAAAGTTAAGCATGCCCAAGTGGGAGCACTTCTAAGATGGGTGACCTCCTAGAAATGTGCCCACCTATACAACGAAAGACAAAACCGTGAGGTTTTGTATAGGACGGGCCAAAGCAAACAATACATTAGTAAGTTAATCAAGGGCATCGCACAAGTTATGAAGCGTCTTCAATTTATTAGTCAATAGTCACTTACAAGCGGGTAGCCATATAAAAGTTCTAATACGTTAAGGTCCATTCCACTTCCAAATTGTGAGCCATATACTATTAGATTTTTTATTGATTGCTCCATTGGTTACCTCACATGCTAACTTAACAAAAAAAGACCCACTTTCGATACCCTCCCACAAAAAAGTATTGTCCCCATCAAAAGCCGAAGCAGGTTGGATAACTCTAATAGGAAAGATTATTTCTTCTGGTATAAATCCCTAAACCATCTGAAAATTCCAATTTTCATTCAACACATAATCAGAAACTTTTCGGGCCCATCTTAGAATGAGATAATTGGACACTAACGACATTATAGAGCTCATCCATACCCAATATGCATCTATTTGTACAAACCTTAACATGTTTGCCATTTCCAAACTCCATTAAGCTCCTTCTTGTAAAGGCAACCATATGTTCACAATCGCCTTCTATAAGATCGAGTCGCTAAGTTTGGCATGAAAATCAGTTTTTTGCAAACAAAATTTAGCGGTCAGAATTTGTGCCCAAAGA
Source organism: Eucalyptus microcorys (assembly GCA_014182515.1). Classification (NCBI taxonomy): domain Eukaryota; kingdom Viridiplantae; phylum Streptophyta; class Magnoliopsida; order Myrtales; family Myrtaceae; genus Eucalyptus; species Eucalyptus microcorys. Next base: position 47,619,354 of record CM024569.1, on the reverse strand, counting down.
TTAATAGATCGAGTCTTGAGACCCCATTTTAGCTTCATTATAAATCTGTGTTTAGTTAGTTCAAGAGGTCTAACCAAGACCATCAAATTTCTTAGGCTTGCATATGGACTCTTAATTCAAGAGGTGAATTCGACGTTTATCACTGATATCTCCGCATATGGAAAGCACGACAATTCTTTCAATCTCTCGACAAATTTGAGTTGAAACTTTAGTGCAGTGCATGTGATAGATACAGATAGACCACAAACTAGGATAAAGTAATTTGACCTGCCATTGACAAGTTTTAGATTTTCATCCGCTAAGCTTTGTTTTCGTCGTCTTTAATACAAATTGAAAATGCCTCGAATAAGTTCTTCTATGAATTAAAGACACTCCCGGATACTTGCTAGCTCTGCACATACAGCAAAAATCAGAAATCTCTCTCAAATTACGTTTCAGGCCCAGACAAATATTCTTTGAACAAGAAATTTTAGTCTTAACCTTATTCACAATATGTCCTAATCTATTGCAAAAATCACCTAGACATTTCATGATGACATCCATTTGATTTATCGAAACCCCTACCGTTAACAAGAGATTATACGCAAATTTTAGATGAGAAATTTGCGGTCTACTGCTTCAAAAGAAAAAAGGTTTCCACCATTTTGATTTTGCTGCATCATTTATAAGTTGATATAACACATCTATGCATAACAAAAAGTGTTAAGGTTGTCTCACATCAATTGTGAAAGGGGCTAGTAATCGATTTATAAATATGAGGGAAAGTCTTACCTTTTGAGCGAGCTTTTGGAGTGAGAGAGACCCAAGACCACCCAAAACAAGTATCACAGCCCAGGTTTGCGGACAAGTTTAGATCCAAAAGTCACACGGGAGAGTCATAGATTATTGTGGCTTCGACATGAGGCCCAATGTGTGAGGGGGATTGTTAAGGGTGTTCCACATCGGTTGTGGAAGGAGTTGGTGGTGGGTTTATAAGTGTGAGAGAGTCACGGGTTGTTGTGGCTTCGACCTAAAGCCCAATGTGTGAGGGGGAGATTGTTGAGGGTGTTCGACATTAGTTATGGAAAGGGCTGGTGGTCAATTTATAAGTGTGAAAGAAAAGCTCATCATTTAAGTTAGCTTTTAAGGTGAAAGAAATCCAAGATCACCCAACATAAAGATGTATGGCAAAAGAGGGTCTTTTTGACTTAATTCCCCAAATTTCTTCATAGTCTCGTCATTCCACAAAGCTTGTAAGGATGATGATGTGATGCAATTCATAATTAAATGAACCATAGAATATGTGAAGAGTTTCCTCAATGAAGGACCACTTGAGTCAATCACATGCATTTTTAAGGCCAATTTTAAGGATCATATATACCCCATTTTCCCTTGAATTTTGCTCATCAAGTGAATTGCCTCTTGTGCGATAATAATATTATCTTGAATATGTCTACTAGGAACAATACTAGTTTGATTAAGCGAGACGAGTTGTGAAAGCACTTCCTTTAGGGTGCGTTTGGTTCAACATTTTGAAACCCCATTGGGAAAATGCAAAGCAGTTTAGCCGAAAAGACTTTGGGTAAATGCAAACGCCGTTTGGTAAATTATGCTTTGAGAAGTAACTTTAAGAGAAAAGTTGTTTGGTAGAAAACACATTTAAAAGTTCTTTGGGTGAGTAATATTAGTTTTATTAATTTTTATTTGTTTAAAATTGAAAAAAAAATTGAAAAATGAATGCAACTTTTTAAATATGAATTTTGACGATAATGCTAAAAAAATCAAATGCATATATATTATTAAAAAAAAAAAAAAAAAACCAAACCCTTTGTAGGAATTTTTTAATTTTTATTTTTTTAAAATTGAAAAAAAATATTGAATGCAACTTTTAAAATATAATTTTTGACAATAATGCTAAAAAAATCAAATATATACAATTTCTTAAAAATTTATATATTTTTTATTTTTTAGCATTATTTTATCATTTACAATAATAATAATAAGGGCAAAATCGAAAAATTGAAGATGAGTGAAGGTAGTTTTGGAAGAAAAAATAAGTTTTGGCATTTGGCCAAATGCTGAAGCCCAATACTAGTCTATTAATATTGGGATTTCGGCATTCCTAATGCTGGTTTTCACTTAAAAGTTACTTTAAAATGGTTGTTAAACAGTCTAACATTCATTCAAAGGGTTTTTGAGGCTTAAAGCCCATTGAGAATGCTGAACTAAACGCACCCTTAGTTTATTCATGAACACTTTGGTAAGAATTTTGTGACATTAGACAAACTGATTAGTCTAAAGCTGCAAATTGATTCGGGTAGGATTAAAACTAAAATAGTCTTATTAATCTTAGCCCAGTTACAATTCCCAACCAAAAAAAAAAATATATATTGAATTACTAACTAGATTCCTTCTGATGCTAAAAGAAAACTGCTTGAAAACCATCCAATCAGGGCGCCTTGTAAGGTCCCATATCAAAGAGTGCTTTACAGAGTCTTCTTTGTCAACTAGATTAGCTAGATTCAAAGCTCATGAAGAGCTCAGTATTCGAATTCTATTAGGCTGTAGAATCTCGACTAGGGTTTGCCATCTTCTGTGAAAAGGTTTATGTAGAAATTCACCATAATACCTTTCAATTCCTCTTGGACGGACACCAATTCTCAATTATGATTCTTTAGAACATCAATTTTATTTTTCAATGGTGAATGATTGTGGTAGCATGAAAAAATTTCATATTTTTATTCCCAAATTGGAGCCATTGATGTCTAGAATATTTATACCTAGTGGATTTCTTCCTGAATTAAGACATCAACAAACTCCTTTCGTAGTTTCGCTTCAAGTTTCAACCAAAAAAAAGGATTTGTTACTCTCTCAAGTGATTTTTGGATACCTCCTAATTTGATCAGCAAATTCTTTTTTTCTTTTGAAAATGTTTTCAAAGACATTCTTTTTCCACTCCTTGAGGTTGTTTTGTAGTTAGGGCAAAGCAACATTAAACAACAACTCTATCATTCCAATTAAGTTGAGCAAACTCATTAAAAGAAATATGAGTTAAATTGAAAAGGCCAATTTAACTTAGGAGAGCAATCGAGAGAAGATGATGGTCAGATTTAATTCTTGGAAGTACTTGTACTGTCGCATCAACAAATAATGAACACCAACAAAGATTATGAAATGCTATGTCAAGGCGCTTGAATGCCCGATTACATCCATTCCACTTAGGGACATGCCATTTCATTCCTACCCAGCCAAGATCAATTATACGATATTTATGTTGTACTTTAACTGGTACGTCCATGATGGGGTGTGATTGGATCGCACTAGTTCGCCTTGATATGGTACAATGGAAGGACACCATTTATAAATGTGTCATGGGGTCATATAAAAGACCCCTGAAGACAACCATTGGAAGGGTTGGACAAACGTATGTTTAGAAACATTTCTTCTTTTCTCTCCCCTTTCCATCAAGGTATTCAATTTCACTTTACAAGAACAGTTTGCATTTACGCCGTTTGTGATTACATTCAGACCAATGTGAGATAGTATTGTTCATGTTACATCGGCAATTCAACGATCGTTCCGGGGCTAATTGTTGATTGCGTATCAGAATCAGGTAAGTCGTCTTCCGCCGACTTAAATTCCATCATTGGTATTAGAGCCCGATCGTGATTTCTACCTTGTTTTTCATTGAATTTTCTCGTTTACCATTTGATATTGAGATCAAGAGTATGAAATCTATACTGTTTGAATGTCTAATGGTCGGAATTGCCATTTGAAAACTTGAAATCGAACTGAAACGAAGAACGGGTTCGGGGTCGCGTACATCCGTACGATTTTGGCCATTTTTTGAAATATTTTTCGGCCAAAATTAATTTTTAAATATATAGGGTGAAAGTACTCGTCGAGACGAGTCTGTCGATGGGTCGAACGTCGCCAGAGGACGCCAGATGCGCCCATACGCACGGCCAGAAGCCGCTGCGCGTGGGACTCACGCACCTAACGCGCTGGGGACACCAACGCGTGCGCAACATGCGCCGGTCAGCGAACCGACGCGTGCGCGTCACGCACGCGTCATGCAGAGCGACGCGACGCCTAATGACGTCACGAATGACGTCATCCAACGGTCGGTAACCGCTGAGATGACGTCATCAATGACGTCAGCGCCGAAGGCAGTTGGCCGGCCGGCGACCCGACCCGTTGACCGGTCAACGATCGGACCGGTCGCTGGTCGGACCGGCCAGGAGCCGTTTGGCTCGCTGGCGCGTGCGCCACACGCGCCACGCACTCAGGCGACACGTGGGGGCGCGTGCGAATGGTCGGTGGCATTTGGTTCGTATAGATGTGCTCTACACTGTGGTATAATTATTTTATACTTTTGAATTTTATAAATGTATGAAAATGCGTAGGAAACCCTATGTACGCGTATTTTTGGGGTTTAATGCATAGTTTATTCATTTGTAGCTTGTATTTTCTTGTGGTTTAGGAAATACAGTAGCTAGCATGTGTGCAAATGATGTCATATATACTGTGTAGAGCTTGGTTCGAAGATATCATGTATAAAGTTTAATATACTTGCAATTTTCTAGTTGCTAGAAATTTCGAACAATGGTAGGAAATCCATTACATGTTGAATTGCGATTTTGATTAATAGTTGAAGCATGATTGTTGTTTGTACGTTGATTCATATCATGCTATGTTTTTGTGTTAATGGAAAAATGTAGAAATTACATAAGGTTATGTAATTATTTTTCCTAGTAGGAGTTCGTAAGTTGGTAGAATTCGAGGGAGTTCTCACCTAGAACTTAAAATTTGCGCAAATTAAACTAATTAATGATAATAGAACAATTGTACATAGAAATTTATTGGGAACATAGTGAACTTTTGCTTTTGTGTCTTTTGTTGAATTATCATTAATTTAGTTTGTCTTTGCTACAAATTAAAATATATGTGTTACTCTGTAAAGTGTGCTAGTATTGATTCTGCGTTTATTATGTCAATGTGTTATAGCAATTGATTATGGCTTCGGCATCCAAGACCATTGTGGCTGACCTCAATAAAAGGGAGAAGCTGAACGGTGACAATTATGATATTTGGCACCGAAAGGTTAAGTACATCCTTAAAAAGCAAGAGGTTTTGGAAACCCTCAACCATACCATGGATGAACCTGAGCATGGAATTTTAGCTCAACACAGGAGAGATCTAGAAGCTTATCAAGCTTGGAAAAAGAAAAATAGCATTGCTCGCATCACGTTGCTGAGCTGTATACAAGATGATCTCATGTGTGAGTTTGAAAGTTATGAAAAAACTCAAGCTATGTGGGTTGCCTTGAAAGATATGTTTGAGGGTACATCTACCACTAAGCTAAAGAGACTCACCATCAAATTTGACACATTCCGAAAGCGTCCAAATGTAACAATAAGGCAGCATCTTCGGGAGATGTCAAACATAATTCGTGAGCTGAAGTCGACAGGTCACTCCATTACTAATGAACAGCAAGTTCAGGCTGTTATAATGTCTCTTCCTGACAATTGGGAGCATATGAAAATCAATATAACACATAATGAGAATATTGTCACTTTTGATGATATTGCGCGTCATTTGGAATTAGAGGATGAGCGCCTAGAAGCTGCAAGATCCTCTACCCATGCTTATGTTACTGAATCGAGTTCGCGCAAGCTTCGGGCTTCAAGCGCAAAAGGAACCTTCAGTTCAACAACAAAGGGAATAAGACTGATCAGGTACCAAAAAGGGCTAAGACTTTCCAACGCAAGAAGTATGGTGGGAAGAAGGACAAGGCCAAGATGGAGTGCTACAATTGTGGCAAGATGGGTCACTTTGCTCGTGAATGCACTGAGCCGAAAAAGGTACCCTATTATTCCATTACTTTGAGTAATGCTTTTGTTTCTAGTACTGTAATGCTTGCTGAATCTTATCCAATGTGGACTGTAGACTCAGGAGCAACAGACCACGTAACTAGAGATCAAGAAGCATTTGTGGAGTATCGTCGGATACCGCCTAAAAGAAGATGGATATATGTTGGGAACAACACAAGAGTTGAAGTGAAGGGTATCGGCACATGTAAATTAATCTTACATGGTGGTCGAAACCTATTCCTACATGATGTCCTCTATACTCCAGATATTCAACGAAACTTGGTCTCTGTAATTGTTCTTCTTAGCTTAAGTTATGTGTTGAATTCCCATAGTAATTGTGTTGACATTTTGTATGGAACAGTTTATTGTGGTTCAAGTCATGTATCGAATGGTTTTATGGTATTAGACATTGACTATAATCAGTACAATGTTAATGTCAATGGTTGTTTTTATTTAATTGCATCTTCTAGTAATGTTGAGATTGATGCAAGTACTTGGTATGCTAGATTAGGTCACATTGGATTGCAAAGAATGCAAAGATTAGCTAGAGAATGCCTTTTAGAGTCACTCACTAATGTTAGTCTATCCGTATGTGAACATTGTCTAGCAGGAAAAGCAACTAGAAAACCATTCGGTAAATGGACTAGAGCCGAATTTCCATTGCAACTCATTCATTCTGACATTTGTGGTCCTTTGAATGTGAGGGCAAGGCATGGAGCCTCATATTTCATTACTTTCATAGATGACTTCACGCGTTTCGGTTATGTCTTTCTGATCTCCCATAAGTCAGAAGCATTAGACTATTTTAGACGATACATAACGATGGTAGAGAATCAGTTGAATAAAATAATAAAGGCATTGAGAACCGATCACGGACGTGAGTATTTATCGGAGCAATTCAAGGCTCTTTGTGATGAAAAGGGAATTGTACGACAATTGATTATTCATGGTACTCCACAACAAAATGGGGTAGCTGAGAGAAGGAATAGAACCCTAATGGAAATGATTAGGTTTATGATGACGCAAGCAAATTTACCTATTTCCTATTGGGTAGATGCGTTATTAACTGATACCTATGTACTTAACCGAGTACCCTCAAAATCGATCACTTCCACCCCTTATGAATTATGGACTGGTAGAAAACCAGACTTAAGTAGTCTACGTCCATGGGGATGTGCAGCTTATGTTCATGATTCTTCCCATAAATATGGCAAATTAGGTCCTAGAGGGAAGAAATGTATCTTTATAAGATATTCTGAACACTCCAAAGGGTACGTGTTCATAGGTGAACAAGCTGATGGAAGTGTAACCGAAATGGAGTCACGAGATGTCATGTTCTTGGAGAACAATTTTTCTAGTAGAGGTGAGATTGATAAGGACTTCCAATTATATGAGATGGAAGATCCTGATAACACACCCACTGATGTTGTAGAGGGAAATGAAAATTTACCTCAACATGCAAGACCTAGTGGGAGTGTTGCATCGTCTAACGAATCGAATTCAAGAGAAATTCAATTGCGTAAAAGTAACCGTAAAAGTATTCCCCGTCATCGTTTTGAGATTGAATGGGAAGCATTTATGATCGCTCAAAAAGACGATGCTGAGCCTAAGATTGTTCAAGAGGCTCTCTCATCCTCTGATAAGGAAGAATAGAGAAAAGCTTTGGAAGATGAAATGGGGTCAATGAGGGCAAATCATGTCTGGGACTTGGTTGATCTACTACCTAATCGTAAGGCCATTGGAAACAAATGGGTCTTTAAGATTAAGCGAAGGGTGGATGGATTCATTGAAAAGTATAAGTCTCGCCTTGTGGCGAAAGGTTATACTCAACAAGAGAGTATATGAGGAAACATTTTCACAAGTTGTAAGATTTGCCTCAATACGCCTTATTCTAGCCATCGTTGCACATTTTGACCTTGAATTACATCAAATGGATGTAAAGACGACATTTCTCAATAGAGAACTAGATGAGGAAATCTATATGAAACAACCAAAAGGTTTCATAGCTAAAGGTCAAGAGCATAAAGTTTGCAAATTTCATCGCTCCATATATGGCCTTAAGCAATCATCTAGACAGTGGTATTTTCGTTTTCATCAAGCCATAACAACTTTTGGTTTCATGATGATCGAAGATCACTGTGTATATGTCAAGCGGTCCAAAGATAAATTTGTGATTTTATCACCTTATGTGGACGATATTCTGTTGGCTGGAAATGACAAGGTTTTGGTTATCACCATAAAAGAATGGTTGTCCTCCAATTTTGAAATGAAGGACATGGGAGAAGCTGCTTTTATATTAGAAGTTAAGATCGAAAGAGATCGATCAAGGAAATTCCTTACTTTATCACAAGAGTCTTATATTATGAAGATTCTTGAACGATTCAATATGCAGCACTGTAATCCCATTGATACCCCTATCATGCAAGATGAAGGCCTAAGTACTGAGATGTATCCTAAGACTCCAAAAGAAAATAAAATAATGGAAACTGTTCCTTATGCTAGTGTGGTCGGAAGTTTGATGTATGCTATGATGTGTACTAGACCCGACATATGTTATGCCATGGGATTAGTGAGCCGATATCAATCAAATCCCGATCAAGCACACTGGAAAGCAGTGAAGAGGATCCTGAGATACTTGAAGGGCACTATGGACTATCTATCGACTTTCTTACCAAGGGAATGATTTACGCCTATTAGGCTACTCAAATGCCGATTGGGGTGGAGATCTGGATGAGCGTAAATCAACTTCTGGATATGCGTTCTTGCTCAATGGAGGTGCAATTTCTTGGAATAGCAAGAAACAGACATGCACGGCCTTGTCTACGATGGAGGCGGAATTTATTGCATGTTCTGGTGCAGTGCAAGAAGCAGTATGGCTAAAACGTTTCTTTGAAAATTTAGCCACTGTCACTGAGGTTCCTAGACCGGTGATAGTTTATTGTGATAGTCAAGTAGCCATTGCCTATGTGAAGGATCCCAAGTATCATGGAATGACAAAACACATTGACATAAAGAACAACTTCATTATAAATATTGTAGCGCAGAAAGAAATGATCCTACAATACGTTTCAACCAATAGAATGGTTGCTGATCCATTTACAAAGGCTATTTCTAGAGACATATTCTTGACTCACAGAATGTCACTAGGATTGCGTAGAATGTGATGTGTGTTATTGTAGAGGATCATTAGTTTATATATTTGTGAACATATGTATTGTACTTGTTTTTTTATTAGTGGCTTGATATTTTATCAATAAGTATGAATACAGTATGAGACTAGTATTACACACATATATTATTGAAAAGTATGTCAGCAGACAATGATTGGCTCATTCACACGAGCAATCGCCTTAAGTGCTATAGTTAGCACGTTGAGATGAGACGTTATGTACAAATAAACGCTGAGGAGCAAGTTTAGTACATAAAATGATATGTCGCCTTGATTGGAGTCAAGATGAAGTCTGTGATTTATTTATAATAAGACCGAACATGATAGTCCCATAATCATGTATGCCTGTAAGATGCCGGATGCGAGTACTTAATTGGGCGCCATAAAAAGCGAGCTGATATAGCACTCGAGCTAAACATGAGTACGTGAGAAGCACGTGACTATGTTTAGGCTAAGATCCGTATAGTGGATATAGTTAATAAATGACATACACTCTTATAGAAAGAGAAATCCACTATAGCATGTAATTCATACTACATGTGCATTGTACGACCGACAAGGGAAGGTGAGTAAAATTATCTCTATTTACTCATCGTGTGAGCCCTTGAGGTAATTTATAATTTACCTTAAATTTTGTGCCCTATGTTACTTCTGACTATGTTCTCAAAGTGAAAGATCAATGTTGCTACTTTAGCATGTTATTGGCGGTCATGAATGGATATGGCCTTATGGGATGTGTCTAAGAAAGCAGTTGTTCTGAAATGGAGAGAGACATGAGTGCGAAGGAAGACTATTGTTGTTTTACATCTATCACATGTATTTACTGGTCGACCAATTATATCGTCCTTATGTGGTTGTGAATATAATTGTAAATATATGATGTTTTGAGAATAGTCAAGTATAGCCTTTAAGGGATAGGTATACTTGGACTGATGTAACAAAATATGTCTGGGGCACTGTGAGACATCAATTGTTTATCTCTTTTCGAGGTTGTAGCTATTATATCATCCCTAACAGGTGCATAATTTAAGCTCCCAAGTGCAGGTGTACTCACTGGTCATACGGCTTACTTGCTAATATGAATTGTGCTGTAAAGTTGATGAATGTTGAACGACGCGCTATCAAGCCCATCATGTCCAAGTGGGAGATGTTGTACTTTAGCTGGTACATCCATGATTGGGTGTGATTAGATCGCACCGGTTCGCCTTGATACGGTACGATGGAAGGACACCATTTATAGGGGTGTCATGGGGTCATATAAAAGACCCCTGAAGACAACCGTTGGAGGGGTTGGACAAACGTATGTTTAGAAACATTTCTTCTTTTCTCTCCCCTTTCCATCAAGGCATTCCATTCCACTTTACAAGAACAATTTGCATTTACGCCGTGGAAATCGAGTGTTTTCCTTGTGATTACATTCAGACTAACGTGAGATAGTATTGTTCGTGTTATATCGGCAATTCAACGATCGTTCCAGGGCTAATTGTTGATTGCGCATCAGAATCAGGTAAGTCGTCTTCCGCTGACTTGAATTCCATCATTTGTCAATCCACTTTCTAAACCTAGTACATTTTGTAGCATTGACCGGTGCACCCCATTTCTTTCAACTAGAAATGCAATGTCATTAAAATCACCGGTGACCATCCAAAGTTTTGTCAATGTAGGAGCTACCTATTCAAGATGATCCCTCAATTGTGTTTTAGCTAACTTATCCGGTTTTAGCGTTGACAGCAATTAGCCACCAACTTCTATTACCCCTCTTTAATTCCAATGTGAATAAATTGAGAATCAACCTAGATCTCATCCACAGTAAGGATGCACATCACGCATCACACCATGACAACCATATTCTCTCGAAAAGCCCTATACCTCAGCACAAGTATTCTTAGAAATTGAAGTTTCTTTATTATTTCATAAGCTTGATCTCCACTCACTCTTGGTTCAACAATTATAAGCACATGAATTCTATGCGAACGAATCAAGTCCTTAGCCGTTACTGAAAACTTTTCACTTCCCGTCCTCAGCAATTCCACATTAACAACCGCATTAGGTAAAAATTTTGAAAGAGAGAAGGGTACATCTAAACGGAGCCATCTAGCATCGTAAGATTCACCATATCAATATCCTTATTTATGCATCAGATGAATTGTCTCGCTAAGAGAATCTAGAACCTCTGATGTAGTTGAATCGATGCCCCCCAACCTATCAAGATTAGATCTGTAGAGACAAACCCTATGAATTCTGACGCTAGCCTTCCCGCTCTTCCTCTTTCGCACTATGATCTTGATGGAATGGATTATCTCCTAGAAAAAGTATACCCAAGTGCCAAAACTTAGTACAATGTGACACTTAAGTCCCAAAAGTTAGGAACATGACACTTAAGTATATTTTTTTCGAAAAATATGACACTTAATCTCCGGCGACCCCTGTCAGAAATTCTACGTGAAAATTTTTTATTAGTTTTATTCGCCTATATGGCTTGTTGAAGAGCTGGCTCAGTAAAGAAACGTAAAGACAACGTTGTTTTGGCGTGGATTTGAATTTTAATATAAAATTGGCTCTCTTTACACCATGCATGCTAACTTGATTAAAGAAGAGGTAAATGCAGTGGATGATTCATTAGTTGACTTATAGCATATGAGACTTGGCCACTTAGAGAGAAAGGGCTTGACACTCTTGTTAGGAAGAATCTTCTACTATTGAAAGAAATTTGAAAAAATGCACTCATTGCCTTATAGCATAAATTCTCATTCCATAGTTCTTCTCTACACATGAAATTAAATGTACTTGATTTAGTTCACACTGATGTTTGTTGGATAAATGCTATAACACTTGGTGGTGCATTATATTTTGTGACATTTATTGATGATTGCTTTAGAAAAGTGTGGGCTGTTGCTTTGAAATCTAAAAATCAGGTGCTTGCAACTTTCAAATAATATCATGTCAACGTGGAAAGAGAAACTAAGAAGAACCTTAAATGTGTTCGAGCTGACAACGGTGGTGAATATAGAGGCCCGTTTGAACATTATTGTAGGAATTATAGGATTAAGCTTAAGAAGGTTGTTTCGAAGATACCTCAATAAAATGGAGTGGTGGAGAGAATGAATCGAACAATAAATGATCGGATTCGATGTATGCTCTCTCACGCAAGGTTACCTAAGCCATTTTGGGATGAAGCAATGAAAACGGCAGTGGACTTGATAAATCTTTCTCCATTGATTCCTTTAAATGAGGGATGTTCCACAAAGAGTTTGGAGGAGCAAAAATGTTTCTTACAATCATCTAAAAGTATTCATTTGTCGCGCAATTCTGCATATTTCAAGAGATGAAAAATCCAAGTTTGATGACAAGTCTAAATAGTGTATCTTCTTGAGTTATGGACATGAAGAGTTTGGCTATAAATTATGAGATCCCGTTGTAAAGAAAAATCATTAGATACTGAGATGTGGTGTTCTTTGAATATCAAACTATTGAATATATCAACAAGGCAGAGAGACCAAAGAATATAGCTCAATGTTCGGTTAGTTTCAACCCAAATCCTCCTACCGTAAGTGGAAATCATGGTGGGAAGTGCATGAAAATCATGAAGATGGTGAATCCTCACATAATATTGATTGTTCAACTGAAATAGGTGAAATAGTTGAGCAAGAGCAGCCCGTTGAACCAATTGAGCCAATTGAGCAAGAGTAACCTATGCTATCTCAAATTAGAAGATCTAAAAGAAAGTGTACACATTCTCAGAAATATTTGCCGCATGAATATATGTTACTCACTCATGCAGGAGAACCACAAACTTATGAAGAAGTTATGTCATGTGAACGAAAGAATGATTGACATGAAGCCATGTAAGATGAGCTTAAATCCTATGCATTTGAATTGGTTAAGTTGCCTAAGGGTAAGAGAGTACTCACAAATAAGTGGGTGTATAAATTGAAGACGGAAGAAAACAGTTTGCAACCACGATATAAAGCTAGCCTTTTTGTGAAGGGTTTTCATCAAAAGAAATGCGTTGACTTTGAATGGATTTTTTCACCAGTGGTAAAGATGCCTTCTATTTGAGTTATTCTTAGGTTGGCTACCTATTTGAATTTAGAAATTGAACAACTTGATATAAAAACAGTTTTTCTTCAAGAAGACCTATAAAAAGAAATATATATGGAGCAATCGGAGGGTTTTGAAGTTGAAAGGAAATAGCACCTTATGTTTGAAGTTTGAATCATTCATGAAAAAATAAGGATATGGTAAGACAAACTCCAATTCTTATATCTTTATAAAAAGATTCTCAAATAACGATTTTCTTATCCTCCTATTTTATGTGGATGGCATGTTGATTGTTGGGCATAATGCTAAAAATTTCAAGAGCTTGATAAATGAAATGAGTAAAGCTTTTGCAATAAAGGATCTAGGCCTTGCCAACCAAATCTTAGGCATGAGAATTACTCGTGACTAAAAGAATAAGAAATTTTGGTTATCTTAAGAGAGATACATTGAAAAGATGCTTGAAAGATTCAATGTGAGTATATGTAAACCGGTTTGTACTCCACTTGCAGACCATTTCAAGTTGAGTAGTAATAAGTACTCTTCAAATGAAAAAGAGAAGGAAGAGTTATGCATTGGCCGTGGGAAGTTTGATGTATGTCATGGCCTGTACAAGACCTAATATTGCTCATGCAGTTGGTGTTATGAGTAGATTTCATTCAAATCCAAATAAGGACCATTGGACCATTGTTAAATGAATTTTGAGATATCTTAAAGGCACTTCTACACTTTGCTTATGTTATGAAAATGCGAAGCCTAAGTTGAGTGACTACTCGGATGCAGACTATGCCGGTAATATTGATTCTTGAAAATCTACATCAAGTTACATAATGATTTTTGCAAGGGGAATTGTTTTCTGACATTCAAGATTGCAAAAATGTATTACTTCGTCTACAATGGAAGATGAGTATAACGCTATTACTAAAGGAGGTAAAGAACTCTTATGGATGCAAAAATTCTTACAAGAGTTGGGCTTAAAGCACCAAAAGTTTGTTCTATATTACTATAGTATGAGTGTAATCTATCTTAGCAAGAATCCAGTATTACATTCAAGATCGAAACATGTTGATGTCAAGTATCATTGGATCCGAGAGAAGTTAGAAGAGAAGCTCTTCCTACTTGAAAAAGTCAATACCGACAACTATAGATTCGATACAATGACTAAGATGTTGCCCATGATAAAGCTTGACTCTTGTAGAAAAAAAGCGAGCATGATAGACCTTCCCACATGAAGTGGAGGGGGAGATTTGTTAACTAGGTCCACCTTTATGTGGGGCCCAGCTAACATAAATTTAAAAGAAAAGAAAAGAAAAGAACAAAAAGAAAGAGAAGTGGCTTCGTGAGTGTGTGCACCCAAAAAGGGAGGAGTGTGTGTGAGTGAGAGAGAGAGAGAGAGAGAGAGAGAGAGAATAGAAACCACCAAAACAAGAGATAAGAGAAGAAAAGAAGAGGGCTGCAATTTTGTGATCCCAATTCGATGGCTAAACATTGACAAAATCGGCTCAAATTTGAGTATGTCATTCGTGAGACCGAGGGTTACGAGTTCGTCTAGAACCACCTTCAAATTCTCCAATCGCAGTTAAGATTTTCTTGCTCTGAATTTGTTTATTCACCTATGTGGTGAGAAAAAATTATTGTAATGTTCTTTACCAAAAAAAAGAAATTATTGTAATGTTAATATTGAGCCTCTCGTGTGTGATTAGAGAATGATATTTTGTGTATTCTCTTATTCTTTTCTTCTCTTCTTCTTGTTTCGGTGGTTTCTATTTTTTTCCCCTCTCTCTCTCTCCTCACCATTTAGGTGCACACACGGACCAAGCCACTTCTATTTCTTTTTGTTTCTTTCTTTTCTTTTTTTTATTTATGTTAGCTAGGCCCCATATGAAGGTGGACCCAATCAACAATTTAGTATATGCACGGTTATCATGTTCATCAGACCCGGGTTGAAAGATGAACTAAATTGGACATCTAGAAAGGCATATTTCAATTATACGTGACCATATGTAACAGACTTCAAATGATCGTATACTTGCTCGAATGATCATATGCTTGCTTTGAGCATGACATTTTCATGGGAGCAGTTGAGCTCACTACTTTCAGAGGCTAAGTATTTCTACAAGTATCTCAGAATAATAAGCATTTGTTGCTTGTTAAGCCATGATGTCTATATGGTGAAGCCTCAGAATACTTTTCTACTAGATTTGATTTTTTTTTGCTGCTTTTAGTTTAATAAATTATCTTCCCCGTATTCCTTCTGTACGCCGCACCCACTCTATATGCTCCTACCAATGCAAATCGAAAAGAAATGACAGTACTCAGCGGAAAAAGAGAGAGAGAAAAGAACATCATTACAATGTGTCATCTTTTTTTTTACTTCCTCAAAATTTCATGTCTCCTGGTTTCTGCATAATGGCTTAATCTGCTATATATGTTGACAACCTAGTTTTACATCTTGCTTGGTTTCATCGTCGTCGTTATTAAAGAGCAACGTCCAAAGGAAGGGACTCGGGGTTAGTCTCAATTAGAAGTGTTCTCATATTTTAACCACACCCATGAATATTTCGCCTTCGAGGTTTGCCAGTGTCCTCTCTAAATCACTGAGGAGAATGACTGGAGTTAGAAGAAAACGTGCTTAGAGATAATGGAGTTATGATGAGCAGATATTGAGCTGTTAAGCTTTCCTGCCCTTAGGTGGTGCTTCATCAAGAGCTCTCTACACAACCGATGGATGTCTCTGTCACGAGAAGAGTAGAATCTATTGAGTCTTTCACCAAGGAGTGCATTTATTTATGGTTGTATAGTTTGAGATGCACACTATGGAGTATGACACTATGATCCTTTTGCAGATATTTGCTCTTGAAGTCTACCGATGACTTCAAGCTTTATTCCTTTGACCAATGATACTGAGGTTAAGAGGGTAGCAATTCATTTGGAAGAAGTCCTTTTATACCCTCTCTAAGAACATTGAGCCCTCATTCACATGTAAGCTCCTTTTTGGTCTAGCATCTTCCAAAAATAGGGCCTGGCAAAATTTCAGTCTCGGATGTTCCTATTTGGTGAATTGGTAGAACCCTTTATCGATCCAAAGAAGAAGTGATGATGGATTGATGACTAGGAAAGATTTGGTGGCATATGATAGACATCCTCTCCAATAAAGGTAACTTTTCCATCTGTGGAACCATGTTATGGATGTGTGGTCCAAGATCCTGGCCAAGTGTCTTATTAGAACTAGTGCGAAAAGGCAGGTAAGTAGGGTTATAGGTAATATGTACTAGGTGACTATTGAAAAGTTGGATAATATTTTTTAGAGCTTTTAAGGTGTTTGGTTTGGTTATGGACTAATGGTTCTTGAATTAGTGGAGGTTGCTATATTTTCTGTGCATTTATCACATATTCGTGGAACGTTTAGGCAGGTGAATTTTTTTTTTGGCTGCAACTGCTTAAAACTCATGTTAGATATATTGTGAGTGGATTTTTTTTTCCCTGATGTATTGCAAATAGTTGGTGTTTGTTAACAGAGAGCCAATTGATTGGAACCTCTTATGAGGAAGGGGAAAATTAAGAAAATGATGAAATTGGTTCCTGATATGAAGCTGATATTGGCATAGATGATGTGCGTGGACATACTCCTAGGTTGTTCAGCTCATACGACAAGCATGACGATGCCTTGTCTTGTTGTACCTCGATATGTAGAAAGCAAGCTAGCTTTGTCTAGTTATATCTCACCAACTGTTACATTCATCCGAATTAACACTGATATTACCCGTTTGAACTGAAGGGGGAACCGTGCAAGTGTCGCACCAATAATGCCAAAGGTCACGAACTGCTGGGCAATTTGAATTTGCTTTACATGTTGTAGACAATTGCCAGGAAAATTTGATGAAATAGTCATTATAAGCTTGCTTCATTTTTTTACTGAAAGCAGGTCCTTTTTAGATCTTCAGCTTTTATATTTTTTTGTATGTTGAGGAAAATGTTTGATTAACCCCAAATTCTGACACAAGGATTAACTGATTTATATTTCCTTTGCTTTTGCTTAATTGTTTTTTTCTGACTATTGTAGACTGTAGTTAAACGAATGATATATAGCCAGTGCCAACAAAGTGGAATTGCACAGCTATTTTTTGGATAGAAAATTGGTCATTAAGGGTGCTTTTGGTAGCCATTCTATTTCCAAAAATAATTTTTTCTCAAAAATGATTATTTTTTATTTTATTCCCGAGAACAATTTCTAAGCATTTGAAAGTGTTTGGTAGCTATTCAAAAATTGTATTCCCATAATAGAAATGCATTCGGTAGGACTATTAATTTTTTTTTAATTCTTTTAATTTTAGATACTTTTATTATATTTATCTTATTTTTTTCTTTTTAATTTTTTTTTCCTTTTTCTTTTTCTTCCTCCTTCTTTGTGGCCGGTTGCCAGCCACAACGATAGCCACTGACCGGCTGGGCGAGGTTAGTCAAGCTCATCGGAGACTTGCCTAGTGACTCACAAGCCTCGACCCCGCCTAGGCAGTACGAGAATATTGAATTGTAGTGGCAGGATCTATTGGTGGAGGCAACAAATGTCCCCTCCTATTTCCTTGTAACACGTCCTTGATGGACACTGTCAGTGATATCAAATTGTCACAAGAGTGATGGAAGATATTTTCCCCTTAATTTAGTTTTTCGGTTATATGCTATCGTGTGCGTATGGAGTCCTTTTTTCTGCCGGCTATTGACTGCTCATTATTTCGAAGTTTCTAGTACTTTATTAGGTGTCAGCAGAAGATTGCTCAGCTAACTTTAGAGCTCTCCAGAAGATCTCGCTAAAAGTAACACATAATTACAAGGCCTTGGAAGGTTGTGAGAGGTTCTCTTATCCTACATTCTTTTACAGTTAATACTAAATTTCGGTCGTAACCCAATGAACAGACATTAGACAAGGAAAAAGTTGTACAAGTTGGGACACATTTTGGATAGATAATAGGACGACATGCTGTCTAGGCATCAGGATTTTGTTGGTGTTCCTACCCCCACTAATAACTTTCCATTGTCGCGATATGAGTGGTGGATAAGTCGGCAAGTTTGTTCCAACACTTGCTATTAGGGGAAAGAAATCTCAGGGGACCAACACAGAGACAAGTTAGTTACTTTAATGCGTAGAAGCTGTTAGTATAGCGATATATATTTAGGAAAAGCTTGGAAATTTTCCAAAACGTTCCACAATGCGCTTTCTTTTTGCATACACCTTCCTACTGGTTCTGCCTGGAAAAGTATATTTCCGCCGCAAAGGCTTTCTGCTTTCTGATTTTATATTTCGGGATTCATGCTCGCTTTTTCATTCAATTTGATTTGATCCTCCTGACTGAGTCTTCTTTATTCGATGTGTTTATTGCCCCAGAATTTCCGGAGGCCACAATTGCATTGTTCCTTACAATAGTTTAGTGGGTAAATACTTAGTGGGGGTGTATTATATGTCCCAGTATCAGCTTTCAGGAAAGCAGGAGTCATCACATTCTTCATTATGAAGGTTTTTAGTGAGGTTTCACGGGGGAGAAGGTATCCACGTCTCCTTTAGCTTTTTCCAGGTATATTGATATTGGGGATATTAGGGTTCCCTAACCATGAGGATATTGATTAAGGTTGAAAGATATGATTATACACTCAAAAGGATGATTGGGTGCTTAAGTGATGGATGACATGGAAAAATAATTGCATTATGGTTTGTGCCATTGTATTGGATGCTTTCATTGGATGAGCGTGTAAATGAGGTGCTTTTGGGACTAGTGCTCTACATTTTCTTTTTTGTGGTCCTTAAATTTAGGTGACTGTGGATGGGATTTTCTTTTTCCAGATTTGATTCTTGCTTTTAGGCCCTTCCACAATAGACTTCTTCAGGAAGTCACGATCGCGTAGGCAGTTTTACTGTTGGCTGCTTAAGTTAGATTTGGGATGTTCACGGGCTTGGGAAATTTGTTTGCCAGAGGGGCCAAAAATATTATGGCATACTCATTTTAGCGGCGAACAAATTGGTAGCTGCTGCAGAGAAAACGCATTGGCACATGTCTGTTCATCTGTTTTTTCCCTTCCAGTCTAGGTTGCACTATCTCGTCCGGCTTAGTTAGCGTAATAAAATCGACGCTAGGATATCTCAAGCTGATCGATGGTCGATAACAGATATGGTGGCCTCTGGGCTCTGCCTCAGAACCAATGTTGCTGCTTATGACATCACTTCTCGCCGGCGTGTGTTCTGGTCCAGGGGACAAACTTTAGAGTTACCATGAGTTTAGAACGGCGTGTGTTCTGGCCCAGGGGACAAACTTTAGAGTTACCATGAGTTTAGAAGGCTTTGTCATGTGGTATCTCTACACTTACTTTCGAGAGGTGATTGACTGTGCAAGCTTAAAATCTTTCCATGGTTTTAGAGCCTTAGTTGCTCGGTGCTTTAATTTTGTTCGAGCCTACAATGTGCTTTGGTCAGGGAAGAGGATTTGGTGCTGTGACTTTGTTCTGTGTCGTCATAGCTCTTGGTGTTCTAGTAGTATTTTCTTTTAATATCATCTTCTTATGGATTGCTGTGGTGGAGACATTTGGCGAACGATATCTGATGCGCAATATTGTATACAGAACGTGTTTGTGCCGGCCAGGTTGCATGTACCTGGATAAGATTTTTCATTGTGCTGGGTGCATGGCAACTAAGGTTGGAGCGTGCTTACTCTCGGCCAAAAGAGGGGGGTTGGACCGTCGGAAGGTGCTTTAAATATTGTAAGTATGGTTTACAAGTGTTCTGTGTGGTCATAGCTTTTGGTGTTCTGGTAGCGTTTTCTTTTAATATCATTTTCTTATGGATTGCTGTGGTGGAGACATTTGGCGAACCATATCTGATGCGCAATATTGTATACAGAACGTGTTTGTGCCGGCCAGGTTGCATGTACCTGGATAAGATTTTTCATTGTGCCGGGTGCATGGCAACTAAGGTTGGAGTGTGCCTACTCTCGGCCAAAAGAGGGGGGTTGGGCCGTTGGAAGGTGCTTTGAATATCGTAAGTATGGTTCACAAGCACAATAAATTGCCGTGCTGTGAAAAGGAAAATTCAATGAATTTTGCAATTGGGTGACTGAATTTTGAAGAGATTTCTGGTGTTTGATGCTAAATAAAGTTCAAGATGTGTGAAAAGGAAAAATTTGGAAAAGAAAAACAGAAATTAAAAAAGTCTCTCATACTGATTATTTATCTTGTTAAAATATTCCTCTAGAGTCTACAAGATGCTGTTGGACCGGGCTCTCTAGACCACTCATGAAGTTGTCCAATGATGTCCAATGATCTGCACGAACACTCTGGGCTTAAAATATCATTGGCAATAATCTAGTAGCTCATTAGGGAAGCCATTAGAAGCAAAGTTGTTTATGTTATCCTGCATTCTTTTGACGGAAGGAGCTTACCAATTGGATGAAAATACATGTGGTACGATGACTCCTTTTGATCGACCAATAATCGAAAAAGGAGGAGAGGGTCCTCCGGATGCGAGACTAACGTGTCTGGTGCGGAGTTAAAGGCCATCCCAGGTGCGCTGGAGTGCACAGAAAAGCAAAGATACAAATGTGCAAGGCAGGGTGCCTCTATCGTGGTACCTCACCATGGTGGTCGCGTATCGGGATTGTGATCTCGCTCATTAAAACGTGGCCAAATTCGTGGTTCAAAACACTTCGAAAAGAAGCAACCGCACTGATTGTCCCGCTGACATCTTTTCAGCGTGATATCACATTGTTACGTCACGTCGACATGTTTTCCCCTGCCTCACTTTCTCTTTCCTTTTGCCTTCTTTTTGCAAAATGTGGTATAATCCATGAAAGGTGCATATCATTCTATTCCGAAAGTCGAATGACCAATTTTCCCCTAAAACTTTATCTAACCTCAGGATTGTGTCCACAATGTGTACCGATCATATAAAACTTAATTACCAGGCATTAGCAATATGTTCTAACCAAATCATCTCCACATGAATTTACATGTTAAAGCCTGTATGATTACTTTGGTCATGTGTATGGGACTTCTGTGTTGTCTAAACTATGTAAAATTGGAAGTCAATCGAGTTAATTATGAGCTATCTGAGCATGACCCATGGGAAATTGGCTCCATATCTGTTTTTGAATGAAGTCCATCTATTGCTTAACTAGCAAGATTTGTTTTCCTTCAAAGTTTGTACCTGTTGATAATCTGGTCCATATATCCCATGAAAGCAAAGTATCAAGTACTCCATCCTACCTTATTTCTAGTATACTTGATTCATCTGATAAACAATGCTTTGGCCAAGTTGGTCTCGTGTATAATTTGCATTTCAAAATGAATTAGAGTTAAACGTAAATGGGATAACTCAATCTAGTTTGAATGTCTATCGCGACGTTGAGTAGTAGTATAGTCAAACAGACTTGATAATAAATTATTTGAGAATGTATTGCATCACTTTATAAATTAATTTCACGATTCCATTGATTCTGGAGAAGAAGTAAACATGAAGAGGTGAGGACATAACCCTGGTTAAAGAAACTAACCGGACATTTAACCCACAATCACTTTCCATGTACTCTATAAATACAAACTATTCTCGCATGCCATCCTCACTCGAAAAACGTCCATCTCTAGACAATTCTGAGGGCGGTCTTTCTAAAGAGCAGCTTTAATCAAAATCTCTCTCTCTCTCTCTCTCTCTCGCATTTTCCATATTTATCACCAAAGTTAATAATGATGAACTTCCTCTTGCTGGTAAAACTCGCTTTCTTGTTGATTTTCTCCTCTCTTATGGTAGGCCAATCTTCATATCTTCCACTTATTCTCTCACTACTCTCTCTCTTCCCTTCCTTGTTGCACTACTTTTTGGTCCCCGGTGGATTTGCATGGAGGAATCACCGCCATGAAGGTCACTCGAAGCTCAAGGGACCAATTGGTTGGCCTATTGTGGGAAGCATGCCTCAAATGGCTTCTTCACTCGCTCATAGAAAATTAGCATCCATGGCAGCTTCACTTGGTGCGAAGAGCCTCATGGCACTTAGCCTCGGCCTGACCCCGGTAATCATTAGTAGCGACCCCAACACCGCCAAGGAAATCCTCCACCACTCATCCTTCTCGGACCGCCCCGTGAAGGAATCGGCCCGCTCTCTCATGTTCGAGCGGGCCATCGGGTTCGCCCCCTTGGGGACATATTGGCGTCACCTTCGCTGGGTTGCGGTGAGCCACATGTTCTCCCCGAGGAGGGTCGGTGGCTTTGCGGAGCTCCGGGGGCATATAGCCGAGGGAATGTCGGCGAGGGTGTGGAGGGAGATGGGAGAGAGAGGGTTTGTGGAACTGAGAGGGGTATTGCAAGGGGGCTCTCAGAGGAACATGTTGGTGAGTGTGTTTGGGAGTGAGATAGGGTTGGAGAGAGAGATGTTATTGAGCAATATGGTCAGTGAAGGGTATGAGTTGATAGCCAAATTCAACTTGGAGGACCATATTCCGCTGAGGTTCTTGGACTTTCACGGCGTGAAGAGAAGGTGCCATGAACTTGCCACTAAGGTGAAAAGCGTGGTGGGTCAGATCGTTGAAGAAAGGCGAAGAGGTGGGGATTTTCATGGCGGCAATGATTTTCTCAGTGCCTTGCTATCTTTACCTCAAGAGGACCGGCTGAGTGATTCTGACATGGTTGCTGTTCTGTGGGTAAGGATGAGTTCAATTTCTCGATTGTTACATATTTTCGACTGCTCTTGCTTCCAGGTTCATTGCACAAGAAAACTCATCGTACGATCTGATGCATAAGCTCTGAGTTAACTGAATTTGATGGGCCATGTTTAGATATAATGACGCGATAGACTCGATATAATATTGTGGTTTTTAGTGCATGTGCAAGCAAAGGCAAATAATTACTCCTTTCTTGCACTTAAGTAGATGACAAGAAAAATGAAGAATCGTGCAAAAAAAGCTCCGCCAAAAAATCATAAAGGTATAAATAGTACATGGCATGTGTGTAACCATTACATTCCACTAGGAGTTTTAACCATTTTGTCCATTCAGACTCAAAAGTTAACATACTTTAAGAGAAGCTATAGTAAAAATCAGTCAATATGCATTGAGCACGGTAAACTAATTGATGTGACCTTTAAAGTAGTTTTTGCTTTATGTAAATATTGTCACTCATATACTTTGACCTTTAGTTAGCTTTTTTTTTTGTCTAAACTTTTAGTTAGCTTAAACAGTGAAATTTCTGGATGTTATCCTCTAAATTTGCTTGTGACTTTTTTATGTCTTTGAAATTTAAACTTAGAATGATATTTTTCATTTATAATTTTTTTAAATAAAAGTAGAAGTTGAGTGACTTCAATCGGGCCATAATCTCTCGATAAACTGGTTTTGAACTTCCTATGTTTACCCAATTTCACAAGTAAATCACTGTACTCATATATTATCGTATATAATTAATTGAACACTCGAAAAACGCCTTTAGGCTCTAAAGAAAATCTTCAATAAATAAAAAGGGAAAAGAAAAGGACCTTTACAACTCACGGAATCTCCTTTATTTCCAAAAAGAAAATTTGAGTGATGCCAAAGATGTTGAGAATTTTTAGGTAAAATAAGTCCATAAAATAATGTGGAAAAATATAATATGTTGCATATTCGAGCGTGCAATAAGCACACGACAAATCATTATAAAATTCTGGAAATCAATCTTCTATAGTAATTATGTATCTGTATAACTATTCAAAAGAATAACTCGCAAAATCAATTGCTTTGGGGCATCATTCGATTGGTTGACCGATGATTGACGTTACATGCTCCCTTTAGCTTTCTTTCTTTAGAATGAAAAGACTCCTCGTGTCTAGCGTCCATTGTTCTTCGTTGGTTCTTGAGACTTTCCGCTTTATAAGCTCTGGTTTTCTTGTTTACAAGCATGGGGTTGTACGTGTATATAATCTTTAATGATGAAGTCAATTCAAGCCCATTCTAAAGGCGAGTGAAAAGCTTTTGTAGGCCCTTCTTTTAGGGGAGATGCTATAATAGGGTTGAGACAGAATCGTTTCGATAAGACACCACTCACTGTGAATGTCTGTCCTCTCGTACGTAGGTTGTTTAGAGGCACTCAATTGTTTTTTCCAGAAGTAATCCTAATGTCCTTTCCAGAAGTTATTAACACATTTGTCTGACCGTTTTAATCCCTGTGAGAAAACAGCCTCAGTCTAGGTTTGACATGGTGTAACAGCGAGCGGAATCTTGATATCTTAGAAAAACCATAATTGAATTTCAATTATATATTCTTAACTTGGTCTTATAGATCAACCCATTTAAACAAGAGGTTTGCAAATTCAAGTTCATAATTCTAGCTGTGAACTTTCCCTATTTTCTCCCGAGGAAGATTTTGGGGAAAATTAATAGGCATACTTTGCCCCCACCCCCCTCTCTCTCTAGGTAGGTCATTATTTAAATCATACAATGAAAAAGTAGTACGCTTTTGAGAGCTAGGGTCCAGCAAAAGATATTTCTACCGCCTCCCATTAATAATAGATGAGAAAGAATGTTGATATTTATGTCCAATTCGAAAGGAATGTTGAAGTTTAGCATGTCATGTCAAATGAAAATAGTGTTAATAATCAAGGATTCATAGTTTGCAATTCATCATAGGAGATGATATTTCGTGGAACGGATACGGTGGCTATTCTTCTTGAGTGGATCATGGCGAGAATGGTTCTGCACCCAGAGATCCAAGCTAAAGTCCAACAGGAGCTCGACGCGCATGTTGATCAAGATCGGCATGTTCAAGATTCAGACATCCCGAACCTGCCTTACCTCCGAGCCATAGTGAAGGAAGCCCTTCGGATGCACCCCCCGGGTCCACTTCTCTCGTGGGCCCGCCTGGCAGTCCATGATGTCCACATAGGCAAGACCTTTGTCCCGGCCGGCACAACGGCGATGGTCAACATGTGGGCGATAACCCACGACCCGATCATATGGAAGGACCCGTGCACCTTTAGGCCTGACCGGTTCATCGAGGAGGATGTGTCGGTCATGGGCTCGGACATGAGGCTCGCCCCGTTCGGCGCGGGTAGGAGGGTGTGCCCCGGTAGGGTTATGGGTTTGGCTGTGGTGCAACTGTGGCTTGCACGGCTTCTTCATCAGTTCAAGTGGGTTCCGACAAAGCCCTTGGATCTTTCAGAATGCTTGAGGCTTTCCTTGGAGATGAAGACCCCATTGGTTTGTCGTGCCATCCCTCGTCTCGGATCGGTCACCTCATGAAGTATCTTTCAATGTGGTCCTAAATATATAAGAGATATCTCAATGGTGAGCATAATATACTAAGATGTGAAAATTAGTACTGAGATGTACTTTTGTGGTAATCCTTTTAAGCAAATTGTAAATTAACTAGTTAAGTTGAGAATATATTATAGTTTGGTAATCAGGATCATCTAGTCACATTGCATGGATGCATATCAAACTAAGTTTCCAACCCACATTTCCAACAACCCAAATGGAATCAGTTTATAAATGCTCAAGCTAGACTTTCCATGGTTTCAAAGATGGATCACATGAGACTTCTGCATCATACAATCCACTGACGAGACACTAGAATCTTGTCATGCTAAAGACTTAAATTAACTCTGATTACTTTAAAGAACAGTGATAAAACATTGAAGGACGACACGTGGTCAAGTAAACAAGTTCCCTAGACCTCGAGCCACTCGGTCGAGAAGACCTGATATGGGACATCGGTTTCCAATGTATCGACAACACATAAATCGAGAAAAGTCGTCCCATAAAATGAAAAAACTTCTACTATTCTATGAACTATCCAATGTCCTTCAAAATGATTCCTTTATCCTTTACTTCTCAATTAAGATTCATATATTCCCCAGTGACATTAGTGGTTGTATAGCACATAGTGTGATTTTCCCGTTCATATATATATATAGCACGTAGGGCGGCTTCATCATATGAACCCGACAAGAATATGCTTCTGGGACAAATCATTGGCTACCTTGTTAAATCCATGTTGCATGATATAGTAAAGGGCATTAAAGAAAGAGCTCGTGCTTGATGATGGTGAAATTGAAAGGTGGTGAATTGCGGATATACATGCCGCCTAAAGTTTTGGCTTTTGAAGGTCCAAATCCACCATGTTTTTTTTCTTGTTCTTTTGCCCACCCTCCCCTCTCTCTCCCCATAGGCAGCATGAAAGGCGAAGCCCTTTAACCTTTAATTAGCAATAATATAATCCAATTAGCAAGCTTAATGCTCCATTAAAAAAAAATTGTACATGTTAGCAATGATTTTGGCCTTATTTTATAAAGCGACCAACCAGCTGGAGGCATCTTCCAAAAGTTGAGTGCCCGACTGATGTGGTGTTGTTTGTCCGCGACTGGACCACCTGGAAAATGGTGAATACAATAAGAAGCTGAATGGACATCGGGGCTGTACGTTGGAATTGGACTGCAAGGGCTACAAATTGTACCTCGTTCGATCCTATATCTAGCTGCCTTTTACTATGTGTGTGTTTGCAAGGCTTTTCCCCTCAATTTGTGGTCCTCAGTTACACACCTAATCACTTGTTTCGATGCATCTTACAAACAAATCTTCGAGCTCGATTTGTAGTCATGTGAAATCTTGTTTTCTTTCGATTTTCGATTGATGCGCCGTGAATCACTTTTAAATCGATTAATTCATTGATATTTGACGCGACAAGTTTTGTTAGAACTTGCGATGCACATTAGAAAAAAAAGTTCGCAATCATGACCCCATATGGATTGAACTGGGATATTTTACAAAAATATATATATATTACTTAGCAAAGAAATATCAAATTAGGTCACGGGTTAGGATATATGCAAACTCTCTCTCTCTCTCTCTCTTTTAGATATATGCATGCAAAGTCTTTTGATGCTAGGCTAGGCCCACGAGACTAAGTTGTAGATCTGACAGTGAGATTGATTCATTCACGGGCCCATTGTATAAACCACTATGCATCTACCGCGCTTGGCCCGATCCTGCTTTGTTCCCTGTTGAAGGATCCAAGTGTAAAAAAGCTTATGATCATCAAATGCCCCATTTAATTGGGGTGCATGTTCATCACTCCGGTGTATAAGCAAATCATGTTCTAAAGATTGCTCGTGTAAAGAATAGTTACCATTGTCGGTGTATCGCATAAAAGCCGTTTATCTAAGGATGCATTTATTTGGTTATGATAGATGAAAATGCTTTCCAGGAAATCAATTTCCTTGAAAATGGTTAGTTCTTCTTTATTTGGTGATATGTAATCAAAAACATTTTCTAATTTTTTTTATCTCATTTGATAAATGATTTCAATTTCATAACTTTATCTCTAGTAAAAAACAAAATGAAATTTTTAAATGTTTTTTCTTTTATTTTTTATTATTTTTCCTTTTCCTTCTTCCTCCGCATGGTGCCACATTGTGAAGTGGATAGGGCTTATGCTTTGCCGCAAAGGAGGAGGAGGCTGGCTTGCACCTATGGCAAGTTGTCGACCACTGCCAAAGCTTGGCGACTGGCAAAGGAAAAGGGATAAAAAAGAAAGAAAGAAAGAAAGAAAAAAAAAAAAAGTGAAATAAAAAAAATAAAAAAATCAAGATAGGTAATTCCGAAAAGTATGTTCACATTTTTAGATTTATAAACTTTTTTTTGGTCGAAAGTAACATTCCATTCATTCCCATCAAATAAATAAAAACAAGAGAGAAATAACACAAGCCAACTACATACAAAACAAATTCCAAATAGTTTCAAAGCAAAATAAACTTGAGATAACAAGATGAATCATAATAGCAAAGTTATGGGTCACATGCTCAAAGTGTGGATCTACAATTTTTTCAAACTAAAATAACTGATCACTAAATCTATATTCAGTAATAAGCACACGTTGAGAACTCCATCTTTTGCTATGATTTTACCTTTCAGTCCCCAAGACGATCATCACTCGGAGTAAAAAGGTTAATTGAGCACAGATTTGATTGTGAGAGTGAAACCTTCACGAAGCTCCTTTGATCTCCTGCCAAACTAGACTATGTACCAACAAAACCTAAGGGATGCAAAACCATAAATATATACACACAAAAATTCTCAAATTTAGACTAGATCGGGATAAAAACCTCCCCAAAATGGGAAAGAAAAAATTCTAAATCTAAATTAGATCACAAGAGAAAAGCTTCCCAAATAGCAGGAAGCAAGGAAACCCATCCGCAAGCTCCCTCTTCTCCTCTCCCTCTTATTTCCACACAACATCCTTCTTCAACCTCCGTGGAAGGGAGGGTTTGAGCTAGATTTCTCCCTCCCCTCCTTTTTTCTTAGATTTAGGAATTCACTTTCTTAATTTTATACATAAATCTTTCATTGACCATAAAGTGTTTTCAATTGATTAATCATTTTTAGTGAACCAAATGGGTGAAAGTGCAGAAAATTAATTTCTGGAAAACACTTTTACTCAAATAAATGCACCCTAGTATTTATGAAAATTATTATATTTTCGACTGAGGTCAGGGCTAAAAATAATCATCTCTTTTTGCATATTTATTATCATTTTGTATCTTTTTTTTTTTAATCCAAAACACATCTTTGCATAGCAGCCTTAATCCTACCACTTAAAAGACCAAATTAAACCCTTTTAAAAAGAGTAAACCCTTTTAAAAAGAAATACTCTTCTAGTAATATCGAACAACATCTTGCGCACCCCTAGCCAATAAAGCCCAATCTCCTTGCTGCTCACCACCACTCACCACTTCTGGCCACTACGTGTCGTGTCCGTTTGCCTTCGACGATCGTCCTCCTCGTCCTAGGCACTTTTCTCTCCCCTCCGCCCAATGCATCGCCGCCAAGCAAAACAACTCCTCATCAGTCCCACGGGAGACTACGGGTGGGTGTGGTTCAATTTCACAAATGGACTTTGGGTGTAATACAAATATTGAAGGCCAAAGCCCTTTAGGGAAATGCATATTGTGTATGGTAAAAATTCATTACAAAGGGACATTAATTTCAAGTAATTGTTGGCTAAAAAAAACTTTTACAATGTGCTTTGGCTATATTATATACATTTTTTATTAAAACATAACTCGAACCCTTTGCTAAAGCAAGTGAAGGGTTAGAGCCGCCGATGAGCCAGATTTGGTTTTGGCGACTGTTGATTGAGGTTGCCTAACTGCGGGTGATCTTAAGCGAGAGTCATGCAACTTAGGCGAGGGCTGCCTAAGGTCGTACAACGTCGGGTGATCCCAAGCGATAAACTAGGTGACCGTTGCTTGGGGTCACACAACCTTTGGTAGAAGTCACTTGGGTCACGCGACCCTCGCCATTCCTTCGTTGGCTAGATCGACCTTGCATGACCACCCTTGCATGAAGAAGATGGACAATTACAAGTAGGGGCAAAATCGAAAAACTAAAAATTGGTGAGGGTAGTTTGGGAAGGAAAAAATATTTTTTATCTTAGTTTCATCATTTCACGATGTTATTTTAAAATGTTGGATAGGAGTAGCATTGGACTTTCCGAATTCCCAATGCCACATTTGACCGAAAACTATTTCAAAATACTTACTAAATACTCTAGCATTTCTCCAATGGATAGTCTAGGAAGCACCAACACTTTTGGGGAGTCTTCATGTCATGTCGGACACTTAAACATGAAGTCGACACACTTCAACACTCAGTTAACATGCATTGGAAAATTCGACATTTAGTTAACTCTCTCGACATTATTTGACACGCGATTCAAACATGCATTAAAGTCAATTTTAAAGTTTTTTAATAAATGATAGGTCAAATTGTAATTATGTAATAATAATAATAATAATAATAATAATAATAATAGGGGGACATAAGAAAATCTAGTTTTCTCTTCTCTTCGACCCTCTCTTCCCGTAACACATAATCCCTCCAAAATTTTTTTTTCCTTTCTTCCGACATGCTCTAACGAGTGAGTTTAGAATGGGGATTGCTTATTTTCTTTCTTTAAGTTTTATTGATCATTGGAATGTCATTGAATTTGTCAAATTAAAACAATTAATTATATTAATAAATAATAAATTAATGTTTTTAATGTAAACCCAATCTAGACTTTTTATTATTATTTATTGACAAATTTGAATCAAATTAATTTGATTCAAATAATCATAATTTCATGTATATATAAAAATATATATTTAATATATAATGTGTGTCAATGTGTCAAAATTTTTTATTTTTTGAAAAATAACATATAAGTATGTTATGCTGTTTTATGTCATATGTCATGTCATGTATTCATATCGGTGCTATTTAAATGATATTAGAGGCCGAAAATTCTTCGGAAAAGTTGAAAATAAATAAATAAATCTCATTGGACGAGGTCACCGTATGATGGCGATAGCGAGACTTCACACCAAGCGCGGGCTTCGCGAGTAGGCAGCAGCCGTTTCCACGGGCCCTTCAAGTCGGTTCAACGGGGGGTCAATCGGGACACGCGTCCACCGGATCCCAGCGAGTGACGCTCCGACCCATGCCCCGAGCGCGTCGCGCTGCGTCCGTATACGGACAGTTTCTCAAAATTCTGGAAAAATCGCACCTATATTTTGAATTCCCTGTCCGTGTGAAAACCCGGAAAAAAAAAGCGAACCGCGATCTACTCAAATTCAACGCTCATCCACCTCCGTTCGGACAAACAAACAAAAAAAATAATAAAATAAAAAAGATTAAAAAAAAAGATAAATTTTCATTTCCGCCCCTCTCTCTCTCCCTCTCCCTCTGGTTTTTTCGTTTCCCTCTCCTTCGTCTCTTTGGAGGGAAAAACTTCGGGAAATCCAAATCGAGCAAGCCTCCTCCTTCCGCTCACTCTCTTCCTCTACTGGCTAGGGCTTCCGGCTCCAGCTCCAGCTCCGCGTCCCTCGCTCGCTTCCGGCGCCGGCGGAACTGAAATCGCTCCGGCTTTCTCCGGCAGGGGGAAGGCCTTCTCCGGCTGCTCGGTCCTCGTGGTTTTGTACTCCTTTCGGCCTCCGAGCACGGCGATTCTGGCGATTCGAGCGCGCGTCGGCTCAGGTTCGCCGCTCTCTTCAGCTGCAGCTTGCGCGTTTTTTCTTCGTGTTTGTGTCGGTTGCGACGGTTGGGGGATTTCGCTGCCGCGCGCGATTTGGCTCGGAGCTCGGCGATCTGGTCGGGCTCGTTCTTCGTTTCCGCTGTTCGAGTTCGATGCGGTGGTTGTGTGATCGAATTGAGGCTGGTGTAGCTGGAAATGAGAGAGTTTGGAGCTGCATGCTTCGAGCTGTCGCGAGAGTGTTCGGTGTCCTGTCGCCTAGGGTTTCGGTTGTAGCTTACTGTGGAAACGCCGAGCTGAGCAATTGCCTGCTCGTGTGCTTGAGTTTTAGATGCGTCGAAGCTGACTCATTTTGAATTCGAGGCGAGTGGTTGACGTGTTCCGGATGGAGAGACTTGGTTTGAGCAGGAGTTTGTGGCGTGTTTCCCTTTTAACGTTCAACGTCTTTGTCGAATATTTATTGATATTTCTTGTTGATCTGGTAATCTAAGTTCGTTATTTGAGCTCGGAGAACCTTGTCAACCTGGTTTTATGTAAGCATCTCTGTCATGTACCGTGTGGTGTATTCTCAATAACTTCCACCTATCGATTAAACTGTTAGTTAGAAAAATGCTATTCTTGACCGTGCTATGGACTGTTAGTTACATGTCAATACCTTGCTTCTAAGGAATGTTCACTCCTTGCTACTTATGATATAATCGTATCATTTGGAACATTTGTTGGAGACAATTATTGCAATGGAAAATTTATTTGTGCTAAGGAGCCATTTCTTTTTATTTCATTCAAGCTCTACAGTTCCAGCAGCATTAGGATACCTAAACTGTGAACCCCTTGACCTTTGTCGGGTTTCACCTAAAACTTGTGGTTGTGCTATGTCAAGTACCTTTAATTCTCTCAATTTCACACTTTGAGTCTGTTTTGTCTCTTATCCTAGCAATTGTGAGCCATTTTACCCGCCTAGAGTATCTATTTCACAGAAATTGTCTTTTAAGATATAAGAAAGTGGGAGGCAGATTATCGTTTTCTTTTGATTTTATTGTGGAGAAGGGCTGAAGTTTTCCGTATCCCTTATCTAATCTTGCGTTTGATGATTGATATATCGTCAATTGTTGCAGTTAGTAGTTTTCGCAAGATTCTTCGGACCCAACCAATACAGCACTTATTTCTTAAGTCTGGGAACGGAGGAGACTGTTTCTCAAGTATTTTCTCTAAAGTAGAAGTGGCATATCACACTGGGGAATTCTACCTGGTATGACGATGCAAAACAAGAGAAAAGGATCTGCAAGAATTGCTGCTAGAGATCACGCCAGTCCTAGAGCATCAAGAGCTCAGAAGTCATCTTCTGAAAATGCACAAATAGCTGATAAGAAAGCATCGCAGCTGATTACATCCTCGCCTAGAAGGCAACGGAACTGTAAGTTGTCCTTGTTTACCTGCTGCGTGGTTAAGAAGGTACAAGGTTGCCTTGAGTTTGGATGTTGTGTCTAGTGCTTTATAAATGAATTTAATTATGTGAATTATCTCTTGCCAATTGATAGAGAAGTGATTCCTTTTCAAAGTTTTACTGGTCATTTGAGAGCTATGGTGAACATCCTTTGCAATTGGATTAAAATAACTTGTTTCATATCTTCTCATCAGTTTGCAGTGTTCTATTTAAGAAGTATTAGTCATATCACATCCAGTAAAAACACAATGGAAGAATGCCGCTGTTAAAGAGAATAAACTTACCATTCAGTATTATCATAAGGTTACTTCCTGTAGAAACACTGCCTTGCTACAACAGAAAAGGAAAAGATGCTGCATGGTCCTTGTATATTTGATTTATTCAATTATGAAATTTTTTTTACTACTTATGATCCTTGTATGTTTGTTTTGTTATATTATACCTACACTTATCTAGTAAGATCGATTTGGTTAGTGTACAGTGATTATGCAGTGTATTGATAATATTTTTGTTGAGTTCATTACTTGTTATAAAACTTTGAGGAATTAAATACACATGCATTGAGAAATAGCACACTGTTAAAGATGACTAATATATATTTAAAAGACAGCGAAGCAGTCTTTTTAGTTACCCCCTGTGCAGACTTCTTATAATACCATTAAAGCACCCCAATGTTTCATTACCAAATTGTTGTTAATCCAATCAAATTATGTAATGTAGAGTCTCTTGATTTTAATAATTTGTTCCGGATTTTGGATATTATGGTCATGCAATGTGGTGTTTTTGAACTTTAAGGCAACATGTTTAAATGGTTCACAGAGTGAGTCCGCTTAAGAGCAACAAGGCTCAGATGTGGTTGTGGTTTGCAAACTTCTAGGCTATCCTTTACAGTTGGGAAAAATGCATCGAAAGTCCTAATCTTGTGTACGGAATGCAATCAAGTCCTAAATCTTTCAATTGGTTCAATTAAGTCCTAAACAGTTTTCAAAAAATGCAATCAAGTCTTTGTCAAAGTGGCATTTTCAAATTGCACTTCTGAATATAAGTTTTAGAACTTAATTGCTCTTTTCAATGAATGTTTAGGATTGCATTGAACCGATTAAAAGGATTAGTATTCAATTGCACTTTTTGATAAAGGGTTTGGACTTAATTGGACCAATTGAATGGTTTAAGATTTGATTGCATTCTGTACATAAGGTTTTGGACTTGTGGTGCAATTTTCCCAATGAAAGAACGTAGTACTTGTAGTTGTTGCTAGCAACTACATCACTATTTCTTTCATAAAGTTATAGAAGGTCTGTTTTATTATAAAATCATCATGGCACTAACTTTGTGTTCCATGTTTATTCACTCAAGCATCAGCCTTGTCAGCTAATGTACTCTTGACTTTGTGAGCATTCAGCGTGCTTTATTGTGAACATTCAATTTGGTATAAAACTGATTAGAAAGTTCTTGTCATTTAAGTAATTGCGGACTTTCCTGCTGTTACTTTAGCTGGCGTTCCTCAGAAGAAGAACGATACTTCCCTGGCTTTGAAGAGTGTGAATACAAGAAGCAGGTTCAGTTCAGATGCTTGTTTGGACTGTGATGTGACTGAGGATGCTTCTTTCGATTGTAAGGTAATTGCTACTAGCATTTGCATTGTGCAGACCTGCATTCCTGTGTAGAGAAAGGTGGCTATTCTTTATTCTCTTGGAAATGTCTTTGTTAGGGCATCAGGATAGCTGTTGTCTTGTTTTTTAATACGTGTAGTGGTAATATGGATTAGAAATATTTTCTTGCTTGCTGGACAAAATAGAGAAAAGAAAAAGGAGCCATGATGGAAAGGGGCAATAACTTTCATTTTAGCTCTGAAGCTCCACTGTCTGGAACATTTGTGTTTCTGTTTCTGCTCTGGTGGAATTTATTCTGGTCGTGGTAAACAGGATTTGACACGTTGATCTTTTCTTTGTATCACTCTTAACTTTGCTGCAGTTGAATTGCTGCTTCTCTTCCCTCTTTCAACTTTTCCCATTTGACTTGTATAGTTCTGACTTTTGACTATAATAGTATAATTGCTCTGCAACATGATCGACTGTCATGTGTACTCTTGTTTGAACACTTCGAATGATTTTGTATCAGGGTCCTCAAGAGGGAGCTGCTCATCTTGTTTTGGAGACTATTTTTTCTCCTGCTTTTCATTCAGCTAGAAATGGCGACAGGGAGCTTGCTGATGAAGGTAGATGGAAAAATTATATATCTTCTGTTACATGAGATTAATTTAAATATGTTCTTTGTTGATTGTCAATGGTTGTAGTATTTTTCTAGAACTTCAAACTTCATTCTCTAATAATTGTCTTCTACATTTCTCTAGAAAACAATGTCACGTTCTATCAAATTGAGCAAGAAATAAATCATCATCGGTGTGGCACGGAGCAGTTGCAAGTTGATGTGCATTCTGTGGAAGAGAAGAGTATTCATGAGAATAACTTAACTTCAATGAGTATGACTTGCTCAGATTATGTGGAGATGGACCAAAATATGTCCTCAGAAAATTCAGATGCGAACAATGGTGATATGATGCTTAGTGTAGATACTAATGCTTTAAGTTCTCAGTACAGTATGGATATTGAAGGAGCCAGCCTTTCATCTGAAGTTTCGGCCATATATTTTGCCATGAAAAACTCCAAGCTTGAATGTGTTGATGAGCATGGTCAAGACACTATTACAACAGACGTATGTGTGGAAGATGATGATTATGATGAGCTTGATGACTTTGACCCATATTTTTTCATAAAAAACTTGCCAGACTTGTCCTCCGTTGTCCCAACATTTCGGCGAATGTTACTACCTAAGCAAACCCGAAGTTGTCCTTCTACCACTCTTGTTTTGGACTTGGATGGTAAGTAAACTATTCAACTTGGTGTCAGCAAGTTTACCTATTTGTAAATTATTTAAGACCAATACTATCAGTTTCAGTTGTCTGTCACTACTTTATGTAACTTTCAGATCATGTGGCTGTTTTAATTTAGAAATAAAACAGCCGGCTCTCTCATTTCAATAGAAATTTCAAAAGTCATAAGTTTTTACTTCTCAACAAATGTCTCTTTCTGGTAATGTGCTCTCCAATGTCCACCACATCATCACTGGCATCTTTCTTGATACTCCAGCAGTTATCGGTTAGTACATTTTATTCAACAATTGTCTGTGGACAACTTCAATTTTGCTAAGAAGTTGGTTGCAAGGCACTACTGTTTTGAACTTTTGTATAACTTCCTTGGTCTTTTGGTCATTACTTTTGCTTTCCCATGGAATTAAAGAATGCATTGGTCAGTCATTGCTCTTTGGTAAGTTGAGGATCACCAATTTTCTCTCACCACATGGATGTTCTTAACTGATTTAGCTTATTATGTTGGTGCTGATTAATATTTGTTCAATCACACATCTTTGTTTGATTTCTTGAATTTTGCAGAAACTTTGGTGCATTCCACACTCGAACCTTGTGAGGATGCAGATTTTACGTTTCCAGTTAATTTTAATCTTCAAGAGCACACTGTCTATGTTCGTTGCCGTCCTCATCTAAGAGATTTTATGGAGAGAGTCTCCGGTCTTTTTGAGATAATAATATTCACAGCTAGTCAGAGTATATATGCAGAACAGCTTCTCAATGTGCTCGACCCGAAAAGGAAAGTATTTCGTCACCGAGTCTATCGTGATTCCTGTGTTTATGTGGAGGGAAATTACCTAAAAGACTTATCCGTCCTCGGTCGTGACCTGGCACGTGTCATTATCATTGATAATTCTCCACAGGTACTATGATGTACTATCATTATTTTGTTAGAATGCTTTCAATAATTTTATGCCTCCCATGCAAGAGTTTATAAAATTGGTGATAATATCATATTTGGCCTGTATTCTGTCTTCTTCAATGCAATCCCTAGAAATCACTTAATCGGCAACTTAAAGAGTGACAACATTTGCTGGAGGTACTATGTGATTTTCTGATGCAAGATATCCTGATAATGAAGCACGAGATGCTGTTGCTTACTCTTAAGCTCCCTATGTTTCGCGGATGATTTGCAAAATATTTTCATAAAAATGATCGTTTAAAATAGTTAGTCAATGTAAAATGTTTTCATTATTGACAATAATTATGCATAAACGTTTTCTTTGACAATGAAACTATTTTTCGTTCATTCATTTTTGTAAACAATATAAGTGATTGTTTTTGGAAAATGCTTTTCAAATAATTCATTTTCCGTGAAACAAATAGAGCCTTAGATGACATTTTTCTTGCTTGAACTTAACTTTTGAGCAATGATTTAGAAAATTCTGAGATAATAATGAAAAGTCATCCTTTTCTTGCCACTTCTGATGTATTTATTTAGTACAATTGTTTCCTGATGCTGCTATCTTGTTTTGATGTGTTGAGTTTGAGCAGCAACACCCATTGACTACGCAACAGATGCACATACACTGGTCAATTAGGGTATTGATAGCTCAGTATGAGATTGGCTGCTTCTTTTGAATGATCATTCGTACTTCAACTGTAGAGAGAACTTCATATATCATCCAACTTCATGAAACGCCCATATTTTCCCTGTTTTCAACAGATTATGCTGTCTTAATCTAAAAATCAGATTAGTTCTATAATGCTTAATTGCTGTTTACATGTTGCTTATCAGAAGCAAAAAAAAAAAAAATGGATTAATTAAAGCTGCTCTTTATGGTAGTCACAATTCTGCTGTTACCTGTTAACTGACATTAGTTTATTTATCTTTTCTCCTAGAACCAGGACATTAGTTTGTTTGGTCCAGTTATTTTACTTTCTACCTTTTCATCTCAATCTCTTGTTCTTTTATATTTTTTTCTTCAGGCATTTGGATTCCAAGTGGACAATGGAATACCCATCGAGAGCTGGTTTGACGATCAATCGGATCAAGAGTTGCTCCGGTTACTGCCATTTTTGGAAAGCTTAGTTGGTGTCGAAGATGTCCGGCCTTTTATCGCAAAGAAATACAATCTCCGGGAGAAAATAGCTGCCGCTGCCTACCCTCCAAACACAAGGAGGGCCGATCCTTTCGAAAGGTGAGTGTTCAATATGAATTTCAGCTTCTCACTTCCAGGCAGGCAGTTTATCTGTTTATTGTCTGTAACATTAATTTATTGGTTTTAGGATATTCCCTTCTCTTTGTTCAAGTGTTTTTAAGGACCAAATGCGCAATAAAATAGCTTTGATGAAAACGGAAGAGGAGAGATCAGAAGGGGTCTCAATGTATCAATAATTTGAAAATTTTCCGAGAGTAGTTCTGGGTTACTCAAAATGATGTCATCGAGATTCAAGTATTGTCCGAGGTGCCTGCAGTCTAGAGAGAGCAGTTTCTAATGAACTCTCGGTTGCCAACATGGAAATTTGGAAGGCGTTTGGTAACTACACAAAATGTTTATTCTCGAAATAAAAATGCGTTTGGTATGATTCCAAATATTTTTGTAATTTAAAATTTCTTTTGATTTATTAGTAGTTTTGTTGCATTTCTCTCTTTTTTTTTTTTTTTTTTTTCTTTTTCTTCATCTAGCCGATGAGGTCACCGGCCTCGGAGGAGCCTTGCCGGCCATTGGCGAGGTCGCCCCGAGCCTCGCCGCACCGGCCTCGAGGGAGCCTCGCCGTGGCCAGAGCGAGTTTCAGGGGGACCTCGCTGGGGGTGGCGATTGGCTAGGGGAAGAAGAGGAGGAAGAGAAAAAGGAAGAAAAGAAAAGGAGAACAGAAGATTTGTTTCTTGAGTTGTTCCTGAAAACAAGAAATAATTTATTTATTTTTGTTTTTATTTCGGTTTCAAATTTATTCCCGAGAATAAAAAAATTACCGAATGGATTTTTGTTCTGGAAAACAAAAAAAGAAAAATAGAGAAATTAGAGGGCCCTAGTTATCTATCTAATGCCAAAAAGGAGCACTCGTTTTGAAGGGGAGTACTGTTCTTCCCTATGGCTTTGAACCTTTGGGAAAGTTCTCTGAAGTTTCTGCTGTACTCCCTGAAGTTTGAACCTAGGAGCGTACACTAAATTTGGCGCCTTCGGATTTTTACTGTTGGTACGTTAGGCGGAACTAGGGAGGCAAATCCTTGTTTAGTGTCGATTTCTTCCCTGAGAGATTGTTCATGATTC
Organism: Eucalyptus microcorys; assembly: GCA_014182515.1. Lineage (NCBI taxonomy): Eukaryota > Viridiplantae > Streptophyta > Magnoliopsida > Myrtales > Myrtaceae > Eucalyptus > Eucalyptus microcorys. Next base: position 47,580,700 of record CM024569.1, on the reverse strand, counting down.
ATAATGCAATTTCTCTTCTATGATCCTGTATAGGTCCATGTTAATCCGATGGCCCGGACATGGGGGCGGGTCCCCCACAAGGGAAAATGCGCTCATTTTTACCCTCACACGATAATGAGATTTGGACGTAGTAATCGACTACGGTAGATGAAAACGTCTTACTTCGAGAACGATTAGGGTATCTCCCGCTTGATCGCTATCTTGTTCGCCGAAAAATATGCTTAAAAAGTCCGCAACATACGGCGCATCTCTTTTTCTCGAGAGGCCTGGATGTCTCGTTTGCATGGCATGTCTATCCGCAGGTTGTCTTTTTGTCTCTTGATTCATATCCTAGTCACTTCGGGGGTTTCAAGGAAACGCCGGGCAAGCCAAAGATCGCCGAAGTTAATTTGTGTTAAAAAAGATTATGGACGATTCGCGAGTACCTGCCTCCAAGCTAATCGCCTATAGGTGTGGCTCTCTCTTTTATTTGTGCATAATATAATCCCAACAACTCGAGTTTCGGCTGATTTCACTTCAAAATCTGTGGGATTTCTTCAGCCCACGGGTTGGTCAACAGTGCATCCTGATTAATCTGATCTTAGTGCGTCTCATCTTGGAGATTGACTTCGAACATAATCTCCACTGGAACGCCTTGTTTCCGGTTGTCCTTGTCGTTAAGACAGGAGTCAAGTCGCCTCTATCGTATTTACGTAGGAAAGTTCATGGTGGTCTGGTCTCTCTGCGGTGGATTAGGTCTCGGACGACTGTCGGTTGTACTTATCGTTTGTCCTCTTTCTATGCGATTGTAGGAAAATTGGTTGCCTAAGATGTAACGCCCCCGGGTAGTTTGGAAACCCTTCGAAAGGTCGAGACTTCTTCTTGTGGAGGTGTTCGTTGCCGATGTGCTCGCGTAGGCAAGCCATCAAATTAAATTATGTAAAGAGCTCGTTTAGTATCGAACGAGTCCTCATTCACCTACTCGAAACCTTTCAAAGTCGAATGTGAATTGACTGATTACTTACTAATCTCGAAATAATATGTAAGCATGGAGTCAATGGAATGAAAGGGGTACGATGGGAAGCTTCGTTCATTCCGTAACCATCGTCACCACTTATATAGTGTTAAACCCTGCCCTACTAGGACATTAAATTAACAATTTCATTTCCTTGCCTTCCCTGTCTCAATTCCACACTTCCCTTACCTAGCTTCAAGTGAAGTTACTGCTTCAGGGCAATCAGTTTCTTCTCGAAGACCCCTCAAGACGAGGAAGCGGAGCTGTCTACGAAGCGGTAGCTTCCCCCGACCGACTCAAATACAACAGTCGCGACCTACTTTGTTTGATTCAAAAGAAAGGGAATCCATCTCTTGTCGCCTTGCCATTGAGTCATTAGGACTCAATTAGGGAATCTCTATTCATTCCATGTTATTTCTAGTCTCGTTTGCTTTCGAGAGCCTCCCCCTCCCCGTTCCTTACCCGTCCTTTGAAAGCCGTCAGCACTTCCAACCAATTCGAACTACTTGGATTGCTAAGCGTTGCCCTATTCTGCTGTCCCTTCCCGAACCTTTTTTCTTCAACCGAAGTGTTGGAGTTCCAGAGCACGAGGGAATGGGCTTTCATTCCCGGGACCGCCTCGTCTATGTACTCGGCGCCTCCCCGATTACTTGAAGGGCACTCTAAAAGCCGTACCGCTGCTATTGTTTCTATACGAGAATTGTGTAAATTTTTTTAGTGGCCTCCTGCATTATACTTTTTCGGAACTGTGAACGCAATGGAGCTACTAGCCATGATGTTCCCTACAATGTTGTCCAATGTCCAAGCTTTCAGCTTTCCACCGAAATGCTATGGGAAGCTTCTGATTTGAAAATTAGGTTCTATTACGATGTATACGATGGGATATAGTTTAAGAAGAAAACTGGTTCTTCTCTTGATCCTCGCACGTGCGGTTCTTAAGGGGGGAGGAGAGCTAGTAGGAGCCATCCTATCCCAATAGCAAATATTTGGAGCTAAACTCTGAATCCAAGAGGTACCCACCTAGAATAGAAAAAAAAAGGAAAGTCACCACTCACTGGTGAAAGAGGAGAGAGAAAGGACCAATTCAGGGACTTCCACTGGCTAGTCTGGCGAATGAGAGAGAATCAGCCTTTCGGATAGTACGTGGGGTCTTCTACTTAGAATACGATAAGGATACCAGCAAAGGTGCAATAGGCTAGGTCTGGGATCGATCCCATCTAGCAAAGAAAGCAGTCACGCCAGAAAGAAGAAAGTCAAGCTTTCTTCTTCTTCTTCTTTTTTATCAATGGAAATAGGGTAAAGAGTAAAGACAAGGAAAGTATTCTTATAAGCAAATGCTGCTCTATTCTCCAAGGGCCCCACCCAGATCTGTCGGTAGTCTGGTATGTGTAAGTTATACAATCTATTTTATTAACCGGGTGTTCACTCAAACTCAAAAAGCCTTTCTGGCACTGGGCATTGTTCCTAATTCAATTCCCTTTCTGCCGGGTTTTTTTTTATCTTTTGAGGTAGAATCACCCATCTGGCTTGTTAAAGAAGCAGCAGCCCCTTAATCTGCACCATAGCCAATCAAAATATTCTCCATATCGATATATGATGCTAAACCAAGACCGAGATAGAGAGAGAGGTATGACCCAAACTGTCCTCAAATTCTGCTGCCAACTAAGCGCTACAGCGTTGAAGTAACCCATGCCATACAATTCAGACTCATGTGACGAGCCAAGAACCCGAAAGAATCACTTACGAAATACTGCATATAGAAGCTCATTTGCTCCGCAATTTAGACAAAAATGGAATTGTGATACTAAGAGTTCATACGAGAGTGCTATCAGACTTCCAGAAAGTCGTTTTGCCAGTAAGAAAGAGATCAGGCTTCCCCCTTTACTTCTTCCTAAGGTCGAGCTGCTATCGCTGCTTGCCCCTCTCGTCTAGTGGCTTTTGCCTTTTTCGATATTGTATCGCCTTTAGGTGTGGCTTTCTCTTTTATTTGTGCATAATATAATCCTAACAACTCGAGTTTCGGCTGATTTCACTTCAAAATCTGTGGGATTTCTTCAGCCCACGGGTTGGTCAACAGTGCATCCTGATTAATCTAATCTCAGTGCGTCTCATCTTGGAGATTGACTTCGAACATAATCTCCACTGGAACGCCTTGTTTCCGGTTGTCCTTGTCGTTAAGACAGGAGTCAAGCCGCCTCTATCGTATTTACCTAGGAAAGTTCATGGTGGTCTGGCCTCTCTGCGGTGGATTAGGTCTCGGACGACCGTCGGTTGTACTTATCGTTTGTCCTCTTTCTATGCGATTGTAGGATAATTGGTTACCTAAGATGTAACGCCCCCCCGGGTAGTTTGGAAACCCTTCGAAAGGTCGAGACTTCTTCTTGTGGAGGTGTTCGTTGCCGAAGTGCTCGCGTAGGCAAGCCGTCGAATTAAATTATGTAAAGAGCTCGTATAGTATTGAACGAGTTCTCATTCACCTACTTGAAACCTTTCCAAGTTGAATGTGAATCGACTGATTACTTACTAATCTCGAAATAATATGTAAACATGGAGTCAATGGAATGAAAGGGGTACAATGGGAAGCCTTGTTCATTCCGTAACCATAGTCATATTATTGATAACTATAATTGTGGTAAGAGTTTTTCTTATAAGCATTTCACTGGCAATTGTTTAATCAGATGAATTTTGTGAATTTTGTTTTCAAAAATATTTTGACGAGTGCCCCCAAAACGACTCCCAAAACGCTCCCTAATGCTAATTATATTGAAAATATTAAATCTCATAAAATAGCTCTTGTAGAAGTCTCTGAAGCAGTAATGCAGTGCTCTTGGCATTATTATTGAAATTGAGAGATGATAATAATACAAATGATTTTTGAATTTTGGTATAATGTGTAATGTGATTAATAAACTTTAACCAAATACGTAATATCGTTCATGTACTTTTAATTTATTCAATACGATACCTAAATTTGTTTATATATATTCAATTTAATGCCTAAATCATACGAAAAATACTTAATGCTGTTTTCATCAAAAAAAAATACTTAATGTCGTTTTTTCCGTAATTCAAATTTAGGGATAATATTAAATATTTTCCTACTATTCAAAAACTAAATTGAATAAGTATTAAAAGTTTGAAAATCATAATTTAGGAATCACGTACGATAAATTTAAAATTTAGGAAGCACATTTGATATAAAGCCAAAGCTTAGTAATCATTCTCGTCATTTACTTTTAGAAAAGATCCCAATCAGGTGGGGCCCCCCGGTCACCTGCCATCGGCAAGCCCCATCGCGTGGCCTTAAACTGTGGATTCCATCACTGTACGACGCTGCGTTCCATCGATATCTAGATCTTGCTCCCACCCCCCGGCCAAAAAGCTGGCGTCACGATCACGCCACGTGTTCTCCCTGAAGCCTCTCCTTTCCCCTAGAAGCTTCCATTTCTCTAATTTTCCCTTTCATTAGGTGCGGAAATTTAATTTATTCCAACGCCCCATTAAATAATTCCTTCCTCCGGCCTAAAAATTCCTACCTGCGCACCCGTAAGCAAGCTTCTCCCTCATCGAATCTCGCGCACGAAGTGCCAACTCCAGAAGCGAAGCTAGCAGCAAGTGAACACCTCTCCGATTCGAGCGCCGCCGGAGCTTGAAGGTAATCGATCATCGCCGCCGCGAATACTCTTCTTTCCTTCTTCGCTCCGCGATCGGACGGCGATCGTGATCTGAGGATTCGCGCTCTCTTCCCTTTTCTTGCCTTCTCGCAGCCTGGTTTTTTCCCGGCTGTCGAGTGAAACCAGATGGAGGCCGAGAACGTCGAGACGAAGGCGCATCGCCGCCACCTGAAGCACCTCGGGTTCGTCAGGCTGACCGCGGTCCACGTCCTGGTGTTCGTGTCGGGCCTTTACGACCGGGCGAAGCGCAACTGCGGGCCCCTGAGGCCGGCGGTGGCCACCGTGGAGGGGGCCGTGACGGCCGTCGTGGGCCCCGTCTACGAGAAGCTCAAGGACGTGCCGGAGGATCTCCTCGTCTTCGCCGATCGGAAGGTTAGTAGTCTCCCGGAGTGTTTTGCTTGATTCGGTTGCTGTGATCTGTCTCCGATCGGCCGGAGTCTTCTGCTCGAGATCTCTGTTATTCGATCAGAAAGTTTCGATGTAGGTTTAGGAAGAATATAGAAGTCGCGCGTTCTCTTCTCTTTTTACTCAGTCTGTTCCCGTTTCCACGCGAGTTTTTCACCTTCCTTAGATCGTCTCGGAAGGACAGTTGGAGAACTTTTTCAGGTAATGTTTAGCAGCTCGCGGACCGTTTGACCTTCTGATTAGCGGTGTCGACACGTTAAGCTATTCGATAGCTGCTCAAGCTGACCATTTCGTTTCAAGTTCATTTGATATCGAAAATCAACCATGAACTCGAATGGTCGAGTTTTGTTATCATTTTGGAGACCTGAATCGGCGCAACTAGTGAGCTTAGCCTGGAACTCTTGAGTCCGTATCGAATAATAAGCCACGCCATTGCGGATTCATATGATTTGGTCAGTCCCCGCTTTTGTTTTGGGCGCTGCTGTGAGATTGAGTTGCGTTTGTTGTGTCTTTGCATTGGAAGTTGCGTTCATCTGAAGATGAGATTATTGATGCGTATGGAATTTTGATGTTTATTGTGTGATCCATTGAACTCCCGAACTCTTGCTAATGTGTTAGAATATCAAGGTAGTAGTTCTAGAATATATGAAAAAGTAAAGTTCAAAGGGTGAACGGATTGGTTAAGCTTATGTATTGAAGAAGGGACGACAGCATTCGGGATAAGCTGAAGTAGTCGCTGGCTGTTTGCTGTTGCAGGTCGATGAAGCGACGCACAAATTCGACAAGCATGCGCCTCCCTTTGCCAAGCACGTAGCTCACGACGTCCATCACTTGATTCTGAAGACTGCAGAGAAGGCTCAGAGGCTCGTGAACGAGGCTCAAACGGGAGGCCCGCACGCGGCTCTGCACTACGCTGCTACCGAGTCGAAGCAGGTCCTCCTGGACCAGAGCGTGAAGGTCTGGATCGGGCTCAACAAGGTTCAGCCCTTGCACATGGTGGTGGACATGACAGTGCCGACAGCTGCTCACTGGTCCAAGAAGTACAACAATGTCGTCATGGACATGAAGCAGAAAGGCTATCCTGTGATTGGCTATTTGCCGCTGGTCCCTATTGATGAGATCGCCAAGGCATTCAAATGCTGCGGAGCAGAGAAGAATGGCGAGGTCGAGGTTCCGTCTAAGCCTGTTTCGAGTTCGGAGTCGGAGTGATGGGCGTGCTGTGCTTGCACGAGGCTCGGGTTTGTGATAAATTGTAAGTTGCTTGTAGGGTAAAAAGTGGAAAGAGTGTCTGTCTATATGTGGTGAAGCCGATTTGAAGTGTGATGTAATAGAGACAGCCGAACCTCGTTTTTTTGCTCTTCATATGGGTGATGAATGTGAATAATTACGTCAATTCTATGGGATTCTTTCCATATTTTAAGCTTGTGCGGATCACGCGAGTTCGACAAAAGAACTTACCGGTCGATGATAAAATGTTTGTCTATCAAAGCTCGAATCAAGCATCGGCTGCTGAGGTAGGTGTTGGATTGAGCTTTTCTGATACGATCAAGATCTACGGACAGTGTGACTGTTACATTACAAAGAAGTCAATCGTCAGCCAATTCACGATACACTTGAAGTGAATGTAAAGTACTTGCGGATGTTCGAACTGGAGATTGCGAATGAGCGTCATCGTGATCGCGCATTTCAAAGAAGAAGATCTGAGATGAAAGGTGAAATTCAGGAACAAATTTTGCTGTACCAAAAGCGAGATTGAATGGCACCAGCCATGCGTGATAGGGCAACGAGGAGAAGCGAATGCCAGAGCCGTCTCAAAGTCGAGCTGAACTCCAATGTGAACCTCGGTTTCGAAACGAGAAGGGCATGCGCAGGTTGTCATGTTGGGAAGAAAAATAAATATGCGGCAAGTCGACAGCATCGTCATTTCAAGAAACGCCCGACATTGATCAAAACACGATAGCACGTATTCAGCAGCTGATCGATAAGTTCAGGCCGGCTCGAGAAAAACAAGCAAAATCAGTACCCATGCTAGCTATCAGAACTCGACGCTTAATGAAATTTACGTCGACTTCAGCAATGACTTCGCACCAACCTATTACCAAACCTCAGAAATCATTTGGGAGGCTGACAAGCCTCGTGAAGGAGGTCGCCGTACTGGTCCCTCCGGCTGGGGACCTCGACTGATTTCAGCGTCCCATGCGAGCTGGGCATTGCGGCGCTTGGAGGTCCAAAAACCGTCAAGGGCGCAGAGGATATAGCTCCTCCACACTGATCCATCGCCACCTACAGATACTCTATAATTTTCCGTTCTCCCTCCTTAAGATCCTCCTCCTCCTCCTCCTCCTCCTCCTCCGTCAACCTCGGGATCAAAATTATTCTCCGCAAATTCCATCGCAAACGCCGTCGTTTCTCTCTTCATGATTCAGTTTGCGAGTATGGATTCCGAAATGGCTGCGGTAATCGGACGGATGTACTGGTTTATCTACGCTCTCATCGCCACATCCGAAATCAAACCTATGCCGACGAGGGAATCTCGGCATCGAGTCAACGCGGGTTACTTACTGCAGAGTCAAACCTACATTCCATCGTACGTAATCGGATCCTTGGCGGATCAAAAATATCCTAAGAAACGGACGGCATTTCATTCCCCGCAGTCGCGATCGATCCAAATGAAGATGCGAACTGATTTCAAGACGAAGGCTACGGAAAGCACGAACACGGGAAATGATGATCGAGAGTGCTTACCTGATTATCTTCAGAAGATGGAAAGCTTCCAGGAGCGAAGCAGCAGATTTTTTGCAGTCTTCACCGAACTAACAAGCTTTGCTTCGATGGGAGAGAGAGGAAGGAATTATGCTAACTAATAAGCTAGTGATTTTCATCAGTTCCAAGTGGGCCAAGGCCCACGAATTTCGTAAATGGGCCTGAAAATTGAAGCCCGCTACATCGGCGTTCAATTGATTTTTTTGGGGGGGGGAGGTAACTTTATAAGATTTTCATTGAACTTCGGAAATTATTACGTCACATGTCGTCAAAAATCATATAATCCGCTCAGCGTTTTAGCAAGTGAAAATCAATATGACATAACCCCATACATTCTTTATTTATTTATTTTGGTCAAAATAACCCATATTTCGATTAGGTACTTTGTTGTCACTTCGTCTAGATCGTTAAGAATCCCTACATCGCTCAATGCCCTTAACTAAAGTTATTCTTCTTATTTTACTTTCGAAAAGAATATTATGAAATCGGTATGAATTAAAGCGAAGTGCACAACACAAACAGTACGTTTCCCTTTCTTCGACAGCCCTTTCCCATGGCTTGGACCGCAACCTACATAGAATGTGCAATTGGTTTTTGTGAGATCAGTACACTTCATAGAGCTCTACTCAACGTAAATCTTGACCTAACGGATCACAAACAACCCACCCGCCAAATCGAAACTCTACTCTACTCTTTCCACTAATTGAACAATGGAAGGAAACAGAGACTCCCTATCTGCACCTCAACAATTGCATCTAAACCCTCCGCTCTATTAAACCTAGAAAATGAGCAAATTTCACCAAACCAAGTAAAAAATCCAAATTGCAATCCTCTTTCTTTGCTAGATAGAAAGCAGGGAACTCCACATGGCATCCGCTGTCAATTTTTTCTCCCCCTCTCCCACACCAATCGGTTCAGATTGGTGGTTGGACCCCAAAGGGAAAAAAAATGAGCAATAATTGAATCGGTGGAAAAAAATTCAGGGGTTGGCACTAAATAAGGAGCGGCGCACTGTCAAACCAGCTGGACCCTATTGCACACAATGGAATATTTCTGGGCAGGGCCATGATTTTTCTACCTAACGTCTGCATTTCTTTCTAGGAAAACCAGAAAAAAGAGGGGGGGGAGATTTATAGTTCAGCAGTAAAAAGCATATCTGGCTTTTTGATAAAAAAAAAAAAAAAAAAAAAAAAAAAAAAAAAAAAAAAAAAAAAAAAGGGGAATCACAAATTCTGCTGCCCACTGAACATTTAATTTATTTTTTAAAAAAAAATCTCATAGCTTTTCGCGAATTTTACTTTTATTTGCCTTGAATTATTGAAATTTTTATTTTCCTTGGGATGTAGATATTGACGTGCGGAATTAGTTCTATTCCTTTCACAATTCTCTTCCGTTTTTACTGAAACGGATTTAAAAAAGAAAATGAAAGTGGTATCAGCCTTCGGAGCACCGAAAAGAATTTATCTGATATTCTCCTGCCAAGATGTCGAATAAAATCCGAATTTTTCCCTCTTGCTTTCCCTCAATGTAACAATCGCCAAAAATCGCCAAAAGAAAAATGAAAGGCGTAAAGAGAAAAGAAGGAGAAGAAAAAGGGAATCGTTTACATCAAGGATCTTATCGCATGTCATTCGATGCTCATTCCAAAACCGATTTAGATATGTCGGTTATTTAGATTCTCTTACGCAGCTCTAGTGAGAAAGAGAGCCCTTTATCCCGTCTTAACATTTCTCAATTGCTCTTATCACGCGACGGAATTACAAATAATTCAGAATGCGCAAGCAACGGCAGAAGATTATGGGCAATTTTCATCTGATTAAAGTATTTCTAAGCTCTCTTCATTCCGCCATGACAAGATGGCCCTTATGTCAACGGAGGCAATCGAGTATGAAGCATGAAATAAGCCAGTTGAATCGCAAAGTCAAAGATTCGATCGAGTTAAACCTCCTAGTTCAACGCCCATGGCCATGTGAAAAAAAAAGATAAAACATCTCTGCTCCAAACAAAATTGCAAGATAATGACCAACGTAGAGATTCACCAAATAAAAAAAATTGACTTTTACCATACTTAAACTTGTTTCATTTATCGTTTTCCGTGCTGTAAATTTTTATTTTTTTATTTTTATTTTTCCATTTTGGTCCCTACTCTCGAAACCTTCATCAATCAGCCAGAAAATTGTCACTACCTGATATTCCTTTTCGGTCGACATTTCATTCACTCCTAAAACAAGCTACACATAACTGTCAAAAGTCGCGAGCTACAACTAGGCGAAGATATTGTTTATTAGCCATCTTTACCATTTCTTTTCGGTAGCATAAGTTTCTAGATTGATTGGCTTTCGAGTAAACAAAGAAATAGGAACCGACATACATTATTTTTTTTCCTTTTATTTGCTCTCTCTTTTTTTTTTTTTGGATACAGGCGAAGTGTATTTTTCACCTGCAGATTTTGGTGCTACATCTACCATTGTTTTCCTGATGCAACTACCTGTTATTAAGGGCACAAATTGCTGTCAACCCAGCACGAGATCCACCCAACGGCTTTAAATGGGCTGGGCCAGGACCACCCTCTGAGTCTATCACCAGGACCAATCTTGTCTGTCTATAATTCCAAAGAAATGGAGAAATTGGAAAAAAGAAAAGGAAAGGTCAAATTAAAAATAAAATAAAAAAGTAATGCACCCAAGAAAAAGAGTATGGAGTCAACAAGATAAAAAGGGGCTTCGGCCAGAATACAAAAAAATATATAAAAAAAAATAAAAAAGGACAAAAAGGGTGGGCGAAGGAAAAGAAAGAGAATAAGTGCAATCCCCACTTTTGGAGCACATATTTCGTCAATTCCCCCTCCCCTTTTTCTTTTCTAAGTGGGCTTTTTTTTTTTTTAATTTTTTATAATATTTTTTTTTTTGAGGCAGCAGGCAGGCAGCAGCAACGCATAAAAAGCTTTTGGGGAAAAGACTCGCAACAATTCCTCCACTACCTCCCTCCCATCAAAAAATTTTGCAATTTCCATGTTCTCTCCCACTTACTCCAAATCATCCCTCTTTCCCCTTCACAATAATCTCCTTTGATGGGTTGAGAAGCTTTTTCTTTATTTATTTCCTCCTTTTTTTATTTTTTCCTCTCTTTTTTGGCCACTCAAAAAGCTAGACAAACCGAATAATGATTAAAGAAAAAGGGAGGGCAAAAATTAAAAAAGAGAGAGAAGGGAGTGGAATATATATGTGCATATATAATTTACATAGGATCCTCGAGGCGCTTTACTCCTTGAAGGCCCCCCCATTCGGTAAACAGTCCGTCGGTCTTCGTTTCGGAAAAAAATTAAGACGTTGACTTTCCTTTAACATCCAAGACAAGGCAAAACCAAAAAAAAAAAGGCCAATGTACATGTCTTTACCTCAAAGCTAAGGCAAATGTGTGTTGTCGTTCCTCGGCCATGAACGAGAGAGACGCCGCTGCGTTTTTGTCCATTCGATTTTTTCGCACGCTTTACCTAATCCACTCTCTCTCTCTCTCTCTCTCTCTGTGGCAAACCCAATGAGGATATGAAGGTTCGATAATGGAATGGAATCGATCCCTTTGTCGTCGATTGAAATCGGAACCTCATTTGAAAAATTGGAAGACACCCTCTTCAATCCCCACCATTTGAGGGCGCTCTTTCTGACTTTTCGCCTTACAGAATTCGCACATGGAATGACCATCTCCCATGACCCTGCCAGCCCGCGAACAGCGACTACACATAACTCATAATGCTCACATGAAAATTCCCTTGCGCCGTATTTATATTTCATTATGAGTCTCTCGTAATTTTGCACTCCCCTTTGAACCCTTTCTTTTTCTTTTTAACGTAAACTCCCCGTCTTGACCAAATTGAAAAGATAGAATTGATTGGGCACTTAAAAATGTAAGTTCGCCCGCCGCATCAAAACAAATTAAGGGGAAAAAATCGGAAACTTGGAGACCTGAATTTTGAACTAAATGAACTGAGGCTGACATTTGGTCTAACATAGTACAAAAAAAAAAAAAAGAGGGTTTTTTTCCTTTTCCGAATTTACCCATCTCTATACAACCCAAAGAAAAAGAAAAAAAAAGGAGGGAAGAAAATATTAAGATTCGCAAATTATGAACGGACCAAATCCAAAAATATTTTCATCTCAATAACTCCCCATCAAAACTGGTCCCTTTTCTTCCCTCAACCCCCTCTACCGCTGCCGATTACCGTCACCGTTACCGTCACCGTCAACTCTCCTCCATGACATCACCGTTATGGCCGGCCACTCCGTCATGTTCCCCGCCGTCCCCGTCCCCGTCGCCGTCGACGTCGTCGTCCACCCACCGCTCCACCGGCGTGCACTCGGCCTTGTGGCGGAGCTTCCAGTCGAGCGCCTGGCACGCCCGCGAGCAGTAGTTCACGGCCCCGCAGACGGAGCACCGCCTGAACTCGTGCCTCCTCGTCTCCGGCCTCCCGCACCCCACGTGCGAGCACAGCCTCAGCCCCGGCCCCGCCGAGCCGCTCCGGGCTGCGAACCACTCCGCCATGAACCGGTTCGCCGGATGGGCCTCCGGCGCCGGCACGTTGCAACCGAAGTCGCTGAGCAAGGGGCACCCGGTGCCGGCCACATGGCGGAGGGGATGCTGCTGGTGGTTCTGCTGCTGGTGCTGCTGCTGCTGGTGGGGCGGCTGCGCGTGCGGGCTGCTCCAGGCGAGCCACGCCCGAGTGGAGAGGAGGGAAGCGGCGGCGGCCGCGGCGGAGGGGGAGGATAGCACGGCGGCGAGCTCGCGGGCGTTGGCCTGGACGAGGAAGCGGCGGCCCTCGGCGACGTTCTGGCGGACGCCGTACCCGTCCTGGAGGCAGTGGCCGAGCTCGCGCATGGCGTCGACGTGGCCGAGGAAGGCGGCCCGGGCGCACAGGGCCACGCCGGCCCGCAGGTCCTTGTCGTTCTTGGAGCCGCCGCTGCCGTTGAACTGTATCACCGCGAGCGAGTAGAGCGCCGGCGCGTGCGACCCAATCGCCGCCTTGGCCATCAGCGAAGCTCCACTCCCCCGGCTTTGCAAGCAGTAGAAGCGAATCTGTCGGGAAAAAGAAAATCGCATTCATTCATGAGCCGCGAAGAGGCATTTCCTTCCATCACTAGTCGAACAAACATAACGGCAAAAAAAAAAAAAAACCATAAATTTAGTCTGCGGATTCAATTTGGTTATTACCATGCCGAGAGTGTAAGAGGCTTCGACGTTGCCGGCGTCGGCGCAGAGCTTGAGGAAGCGGTGGGCGGAGTCGCACCAGCCGTGAGCTCTGACGGCGAAAGCGTTCGACGACGCCTTCGACAGCACCATCGAATGCAGGCCTAACGCTTTGAATCTCCTGCACCTGTTCATTTCACAGCAAACAACAAATTAATAAAAAAACGGATAGAAATAGGGCAGACGAAGGGAAAGAGAAATGGGGAAACTGAAGGAGCGGCTCTGCGAGAAAAAGGAAGGGGACCGTACGTGAGCAGAACGTTGACGAGATCGGCAGGCGAGGAGGCGGAGGCGGCGACCCTGCAGAGCACCGAGAGGACGAGGTCGTCGGGGAGGGCGTCGAACAAGTCGTCCCCGCCGCCGCCGCCCACCCTCGGGGAGCACCTCCGCCGCTTGCGGCGGAGCAAAGCCGCATCCTCCCCACCGCCCGGGATCGAATCCACCCTCCTCCTCCTCCTCACACCCACCACACCCCCCGCCACCGCCACCGCCTTCGCCTTCGCCGCCGCCGCCGCGGCCCTCATCTTCTCGGAGCACAGGTCCGATTCGGAGTAACACATCCCTCGCCTGGTCCTCATGAACAGACAAGACGCCCCCTCCCCCGATATGCGCGTCTGGTGTATGTATATATCTCTGTGTGGCTCCAATTCCGCTCCCTATCTATCTAACCTAATCTCTGTCTCTCTGTCTCTCTGTCTCTCTCTCTCTCTCTTCTATTCTGTCTTAACCAGCAACGAGGACGACATGGCCGAACCGAGAAGACAGAGCATAAATACGGAGAAGCTAATGACGCCCCGAAGACCCTTGCCCTCTCCCCCCCTCCTCCTGGCGATCGTTTTTAAGTGGAGAGAAGAGGTCGGGTAGAATGACAAAAATGCCCCTCGCTTCCCCCCCTCCTCCTCCTGGCCTTGTCGCCTTCCGCAGTCAAACGTGCGTTGACCCAGATCTCCCCTCCTCTCGTCGTCGGTTTTGCGTCTCTGCGCTCCTGCTTTTTTGGCACTGCGATTTTTGCTTCCTTCTGATCTTCTCGCTTCCGCGAGAGAGCTAAATAAGGGAGGCTATGGAGGGGGGGGCCGTTATTTATCTCGCCCTCGTCCCGAATTTCCTTTTTCTTTATTTATTTATTTATTTATTTTTCCCTCCTCCCCCTCCCTGCACGCGAGAATTTACAGGGCTCTTTAGAAGCGGTTAATTTGGTTATAACCGCGCCAACTAAACGGGGAGGCCATATACTGACCCAAAAAAAAAAAAAAACGCGGGGGCTATATTCTCCGGCCCCACGCGCGGGCACCGCAGCCCCTCTTTTCGGTGGGGTAGGTGCGGCGCACGCGCTCCCGTCGCGGGTGCGGGGGGGGGGCTTCCCCGTAACCAAATTTGAGGTGGCGCACCAGGGGCACCGCGTTGCCCGAAGACACGGCCAGTAGAGAGATTTCGAGCACGGACGGGAAGGGGATTTCGATCTCGTTGCGCGTCGAGGACGTTTTCTCCAGGTAATAATAACCGGCGGTTAGAAGGGGGCTTAGTATAGCGCCCCACGTTTTTTTTATTTTTTATTTTTTAACTTTTTTACTGTTGGCGGATTAACTCGTGCGTGCGAATTAAGCGTGTGCCAGGCGTGTCCTTTTTTTTTTAGTTCGCGCGCTCTGAAGATACCCTGCTGGAATTTAGATTTCACCGTATGCCGTTGGGTGAGATTAGGGAGATATTTCTGTCAAGTAGGAGGATGTTTATCCTGTTGTTGAGGCTGGTTTTTTGTCAGTCACAGAATAAAAAATAAGGATTGCCTCCAACCCCCCCTCCCAAAAACAAAAAGGACCGGTTGCTGCTGACCACCCCTCCACCGCCATCTTACTCTGAATAGAGGCAATAATTTATTGTAATGCAATGAGGATCTTGACCTATTTTGGTTTGGATTCGACTCGAGATTAAACTCCAAGACATCCAAAGAGAGCGAAAGGTTCGCAGAGCGCGAAGATACATTTTTAAACATTTAGAACATATGACAAATTGACACGAGGATGCTATGGGTCCAAATAGCGAATTTTGGATATCTGAAGGCATCGGACAAATCAACCTAGATTAGACAAATGCTCGTCTATTGACACAGCAGACAGAAGCGATCGACTTTGGATGTTTGATCAAGCTATGGCCAGACTTCGAGCTGACGTTTGCAAGCACATGAGATTCATATTTGCGTTTTGACTTGATTTCACACAAACAATAAGCCTAACTCTTGTCAAAATGTGTGCATTTATGAGATTACGGGTGTGATTAAGGTACGATAAACACTTAATCAGCAACTTAATGGAATATTAATCGACAAGTTTGCTAAATAAATAAAGGAAATTTGGAAATTGGTTCATCAAACCATCATTGAGTATGTCATAATCATTTTTCCATTTTTCCTCGAGTTATAAAGATACCAAAAAAAAAACCTATATAATTTTATTAATTTGCCCCAAAAAGAAGAAAATGGGGTATGCATTTTAGATTGTCATCCCCAGCCCCGATGTTGTAATCGTAAATGGATTTGATTTCTTACCTAAATGACGAGGAATTATCTATTTTCAACATTAATTTGCAAGCAGTTATTGTCCCGAAAGTCAGAGCGGAAGTATCCAATATTGCGGAATCTTATCTTTTCATTAATGTGGCCGAATCACATATTTATAAGATACTTCCTTAGCGAGAAAAAAATAAGGATTAGAAAAATGGTTTTGCCATATATAAAGCTAAAGAATTAAGAGTAATGCTGGACAGCCTTAATGAAGTTTACCAACTCGGGTCTTCATTTTAGGAAAATATTTCGTTTTTCGTGCCATGGACATATTTGGCACTTAATCATATCTAAAATATTCCAAATACGCATCCATGATATTAAAATTTACGCGGAAAAATTAATCGATAGTTGCCTAAAAATGTTTTTCTACATTATATATGGCTCTTTAGCTTGCTTGGAATTTATATTATAATAATAAGAAATAATGATGGATAAAATGTTTCTTCCTCCAACTTGGTTAACCGCAAAATAGTCCTATAAATATATATGACTTGTGATCACACTAAAGAAACACAGTTCCAGCATTTGCGATGTAAGGACCTTTTATAGTGATACATAACTCGATACGTTAAATCTTTATATATTACTCGCAATAATACTATTTACATAATCGACACTTGATGGACTAAATAGCATAACTGTGCCATACATTTGTCTTACCATCTCGTGGGTTTGCTTTCCTTTACTTAATTCACATTTAAATAATATGACTAAAATCCCGATATCCGTCACTTGGTTTGTCTCTCTTCTCACGAGGTATACTAATCAGGGACATCGATAGTTTCACCTAGCATGATCCAAGATCCGACCCGTGTAAGACCCGAATTGAGGAAAACAGTTATCAATGCGATTAGATGAGCTCAAAAGACAAAGGTGTTCTACTTGTCTTATAAGTCGCCGCAATCTAATATCAGTAGCAACATCATTATAAAGATTGACTCCACCATCGATTGATACTCCAATCGATAGATGTGTTTTTTTTCTTAATTCCTCTCTTTTTCGACTTTTGGGGACAACGTGTAGCCACATTACCTTTCAAAAACGCCAAATGGAGAGGTCAAAAAATCCCATTAACCCCCCAAAAAACTCAATGGAGAGGTCAAAATCGTCGCACCACTTGTTTGAAAAAAATAATAGGAAGAGGCCCCCTTCTTCTTTTTCTTTTCCCATTTCGACCCAATCATTAACTTTCTTTTTAAACCCCACTCGAGAGTCTCGAACGCGATCACTCATCACGCATAGACAAAGAGAAAAATACTTCAATTATTAAAAGAAAAAAAAAAGAAGGGCAAAAAGGAAAAAGAAAAAGAAAAATTGATGGTGATGATGATGATGATGATGAAATCGGGGAGCTCCCGTAAGGATCTTGAAAACGTCTCATGGCGTCACGTCGCCGTAAAATTGATCGATCCTCGTCAACCTCAAAGACGACAGCGACGTCTTTAAGAATAGTATTTCCCGGTCGTTTCACCAGCGGCGTACGTAAAAAATGTTCGATTGGAGCCGTCGTTCTAGATGATGAACTGGTGAGAAGTTTTCCGTCCCTCTCCCTCTCTCTTTTTTTTTTATTTATTTTTTATTTTTTTGATGGTTCGTCCCCATCATCAGCGGATGAGGATTAATGGAAGAATCACAACACGCCCCGGCAATTTTGGCAAATTACAAATCGAACCATCAATGGTTTTTTTCCCCTCCTTGGGAAGAAGGATAGGGATTGTGCACTTTGCGAAAAATCATTCCATGCACGGCTTACGTAACTAATTTTGTATGACCCGACAATTATGTCAGTCGCGTGATTTGCTTGTCATCTCACATAATAGTGAAATTATAGGATCATTTCCGTTTTTTTTTTCATCAACTTATATGGTCATTCCATTGGATATTTTTTGGCATGCTCTAAGGGGCAGCTCAATTTTTATATTTTGAACATGAAAATTCCATCTAAATATATATTTCGTGGGGATTTTTTCAAGAAATTATCAAGAAAGCAAGTGCAACCGTCCACGCTCATGTGCTCTCGAGGAATATATATATACTTGTTAAGAGGATCTCACTAACTCTTAGAGGATAAAGTTGGGGAATTGCTTTTTGGGGGCCTTAATGCGTGAAAGCTAGATCCAAATAATAGAAAAAGTAATAAAAAGAGGGGTCTAAATTAATAAAAGAAAGTTCGTCCAAGTAATCAAAATTCCTCGCTTTCTCGAGGCAAGTTGGATTCTTCAATTATGAGCTTCGTTGAACTTTATTCCCCCCCTCCTCCCCTCCATTATTCTAACCTCGAAAGGGGGAAAATCGAAACAGGGGATTTCCACGGACTGTTCCTCTTTAAACTTACACAGCGAGTTGCGTGTAGCTTATAGCAGAAACTGAGAATAAAAAACCCTAGAAATCGAGAACGCATGCGTTCGATCTTGAATCTCCAATTACGGGACATCAGCAAAGGATGAATCTTTCGGAAAGTAACATGTCGACCGCTGATTGTAACAGTGTGACCAATCGGAAATAGAGATGATGTATGGAACAATACCGCATCAATGATGCTAACAACGCGACCAATCGGAAACGGACATGATGTATGGGACAATACCGCATGCCTTCTTGACTCTTGAATTAGGGTTCGCAACTCTCCTTCATTCTACATCTCCGAGGCAATCCATCACTATTTATTTCGCAGCCGATGCTTGAAATCGACGATCTAATGCTTCTTGGTAGAAAATTGGCAAAACCCATTTAAAATGGAGGGTTGTAATGAATTTGAAAATTAGATTTTTTTTTCATCATAATTAATGGATATATCTGTTAGTATCTAAATTTTATGTCGAAATTTAAGATATCAGTCACGCTTTAAAATTTATGAAAAAGGATATTTGTCTGGCATTGGAGTGTCGTGAAAATTTAAGGAATTTCCAACTTGAAAAATAAAAAAAGTCAAAGTATATGAAATCGCAAAATCTAGATCTAATAAAAAGTAACAAATAAAAGTCAATTTTGGTGCGCGACAAATGTCGAGTTCTGCTCGATCGAGTAGATTATGCGAGACACATATCTTGTGACTTTTGAAAAGAAAAATCTTAAAAATTAAGGAGCTTGTTTGATAATTCGCGGTGGCGTGATTTTGCGGAAAATATATTCTAGTAGCGGAAAAAGATAAAGCGAGAATAAATAAAAGGGTTGGGCGGGGAAGGAGTTATTTGGATAAGTTGGGGGATGACGTGTGCCCCGAGGAGTAATGTCGACCTGTCATGTCATGCCCCTGGGGTGGGGCCCAGGCCTGTCCGTCAGATTTGTTCTCTGGCAACAGCGACGGGCGGGGGCGGGTCGGGTCGGGTCGGGGACGGTCAGTAGATCCGTATGTATGGCTACGTCGGAAGTGTGGAAAGGTCGTCGGATCGGATGCTTGTCGTCCTTGCCAACCCCTTGGACGTCGGCCAAGGCCGGACCGCGCATGCTCCGTGAAACGCATGACGTGCCATCTTGAGTTGTTCGCGGGAAAGTAAAAAAAGAAAAATGGTTGATGTCATTTCTTGAAAAAATTGCGAAGAGGTTTTCGTTTAAGCAAGTACCATGCACTAAAATATGGTGAGTTTTTTAATAGGGCCGTGCCTTTCTTCATATTCGTTTGAAGTGAATGCTCCTGTCAAGGTGGATGGTAAAAATATTAAAAAAGTCCTCGACTTATTACATCCGTGCTGATTCGGCTTTTAAGTCTTTCGATTATGTCAATTTATACACAAATCTTTACGTATTTTATTGATTGAGTCAATTTAATCAATTTAGACTGGAAATAACTTACATAAAGCCAGCGATTCTACTTGGCCTCATCTTGGCCTAGGCAAGGCCAACACACATCAAAGCAATGCCCTGATCACAACTAGTAATTGCCAAGAAGAAAAAAGGAAAAAAAGAAAGGGAAAATAGATTAAAATATACAAAATCTATTAAAATAAAGTCAATATCAAAGCCAATTGTGCTATATATGATAGTTGGCATATGCATAGACAATTTTTTACCTAAATTGGCTGAGTGAACTCAATTGGTAAAACGTTAAAAAGTTTATAACTAAATTGGTGCAATCAAAAGATTTAAAACTAAATCGACACAAGCACAATTCATAAACCTAATGGGAGAACATGGAGAAAAGCACGACAATTCCCCTAATTCATCTCATCCTCGTCGAGTGAAAAGATTTTAGCTATTACACAGAGATGACTTTCTTGTAGAAGCCATCCAATCTAACGGCTCGTGTCTCCCCAATCCACGTTCAATTTGCGGTCAAGGTTTTCTTATTAAGTAGATAAAACTCAACAAAGGTGAGTTTAGGTAGATTCCTTCATAGGCCAAGTCCAATACCCGTGCTTGAGCTCAGGTTCATTAAGGCCTCGACTTAGAACATATTTAAGAAAATCAAATCAAAATTTTCTTTTCGAACTATGAGAAATACTTTCTAATTCTTTTTAAAGTTTCAGTTAACTATCAGAAAATATTACCATGTTCCTAAAAAAATATTTTATTATGTTAAATAAATGGAGCATTAGCGAAACTCAAATGTCAAAAAACGCTCGTCCGGTTCATAATTGACAACGAAAGGCCGGAAGACTCAAATCATAGGAAAAACACGAAAGGCGTTTCCAAAAACATGAAAGGCGTTTCCAGTCGAAGCACATTATTGCAACTGTCGGGGAAAAGAGAACCATAGGAGGAAAAAACTGAGGAACGATGCTGATGGGGCACCAGATTTTCCAAACGTTCCCGTCCCGCAAGAAGACGTATGATAGAGATACTATGAATGGCTGGAACGGCAACCCCATGCTCTCGCAATTATAGAGAAGTGATGGTTACCCGCGGAAACCACCGCGGGGGCGGTTGCTTGCGGGTCAATCAATCGACCGCAGAAAACTCCAAGAAGATCGCTCCCCCTATTCGGCCGGCGCTCCTCGGCTGATGTTTTGATCTGACGCGGACGGTTGCTTTCTGCTAAAATGGGGGGCTTGTCTCGGTACCTGCTCCGAAGTTGACTAGGCCTTAGTTTATTTGAAAAGGGACTCCGATTGTATGTTGGCGGTTGGGGGATGATTCGCCAAAATATTTAAATTTAGCATACGTCCATCAATTTAATTATAAAATTTTTACCTCTTAAATTTAGTAATGATTTGTCAATTCAGTTCAATATTTTTTAATTATATCAATTTAATCATAAATATTCTAAAAATTCGTCAAAAGAATTACATTAATAAATTGTCAAAAAATTTATGACTAAATTGATTTATTATAAATCGTCAATAAATTTGGTACTAAATTAACATAATTAAAAGATTTAAAATTAAATTGTTTTCTGTACAATAAATTTATAATGTTTTGGGTAATTTTTCCTCGCAGTTGAGTAGTTGTTCGTTAGCTTCTTGAAGCTAGGAAGTCCGATGGAGGGTTTGATTGCATTTTGTTCATTGAACCTTTTGTATTCACGTTTGTTTTATTTGTCAATCGGGTAGTATTTGCCATTATCCGTCAATCAAGACGTACCGACGCCGCGCTCCCGATTTTTCGCCTTTGGGTCATTGTCGTTTTGATTTGGGAAGGAGATCTCTTGGTTTGATTTGTGTTTTGGGATTTGTCTTTTCGATGGGACGTACTCTGGTTTTGGTTCGATGGCTTCGCAATAATTCCACACTCCATGTCCCATTTTGCCACATCTCTTTGCCGCCTTCGTCCTCTATATTGACTTTATGTACATTATATATATATGTATATATATGAAAACTTTAATCTTTTCTTTCACGTTGCGAGTGTGTCGATTAATAATACCATAGGTAATTAAGGCCAAACTATAGAGTTAAAAACTAGAGTTAAATTTTGAGAAAATTGTTTACATAGTCATAAATCTATTACACAGTGATTAATTCATCCTAAATTTTTAATTTTTCAATATAATTCTAAATCTTTTTTACGATTTGTTAATATAATCATTTTGGCCAATTTTAATCGAAATTCGTTACAATGCTAGGCGTTCTATTTGGACTAGTACTGATATAATGATCTTGCAATATTAAAGAATTTTTTTTTGAAATATGTCTTTGTTATCCTTTTTATGTTTTCTCTCCTTTTTTCCTACATCCCCTCGCCGATCATGGGGGCCTCGGCAGTGACTGGTGAGGGTGTCACAATCCTCATCGAGGCTCACGCAATCGATGGAGGGAAATGTGAAAAACATCAAAGAGAAAAAAGGAAAAAAAAAATTTACAGAATTACAAAATTACAAAAAATATCTATATTCACGTTAATTGTATCATGGTTGATATCCATGTCAACGATTGTCATCCAAAATTAACTAAAAAACTACAATGACAAATTGTCAAAAAAATTACGATTCAATTAGTCATTAAATTGTCTATAGTACAACAGATTTTAAATTTTTTTGAACAATACCTCTTAAACTTGGCCATAAAGTTTTCGTTGGACACGGACGTGTTGTCACGTTGAGGCATGAATCATGGGGCAAGAAAGTTCACTAGAAAACAGGGGATGAACATCTCTACTTTGTGTAGAGATTATTTTTTCCCAAAATCTCCAGATTAGGCTTCTCATTGCTCGACACGTGGATCCGTTAAAGCAAACAGCGAGTTGGATCTAAAGGCAAGGGGTAAGATTCTATACTATAACAGGTCAATCACAATGTCTTTAGAAAAATAAATCTCTTGAAATTAAAAAAATATATATAATAATATTTTCAATTGGCTTTTTTCTCCACATGTCGTTGGCAACGTTAGAGGGCAATCTCAAGTGCACTTTCATTTTCTTGTTTCTTTACTATTAATGTCGATTCACCTTTATATTGTCTTGGCGACTTTATTTTCAATTTATTTAAGTGAAAAATTATTTATTGAAACTTTCACCCAAGATAAAGATCTTAATTTTCAAAAAAATCAAGAACAAATCCAACATTAAAGTGAATGACTTCACATGTTTATGAATGTTTTCAAGTTCTCCGATTTTCAATAAGAATCAAATATAAAATCTTAAAAAGCAAATTGAAAGTAAGTGAAACTTTTTCTCGCTAGAAAAAAAAAAGAGGAGAGGTCTTTCTTGATAATTCGGAGGTACTACCGTCGAAGCCTGACACTTGGAAGTTCTTAGAACACCCCAACAACCCTCACGGGATATAGGTGGTCTCGACTCAAAGTAATTTGCATACAATTAGTGGGATTCGAATGAGAGTTTCTAGATTTTAAAATCTGCTTTTGTGAGTGTGTGTGTGTATATTAGAATTGTTCTCCTCATATTCAGTGCATAATTTTGTTCATTCCTATCTCATTTGTCATCCTAAAGGCCTATGAAAAGCCGCTTCTTATTTAGGCCCTCTAACCCTAGCAACTGTTCCCAAACCGAGTTGTTACAAGTCCACCAACTTCCGCGTTGTTAATCCTTGAACAATACACCCATTGGAGGGGGTTGTGCTCTGATATCATATTATGACATCCCCCAAATTAACTTATTAAGATATTATTTGATTAGACCTGTCTCATATTGAGTTTCATGATTTTGTCATTCCTTCCTAGGAGGTCACCCATCACATTTAAGTTTGGAGTTCCAAATTTACACATTGTTATCATGTCAAAAGGCACCCCAGTGATAGAATATTTAAATATTAAACAATATTTTCATTTACCGGCTTAAGCTTTTAAAATAAGTGGCGATTATCTAATGAAATCTCAGCTATTAAACCAAGCGCCCCAACTCGAAGGCTGTGGAAACCATCTTTCTTCAGCCGAAAAAGTGGGGGAGAAAAAAAGAGAGGTTAAAAGATACGGCTTTTTGACTTAGGAAAAAAGCTAATCCAGCGCCTTTTCCATGATCTTGTGATCAAGACAATCTCCGATTCATCCAAACCTTTCTCGTGATCAAAGCCATAATGAAATGTATCGAGGTGGTTTGAGATCGAAGGGAAAATGACTCCTCGCACTTCAAGTAAAACCACGCGTAAGAGCGTGGCGTGGCATGGGGCATGCATCGCATGAGCGATGACTTTGCATCTCTCCAAAATTGCTGAACTACAAATTTTGCCCCCATCGCACGCTATCTCTTGTAGAGGTTTTATTGACCACCATATATTTTACCACCATCTATTTATATATACCTCTCCCAAAAGTAAACGCGAAAAATAATCCAATTTAATCTGAGATGTCATCTAATGAGGTGTACGGATATTTGATTTTGCTATCTCGTGCCGAGTTTTAATTGACCACCATTTATTTATACATATCTCTCCCAAAGTCAACATGAAAAATAATCGAATTTAACCTAAGGTGTCATATAATGGGTGCATGAATATACAATTTATACATATCTCTCCCAAAGTCGACATGAAAAATAATCGAATTTAACCTAAGGTGTCATGTAGTGAGGTGCATGAATATTCGATTCCTTCTTCTTGTGATAATAATTGAAAATTCTTCCATACAGTCGGTTTTTCTTCTTTTGAATGGACACGGAACTAATCGGGAGGTAACGACTAACCCGGCAACGTGAGGTCCGCAATTAGGAGGTCATGAAAGAGTAAGCATAAGTATAAGCATAACCTCTCCCGTGAAGTCGTAATTTACGATGGAAATATATAAATATTGATTGCGTGAGCTACGCAAGAGATATTTTTCTCTATCTTATAGCCATCCTAATTAACATGATCTGCGTTTTATCTTCACGATAACTGACCAGCTGCTCGTATTAAAAAAGCGGCGGTCGTTGGTTTAACCTCCAAAAGAAAATAATTTGCGTTAGGCCGCATGGCCAATGACAATCCACACGAAACTGGTGGGCCCGCGTGATGAACGGACGAGATCATGTAATCCGAAACTGCGGACGTGGCATCTCACAACCCGTGTCGGCTGACGTGGCGCCTCTTGACTCGCGAATCTCGTCTTGCTTTGCTAAATCCCCGGGGAGAGCGCGGGGGGGTCAGTTTGGGGGTGGTGGGCCCCCCGCCCCCCCCGGTTCTGTTCGGGAGTTCACGGACAACTGGACAAGAGAAAATGAGCTGTCCTGTTCGTGGCGCACGGCTCTCCCGCGGGCCCGACACGTGGCGCGCCCTCTGGTCCTGGTCCTCTGCGGTGATTCGAAGCGTTGGCGCATCTGTTCACATGCCACGCGAGACGGAGAGAGAGAGAGAGAGAGGACATTTTTTATTTTTTTTTGACATTGCGTAGGTGGGACATGAGGACGTTGGACGCGACGAAATTTAGCATAGATATAATGACTGATCGGCCTTCGAAGAATGGCTTGCCGTTGCTCGCTTTCTTGAAGAGATGTTCAAGCATTGTGACTTTCAGAATCACCCAGATTTACGGTGATTGTTTATTTGGTAGCAAGACATTTATATTCCTTGTGACGAGTCCACTATTTCCCAATAACTTTCGGATCATTTTCATTATCTAGCTCATAGACATCATGTTCAGATGAATTTTTGCAGAAACGAAGCTGAGTCATGCAAGTGACCATCGTGATCATGCATAATGTTATGCTTGAGATGCAATGAATAAGATTAGTATAACCGACATCAAATGCAATGAATATTGTTTGAATGAAAATTCTTTTGAAATTACGATTTTTCGAAGAGAATTGATAAGGAATTCGTCCTCATATAATCAAATACTTGTGAAGTGGGTTTTTGCTCGCATGTCGCATTATCCGTCTAAAACTCATTAACACACGCCACGATAATTGAAGCTGGTCATTAGTAAATTCGGATATCGTAGCAATAAAAAACAAAACGGGGGTGTGTGTAGCTTATGAATAGGCCAAGCTCGTCCCTAACGTAGAGAAGCATCAATCGCATACCGCATTCCTTACGTTGGGAGCGACATTGTTAGATGTGAAAAAAAAGGGGCTCGAACAAAGTTAAACCAGCTCAAAAGTAATCTCACTCATATCTCACTGGCAATAAATTAGGGCCACTTTTATTAATGGCGGCAGAGGAATTAGGAGAGATTTTTTCAGAGGATGTTGCTTAACGCATTTGCCAAATGAAGCGTTTCAGTAAACAAAACCACATTTTACCTCGTGACTAGTGTTGGGGGGCGGATCGTGGGGGCATGCGCACGTGATGGCGCCACTTTACTTGAGTATCGTCGAAGCCACACGGATCGATTTCACCAAACAACGCGATTGGGCGGGACGTAACCGCACCATAAACTTCGTACTTACGAAAGCCACTAATTTTATCGCTCTCTGTGTGAGACTCGTGTGTATTTTTTTTTTTTTTTTTTTTTTTTTGAGTCCGAGGGATTGCTTGACGAGGTGTTTATGCTCGTTTTAAGCTAACCCGGCTCTCGAAAAGCGTGATTAAGATTGTAATAAGATAATTGAAAAGGAAAGGGGTAGGGGTGCCGCGACATATCTTACTTCATGGTACAGCAGTCAGATTCTGGTCAGCCGGTTCGAGGGCTTGCGTCGGTCGGCTCTGGTCGTCGTTTGCCCCTGACTTCCCGCTCAATCTTTACCCGTAGTGGCATGGGGCGTGCGAAATGACGAGTGCGCCCCCGCCCTTTACAGAGGTCACTACTAGCACTGGTAATAGTAGCCACAGGGGGACACATTGCTCGTTTTGCATTGAAGGAAAAGAAAAAAATATGTCTAAATTTATGCGTCAACCCTTAGTTATATCAATAATAAAGTATTATTAATCGTAGATGTGTTCCTTTGATGGTTTAACATGATACGGTGATCATTCTACAATTCTTTCATTAATTTCTTGTTTTTTTCGGATTGTAGGGTGCATGATTTCTTGTTGAATGTTCTTTGTTAAGAAAATAGCCCGATCTTGAGTTTTTAATTTGACTGTAAATTAATTTTCGAAGTTATGCCGAACCAAATAGCAAACCGACTTTTTGGCTTCCTTTGTATTGATTTGAGCTCGTATGGAAAATATTTCTAGTTGAAGCTGTTCATTTAGGTTGATAATGCGCATTTGCTTGCTTGAGTTTAGAATGATGCGCGCCTATCCATAAAGCTCTCGCGTAAAATAGACTTAGAAGTACCGTGGAAAGTAAAATATACGCAGAGCAAAAGAATGGTTCGTATCATTCATGCGAGAGGACCGTTGATCGCACGTGATTGGCTCCTTTCAAGAAGAGAAAAAGAGAAAAATGTCAGCTTTGACCGGGTTTGACCAGGCTTTCTTCGTCTTCTTTAACATCGCTGCGGATATTGAAAGCCACCGCTTCCAACCCACACGCAAAACCCTCCTCTCTCTCTCTCTCTCTCTGCCTGCGACTGACTGCAAACTGCTAGAAAACGACAAGCCTTTCTTTTCTTTTTGTCTTTCGCCTGCGCTTCTCTTTTTCTTTGGCTTTGCCTGCGCCTTACTTATGTGTTTTTTTTTTTTTCTCAATTTTCGAAAATTCACAGCATGAAAAGGGGGCTACAGAGGAGTTATGTAGTAGGCAATGATAACGTGGGGTTGGCTCGGTTTCTTGGCAATCCAGCTATTCCAGTGGAGAAAAATATTTCACAGCTCGTCGTGCAAGCAAGAGAGAGAGAGAGAGAGAAGAGGGGAGATTGCTTTTTGCCTCCTAGTCCAGCGACAAGCTCGACTTTGCCTTTACGTGCATGGTAAGTGAACTTCCTTCGAAATTTAACCAGAAAGCTTTACCAACTTTTCACCCAGTAATCGTACAACTAGCTCTCTCTCTCTCTCTCTCTCTGGTCATTATGCCTCCACACAGCGAGTGACCGGGACTTGTGGTTTGCGTTGAGTAGCCATCACTTTCCCTACACTGCCCTCTCTCTCTCTCTCTACACCTTTTCCCTGTGTGATTCCCGGCGCCAACCGCGTGGCGCCACGTGGATTTCTATCCTTGAAGTTCAAGTTTTTTCTGGAGGGAGGTAAGTCGGGTGATTAACGTTATCCGTTGCCTCTCTCCATAGACCATGGAAGGAGCAAAAAGATGACAGCCGAGAGGAGAACGAGTCATAGGCTGACAGAGTCGAACAATAATTGTGAGTTGAGGAATTCTTCAAGCCAAAAGAAATCAAGAAAAAAAGATAAAAAAAAAAGAGCAAAAAGATGATGAACAAAAGTGATTAGCATGTTATCAAGTTTTAAATTTCGATGATGAACAGTTGATAATATATGTTTGCATTAGTAATTCTTATGGTTCCAGGATATAACATGCTAGTGTATATGTATGCATAAACTTTTTTCATAGAATTAATAAGATCCGATGATTAATTATAACATACACCATCGGTATTTAAAATTAACGAGCGATTTTATCTATTAGTGATTTGGGGATTGTAACATTTTTCGATCATCTTGGCAGCCCTCCTTGTATTAATAGTAGTTGGATAAGACTATCTTTGAATTTTTTTTTTGCAGCCACGATATTTTCTCTACTTTTTCCGTTATTTGTTCAGCTGTTGCTAATTTGATTTTTACTAGACGTGGCTTTCCCATTAACTTTACTTATCAGATTTATCAAGTAGTTATCATTGGCGTAAAAGTAAGCAGAAATTCGGGGAGAAAAGTTGGGAGGAGATAAGGTTTGAGATGTGGAGTGGGTGGAGCACAAATCTCGCTTTATTGCTCGAAATAAGGGTGTGGCATCAATGTATCTTGAGATGGATTAATAAATTTGATGGTGACTTGGATAAGTTAGCAGAAGATCTTTCCAGAAAAAAAGAAGACAGAAATTGGAAAAAAAAAAAAGGGGGGAAGTAGACGTTGATCTTGAAATTTCTACACGACATTTGCACAAAAGATAATTAAGAAAAAAACTTTCATCCATCGCAATAAGATCATGCTGCTCTAAGCAAAGTTCCTTTTGGATAAAAAAAATTCGGCATATTATATACACTTCTTAAGTAATAATATTTATACTAAAGTTTACTGCTAGTTTATCATAAAATATGGTGAAATAATATAGATGGGAGGTTCAGTAACATCACCTTCCAAAACCCATAAATTTGATCATACGTTGCAATCATTTTGGACGGTCTCTGTAAGACTGTAACACGTAAAACCTCTTTGTTAGCCTGAATTTCTTTAAGAGTTTCTAAATTATTGATGAAATTCGAGTTCTCAAACATGTACATGATTTCATCATCGTTGCATGGGAGTTTCTTTAAAGCAAAGATACAACAATAACGTGCCATTAATGTTCCATATATCTGTTTAAGTACCTTTAACTTGCATCTTAGGCTAAGATCTCAGTAAGGAATCGATTGAGATAGCTTGGCCCTCTCAAGAAGAGAAAATTGGGAAGACGAAAACGCTCCGAGCTGTTTGATCCAAGACTTCAAGGCACGAACCTGACGTGAACTGCTTACGAAGCATATGCTAAAAACAGGTCATGTGGTGTGTGGTATTTGGAGAAAAAGCTCGCATGGTCGGCTACTGACTCTTAGCTAAATAATGTGTATGGCGATGATGTACACTGACTCCCTTCCATTATTTTGAAACGAGAATTTTTTTTTTTTTACCTCCTTAACCACCGTAGACGTCAATGACACCGAAACGACATGCCACCCTCTCAACCACTGCTGTCCGCTTCCTCGCGTTCTCATTCTGGTCCGTCATGGATAAGTCTAGTCTGACGATGAGGTTTTCGGGAAGATGAAGGCAACTCGAGCGAATGCCTCCGCGATCTCGTTATTTCTATTCGTTTTGTTTAGGTGGCTTTTGCCTTTTCTCGTGTTTTTTTTGACCGATAATGCTTCGCACATAGGTTAAACAACTACGGGTTCATGAAGTTTCGGAGCACTGTTTTCAGTCGGAAAAGAAATATGGGAATGAATGAGGGAAGAATATAATAAGAGTTTCAATGATGGAAAAGGAGTGACTATAACTGCTCTATCAGATTTTACTCTTGAGTCCTTACTAGACAGGTGATCCCATCAGGGATAAGCTTTTACTCGAACATTCCAGGGCTTCATTTTGAGGTTCTTTTGTTTTTTTCTTCATTGGACAAAAGGTGGGGGGAGGGGCGTACTGCGTTGAAAACCCCTGCTGGGCATTACCATTTAGGGCCATCGTGAATTGTTTGGCTTGAGTTATAACCACTCCACACCAGTCACAACCTAAAGGGCTGAGAGTAGCAAACTTGTCACCGTATTCTCATCGAGATTTTAGTAATTAGAAAGTCTCTTCGTATGAGACATGTCTCAGTTACGTCATTTAGAACTTCACTCATGACACAAATCAAATTCATGATTTATAAAAAAGAAATATGTGACCCTTTTATTCCTAGGTTGATAATCTTGGAGGTCCTTCATTTCTTGGTCCGAATGTGAAACAAGGTCATTATAAGAGTTCGTAAAGGGAAAATAGCCATGTTCGGAATTTACACTTTTACATCAAATGTTTAATTTGATCCAATCCTATATTTTGGATGTAAATAACCACCACAATGCTCCAAAAAATTTTGCCCATGCATGGCTAGAACAACACGTTCTCGGTTCTCTTAATTGTCCAACCCAGGGGAGGATTAGTTTGGCCGCACGGTACTTCTATCGTAGTTTTGACGTACATGTGCAATCGAATAGGGTAGTAATTCATATTTTCCACATACGGACACATCAATTAATTTAAATTGTTAATTTAATCAATCACACGTCCAAATCTTCAAAATTAAATCGTGTTATCTCATGTGCCGAACCTATGTCTAGGCGTTGCATGGTAGCTAGCGTAGCGTGGCGTACAACCCCATCATTCTCGTTCATTTCTGAAATTCCAACTATCTACGAACTGCAGCAACATTAATATATGTACCCATAATAAGAAAACATTAGAAATTTACTGGGGACTTGGGAGGATTTAGCGTAACGAACCATTAAATGGGACCAAGAGAGAGAGAGAGAGAGAGAGAAGCAAGGGGATGTTGCTTGACGCACTTGCCAATTTCCCTCTCCTCGATCGCCGCGAAGAGGAGAATCCAAGCTAGGATCGATTTGAACACGTGCTGGCCCGGAAGGTTGCCAAAATCTTGGAGTGATTCTTAAGACATCGTAACATTCTCTGCTCACTCCCACGATCTCACTCTATTCTTTATTCAAGCAATGGATTGGAAGAGACTACCTTTAGCTCGGCTAGTGGCCCGAAGGTGCGTACAAAAGTATTGAAATCTCTTCCATTTGGTCAATCGAAAAGCATCGATTTGAAAAGCTAGAAGCTTTTTTGCCCACTTGGAAAAGCACAAGTCAATCCTTCGGTCAAACGGAGATATGATTAAAGGTAGGGGGAAGGGTCAGGTTGGGGCCGTGATTGTAGGCCATCCATCTTCATAATTTTACAATATGGTTTGTGTCATTTAGTGGTACCGAGACTTGAATTCAGATGTTGTTCGAATGGAATTTAAAAATAATGTGCCGAGTTTTTATTTTTTGTTGCGAGGCATTTTCAATGGTAAGATAGCTTGGAACTCGGAGGGTATGAACAAGACCTAAAAAATTATTCTATAGTATTTTCGCACATATCAAAACAGTAAATTCTTGTCGGCGATGCATCTATCAATTAACTGGCACAAAAAGATGATCCCGGTATAGAATAGCAAAGGCTTCATCAAACCATGTAGAACTTTGCAACTTCAAAGCCTATCATCGGAATAAGATATATGGTTTTAATTTAATCAACAAAAAATGGGATGATGGGCTGTTATTGACAACGCAAGTACCGATCCACTGTGATGGAGTATTGGAATTAAATGAAGTGCTTAATACAAATGCATACTTGCCTCTGGTCTGGTAATTTTCCTTTTTTGCTTAAAAGACACTTGGTAATGAGCCGTCTACGAAAAGTTTGTTATATTCCAGTACACAATCATTCTCGTATTACATGTAATCAACACTTCGAAAGCTATGACACTCTCTTTTTAGTATGACCAGCAAGTGCCTAGATGGTACTCTGGAACATGATCCATCTATAAAGTCATCACAAGAAAATATTTTGCTTGCCTAAATACTTATTTAGTTTCTTAAAGATTAAGGGAAATTTTTTTGCAAATATCCGTACGAATGAGGGCTCTGGTTCTACACAACAATTGCTCGGCCTCCTCGGGGAAAACCCTAGAAGCTCCAAAGTTCAAGATCTCTCTCTCTCTCTCTCTCTCTCTCATTAGTCCCGCGTCACCTCACTAAATGAGGCGTAACTTTAGGGGCGAGCGACGTAAATAGGAGGGGATACAATAGTTTCGATTCAACGTCAATGTTTCCGAAGGGAGGTGATTATCACAACGTGAGAGACCATCGTGAATAGGTAAAAGATTGCTTGATGCCTGCCAATGTCGAGACACAAGGTCTTTACGTGCATGGTAAGTGAAGTTAACCATTTCCTAAGCTACGTGCCAGCTTTGCTTGGCTCTTTATCTCTATCTTCATCGATTGTTGGGTATTTCCTTGTAATCCAATTAAGGAATAGCCCTCCATAACGCCCTCTCGTGGTTGGTTCTGGGGATATACAAACGTAATTTCTAGGGTTGATCTCATTTATTTCTTTTTTTCCTTTTACAATGAAATGCGAATACAAAATATCGTAAAGTAGCAACATATCAACCCCCGACACTGGCATAGTTGCTCGGTCTGGAGGTCACATGTCAAAATTCAATCACACGAAAATAGCATTTAGTTAGGATCATTTACCCGAGCAAATGACCTAGATGAGACTCGCAGAATGTTTCCTAAATGAGACTGACAAAATAATGGTTTGCTAGATTTGTTTGTTTGAGAATTTTGGTGTAGACACTCTTGGGAATCAAGTCTTTTACCCTAATATGCAAGTCTAAGATCAATATTCCCAATCATAGGTTATATTCAACAACGCCGGATCTATTTCAAATTCCAACTCAAAATCTTATTGATTCACCAAGGCGATATATGAGATTAAAGAGTCATATTAATATGAACTTTTGAGTTTTGACGACCCATTCATTTCTTGTCACGAGTATTGAATTTGACGGGTTGATTTCATTCGACCTAATTAACTTGTAAGGCCAACTAAAACTCGACCTACTAAGTCGGATTAGTGGCCAATTCGTGAGCTCGGGATATGGCATACGTAACATAACTATTTTGGACATGCGGCTTTAGCTTTCAGGCTCTCCTATTTCTTTATATTATTGCTTAGCTGATGTGCCGTCCAAGGTCCAATTTTTCACAATCACCATACAATTATTCGAAGAATTCTCCCTCCATCTCAATGCACCCCAAACATCATGATCAAATGTCATGCCGACCAAAATAAACAATAAGAGCAGAAAGCGAAACCTTTCCAAACCTAAACCTAGGAGAGAAAAAGTACAATAAATGTCAAAAAGAACTCATATATTACTACATCACCACATAATTTAGGGAAAAAATATGAAGAAAAATAAGAAAATAAATGGAAAAGCTCAAGCAAAGGAGGCCTCGTGTAGCGATTGCTGCCACTCGATCTCACCGAGCGCAGGCCAAAAACTTGAAACTACGTCATGGGGGGCTTGAGAGCTCCATCTCATCTAACTTCACCCCCCCTCTCGGCAGTTCCCATGTTTCTTTATGTTGACCTCGGGCTAAATATTTTTTCTTTCGAAAATAAAAGAAAAGAAAAGAATTAAACTCCAAATCATCAGTGAATAAAGCGGAAAAACACCCTCGGATACTGAATTTAATAGAAACGACAATAATGTCACTGATTAGCCGCCGGAGAAGGAAAGATGGCGACGGAAACTGTTTGAAAAATCATGCATGGCCGACTAAAATACCGACATTGCGACATTTGATTAAGGAGAAGTTGAGACCGATAGATTAGGTGGTCTAGCGAAGCAAAACGATTACTCTAGTGCAATATCTCATTGTGTATTAACAAGGATCATCCGATTGATTGGTCGGCATCTAATCTCAATTAAAATAGCCGCTGCGGCATTTTCCCAACATTTTTCAGGAGCTACATCATTTCGATACGGCCAGAACTCAACTCATAAAGCGATTTCGCATATACCTTTCAATAATGTTGTCAACCTATCTATTCAAATCTTTGAGACAGGGGCATCATTATATATTTGCGATGAATAGACAAGAGAGTTTATAATAATCACCGAAAACGAAGTTCGTCGACATATAATAAGTATATATAAGAAGAGAATAAGTAGAAGGAGAAGGGAAGGGGGCGGTATGATTGAAAAGAATAATTACGGGATGGATGGTTTTAGGTGCAAGAAACCAAAGTCATCGAATATTGAATTAGGGTTTCCATTGATAAGCACTTAGCCTGAACTCTGCTCTTTCGTCGTAAGGAGATATATAAATATTATATATATAATCATGATTGGAGTTGGAGATTACAAAGGGAATCATATATATATATTCGATACAAGTCAGCTGCCAAAATCATTACGTATGTGCTGCTTTCTTCTCTATATTTTCCCTTTTGACTTTCTTCTTTTTTAAAGGCGAATTAAGTCTTGACTTTTTCCATTCTTTTTTTTTTTTTTGGATTTATTTCCCTCCAATGTTAATACTTAAAAAGTTAATAGCAGTTATCCTCCATTAATAAAGGGGAAAGGAAGTAGAGCACCATATATAAAAAAACTAGCGGTTGGATTGCTATATGCATTAATGTATTGTGTTTGACATCACGGGCACTTCACAAAGCTTGGAGATAACATATATGAAATTTGGGACGACCCACAATCATACGTTAAATGCGCACATTGGCCAAAAAGCAAACTATCGACACGATCTCCTTAATGGTCATGGAAACATATCATCTACAAAGAGCTAATTTAATTAAGGCTCGGATATGCACATTGAAGTAGGGCCCATGTTAAATCCCTGGGCGACATCTGTTCCATCTACAGAATAGGTATCGCGGAGGGATTAGAATGCTTAGAATAACTTTGGATCATATTCTTCTCTAACAAGTCTCCTTAATCGGTAGGTTCCAAATATAGATGGATATCGTCCACATTCATATATTGTTAAGTTTGCGTGGGGGGTGTAATTTAAAAATCTTATATGCTAATCAGATGTAAGATTGAAGGGAAGCATGGATTAATAAAAGTATATGAAAGTTAGATATTACATCACACCATAACATTGCTTCCCATTCATTTTGCAATTTCTAATGTAACGCATTTTTCGGGAAAATAAAATATAAACTTACCAAAAATAACAAAAGAAGAAGAAAAGAACCAACCTAATGATAAGAAATCTGGACATCTATGACTTTCAAGTTGAGAAAATGTCAGTCTTTGAATTCACACCCGCGACAAGCCTAACTCACGAGTTTGGCGACAATGACTATTTCGTCTACTTTTCCCAAAATGAGCTTCGTGGAGATTCAATCAGTCAATTTACAGGAAAAGAAAAAACTCTACCTGGGCCTGTAGTGGAGCCCCATGGAAAAAGAATGGGCCCATATGAGTTTCCTAGCTGTTGATCAGCCTAATCTACTTGTAAACATGATTGGACAAGTGAATTTACAATTTTTCCCTAATTGAAGGGATCTTGAGTTCCTTAACTATGATCAAATTGGCGGATCTATATCTGTGAAAAAATCAGTGTCTCCGAGGTCTTGCTCGAGTGACTCAAGATCTGAGTTTCAGTGACGACATTTATCCGTTCTTTCGAGACAACAATATTTATGACGATTGAGTTACATGCTCTAATAGTTAGCATGTTCGAATGGAATGAAGTGATTATAACGCACAACAAGGATTAGTGGAATCTTAACGAGTGCGAAAAGAGTCGCTGAAAGTTTGAATAGACGAACGATTTACAGTTTCAAGGATTTGCAGGATGACGACACTCATGAGGACGAATGTTGCATGCGTCGACATCGGCCATCCATTATGAGTCAAACTGGGCGATGGTCACATCTAGTCAGTATTAGTCGAGTACGGAGTTAGAGTACGTAGACAGTCCTAGTACTTGAAACATGGGCACTAAGGTCAGCTTAATAATTATAATGTCTTACGGTACAAAAAAAGATCTGGTTGAGGGCAAACGAGAGAAGATGTCTCCTCAAGGTTGAAGAGAGCAAGTGTTGGAGATAATGATTAGGGTATAGTGATGTCCTCTTTGGCCATGAAAGTGTCCCCCAACGAATTGCAAACTAAACATGTTCCTTACATCCCCCCACCCCCTCCTCCTCCACCTCCTCCTCCCCCCCCCCGTCCCTCCCTTTTGCAATTGCTTCCTATCTACTCCTCCTCATGCATTGTCATTAATTAGTATGGAGAACACAAGCATTGCCAAATTGCTTTCCTGGGTCCCCTTTAGGAAGCCCCCCCAATCTAAGGGGCGCAATCGCCCTGCGGGCATGTGAGCATATAATTGAAAGGACACGAATCGTGAAACCAACGATGATGAGGCCCCCGAGGAAATGATGATGATGATGAGACCG
The DNA here is from genome assembly GCA_014182515.1 of Eucalyptus microcorys. NCBI lineage: Eukaryota > Viridiplantae > Streptophyta > Magnoliopsida > Myrtales > Myrtaceae > Eucalyptus > Eucalyptus microcorys. Next base: position 47,544,698 of record CM024569.1, on the reverse strand, counting down.
ACCATGGGGTCCCGGCTTGTTTACTGATTAAGGATCCGACCGAATTAGCGTACTTCTTATGGGAGGCTTTGCGGGAGGGGAGAGAAAAGGCTTGGGTTCGGGTCATCATAGCGACCAAATCCAGCCATGGATTCAGCACTTTCGGGAACAAACAAAGTGCTCGCGAGGTCGTGTTTTTATCCTTGCGTCCCCACGTAAAGTGGAATCATGCATGTCGATGACTAGAAGCCCTTTTGCCGATGGTTGACCCCGCAACTGTAAAGGAAGGCAAAAATTAGATCTCGACATGTTTAGCGTCTAGTATGTTTCGTTGAAGTTCTAGGATGGTGTATGGAATTCCCGACATTTGAGGAGTCCCGTGCAAGTGAGCGTGATTTCGCATACTTTTTCATGGACTGATCCAAACCTTCCGGCTCGATTACTAGGATTGTTGAAGTTGGTGATTACTCTTCAAAATCAATTTATACTAAGGAGGTCACGGGATAAGACTCACAAATGAAAATTTATCCGAATGACCCGCGAATTTCTCGAGACCCAATTATCATTTCATCGCTATAGCCCATCGTAGCAAATGCAAAAAGTGAAGAAGGAAAACAAATGAAGCAATCTCGAGCCTTGAAGGGCTCGTAGGCTTATAATCATGGGCAAACAAAGTATGAGATATCCAGATGTGTTTATTTTCTCGTGGATTAATCGCAAGCAATCATGGGAGGACATGCTGGATTTTCGAAGAACTATCGAGTGAGATCTTTGTCTTAATCATAATCATCGCATCCAGCATCGTGGTGCGATTTAGCAGCAGGACCGCATGATTATTAGGGGGGGCTGTTTTATGCTGTGTTTTGCCTTCTCGGCAAGATGTGATTACCATGCACATGCTTGCATTAAGGAGGAGAGAAATGAAAAAGGAAGGAGAATCCGAGGCGCGTTGAATTTCAAGGCAATCTCTCTCTCTCTCTCTATATCTCTTTCTTAGTGTTTAAGGATTTGCTAAAAGTCCCACCAAACACGATTTGATGTCGTGGGGGGGTGAGGGGGAAGAAGAGCCTCAAGCCCTTCCATCAATTACGTTTTGGTCATTAGTGTGGTGAATAGCGAGGACGACCACCAACATTTTGCTTCCTTAAAAGGGTATAATCGCTCTTAGGGGGAAATGGGGTGTTTAGGTTAGGGCCACCAACCAAACATCATCATCTCTTAGTCGGTGGTATTTATGTCCTGAGGAGATAATCTTGGGGATTAACAATGTAATTACGCTTGTCTTTGGCTTGGTAAATACGTGAAACGTTGATTCATTAGTCTTTTGAAACATACCTACGAGTTGTGTTGGAAATGGTCCTAGATCGAAGAATTGGTGTTGTACGCAGTAATTAATATATCTCAGTTAGCCCATAATTTATTGATTTAAGTTTTCGTGTAAATATGGATCTAATTGAATATTTTAACAGGTTCAGACATAGCATGTGAAGGTTAAGGCCACCGACCAAACATCATCATCATTTCTTAGTCGGTGGTATTAAAGTCCTGAAGAGATAATCTTGGAGATTAACAATATAATTAGACTTGTCTTTGGATTAAGAAAGATGTGAAACATTGACTAATAGATCTAGTGAGATGTATGTGTGAATTGTGTTAGAAAAAATTTTACGTCAAAGAATTAGTGTAGTGTGAGATTATTAATATATTTCGGTTGGTTTCATAACTTATCAACTTAAGTTTCTTAGTGAATGTGAGTCCAACTAAGTATAATGATGGGTTCAAATTTGAATTTTCTCTTGGCGATGTCTCCGGATAAAGATATCAGATTTCTTGCTTGATCTCCCAACAAGGCTGACACCGCATCTTATAAGGGCTCAGACGACAAATGCTAATGTCGTTGCTTATTGAATGAAGCGACAACACCAACATTAAAAGCCTCGCCTACTTAGCTTGTGCATCCTCTCTCTCTCGTGGTCACCATCAGCTGTCCCCCATACCATGTCCTTACGGAGGTCCTAACAGTCTAAATTATTTGATGTATATGGTCACATAATTCAAAGCAACTCATAATTGGTGCCAACCGGTGGCTGGAACCATCGAGACATCATGTGGCGAAAGGGACATATTTCACTGGAGATTAGTCGAGTGTTTTAAACTATAGCCTCGACACCTGGTCTTTAAAGGCACCGTTAGGGAGATGATTATTGCACAAAGTGGCTTTGGGTCCAAGATAGACATGTCACATCCATTCCCATCCTTGGAATCAGCTGTGCGCCACGCCCTGATTAATTTCAAGAGCCCGCTTGTGCAGTGAAAACCGTCAATACGCAGGCGTTCGATAGGAAACTCTTGAACGACGTAATGGGCCTTCGGACAATCGCTGGATGTGTCCACAGAGGCGAAGACGTCCAGCCCAACTCTCTAGAAGCTAACCCGAATCCTCAGGATGATTTATTACCCTTGCCAACTAGCAAATGACAGAACGGAGCGAGCGATCTCCCTCCTTTCTTTTCTTCTCCTTTTGGAGTGATAAGCGCTAATTATCATTAGCAAAACGGAGATCCCACGAAGAAGATTACAGTTTTCTTGTCGCCTATAAAATAATTTATTATGCCGAATTGGACATCAAGTGGAGATGGCCGAGTTGGTCTAAGGCGCCAGATTAAGGTTCTGGTCCGAAAGGGCGTGGGTTCAAATCCCACTCTCCACACCTTCTGTCCTCCTCATTGTTTTTTTAACCTTTTTTGCCATTTCAGCGAAGCCAATCGGTCTGTGGAACATTCTTTTCGCAAATTTCTCAGAACAATGGACTTCTGATCTAGCATTGATTTAACTAGCGTTGCCCTTTTAATGTGTTGAGAAGAAGAACAAGATCAATAGCGAACTTGCCGAAGATTAGCACGGCTGATAACCGCAAGCATTTTTTGGTCCTCGCGGATCTGCCATTTCGCTTAAGGACCATACAAGACAGTGTGGCAAATGGACATTAGTCAGCAATGGCGATGAAATAAACCGTAAAGTGAAGCCCAGCCTCGCAGGACTCTAAAGGGGCCAGGCAGCAAAAATCGGACTTCGTATGAGGAATTGCAATGAATTTTTATGGAATAGAATGTCACGTAAACCAAAACAGGCTAATGAAGTTCCCTTAACGACTCGTTCGACTCAGCAAGGAACAATTGAAATCCTCATAAGCAGAGACCCACAGAACTTGTAGTGTTTTGGTAACTTTGTGCGCCTCGATATAGCAAGCACACCGTCGGGTCTAATATCTTTAGCTGTCCTCTCCTCCTTTTTTTGGTTGCACTTCGATATGGCTCTGCAATTCGCACGCTCCGATGGCTGATGGATAATACTCGCCATTAACCTTTAGTTGACTATCCTAAATTGTTGGTATTTTTTCTCCTTTGCTCAACAGACACTACACTGGCTATCAAAGAATAAAGAACCACATTGAGATGGACTTTGAATGCGTATAGTTGTACACTCTAAAAGACTTGTCTGATGTTGATGTTGATTCTTGAACTTCTGAGGTACTCCTGCAGAAAACAATCATCTTGATTTGAAAAATGCAACTCAAGCGGAGTGATCTCAGCAGAATCTTTGTCTGTAAAGATCCTGGGAACACCTGCATCGGAAAAACATAAGTGGATGCAGAGTCAAGAGAGAGCCCAAATAGCATTGTCAGATACCAAAAAATGCGTACCAATTACATAGATGCTAAGACTGCTATGACCTATTACTTTGAACAAGAAAAGGCGAAGTGAGGTCAAACGTTACAGGCAAGGCACGCCATGAACATGGTGGATCCAGCACAAAATAAGAATAGAAGGTTTAAAACCAAGGAAAATTTGAAGTAGCATTTTCTTTTCTCTGTATCCAATGTATCATTGGAATCGCTAAGTAGCAAAATTATTAGTTAAGCAATGTCTCTTGCGATTATTAAGACATGCAAAGGCACTAAACAAGCAAGGACAAGGATCATCACTGGGCCAGGCTAACAGCTCATTGGATGAAGACAACCATTGTAGAGTAATAATTAGTGTAGACAGGAGAGAGGGGTAAGGAACTTTCACTACCAACACATTGGCATTAGTAATCTTACATCTCACGGAAGAGTAAAACCGGTGTAGATTAAGTGTGTTTGTTTTGCAGAAAATTAATGATTTTGAAAGCTTTTACTTAAATTATCACTGAAAAAAATGTATCAATGAAAAACATTTTCATAATCACTCAAAATGTTTAGGCAACAATTGTGGTAGGCATAGATTGTGGTTAAATAGATGATAATGATATTATTTTCCAATGACTAATTTTTCTAAATGGTACAAACACCATTTTTAAAGAAAAAGATGTCTAGTGCACTAAGATTCATATTCAAGTGCTTCAACATCTTAGTCAGGCATTCAAGAGCTTCAACATCTTGATTGGGCATAATTTTATGGTAAGTAACGAATGAAAGCAAGGAATAAAGCTGCCAAGGAACTCATACCATGAAAGCATTCCCTTGCTTCTCCAGCCATAAGTACGACATCACCACTTCGAAGAAACATTGCTATAGGATCGTCCTGTCTAGTCTTCCCTCCCAAAAGAAAGATAGCTTTGCATCCCAAACTGTCAGAGAAGTACACATAGTGTTAGATTCTCGAAAATAATTACTCCATCATCTTTCTTCTTCAAGCAAATTATAGAGAGAGAGAGAGAGAGAGAGAGAGAGAGAGAGAGAGGAGGGAAAAACTATGATGTACCTCATGCTAACTATAGGTTTGCTCCAGTCTGCTTCCATGTCATCAAGATGACCACCCAAAGTATCACCTGAAAGAAAAATTACATGTAAACACCAGATTAGTTACAATTTCTGATCATCTACTAGAAAAAGAATTACAATTCTTGATCCGATGAAAAAAGAGAACAAGAAGTTAATGCAAAATTGAAACAATAATATTATGTACAGGAGGGTGACAACCATCATGGCCACTACAAATTATTAGGATGCAGCTTATGGCCCAAGACAAGTGTTATGAGTTCTGTTGACATTGGGACTGGCTGACATTGGTCCACAAAGTGGCCACGTGTTGGATATGGTGGTTTCAACTTTCAATAGGGCGGTTGCAGCTAGCAGCCCCTCCCTTTTAGGAATGACCAAGAGATAATGTGGGATTATCAGGATTGGGAAGCTTCTTATCCCAGTACTGATAAAATAGGTGGTAATGTCTAAGCCATGAAATTACTCATCCTAAGGCTAGTTTGTATCTATATATGCATATCATCGTAGTAGCACAAATGGTTCACTAATAAAATTTTCATTGTGTTTTGTAAAATTTTAACACTACAGTTTCATTCTCGATTTATTATCACTCCTATCTTACTTCCTTCGTCCTCTCCTCTTTAAGCATGACCCTAGGGTTTACATCATTTAAGTGTCATGTCATTCAAATCCAATTAGTTCTGTATGTGAGGGGTGATTGATTGATGTCAACATAGTTCCCACTTAACTCGACTTGAGGCAGTTATGATGCTCCACTCTAGCAAAGATCAAACCTCATTTTTTTCCAAGCACCAGCTTGATTGGAGGTAGTGCTTTATAAACTCGAGCTCCACTGGACTAAATTCTATCTTCAGAAAGTAAATTTTGATCTCAGCTTGAGCTCAAACTCGAAATATAAAGTTACAGTACAACTTTGTATATACTTCTCACGTCTATAGATGTAAATAACAACCTACACATGTAGAATTCAATGCCTCTATTAGGCTTATGAGCAGACTTGAGAATTGTCAAGCCTGAGCTCGATGTGTCTAAACGCTTCAGCTATTCATTCATATTTAAACTCGAAAAAATTTAAGCAGAAACAGTCTATAAATCAAACTCAAGTAGTTTGACTCACTTTCGCTCCTATTGGCACATCCATTCTCCATGTTCATAGTTCAATTGAAACATCGTCAACTTCCAATATTACCAACACAGTAGAAATAGGAGAAAAGTACCTGATGCAAAGTAATTCACTATTGCAGCTTCGGGTCTAAATTCTTCTCCCTGAGGCATTGCCGGAGTAGCCAGTCTTTTAGCCAGTTGACAGAGTGCATCGGGGATCTTATTGTGTGGAAGAGACACATTATAGTTCCGCTGCATTGTATAGCAAAAGCTATTTATGGATCAAAAGTAAAATGCTGGCCAGATTGATCACTAGAATGCCAAAGAGACGGCAACAGAAAGGGTTATGCAGCCATAAGCATGTAAATCTTTACCCACTCATTTCCCTTTACTTACCTGAGACCAGTCAAACTGAAGGCCAAGGGTACTCCATCGTAGCTTCCGTAAAAGAGCAGAGGCTGGACATGACATGCAACCGTTTCCTCTTAATGGAACTTCAGCTTCATTGATGAATTTCCAAGTGGGATGGTCTCCGTCACTCTCATCTTTCACCAAAACCTTCCTCTCTTTTGCAGCAGCAAAGAGATCCTGTAGAGGGCCATATATCGCATTATGATTCGTTCTATTAGGTGGTTGCGGGAAGCTGAGTAAACTCTCTCTCGTCCATTGGCACTGTTCTTCTAGACTTAACGCCCCAGGAATGAAATAAAATCCTACATTATCAACAACCAAGTCAAAAACCAAACGACAAGGAGACAAGCACATCGATATCTACACAACACTTTGAAGGATCTCGACCTGTTGCAGACGGGAAGACAGTCCCAACACCAATCAGCAACTGAAGTGCGCATATCCCGATCGGTAAACGTTAATCTTTACTCTAAGAAAATGGGTCCTTCTACTATAACAATTTTTCCCCAATTTCCATGCATAAGACTACAAGTTAAATCCCCAATTCCCATAGGTCGAGCACATGGAAATTTCCAATTCAGGAGGAGAAACTCCGACCAGCTAAACAAGAAATCGATAAAATGCGAAGCAGTCGAAAGCAGCAATTACCGGGCCGACCCTCTAAGCAGAACACGGGCCGACGGAAACCGCACGGAGCCGCCGCGACGCCGACCGGAAGCTCGCCGCCCCGCTCGTGCGCCTCCGCAGTAGCCTTGAAATCGATCACGTCCGATACGTCCACGGGTTTGGCCTGCTTCTTCCTACCCAAAAAAAAAAATCACAAACAAAGACGCGCGAAACCGTGAGACGCTCCGAAAGATCGAATTTTTATCCCCTCCATTAGAATTTAGAAGGTTAGAACAGAGAGAGGAGATTTACTTTCTGGATGACTTGAGAGAACCGTCGTCGTAGTAGAGCTTGTACTTCTTCTCGGCTCGCCGGAACGCCGTTCGCTCCGAATCGCCGGAGGGTTTCTCCGCCCCGTACATCTTCCGAGCCGGAAGTTTCGATTCCGGCGAGGGGAGGGATCTGATCGATCTTCTACGCCGACTCCATTGTCAGGGTTTTACGCGGCTCTTCCCCTTCATCTCCTTGAAGGAATGACCGGGCTATTTTGGATGATTTTCCCAATTTTTTTCCTATGGGTATGGTGGGGCAATTTTATTTTATTTTTGTTAAATAATAATTAAACTTGGAAGCAAAAAATTAAAATAAAAAATCGAGTCCTTGCAATTAAATCTTTAGTGGGATAATGAATGATATAATGTGATTTCAGAATTTTTAATTTATTTGATATATTATATGAATTTTAACCGTAACTTTGAAAATCGTCACTAGCACCACTAAAAAGCTCACTACATTCCTTATATGCATCCAAACCCTAAACTTTTGATAAATGTTTAAATTAATTCCTAAACTATAATTAATATTATCATTTCATCAATTTAAATTTAGGGATCATATTAAATATTTTTATACAGTCTATAATTAGTTTAAACATTTATCGAAATTTCAAAAATCACATCAAATAAGTTAAAAGTTCAGAGGCAATATTATATATTAAGCTAAAGTTTATGGACTATGTTGTACATTAAATTAAAATTTAATAATCATTTGTGTCGTTTTCTCTCTCATTAAATGACTAGGTGGTTTTCAAAATTTTTCTCGTGTGGGTATGGGGGCAACTTTTCTATTTGTTGAATCAAGCAAAAGAATAAAAATAAAAACGAGTGATGCTTCTGTAAATTGCACAATCAAATCCTTGCAATTAAATTTTTAGGCTCTTATGATCTGTGCAATCAAATTTATTTTATCATTAGCTCACTTAATTACGTTGAGGTTTAGCACTGCAAAAAAATAACAAAAATATTATAGATTTGATTTTTGGCACGAAAAGTCCAAATTGTGCCCTTATGCCCGAACATAACCCTAACATTTTAGATATTTAAATACACCTTGAGTGTGTGAACATATTCACTCGACAATTGTTATGTTCTAACAAACAATTTTAGTATCCATTGCAACACTCATTATGTTTTTTGTTTAGTTATATTTTTCTCTATAGGTATAATGGGAAAATTCAGACAAATCTTTTTACCTAGACAGATTAATAAAAGTCAACCGGATATTCCCGTTTATTATAAGTTTTCTAAAACCATGCGAGATATTCATCGGATGAGCCAAACCATATGGACACGTCAATGAAAATGACAATTGTGAGATACATTTCCCGAAAATCAGTGTTTTGGAAGCAGAAAGATAATCCCCTTTTTAATTTTTTTCCTTCTTTTTATTTTACTACGCTTCCAATATTGGGCCTAGCGAAAAAGCCCAACCAGCCTTCCATCTCGGTGGGCCCAATCGACGTGGGCTCGAAGAACGGACTGCCCCATGAAAAATAGCCCAAGCGCAGCTCGCCCAATTTAATCGCGGCATCGAGGAGGTCACAAGGGATCGTCGCCCTCGCTAGCCCTCGACTCGCTCGCTCGCGCTGAATCGAATCTTCGGCTCGCTCGAGACCCTCCGCTCCGCCGTCGCTCCGCCCGCACTCGCCTCCGGCCGCCGCCATGTCTCAGGTACTCCTCTTTCCCGACTCGAATCCATCTCCGCTCCATCCGGTCTCCTCCGTCTCGCCGGAGCCTTCGCATCCGTTTCCGATCGCCGGAATCCGCGATTCCCTCAACCTCGGTTGGAGGTGCGCGTGTAGTCGGTGTCGTCGTCGAAGCGGTGGTCATGTGGTTGAGTCGTGTTGTTGTTGTTGTCGTCGTTTCAGGTGGACAACAGGAACTCTTCCGCCGCCAAGCGCGCCAGAACCGACGGTAAACCACCACCTCTCCGTTCTCTCTCTCTCTCTCTCTCTCTGCCGCGATGATTTTCTTTCTTTCTTTTTTTCTTGGCTCTTGATTTTTTGGTATAGGGTAATTTGAGACGGTTCTGGACGAACAAGAAAGATAATCGATCCAGAAAGAGGAAGTTTCTTTTATGAATTTTGATGGAATGACCTGTGCTGTTTGCATGGCTAGAATCCTGATTTTGACCTACTAAACGTGCTTTCGACAAAACTGGAAGTAGGGACAGTAATCGGCAGCGATATATGTTTATCGAGTTCGAAACGGGACCGAGAAGTGGGAAGGAGGAAACCTGCTTTCCCGATTTGTTAAAGCCCGTCTAAAAGGGGAATTCTGATGTATTTGGAAATTCAAAACATGGTTTTTTCTGCGTTAATGCCGCGCGTTTCGGCTTAACTTATGGTTAGGAATATTTATTGTTGTTGGTCCTCAGAGAATGGATAGGACATGTTCCCGCTTTCCTCTTTTGTCCCCCCATTAGATTTTGGTGCCGATATGTTGATCAGGTGAAAATTGCAGGTAGTCGGAGGGAAGATGACTGGACTTGCCCTAGCTGTGGGAATGTGAACTTTTCATTCCGGACAACTTGCAACATGCGTAATTGCACTCAACCAAGGCCAGCTGATCATAACTCGGTAATATATGACTAATTGTGATGTAAATCCTCTTAATAGCTACCTGCTCAGCTGCTAGTTATGGCCACACTCATGAATACAACGCCTAAGTATTATCGTGCTTGTTCCTTTCTTCCACTCCAAGATTTTCTATTAGATGCTTGATATTCCGTTGTTATGATTCAATGTTAAATAGGTTGTTTGTTTTGTGTTTTGTCAATGCATTTTTTTCCTAAGATATCTGCCTGCTAATGTTTGCCTATTTAGGTTGCGCATGATAAAATTTCTACTTCTCCATTTCTCTATTTCTCTGTTCCGGAAACAGGTTTGGAACAGAAATCTGTTTGGTAACGTAATTTGATTTTTATATTTTTGGAACAGATTTCTATTCCAGAAATTGATTTGAAAAAGAAATCAGAAACTAAAATTTTTAAGTTCTCAATTTCTAGCTAGAAATCAATTTCTGTTCCAGAAATTTTGTCATGCGTACCCTTAATGGATGGAATTAGTTATGGATGGAATTAGTTATGCGAATTCATATAGTAGCTTTGTGCATTTTTGTGTGCATTATCAAATAGGAGATGGGTTAGCATGTTGTGTGTCTCTATGTCACAATTAATTGTTCTCACTTTTGTTGGAGATAAATATCTTTTGTTCCACCAGGATCCCCACAACAATAACCTTTTGTGCGCAAGTTTAATATGCCTATGTTTCCTAGGCTGGATCCACATCATTATCCGAGTGACTGGTTTGGTCAATGGTTGCTGTTGCTCTTAGATACTTAATCTGGGTTTAACTAACCTGCTTGCGAGTGTTCGGGGCAAAAATGTCCTGAAATTATGATTTAGCTGCCTTTTTTTCCCTAATCAAAAGGTAGCTCAAAGAGACTGAGAGTATCTGAATTATGTGGTTTTAAGATGGTATGGGATACCATTGCATGCATAGAAGTCTTTGCATGGAACTTTGGTCACTAATCAAAAAATATAATTAATATGGAGCTTGAATGCTTTTGTAAAGCATATTCCAAGGTGAAAAGCTAATTAACAGTCAATGTGCGTGACTGTTAATACATTTTTTATTCTCAAGATGACCGGTTTTGCTATTCGGCTTAGTTTATGTTTGCTTTGCCGACTTCTGGCAATACAGTGATCCTAATGTGATGTTGCTAAGATTTCTTTTTTCTTTTTCCTCAGAAGTTTGCAATGAAGCCAGTGCAGCCCCCACAGAGTTACTCATCGCCGTCCCCATATATGGGTGCTGGGGGACCTTCCTCTATGTATATGGGAGTGCCACCATATGGTTCTCTCTTTAATGGGTCCACGATACCGCCATATGATGTCCCATTTTCTGGGGGCTCAGCATATCATTACAATTATGGCGGTCGCCTTTCTGCTGGTAGTCCTTATAGACCGCTTCATCTATCTGGAGCGGCACCTTATTCAAGTGGATCGATGATTGGAAATGGTAATCATTATTTTGAGTTTTGCTACTACTCTGGTTATTGTACTGACTGCTGGGTGGCAATTAGGATTCTAAGTCTTGAATGAATAAAAGATCCTTGCCTCTAAATCGTATGTGGTTGTTTTTAAATAGTGTTTGGTTGAGTTTTATGGTTTTCATCTTTCACTTCTTATGTCTTTTTTTGAAAGATTTTCCACTTTCTGAGCTAAATCACAGATAATGAGAGAAAATGAAAAGCAGTACTTAACACTGCCTGTGTATTGTCTTTAGGAAATCTCTACAAGATTCTGTAGAATTGCTGATTATTAAGCTTGTCGGTAATGGCTGCCTTTGGTTCTTTTTCAGGTGGAATGTATGGGGTACCTCCTATGATGGACAGATATGGCTTAGGTCTACCAATGGGCCCTGGTGGCATGGTATACGTGAAATTTCTTTCTTTCTTCGGATGTTGCTGCCTTTTCCTTTTCGCTCTACAACTACGTTATTCAGTGTTGCTCTTTCAGATATTATGCATGTCATTGTTCTGATATTTATTCTCTCAGGGACCACGGCCGGGATTTTTCCCCGATGATAAACTTCAAAAGAGGGGGGCAGGTTTGTATGCCGTGGCTGGTTACTGCTTGTAAAGTCAACAATAGGAATACTGGTTCATCTCCCACTGACATTATATTTCCTTTAAAACCTCGTAGATGCAACACGTGATAATGACTGGTCGTGCCCGAATTGTGGAAATGTTAACTTCTCTTTTAGAGAAGTATGCAACATGAGGAAGTGCAACACTCCAAAGCCTGGATCACAGGTTTGTGTTGCTTTGGCAAACAATTTAGCAATTTGAGGAGATTGAACTTTGTGGCTTTCTTTTATGTGTTTGTTGTATTCCCGAGTTATTATTTTGCTCTTGGCAATTTAAATTAGCTGAAGAATGTTTATTGTAATAAACTAATGGACTTTTTTGCCCTTCAACTGCAGGTTCCAAAATCTGACAAAAACTATAGTAAGTTATCATTGCTGGTCATGTTGTTGCCTCATATTTGTCTATATTGGTACTCATATGTAAAGTTACTTTCAGAACAAAAAATGCCTGAGGGTAGTTGGAAGTGTGAGCAATGCGGTAACATAAATTATCCATTCCGGACAAAGTGTAACAAACAGAATTGCGGTGCTGACAAACCATCTGAGGCTGAGAAATCTCCCCCTCCAGCAGAGGATGAAAATGATCAGGTCTGTTGTGTAATGTGCTCCCTGTACTCCCGTTACCTGAATTTATTGTTGCTTCTATCAACCATCTGTACAATTATCAATAAACTTAGTGGAAAAATAATAAACAGCCATGTTAAGTCAGTAAATGTTCATGAATTTTTTATCTTCGATATGTTTTATAGTATGACTTCTTTCGTGCATTCATTGATAAGCAATTGTCTACTGTTCCAGTGAGTTCTAGGACATATTTGAGGGTTGAGAAGGTCCAGAGTTGTCGTCCAGCTTTGCTACAATGTGGGTGTCTGAAAGTCAGTCTTGTCGTCCTCATGTTGCAGCGGTTGTCAAGTCCTCTACCCTCTCATAATTCGTGTCAAGGTGGTTGTATCAAATGATGGTTTATATGGTCTTTGTGGATCCTCCAAATGCATTATCTGTCAGCCAGCTGGAGTGGCAAGGATTATTCAGTTTGGTTTTCGTTTAATATTTTAGGCTCTTGAACTGCAAGTGAGTCATCTTTTCCAGCCAGTAAATGTTATGTGCATCAACGAATTTAAAAAAATGCACAGAAATCTCTGGGGCTAATGTTTCTGGTTTCGTGTGTTTAAGTTCACCGGGTAGTGACTGCTCCAAGGAAAGAGAAAAAAAAAGATTCTCAGCAAAGGTGAAGTACAATTGTTCCAAATGCTTTTGCCTCTATGGGCAGACGTTCTCAAGTCATGATTTTGTCTGTTGACTATAAGTTGACAGTCCTGATCTTTTAGGTATTGTGAGGTGGTGTCAGCTATTCCATTGAGAGTTCTATTTCATGCTGAATGGGTAAGACTCACTTTATATGGACATAGAGCAATACTGGGGATACAAAGTATTTGCTAAATATTTAACTGAGTAGATATTGCATTTCTCATGAGTGTATGCTCTTAGATGAGGTCTTTCCTGTGCCATCATTATGTATGTCTCTGAGTTTAATTTTGGTGGAAGCTGCACGATGATATTACTTACGTAGTCATATTGTTAAATATCAAACCTTCTTACTGCCAATGTCAAGAAACAGCGAGTCAATTTATATTGGGCTATCTGTTGCCGTGAGTTTTAGAATGCCTTGTCTCTGAGTTCATAGCTGTTGCAAAAAATTAATGTCTGCATTCCAGGTCTTCCTCTTGCATAGTGCGTCCTGCCTTTGGGGGTAGCTGGGGCATTTAAGGGGTTGTTAAGCTGTTTCAAGCATATTAGGAACAAAGGTTTAGTTTAGTAGTGCACCCTCCTGTGTAGAAAATTGCCGGAATATCCCACACTGCACATGATTTTGTAACCAATTGTTTGGTATAGCTTTTTTCCGACAATTGCAACCCTGGAAAAGGTTGTTGCAGTTTTTGTGGGGCATTCGGCATAATCTTTATTGTTGCAGCACTTCTTAAGCTATAGCAGCTTAGAGCAACTTTGAGGAAACTGTCTCGTCTAGCTTTGTCATGCCTAAATTTAAGGTGTTGCGGTTATAAAATATATAATTACCAAACATGTGAGTTAGGGCGTTTTACGGCACAATAAAGCTGCAGTTCCTTATCATACCAGTTTAGTATCTCTAGCATTGTTCTTTTGAAAGCCGTATCAAGCATCTTGGGTGCTTTGGTTAGTGATTAGCCTTGGTTATGTCTGTTACCTGGACATATTAAATCCCTGACCCTAAAAGAGCTAGTGGGCCGTGGGTGTTTTGTCTGTGAATACGTAGCTCTGAACCTTTTTACCTTCGTTTGGTCAATTTTCTTTTTTCTTTGTTTAAAGTAAAGTTCACAGCTGATAATCACACACCGAAGGGGACTGTAAAAGCGGGTGCTTTTTGAGTGCCCTTTTTTTTTTTTGGGCCCTGGGACTCTGTTGCCGTGCTTGGCTCTGGTCTATTTGTTTTTTTTGGCTTGTGATACAGCACTGTTGGAAGGCTCGAAGATGAGACCCGCATACACAGATAGGACGTCCTTCACCCGTAGAATTTAATTCGAGCGCTCCTGGTCAAGTTTCTTTTACGTGTTTATAATACTGTTGAAACCTGACGTACAGATCGTCCTTTCATTTGCCACTTAATGGTTTTTAGCTTTGGGGCCTGCATGTCCTAGCTCCCTTTCCGGCTAGAAACATTCATGACTAGCAGCTTTGATTTCAGCGTGTCGGTTCTTCTATTTCGTTTCAAATAATTTTGAAGGAAAAAAATTTGTTTTCGGCAGGTTTGCATTCGTACTCTTTTTGAAAAGCGAGAACAATCAAAATCTGAAAATATAATAATTATGAGAAAATTATATGTGAATTTACGTCGTCCTGAAATTTGTACATGGATCTTCAAGTGAAACTCTATCGAAACAAATTCGTAATTGACTGTGGTGCTATTTTGATCTTGCGGTTACAGTTAAGTAGGGAAAAAGCTAGGATGAGGTTGCTTGTAAACTTTGTCCTACACCGATCACATGCAGTCGACCGCAGAACAAACAGAGGCTAAGAGAAAGAAATTGAGAATTTCGATTGTTCTTGAAGCACCGAAGAGAAGTTCTATGGAATGCTTAAATATAAGGTTTATATAGATAAGAAATCCAATATGGGTGTGTGTCTTTGAGTGTGTTTGCAGTACGGCCTTTGGAGTGCGCAATCGAACATCCATGAAGATGCAAAGTTTAATAAAGCCTAATGGATAGAATTGCTCTTAAACCGAGGTATAAAGTTTTATATTCATGCTCTCAAAAATATAGAAGGATTGAAATCGGTTCGGTGGCTAAACAGAGGAGATATGATGGTGACTGCCGAATTTCATCGGCAAAAGGAAATGTGAGAACAGCACCCACGACGCTAATGTTACACGAAGGGCCGTCCAAAAATGGATGGACGTCTCTTCAAGCCTCGATCGACATAAATTTCAAGTAAGCATAGACTTGGTTCGGCTCCATTTGCGCTGGATACGACTCCGGCGATCCCCTGGCTGGTGGATGGTAATCCCATGGACCTCATTGACGTCGAACCTAACGCATTCATAAGCTGCACCAGAATCTCATAGACTCAAGACACGTCCGAGCCTCTCTAGTCTTCAGTCTTCTTTTCATTTATGGCGGTTTGAAAAGTGCAATGCGGGGAGATACGTGATGGAGGGTGGAACGGGGAGCAGCAGCGGATCGTCAAACCCCCCTCTCCTCTCGTTCAAAAAAGCGAAGCAGCACACGAGTAAAAGCAGGGGAAACTCCATCATTCTGGGTCATTATTACGACCCACATCGGAGATTTCTGCATTATTTTTTTGTCGACTTTTCTTCAGCCCCACCGCCCCGAGGGAGACTCCCTCTTCCCAAGACAGCACCTATCATTACCCCACCGCCTCCCCCTCCAATTTCTTCTCCCTCCCTCCCCTCTTGGTCTTGCCAAAACCTCATCATTGTTACCTCCTCTCTCTCTCTCTCTCTCTCTCCTCCCCTCGGAATTATGACTCCATGGTTACAAGATTGCCCCACTGTCTCCCTCAAAATTACAGTCCCACCCTCCTTTTTCTCGTTCAAAAGTAGGCTACTGCTCCCACTTTAGCTACTCATGAGCCTAAAGACTTTCCATCCGTGTTACGAGTGAGAACGCTTGAATTGAGATGACGTGTTTAGCTAAGTCGTGGGAGCTATCTCCAATTTTTAGGTGAAGAAATTACGGTGCGAGAGCGAAAGTTTTGAGAGAACGAAATAGATCAATCTCTGAGAAAACGTGAACATACGAAATGATAATCACAGCGTTTTTCAATCGGGGATATTAAGCTGACAAATCGATCGAAAGATATTATGTGAAGCCCGAATCAACTAAGTAAAAATCTTTTCAAGTTTCATTTTATTATCCTCCGACGCGGGAGGTTATTATATTTATTTATCCGAGAGTAGTCTATTTCAAAAAAGGGATGGGGAGTGTCTACCTTTACCCCAAGGCCTCCAAGGTCTTAGATGAATATTTTTCTCCCCCAATCAAAAAAGAATGTTTTTGAAGTTTTATGTCATACAGTTCAGACGAAGTAAGTTTTGGACTTGCTTAGGTCCAAGCTATCTCCAATTTTTAGATGAAGAAATTTTAGTGCGAGAATGAAAGTTTCAATAACACGAGGTAGAACGGTTTCTCAAAAACGTGAACATACGAAATGGCACATTGCAATGTGATTAGATTGTCAAGTAAATACAGTGAACGAAAGATACGTCTAAAGTGCGATCTCTGTCTTTTGTTCTCGTTTCCTCTGGAAGGATCGATCACGTACCGACAAAGTGCGGACGGACAGTACTCGACCCCGAACCGTCCTCTCTCATCTAAACTGATAAGTGAATGAATAGGTGGGATGCGCAAGGGACGACAAGAAGCGCTTTCTTGGAAGCAAAGGACTTTGGTATGCTTTCTGGGTCTCATTTGACTGGTTGTTCGGGCTGCTTTGTTTAATATATTGGCCGTTTAAGGTTTGGTTAAGACATCAAGTTTGGGTAGGAGATGAGATGGCGTACGCAGGTTCCAAGGTAGGAAGAAAGCAAACGGGGTTGGAAACTTTTGAAGTGAATAAACAGTCATTAGAGAGTCAGCCAAAAGGAAAAAGCTCACGGAAGAGCCTCTTCCAGAACGCCCGCACCCCACACGTCTGTCCAACCTCCTCAATTGAATTTTCGCAAAGGCGTGAGATTTCAGATTTCGTGACGGATTTTTGGGATATATTCCTCACAATAATAACTTAGGCCCCACGATTTTCGACATGATCGATTTATGTGGGACGTAGTTAAACAGGTTTATGAATAATAAGCATGCCATGCATGATTTGGACCTATTAACTCGTTTATGGTGCGTTTAGACATGTTTAATTAATATAGGTTTATACATACTATTCGAATTGGCCCGGCGTGTCTAAATACATCTAAATACGTGTGCGGACATCCTCACTCATTTTGCCCGTTCTTGTAGGGCATCATAAACGGGTCTTATTACTAAATTTGACATGCCACTTTTATTGCATGGAAGAATGAGTGAGCCTATATGCCCTATTGCCATTTGGTTTTGTTGAAAAGTGTCTTATCTAACACGTGCTAAACAAACAAGAGCAATAATAGACAATTTTAAATCTATCTATAAAATTGATTTATCAAGTGATATGACAAATTGCAAATAAGTATCTAAGTATCTAATCATATTCCTAACACACCTAATAAAAGTCTAGCGTATCACTTGATATATCAATTTTATAATCGGCATTATATATCAACATTATGAAAAAAAAAGTTACATTTTCTAATATGGTTAATTTTTTGTAATATCCTTAATCAACATTTCAAAAATCACACTGTTCATTGTTAAGAATACTTAGGAAATACCTCGTGATTCCATTTCAATTTTAAGATTAACTTATTTCAATTCTATAATCTTAATTGATGATATGCCTTTTCTTTATAACAATAGATACTTAACCTATCTTAAAAGATACAAATTGGCTCACGTGCATCTCATAAGACTCCATAAAAGTAAGGGTGTGGTGTTTCCTCCCCACAGTGTTTGGAGCCTTGTGTCAATAAAATTCTAAGCAGGATACAAAATTCCATATGTGAATAGCATTGTGTTTAACAACCCATTGACAAAGTAAAGAAATCAATCTATAAGAATACATAATAACATTAGTCATGATTCCAAATAACGTTTTGCTAGTTCACGAGCAACCCTATTACATGATTTGGGAATTTTCCTCACCTCACACACAATAAAATGAGCAACCGGAGAATAAGTATAATAAAATAGAGTCTAGTTCGGTAGAAAGAATGACGGGAGACGTCCTCATGACAAGGAATTTATGTTATTCTATTAATAAACGCGTTAAGAATCTGTAAGGTATGAATATGTGCACCTTTTCCTCGACCATTTAAACCTTTAGAGCGGTGTCTTTTTCGAAGACATCCGATAAAATTGAACTGCTAAAGAGCAATTGATTGCACGCCAAATTTTTATAATAAAATTTGTTAAACTCGACGTAGACATGCCATTAGGCATAGGTATGCTGATCCTGATAGACAAGAACCTTGAAGCATGCTGAATGATGCATTTCATGTGATTAGTTCAAAAATATTGGTATAGACAAATGAATAGATGAATTCCCAGTTTCGTGATTTGATTTTTAGGTAAGGCACAAGAACATTTTAGGCAAACTTTCAAAAGGCAGAAATGAAGTTTGGTGGGCCAATAACTCCTAGAATGCAAATCAGTGTAACACGTTGGGCACCATGATGAATGCTTTGGCTGAATATACAAGAAATTCTTTTGAGCATCCCCTAATAATCGAACTGGGGGAATTTCAGAGAGCCCCACGATTTGGTATTGAAATGAGTAAGTCTCACTCTGATCCCATCATGACCGCATTGGATGTACAAGCAAAACTTTAGGAGCAAGTAGGATTCAACTGTGCACTTGATGCATATGATCATGATGAATTCTCAAAAGGCAAAATTAAAGATAAAGAAAAGAGAGAGTTGGCTCATGATGGCTTGGTTGTGCGAGCATTTTGATAATTAGGTAAAAAAAAGCACTTTGCTCATTTAGCTTTATAATTAGTGTACTATGTCAAGATTTAATTACTTATGTTATTCTTATACTATCCAAGTCCCTAGCTATCTCAATCCTTGTATTCTCAAATTGGGTATTAGTAGGGTTATATACACTAACGTAACATACTCAATTTGACATTTTGCAGATTTTCTTAATCCTCCAACGCGAGTGAAAATGGTATCCCTTCCCTTCGATTAAACAAGACAAATAAGAAGAAATAGTGTTATTTGAGTTTTAAACGGATCCAACAACTTAATTTTTGAAAAATAAAATAAAATTAAAGCTTGTCATTGAATCGCAATAATTGGGTCTCGGATTACATCATCTCACTGTTTCATTGACGACGACCGCTCCTTTGATATTACGCCAAATCGACTAGACCTCGCGATAAATTACGCACCTTTATAAACACGGTGAAAGATTATATTAGACCTATTTATGGTGGTTTGTACGTGATTTTCGCCATAAAGGAAGCTTTATAGAGGGGGGAAATATAATCTGGAGAAAAAGCCTCCCCCGATCGGAGCAATTGAGTGGGAATGATGGACAATCGAGCAAAGGTAAGTTTCCCGTAATTCTAACATAATCATCATCATCATCGAAGACGTGAAGGCGGGGTGGGGCCCGATCGTGCGGTTGTACGTGCGTGCGGACGGGGGGAGATCGGATGGGGAGCGCATCGTGGGCCGTTGGATCTCCGTCAAAAAAGCGAGAAAAGCCCTTTTGGTTCCCCGGAAAAAAAGGTCTTCGGCCTTCTTGACCAACAAGCCCCTCCCTCGGGTTCGCACGTGCGGAGGACTAACCGTGCGCCCTTTTTCTTTTTTTACCTCCGTACCCCCCTCTCTTCCTCCCTACCAAGGGAGAATCCAATAACCGGAAGAATTGGAATAAAATATGGTTCCCGAGCCATTGGAGAGAATGGCCTGATTCCCTGAAAAAAATTCCAAATTTAAGGTTTAATCCCAACTCTGCCCTGAACTTTTTTTTTTTTTTTTTTTTTCAAATTTTAGGTCTAATCCCAAATTTGTCCTTTGAATTTTATTTTGTCTAAAAAAATCAAATTTTAAATTGATCCCGCAATCCAGTTCTAATTTGACGTGACATTCCCACATCGATAACTAATCCATATCGTCAAGGTGGCACAAGAAGTTATCTTTAAAATAAAATCATTTTAGGATATAAAAATTAGGGTCGACAAACTACGACTGGGGGTAGATTTAGGATTTAGAGTAAAAAATTTATGATTTTTCTTTTGAAAAAATGTTTGGGGGTGGATTTGGGATTCGAATTAAAGTTTGGAGTTTTTTCCGTGATAAAAAAATGTTTGAGGTAGATTTGGGATTGGACCTAAACTTTGAAGGTTTTTCTAAGACCAAAGAAAAGTTTGGGGCAGAATTGAGATTAGATTTAAAATTTGGGGTTTTTTTTTGTGAAATAGGCCTAGAGAAAATATTCTAAACTCGACATCTGTGTAATAATATATTCTTAAAAGCTTAGATCATAGAAAAACTAAATAGTTTATCCTTATCATAGGCATGGTCTAAATAGAAACTTGAACGTGACAAAGAGAGAAGAAAGAGACTGGGGATACATGCTTGAGTAGTATCCCGTTGTCCGGCCAAAACAAAATAGGACTTTATGACAGCATTTCTCATGCTCGTTTAAGTTTTCTTAAAGAAGCATGAGAAATGCCAAGTAGTATCCCGTCGTCCGACCGAAACAAAATCGGACTTTATGATGGCATTTCTCTTGTTTGTTTGAGTTTTCTTATGCATGGTATTGAATCGAACTCCACTTTCCATGATTTTGAAGTACATCGTTACATTCTATTCAAAAAAAAGTGCACGATGAATGAGAAATCTCAAATTTACAATATGAGTTAATCAGTATTTTCAAGAGTTCTTTCGTGCATTTCTTATTGAATATGTATTAGAAGACATATATGGTTATTGCAACACGATTCGCAAAACCCAAAATACATGAATTATGAAAAATTACAAGTCTTCCAAACTTCGTATGTATATTCAAAGAGATATGATTAATGCGACGGCATATCAAAGTCCGAAAAGGCAGCCCACGAAAGTAAAAGCAGAAGAATATAAGAAAAGATTGATTTTTGATGAAGGAGCACATATACCATTGAAATATTTTGTTCACTTTTATAGACTTTCATAGAGCGAAAAAGAAAAAAAAAAGGAATTATTCTCAATCGCAGGCTTTCTGCGATTCCGTTGACCGGCGAGGGACAAAGAGGTAAAATCCCGTAGGGAGGCTCGAGCGGACATAAAGCGGGGCGAAGGGAAAATAATCACGAGAGCGAAGTTGCGTGCGGGAAAATACAAATAATTAACTGCGATTTCGAAGACCCCAAAATTAAGGGATTAAAAAAAAATAATAATAAAAAAGGGGAAGGTAGCGAAAACCCGTGCTGCTGACGTGGAAAAGGATGATTGGGCGAACCCGAGAGAGAGGGACTAAGTAGCATAAGACACTCAGAGAGAGAAAGAGAGAAAAAGTCCCAGAAAGGAGAGAGAGAGAGAGAGAGGGAGACGGTGGAGATGGTGGTTGCGGTGGCGATTCGCGGCGGGGCCGCCGCGGGCGGTGGCGCGTAGGGAGGCGATTGGCTACACTTCTCCTCCTCCGTTCGCTCTTTTCTCTCGCCGGGGAGGGGCATGGAAGCGGAGCTGGCCATGCTGAGACATTTCATAGGTCAGCTTCAAGAGCTCTGCGAACTCTACGGCTCCCCCTATTATCCCCACCACCTCCAGCAGCAGCAGCAGCAGCTCCTTCCCCCCGACACCGACGAGCCACCTCGCCTCCTCCACGACCGCCTCGATCGCAGGTCCCAATCTCTCCGCGCCGTCTCGTCGTTTCCGCTCGCGGTCCGGGGCCCCGAACATGGCTTCCTCCGCGCCGTTCTGTTCTTCTTCTTTTTTTTTTTTTTTTGTCGTTTCCCGGCCTTTTGTTAGGTTTCGGAATGTCGCGCGCCTACGTCGTTTCGATTTCGCGCCGCGAGGCGTTGTAATTCGTTTCGAGCTCTTCTGCCTTTTGGTTTCCGGCTGTGTAGGTCTTGCTTGCGGAGACACGTTCTACGGTTCCTGCTGTTTGTTGGTTTTGTTATGATGGCTGGCCTTCTTTGTGCTGCTTTCGTCTCTTCATTGCGAGTGCGTTTGTGCGTGAATCGGGTTACCCACCTTAGGATTAGCGGCGGCGTGCGTATGGGCTGGAATGTGGGTCGAGTTTTGGGTTTCTTGAGAAAGGAGGAGTCTTGGAAGAATTTTGTCGTTTCAGAAGTAAAATTTGCGCGGTTTTAGGATGAGCAAGATTCGGGGGAGAGATTTATGGGGTAGGTGATAATTTTGGATTAACGGATTCATTCCGGAAGAAAAGCCGGATGGTAAAGGAGAAAAACCTAAAAAGCTTGCTATCCGGGCCACATCACAAAGCTTTCTGCGGAAAGTAACTGGAGTCATCTTCCTTTGAGCTGAAAATGTAGTCTTCCTTGCCTAGAACCCTCGCCTGTAAAGATAAGGGATTAACAAAAGATTTCCTCAATACAAAGAATGGCCCCACCCCTGGAATAGTTAGTCCGCGGATTTGGTTTAGTATTGAGTATTAAACTTACGGTTTCTTTTCTTGTGGACAATGTAAAATTTCATCCACCTGACGAATATGAATGGGCTTTACAGTTTTCAATTTAGGATATCCTGTTTGAGTTTGCTTTACATATGATAGATATGTCTCCAAGATCACATAACTTGAACTCTGATTTATGTATGTATTTTCCAGATTTTATTTTGCGAAAATCCATTGTAGCTGGGTCCTTTGGTTGTCACGTGGGAAGAAATTGATACTTGTCTTGCATATTCATATCTAAGGGCGCTGTGCTCAACTGTTATTGCATAGTCTTTTTCTACCAACTGAAAGGGTGAGAATGTTTCCACACTAGTTTTTTTCCATGATGATAGTAATTGATATCAAGTGGTCCTGTTTTAGTGCATTTACTGGGTAGATTGTGCCACTCTAAGAGGTAATTGTATTTTGAGAGAGAATTTTCAATACATACATGCATTAGATCTCTATATCTTTCTAGTGTTAGATTAATTTATCCTGCTATGATTTTGCGATAAAAAGAAATAAATTAGTTCATTTCTCTATAAAGAATATTAAGATTTTACAGTTGTGATGGATTGATGCTTCCTCTTTTCCTTTCAATTTAGCAAAAACCCACCTCTGTTATATCTTTGATATTTGTGGACTCCTTATCTTGTGTGGTCTTCATTGTTACTATTTTTTGAAGATGAATTTGTAGAACTCTCAGGATAGGGACCCATGTTTTGCAACTCAGGGCAGACTTTGTGTTAAATTAAAGACTAAATTAGTCCACAGTGATAAAAGGTAAATCAGTTGTTCAAGCGCCGCGAGCTTAACTCCAATCTGAGTCCTGAGAGATGAAATCCTTGATTTCAAAGGTTTGAAAGAATCGAATGCAAATGGAGTTAAATATCATGTTGAATCTATTTAGTATGTTCACCTTTAGTTTCAAATCTCCTGTAGGCGTTTGATTCTCTATAAACATGCCATTTGACTTTGTCATGTCACTAGGAGAAACAGAATTACTGATAAATACCGGAAGTTTAGTTGGTAAAAGTTATTTACACAAGAATTAAGCAATATCTTCTATTTCTACACCTTGTCAAACATTACTTCTAATTGTGCGTTTCTATAACCTCATGGTAGCAACCTTACTATTGGTAGCGCTCTCCAGTTGATCTTTGGTTATAAATCGTCGAATTGCATTTTGAGAAGAGTTCTGGTTTTGGTCTAATGATGAGTGAATGTTTGCACATGCCTTGCCTTTTCCAAAAAAGTTCTGGTTACTGTCTAATGTCAATTGAATTCATGGATATGCCTTCTATATAGTGTTTTGAACTTTGTTGATGTGATGGGTCATGTATGAAGTCTCTCTCATGCGTGCATGAGTTCACGTGTGTCCTTTAATGTTATTCTCTGGTTGGTGGTTTTGGAAATCCTTTATTAAAGTATTTGAAGCAGTTATTTTGCACTATGAATATGTGACTATAGTTTTAGAACTCAACAACTATTCGTAAAACAGGCTTTCTGAATAAACATGAGATAGTGTATAATGTGGTATATTGGAGTATCAAATCCGTGGAATTCCTTAAATTCCAGATATTCAAGGTGTTTTTGTATTTACTCTTCTAAATCAAATTGAGTAATGGGTTGTAGAGGTCGATGGTTTTATAGTTCCCATAAGTGTAGCTGCTTGACATGCTCTTATTTCTGATGAGTCTTCTTGTTTATCTTTGGGAGAGTTGATTGATGAGTTGACTGATGAAATTCCTTGCTTTATGTTGCTTAAAAATTTGAAGGTGGCACTTAGTCATGTTCTGACCAAACAAATAGACCTCACAGTAGATAATGCTCTGCAGAATGAGAATTTGCTTATTTCTGTATGTGCTATCTTCATTAGTAATTTGATTCTTTCTTGGGCACCCGTTAGCATTAGATTTTGTAATCAGAAGGCAGAACAAAATGCTGACGCCATTTTTTGCAATGACTTGCTATGCTATTTGAACAGATGGTGCTTTCTTGATATTGATGAAAGTTCTCCAGAATACTGTAGCCCCATAATGGCTGCTGGAAAGTCCAGAGGAATAAAAAATATAGATCCCTGCAAGCCTCCCCCTTCCAAGAAATCTCGAAAAGAGCGCAACCAGGGTAAGTCTGCAAATAATGACAAATCAGCCGAGGTTATGGACCAAGAAATCTGGAAAGAATTCCCAGAAGACCTTTTCGAAGCTGTTATTGCAAGACTTCCTATTGCGACATTCTTTCGCTTCCGGGCTGTGTGTCGGAAGTGGAACTCGTTGCTCTGCTCTCAGAGTTTCTCTCAGCATTGTGCCCAGGTTCAGCAAGCTTATCCATGGTTTTACACTATCACTCATGAGAATGTGAATTCTGGGGTCATGTACGATCCTTCCCTGAAGAAATGGCATCACCCCACTATATCTTCTCTGCCTGCAAATATAATCGTGTTGCCAGTTGCCTCTGCTGGGGGGCTGGTCTGCTTTCTTGACATTGGTCACAGAAATTTTTATGTCTGTAACCCTCTTACTCAGTCTTCCAAAGAGTTGCCAGCTAGATCCATTAAAGTCTGGTCTCGCATTGCAGTGGGGATGACCCTGAATGGAAGTTCTGCCACTGGGGGCTATAAGATAATGTGGGTGGGGTGCAAGGGGGAGTATGAGATTTATGACTCGGTGAAGAACTCTTGGCTCCGTCCTGGAACCATGCCGCTGAACATCAAACTCCCATTATCACTGAACTTCAAGTCACAGGCAGTTTCCATTGATGACACGCTCTACTTCATGCGCTCAGATCCGGAAGGGATCGTGTCCTACAACATGGTCACCAGAATCTGGAAGCAGTTCATAATACCAGCCCCGCTTCATCTGACTGATCACACGCTTGCTGAGTGTGGGGGGCGTATCATGCTGGTAGGTCTGCTTACCAAGAATGCTGCCACATGTGTATGCATATGGGAGCTGCAGAAGATGACGCTCTTGTGGAAGGAGGTTGACAGAATGCCAAATGAATGGTGCTTGGAGTTCTACGGAAAGCACGTTAGGATGACTTGCTTGGGCAACAAAGGTTTGCTCATGTTGTCATTGAGGTCTAGACAAATGAACAGACTGGTTACTTATGATATGTCGAACAAGGAATGGCTGAAGGTGCCTGGATGCGTGGTGCCACGCGGGCGGAAGAGGCAGTGGATAGCATGCGGTACTGCCTTCTACCCTTGCTTAAGCGCTACTGCTTGAACCGATTTCCTTCACGTCTGGCAGCCATGGCTTGTTCAGATTAGGGATGTCGATTTGGTTTTTTATTTTGGTTGATTGGCTGTATGTTTAAGCTGCTAGTTTTTTCTGTGGCTAGACTTTCTATGTCTGTGCTCGTCCAGTAGGAATGCCATGGGGTTAGCCACACGATCCACGTGCTTTTGATCATGTACAAACTTATGCGGACAAATAACTCCAATCACCAGAAAACATATTCCCGTACCGCTTTTGTCTTTCAGTTTCGGTTGATAAGGCTTATATTGAAAGTAAACTGACGGGTTCTTAATGTAGTTTGTGCTGTAATGTTGTGTTAAAGAGTGATTTGACTTTCATCTAAGTGGAGAGTAACTCTGATGTTTGTTGGAGTACAAACCTCTATGAAAGATGAGAGCGATTCACTTTTCTGCTAGGTGACAAATTTTCGTCTCCAAAGAATTGGTGATGGAACTCACACCATGTATGCACCGTTACTTTCTCTTGCAACTGCACATCAAATTTCTATGCTATGGTCTGTCCCAGCAGCTTCTCAGCCCGACCCCCAACAGGAAGAGTAGTTTTAAAGATTAGCGTACGAAAAAAATGATGAAGTGCTGTGGCGAAGGAGTCAGGCGTCTCAATATGACCCGCTTGTTAATTTTGTATGCTAGCCTTTGTAATCATAGGCTCCCAATCGTCCGAGGAGTACAGGGAATCCTTGAATATTCACCAGCCATCCGTCTCATTTTAACCCTGCTGCAGCGGACCTACTTTGTCACATTAGATTGCAAGATGTCGCACAAGAAGTTGAATCTGTAAGTGTGATTTTCTCGAGCAAATAATGGGGGACCAATTGAGAGCATGTCTTGTGCAACTTTTGGCTCCGTTTATTTTACCGAAAATAATTGATTTAAAAAATATGTACTTAAAAAATTAACTTATATTGCTCAAAATAATTAATTAACAAAAAACGTTTTTCACCATCAATAATAATTTATGTCTAAATATTATTGTGAACAATTACAAAATTTTCATTCATTTATTTTTGTAAGAAATTGAAGTGATTATTTTTAAATCATTCTTTTTTGGCGAAAGAAATGCATCCTTCATATGCTGCAAGATGATTCATCCTCATCCATGTACTCAAGTAATTTCTCAGAAATATAAACTGAACACAGCTGTAATTCGTATGGCTCTTGCCTGAATTATATGAAGGGTGAAAATCACCACATTAAGTCCAATATCCGAGCATCATTGAAACAGCTCTTGTCATCATTAGAACAAATTTCCTTAAAAGAGAAACTAAACTGAGAAAAATAAAGGGATCATGTTATATTCAAATCGAGAATTCACACCATGATAACTAGCCGGATAAATTTTCCATTTCCATTTCTCTGTTCCCTACAGACTAGGAGGATGACAATACTGTCTCCATCATTCCAACCTTATGCCATTCCTCCGCTTGCTGCAGTCCTGATAATCTGGAAAAGAGCTGTTACATGTAAGAAAAACAGAATGGTTAGCACTATGAACTATCACCTTATGAGGACTGTGATTGACATTAACATTACAGAGTAGTGAGCAACAAAGCATTCGCATGTCTAAGAATAGACCCGATAGTTCGAGAGTCACGATGTCAATTGGGTTTGGTGCAACTGGTTCGATGGCACCAAACTTACCACATATTTAGCAACACACCAGTTTGATACCAAGGAAGTGCATTAAGGAGATTAAGTGGTCTTTCAACATTGGAATACTGGTACAGGGGCATAAGATAAGCAAAACAAGTGAAAATGCATATGCCGGTCGCCAAGAAAGAAATAATGACGTGAATGTCATTCATTTCCTTAACCAACTTCACTTCATACTAGATGGGGATAACCATGACGACAACTTTCTTTGAAAGTACTTGTCTCTCCTAGTTAGACTGTAAAAGATGGAGAAAATGTGTCTCCTTATAATGAGAAATCATAAATCAGACAACTGCAATAAGCATCATCATGTAAAAAATAAAAGGAAATCTATCCTGTATGAGGCAAGCCTTCTGCTTTCCTTCTAAGTTACTGGTGCATTGCAAATTTTTTTCCAGGAGAATTTTACACACAGCAGGATATGAGTTTTGTATTCAAGTTTACAAATTGAGAGAACAAGCAGTGTCCATGACGACGACAACTCCAGCAGATTGGTAACAAAGTTTCTAAATTACTCAGCAAAGTAAAATATGCTGATAAGATGAAACCGGAAAGTTATCTAAAATGATTATTAGAAGCCAAGCAGGAAAGTCTCACATGAGCCGATGACGACGAAAATGAAGAACCCAAGCAACAGTGGGCCGACGGGATAGGCCTTTCCTTTCTTGACGGTCGTTTCAGGCACAGCTCCTCTCTTCTTAATATTCTTTTCGAACCTGTCCACCTTCCTGTCCGCGAAACGCCTCGATGTAGTCTGAAAGGGAAAAAATTCGTTCAGCACCTAAATATTGCACACCGACTTATTTTCTAAGACGCTCGATCTGAAATCTTCTAGAGCTAAATTGGGCGATTGGAATCATTTTCATCAGCCATGGCTAGCAGAAACTACCATACAACAAAGACCATGTGTCACGACATTCTTCCATTAAAGCAAATTCTAAGTTATGGAAATTAGCGACACTCGGATTGACTTCCACATTACCCTACCGACATAAATCACAGCACAAATAGAGGACAATGTGACAAGATAGACTTCTATCGAAGCAACTCTAAAATTAATATAATCAGGGACAGCTAATTGACTCCAACATTGCTAAACGGGCATTAATCACGGAATAGATCCCTCCCTAATCAACGCTTCATGGACTTCTATCTTTCTAGAAAGTCGCTGCAGTTCCAGATGCAACGACCTTCCCGAGGACCCGTAACGATACATCGCGAAGCTAATGGACTCAAACTCGATAGATCGAAGCGATTTCCGAGTTGGAGCCTCGCGACCTTTCAAGATGCATGCTTGCACGAGGCAATTTTCCACCGGATCAGCACGGACATCAACTCAACCGAGACCGCCATTGCATTCTTAAATCCTCAAAACAGCCGAAAGCTCGATCTAATCAACGACGCTGCAGGTCGCGATTTGAATCGATAAATCAGCGAAACGCCGCTAAAATTTCCAGATCGGGAACGATTCGAATCCGATCATCCATCCGCCCCGGAAGATCCGAAAGAAGCGGCATCGATCGGGACAGGAAGAACCATAAGCCCGACCCGAACCCGAACGCGGGAGACGAAGCGGAAGAGGAAGAGGAAGGAGGAGGCCGAGATTTACCATGGCGATGGAGGCGAGATCCGAAGAGAGACGGACGCGAATCAAATCCGCAACGAAGCCGAAGAAGAATGCGCGCGGGAGCAGGCGATCCGGTCTCGTCTCGCAGGGGAAATCTAATCGTTGAGGTGGACGATCCGCAGTTGCGGGTTTTTATAGAGCTTCCCCAGCTGAGAAATCTATTTAGGGTGACGGGGTTCGAGCGGAGCGTCACCGACTCTCGTCCCATTGGCTGGAACGCGTGGATCCGGACACGCGTCGGGATCCCATTGGCCGCTTGCAGAAAGGAGGCGGAGGAACGGTCTCGATCCTCTCTCCCTTTCTTTGACTTCTAATTAATCTACCACATGCGCGTCTCGGTCACCGTCGGCCCTCACCAGAAACAATCCCCGGCGGCGCGTCGCATTTAGCGGAATGATTCATCGGACGCATGTGGGAATTTTGTCCGGCAAATCGGACATGATTGATTATATTCAACGTTGGATTGTTGACTTGTGAAATTATCCAATTATAAAGTTAAGTTATTTTTTTATTTCACGAAGGAACTAATTATAATTTTTATTTTAACGAGAACTTTTATGTTTATTCTAGGAACTAATTATAATCCTTTTTAACGGGTGTGAGAAACAAACTCCTATTTTATATGAAACGTTTATAATCTTTAAGAAAATCTATGTATATTAATAGATGCTTACTTGTATTTTTTTTGGTTATTTATAATTTAGTTATTTCATTGTTGAGGATAGAAAGCAGAATCTAATTTCTCTTAACACGTGCATCGACACATATCCGTGTTCATTATATTGTCTAAGAGATTGACTTTCCAGAGAATAATTAGGGCTATCCGTATCACTTTTGCATAATTCCGTGCGATGTTTAGACGCGGGGATGGACCCATGTTGAAGCCCTGGTCCCTTTTCAATAATTTGGAAACGGTTAATAAAAAAAAATTCTAATTTTTTTTTTCGGTAAATTAATATTTGCCCTATTATTCGTCTGAAAAAAAATATGAATCCCGACTTTTTCCCACCTCAAAGATGAGTTCAAGACCCACTTAAAATGTGGCTTGACCTCTTCCGGTTGGTCTCTCTTCTTTTGCAACCATTAAATTTAGTTTGATTTTGTATCAATGAAGCAGTTGGCACATAGAGCTTGTATAATATAATCTTATCCATAACGCGGCCATCTTGCTGGCCAACAGCCAACTAAGACCAGATCGCATTGAATTGGTCCTACAAATAGAACTGAGTCGACCATTTCTAACCACTAACTCCCCCAGTTTTTTTTTTTTTTTTTTTTTTTCAGAAACTCCCCCAGTTGACTAGTTGATAAAATCCATTATTTTTTCTCTTGAAGAAAGGGCAGATTTAATTAATGCAATCCTCGATTTTATATTCCTCGTCCAATCTTGTGTTAGGCTTCACATGGAATTTCCATAGTTTCGGGTTACCGTAGATTGCTTAACATATGCGAATCCAAATTACCCATATAAAGAAATTGACTGTTACGAAAAATTTATTGGAAATACTTACACGAATATCATAATTTAACTTTTTTAGCGAGACAAATGCAACTGAAATAGCTTCTTTTCTTTTGTTGCGAATTTCTCTCTTTTTAGGAATTTTTCCATATTAAAAATATTCAGACGCATGTAATTTTGTTAACAAGATATATCTATGCGTAAGGTGTCGGTTAATCCTAATAATTATCCTCAACTCAACCGGTGTAATCAAATAGATGAGCTACATACATGTGGCACTAGCACAAGGGGACAACATATACAATTTCATCTACCAAACATTAGAAAACAAATTCTGCGTTTTGCTGTAAGTTTTGGAAACCTCAGCTTTACAATTTTTCTACAGTGATTTCAAAGCGTTAAGTTTCACTAATGCTATAATTCTCTCGGTGATATCTACTGTCTTTGACGGAGAAGAGGTCAAGAATTTGAATCTTACATCATGAATGAGATATTAAAATAGAAGTTTACATTAAACCATTAAGCGTTCGTTTTAGTTAAGGATTTGGTTAAACCACTCTTTTTAGCTTACTCACGGGTGTGTCATGGCCCAAGGAACGATTGACCTATGACACATGCATCTATTTGTCATGGACACAGCTCATGGTGTTGATAATTAGTGACAAAGAGATCGCCTACTCTCGCTCAAATAACTCTAATTCTCATAAATCTAACATCAAAAAGACAACTTATGGCGAACATCATAGTCCTAGTCCCTCCCTTGGAAGTGCCTCTACGAATGATGAAAGTGCAAGAAGGACGACAAGCTTAAGTAGCTCATCGAATGGCTCGATCTCGCAGTGACCACCGAGAGATCTTCCCAAATTTAATGTCTCAACTTCAATGAAACATATTATATTCAAGTTACTTCATAAAACCTAGTAAACACATCCTTTGTATTTGAAATAAAATCGTCAACAAATGAAGCGATTACACATATATAACCCTGCAAAGTTTGTCATTCACTTATTTGAATTACTTCAGGTGATACTTGGAACAATTATTTCAATAATAATAGTGTAAAAACGAAGAAATATTTTGTGCATCAAATGAAACACGCGACAGTGACATGTGAAGAAGCAAGTCAATCATAAATAAGAATCCTGAAAATTCAAACGGAAAAGTTAGTTGGGATACCTATCGTGCAAACAATATGATCGGTTGGTCATACCACATCGGTGATACAACCGATCCATCACATACTTTAAAACGATGGATTTCCATGTTTTCACTCATCACTCACATCCTAAATTATTCAGCGATGTTCTTTCGAAACGGTTCCTACTTTTATTCTTGAGCCAGGGAACCACTTTGGACAGTCTGGTGGACTGTGGTTTTTACACCACTTGATGAAATGGGCCGCCAGAAAACTGCATTCGGCCCATCTAATTTTTGTCTGCAGACTCCTCTTCTGTCGGGGATCAATCGCAGGAGTCCAAAGCTTCCCCGGTCTTAGCGCTTTCTTCTTAAACCGCATCATTGTCTTATCTTTATCCTTGTCGGATCTTTTTTAGGCCTTGTGCCGACGATCATGTAGGAAAATCATGAGCCGGAAAAGGAGGGTTTCTCAATCATTCGAAACCATCGCACATGCTTTCGTTTCCTATTCACGTCTATATCAAGCAACATCACTTTTCTTCCGATAATAATTAAACACAATTTATTTATCTATAAAAAAAAATGAAAAATAACTATGTTGAAATATCCCACGTCGCTTGATTATTAAGGTGTATATGTTCTTTAATATAGCTTAAATTTTAGAATAGTTGGTAGTGATTCCATAAAATCTTATATAATTTTAGAGCCGAAAGTCCTAAATTTGAATTAGATTAAGTGTGAGAGGAACTGCAATTTCATTTAATAGTTTTTATTTTTTGAGCATATGAAGCTCATAATCATGTACAAGATAATTGAGCATTGTGATTGGCCCACTGTCGAACTGACGGCCACAAATTATAATAAGGTGCTGGGATTACTTTTTGCTCAAATTGTCCCTGGTGTGCGAGATGTTGGACTTGGACTTTCAAAACTATTACAAATTGAAAGGGAACGTAAAAAAAACATTCACGCTTGTTTTTCCACAAGGTTAAGTGGGTGTCTCGTGTGCATTTCATTTACTTTTTACATACATGTAGTTTCCTTCCACATATATACTAGCGAATAGTAATTGCTACAGTACTGCAACAACTATAAGCTTGTAATCGTATAATCGAGTGTTGTGATTGGCCCGCCATCGGACCAGTGGCCGCGCTGACTTGGAGGTTGTGTGAACTTATAACAAGGTGCGGGGATTATTTTCTGCCTAGATTGCTTCCGGTGCATGACATGTAGGACTTGGACTTTTGAAACAATCACAAATTGAAGGGAAACAAAGAAAAACATCCATGCCTCTTTTTCCACGAGATTAGGTGGGTGTCCGGAAGGCATGTCTCTTGATTGTCTTGTGTCTAAACTCAAAAAGAGCCGTATTAACAATAACAAAAAAGGGTAGTTTGGCAAATATCAAACTGCGTTTTTTGACTGTCTGGACCGTCGATAATGTGGTTGATTTCCACTACTACACAAATCCATTCGACATGTGAATTTTGCAAAAATTTCCCCAATTTCACAAAGACTTTTGCTCGTTCTATGCGCACACATTTGCCCTGAAGTCGGTCGGAGTTGGAGCAACTGAACCCGAAAATCACGCATACGCCTCGATCACTGGTTTTTGGCCACATGGTAATGAGTATTGAGCATGCATTTTGGACTTTTAGATGGCTTACTTGGTCAATTAAAGCAAATAGGGACCTGACTAGCCTGAGAAAAAGTGATTAAAAATTTTAGCAGTCCTACCTAACTTCAGGAACATTTTTACTGTAGATATGATAGGAAAAGACGCTCTTGATCGCTCAGCTCGTTTGCGTGTTCAACAGTAAGTTGTTTTCGGTTTGTTTCGATCAGGCCGCCTCGCACATTCGGATAGTCAGGCACGTGTCGCATGCTAGCTATGACGAGAATGTAAGCGACGACAAGTGAGGCACTTTTTTTTCTTTTTTTTTTGGAGTATTTAATTGATTGATCAATCTCGAATATAATGATCGCGCACATTTAGCAGTATCTCTCATGTTAGATTAGGACGTAGGAACCGAAGATGGCGATCCAATCAAGTTTGTATTTTATCTACTTTTCGCTGGAGGAACAAGGTGATTCCCCCCAACTTTAACTTTTTTTAATAAAAAATTTTAAAAAAAGTGAGAGACGATAATTCCTCATGATTGGTACGGCTATTGCGGTGCGAGTCACCCAGCAATTTAAGGTTAAGGAACACAGCTAAACCGATGATTATTATTATTTTAATCCGAATAACTAAAACTCATGATGATTTGATAGTGCATGCGGCTTCCAGCCATGAGGGAATATTCCATTTTCCTAATCTCCCTTCCCTTTTTAAAATCAACCAAAATGTTAATCCCACTCTTAATTGTCCTTTTTGGCCAACTAATTTCCTTCGAAAATTTGAGTGAGTTAGCCGAACACTAAATACAATTTTCTTCGAAGCGTTTGGCCACTAGGTCTGAATCTCTTCTCTCATAAAACTTCAAATTATGTCCACTATAATACATTTACTCGAAACTTATTCCCTCGATACTATAGACTCCAAATCTATACTCATATGACTTATTTCGACGACACCAAAGACTCTAAATTTGTATCCGAATGACACATTCATCTAAACTTGTATTTGTGTAACATATTTACCTTCTATCAAAATTTCCTTTGAATACAACTAAAATTCTTATGTGTTATCCTACAAGGCTACAAGGTTGATGGAAAGCAAGTAGTGTTGGAGTGAATTTTTTTTTCTTGTTTTCTTTTTCCTTTTTTCGTAGCTTTCTCGTTCATTTTCTTCTTTGGTTTAGTGACAGTGAAGACAGTGGTGATGGTGACAGTAAGGGTGGCGATTGCGGCTAGGGCGGCGGTAAAGATGAACGAGGAAGGAAAAAATGAAAAAATGAAAAAAAATTCTTGATGGATGACAAATATGTGGCACTAGTCTAAATTTGAGTTTTTGTATCATAAAAAACAGTTACGGGTACAAATTTAGTGTAAACTTGTCACACCGGTATAAAATTTGGGATAAATGTGTTATGATGGGTACAATGTGAGATTTTTTTGATGGCTTTTACCTAAATAAAAAAATTGAAAAAACAAAAGAAAAAGAGAGCACGGTTGGCCAATTCCCACCGTCCATCTCGTGGACACATCGCTATCATCCAGAATTAATTGCTCTGGATGCCCATGGACCCCCCCTCCTACGATCCCAAAAATCAATACCTGTTATCCCTTTCCTAATCTCCACGGATTAAATTAAACCCATCTAATCAATCCATTAAAGACTTTAATCGTCCCGGGGGGATTAGATCCCTACACGTGGAAACCATCCGACGGCCACGTCGCCTGATGCCTTAAGTGCCTCACTTGGAGCCGGCACTTCCACCGTGGCTTACGTGAACTAGACAGCAATGTTAAAAAGTGAAAATAAAAAAAATAGATGGGAGCGGAATAACAATTAAAATAATAACGATTCACATCGAAAGGATAAACGAGCAATTTGATTGGAGAGGCCAGTTTGATTGCCCTGAACTGAACTTTATGCTCCTGGTCGGCATCGGCATTTCGTCAGCCGTTCTCTTTTATATTTTCGGTCGCATGCAGTGCATGCCTCGTCGCGATGCCCTAATCTTGTTTTGTTTTGATTGAGGATGACTTGTCAAATGGTTAGTCTTAAAAAAAGTTTATCTCCATTGACTGATGAGATTAACTTAGACTTTGTTAGAGAAGTTAATTGATGATGTACATATCTAACCCGGTTAGAAGACAACAATTTCAACGGATGAAACAAGGGTTTTAATTTATTAGGCGCAGGAATTCTTTTTTCTCTTTACACGATGATATGAGTATTTTATTAACGAGTGTCTTGAGGGTACTTATTATATATCCTTAAGAAGAAATGGTTATACATCCAAACACGAGAAGAGCAATGTATTGAGAATTATCGGTTTTCTTTATTTGATTTGGGAAAAATACCAAATAAAAAATCTTAAACCTATTATATTAGTACTAATTCCATCTTAGGCATTTCAATTGGATAAATTGATTCCTAAACTTTTTTTTTGCTCTTCCCGTGATGATATAAGTATTTTATTAATGAGTGTCTTGAGGGTACTTGTTGGTTATAAATCCAAACACAAGAAAAGCAATGTACTCAGAGTTGTCGGTTTTCTTTATTCTATTTGGGAGAAATACTTAAAAAAAGTCTTTAACCAATTGTATTAGTATTAATTCAATTTTAGACCTTTTAATTAGACCAATCGATTCATAAACCTTTTTATATTGGTACCGGTTTAGTTCATCCAGCTAATTTAAGTCAAAAATTCATTGACGTGGATGTCGGTCATCTTACGTGGTATAGTGGGCGCTAATGGTATGACTGGCACTAATGTTATTATTTTTATTATTTTTTCTTTCTTCTTTTTTCTTCATTTTGGCAGTTGAGGGTGCGAAGGCCCTCGCTTAGGGCCTCTGTGGGCCCATTGGCCATGGGCGAGGTGATCCTCCCCCAGATTTGGCAAGGGCTAGCAAGAGTTGCCGGCGGGCCGCGGCCTAAATGAGGGGGGAAAAAAGAAAAGAAAAGATTGTTGAAAATTCAAAAAATTATTAAAAATGTTAATGTTAGCGTCGACTGTGCCAGGCTGGATGGTTGGACCCCATGTTGGCGATTGCCTACCTAAATTGGCCGGATGATTTGAATTGGTATTAATATGAAAAGATTTATGACTAAATTGATCTAATTGAAATGTTTAAAATGAAATTGGTACTATTGTAATAGATTTAAGACTTTTTCTATACTTTCCCCTTTGTTAAAAAGCATACCAAATTTGAAGTAAGGATCGTATCATCGAGTGGCATCAGACCCTAGCCACGCATACTTTGCAAAATGTGTTTCGATCTTCAAAACTCCTTATAGCACGTCCCGTAACAAGAGCCTTAGGGTGTGTTTGTTTTTATTTCTTTTTTCTGTTTTTAAACAATTTTTCTGTTTTTTTTTTTGTTCCCTTAACAAAAAAAAAGAAACAAAAACGCGTTTGGTTGCGTTTTTGTTCCAAAAGTATTTTTTGTTCCCGAAACACATCCTAATGAAACAAAAACAAAAAAAAAAAAGTTATTTCTTGTTTCTAACACATTTTAGAAACACATTTTCTCTTTCTTCTATTTTTTTCTCTCTTTTTTCTTCTTTTTTCTTTCTTTTTTCTTTGGTCGGCGACGCCATCGAGGGTCGGCGACCTCGCCAGCGTCGCCGTAGGCCGGGCGAGGCCGCCGGCCCTCGTCGGCCGGTTGCCGGCCATGGCGAGGCGGCGACGACCAAAAAAAGAAGAAAAAAAAAAAAAAAAAAAAAGGAAAAAGAAAAAGAAAAAGGAAAAAAGGAAAAAAAAAATAAGAAAATAAGAAAAATAAGAAAAATAAGAAAAATAAGAAAGAAAATAGAAAAAATAAAATAAAAATATTAAAAAATTAAAAGAAATAAAAAAATTATACAAATTTACCAAACGTGTTTATTCTTTTTATATTTAAAACAGTTTACTAAATGTGTTTTTTGTTGAAAATTGTTAAATGAAATACTTTTTTCTATTTCCGTTAAAACAATTTTTAAACGAAAATATTCTGCAAACACACCTTTAATGTCTCCTTAATTAACTACTTAAAAAGAAGTGTGATGGACAGCTCTTTATAGCAAGTTCCAAAATGGTTGTTGTCCCATCCTTCTTTCAACTCGGTTGCGTGCGTGAAGAGGTTTGATTAAATGTCGGCTGTTGCGGACGGTCTAACCCCATTTATCGAAAGGGCCTAGTCCTCACGGAATCGATGAGATGGAGCCGCGCTCTGCCTGGTCGGAATTTCCTGTGTCCCCATTATTTGGAGCACCTCTTATTATGCTTTTCGTAGGAGGAAAAAATTGAGAAATGCTACTCCCATGTAACCCAAGGAGCTTTAAAGTCTATTTATAATTAATGTGGCGAATTTCTAATAAACATCTAAAATGGAGTTTTTAATTTGTTGTGTGGGCATCGAAATGGTCATTTCCACTTTGTAGAGGAGTAGAGATTGAGATATTTGTTGAGACACACACATGAGTTGTGTCAGAAAAAGTTCCATGTTGGATGATTGGTGCAGTGTGAAGTAAGTAATATAATATATTAACCTAAGTATCTGAGTAAGAATTAGTCAACTGAATATGTTGATAGGGTTCCGACTTGGGCTCCATCTCGACCCTCTCTCCTAAGGAAGTTATGCTGCCGACACCTAATAATATTGAATTGCATTGTAGTTTTACACAAATGCAATAGAAAACATTACCAAGTCAATGTTTCCATTGAAATGAAGGGTCATGTAGATAGATTATTGTCATAAAATAACATTTTCAACGTATTTCTTCAAACATACTTAACTATTGGTAGGACTTTAAATTAGGCTCGTGAAAAACACCCGCGGGCTGTCGGTAGGACTTGCACAGGCGGCCTACGATTCCCAAACTGAAAAATCTCTCGACGCCGCAACCAACACACGCCACGTGCCCCGAGAGGTTTAAATTCGTTCTCGTGCAATGAATACATTGCAAACGACGGTGCTTCTAAAGTAAACGACACGCAAAGCGGAGCTTGTGTGCACGAAGCAAAGAGCAAAATGATCCCCCTTTCTCAGCCAAAATTTAGGTCTCGAGAAGCTATGATAACCAATGACGCGGGACCAATCGATGTGGCCGGCCGAAATATTTTTTGCCAGTATGCGAACATGAACTTAGACATCGGGTGTTGCGACACTCTGGGGTACCTTTATATCTTAATGTAAATGTCACGTAATTCCTTAACTGCTACAACACCGAACACTTAAAAGTTCTGATCATGTACCTGTTCAACCGAATTCAATGCTTTATAGCAGTTTCAAATTAAGATGCAAGACAAGAACGCTCACGGTTGTCGTCGAATGTAAGGGTGAGCATGGTTCAAGTGGGCGGTTCTCACCCCGGAGCTGGGAACCCCCTACTAAGGACCGGTTTCGCAAAAATTGAAATCAAGAATCACTCGTTGGTTTCATAAATCCACCAAGGAATCAGACCATCGATCCAGTCTAGTTCCTAGGTGTGTTCTTAACATGCCTCATGCACTCAGTGCTACATTTTTCAGCAAGCCAAAAGTAATGCAAAAAACAAAGAACTTCCATATTCTTAATTGCAAGATCAGTAAAATGATTGGACTCATGTTAAAAGTTGAGAGTCGATGCCATGAGTGAGGACGACTCATATGATGTTAGTGTGAGATGAGATGAGCGCTCAAGCTAATGAGTATTGAGCTTCAAACCGGGAATTTTTTGGGTTTTCATTATTCTTAACTTTTTTGATCCGAAAATTTTCTTATAAAATAAATATATATTTATATATTACTATCATATTAGGGTGGGGCTGTGGGCGGTTTCACGCCTAGAATCAATAATCAGATTAGCACTCAATAGTTTCAATAAATTGAAACTGAGAATCGGACAAGTTTCCTTGGGAATCGTCAATTTCGATCTGGTTCCATTTCGATCTGGTTCCAGATGGTCCAGGCTGTTCCTAATTTTTTTTGCACGCTCCAAATCGAATGGGGGGGCATTGCATGGAGATAGCATATCTAAGGACAACTAAAGCTTTAAATGCCATCCCTCGTTGTCCTTAAAGCGTTAAATGCCATCCCTCGCAGGCGTGCGCGTACGCTATAGCCCAGCATTCAATTCGCCTTACAAATTACAAAGTTCTTCAGAACCTCAAACGGCTCGTTTCCGGCAGAGTCGCTGTAGTAACGAGGTCGAAGGCGATTGTTCCATTTTTTTCCCTCCTTTCTTGCAGACATTTTCTGACTCGTTTACTGTAGCGAGCGCTCGTATAACGTCCGTCCGCCAGGGGCATCATTCGTCAATGATTTCAAAGTTGCGGTCAGCCAACCAGCCAACCATCGCTCCCCAGCATTTATCAGAAAACACCAAGAAAGGGGACGGAGGAGAAACCGCGAGGTGAGGTCACTTCTTGTATTTATTCATTTATTTTTTCGTCATTTTGCGGGGGCAAATAGTCAAATTAGACAAGATAGCTAGCTACGCTCGTTCGGTCATTATTAATGTTTTTTTTTTCTTCAACGAATGGAGCACAAACCAGCACAATTCAAATGAAGTCATTGGGAGTAAATAAAGAAATAAGGACGCGTGTTTGGAAATCACAAAAAAAAGAAGAAAAAATATACTTCTTGCCTAGATAGTAATACACACGTTTCTAAGGTTATTTCAGGAAAGTGAAATTCACCCTTCCGTTGTTCATTGAAGTCAAATTCCCTTTTTGTATCTAACTTTGAATATAAATCTCCCCAATTACTCAATAACAAGAAGAAGAAGCCCTCTTGCCACTTGAAAAGAGAGTTAGAATAGTATGATATATTTAGTTTAAACTTTTTTTGTGACATAAAAATAATTAAATTTGTACCCAACTTAAATTTATGTATATGTGATGGTATAAGTTTGGAATTTTTGGTGTTACAAAAAAATTTGAGATAAGTGTGTCATATTGATAGAAACTTGGGAATATTTTTAGAATAAATGTGTCGAGGTTTTCCTAATTTAAAGGTCTAGGTGGCTTTTTTCCAGGAAAAAAAACACTGTGCCGCGGTGGTCGAATAGAGAGGATGGTCCCGTGATTTCGCACACGTGCGAGCATGGAAAACGGATGATGCCTCCCCCCGTTCTCACCTTTTTACCCAGCCGGGGCCAGCCATCCCCGTCACGACACGTGCGTCTCTTTAATCGGACGGCGGCGGGAGAACCGGTGCGCTGACGTGGGCCGTCGCTGTCCGAGGAGCTGTTCCTTTCTTCCCCACCGAAGATATATAAAAAAGAAAAAGAAAAAGAAAAAGAAAAAGAAGGGAAGTGGAAATGGCGGGGGCGTAGGAGTAGACGCTATGGACGGTGGTGATGCGCTAATCACTCGGTGACGAAAAAGAAAGAGCCCACCATCGATAGTGGGTCGCATCGCATCGTATCGTATCCCCCCTCCCCGCTCCTGCATCCTTTTTACTCATGTGCCCCCGCGTCGCGCCGTTATTTACCTGCCCCGCCACTGTGGCCGCCTAACTCCACATGAATTGACAGGATTACCCTCCAGCGTCTACTCTATTTTCGGTGATGCCCCGAGCTTCTTGCAAAATTCCTGGTTGCTTTCGCTCCCCGGGGAAATTGACCCCAACCTAAGCGATGTAGGTGGGCGGGGAGAGTTGGGTGCAACCACATTTTTTTGTACGATTTCCTTCTTATGGGCATCCACTTTGAGGGCATGAACTAGGGGGGGCATTTTTTTTTTTTTCAGTGCATTATTACATTTTTTTCTTTTTTGCCCCTCCTGTGTGTTTGTGAAGTTTATTCGCATGCAAAAAATGAGGTAAATCACCACATATTTGGGGGCTTAGTATTCTCATAATCGTCTGATCGTGATTAGATGAGATTCCGAATAATTCACTTGTGTATTGATAGCTCTTTTGAAATTGTATTAAAAAGTGGTGTAACCTCAAGATTCGAAGGAGTGCGGATAATAGGATGTTCATTGTTTTTTTCCGCCTTCCAAAATGGTGTTTGATTGCGTGGAATAAATGGAAAGCATGCCTATAGTTTTCTCATGTTTTTGTCTAGGGATAAAGAATAAGCAATGCTGGAATTAGGATTTTTTTTTCGATTGAAAGTTGTTGAGAAGGGAAATCTTGCAAAGTAACTTGACTATACTTTAAAAATAAGAAACAACCAACTCCTCTTTTCCACATTGCAACAAAATTATGATTTGAATTTCAATCCAAAGTCGGCGCTTCTAGAACATGATTATTATGGGAAGCTAAGTCATTTATGTTCCCAACAACACGATGCTCTGGTTTAATTCGTTTTACTTTCATTCCGTCCGCGTGATTCCCTTCAACCGAACATGGCCTTAGGATTTCTAAGCTTTCATCTAAGCCTTCTACGGACATGTAAAGAAGAGGACAACAGCATGCAAAGAGAAAAGACATGGGGAGAACTCAGTTGACCTCGGAAGAGAAGGACCACCATTGGCAAAACCGAAATACCATCGAGATTTAAGGTCCTTTTAGGGAACCGGTCCTTTTCGGGAACGCGCAAGGTCCGAAATATCGGAAAAAACTTGCCAGTAACTATCACACGACACATCATTTTCTCTTCCGGTCGGGCGAAAAATAATGACACGGGATAAAATATAGATAAAGCCCCCCCGCCGGCCGACGATCCTCGCCACCATATTCTTCACTATCCTCTTCACGCAGATTCTTCTTTCTTTCATCCCTTTTACTTTAATTTTCCCTTTTACGACGAGCAGGGTCGGGGAGGGAAAAAGGGGAGAGCTTTTTCGGCCTCTTACAGTCGGTTCCTTTTGCAGTTACTTCTCGGCATGGCATATTAGTTTCGAGCGGCTGGTCGGTTCCTTCCAACGAGAGTCAAACCTCAAAGAACTCTGCTTGCTCTGTGTGTGTCTCTCTTTCGTCTTCCCACAGCTTTGGAGTCATTTCTCGAGGGCCCTTCTTTAATTACGACTCTCATCAGATTCTTCTTCCATGGAGTCAGGCGAGGGTGGGGCGGGGCTTTTTTTCTTCCGGTTTTTATTGCTTGAGGCAGCTAAATTTGGAATCTTTGGTGGTTTGGCTTTGGACCCCTCTCTCGATTCCGGGTTCTTCGGTTAGCAACTAACTATATAACTTCACATTCTGACTGGGTATCAGAAAAGAATCTGAGGACTAGTCGGTTCTGTTTGTTTTTTTTTTTTTTTTTTTTTTGGGGTAGTGTTGGGGTGCTGGTTGGGTTAATTTTTTTTTTCTTTTCAACCTTTCTGCAATTTCTGTTCCTCCTGTTGTAATCTGAAGCTGGAGCTCTTTGGGTGGATAAAACAGCATATCTTGTCTCTGGGCTTCAGGAGCTCCCTTTTGATCTGCTCTCTTTTGGGTGCTGAGTTGGGAGGTTTTAGTGGGCTTCTTTGCCTCTTCGATTGCTGTATGACAATCACGAAGGTGAGGTTTTTGAGAATTTCACTGTAGCTGGACTGTTTGTCTGGATCTGGTATTGGCTCTTCAGGTCGGTCTTGAATGACTGGGAAAAGAAGGAAGGAAAAAGAACTTGGTGGTACTGTTTCTGGCCAAAGTTGTCTAGTTTACCGTGTTGGATGAGTCTGTTCTATGTACTTGGGTTTGGTCTGAAGGCAGGGCAATTAATTTGGATGCTATGGTGGTCGATAGTATCCGTAATTTCAATGAACTGGTTCATTAGTGGGGGGCTCATGGATGCCAAGACTGGCCTGCTTGGAGGGGATGGCAAGATTTCGCTGAATTGGCGTGAGAAAGTCTTGGGGAA
Source organism: Eucalyptus microcorys (assembly GCA_014182515.1). Taxonomy (NCBI): domain Eukaryota; kingdom Viridiplantae; phylum Streptophyta; class Magnoliopsida; order Myrtales; family Myrtaceae; genus Eucalyptus; species Eucalyptus microcorys. Next base: position 47,501,593 of record CM024569.1, on the reverse strand, counting down.
AATTGTTAAGATTCAGCATCAGTATGACCTCTTGTTTGGGTCCAAGAAAATTAGCAACGCATTGTGGAGGAAGCTGTTGTACACATGGGTGCTTGGTGCGACCATGTTTTCTCTGTGGATTTTCTCATACATGAGCTCGCAAGCTATTGAGAAGAGGAAAGAGACACTAGCTAGTATGTGCGACGAGAGGGCTCAGATGTTGCAGGACCAGTTCAACGTGAGCATGAACCATGTTCAGGCTATGTCGATTTTGATCTCAACCTTTCACCATGGCAAGAGCCCCTCTGCTATTGACCAGGTTATCTTCAGTATCTGGAACTACTTTATATGCTTTCTAAATCAATTCCATCCGATTCAAGAGCCCCTCTGCTATTGACCAGATTTTGATCACACGATTGATGCGATTAATTGTGCCGCTTGCAATTAATTGTGCTGCTTGCGATTTTTTGCAATCTTGCTTTTATTGAAAGTTCTGTTGTATGAGATTGAACATGTTCTGCCTTAGGCCTTGTCTGCCAGAGAGTTTTTCATATTTGCTTGTCCAAATAGCAGTCTGAATCTTGACGAGTGCTTAATCTTTAATTCCTTTATTTCTCTGGTCAAAGCTTAATCTGAATTCCTTTGATATTTGTACTTCCATTCTATGATTATGATATTTCCCCAATTAAATATCTCAGGTCAAAGCTTAATCTTCAAGTCCTTTGATGTTTAGCTTGACATTTGAACCAATTGCCTACAATCACTAATACTGTGTACACTAAAAAAAATTTCTCAATCCACAGAGAACTTTTGCTGGATATACCGAAAGAACTGCATTTGAGAGGCCTCTCACTAGTGGCGTGGCATATGCAGTGAGAGTGCTCCATTCAGAGAGGGCAGAGTTCGAGAAACAGCAAGGCTGGCCTATCCGGAGAATGGACACCCTTGAGCAAAATCTGGTTCATAAGGATGACTTTGACCCTGAAGTGTTGGAGCCCTCTCCAATTCAGGAAGAATATGCCCCCGTCATTTTCGCTCAAGATACCGTCTCCCACGTAGTTTCCATAGATTTACTCTCAGGAAAGGTAAATTCCTTTTTGTCTTGCTATGAGTAACTGCAGTCTGTTGCTGTGATTTTGGTAATTCCGTCTGATGATCGATGGTGACTAAAAGAAGGAAGGCCATGGCCTCCTTCTGAGTTCACCGTTAGGATAGCCTGAAGGATTTTTCTGAACTGGTTGTTGTCTGTCCATTCTTTGGATTACATTCTAGACTTTGTCTTGAATTTTTGGCTTTAAGATTTTTTCTGCAGGATATGATGTCTTATGAATTTCTATTGCAACAGGAGGATCGTGAAAATGTACTGCGTGCAAGAGCTTCAGGAAAAGGGGTGCTTACCGCTCCTTTCAGGCTGATTAAAACGAACCGCCTGGGGGTCATATTGACCTTTGCTGTCTATAAAATTGATCTTCCTTCAAATGCAACTCCGGATGAGAGAATCCAGGCAACTGCTGGGTATGCCATTTCGTCATTTATGTGAAAATTAGTTGAAGATATTGTCCTTATATAGAATTTCTGCTGTATATTAATTCAGTGGCAATATCTTACTCAATGATTGGTTCCACAGTTAGCTCAACACCCAAAAATGTTTTACTGTGCTTAATGAAATATGGTACTTACATTAATGTGATGCTGATGGACAGGTACATTGGTGGTATCTTTCATATTCAATCATTGGTGGAGAAATTGCTGCAACAGCTGGCTAGCAAGCAGAACATTGTGCTGAACGTATTGGACACCACCAATTGGTCACATCCGATCAGTATGTATGGTTCAGATGAAGCGGATGATGCTTTGGAGTATGTCAGTACCCTTAATTTTGGTGATCCATTTAGGAAGCATGAAATGCGATGCAGGTATCAGCTATTTGTCCACATCTGAGATATTCAATGCATCCTTGGCCTGGCTATCTCGGGTTTGCATGTATCTGTTTCCATATCTTTGAAGAGCTTGGATAGGACAAGATGCTTCGCAGGAAAACTTTCGAAACTCGTTTCATCACAAAGATGCTTATGAAGGACCTAATAAAAGTGTACTTCATGAGTCTGAATACCTGAAATTGAAGTGGTTTAATCTGATTGATGTATAAAAATTATTTACTCGGTTGAATAAGACGTGGGACACTTAATACTACTGAAAATTGTCAAAATAAGGACATGATTGTCCTCAATACGGATTTCTTCCTGGTGCTTTCTTAAGAAGAGAATAGAGTAAATGATGAGCATAAAATATTAAGTTGAGTAGAAAATAATGAGTTCCCCTTTTGCAAAGATAGAAGATACCTAGTCAGTCTACTTTGATGGGACTGTGGTCAAGCTAATGCATTCTGGTTCAATCTTATGCTAAGTCCTTTGAGACTGGGTGGAAGCATGTAGTCTTTTAATAGGTTCTTCTTGATGCTTCCTGATACTTAGAGGTCCTTTAGGTTATAAATAGATGAAGCATCATTTGCATCATCACTTTCTGCATGGCAAAAAGGACCGGGACCGTTATCTCTTAAATTACATTAACTCTCTTAAAGTACATTAACTCTGCTGAAGTCTAAATTTTAATGGCATTGCTGAGATTGACGATGTTCTTCACACAGATTCAAGCAGAAACCTCCATGGCCTTGGCTTGCGATTACAACATCGTCTGGATTTCTTGTGATTGCGATGCTCATTGGGCATATATTTTATGCAACAGTAAATAGGATTGCCAAAGTCGAAGATGACTACCATAAAATGATGGAGCTCAAGAAGCAGGCTGAGGCAGCTGACATAGCAAAGTCACAGGTTTTCATGTTTAAGTGCTTTGTATAAGCTCAGTGTTTAGATTATGTGAATGTGTCTGTCACCTAACATTGTCTTATGCACTTTTCAGTTCCTTGCCACTGTTTCCCACGAAATTAGAACTCCAATGAATGGTGTTTTAGGTAAGCATATCGGATTAATCTATTCCACTTTCAGAGTTTCCTGTGAATTCTTGGAAAATAGTGTGACTTTCCTACAATATTGTTCCGCCACAAATTTAAATGTTCTGCTAATTCATCAGGAATGTTGCATATGTTGATGCACACGGATCTAGATGTAACTCAACAGGATTATGTTAGAACTGCCCAGGCCAGTGGAAAAGCTCTGGTCTCACTTATCAATGAGGTTTTGGACCAAGCGAAGATTGAATCTGGTAAGCTGGAACTTGAGGCGGTACAATTTGATCTGCGGGCCATACTCGATGATGTATTGTCCCTCTTTTCTGGGAAGTCCCAGGAAAAAGGAGTGGAGGTATCAATCATCTTCTTGAATCAGATCTGTACTTAACTATGTCAGTTTGGTGCTAGTCTCACGGATGACATCTTGACTTCCAAAAATCTGCAGTTGGCCGTTTTCATTTCCGATCAAGTTCCTGAGAAGTTAATTGGTGACCCTGGAAGATTTCGACAAATCATAACCAACCTTATGGGAAACTCAATTAAAGTGAGTATCTTGTAGGCCATTTGACTGCATTTCAAAATTAACTTTTGGCTCTAGAAAAATTTTCAAACTATATAACATTATGTCAAACTTATTTTGAATCTTGCGGATCTGTACAGATATGTCTGGACTGTTTCTTTTGATCTTTTGGTGCATCCATATGGAAAACTAACTACGAGTTTATAAATCTAGTTCACAGAGAAAGGCCATATCTTTGTCACAGTGCATCTTGCTCAAGAGGTCATGGACTCGTTAGATGTTGAGACTGAGTCATCGTCGAAGAATACCTTGAGTGGCTTCCAAGTTGCTGAGAGACGTCTCAGCTGGGCGAAATTCAAGACCTTTAGCCAACATGAACGTGTTTGTTCTTACCCTTCCTCTACCTACGACCTCATCAATCTAATTGTATCAGTTGAGGATACAGGAGTTGGGATCCCATTTGAGGCCCAATGTCGTGTTTTTACTCCCTTCATGCAAGTTGGTCCTTCCATATCCCGTACACATGGAGGGACCGGCATAGGGCTAAGCATAAGCAAGTGTTTGGTTGAGCTCATGAACGGAGAGGTTGGATTTGTGAGCATACCCAATGTAGGATCCACGTTTACCTTCACAGCTGTCTTCAACAATGGCCATTCCAATTTGAATGAGTACACGTGCCAGCAAATGAACAATCAATCCAAGTCTGCAAACTTGGAGTTCGAGGGCATGAGTGCACTAGTGGTGGATCCCAGATCCGTCCGAGCCAAAGTATCCAAGTATCATGTCCAGAGGCTTGGAATCCAAGTCGAGATCGTCCCAGACTTGAATCAAGTTTTGTCATCATCAAAGAGCAGGAAACGCAGAATCGACATGGTGCTTATTGAAGAGGAGGTCTGGAACAATGATTCAGATTTGTCCATTCTTTTTGTTGATCAGTTAAGGCATATAGACCAAAAGGTTCCTCCAAGACTCTTCCTTTTAGCAAAATCCATTAGTTCAACCCGGAGTGACAATGTGACTTCTGATCCTCATAGTCCTGCTGTCATCATGAAACCTCTAAGGGCTAGTATGGTGGCTGCTTGTCTACAGCGAACCATGGGTAACATGGGGAACAAGGGAAATTGCCGCAATGGCGAAGTCTCCAGGTTATCTCTGCAGCATCTTCTCCTAGGAAGAAAAATTCTAATTGTAGATGACAATAAGGTGAATCTTAAAGTGGCTGCGGGTGCATTGAAAAGATATGGAGCTGAACTGGTCTGTGTGGAAAGTGGGAAAGAGGCGATTAGTTTGCTTACACCACCACACAGCTTCTATGCTTGCTTCATGGATATCCAGATGCCGGGAATGGATGGGTATGCATGTTTTTTTATTTGATATATGCCCTGTCAAATCTGGTTTAAAGAATTCATCGCTTTGTTTTGGGGTGCCAATGGTCCAAACTGGTTTTTGTGTGTGATAGCATGGCCATCATCATAGCCAGTTAAAGGTTTTAATCCATACTGAATATTTTTGAGAAACATTAGTTTTGCTGGTCCATCTCGGTTTCTTCTTTTTTAGAAGTTCTAATTGTACATTTTGCACCATAAAAAGCATGATTGCATAATAAAATCATATTCTTGTACTAATTGTACCTGTAAGAAGTGTTTCACGACAAAAACAGATTCAGTCAGTTTATGGCATATTTTCTGTCTCAATGTCACTTCATAATGAAATGATTAGTGAAATTTGGCTAGAAATGGAAGTTACCTAGAAGTCTTGGGCTTTAGTTCTTTCATTTTTCTTTTAGATTCAAACTGTTGGCTATCGGGTGCAGCTCTCTTTGTAAGATTTTTGCTTGTTCATGGGTCTAACTTAAGGTGAAGTACACATAGGTTGCTCTCTCTGATGACGGCTTTAATGCTTTGTTGAAGGTTTGAAGCTACAAAAACAATCCGAGACATGGAAAAAAGTTTCAACCGGAAAATCCAACTTGGGGAAGTATCTGCAGAAGCACATGGAAACGTCTTGAATTGGCATGTGCCCATCTTGGCCATGACGGCAGACGTGATTCATGCGACTAACGAACAGTGCATGAAGTGTGGAATGGATGGATATGTTTCGAAGCCTTTCGAAGCAGAACAACTTTATCGGGAAGTTTGCGATTTTCCTAATCAGCACGGAGTTGGAAACTGTAAAGGTGACTCCATTGCAGGTCGCTGAATTCATAATGGATAGCCATTCTTCTCACTTCGCTTCAATGAAGTCAAAGTTCTTCACCTAAGTAAGCTTCTGCCTCCGTCAACTTTATTCTTAAATTTGAAATGTTAGCCAAATTGTTTATTGCGTATTGCTAACTGCTGATTATGTAAAGAAAAGCTGAGAACCTCCCCGTAATTTCTTGCTTTCTTGTGAAGACATTTTCAGGTATCACGTGGAAGAGTGTGTAAATAGAGCAATGCCTTATTGCCGGAAAATCGATTTTTGACAGATTGTCCATAGATAGCAAACGCTTGTTGTTTTTTCCTTATACGCTTCATCTCATCACGTGTGACAACTCCATCAGCAGCCGAGCAAATAGAAGTTCATTAGAGGGATTCAGATTCGGAACAAGGATAAGTCGCGGGAAATCGTGTGGATTGGTTGTATCATAGCAGCAATGGCGGCATTGTGTTGTCTTTCTTATACATATGTAGCAAACTCACCATTCACAATGACCTTGTTCTTCTTATCTTAGGACAGCTACTGTCTGTAGAGTCTGAACTAGAGCGTTGGATTCAGATGTAAGAATGAAACTTGTAGATCTTAGCATAGCGTTGTCTACTTCCATGTTCGTTGCATGATTCTTTTTTGCCCCGTTTGGATGTGCCGAGTTTCCTACTTAACAGTTCTGAATCTCAGGCCACCCGCGAGCCATATTTGGCACTGGCCGAGGTTGCGCGACCTCGGTGAGGGCCGCTTGGCCCGTCCGACCTCAACTTGAGGTGGCGAGGCTGGCCGGCAGCAAATTCAAGTGATTCAAATCCAGCTCTCTAGGATTTTAAACAGCAAGGCAGAGCCCAGTCCAAGTGAATGTGAATGGAGAGGATAAATGTAAGGCCTTGAAAGCAGGTGCTGCCTACGATTTTATGAAGGACCTTGATGGGCTAAATCAGTTGATGATACGATACCATGAACCCCCGCACACATTATCGACAATAATGGTCTAAGTAACACTACGCTGCAGTTCTTCTTTTTCTCCCTAACAAATCATGCACCAGGGAGAACCGGAATATAAAAACTTGAACATGAAATAGCAATCTGACATAGGCAGACTCAATTCGAACATGAACTCCACTTAGACGTGCAGTTCTATCTTACCAAATCACGTACATAGAAATCTGTTTCAAACAGTCCTACGATAAGTTTTATTGAAAGGAAGAACAGACTGAAATTCCCGGCCTCTGAAAAGCCTAGAGAAAACGGTTCGCATTGGACAATCTCGAGCGTACTGCCAACACGCTGCCCTGTCCAAGATCCTGTCTCCAATCGAAGGTCCTCCAATTTAGGGATGATACATAAAAGCTTCCTTGTGGGTGTTGGGTTCAAATCGAACAACTGAGGGCAGAATCACAGCAAACCTGGAGATGTACATGGGTGCACGGGTCGTATCATCAAAATGCAGTACACAACATACATAGCCGATGCATCAATCAACAATGTGAAAAAAAAAAAAAAACATGGTGAAGCAACTCCTAGCGTAGCGTACCGAATAGGGACCCAAAAGGTCATATCTTAATCTCATTCAATACTGTCAAATAAGACTATTTTATATTTATCAATATCACGAACCCTGCATCAGAAACGTCTTGCTAGACTGCAAGTTTACAAGGAGAGCATCTGGCAACTCCCACGGGACAGGTAACTTAGCGGTAGAATTCCTTCGATAAAATGACATGAGAAATTTGGAGGGAGAGGGATTGACAGATTGATTTATTGAGGAGGAGGGAAGAAATAATAACTTAAAAAAGGTCAATTTCTTTAGGCATCACCCCCAAAAAGTTAGCTTTTTCTTGAACTTGATCGGAGCAACAATTCGGCTCCGCTATAAATCTTCTTATAAGTAGATACTCTGCTATGAAGTGCTATGAAGTGATATTTAGGTTGTTTTGCGGAAAATGTAACGTTTTTAAAAAATATTTTCCTAGAAATCATTTTTTAGGAATATAACTACATTTTCCGGCGTTCGTCGGAAACTTAAAATTGAAGTGGAAAATATTTTCCGCATCTGATTTGATTTTCTTCCATGCTCTTCTTTTGATCATTTTGTTTTTATTTTTATTTTTTCAGTTCTTTTTATTTAAAAAAATTCAAATTTTAAATTAATTTGTATCCCTCTTTTCTTTCTCTCAGTTGGTTGCTAGGGACGATCTATGAGGCTTGATCGTTGGTGAGTTATAGTCACTAATAGCTGGTTGTTGGTTGCCAGCCTTCGTTTGGGCTAGTGACCAACGACTAGCGACCAACCAAAGAAAAATGAAAGGAAAAAGGAAAGAAAAAAAAAATAATTAAAACTCAATTTTTAAAAAAAAATGAAAAGACATTTATTAAAAGAAAGTGAGGTAAAATAAGATATGGAAAATATTTTCTCTTTCTCAAAACAGAAAAACATTTTCCCCTTTTTTATAAGACTTTTCTTCCTTGGTGGAAAATATCTTTCACCGCTAGTTTATTTTTGTGAAACAAATGCTTTTCGTGAATCGAAGGAAGTCTCAATCAACAAAAATTGCCATCTCATCCAAACCATCATCCTTCCACACTCAAAAAGATTTAAAATAAAAATATAAATGGATCCTTACCGAGAGAGAGAGAGGCCTGGGAGAACATGACTGCATCCTGCTTGCCGTCTAGCCAGATGTAGCCGCTGACCATGGCGGTCGTGCCGCTGCTGGGATTGCGGGTGGGAAGGCGGCTGATTCTTTCGATTCGGTACTGGCACTGAAGGGAGGTGAGTTTGGCGACGATAGCGTCCTTTCCCTTGATCTTCTGGCCCTCGAAATCCACACCGACTCTTCCTAGCACAGGTTCACCAAGTCTGCCCGGTTTGTGTCAAACGTCCTGTAGTAGTCCTCCATGAACCGCCTAGCCTTCATTATTTTCAATCCCAGGGTTTCTCGATAATGAAACCAGATCGATGTTTTTACATTTCTGAAGAAGTGCATATTTTCCCTGGATCTTCTTTGATAACGGTACGGAACAATAGTCTAATTTGAGTAGATACATGAATCAATACAAGAAGCCGAGTGGGCATATTAGTCCGAATGATCATTTGATTGGCATGAAATTTGGAATTGGTAAATTTGACGATATGAATCATTTGAAAAATAAGCGTACTCGTTCTGTAGAGGATCTCTTACAAGATCAATTCGGATTGGCTTTGGTTTGTTTAGAAAATGTGGTCAGAGGAACTATATGTGGAGAAATTAGGCATAAATCAATACCGACTCCTTAGAATTTGGTAACTTCAACTCCATTAATAACCACTTATGACTTCTTTTTTTGGATGATCCATGGTTTCTTGATGCGGGCTCATCGTGGGCCACAAATACTCCGGTGGGAACGGCAAAGTACGCGATCTGCTTCACAGGAGCCACAACGGCCAGCAAAGAATTCTTCCTCTCGGCCTCCCGATAAGCTCTCCGACACTGGCTGGAATTAGGAGCCGAAGCAGCCACTATCACCAAAGCCTCCATACCTGAAAAACCTCTGTTTATTCTGTGACTGAGGCCCCGTCCGCGCACGAAAAGCGCCGCGCGGGCGCAGTAGCCAGAGCACAGCACGCTAAAGAACCTGAGCTCCGGTCCATGGCTCCGACCCGCAGCGTTAGCTGCAAATGCCGCCGAACAATGCATCCAATAGGCGAGAGAGATGGAGGAAGTGGAGGCCGTGGACGTGTAGCCCGATTTACATGTGCATCGAAGAAGTGCCCATCTTCATCAGCGTCGACAGGTCGAGGGGAGTTTCTGAATTTTCCCTAGATTTCTCGAATGATAGAGTCAAGGTCACAGCCTCGTGTAATGGCTTGCTCTGTTGCTCAGCTTCAATGGGTGTGTGAAGTTTCCTAGTTTTCTTGTACCTGGATTGAAAAAGAACCAGAGAACAGCCGTACACACGAGCAAGACCAGAGGTAGTGAGCTTGTTGCGCGTTTTCCCCTTCCTCATCATTTCCGACGCTGGGTCATACGCGGGCAGCTCGAAGACACTCTTGTTGATGCTCCGACTGCTGGAAATGGCAAGATGCTGCAGAGAGAAGGGGGGATAGAAGAGTGAGCTGACGAATCGTGGCCGCCGATGAGACTCCGGATGTGACGGCGGAGGCAAAGGGCGCTCGGGACCCAGCAGCTGCGACCCCGTGCCTGAGGCAGATCTGAGCAGCACCTGCGACCAACGGGGGCTTTGGGGAAGGGGCCAGGGGAGGCGGAGGCGGTCGGGCGTGCCGGAGAAAGAGAGAGAACGTATCTGCATTTTTTCTTCTCGACTCGAGGAAGGAGAAGGCAAAAAGCGTTCGAAAATTGAAAAGAAGAGGGGTTTTTGAGCGGCAAGAGCATTAATTAATGCTTCTACTGAGTTTCTTTTCAGCCATAACAGAGAAGAGAGAAAAAACAAATCCTCTGACTTTTGATTTCTCTATTTTCCGGTCGGTCTAATTCCGAGGACACGTGTCAACCTGTTAGTGGAGCCACCTAGACTTGCACACGCCACATAGGATGGTGACGTGGCAACCGGATCTCTCATCAAAGGGCATTTTCGTCTTTTAATTTTTAAAATTTTCTTCTTGTTTCTTTTTCCCTCTTCCCTCTATTGGCCATGGTAGAGGTCACGAACTCAAGCGAGGGTCGCCCTCACCCGCCCAATCCAAGTGAGGTGACTCTCACCTAATGCTGGCAAGGGCAACCCATACCCTCGCCTAGGTTGGCGAGAGTTGCCTGACATCAACGAGGGTGGCCTTCGCTTGAGGCAAACGATCTTCACCAGCCATTGACAACAATGGCCAAGGATGGGAAGAGGAAAAAGAAAAAGAAAAAGAAAAAAAAATCAAGAAAAAAATCAAGAAAAAAATCAAGAAAATTAAATATATAGATACAATTTTTTTGACTAAAATACCCCTTACCGATAGCTAAAATAGTCATCAATTGGCCAAATATCCTTATTTGAGACGATTTGACCATTTTAAATCCTTATATGAAACAATATCCATTTCAAGCTATTATTCGATAAAATCAGGGTATTTCATATTTTAACTCGAAATTTTCCCCAAAATTAATTTAAAATGTCATATTTCTATCAATCAAATTAATCACCAGCTAAAGTTAAAAAGTTAGTTTGAAGTAAATTTGTCATGTACGAGTTTAGGATTCTTTGTGATATTAATCCAAAAATAATTGTCAATTCGCTAATATGCCAATATAGTTTCTAACTAATATTAAAAGTTATTAGTTATATATAATAAATAATATTTATCTAAATTAATTAATATTTTTATATAGTTTATAGAATTCTAAATAGTTAGAATCATGTTCTACTTATAAATTAATGAAATGATTTCTTATAGAAAGAAAATCATTGTAGCTAAATGATTAACGTGTGTTAAATATACAATGCAATTTAATCAATGTCCAATTTCGATTTTCTTTCAACTCCCTTACCCTTTTCATCGTCTGCTCGATTCCGTCTCGCTCCAGGCGTGAGCTTGATGCACAGACTTGAAGGCGAAGGCGGATCGAAGGAGATGATCGGGAGAAATGATGAATAATTATCTTGTAGCATCCACTCTGGGAGATTCGTTCGTGAGAAATTTCTATGGGACTTTTGACGGAAACTTTGGGAATTTAAAGAATCTGTATTGCAGAGGTACGAACACCTAGAATGCCAAAACTTGGCACGGAATGATACTTAAGTGCCAAAAGTTAGGAAAATGGCACTTAAGTGCCAAAATCAAAGCAAAATGAATCACTTAAGTGCCACTCCGACCAAAATTCGGCCAAAATGCCGACGTGGCAATTTTCCGGCAAAGGAAATGCAAAATGATGCCATTTTGCACGCCGACGTGGTAAAAAATTAATATAAAAATTAATGAAATTAAATTTAAAACTAAATTTATTTAAAACATTTAAAAATAAAATAAAAATATTTTAAAAAAACGGGACATGCGGCGAGGGCCTGACCCGTTTTTTTAAAAAAATATTTTTTGTTATTTTTAAATGTTTTAAATAAATTTAGTTTTAAATTTAATTTCATTAATTTTTATATTAATTTTTTTACCACGTTAGTACCAAAATGACGTCGTTTTGCACTTCCTTCGCCGGAAAATCGCTACATTGGCATTTTGGCTGGAGTGGCACTTAAGTGATCCATTTTGCTCCGATTTTGACACTTAAGTGTCATTTTCCTAACTTTTGATACTTAAGTATCCATCCGTGACAAGTTTTGGCACTTAAGGTGTACTTTGTCCTGTATTGCGAAAACGCCTCGATGACTTTCGAAGGTCATTTGTACTAGCACAAGGTGGAGATCTTGGCCAAATTCAACTCCTTCCACTTGGAGTAGAGCCAGCACTCCATTAACAACGTCGACAGCTGGCCCAACGGCAACGGCGGGGGCATACTTGTCCAGGTCCTAGGCTAGTCGGATTTCACCGAGTCAGGCCGCAATCAACAAATCTTCAATGTCACACCCCAAAACCATCATGAATGGGGGATGACACGACCGTCCTTCCACTTGAAGTACGCAGCCTCAAAGCTCCCAACATCCAACTTTTAAAATCCCCTCATTGATATGGCTCTCGTACTACTCATCGTTAGTTAAGGAACTTGAAAAAGATTAGTAAATAGAGGGGTGAGCAACCATAGCTCAGTGAGTAGTGCATCTCTTCTAAGTGGATCGAGCAACCACTGTGCATATTTACAAAACCAAATTACAACTCTTTTAACTCGAATCTAGGATATAACAAACATACTATAAAATAATAAGTACATAGGCTTCAACATCGCTATATTTATAGCAGAAATAATCATTTCATAATGGTATCAAAATAAACATCAATGGTTTAATGAAATTACATGTCGATGGTCTATTCCATCAACCAAACTCATATCACATGTCAATGGTCCACTCCATTGACCTATCCGTTGCAAATTATGGTCACGATACAATGCCTAGTAACAAAGCAACCAAGATTCCTCCCTTGACAAGGTTTCCACCTATTATTAGCTGGTGGCTCGGCCCACAATGATATCTTAGACTAGTATGTGCATACCCACAAGCTCTTCATTGGGCTCACAGCGATATTGAGCATCAATATCAATGCAAAACAACATCATCCACAATTCACAAAACCAAATCTATAAATCATTCCATATATCACCAAAAGATTTCACAACTCGACTTGTCCGTCAAAAATACTTTTCATAAAACATTCTCAACTAATTTAAAGGCTCGTCTCATAAATTAATTTTACAAACCGAATTAAATCAGATACATTTAAAAAACTTATCACAAATCGATATCTATATAATATTCCATGAATCATCTCAACGTCGAGCTTTCGTGAAAAGGTTTCACAAACCCAAAACATGTAATATTTCTCAACTTCGTTCATCAAATAGAATATATATTCATAAAAAAGTTCTTACACTATTTTCAAATATCAAAACGTAGTAAATGTCCAATCCAACTTTTATGCAATAAATATGTTTATTGATAACTCATAAAATATCAAATCTTTATCATTTTGAAGACATGAGCTTATAAATTTTTAGGAGATAGTACCACTCACTTTGGAATACTTACGATCAAATAACAAGCGCTACTCGAATCGTCAAACTCGCGATCCTATCAAATAAGCGAGAAGCAACATTACAATCGAGTAAAACGCTACCTTAACTAAATTCGACTAAGCTAAGCTTAAATGCTTGCAAAACGACTCCCACACACCAACAAATCGCTTACCCAAAGCAATTTCTCAAATCTGTCCATAGCCCGAAGCTTAAGCGCGAAATTTTTGTCATGCCATAACTTTCTCCTCCACAATTGATTAGAATTCGGGAAAATAGTTCAAATGGCATTTGGCACGGCATGATCTTGATTAGTGAAAATAATATTGGGTGCTTTATTCCCTATTACCTCCAAAAAGGATTGAAATACCAAAACAAATGAAGCTATAGTTTCATCCATTAGAAATGCACAACCAAACAGAATATTTTTCCAGCGATAATTCAAGCTAACAAAAGATGCACATATCATATTGTATTTATTTGCACGGTAAGTAATATCAAATTTCACCACATCTCCAAAACTCTCATATTCCAACTTGGATACACCATCAAATAAAAAAAAAAAAATTTGGCCAGTCCTTGTTTCTCATCCAATTGAGATGTAAATTGCTTCCATTTGATTGTAAGCAATCAAAATGATTGATAAGACTTTGATAATCACCCACACTAATCATGTTCCTTCTTTTTTATTGTGATAAATTTTGATAATTACGTAACGTAAAGCCAATATTATTTCGCCACTTACTTCATTACAAAAATAAGAATATGCTTTTGTAGCCCCTATACCCCAGTTATAGAAGTCAAAATACTTTTATTAGTATTCGTAATGTATCAATACGACCGTATAAGATGTTTTTGCTTATTATTAATGAAATGATGATTATAGACATTTTCAAACTTGGTAACTTCCTAAACTCCATCTTTGATTTTAAATTTAATGCAAGCTTGACATCTGGTTCTCTTCACTATCTTATAAACATCTCAATGTTCATGAATTAGGATTGGTGGAGAGTGTCATTTACAATTACATACAAATGTGTCGCAATACTCCTTTACTATTGTTTGCTTTTTGTCCTTTGCAAACTGCATATGCATTATATGTATTATAGACTTCATTCTCATTAGCAAACACCATGCCAATTTTAAATTCAGTTATGCATGATGATATTATCCTTTGAAGTCTCTACAATTTGAGGAAAAAATATAATCATTTAAAGAAGTAAAATGAAAAAAAATGAAGTAAATACAATTTTACTTCTAAAAAGATGAAGACATATCCATTTCATTCGAGAACAAGGCGAATTTTGCCGGAAGTAAATCTTAAACACGAGTTTTTGTGTTAACCAATATTGGGCTTATCAAATTACACATACATGCATTCAAACCTTATAATCACTCTCACCATCCAAGTACCTTCTGGCCTACATATTGTAATAATATAAATAACAATTACCCATCAATAAATAATTACTAAAATTGCAAACAAAATGACAATACAAACAACAATTAGCCATAATCCATATGTGCTCAGTCTAGATTGTTAACAGCATGAGCACTACTGGGCATTACCAAGAACAGAGCAACACAGGAACTAGATTGTTGAACATGTTGGGTGCATTACAAGAACAAAAGTAAACACAAAAGTCCAAATATTTTCTCATCCGAAACTTATGCATCAATAATAATAACAACCCAAATTATCAAAAATCAATTTGGATTTAAAGTTAATTACCTCAACGTCGTCCACCACTCATTCCCAACGAGATAATGCATAGAATAAAGCAACTTAAAGAAATTAGCATTATGGGGTCCTCCTAAATTTCAAGTTCAAATCTCTTAAAACAAAAACAACATAAATGGCTTGAATTTTCTATAACTTGAGTTCAAGGGTTTTAATTTTTTTTTTTCTCCTTTCTTATGTTGCAGGATCATTAGTGAAAACAATCATAGTTGGCAGGCATCATTTGGGTACTTCAGAATTGTTAAGAAACTTATATTCTAAAATCGCTCCATCCACGCTTCAATATGCCAAGTTTTAGCCGAATGAGGGGATTCGGATTGGTGGTGCCAAAGCAATGTGGCATAACATACATACAACAATTTATATGATCATGAAAAGTCTACATAAGATCAAATTGGAAGGAAGTGCGGCTCATTTATGAAACTAAGACTTTTGTGAATGCAAAATACGAGCAAAGCCAAAACGCAATCCATTTTGCGCGATTCGGAGCAAAGTGCCGCAACACACCTCTTTTTTGTGTGAATCAGAGCAAAGTGCCGTGCTCAACCTTTCCCACTTGTCCATTGCAGAACCAAAGTGGAGTGTCGCACTCAACCTTCGCACCTCTTTGTTGTGCGAAGTTGAGTTTTGCACTTCCATATAGGAAAATTTTCCCTTAGAAATTAAAATAAAAAATAAAAAATTAGGAAAAGTTAATGAAAGGACAAATTTTTGAACATAAAAGAGTGAAAGGGTTAAGAGGGCAACTCAACCAAGTGCTGCGTGAACCGGAGCTCAACACCTTTATTATGGAGATTTTTCCTTAAAAAACATAAAAAAGAAAAATTGGGGAAAGTCAATGAAAGGGAAAAAGGTCTAACCGTAAAGAGTAAAAGAGTGAAGAAGAAGATTGAACCAAGTACTACGCAAACCAAAGCTTTGCACATTTGTAATGTAGATTTTACCTTTAGAGTTTCGCTTTTCTCTAATGAAGGTTTTCGTTTCAAAAAGAAAAAGAAATGGAAAAGAACATAAATGAGTTCAACAGAGAAGATGACAGTGACCAATTGAAATTTGGAAAGCTTTTATTGCGTTGATAGGGCAGTTAAGGCCCTGTTTGTTTGTGTTCTTTTCTTTTGTCCATGAACACAATTACTGTTTTTTTTTTTGTTTTGAGGAACAAAAAAAGAACAAAAACGCGTTTGTTTGCGTTTTTGTTCCAAATCTATTTTTTTGTTCCCAGAACAAATTTGGAACAAAAACAAGAAACAAAAAAAACTTATTTCTTGTTTCTGGAATACTTTCGAGAAACAATTTTTTTCTCTCTTATTTTTTTTCTTCTCTTTCTTTTCTTCTTCTTTTTTTTTGGCCGGTTGCCGGCCTCAGCCATGGCCGGCGACGCCGTCAAGGGCTAGTGACCTCGCCAGAGGGTCGTCGGCCCCCGACAAGGCCGAGCGTCGCCAGCCCCTAGCGAAGGCGAGGCCGCCGGCCCTCGTTGGCCGGTCGCTGGCCATTAGGGGTGAGCAGTTCCCGGTTCCTTACAGGTTCCGCTTGGAACCTGGAACCTACCCTCGGGTACAGGTTCCTCATTTTTTGGAACCTGGAACCTACCCTATCACAGTTCCGTAGTCGGTTCCGGTTCCAACGGGTTCTTTTTTTTTTTTTTTCATTTTCAGATTTGAACTCTAACGAAGAAGGAAAAATACAAACCAAAGCTTCTATGTCCATAAAAGAACATTAGACTATTAATTCAAAACCGAACAGCATTTTGTTGAGATTCAAAGGTAACATAGCTTTCAAAGAACGCATTGCATTGGTGTGATGAATGTGTAGTGACACGTACTGGACTCATCCAAACTAACTACTAAGTAAACAGGTCGCGTATATGCACATAATCACATATGATGGCCATTGGCCTGTTCACCAGTAGCAATTTGTAGTGTTGTCCATCTTGACCAACGAGATGCACATAACAGAAACCAAAGACAAAAAAAAGAAAAAAGAACCTCAATAAATTGCCACATAACAAGCAAATCCAAAGTTTAGGCCTCAAAAGCAACCATGGAAGATGAGTGAAATTACAAACAAACAGACAAATTGGACAGCCATGAAAAAAATTCTTACCAATCTTTTGTGAAAATCACCACCCTGCAAAAAGCAAGGAAAAAGAAAAATAACAAAAAATTAATGAAAAATCCAATGGTGAGAAAGATAATATTCAAAGAAATGTATGTGAAAGTTAACCAAAGAAAAGATCAAAGGGTGGACAACATGGTAAGTACAACCTTAAAACTATATCACAAGAAAAGCAGTCGTGAGCATTAGCCCTGTATCCTACAACATAAAGAAAGGTAACTAACCAAAAGAACCTATTTAGCCTTACACAACCATAAAGGCCAAACTTTCTCTAGAACAAAGCTCTTACATGAACAAACAAACATACTTGAGCCATAGAGCCTCTAATGATCCGATGGAAAAATGACCCCTTCAAGTGCAGTGGCCTCCCTGTCTTCTGGCCAATTCCCTTCTCTCCAGTATAGAGTACTCGGAAATTTTCTGCCGTCTTTGGAGCAACTTCAGGAAAAAGCTGTTGAACCGGATTCACCAGAAAGCCATTCAACAGATAAGGATTATGAAGAATCTGCAGCAAATTTCAAAAGAAATGCAATAACTGAGGGCATACAGATGTTAAAAAAATTTAAGATTCGCATTCACAAATGAGTACCTCAAAAACCATTCTTTCAGCAGGGTCCCCATCAATGGAGACATCCATAAAAACCAAAAGATCCTTCTTCTTCATCATCTACTCTGACTCTAAAATAGCTCACAATTAAGGACCTGACGGAATAGTAAAAAGCTAAAGTGACATTTCATAAGAGAAAAGAGAACAGAAGACATGCCATTATCCTCTCAAGGGTTCGATACATTTACTGTACTAAAATCTTTTAGGTAAATAATGTGACTCAAACGCTTCTGTGTAACCAAACTGCATGCTAGATATCAATCAAACATATCGTATGAAGGACAAAAAATAACAGCATAAAAATCAAAAAAGATGTGCACAGATTGTTAATCAAGTCAGCTACCAATTCTTAAGTAGTTATGGCTCGATTACAGGATATAACATAAGCAACAAGGGCCCCTTCCCTAAAAAATGAAAATTCAGTACAAGACAAGCAAATCTGCTTGCTCATGACTTAAAAACACATCCCATCCTTTGATTTGAGGAAGGGGCGGTGGAACAACAGCTCACCTCATAGATGTGCTTCATCAAAAAACAAGTATAATCAGATCGCATAAGTATTACAAGTCCCATCAGATCTACTTGACATGAACTAGACAAGTTATGCCTCATCACAAAACAAAAATCATAGAGCAAAATGCAAATGGCGACCGCCAACTTGAAGAACCCAACTCAAGTGCCCATGAATCACAATCTCCAGGTTAAACCATCCAAATTAGCTTATCCTTACAAGCATATCAAGACAAAGACTTGGGACGAGCGTCGTTGACTGGTGAGCAGCGTCAAGGGCCGACTGGGCCAGCGGTGTTGGGGGCGGCTGGCCGAGCGGCGTCGGGGGGGAGCAGCGTCGAGGGCTATCGAGCGAGCAGAGTTGGGGGCGGCTGCGGGAGTGGCGAATGGCCTCCACCGAGGGGACGAGTGGCGTCCACTGGCGGCGTTGACGGCGAGCGGCTGAGTAGCGAGGCAAGCGAGGGGTGACGGCGTCGAGGGAGCAGGAGGCAAGGGTGAGACAAGTGCGGGGTGACTGGCGTCCAGCGGCGTTCGGCGTCGGTGACAAGCAGAGGCAGAGAACAGGAGGGTCCGGTTCGGTTCTCCAATTCCCGGTTCTACCCAGGAACCGTGCTCACCCCTTGCAAGAGGAAGGAAGAAGAAGAAGAAGAAGAAGAAGAAGAAGAGAAGAATGGGGGGTTTCGGCCAAGAGAGGAGGAAAGAGAAGAGAGAGAGAGAAGAAAAGAAAAAAAGTAGGGGTAGGGGGCAGGAAGTGACGTGAGAAGGAAAAAGAAGAGAAAAGAAAGAGAGAGAAAAAAACAAAGGAAAGGGGAAGGAGGGAAAATCGAGGGAGAAATCATGTGGGGGAAGGGGGAAGGGGGAGGAGGTTTAGGGTTTTTTTTTTTTGAATTTGACCGGTTTCGGTTCCCATTCCAGGAACCGGAATCGGAACCGAGAACCGCCGGTTCCCAGAAAAAAGGAATCGGGAACCGGAACCGGCCTCTTGAGCCGGAAACCGAACCGGACCCTCCTCCGGTTCAATTCCGGTTCCCGTTCTACCCGAACCACGCTCACCCCTACTGGCCATGGCCGAGGTCAGCGACTAGCCAAAAGGAAGAAAAAATAAAAAATAAAAAAGGAAAAATAAAATAAAATAATTAAAAATTAAAATAAACAAAAAAAATTATACAAGTTTACCAAATGTGTTTATGTTTTTTTTCTATTCCGAGAACAAGTTTACCAAATACCTTTTTCTGTTCAAACTTTGTTTTCCGGAACAGAAATAGTTTTTTCTATTTCTATTCCCCTGGAATAATTTTTGAACGGAAACATTATCAAATGCACCCTAATTCTTCCGCTTTTCACAGGTTACACTCACAGCCAACATATTTGTTTTTCTTAATTTGAGATGCTCTAAATTTACACATATCGAATTTTGAATGGTGTTGACTAGACACATGCATGCCACACTAGTACGTGACCTACCCATATGATGCTAATAATATTTTCTCTTTTCTGGGTTGCTGGGACTTCTTAGAAAAAAGCAACAAGACATCATCGAGTATTGCCCGCAGATCAAATTGTACCGCCTCAAGTTCAAGTTTACTAAATTCAATCTTCACTTACTCTAAAACTCTGAAAATAGGGCATTGTCAATAAAAATTCCACCAACAGTTAACATAATAGTTCAATAGATTAAAAAAAGCTTTCATACGGTTGACAACCACCTAACAAGATAAGACTAAGTTTGTTGATGGCTGTGGTGTCATTGGTAAACAAAGGGTATTTAAGTTGGCCCAGCCTTTGGCAAATGGAAATTTGCTATCATGCAAACTGGTCTAATGAGTGGCATTGAAATCTTGGTCATATTAGCATGTAAAAAATATCAGAAAAGGAATTGGCAAATTATTTGGTAGCATAATTAATAAGGCTCCTTTCATTACTAAAGGCAGCATTAAGTCTTGTGGGAAAATACCGGAGACAATGATCGAACATATATGTTCATTCTCAAAACAATCATATTCATACTCTTCAAAATTCGATAGAATCCTTCCATCATGCAAACAGTAAAGGCACAACACAATAAATGGCTCCAGCAAATAATGGCTCCTATGATGATGTAATTAAAGTACGGCAAGTCTTACATTTTGCAAACCCATAAACATAGCAAAGGAAAACACCCAAGCCCACAAATTCTTTTCCCCCTTGTGAAACTTCATAAGGAATAGCCATCAGACAAGGGTGACTCATTTCAAACATGGCTCAACTCAATTTATCTACGACTCCACTCTCGTACTCAAGGTATCAAATGCAAACAGCATCACATTGGCTAAGTTTGTTTATTAAACATAGGAGCAATCTCAGACTGGAACTCTGTTGGTTGATGATATTGGGAGGATGAGTAAATCAATGCTAAATACGCACCACACCCCCTTATGCTGGTGCGTTGTTGCTCACACGAAACATGTCATTCACTATGTAAAAGCCTCCTTCTGGTGTTGGCTTCAGCTGGAATGTCTGAAGGCAGATAACAACACATGAGGGTGTTAAGAGTAATTATGCAAATTTCACATGTGCATGGATCATATTATTAAAACGTAAAACATACATATAATTGTGTCGTATCAAGCAACAACATGAAAAACGTGACTTAGTACCGCCAACAGTATCCAAAAGGAGAGCCTATTATAGCCTCCATAAAAAAAATATGCTATAGCAGTGAGCATGATTCCAACGGTCTGGTTCCTGGTTCAAATGATTTAACAACTCCTGTCATGTAGGGCACATTGCTAGAGTCTTTTGATATAGGCAGGAAGAAGGCAATGTTATAACTTCCTTTAAGAAAGAGATTAAAAGCAAAGAAGAATAGGACTTCCAAGCAGCTGTTGTAGTAAAGGACAGAGAAGAGTTGGCAATCGCTTGTATGATTGAGTCAAATGATTCAACAACTTCTGTCATGTCCTTAAAGAAGAGCAAGTGAGGGGTGAGCTCGAAGAATTAAGTAACGACACCAACAAGCAATTGCGAAAAGGAACTACAAGATGCAGGATATGATGAAGAAACTGGAAATCAAGAAGATGAAGATAGAAAAAATGTTAAAAACGAGACATGAAATGCTCAGGCAAAAGGACAAGGAGCTCAAGGCAAAAGAAAGAGAGCTTGAGAAGTTCCGGTGTGAATTGCAAAAATTTAAGGAATTCAAGTCCATCATGAAGGTCCCAATTGGTCAAACAGGGAGAGGCAACAAACACATGTAGGAGAAAAAGAAAGTTTTTTTTTTTTTTTTGAGAAAATGAGGCCATCTTCACCTTATAATCGGTGGCACAAGAATCGATGGAATAAGATCAAGGAAAGAAATCCTTTGAGAAAAAGGATCAAGATGTCTCCATTGAAGTACTTCGAATGGGATTGAATCAATTGAAGCATGAAATGAAAGTCATGAATGAGAGGGTTGATCAAGTGAGTTTCAATCCCAAAATTCTTTTAGGAGATATGCCAAATATGAAGATTAAAGCACAAGTCAAATTGACATTGTAGAAAACCAAACTTTTTAAAGCCTGGTGGAAAGTTGCAGTAGTAGAAGCAACTAAAGATAGAGCCATAGAGCCATCCACATAAGAAGAAGCTTCGCAAGGTGCAGAATGGAAGAAAACAGTTGAAGAGTTCGAAAGAAATATTGGCACGGCTACTAAATCTAAATTAAGAGAGAGTAGTCGGTGAGGGGGAGTGTTGAATTAATCACCACCTTTCTCTCTCTCTCTCTCTCTAGATTTTTCCTATGCTGCACTTCTAGAAGGTTTTGTTTCTTGTTGCGAAAGTAGCCTAAGTTATTGGAGAATGAAGATAGCAACTTGGCAATGTGTTAACTTGCATGCCACAAGAATTCTTTGGTGGAAAATCTGCCAGAGCAAGTCCTCCAGCAACTTTTTGTGCCTATAAATAGGCAATCTCCTCTTCCATTGTGATTGTTGTGAAAAGTGTGCACGAGTGTAGAGTGATAATGGTCGTGTGGTAGTGATAGGAAGAGAGTTGTAATAGTGCTGAAGTGGGTGGCATGTGAGTGTATTGGCATGAGCAGAGTAACATGAGAGTGTCTTGTGTGTGAGTGAAGTGAGAAGACTTGTGAGTGAGAGGAGGTTGCATAAAGTATATGCATTCAATTAGAAAAACCAAGTTTCTAATGACATATATCCAAATAATATGTTGGTAGTTTGGTCATTTATCACATAGTATGGATATGAGTCTCCAAAACTCACATTTGTCTTTCCAATGATTAGGATAACTTATGCATTTAATTGGATCTCACCAACAATATTTAACCCAAATTTCTAGCATAAAAAAGATCTACTTTTTCCACGGGAGAAACATAAGCTAAAAAGAATACACGTAGAGTTAAAAATGAAACTAAACCTAGCCGCAAATGAAATTTAGTTTTACCAGAATAAAAAAAAAAAAAATCATTTCCATGAATCACCAACAATTTGAATAATATCGGATTAATACAACGGAACATTTTTCATGTTGTTGGAGGTCTTAAATTACATTTTTCATGTTGTTGCTTAAAACATCACTATTATATGTATTTTTGCCTTTTGATGATATGATTCCGTGCACATGTGAAACTTGTGTAGTTACTTTTAACACCCTACTGTGCTGTTATCTGCCCTTTAACATTTCACCTTATGCCAACAGCAGAAGAAGGCTATTACATAAAGAATGATATTTTTCAGTTGATCAATCCCATACCACCGCAGAATGAAGACGTGGAAGAATAGCTCGAGCTAAAAATTAATTTATACATACTACCACTTTCTTTTCCCAAATTTAGTTGTGGAAACTTCCATAAGGATGTGCCAATATGTGTCTATGGTTCCTTTTATATGACTAGCAGTTTTGAAATACAAAGTAGAGGATGTAATTTAAGTTTTTAGCATTATGAAAGATGTATGGGGATTTGAAATGTATATTGGATAATTAGGTAGAATTCATGTTCGAATTAAGTCATCCATGTCATATTGCTACTTTCATTAAGTTTGACATTTCTCCTTGGTGCTCGATTTGAAGGGGAGAGGGAAAAAAAAAACTGTATTGCAGTTGCCGCAGATTTCTGGGTGTTTTCCTCTACTATATTTGTTGGTATAGTGGTTTACAAGAGTGTAAGACTTGCAGTACTTTAATTTCATTTTTGCTTGCCTTCCTATGTTCCTAATGTGCACGAAAATATCGCAGGAGTCATTATTTATAGTTTACTGTGTTGTGCCTTTACTGTCTGCTTGATGGAATGATTTAATCGAATTTTGAAGAATAGGGATATAATTGTGTTGAGAATAAATATATATGCATGATCATTTCGTCCGATATTTTCTTATCCTTACTGTTTTGGAAGAAGCGAGCTTGGAAGATGAAGATGAAAGAAAGTCGCATAAGGTATATACATTCATTTAGAGAAATCAAGTTTCTAATGACATACATCCAAATAATGTGTTGGTAGTCTGGTCATTTATCACATAATGTGAATCCGAGCCCCCAAAGCTCACATTTTTCTTTTCAACGATTAGGAGAACTTCCGCATTTAACTGGATCTCACCAACAATATTTAACCAAAACTTCTAACATAAAAAATATCTACTTTTTCCACAAGAGAAGCAGAAGCTAAAAAGAATACATGTAGAGTTAAAAATAAAAAATATAAACCTAGCTGCAAATGAAATTTAGTTTGCTTATCCCGTCTGTGTGTACCAGAATAATATATATATATATATATATATATATATATATATATATATTTTTCCACAAATTAACAACAATTCAAATAATATCGGATAAATATAACGGAACATTTTCCATGTTGTTCGGAGTACTAAATCACATTTTTCATGTTGTTACTTGAGACATCACCATTATATGTATGTTTTGCGTTTTGATGATATGATCCGTGCACATGTGAAACTTGCGTAATTACTTTTAACACCCTGTTATACTGTCATCTGCCCTCAGACATTTCACCTGATGCCAACAGCAGAAGGAGGTTACTGCATAAAGAATGACATTTTTTGGTTGGTGAATCTCATACCATCGCAGAATGAAGACATGGAAGGAGAACTCGAGCTGAACATTGATTTACACATACTACCACTTTCTTTTCTCAGATTTAGTTGTGGAAACTTCCATAAGGATAAGCTAATATGTGTCTAGGGTCCCTTTTATGGGACTGGCAGTTTTGAAATGCAAACTAAAGAGTGGAATTTGAGTTTTCAATATCATGAAAGATGTATGAGGATTTGTAATGTATACTGGATAATTAGGTAGAATTCATGTTCGAATTGAGTCATCCATGTCACATTGCTATTTCTCGTTAAGTTTGACATTTCTCCTTGGTGCTCAATTTGAAGGAGAGAGAGAAAAAGAAACTGCACTACAGCCACCGCAGATTTCTGGGTGTTTTCCTATACTATGTTTATTGGCATAGTGGTTTGTAGAAGTGTGAAACTTGCGGTACTTTAATTGCATTTTTTTTTGCCTTCCTGTGTTCCTCATGTGTACGAAAACACCGCAGGAGCCATTATTTATAGTTTACTGTGTTGTGCTTTTACAATCTGCTAGATGGAATGATTTTGTCGAATTTTGAAGAGTAGGGATATGATTATGTTGAGAATGAATATATATATATATATATATATATATATATATATATATATATATATGTTTGATCATTGCGTCCAGTATTTTCCTATTCTTAAGGGTCTGGAAGAAGTGAGTTCGAAAGATGAGGATGAAAGAAGATCACATAAAGTATATGCATTCAATTAGAGAAACCAAGTTTCTAATGACATACATTAAAATAATGTGTTGGTAGTCTGATCATTTATCCCATAGTATGGATTTGAGCCCCCAAAACTCACATTTTCTTTCAAGCGATTAGGAGAACTTCCGAATTTAACTAGATCTCACCAACAATATTTACCCCAAACTTCTAGCATAAAAAATATCTACTTTTTTGACGAGAAAAGCATAAGCTAAAGGTGCACATGGTAACGCTTCTATTCCAGGGAACAGTTTCTTTTGAGAAATAGTTCTTTTCTATTTCTATTCCGGGGAATAATTTCTGAGTAAAATAACATGTTTGGTAACGATACAAAATTTTTATTCTTGAAATAAAAATAAAAATAAAAATGTGTTTGGTACGATTTATAAATTTTTGTATTTATTCTTTTTTTTTCTTACTCACAGATCGCCAATCGCTGCCGGTCGTTGCACAATTGCTGCCCACAACCCACTAACCGTCGGTCGTGGCCACGGGAAGGCATGGTGGTTAGTGGGCTGTGGGTAGGAGTCGTGCGGCGGTGATCGGCAGCAGCAAGCGACGGTCGTGCAACGGTCGTGCGACGGTTGTGCGATGATCGTGCGGCAGTTAGGGGGCTGTCTTGCGGTGATCAGTGGCAATCGTCTACCAGTGGGGGTGGCTAGTGGGGGTTGGGCAGCGGCAATGACGGTCGCCGGCAGTCAAGGGCTATAGCGACGATGGTTGGGCGACGGCGACGATGACGATTGCCGGCGGTTAGTCAATGACGGCCGATGGTCGACGATCGGCCAACGACGGTCACTGGCATTTAGGCAACGATGGCCGGCAGTCGACCGACAACGATCGCCAGCGATCAGGCAACGGCGATCGGCTAATGACGGTCGAGTGACGGCAGCAACAACGGTCGCCGACGGCTGGTAGTCGATCGACGATGGCCACGGGCAGTCGGAGTTGGCCGGTGTTAGCATGGGGACCAGTGGTGGTTACAGCCGGGAAGAAGAACAAAAGAAAAATTGACTTATTTCTAGAAATTGTTCCCGCGAACAAGGAGCTACTTTTTTTTTTGTTTCTTGTTTCTCTTCTAAATCTATTCCACGGTTACTTTTTTATTCCGAGGAATAGAAAAATAAGTTGGCGTTATTAAACGGATTTTTGTTCTTTTTTTGTTCTAGGGAACAAAAGAATAGAAATTGTGAGAAACAGAAATGTTGCCATGCGGGCCCTAATTTTCCCCGTCTTCACACCGTTTTCAGCACGCGTCACCGGGAGGTGTAAAAAAGAATACACGTAGAGTTAAAAATGAAAAAGGCTAAACCTAGCCGCAAATGAAATTTAGTTTGCTTATCCCGTCTGTCTGTACTAGAATAAAAAAAAAATTATTTCCATAAATTACTAACAATTCGAATAATATCGGATTAATAACGGAATAAAGTAATCTCTCCTTTTATGTAAATCTAATGGGAAACGATATAGTAGAGCAATAGTTTCTTTCACTCCAAAATTGAGCTCAAAGGGTGAGGCATTCCCTCATACTTATAAATCAATCACTAGTCATTTCCTTAATCAATATGGGACAACCTCAATAATCTCCTCCTTACATATCGAGCCTGGGTTAGAGGCATAACAACCTGTAACTCTTCTATTTGACTGTTAGTCCAAACTGGTTGGCAAACCGAGCTCCAATATCAATGTTGAATAGTTTTGGGCTTCTCTCATCACAAAAACTAACTCAAAGGATGAGGCATTCCCTCACTTTTATAAACCAACCATTAACCCATTCCACAACTCATATGAGGACAATCTCAATAGTTATGGGCTACAAACTCATGACATTTGGCTTGCACCTGAGGGAAATTATAGTCTCGTTTGATTTGGCTTTGGGGAAACATGCTTGGGAAAATGCAGATACCTTTAGGTTAAAGAGATTGTCCGAGATGCAAATAGTGTTTAGTGAATTGTAATTTTAAAGTATATTGGGAAACAACTTTGGCTTAAATGCCATTTGGTAAAAATAATATTTTGTAAAGAACTTTTGCTAATTTTTTTTAAAAAAATTTTAAATATTTTTTTGTGGAGTTCAGTCACCAGCGGCCAGATCTGGCCTTCGGATAGCTTGTTTGAGGTCTTGTGACCTCAGGCAACATCGCCTGAGTTGCCATGATGCGTTGCTTGAGGTCACAGGACTCAAGTGACACCTAGGTCACACAAACTTAAGTGATCGACACCTAAGTCGTTGCAACCCTAGTGACCAACGCCCTAGTCACGTGACCTTGGTCGATGCCCACCTGAGGTCGCATGACCCTAGGCGGTAGTAGCCAGGTGGTCGCGACCTCCCGATGGTGATCGCTGGCATGCTCAACCCCTAGGCCGGCGGTCATCAACCTCCTTTCAACTTCTCCATGCAAACCATGGAGAAAATGAACAATTAATGGGAGGCCAAGACTTGCATTCTGAGAATGCAACTTCCCAATGGACCTCCAGACCTAGTTTGGGCTAAAGGCTCTTAAAGTGCTTTGGAGATACAATTGTATTTTCTCAAAGTTAAGCAAAAAACGAACTAAACGCTATTTATATTTGGCCAAGAGATTTTAGAGTTGTAAAGCTCATTTGAAATGTTGAACCAAACGGGATCCCTCCTTCATCTAAGAAATAAAATAAAATAAAAAAATGGAGCAGTTGTGGTTTTGTCTCTCAAAGGCTTTGATGGTCCATGAATCAAATGTAAGCAAAGCTTTCAAGGAGGAAGTTGTTATAAAAGGGAAAAAAACGCTACACTAATTGAGAGAATGCAGATCCAGCTATAACTGGAAGTTGTTCTTGTGAATCCTAATACCTGGCAGCGCTTTCAGTTAACGCCTGGGACGCGATAATGATACAAACAACTCGCATTAAGAGGGATTCTAGTCAAAAGGACTCGATGTCTGTTTGAATCCTTGGTTTAACAAATGGAATAATTTGGGATCCTCGTTTTGCAAACGATAGACCTTCATCAACAATCTGAAAGGACCCATTGTGTCGAGCCCTTCAACATGTTAGATACTATTTATGAGTTTAATAACCAACAAAATCTTGCCATGCATCCCCACCGTATCGGCTTCAATGATGCCGTGTCCAAATTAATATCCTCATATGACATCAGAGGACATCGAGCTTTATGCTATCTTGCTTGGTTTCAACTTTCAATAACCAGCTAGCCAGATTTATATTCTTGAGCTTCTTTCTTGCTTTTGGGAAAGCAAAATTCGTAGTCACATATCGTGGCATGAGCTCAGACTCGAAGGACCTGAATTCACTAAATATGCTAATTTACCCAGGAAGTCACTAGATCAGCAGTCAAGGGAATAGAGGTTCCTCAGAGGGATTCAAATACCAAATAAAAAGTCATCCCAAGAAATCGTGTGAATAAGTTGTATCATAGCAAGAGCGATGACATTGTATCATCTTTCTTATACGTATTCATGGACACCGAATCCTTAGAGTGCCAAAATTTGGCACGAAACATACTTAGGTGTCAAAAGTTAGGAAATGTACACTTAAATACCAAAATTAGAGCAAACTAGATCAGTTAAGTGCCAACAGCGAGAAAATCTGGCCAAAATGTTGATATAGCATTTTTCAAATAAGTTCAAAATAATATCATTTTGCACACTAGCATGGCTAGATAAGTTGAAAATGACGTTGTTTTGCATGCTGACGTACTTAGATAACTAAAAAACAACATCGTCTTGGCTCTTCTTTGTTGACTCAGCTCTTCGACGAGCCACATAGGCAAGTTATATTAATAAAAAATTGCCACGTGGAATTTCCAGTTAGAGTTATCGAACTTAGCATTCAAATGTCCCAATTTTTTTTTCTTTTAAAAAATGATACTTATGTATACATTTAGTAAGTTTTGGCATTTAAATATCCACCGTGCCAAGTTTTGATGCTTGCAGTGTACTTTTGCCTATATTCATGTGAACTCACCATTCACAAGGATCTTGTTGTTCTTATCTTAGGACAGCCACTATCTTTAGAGTTTGTATTATATCGTTTGATTCAAATGTAAGAATGAAAATTGCAGGTCTTGTTGGATATATTAGTATGATTGCCATGAAAGCTATCATTTTTTTAACAGTTTCACAACGGGCATATAATAACTTTCTAATGGCCATATAATAGCTTTTTAATGATTTTATAATTTTGGATTTATTTCTTCATAAATTATTCATTATTTTATAATGGTTATAGTCTTCTTTAAGTACTAATTGATCTAAACGATTTTCAAATGGCTTTCTCTTTCTTTTACATATAAATAATAATTTTGAACATAAGATATCCATGTATCAAAATCAAAATATCCTTATTTATTTTTTCCTATATCATTACGTATTTTTCCTTTCATTACAAGGCTATACATATAACGTTATTTATATTTCCTGCTATTATTTAATGCGGAATAAAGAATAAGGTAAGTTATATCTTAGGAGGATAGCCGTCGGAGTCTATTACACTTAGTTTCAAACTTTGAGGGGGAAAATTATTCTTAAAAAATGTATGCGTGCCTTAAATAATTGATTTTATGTTATAATTTTTTACAATATATTTTCAAAAATCATTATTATTTTCACGTTATGAAACATTTTTCCAACGGGAAGTACCATGGCATTGTCTTCTTCCGCATGATTACTTTTTGCCTCACTGGGACTTTCCGAGTCTCCGAGTTCGCAGGTAAATGTACACAGGTAAATGTACATCACTTATTTACCCGTTTGAGCTCTTGTTTTATCTAAATTTTGTGGGTTTGTGATCCCAAAATAGTTAGAATTGTCAAACTAAATATTGACATTTAGATTAGCATACGATTGATTAAATATATTTTAGTAAATTAAAAAATGGAAGGGTTTAAATTAGGTAACATAGGATTTAAAATTGAACAATAATAATAATAATAAAAAGGTGGCAATTAATGTAGAAACCTCAATCTTTATACGAATAGAATCTCCTACCGAAAAATTTTCCTCACACGATATTCCCAAAAAAAAAAAAAAAAAAAAAAAAGCCCATAATTCGCTGAATATGCTAATCTAGCCAGCTCTTACCCTAGCATTCTCTCTCCTCTGTACCGTCTCGTTCGCCGCGTGGGTCTGAAGCGCAGACTCGAAGCCACCAGAAGGAGGGAGAAGCAGAGAGGAAAATCGGAGAGGAGGAAGAAGAAGGATGGATCCAGACGCGGTGGCGAAGGCGTTCGTGGAGCACTACTACTCGACGTTCGACGCGAACCGGGCGGCCCTGTGCAACCTCTACCAGGAGGGCTCCATGCTCACCTTCGAGGGCCAGAAGATCCAGGGCTCCCCCAGCATCGTCGCCAAGCTCACCTCCCTCCCCTTCCAGCAGTGCCAGCACAGCATCACCACCGTCGACTGCCAGCCCTCCGGCCCCGCCGGCGGCATGCTCGTCTTCGTCAGCGGCAACCTCCAGCTCGCCGGCGAGCAGCACGCCCTCAAGTTCAGCCAGGTCTCTCTCCCTCTCTCTCTCTGTCTCTCTCGGTTGGTCGATTCCGCGTGGATCTGGCTCGACGTGCCGTGTTATCTTGCGATTCCTTCCGTTTATTCGTAGAGATCGATTTGTATTTTGTTAGATTGTTTTCGAGTCTCGAAGCAGGGTTCGGATGGTGATCTTTGGTTGATCGGATGATCCGTTCATTCGTCATCGTCGACGGATTACGTATTTATGAGATTTATATAGCGAGGGGAATTGTTGCTTTGATGAACTCTCGGAAAAAAAAGCTATCTGTGCAATTTCTTTAGAGGTGTCGAGATCCGGCTGTTCTAGTACGTTGCCACTTCTGTTGATATACACATATTTTGGTCTATCCGATTTGCTTATGCGGCGGATCGGCTGCAGACGGTGAAGAAGTCGGAATTGATATGATAAGATCTATTACTTCCGGCTTAAGCAGCTTGGCACCGGTTGGCAACTACTCATAGCAAGTTGTGGAACTTTAAAGTGACTGCAGATATGCGGCATGCGTATCTTGTCTTGGTCAGAAGGCATTGGCAAGAACCAGATGAGCTTGTTGCTGCTTTCCTAGTTTGGGAATTAGACGTGGGTCCAGTCTCTGGTGTACGTGACTCGACAATGAGACTATGTTGGAAACAAAGCTGGGAGGTAAAGAGGGACGATGAGAGCGCATCAGCAGGATGGAGGGCTCGCAATGTCGACAGTGTCCTTTGATGAAAGCATCTCCAAAGTAGCCCACAAAATTGAATGAATGAGTTGATATTTGCTGTTGTATTTCCACTACAATCTGATTTTGGTGAAAAGACATCGGGTCAATCCAAAACTCAAATAAGAGACCTAAAAGGATCAACTTGTATTGTCGAAATTTTGTTAAATTTTTCTTCTCCTACTTTAAGTATTCTTAGGGGATTCTTTTTTAGTGATGTGTTGCATTTATAGGATTTGTAGAGTTGAGCAGGATATATGGAGAGACTAAATACAGCTATAAATTTTCTTTTCGAGAGAGTTGATGAATGATTGGTATTTAGCTAGTCTTTACTTTTGAATTTTGCGGTCCAATTCGTCTCTTAAGTATGATGCTTTAAAAACTCGAAGTCTGATTCATAGGAAGGTTTGGGGTGATGCCTAAAGAAATTTACCTTTTTCTTGTGAATTCTTTGCATTTTCTCTATCAAACCAGACTTGTTACTCTCCAACTCATCGTCCTGCATCAATCAGTGTCTCTCCCTCTAAATTTCTCATGTCATTTTATCGGAGAAATTCTATGCCCACTATATTACCAGTCCTTAGAATTTGCCAATTGCCCTCCCGTAGACGTGCAACAAAGCTGGCCTTCACAGTTGTACTTTCTAGCATAAAAGGGGCATTGCAGCAGTGTGCTTTTGGCAATCTGCCCTTTTTCTGGTGGGGGAGGGGGAGTGGGCAGTAAGGCAATCTACTTTTAGTCTCTTGGTTGTGTGGAAAGTTGTGATAAATTGTTTTCTGACACGTGTGGCTGCCTTCTTCTTCTTCTTCTTCATATTCTTTTCAAGTGCTAAAATTTCTTTTGCGCCCTAAGATATGTGAAGTATGAACAGTTGGTGCTGTCACCATCTTTTCTGTTGCTGTCGGTTTTGATTGTCTTTCTTTGGTAAATAGGTTGTGGCATTGCCAAGGAAAAGTGCCTAAAAGAGCTTGCAACGATGACTGCATTTCTCCAAAATAGATTCTCTTAAATATCATGCTACCTATATTGGCAGTCTGGGAATCTGTCTGGATTTGCTTCATGTCCATTTATAGTTACTATTATCTGGGGAGTTATTTGTGTAGTATCTGCTTAACTTTGTTATGTCCTTCTGTCATTCGGTTTTTCTTTTTTACCTAAAATTGGACCTCATAGTTGCTCTTGAAGAAGCACTCAGCAAGGAGATTCATATTTCTACCATGCAGTGTTATGTGTGAAATTAGTTTGTGAAGAGATTGGATACATTTCGATATCCCAAAGGTTTGGTCAGTCTGACAGGATGTTTTCGATGCAGGGTTCATGATATTGTAAGAGATATTGTACCTCGTTAGAAAGTATTGAATGAGAGTAGGATTGACCTTTTGGCTCCCTTTTTGGGTCCTCTAGGAGATACTAAGTCACATTTTTCACATTGTTGCTTGATACATCACCAATATAGGTGGTGTATTGCATTTTGATGATACAAGTCATGTGCTCATGTACATTTTAAATTTGTGTAGTTATTTGTTCTACTTCTTTGCCTTGATTGTATTTGCCTAACACTGCTTTGATTTCATCTGCCTTCAGATGTTCCATTTGATGCCTACACCACAAGGAAGCTTTTATGTATTGAATGACATTTTTCGGTTGAACTACGCATGAAGACAGGATTGACATATTGGATTCAACAAGTTTGAGACCACCTTGTCTTGATCTTAAATGCCAGAAGACAGAATCCATTTGCAATTCTGTAATCTTCTTAGGCTTTTGCAAAGGCTGGATTTTCAGTTGGTGTTTTTGATGTTCTATTGCTGGACCATTCGATGATGTCTTTGTTGAGATTGGTGGGGTGTGAAAAAGATTTCTATACCGTTTGATAAGATGGAACTGTGACAATCTTAATTGGAATTCACGTTTGAATTGAGTCGCCTATGTCAGATTGCTACTTCTTGTGATCTTTGTGCTTGATTTGAAGGGAGAAAAAAAGAACAGCCTTCTATCTGCTGCAGACATCTGAGTCTAAACTATGATTGCAGCCATAATAGGTTTGCAAGAATGTCGACTTGCAGTTCTCTAATTGGATTTTTGCTTGCCTACTCATGCTCCTCGTGCACAAAACACGGCATGGTTGTCCATACACCGGTGTTGACCATTTGTGTTAGTGTTCATGGTACTATCAACTGTTTTAGCCCATAAAGATCTTTCATAAAAAGAAATTGGAGGCAATACCTGCTTGCACGAGCTTTATCCTCTCCATCTGGATTTGCTTGAATGGGGCCGCATGACATCATGTGTTTTAGAGGAGGTGAATTTTCAGATGAAAAATCTATGCTTTCTTTTCAATGAATATTTAAAGTTTAGAGATTCGTTGATGCGCCTCTGTTTGCAATTTGCTTATGATTCGCCAAGTTATCGGATCTCCTTGGACAATGATCAATGATCTTGTAGTTGATTTGAGTAGCCATTGGTCGGTTCTGTACATTTCTGGTATTACAGAAAACTACATGTTCAGCATTTCTGAAATAAGAATAACATACCCGGGATCAGATTTATTGGTTTATTGCAACTGTAGCAAGTGGATTAGCAGAGATAAATCTCTACTTGGGAAAATTGTCTAATGAGTCCTAAATTCATTATACATATATGTCAATTCAATCATCAATTCTTCAATTTTGTCAATTTAATTCTTAGTTTTTATGCAAAATTGTATTGTAGTAGTTTGATCAATTTGTTGGAAATCGATAACTTAGTAGTGTATCTCATAAGATGAGAGACAATGAGTGAGCTGCCATGTCAATAATTTCTGACAAATTAATCTTCCAGATTATATTAGGACTTTGCATAAAAATACAAGATTAAATTGATAAAATTAAAAAATTTATAACCGAAATGAAAAAAAAAATTAAAAAATTAATAACCGAAATGAAAAATTTAAGGTTATGACTAATTGAATAATTTCTCCTGAAGCCAAAAACCCGATTTCCTTTGTTCTGTTCCATTGCCGGTCAAAATCAAAGGGAGAACAGGGAAATTGAAAACCTCAAAATCCAAAAGGACTGAAATGCAGCAAATTGAGATACTCCAACACGCAATTAAATCTCAAGGTACCAAGTTAGAATTTGGTGTTGATAGTTCAACCACTAGCTTGTTTATAACTGGAGAGGGGAAATTTAAACATGTTTCTTACATCTGACCACAAATCATTTCATCGAGACCCCTAGATCATCCCACCCGAAAAATACCGAGCACGTGTCCTGTCAGTTCCTTGACCACGAGTTAATCGTCACAAAGATCAGGAGAGACAGAAAATATATTTGATGTTAAGTACTGCCAACAAGCAAAAAGGAAGACATTTTCATGACAATTTAACAGTTAATACATGTTCACCAAGGAGTTCTTACACGCTTTACACGTTTTCAGTCTTCTACAAGACCCTACAAATATGACTGTACAATCAACCGGTATCCTCTCTAACATCAGCTCGATCACAATGCTATATCGGACAAATATACACAATGCGGCATAGAGTTAGACGTCTTAGAGCCTTCATGGGAATTGGTACACGAAGTTGTCGTCGTCCATATTGCTAAATTCCTCAGAAGGCGATGGTGCTGCCTCACTAGATGTGCTGTTGAGTTCAGCCTGCAACAATAGTTCAAACATGGAGATTCATTTCGCTTCCACGAGATTTTGGTGTGAGGAACACCCCTGGTTTGCATGCATGCAGGCACATGCAGGCACATGCATGCACACGCACACACATGCAATCATGCACGCACACCACACACACTTGAGTATAAGACAGGCAATTCATAAGGTAACCATTGTTCTCTAAAAATATTCAATTTAACTGCACTCCATCACCTACCACTAAAGGAAATAGCAGGAGCAAAGCATTTCTCTGTCATCATGTTCCACATGTACAATTTGTCTCATCTACCCAATGTATGAGAGAGGGAGAAAGAGAGGAATAAAATTTTCTGAGTTTATGTAGAGCTAACACCAACTGGCTCTCAGCAAAATAATCAATTGATAGGCGAAAGTACCCCCCATAGGCTTGTTCAAGTCTAAGCAGGAATGCTCTTTGAGAGGATGAAACAAAAAATGCTTTGTGCAGATTCATTCTACTAAGATAATAGACACTGAAAGCACCCCCAGAGGCTTTCATGTCCAAGCAGTCATGCTCCTTGGAAAAATGAAACAGTAAACTTTTATGCAGATTCATTCTACTATTAATATCATAGACACTGTATAATTATGAGGAACTCGTGCTATTGTGACCTCCAGGATAAACCTATGGGATTTTTAATAAGGGGGATTGCCACCATCAAGTGAATTAAACCGTGTGAGCTGTAGACTGAAAAGGGATAACTTCTGTAGTGGCTGGAGAGGGAGAGTGCATGACAAAACTGTTGGTTGCACAAGTGGAAGCCACATATTGTATTTTACCTCTGCTAAGAACTAGCAAGCAGATGTTTGATGGTGATACAAAATAATGCCAGTGACATATAGCACCTACTACCTAATTGAGGGCCCTCACACTTTATGATTAGATTAAGGAGTTACAACTAACCTTAGCTTGACGGTATCTTTCTAGCGTGCGCCGGTACTGCTGACGTGCATTTGGAGAATCAACCATGCATAAAACTCGTGAAACTGCCTCATCTACAGCTGCATCCACCTTTTGCTTACGAAAAACTTTGAGAATATCTTCATCATCACTATCTTCAATAGATTCTGCCTCCTTTTGAAAACTTCGTAAACCAACCCCCTTCCTTCGCCATCGCAGTACAACCTTGTCTAAAATTCCAACAGCCCAACATAGTACCTTGTAATGTTTCCTAACCTGATAACCTCTCACATGAGCCTGCCAGAACAAGAGAAGATGATCACGTAGTTCCTCTACAGCGGGACTACTTTAAAGGCATGCGAATAAGTATTTCAGATGCAATATGCATAGGCTCAATCCCTGCATCTACAATTGCTGTGAAAGTTCCAAAGAGGATACCTGTATTTTGACAACTTTCTGGCGAAATCTTAGGAAGTCTTTCCGACCTTTCCAGCCTCGAAATTTCTTCTGAATGGATAATGCAGCTGAATCACGAGCATTGCGTGAGGAAAGCTTCAGCATACCTGTAAGTCCTTGAATATCACCTGAACTGCCATAATCATCAATAGCAGCAGCAGCCTGCATTTGTTGCCGCTTCATGAATGAATGTGCACGGAATGCAGATTGTATACGTGCAGCAGCCTGAGTAGCATTACGAACTGCAGCCAAGGTATCCTTTAGTGAAAGTTGATCCTCATTGGTAGCTAGAGTTTGATTTGTGATGCTATTTATAGTTCTCTCTGCTTCAAGCTCAGCAGAGCCTCTTGAAAGCTCACTCTCCTCGACTGTAAGAGATGAAAGATGGCTGGTCAGGGCCCGCTCCGACAAATAGCCAGCTAGTCCTTTATGTCCACTGGAGGCAGCAATACTTGCAGGTGTTTTACCGGCAGGATCTTGACAGCTGGGGTCTGTGACTGCCCCAGCAGATGCCCCTGAAGCTACCAGTGCAGCAACCATTTTTTCCCTAATTCAAAAGTTGCAGACAGTCAAAATGTGACTCATTATGGATGCAAGTAAACCCAGGTGTGTGACATGAGCATCTTTACCAACAACGACAAGTCACTAAGGCAAAAAAGGGGTGAATTCCTGTAGGTGGAATGTGACTTGTAATACTTTGCAGTGTATTATGTAAAGCCCTTGGATAGCATCAGGTGTGCTAAAAGACATTGATGCACAGGATAAAGGAATTCCTAGTTTATCACCCAATAACATGTAAATTTTTCCGCAATGCTGATAACCTGCTTGAAAGGCAAGTAGTAATGAGTTTCCATATTGGATTTCATGGAGAGCTTTCGAAATTTACATGATCTAGGGCCAACAGACTCACCTTTTATATACACTAGTTTTGTAATTTGTTATCATGACACCCTAAATCCCACAGTAGATGATAGAGGACTTGTAAAATGATTCATATGTAAAGATCAAATCTCAAACAGCCAACATTTGAATACTCCTTCGGGGGCTTAGCACACATGGATCGGGTTGGGTCGGCAAAATATGGTAATATAGCGTATTCATACAGTCAAGGATGTAGAACGATCCAAATAACCTGAATAGCTGTTTAGTTATCTGTACATTGGACAGGATGCGGTTAAGTTGTTACTCTAGATATTCAATGTTCCTCTTTGCCCCCAGACTATCGTTTTTTCTCTTTACTTACATAGCTGTTTCCCATATCCGTCTACTACATAAAGTTTATTACAGTATTATCCAAAAAAGACAGAATCCAATTGTCAAATATGAATCAGTGATGTCTCATACCAATCAGTTCATGTGCTTCAGTGGCAGCAGAAAATCTAAACACGAGTAGAATTGCAAATGGATGCAGAAAAATAGATGCTTCCATTTGTAGCGCTTTTACTATGCGGAAGGACAAAAAAATTCTAGTGCTACTTAGTGCTGACTACTTTATGACTTGGTTAAAGCCAGAATATAAGAACAGGGAGGAGTGAGCGGGTCATGCTCCATTAAAAATAAAGAAAAATAAACTGGAATCTAACAGAAAACTGACATGATAAAAGTGTGGTAGTGCAATGTTTCTTCAAAATGCCCATCATATATAAGTACTAAGAAGCAGGAAGGCACTGCACACCCTTTTCTAAAATGAACCGCTGAAAAAACTAAACAGTTGCTTTAGCAGACTTTGAAATATTTGAGCTTCCATTTCCTTGGGGCATGTTACTGCTTGTGAGCTACTAAGGTGACTTCATGCTTAAAACCAAGAACGAAATTTTCTTTTCTTCAATAACCTAGATCTGACCAATGAAAAAAGAAAAGAAACTCGCGTGACAAAGAAGTCCCTTTCTTTCTTTCTTTAGAACTGATGGTTCAGTACAACACTATAAGTGTTTGTACTATTCTTCTCTTTAAACTAATATTTTCCAAATAAGCATTATTGTGGTTCACAGACCAAATAAATTGAAAAAGATGCTCCTGCATACCTTCCAAAACGAGCGGCCCAATGGAGAGCAGTCCACCCATTAATGTCACGGAAATTTACATTGACTCCACATCCAAGAATTGAGTTCAGAGCCCATTCAAAACCCAAGCCTGCAATCATGTGAATAATGCCTTGCTCTTTCTTGGACAAGAAGCAGCCACCCTGGTCATGTTCTTGCCTGGATCTAAGTGCAATCCACTGTTGCAATTTATCCTTTAAGAGCTCCTGAAGAAGCCAATTAGATGTTTCGGATGAATTTTCATGGCCAACCAAGAGCCCATCTATGATGTGACTCCAAGAATCATCCTCAGCTTTCGAATTTCTTGGAACATGAATTCCTGAAGTAACACCATCTTCTTTCTGCATTGCTGAATCACATAAAAGCATTTGCACAAATCTAACGAGTAGCAACAGCTCTTCTGTGTGCCTAGCAGCTTTTGTCCGTTCCAAGTTACAGTGAGCGCAAAAATTCGATTTTACTCTATACTCAAATTCTCTGACCTCGGAGCAGGACTGCCGGTTGCTAGAAGTAATGCAAAGTGTGACCTTCCCAGGTGAGTGAGGAGGAGCATCACAGCGAATGACACCTTGTTGAATGATCTCCACTGGAACTTCAATATCACCAAACATACAACTCCATACAGATTCCGACGGATCACACAGAAAAGATCCAACAATGACGATCTGCATGAAGGAACTAATAAATTCTCAAGTTTGAATTGTCATATTTCATGTGATTGAAATGTCAATCGACATTCTGCACATATACATGCTCTTTTGTAAACTGCCTGCATCACAAGATGTGATTTAATCTCATCTAATCACTCTGGAAACAAAAATTAACTCTCAATATGAGATTTTATTGATGAATAATCAAGTTTTTCTATTAATTTCAAGACAGATATAGTTCATCAGTGATAAAAGAGAAGACAAGGAAACCCCCCCCAAAAAAAAATTGCTAGTCTTATTCCATTCCAACCCATTCTAACTAAACAAATTACTCAATCCAAAAAAAAAAATGAGAAGGAGAAGAAGAAGAAGAAGAAGAAAAGAAAAGAGCCAACCAAATAGGTGAAGGTGAAACACTGAAGCACTTTAAGTTTCTGTTTCCACATAAGCGCATCTTGAAACTATTACGATCAAATCAATGTTTAAGAGGTTTGTTTATAAGGCATCAACAAAGGCCGCTATTATCAAGTAATTCTAGTTCTTCAGCATGTAATGTATTTAACCAATTTGCCATGCATTTATGCAATTTGAGTTCTCCTATCAGCATCAAAGTTGATAAACTCAAAACTTTCGGTTAAAATTGGTCAAATGCACCATGTAGTTACATTCAACTAGTACTGTTGGTTGATTCAAAATCTACAATTCGATGAAAAGCTTCCTCATTCAGGATTTTGATCTTGGTTTACGAACCATGTATAGAATTGATAAACAAGCTAGAGAAAGTGCAATTCTTTTAAAGAAAATCATTTGCAATTTATACTGTTGCTAGGAGTTAGCACCACAATGACAACACAAACATGCTAATAGGACTACAAAAGAATAAAAGAACCTAATTTATTACCAGTTTGCTCCCCTTAAGATACAACATGGCAGGATTTAGATAAAATCATTAGACGTGGCCATAGAAAAGGACAAATCATTATATATAAATGAATGGAAAATTCACTTAGAATTCAGTCTGAACAATGTAACAATTCATACCCACCTTTGTAGCTTCAGTGGTGTAACCCCATTCAGGAGATATTTCTCGAATTGTATATTTCTGAGTTTTTGCAATAGTCAAACATGAATTTCCCACAACTGATATTCCCGGTTGGCCTTGTCCAAACGAGACAGGATAATATTCTGGATTTGCCCCATGAGTTTCTCCAAAGGAAGGGTAAGCAGAGACTTCGAAATTGTCAAGTTCCAACAATGAGGCTACTGAAGCAAGAGATTTATGACATTTGTTAGACAGGGATATAGACCCAAATTAAAATATACTTAGGTACGGTTCACTGCCCAAAATAGAAAAGGCATGGTTCCAACTAAGTAATAATTATGCAGGGTTCTAAAAATCATACATGGATCCCTGTTCTTATTAGCATCTGACAGGAGATAGCCTTCTTGTCCTTCTGCTGGTCCTGTCTGTGTATAAGGGTGTAATTTTTCCTGTGGCACATTGACCAAATAGGTGACAAAACTCATTCAGGAAAGACTAATATAAGTACTTATTAAAATTTTATAACATGAACTGTATCAAATTTTATTAGAACTTAAATGCCTACAACCACATGCTACCAGTACACAACCTATGCACACTTAAAGCTGTTCAACTGTCCCAAAAGAAAGATCTCATGCCCGCTTATATGATTCTGATATCAGTTTCCAAAGAGCTAAACTGGTAATGAATAGAAATAGTTGTGTTTTCCAGACAGGCGAGGGAAGGATTGGTCAGACTTCAACCCAGATTTAGTGAATGGAAAAGTGACATGTGCCAAATACACAAATCCTCAGTTAAAACATATAGGCATGGCCAAAACACTTAAAGTAAGAAATCCATGAAAACAAGCTAACCTCAGAAACACATATATTTAGCTTTTTACACTCATATAATGTCTCACATTTTCATTTGGAATCTGAGCATTATTCTCTAGGTATCCTTTGGCCGATGGGCTCAAGTAGGACTCCATATCTGTCCAGGAAAAAGATTCTTCTTTAACCAGATGCCCCTGTTCAAATGCCTGAAGATTATGCTGGCCATCATCATCTGCAGAAAACGGCTGCATGAGTCCTGCACGCTTTTATACCTATAATCTTCAATTGCATTTGCTATAAACACTACATTTCCTCTTCAGACGAATAATCTTGCTGGTTAGACGGAAGTTACAGTCTATTTCTCATACCAAAGATTACTACCCTCTATAAATTTTACTTGGGGGAAAAAAATTCAAGAACAAATG
The DNA here is from genome assembly GCA_014182515.1 of Eucalyptus microcorys. Classification (NCBI taxonomy): domain Eukaryota; kingdom Viridiplantae; phylum Streptophyta; class Magnoliopsida; order Myrtales; family Myrtaceae; genus Eucalyptus; species Eucalyptus microcorys. The sequence continues at coordinate 47,460,376 of CM024569.1, read as the reverse complement.
ACACCAATAAATAATCTGAATTTCCTAGGAATGCCATTTAGCTATATGAAACTTCTGATAGGTGGAAAGTCAAAATTCTCCTTTTCCTCCTCCTTAAGGCATAGACAAAGAAGGAAGAGAAGATCTGCCTCAATTAGGATAGAATTGAGAATAAGACTCACCTTGTTGAGCATAAGAACTTGTACCTAGCACAAAAGTAGGTACAATCTACTTTGTGATAAAAAATTGGGGTAGCTCCGTGGCATTGCCACATTTTTTATGGTTAATTATGATTCAAGGAGGCTAAGTTTGGTTGCTTTGCTTACTTTCACAGTCACTTGGAAGCTTGATGTCACTTTAGTTGCAACATGCAAAAAGTTTTATGCAAACAATGAAAATCTTGATCTTTTTGGTTTGTATACTTGGCTTCTCAAAGCAGCATTATCATCATGCAATACAGCCTTCAATTGCGCTAGAAGAGAATGTGATAGTGCAGATGAGAGCGAGCACCAATTTAAGACAATGAATGGAGTCCTACGTACTGAAGAGACATAAGTGGTGACAAATTCAACAATATAAATCCTAATACCCTCACACCTGCCAACCCCATAGAAAAAATGATCCTATCACATGTAGTTCCTTAAGAATGAGTCAAGTTTGGGGTATGTTTCACAAAGTGATGAGATGTGACTAAAACTAGTAAATACTGTTCAATATGAAACCAAAAGGTTACCATAGCAGATGACAAACCCCACATTAACGTGATAGTTGCCCAATCGAGGTGGGTTCCAGACTATAGACTACAGATAGTTCTTAACTTTAAAATGTCAAAGTGGCCCCTGCATAATGCTACAGAATTCTTCTTCATAAGATAAGTAGCACTATGTCAACAAGTAGCCAACAAACTGTCGCCACTCTAAGAACAAAAAATATAGATGTGATACCTGTATCCTTAAGTGGCATATAGTTGCTCGAAACATTTAGCACGCCGTCATTTTCACTAAGAAATTGACAATTTACAGGGTCTGAAACCTGCAATAATGCTTCATGCTGATCCTGCTGAGAAATCTCCCTTTCATAGTCCAGCAATCCTACCGAATTGAGATATTCATCATCATCGAATACTGGAACAATTTCTTTAATTGCGTCATCATTCAAACTGAGCTGCTCTTCAATCCTCCTTAAAGCTTTACTAACATCAAGATCAGACGAACTGCAAAGTGCTGCTCCTTCCACCCCGTCCAAGTTATCCGTTCCATGGTTGATGATAGCATTGATGGAACTAACTTCTGCAGAACTTGGACTGGAATGAGTTTGACAAGAGTCAAGTGAGGCAGAACCCTGATTTTGATTAGAGTAAGGGCTGGGACTCAGACTAGGACTTAAAGCAGTTGATGACCCTGGAGAAAACAGTGCTTTGGATCCAGAACTATGTTTCCCCTGCAACACAGGCAAAGAATGATGCTAAATCCAATGCCATTGGATATAACCTAGCAGTCAGCCTAGTGGTCATGGGTGGGTGGGAATTGGAGCAGTACATTAGAAGGTCAACCCCGGTAAAGACAAAAAAAAAAAAAAATCAAAATGTTAAGGAATGTTCTCCCCAAAACTTAACCTGTCAAAAAATAGGCCCATCATGTATATTAAGCATATTTCTCAATACTCCTACTTAAGGTAAGCCAAACCTAACATGTTAAACACGACATAATTGCACCAAACAGATTGAAGGAGTAGGATCAGAATATCAAGGACATGTGTCAAAATAACGAGAGAGTGAGTTATGATACATGCTCTTGACCTGTGCTATGTCCTACACAGCTAACAGCTTTTTCCAAAAATGTGCTCAGAACATATATCAACCACACCTCCCTCCCTATACAGATAGTGTCGGGTGGGCCAATTTGGTAGACAGCATTCGAGCAATAAAATAAGCAAGGACCTAGGACCATTAACAAAGTAGACAATAAAATAATAACCAGACAAAAAGTAAGTGGTGCTCACCAATTTGAACTAAAAATTGTAAACTTCAGAACAAGAGAACTAGTAGAGAAGAAGCTTAGATTATTGTCATGACGCCACTTAAACTTCCAAACAAAGGCTGACTGTAGGGACTTGATAAATCATAGACCAATCAAATAAAATATAAGCTGGATCCAGGAGTTATGAACTGACCTCAGTTATGTCCCGATAATGTACGAGAACTATGTGGTCACATGCCCTGCCCACCAAAAAAGCAAAAGCAAGGTGTGAGTGAATTTATGTCCTACTCTCCATCCTAGAGAAGAGAAATAAGAGGACTGGAGGTGGGTTTGGTACGAACCCTAAAAGATGTCCAACTCTATCCTATTTCATGCTGTAATACTGTGTATTGATGGATTTCAAGCATTCTGACTCTTGAGGCTTAAAAGGCTGCCACCAGAGAGCATGAATCTGTCACCCTTTATAGAGGGTATGCATATCGTCAATAGTATCCTTGTTGCAAGGAACTTGTTAACAGCTACAATGGAAGAACATATCTCCTACATCTGTTATTAAGGCTGATCTTATAAAGGTGTTTGGATTTGGTGGACTGGACATTTATGTTCAACATTCTTCATGGCTTAGCTTTTTTGAACAGTTTACACAGTGAATGAGAAGCTGTCATACTACTCGCCATTTCTCTGTCATTTTGAATGGACGTATCAAAGATCCGTCAGAAAGGAGGCTCTTTCAGCAGTCATCCAAGATAAGAGGCTACTATTTTGAAGGGAAAGAAGGTGCGAGACAATGTAATCTGGTAAATTGATGCTATTATTAAGTTTTCTGGCAAATTGACATAAATGAGTGAGAGTGGCCAAGGACATGATCAGTTTTGCTAGGACACATTTTTACTGCTGCTAGCCACCTTAAGGGAGTTTGGCTCGTAATACCGAATGGTGCTTTCACCTTGAATATTGCTTGGAATACCCTGTAGCGGCTTCTAAAGTTCCAATGCACAAACTTGTGTTGTTTACTCCTAGCATACAGAGCACTGTATTGCCACTTGGTATTACTAGTTAAGTTGCCCGCTACGGTGAAATTGTCAAGGGGGTACTCATCTGCACAGAATATCTGTGTGCTATGTCAATTGCATAATTAAACTAGAAGTTATTCATTCTTCAAGTGCTCTTTCTCTGGTCCCATGTGGCAGCAGTTGTGTCTTATAAATCAAGTGAGAAATTACAGAAAGTTGGACTGAAGAACTTGATCAGGCTTTTTAACATCTGAAGGTGAAGGAATTTCTCTAAGCTGCTCTTGAAGCTTACTTGGTGTTGCAAGTGTTCTGTTGTAATCTTATACTTATTGAGGCCAGTACAGAGGCCTTTTTTCTTAGATAAATGAAATTCTAATTCTAGCTTATTCAAAAGAGGAAGGTAAAAATATATTAGGAGAGAGTGTACAGTTGAGTCAGTTTACTTTATTAGGAAGACTTTGGCTATCAAAATAACTCAAATTCCCAATGCCTTAGTGCACTAATAGGACAGGATTACAAAAGTGTAATGACAAGCACTAATCACAAGAGAATATGATATGCTACCAATATTTACACTCACGGATCAAGCATCCAGTAGCTGCGCCTTTGAAAATTTGGGTTGTCCTCTCCATGTGCATAATAACAATTTAATTTTTCGACATTTCCCACCTAAACACATGAATGAATTTGATCATCAGTTCTGGCACATTTATAAGATAGAAATTGCCTGTTAGACACAGAAAAGTTGATAACGGCCATGGAAAATGCAGCAAAAGGAAGTGACAATAACCATGATTATCACGTATTATGAGCTACTTACTTATTAACAGAGAAATAATAGATATGTCCATTTTACTTAATTAGCAGACCTTGAGCCGTTCATGAGCCTCCCCAACAGTCCTCTGGTCCTTCTTTTTCCGCCAATTATGCCCGTCACGACGGAAGAATCGAAGAACCCTCTTATTGAAAAGGAACAAGGATCCACCTGTTAAGAATTGTCATACGCACATTGCCATTCATTATAGACCTAACTGAGGATTTCAAGAGCGCTAGTTATTCAATGAGGCACAAAGGAGATGAAGTTTACCGCTTGGACGTTGAGGTGGCTGTTGGGTAAGCTGGCAGCTTTCATGGTTTTGCAAAATATAAAGCACTTCTGCAGGTTTGAGCCAACGATATTGCGCTTCCTGGTAAAGATCACTAATGTTGTATCCTGAGAATTCAGAAAAAAGGAGTATTGATAGTACTTTCATGTAGTGCTTCTCTGCTTGAGGCAAAACAAATGAAAAGGCACAGAGACCAGAGGAAGCAGAAACACAAAAAGGTCTCCATAGAATAATAATGCAAAATGTAGCCTAACGATTTTCTCAACCAATAAAGAGCCGCTATCTCTATAACCACCAAGGGCTCCGCTACACTGCAGCCCAAACAAAGAGAAACACTGTCCAGACAAATAAGTTGATGACATCAGTAAGGTTGCCAATATTTCAGATGCAAGCCATAATGGATACAGTTCAAAGCAGCAACTAGCCTATAGGGTTTGTTAAAGTCCTTCCCTTTATACAACAACAGCAACAGTTCCAGGACAAAAAATAACCGTTTTCCTCCAAAGTGAGGTCGACTGCAGGGATCCTTACACCTTTGTACTTATCCAGTCTCATATCATCCTAAAAATCAAAGTGCCCAAGATCTCCCCCCAACCGTACCCCATCATATCTTTCTTCTATTAAATTAATAACCTCCTCGTAACATAAAATGTAAGAAAAGTTCGCAAACCAAGAAACCCAAGACCATGATGTGGCAACCATATCAGTAAAAACGAGCCCCGCCTTACCTCTACAATCGCACGATAAGAGAAATCGCCTAGGAAGTGGAGAGCCTTATGTCAGTAACCCACAAGCGCATGTTGAACTAAAGATAGCTGCCCTGGTTCCCCTCATGGTTGTAAATATTTAAAAAAAAAAAAAAAAAAAAAAAACACCACACACACACACACAATAGATAAGACTGCTCAAACGTACCCTGATCCACAAACTATGATTTTTTTTTCTTTTTTTTTTTTTTGTCAATCCTATCTAATTTTCAACTCACTCTCAGACTTTTGTCCAGTTTCTTTGCAAAGAGTGGAAACATCCCCCCTTCCCATGTAGTAAGAGTAGCCACCAGAGCAATCCGTAGCCGTTATAAACTACGAGGTTCAAACGCTATGAAATTAACATATTCCTAATAAATAAAAAACCAAAAAAAAATCCTAATCCATACAATAGCAGCCGGTCTCTCTCCACTCGATCTCTACATTTGCCACTCCAACTCATTATTTCCCCTCGGAAAAGAAAGAACTCAAAAAAACAAAAACAGAAAAACCCTACGCGCGAGTTCAAACGATCAAACCGCTAACGCTCGCCGAACCATCTCATCTCATCTCCTCCTACTCTAGAGCAGCAAAAAAAAAAAAAAAAAAATCGAACCGCCTCGAATGCCAAATCGGAAGGCACACCACGCAAGAGAACGGGAACGAACGATTTACCAGACGGCATCATGTTTCCGTATCAAAGCAGCGAGGTGAATTCGCGGACGGCGCTCGCGATCATTCGGAGAAGCAAAAAAACGGCGCGCGCCTCGAATCGAACGGGCCGGGGGCGGGCGATTCTCCCGAGCAGCTCCCGCGCACTCACTCCCTCCTCGGGCGAAGAGAGAGGCGGTTGTCAGGGGCTTAAGAAGCAGGGGGGGCGGAACTGCTCCGCGAGCTGCGGACCGAGCGGGGCGGTGTTGACTCGGGCCGATGAAGGTCGCGCGCCGTACGGTTTTCGACGTTTTTCTCCCGGCCCTTTCGCTTTCATTTCATACTGAGAGCAAATAGGAAACAGGGCTGGCGCCCGGCGGGCCCAATTAAGTTAGAAAAGGAAAGAAATCGCGGGCGAGGATCGGGTGCCAGCGGGCGCACGTGGAGGCTTTGAAATCTCGGCGACGTGGCGCCCTGCCATTGGGTCTCGCCCTTGATATTTTCTTAGGTACTTCTCCCTAAACTGAAACGGATAGCCAGCAAAAAAGGATAAAAAATCGCAAGCAAGCTTTTCTTCTGCTTCTTCTTTTTTGGGGTGGCACGTAAATTTCCACGCGTGGTTAGTGCCTTCCGTTTACCCTCCAACTTTGACCAAAAACATAAAAAATTTACTCTTCTAAGAGATATGGATGTGATCCGATATTGATTGGTTTTAGCTTGTCACGATTTATGCTTTACCAATCGATTAAACCTTTTTTTCTAGTCATGCCTATTTAAATGATACTTCATTTGTACTCGCGTGCCTTCCAGCTAGTTTTGATGTGATCCTCGACCTTTACTTTTTATGTATTTTCAAAAGTAAAGAACTGTTGGTGTGAAAGAGAGACTAATTTCGAGCGTGCGTAGCACGGCAAGAATGCTAATTTTCTTTATGATTTTGCCCTAGAGAAGACGAACGGAAGAAAAAGAGAGAGAAATCTGTTTGGGGGCGACATGTAAATTTCCATGAGTTGGTTAGTACCTTTTATTTACACACCCACTTTGACCAAAAACAGAAAAATTACATTACCAAAGGATCTCAATCTGATCGATATTGATTAGACTTAATTAGACATAATTTATGCATTACTGATTCCTGAAAGAGCGATCATCTTCGTTGGCTAAATCCCTTTCTAATCCAATCCTTATGACCGATACTTCGTTTGTACTCGCGTACCGTCCAGTTAGTTTCAATGCGATCACCGACCTCTATGGATTTTCGAAAGTTAAGAACTGTTCTGACGGAAGATAGAATAATTTCAAGCGTGGCGGGCCAGAACGCTGAATTTCTTTTTTATGGCTCGAAGAGAGAGACGTCAGTTTTGGGGTGGTCTCGGTCTCCTCTTATTTAAAGCGAAAAATTGAAGGCTTGGGGCCCAGTGAAATCAAAAAATATCTAAAGGGGGAAAAAAGGGAGTTTACTTTTTGGCCAATGTAGGATCCATTTCACGACTTGGAGTGCGCATGGCCGTGGCTGTCCCTCCACCATCTTGCTTTCGACCACGTTTGTCACGATGGGCGTAGGATTCGATAATTGGAGCTAAGGATGTGTCCCTCGTCCCTCGGCCCTCGTCGTCATCTCATGCTCCTCGGTACCGTCAATGATGTAATCTTATTTGTCTTTTCTTTCTCTTTGCCGACAAAATGCATGGTTTTTTATAATATGTTGAGGCAAGAGGAGCCTTCACCAATAAAATCGGGTGTTTGCATGCTTTAATCATGCAAAGCTAATTCTCCCTCTTTCTCTTTAAATTTCTATCAGGCTCTTTCATGATATATGAGCTGTTCTAACCCTCAAGACAGTCTTCTTAATGTTCATTCCAAAAGATCTCGCCACAGCAATTAAAAGAAGAACTTTAGATATTATACTTACTGAAATCTAACAGGAAGTTCATCTAGTTATTGTTGATCAATGCTAGAAAAGATAGACCATCAAATCTTACCTCCAAGCTAATGCACGAAAATTTTCTTAGCTACTTTGGAAGCACGAGAATTTTTGTTAGCTACTTTGGAACACATTTTAGCAAAATGCCCTTTTCGTCCACAAATAAAGCATTTGTTGCATTTTTTTCCTTCTCTTTGGAAACTTTGATTTTGCGGATAAAGTTACATCTCTTCCTCCTGAAGATTTGAATTTAATCTCTTTTTACAAAGCATTCATAATTAGCAGGCTTTTGGCAAGCTTTGACAAAAATATTTGTTCTCGAAAGAAAAATTCATCTAATAGACCTTTTGAAATATTTTCCTAGGAGAGGTTTGGGGAAGGCGGCAAAGACTAGCAATAATAAGCGTTTTTAATTATCATTTCTATTTCAAACATATTTATGAATTAAAAATTTATCCTAAAAATAGAAAAATGAAATTGCGCTACTATAATAAATTTATATTCCGAACATTTTTTAAAAACAAAAAAAAAAAAAGTAGAAAAATAGAATAATTATAATTCTTGCCCTTAGCCCTCCAAGAGGATTTTGGAATTTTTGATTTGTTCTGTATGCTTCAAAATCAAATCCTAATCATCGCACTTTCGATGAGCGACAAAGCCGATAAAAAGGCAATTTATCAACTATCATGACCTCATAACCCTGAAAGGATCACGACAACTTTTTTCTCCTTTTTGCTTTTAACATAAAAACAAGAATTCTTGAAAAAGCACACGTGGTTCGCGGACCGCATTATTTGCAATGGGAAAAAGTTGAGACTTCGTGATCGATTGTATTTTTTTGGTAAGGACAATCGGTTTTGTTACTAGTTACTTTAAAAAAAAGGAAGGAAAGAAATTGATCCAATCATCCATGGAAACCATCCTAGGCCCTGAGTTGGCTGTTAACGCACCCAGAAATTAAATAGAAAAATGAGAAATTTTGCACCTTATGCTTCACGCAATATCCACCACTAAACTAGACACTTTCCATCTCCTAATTCCATCCACAAGCTCCTCACTGTCCTTTCCCCTTCCTCCTTTGCTTTCGCCCATGAACCACTCCATTGACTGTCGCTCAACTAATTATCTCCAAGTTCCCCAAAAGCAAAAGGAAGACTGAATTTGGAAACGAAAAGTTGGGGATTCGATCAGGGGGAGGAATGTCGGATTGGGGCCCCGTCTTCGTGGCCGTGGTGCTGTTCGTGCTGCTGACGCCGGGCCTGCTGTTTCAGCTGCCGGGCCGCCACCAGTTCGTCGAGTTCGGGAATTTCCAGACGAGCGGCGCCTCGATCATGGTCCACTCGCTCCTCTACTTCTGCCTCGTGTGCGTCTTTGTTCTGGTCATCAAGGTTCACGTGTATCTCGACTAAAATTTGTGCTCCGGCCTTAGGGAAATTCGAAAGTGGTGAGTCATCTCTTTCGCCATTACCATCACCCCCTATTATTTTCGGGCAAAATCGTGTTGCTCTTACGACGATATTTGAGCATTGTAATCGATTTCTTTCACATGGGTAATCGATTTCTTTTTCTTCTTGGCGATGACTATCAAGTCAACTTTGGCACCTTGTATCCCCCACATGGTTTTGTTAATCTGCAATTCCCTGATCACGGAGACAATGGCAAGCAAGATTTGAACTGGCTTTTACCGAGTTTGCGCACGTTTAAATGACGAGGGGAGAGGTCTGGCTTTCTGTGGTTGAGAAGACATCGAGATAGAACCATACTAATTTATCGCAATTGATTCCTGAGTCAATTATTGTAGGTGCTTTCTCTGACAAACAAGTTGAATGTGCATTTAAGCATGACCCACGCGAGATTGCCAGGTCGCCGTTGCATTCAATGAGATGTACGGCGTCACCTACCGCACAAGATTTGACCTTTTAAGAGAAATTCTCTCGACATTTTCAGTACTATGTTTAGTACTATGTTTTGGTTGAACCGTGTCGTTATATGGCCAAAAGTATATATTGCATTTGCTAGTGAAATCCGCGGTTGATACAGTATCCAACTCGGTAGGGTAATCTTGAAGAATATCGAATCTATATCGAGTTGAGTGAACTTCATTTTGATTTAGCAACGAAAAAGGGGATGACATAATAATACGATGCTAAAACGAAATGTCATTGCATTTCAATTGTCCTGATTTGAGAAAAAAAAAAAAATTACTACGTGCCAATTATCATGACTTGAGACTCACTTTGAAATTCAGATACTTCCTTGCTACGGTCCTCCTTTTCTTTCTTGTTAATCGATAGGTACTAGATGATTAGACGCAATAATTGAGCAAATTGGGCCCAAAATTCAGGTCTAATGCGCTGTGCACTTTCCCCATGAGCTATGATGACCCTTGAAATGTTCGGACCAGGTCGGGTCGAGCTGGGTCAAAAATGGGTCGGGCCAGCATTTTCCAATACAAGGGTGCTGCATGAGCCCACCAGTTTGTCCATGGAATTCTCGGGTCTGGGGGCCATTTTGATCGGGGTTCTTTAGATTTCGAATGTCCTGTCCAATCAATTTTTGGCCTAAGCTGCTCCATTACTTTTTGTAGCGAGGGAAGATCTTGATATCATTACTTCTTTCCTTTTGGGCTTATATAGGTAAAGCCTTCACCTTTCAAAGAGAGAGGGCTTCACATTCTTCTCTTAGAAATTGCCCTGTGTCCTATGTTGATAGGCCGAGGCTCCGGATCTTCTCTCAGATGTTTCCGAGATCCGGACATGAGAACGTGGACCATCCGTCTGCGGAGGGCTAGGAATCTTTTTCGCTAGTGTTTAGCAATCAACATCGGTTCCTCTTTAGCCCTCTTTTGATAAATGCAGCTCTTATCCTTGCCTGAATTTATATCAACTATCAAAACAAATTCAATTTCCAAAAACAATATAGTAAACACAAAAGTCGATACTTTTCTTGTTTCTGACGATTGCTCTCGATCTCTCCATCATTTCATAAAAGACGAGTTCAAACCAGATTGTTTTGCTTTTTCTTAATTACCAATGGATTTCTATACCGTCTTCTTCGCAATGACTGACTACTATATCAATATTCGCGCATCTCCCTAGCCAAGAGCTAGTTCTCAGTTCTTTTACATCGTACTTCATGACAGACTGAGAACACGATCGATAGAACAAACAAGGATCTCGTTCTTAGGGAAGGAATGGATTCTTTATTACACGCTACATCGTACGTCGTGAACACGAAGTACAATAACACAAAGGACGGAGCACGTGATGCAGAGCCAAGCACGAGGCCAAACGCATCACCCCATCGCTTGCCAGAAAGATTTCTTCGCCGTCACTGATGCTCGGTCTCATTGATATATTCCTTTCTTCCTCCTCTTGCACTCGGCAAGCTCACACGAACTCTCTTTTCCCTTCTTTTTCCTCCGTATAAAGAAGACAAATCGCAGCAACTAAACCAAGAGAGACCTCCAAAAGTTGCTAGAGGCACCCAATAACGCTCACACAGAGACGCGTGCGCGCAGAGAGAGACCGAGAGAGATGGCGGATTGGGGGCCGGTGGTCATAGCGGTGGTGCTGTTCATACTGCTCAGCCCGGGGCTGCTGTTTCAGCTGCCGGGGAAGATGAAGGTGGTGGAGTTCGGGAACTTGCAGACGAGCGGGCCCTCCATTCTCGTCCACACCATCATCTTCTTCTGTCTCATCACCATCTTCCTCATCGCCGTCGGCGTCCACATCTACACCGGATAGTTTTATGTTCTCCTGTGCCAGTTGTTTCGATTGGTTTGATGTTTTGATTCTGTTCCGCTTCGTTTGGTTTTTTGTTGGGTTTTTTTGCTTGATTCTAGTCAAGTGTACCTGAGTGACGAAGATGCTATGGTAAGATCTGCTCTTTCCAGGTCCGGCCTGCTTCTTCGGCCGATGCCGGAGAGAATGCCAGGGATCTTCTCTTGATAGTTTTCTTTCCTATGCCATCACCCTCTGAATTGTAACTCCCAGACAATATGTGACAGTGCACACATATGACTACTGATTCATTTCTCCTTCCATATTTATGATACTTAAGAAACAAAGGGTACTTGCAAAGCCAAGATCCGAGCGTGACGGGTCAAATCAGATGAATTGATCACCGGATGCACCTGAAAGTCAAACGGATGTGATGCGGTCATGATTGGTTGTTTGGACTTGATCTAATATTCTACGAGTCGATTCTGATTAGATACCACCTCAAGTTGAAAACTTACCACACAAGACCCTTTCATTTTGCTTATTTTTGCCCAGAAATCTAGAAAACCGAATGACACGAAATGATCCTCAGGGTTCCGCTTTTAATATAATTTTGTTGTTAGGACCGCAAACATTTTCAATGATTCCACATGATCACGGATTCCAGATTTGCATCGCATGTAGCAAGTAGCATAAGACAACGATTAACATGAACTACATCACCTCAAGTGCTGCCAAAGTCAGCAATGAAAAGGCAGCAATGAAAATGACTCGAGCTTATGTCCCGTTTGGAAAAAGTTCCCAGGCACGACCAAGACCAGGCTAGAGACTGGCGATCAGGATAGAACCGTTCGTCGAATTAAATTTTGGCAGCATCCCATGACGCCAACCCTGCCATAGGAGCTGTCACTTGGAGATAATCCGGTCCAACTTCCGTATCCAGATAAGCGTGAATTTAATGCCATAGAGATGACAGGACAAAGGACGACGATACTGAATTTGAAGACACATCTCAGACGCGGACCAACATTCAATGTGTTCTCTCGTTACACTCAAAACGTTGCACACATTCTTCTGCCCAAAAAATTATCCAGTAACAGAACCGCTAGTAAACGGGCATATTCTAACCTAGGCTCAGTCCATGATGGAAGTCGCCATGGAATGACAATCATGGAATTTTCAGATTTGAACTGATCATCGTCAAAGCAATAATAGAAAGGTAAAAGAACGAGGTTATAAAGATGAGAGATACGGATCAAAGTACTATAATTGAAAATGCCGACCTCCCGCAAATTACAAATACATAAACACGGAGGTGTGGGAATAAAAATTTGAAAATGCGAGATACAAAGGAACTGAGTACTAGCTCCCCAGCTATCATCCAAAGCGGGTATCGAACTGTGTATTATCCTCAAAAAGAAGCTTTGACAATACATCATTTCTAAATCTAACTACTTGAAAAGCCATCTCGAAATATATCCGCAGAATCTACAAAGAGAAAGGTATCCACAATTCTGCATCAATACTTGAAAAGCTCCGTAATCTCAATGTCCCTATATATGTTTACTTAAGGCGGTAGTAATTGGCAAAACAACCGAGTTCTGTGCTCTCAATCCTCCGGGACATAATACGTCCCTCCAGCACATCTCCAAACGGACTTTCCATTCACAATAGCTTCCATGCTGATCATTTCAAATTCACAAAAAGGGACATGTTAGAAAACTAACCATGGACTAGTGCTGCACTCTTCTAAATCATGTAGACACAGGAAACCGGTCGAAATATGAATGAGAAAAAGAAAAGAAGATCTATTACCACCTGCACATGAAGCTGACTGACAAGTCAAGCACTTTGTGTACCAATTATATAAAAACTCAAGTACATCAGAAATGTAAAAGGAAAGAAAAGCAAGAAACAAAGGAAAACATCGCTTGACTATGTGGAGTCATTACAAGATGTCCAAAGTCGAATAAAAGAGCACAGCACAGATAGTTATAACTTGCACCAGTGAAACTTGTTTTGGCAGCATACTCTGTTACATATATTTAATGACCAAATGTGAGCAATTCTATCTGACTCGATCAGTTAAATAACCTTTGGCTAAAACCAATTCTCCCATTTTCCTAGCCAGCCAAATTCTTGACAAATAGAGTCAGAGGGAATGATCACTGACCAGAGCAGAAATTTCTGTGGACAGCTCAAACAAAATCTTTTGGCAATTCTATTAGGTGAAGAAAGCCAATTTCAACTGAAAATTCTCTTTGAGCTTCATCGAATGAAAGTGCATTTTCAATACTTCCGACAGCAGCCAACCATGACATTCCGAAAACTTGGCTAGAAGCCTGAGAATTAGTCATTTCCCTTTCAAACTTTTATCAAGTCCTACCTACTTAAATTCGATGAATAGGAAAATCAAGGTACAAACACCCAGATGCATATAAGCAGGTTTGATGTCAGCTGGAAGTTGCCCAAAGAATCCTAATCCTAACACAATGCCATACAGATGTAGACTCCAAAGAACCCCATACGTTTATCAATAAATGACAAGAAATGTTTTGGAGTAATTCTCGTTTGAGTAAATGGTTTATAGTTTCTTGTTGGATTGATCAAAAAGTTGAACCAGTTACCAGTTAGAAAAAGAATTTACAGCAAGTGTTGAATCAGGAATCTACTTATCAAAATGAGCAAGCAGAAACTTCACTGTCGGCATAAGACCTATGGCAAAGTCAAACCAGTGAAAGTCCAGAAAAGAATATAGAAACTATTGTGTAGAAAACGTAATCAAACTAAGATTCCATGATATCATTGATATATGAATCATGGCAGCAAGTACACAAATGCTCATCATCCAAATTCCAAAACTTTCCAAACTTGAATTTACAAGCCAATGCCACATCAGTCCTTATTTCATCCAAAAGACCATGCGTCAAAGTTGGAAAGAGCAACCTATGACAGTGCCTAACTATACGGAAATTGAACATGTCAGGGGAGAGACACTACAGAAAAGACACTTCTTTTCCGAATTTTCTCATTATCAATTGAGCATAACTAATTCAAGCGACTGGAAATAGACGACCCAAGGTTTGCATCAATACAAGTTCTTCACAGAGAGATCCCAAAGAGCCCAAAAACAAAAACAAGAAAAATTGTCAACAGCAGCATTAGGAACCCAAAAATCCATAGATAAGTTATCTCAATTTCATTGAAAACCTAATTCAAGAGTTGTAAATTAGCCTCCTAATCATAGGTTGCTCCCCTGCTTTCCTTTTTGCTATGAATAACCTAAATGAACAAGCTCTTGAACGAATAAAAAGCTTAACACTAACATCAACACAAGCTACCGCCAAATCAAATAGAACGAATAAGCAACAAATCTATCAACAGCCATGTGAAATTTAAGAACCAGCGACAAATTCAACCCCCAAAAAGCGGACACAAGGTCAAACGAAACAGCTCGAGAAGGGACGGAGGGAATTTCTTACACGGAATCTCCTTCCGCGGCGTCGGCGGGCCGGTGGCGTAGCAAAGGATCGACCGCCCCAACACCGAGAGGCTCGAGACGATCCCGGCCACGTACAGGAACATCACCAGCCCAAGCACCCACGGCATCAGCATGAAGCCGATGAAGAACGTGACCGATCCGCACAGCATCAGGGCCAGCGATATCCCCAGCATCAGCGACGCGAACCCCGCCGGCGTGATCTGGGCCGCCGCCGCCACCGCCGCCGACGACCTCCTCGACGACGACGACGCCGCCGCCGGGGACTGGTCGGGGAACGGGGGCGGCGCCGGGGGCGACCGCAGCAGGTTCAGAACGAGGGCGGAGAGCTCGTAGAAGGGCCGAGACTGGTGGTCCTGTTGCTGCTGCCTCCTCATCATCTTCAACCTCTTCCCCCCTCTTCCTCCTCCTCCTTCCTTCGGCCCGCCTCGTCGGAGAAAAATCTGATCGGAAATCGGAAAAAAAAAATGAAAAATTTATTCCCCCGAACGTCGCCGATCGGATAAAATCCACTCCCGAATTTCGCCAAAAACGAGGCGAGCGGATAAAGGCGGGCGCTTTATCTACGCAGGTACGGGTTCGATTCCAAGTTGTCGGTAAATTTTCTCGGCAAAATGGGGCGAGTCGTTATGCGCAGAGGAGCTCTGTACTACTATTTTCTCGGGAAAATCGAAAAGGAAAAAGAAACTGAGGATTTGGGAATTCTACAGGGATAGAAAGGGACGCGGCGACGCAATCATTTCTAGTCGAAGGGAGGATTTCGGGCAAAAGCGCGCAACGTAATCCGCTTAATTTATCCTTCTTTTCCCCCGAAATTCTCGTTGGGATTTATATATTCTTTCTTTGGGTCAGGATTGGGTTTGTATAATTCATCATCAAGTGGATTAGAAAATATCAGACTTTTGAGGAAAAAGAAAAATGGAGATTCTTGTGCTTTATCCGTAAGCAACCGACGGATTAAGGCGGGGCGACACGTCATCGATCGGCGCGTTGGTGGGGCCGGAGCGCGCGTGAGGGGCACGCGCTTCGGGTGGTGGTTGTGGTTGTGGGGGGTGGGGGGTGGGGCCCGGATGACGACGTGGGGACCTTATCCTCTCGGCGGCCCGGTGGGCCAATGACGGCCACATGTTTTGCTGCTCCCCTGCGGAGGCGGTGGTTAGATGCGGGGCGCGTGGGTGGCGGCGACTGGTTGAGCGGTTGACGGTGCTTTTGTATTTGTTTTTAATCATTGTTTTGCCCCCCGCGATTTAGGATAAGGCTCTGAATAGCGGGGAGATCGCTAAATTTCGGGCGGCGCGTGGGGGCTTTTTGGGCCTTCCCGTCTACAATGATTCCCCTTTCTGCCGGCCCGGTATGGGCCCAATGGGCCCATCGTTATGGGCTGCGGCAAAGCCCACTGGCTGAGACTCAACACAAGTGGTATCCGTTAGGGGTGTCGCAAAATACCCGAAACCACTCGAACCGCCCGGAACCGGACCGAACCGCTCGGAACCGGCGGTTCTTGAGGAACCTGGTCCGGTTCCCAGGGCCCATGGGCGGATCCACCCGCCCGCCCACCCGGACCGGACCGGTTCCCTTTTAATATTAAAAATAAAAATTAGTAAAATTGAATACAAAGCAATTGTTTTGTGGCAATTGTTTCTGCTGCAAGATGAATACAAAGTTGAATATTGGGGAATTCTTATGCTTTTTGGTTGTTTAGTTTATTTATTAATATAATGATGAAGGTGATGTATTCAATAAAATCTTGTTTAGTTGCACTTCCTTTGTTTTCCTGTGTTTGGATGGTGCCTCATTTCACCTCCTTTGATTTGTCTGCTTGTGATATTTTGCCGAACCTGATGATGGATATGTCCAGTTCATAGCTTTAAGAGAGACCCATTTTTCCTGAATACTTATTACTCTCTTTGCCTCTATATCAACTTACGTACATCCATTCCTTCATTGGTTGCATTTATAGTTGCAACAAATGAATTTTTGTTCCACGTACTTAAATTTGGTTTTTCTTATTTTGGCTTGCTTTGATGTCACGTAGTCGTTTTATGTTGAAAACCAAAATTGTTTCGTGTCAAGATCGGTTCCATAGATCCACCCAGGAACCGGACCGGACCAGCGGTCCGATTCTCGGGTAGATCCATACAACAAATAGGTGGATCCCGGTTCCAATTTTTCTGAACCGGTCCTTAGCGGGCGGTTCCTGGTTCTAGGTCGGGAACCGCCCACTCGGACCATGCATTTTTTTTGGTCAGAACCGTCGTTGTCGCGGCGCTAATTTTGATCTTTGTATTTTATGTCGTAAGAGATATCTTGGTGTACAAATAAATATCCTGTGAACATTATTGAACAAATTATCTTCTTTCTGCCTAGATATCAAGCAAAAATGCCGGCTACACGCGCCTGCAAATTAGAAGTTCGTTGGAAATTATGAAAATGGTCCCTCTATAACTGTCCCTATTTAATTCTGGTCTAAGATTCAGTCTCTATACTAAGTCCCGATTTTCGAAATAAATTTCGTATTTCGCTCGACGTGTTTTATGTGGATAAAAAATGTCAACTGAGAGCCAAAGACCAATACATGCCATCGATTCGGAATAAGTTACGGAAAAAAGGATGACTTAAGCTATAAACATCAAATTTCATGTGAACCAAACTCCCAGAAAGAGTACATCGCTATTAAGGAGAGAGCTGCTAATGGGTCATCAAGTTTTGGCATTGTTTATACCACGCGGACACCTGGTGCCGATTTCTCATACTTAGTGTTTTTGGTCCGCAAGTACGACTTTTCTGTAAAAAAATTAATCATAGAGAAACAAAAATACAGTTGCTAACGTTAGGAGAATATGTCGAATGCGTCGATGGAGCTTTTAACTAACAGAAACATTACGCAAAAAAATCGGCCAAGCCTTGTCACTGGCAATGGTTCCCTGCGAAAGATGGGAACCAAAAACCCTAGACCTGCTTTTGGGTCCTGGGGGGTTGCAGAAGGGTCGAGCTCGGTTCCATCCACCGCCAGGAGAGAAGAAAAAGAAAAAGCTTAATGTATGACATAAAGTGAGGTCGAGCTTTTGGGAGGCCACGAAGCACAAGAGGATTGATCGAGCGGGGTGGATGATCCACCTGGCAACGAATCAGGACGTACGACGACCTCTCGGTGTGTGCAGCAAAAGAATTTGGTGGACGGTAAC
Organism: Eucalyptus microcorys; assembly: GCA_014182515.1. Classification (NCBI taxonomy): domain Eukaryota; kingdom Viridiplantae; phylum Streptophyta; class Magnoliopsida; order Myrtales; family Myrtaceae; genus Eucalyptus; species Eucalyptus microcorys. Next base: position 47,442,572 of record CM024569.1, on the reverse strand, counting down.
TTTTTATGACTTGACGTAGTTAATATTCGGGTTGCGCTGTACCGTTTGTGGAGAAGCCGGCTTCTAAGTTAAGATAGATTCAAGATCATCCTATGCCGATTTTATAATTCAGGTAATTGATAAGTCTAGACCTCAAGCGTCACACCAGGAAAGCAGAGCTCGAAAAAAGTTGATGATCATTTTATATATAATTTGTAAATGTGAGGAAAAATCTTATTTTTTAAGCTAATTTTTTAGATGAAAGAGGCTAAAAATCATAAACATATATTCATCTTATATTCATTTTACGGCATGGGAGAGAGCTGTAGGGAATTTAATTTGTGCATGGTCTACGTGGTAAAGAGCAATTATTTCATAGATTAAATTAGCCGACTCCATCTCCAGAATCTATGAAAACCATAGGGTGCCACGTTATACCGTGATGCAGCATGGCAATCAGTGCTGTTTATCGCATCAGTTATGAATTTTGTTTATTGAATATGTTTGTTGTCACCTTCGCAAAGAAGACACCTGCTTTGCATGAATCAGCAGCCTAGAACACACTTTCCACCTCTTGAAGGAAATCTCTCTGCTTTAGGACAATAGTCATCGCCACTCATCATCGTACGTCCTATCGTCTCAACTCTCCTCTCTTTTCGCCCTTTCTGCTCCTTAAAAGCACTTGTCACCCTCCATTGCTGCGATCTTAAGCTCCTGATCTCTCCGATAGGGGCTGCGGAGTGAGCTTCTCGCGCCGAAGCATGTTGATCTCTCGGTGCTGCATTTCGAGAGCTCTTCCTCTCTCTCACGCTTGCCTTCCTCCTTCGTTCCTACTATAGTAGTTTGATATCTCTGCTTCACTTTTTGTAGGAACTCCTTCTAGCTCATCTTGCCTCATGATCGAAGTTATATTCGTCCCGTCGAAGAGGGAGATCTCTTCAACGATCTAAAGAAGATGAACCGGTTGTTCTCTCTTTTGCAGCAATTGTTCGATGCTCGTGTTCGATCAAATTCTCACCGGCACGGTTGCGATGTGCGATTACTTGACAGGTCAGTGTTTATAATTGTGAACGCTGGTGCGCCTCCTCTGCTTTTGCATGCGGTCTGATGCAGTTCGATCCGATAGATCATTGAAGGTACGGCACTTTCCCGCTTTTATGGTTTGTATCTGTCTCCCACCGAAGCAGCTAACATCAATATATTCTTTTTCCATGAGTCTCGTGATATAGCTGGTAGCCATTGGCATGTCCTTACATATGATTCCATGTGTGCACCAAGAAATAGAGCAAACCAAATTCATGGGTGTTCCCAGAACATGTAAAGCCCAACTCACGCATTGCTAGATAAGATGCGCCCACATGTTTTATTCATGCATGTATGCATGTAAGCCGAAGCATGCAGTACTTGCTTCCTAGCTATGTACATACCTTCTTTAGCTTCTGGTATCCTCTAGGCTTTCTATCTAAGGCTTGTCCTCTTGCCATTTGAATATAAAAGGCAAGATGGATCATAGTAACACTCCTTGGCATTAAACAGACATTGAGGACAACATGGATCTGCCCGGTGTTGATGGCAGACATCTATGCAATATACCCCTAGTTGAAGCTCTCTTACCTTTGCCTCGGACGAGTCTGGAATCTGTTCTGCTGAAAGAAGGCATGTTGACTTATGTCTTACATGTACCCTCCTGTACTAAGGGGATTTCCGTTCTCAATTCTGCTAACTGGTCGCTGACTCTTACTGTCCTGGTTGATGTGAAGTTCAGTGAGAATCTCTTATTAGTCCACGTTACCGTGTCATTGTGCCCACCATAGATAATAAATCAAAGAGAGTGTGTCAACTAGGTCATAAGGTCCATAAAGACGACAAGGTTCAATCTTGCATGATAACTGTACTAAGCCAAGATCATATTTGAGCACAAGTGGATAGCAGCAGGTCAAGGTAGATTCTGTCAGTAACTGCACAACCATTTTCCGCCACTATCGGAGTAAGTGGAGAGTAGCCGGTCGAGGATGATGCATTGCAGTGTTCATTTCAGTAATCCCCAGAGGAACCTTACTGACATCATCATCGTAGCTCACCAGGGAAGCAATCTGCAAGCCATGAACAGCATTAAGGTCTTTGCAAGGATCCTGCAAAACCACTCGCTTGTTGTGAAGCAAGTCCAAGAGTCATCTTACCTCCTCCTTCAGAGACTCGTGCTCCTCTCTCATCATCTTTTCCTGTTCAGAAGATTAGATCAGAATATTCACAAGTATCTGTCAGAATTCATGTTTCTTGCGTTCTGCGGGTTTACATGGAAAAGAAACACATAAATCAAGTTTGTGAAGAGCCATGCTTCAATTCTTGTCCCTCCCTGAATTAATAGTTTAACTCCACTTTAAAGCCAGTGGCACCCCATGTAAACTTGATCAGGCTGCTTTCTCAAGTGACAGTAGATGCAACTTGCTCTCTGTTTCTATAGAAGTTCTTCCTAGCACATCCTCTGTTCTTATTTTATTAGTTCAGGGTTACTTCCTTGCTAGTTGTGTTTGAACTGGCCTATTTTCCTTCCTGCTGGACCCTTAGCTCGAATAGTTGAATCCATCAGCAAATATTTCTATTCGATTAAAGCTCTTTAGAAAAAGTAAAATCAAACACCCAGAGTTGTTAAGATGAAATTCTCAAACTCCTTTTCTCATCCACATACTCTTGAAAGTTGCTAATGACTATTTCTCTGTGAGCCCTGGGAAATCAAAGCCCGCTAGCTGGACGAGCATATCATATCTGTTCTGGAATGCTGAATAGCATTTTTCAAGGTACTGACTACACAAGGATAAAGGAAATGAACAATCTATGTTTATTGAAGACCCATTTCGTAGCTCTGAAAAAAAAAAAAAAAAAAAAAAAAACAAAATGGCAATGAAGAAGCCAAAGTCATGTTTCTCCAGATTCTAAAACTGCCAATTCTGTTTTTAAAAGTGTGCACACACATTCTTCTGCTCCGTCTTTGTGGAACTAGGCCCCTGGATATCTATATTGTGATGGAAATTCGAGTCCGACTAAGGTAAACAGGAACAATATTGCTGATCAGTGAATTATTGACTGGTAATCAACAGTGTCTCTAATGGGTTTATACCAGGTAGTGGACAACTGGAAATGTGAAAATTTATGTGAGACAGAACAGCTGCAGCACGGAGATTATCTGGGGGAATATTGGTGCAAATGGGTGTAAGTGTAGCGAAAACCCATTATGGACAGGTCCGTAGTTTTACTATGATTTGTGGCTGTGAAACAAATTACTCAGCCCATTGTTGGCAAGTATCATAATAATTCAGTACATGCTGTAGCATAGACGCAGAGATTAAATGCTACTTATCGGGAGTGTACATGTTGTAATTCTAATCCAAGAAATAAGAGACTGTTTCATACCTGTTCCTGCAAGGTAGTTTTGAACTCCAACATTAGTTTTGTCTGCAGGAAGTAATAATCAGTTTGAAATGTGCATAGAGATTTCAGCAGGAGATTGCATGAAATAAAATTTACTTTGCAGATGGGATGGAGTATATATGAACGAAGTCATTTAAGACTTCGCCAGGAATTGAAGTTTATGCAGACACGGAGAGATAATCAGTAGAATGGATAGCTAGTAACTTTTATCTCAACTAGGAAACAGCAGTATTTTTCTCGAACATGAATCTGTTCATCAGATTACAGAAGTGCATCTGAAATCAGCTTTTCGTACCTACACATGATACTTTTGTCGTAAACAATAACCTCTTGGTGGAGAAGCATGCGACTGCTATTGTGAAGTCACTCAACACGGTTCAGAATTGGAAAAGTGCAACTAAATTTTTAATTTGTTTTTCCCCTTTTTGATAAGAAAAACAGCCTGAGCTCACAGGAGATGAGGGACACATGTGAACGCGGATGCAGAGCCAACACGTCAAAAGGAAAAGAGCCAGAGTTATATGCCACCTCACTTGTGGAAACCCATCAAATGTGGGCCTCGGCCACAACATTGCCTTCTTTAATCTTTGAGTGATTCAAAAAAGAAGACAAAATCAGTAACACGAGAGTGAGAACTATTGCAAGGCATATGACTAGTAACATAATAAATTAGCAGGGACAAACAATCCTAGTCCATGCAATCCACTGATCAGCATCCAACATAAAGTGGTACAGCATATCGATCTCAAAGCTTTGATCATGTGTACTCATCTTCTTTGGCTTTTGTTTCATTTAATCTTAAAGTTGAGGCAATCGGCACTGGCTATTGGCAGACAATACTCTCAGAAAATTTTCAGATGCAGGATCTGAGGTCTTTCTGCAAACGACAGCTAGGGAAAAAAAAGCCAGTGAAATACAGGAAAATTGAACTCCCTTTCGTAAAGGCCACATGTAGAGATCACTTAACCATCATCTATAATTAGTCCCTGAAAAAAATCTGATCCAAATAGAATTATAAATCTGAATTGGACTTGTGATTTGACATCCGAACAAGCAAATTGAAATTTCACATTGAATTTGAATTCTTAGTTTGAGTAAGTTTCCTAGTTTGAGTTGTTAAGATTTTCTCTTTGTGAGTTTTGTGAGTGAGTTATCTATGAGAAATTGTGAGATAACACTCACTGATTTGTTTTTCATGCAATTTAAAGTGAAGAAACACTTGAGGGATGATAGTGATTTTGTAATTCTCTAGATTTGTAGTGGAATTCTTTGTGATTGGCTTGGCTCTCTCGTGGAGTAGGTACCGACACTCAGACCAATCACGTAAATCTTTATTGTCTTTATCGTTTCTCATTGATTTCTCTGGTAATTTCTTCTTCCCACGTTAGATTTGAATTACATAATTTATTAAGTTCCACGTTACTTCACAACAATTGGTATAAGAGGAATGCTTAGTATTTCTAGGGTTGATTTGGAGCTTGTGCTCATTTGATTATTATTTAGAAATATTGGGTTTACAATTACGTATGAAGCAAGAATTGAGAATAGGAGGGACAATTATGGTGGTGGACCATTAAGATGCATGCCGTGCTCATAACCAAAGGTTTGGCAAAGGCTTCGATTGCAAGAATAAATTGCTAGAAATGATGAAAGAGGCCAATATGGTAGATTTGATGAAAAAGGTGAAGAGTACAATCTTGTTGAATCTATCGGATGAGATGTTAATTGAAGTGGCTGAAGAGATATGATGCTATGATTGTGGGTAAACTTTAGCCACTTTATCAAGGGTTTGAATAATTGCTTGTACATGCTTTAAAGGATGTTTCAATTCTAAGCAATTGAACAAACAAATATCAGAACCCATTTAGGTGAGTTCAACAAACTCATAATGGACATGAAGAATTGCAATGAGGCCTTGCCTGATGAGATACAAGGTATAATATTGTTAGTGTCTCCTAGATTCTTTTGAGCACTTCACCAATTGATTACACCACGGGGCCACACTACATTATCTTGGAAGAGGAGTCCGCCTTTTAAGAAGTGGCAAAAAAAGTTACGAGAAGATAGGGTTGGGTAATATATTTGACACAAAGTTTATTTTCCAAAGTAGAGATGACACAATGTTATTACTACCATGAGGTGGGGCACTATAGGAGAAATTATTTGATGTATAAGGGCAAAAGACTTGAGGTGAAATTACTGCAATCTATAATAGGTTTGAAATTACTGCAATCTATAATAGGTTTAATGATGCTAATGATGCATTAGCAATCACCACAAGTTCATCAAGGGATGATTCGATGCTTGATTTTGAAAGTTCTCATCACATGGCTTCCTACAGACATCAATTTTCTACCTCTCACTGCATGAATTATTGAGGTTGTCTCACATCGGTTATGGAAGACACTGATGGTTGATTAATAAGTATGAAGAAAAGCTTCACCCTTTGAGCCAACTTTTGGGATGAAAGGTCTAAGATCACCCAACACTTACATCAAAGCCTAAGTTACCAACAAATATGGACTCAATGGTTGCTCAAAGAGGGTTGTTATGGCTCTTGACTTAAGCCTGATATGTGAAAGGGAGATTATTAGGGTTATCCCACATGAATTGTGGAAGGGGCAGGTAATTAGTTTAAAAGTGTAAGGGAAAACCCTACCTTTTGAGTTAGCTTTTGGGATGAGAAAAGCCCAAGACCACCCACTATTAGTATCAGAACTGTGATTGCCAACAAGTTTGGACGCAACAATCCAACCAGAGAGTTACGGGTTGTTATGTCTCTAACTCAGGTTCTACGTGTGAGAAGGAAATAACTTTTGGCAAGAGGGAGGTCTAAGACCATCCAATACTGATATCAAAGTTCGGATTGCCATTAAGTTTGGATCCAACAGTCACACAAGAGAGTTGTCAATAAGTTTGGACCCAACAATCACATGGGAGAATTACGAATTGTTGCAGCTCTAATCCAGGCTTGATATATGAGGGAGAGATAGTTTTTGGGATGAGAGAGACCTACTCAAAACACTAGTATTAAAGTTCAGATTGCCAATAAGTTTAGACCCAACAATTACATAGGAGAGCTTGGATTGCCAAGAAGTTTGGACCCAATAATCACACGGGAGAGTTACAGATTGTTGCGGCTCCGACCTAAGCTCGATGTGTGAAGGGAAGATTATAGAGGTTGTCCCATATTAGTTATACGATTTATAAGTACAAGGGAAAGTTTCATCTTTTGAGTTAACTTTTGGGGTGAGAGAGGCTCAAGACCACCCAACATGAATGTGGTAAGGCTCTTTTGGGAAACAAATTGCTTGTAAAATAGTAAGGATTGAAATAATTCAGATCAAAATGCACAATGGAGTGGCCTAAGGCATATACCAAAGCAGAGGTAAAAACCTATTTCACTGAGTGCTTTTGATGAGTTCGGATACAGATCTTCGCTAAAAGTAGATATTTGAAGCTTCTTCGAGGTGTGCTTACCATGATGATAGGGATGATATGAGACTTGACAAATGAATGAAAGAGAAATGATTGTTTTGAGTCAGAGGGTGTTCCTAGGAAGTCACTGAAAAGAGAAGTTTAACTTCCATGTACAGTTCAACATCAATACTCAGCGGAGGATGAAGTTTTGCACGGGATTTCATCGAACTTTGGAGATTGTAGGCTGCGTATGCTTAAACTTATAAGGACTCTCTTGAGTTTCGTCTAAGGATGGTGCTAGGTATGTGTTGTTCTTTGTCAATGGCGTTTCAAGAAAGTTGGATTAGTCTAACACGAGAGTGAGGTACTTGGTCAATTTATATCATAAAAGATGATCGAAATGTAGGTAGCAAGAAAGATCGTGTGCTTTATAATTGACAAAATTGAAATTCTATTCTCAAGAGCTTATTTGGTTTTGCACAGAAAAAGGTACGGTGAAATACTCGACATCAACACACTATGATTGAGTGGAGTCATAGAATTGATAAACAATATTATATCAATGAGAGCTTGCTCTTACTATCCAATGCACTACTAGGTAGAGATGGGCTGAAGTAGTGAATTCAGCTTATTAGTTAGTGAACAAATCACCATCACTAGCATTTTGATTGGAAAATTCCCGAGGAAACATGATTAAGCCTACTAATTACAGTAGGCTAAGAGTGTTCGGTGTTGCCTTGCCTATGCTCATGTGTATAATGGCACAATGGGGTTGAGAGCAAGGAGGTACTTGTTCCTAAACTATGTATATGGGATTTGTAGTGGACTGAGGATGATATCACCTAGTTTTTCAACAAAGAAATTACTTTGAACAAATTTGCTTTCTTTAATAAGAGTGAAGGGTTGGTATAGAGAAAAGTTTGAGGTGTTCAAAAACAAGTGAAGCTTTGGAGAGAGCCAAGAGATGTTCAAGGTGCGGTAGATATGACAATGTTTGTAAAGTCGCTTGATTCCATAGCAACTGACGGTTGTTCCAAGGAGTTGATGAACTTTCTAGGTGGTCAGCAGAGATGGTTGACATAAAGCAATGGTCGTATGAAGATAACGAAATTAGTAATTTGGGTGCTGTAGAGACAGATTCAAGTTTGGAGACACATAGTGAAAACTACCGTAACGTTGTGATGACTAGGAGTAATAAGTACCCCAATTTTAGCCTATCATAAATTGTTTAGGCTTGTCACTATGTACCTTGATGGAGGTGGAATGCTTGTCTCATGCTTCACATGCTAGTTGTCCAAGTTATGCCGTGAATACTACTAGGCTTAATCTTTTAAGCACAGGAGAATGTGTTGGCTAATCCAAGTGCGCATGAGGATGTAGTGAAGTGGATCCTCATTCTTGTGAACGACAAATGTGTCGGTATGTTGTGAAGGATGCAATTTAGCTAGTGTGGTGATATCTAGTTTATGGACTCGCATCACGTATGGAGCATGAAGAATGAAAGCTATTCCTTTGTTTCTCTTAGATGTGCTTTGACTTGGGAGACGTCATGGTGAGGCATGATGACAATGAAAGGAGCTAAAGAGGCGGTATGGTCTAATGACTTGATTAGTGATGCTACCTTGGGACGTCAAGTTGATGTGGTGTCTAGTGGAAACCAGAGACATCATTAGAGAAACAAGTACATTGATGACCAAAATTTCTATATCGGATATAGCATATTAGGAGAGTATGTACTGTAAAGAAGCTTCCTACGACGAAGAATCTTGCAAACATTTAGACCAAGTTCGAGGATAGCTTGGGCTTGATTGACATCTATGAAGGTCGAGTACCCGTCCAAGCTTTACAAAAACTAATATGGATGATAAACACTATAACTTGACTACAAGAGCTAAGACGGAAAATTGTTAGATAAGTCTCGAATCTGAGCTTGCGAAAGAAACCCAATCCAAATAAAGAGACTTGTAGTTTGATGTCCAAACAAGTGAAAGATTATTGAAATACTTTATATACTGGATTTGGATTTCTAATTTGAGTACGTTTTCTAGATTGAGTTGACATGTCACATATATTTTTACTCAATTGTTACACACTAGAGCAAACAACAGGAGTGTTGAGTTTCTTTTTGTGAGTTTTCTGAGTAAGTTCTCTTAAGAGATAGTAAGATAACACTTAATAGTTTGCTTTAGATGTAATCTAAGATTGAGAAACATTTAAGTGATTGAAACACTGTAATTCTTCGAATTTATAGTAGATTTCTTTGCGAATAGCTCTTCTGGTACGGTGGCTATCGATACTAGAATTGAATCACGTAAATTTCTCGTATCCTTCCTATTTGATTTTTCTAATAATTTCTTCTTTTCGTGTTTGATCGTGTGTGATCTGTTAGTTCCTTTGTTATTTCACAACCATTTCCACTACTCATTAGTAATGAATTCAAGATATAGCTCATCTTCATCGACGAAGACCGGTCCCAGGGCTGTCAGTGAGCATTCCCATTTAATTTATGTTGAGTCAATTTCTTTACTCAATTGCACTAAAATTTTGCACCATGTTATCGTTCACTATAAACAAAAGGATAGATAGAATGGCACCTTTCTAGATCTAGTTTGTCTCAGTGCAGAATCTAGTTGCTTCTCTAGTTGTACTAAGTCGGTCACACTCATCTTCTCAATATCTGGCCCTCTCAAGTATCTGAAAAGGAAAGATATTCATGTAAAAACAAACTGAATTCTTTTCACAGAGAGGCGAGCCCATAAATAGGAGTTCAACCTTTGAACTATCTGAACAATCTCAGGATGTGACCAGTAAACCGCATCTTCAGATCCATTTCCCTGTAAAAAAGGTAATTTTAGGTGTCATCACTAGTATAGTCGTGTAGGTAATATCTGAATGTTGCTACGTGTTCTAACAAACCTCACTTTTTAGATTGACTACATAGGTGAAAGAGATGGAGAGTTCCTGTCGTTGGGAGCTTGACATCTAAGTTTACCCTGATTATTTGATACCTACATGGCATAGATCATGCCTCTACTACACTTGCTAGTGTATAATTCTCGAAATGTCATTTCTAGAAGGTGGAGGATTATGCTTTAATGTCCTCATTTCAAAATGAATTGTTTTATGTAAAGGACAGTAATAGTCTCACCGACGTGCACTGCTTGTAAAAGAACACAATTATACAAAAAAAATTATCAATTGGTCAAGTCTCTGTCTGATTTGAAGTAACTAAAATATAAGGCATGGGAATAAATCTATTTGCTCAGCTATTTTGCAAGGTTCTCCATGTATCCTAGATTTCTTTCCTTTGTAAAGTTCTATGTGCTTTTGACAAGTCATCTTGAATTTTGGTTATTTTAGGGGAACACCAAAAACATGCCTTTTTTCACTCCATGACCAAAAACATACTCGCGTTTTCACATTACAAGTTACATATCTCTGCCTCACTAAATAACTTAATTACCCTTTCTTGTTTAACTCACCCTAAAACCTATCCTCGTATCACTTAAAACACCCAAACTCTCAATCCAAATGTATTGTCACTCTCCCCTGCCACCAGCCACCACCTCTGCTGACTCAGACCGCCCACCCAACTCTGCTCGTTGCTGTCATGGTTCACTCTCTCTCACATCACCCCTCCACCCGGCCGGGACCTTGGGTTGGGGTTACCGTTGGTCATAGGCGACTTGGATTGAGGTCACGACGCCATAGGCGACCTTGAGTTGAGGTTACGACGCTGTGGCTGACCTCAATGAGTTGGCCCATGGGATTGATGACACTGATCCAGGTCACCATGCCATTGGCAACCTCCGATTGAGTCCCCCAGGCGAGATGTGATTCCAGTGAGAGAGGTTCGGGGCGAAAGTCGGGCTCAACGGTGATGCTTGCCTAGCGGCTTCGTGGTGGCATCGAAGGGAATCTGGGTGACTGGCCGGAGAGGTTGGAGGCGGGTGGCATCAATGTTGTCTAAGCTACGATTTTAAGTTAAGTGCTTTGTTGGTTAGTTAGGATTTGGATGTGGGTTGATGTGAGAAAAGGGTAGGGGCATTTTGGGGAAAAAATGTTGTACATAACTACGCAAATTTGCTGAGTTGAAGAAGGAAACTTGTAGTTTCTAAGGGGAGGTTTGTTTCTGGTCATGGATGGACAACTCAGGCATGTTTTTAGTATTTTCCCTCGCACTGACAATCTTGTAAGGTGCATAAATTTTGCTGAGTTGAATAAGCAAACTTGTAGTTCTAAAAGTCGATGTATGTTTTGGGTCATGGATGGAGAACCGAGGCATGGCTTTCCTACTTTCCCTTTTTTTTTTTCCGATGATATGTGTCGATGACCACTTCTCATTGCTTTTAACAAATCTTACATACCTCAACCGTCTTGGCATCTTTGGAGGTCTCTGCTTCTCCCAAATAGTTCCGATATCGCTCGAGGATGTTGGTAAAGCTACAATAGTAGGGTACTTTGTCAGAAATATCAGGAAATGTGTTTAACATGCAAAGAAATACAACATAATTGGCACAAGATTGGAAGAAAAATTTCATAGACTTCACGTGCAGGTTGCTAGAGAAAAATGGTAAATACAAACGAAATTTGGCTGTGTTCAATTTTAGACGCCATTTATGCCGTGTTCTATCTTTCTCAATTTTTTAAACTCTTGAGTGATTAACATAATGAAAATGGCTTGCAACTTGTACTCAAAAGTATCACTAGCTTAATTTAAGTAGCTCACTTGATTTTGCATCATAATTGCTAGAAATATATTTAGGAGATTTTATATATTTTTATTAATTGGTCCTGATTGATTGTAATTAATATTTTACTATTTTAGGTAGTCATCTTATAAAATTTATAAATAAGCTCGCTAATTCATTTGGTAATATATAGAATATTACATTTCTCTATTGTCACAATTCTTAACTTAGTTTTCGAGGAAGCACCCATTGAATCTATTTCGTAGTAACGCCAACCGCATTGGTCATGTTTCTCCACGGTTGTAATCATGACGTCAGCCATATTGGCCGGGTCACTCTCGTTCTCTATGGAATCATCAATTGTAGTTGTTGTTTGAGACTCTTTCGCTTCAGAAAACAAACATTACCACCAGACTCGCCACCCTTGGACGAGTTAGATCCTAAAATTTCATTGCAAACAAGCAACGAACACCACTTCACGCATCCCCGCCTCTCTTATCTATTAAACCCGTCACGTTTCAATGCTATTCCAACACATTTTGGTGGTTTTCTTCAATAAAACGAACACCGCCGCTAGAATCCCCACCGTCAGACAAGCTAGCCACCTAATTTTCGCTGCCAAAACCTGCTGCATGCACCCATACGCGTTGCCAAAAGCCACTATGCTCGACATCCATCCTCACAGTGCTCCTCCCGCATGCTAACTTCATCCGCCGCCTTACGCCACCAGCCATCAACCAGAGTTGACTTCGAGCATTGATCGGCATTGACCAATAATTCAATCAAAACAAATCGGTTTTGAGGCACTTTTCTGAACAATTCAACAACTTTTTGATCGATTCTTGGCAATCTTAGGCCGGTTCCCAGTATTTCCACATGTAGAGTCCATTTTTGGCCTTATTTTCTCCATATTGGTTCTTCAAATACTAGTTTCTCTGCAGTTCTTGTCTAACCTACTATGTTGAAACTAGTAAAATGCGTATTATGGATAAATTAGAAGTTTCAATGTCCAACTACCATCGACTATGTCCTAAGCAACTTATAAGATAGCCAATCGACCTCTAAATTGCGGTATACGTGCAATTTCATCTGCCACTGCTGCTATTGTAAAGGCTTCTCTTAATAGATTGTCTGTCACTCTCTTATTAAAGGATTTTCATTCCTTTCTTCTAGCCAATAGACTTGCAACTAGAGTAGAGGAAAAAGCTTCTCTTTGATAATGGGGGGTTCAAGAAGATCTGATCAACATGGGAGGTGTGTAGTTACCTTGCAACTTCTTAGCTACTATGCAAGTCTGTCCTCCGATCGATTCCAATAGTCTTTTCTTCACCTTCTCTTCTTGACATGATCCAAGTGTTCAAGCTAGCAGATCAAATCAAGGGTTTTCATCCCCAAGAGGCAAATGAATAGGTTGGTTGAAATGCAGTTATGCTGGGTAAACTGAAGTAAAATGGGAGATGGTATCGTAGTGATGATTGACTTATCTAAGTTTTTACTAGTCATCATCGGTTTACCAATTGTTTTGTCCTTGTTCTTGGCTTTCCTGGCTTATCCCCATGCCTTCCATGAGAATTTTGTTTCATTTGTTATGTCTATCACTCAACATACTTCTCATTTGTCACTTTTTGACTCCATTTGCTACAATCATATGACTTCATATTCTAATTTGTTTCAGTCAAAAACTTCACTTCACATGCCTCTACCATTCACATAGTTTGATAATTTACAAATGAGAGTCGGTCATGTAAAAAACATTTCAACATTTGTATTATCCATGCCTAACAAAATCCCACACCATCTCCTAAATTTGATTTCAACATAACAATTATGTAAACTTGGCTTTCATGTTCACTTCTCCTCATGGTTGTCATGTGCAAAATCCATGGATAGAGTAGACTATAGGGACAAGCCATAGAGTGGGATGCCTATTTGAATTCATCTCCTTGAATACTCCCAGCTCTTTTGCTTATTGTGCTGCCAAAGCTTTGCATTCCCAGTTAGGTCTTTATTTTTCCTCTATATAGAAACCTTTGATTTCAAGTTGTCATTTAGCTCTACCTTGTCAATTGGAAAAACACAATGTCTTGCCATTTGATCTGGTGAATTTGCCTTTCATGCTCCTTTTAATCTCATTCACTTTGATATCTGGGGACCATCTTCCACCCCTACCACGAAAGGCTCTCACTATTTTATAATCTTTGTGAATAATCATTTTCATTATACACGATTTTATCTTTTGAAATATCGATCTAAATTTACTCACATCTGTCGTGATTTTTTTATCGTGGTAAAAACATAATTTTTTCAAGATATCAAGGTTTTTCATATTGATAATGCCATGAATATAGAGATATTGAATTTCTTAGAATTTTCTTCCAAAATGGAACTATAATTCATTGTTCTTATTCAAGAACTTCCCAACAAAATGGTTGAGTAGCATGTAAATAATTATATTTTGGATGTTACATCCACTCTTCTAGTCTTTGCTTCTTGTGTGGAACAATTTTCGAGAGAGGCTTGTCTTATTGCTAAATATAATATCAACCGTACCCATCGATAACATTTCTCTTCATGAACACTTGTGTGGTAGTGTCCACAATTACAGTCTTCTGCAAGTCTTTGATAGTGCTTGTTTTATAAATCTTCTTTCACATGAACACACAAAGTTAGTACCTCATGCCTTTTTACGTTGCTTCTTTAAGTATGACCTAAGCACAAAAGTATAGATGTAAGCATCCTATCTCTAACCGCCTTCATGTGTCCCACCATGTTACCTATTGGGAACACAAGATATTTTCATCTTTGAATCCCTACAATCATCGACTCATGTTCCCTTCTTCACCAACAATTCAATGGATTATATCACACCTCTGTCCACTTGTGAATCTTCCTCTCTAAAATTGCCTTCTTCCTCTAATGTTGATGCAAGTCCTACAGGCGTACTACCTTGTTCTAACATGTCTACTCCATCTGCGGTTCTTCACTGACCAGCATTGTTGTTCCACTAGAATAAGTCAACCTTCTATTTCACTGCATAACTACCATTAGTACTTTACCATTGCTTTTCTTTCTGTACCTTGCACATAGAGAAGCTAGTACTTATTCTATCGGGCAAAAAGCAATAGCATATGAGTTGCAGGCCCTAAACAAATCTCATTTATGGGTTTTGGTTAATTTGCTTTTCAATAAGTCCATATAGGATGTAATTAGGTATATGATATTAAAATAAAGGCATATGGTAATATGGACCATTACAAAACTCAGCTAGTGGCAGAAGGCATTACTCAAGAATATAGAGTTCACTATGAAAAGACTATCGCTCCTGTTGCACACCTTTATTCTATCCATAGTTTTCCTATTGTTGTCGCGATCAAGCTTTCGTGTCTGTCCTAAATAGATGTTAAAAATGCATTCATGAACAGTGATTTACTGAGAAAGTCCATATGGTGTCTCATCCTAGATATACTCATCCTTCCAGCAAAGTATGTCAATTACATAGAGCATTATATAACCTCAAACAGGCTCCTCATACATGGTTTCTAAGTTTAGCTCCACCATGGAGTCTTCAGTTTCAATTTCAATTATTAAAACCATGCTCTTTTTGCTCAGTTCACATTTCGTGGGTATATGCTGCTCTTATATGTGGACGATATGGTTATTATTGGCGATGATCATATTTAAAATTCAAGCAGTATCTCATTCATCTTTCACAAGCCAAATATGCCACTAATCTCATCTCTCAAGCCCAAATCACTGACAAAAATGTCATTACAACTCCTGTTGAGACCAATGCCAAATTTAATTCCAAAGATTGGGCTCCTCTTTCAAACCTTACACCCTCTTGGCAGCTAGTCGGCAATCTTATATATCTCACTATTTCTTGACCTAATATTGCCAATACCATACATATGGTTAGTTCGAACATGACTATGCCTTGTACAAGTCATTTTGTTGTGGTCCTTTGAATTCTTCACTTCATTAGGGATATTATTTCATGGCCCTCACTTTTCTGCTCGTTCTACTTTGGAGTTGACAGTTTATTTTGCTGTCGACTGGGCTGATGACTTTAAAGATTGTCACTCCACTATGGGCCATTGTTTCTTTTTTGGTACCTCATTTCGTCTCATGAAGTACTAAAAGACAGGCCCTATCCCTCACTCTAGTACAAATGCAGAATATCGAACTCTTGTTGATACGATATGAGAATTACTAGAAGATTTGAGACTACGCCATTGTAGTGGAATAGTCATTCATTGCGATAACCGAAGTACTATCTCAAATAGCACATATCAATTCTGTAAATGCCTCAAGCACATTGAAGTAAATTGTCACTTCACCCAATAACATATTCTCCGTGGCACTGTTTGACTTGTCTCTACTTCATCTGCTGAACAGATTGTTGATGTCTTCACCAAAATACATTTACTTGGGCATTTTTAGGATCTTTCCTCCAAGCTTAAGTTGACTTTTTGAAATCACTTTAAGTTTGCAGGGATGTTAGAAATATATATAAGAGATTTTGTATATTTCCCTTAATTGGTCCCGATTGATTTTGATTGATAATTTGTTACTTTAAATAGTCATTCCGTAAAGCCTATAAATAAGCTCGTGGACTCTGCATTTGATAATGTACAGAATATTGCATTTTTCCATCATCACAATTGCCTATTGTACTTTTCACTCCTAAACTTCC
Organism: Eucalyptus microcorys; assembly: GCA_014182515.1. NCBI lineage: Eukaryota > Viridiplantae > Streptophyta > Magnoliopsida > Myrtales > Myrtaceae > Eucalyptus > Eucalyptus microcorys. The sequence continues at coordinate 47,426,360 of CM024569.1, read as the reverse complement.
TAGCATTTAGTTAGGCACATGTGTAGAAAAGATTCCTAATGAATCTTTTGAACACAAGGTTCTTGACAAAGTCAAATTGACTTCCATGGCATCAGTTCTTTCGTAGTTGACCATTGCGGAGTTCTCTTTAACGACGAAAGTACCACTCGGTGTAACATGAGATAACAAGCCACCTTTCTTGTCGCTTAAATCTCGAGATTCGTTATTGCATGACGCTTCCATTCCTCCCCCCCCGGTTGAAATGACAAGGAAATAAATACCAAGAGGAGCGAGAAATGACAAGGAATGTCGCGAGTTCCCATGCCGAATAGCGTAAGCGACCGGGTCAGAGGCCTATAATCCACCCTGCCCCGAATTTAAAGCGAAAATGGACCGAGAGAGAAAGCAAACACGCACAGTGCATAAAAGATAAGCAGCGAAAAAGGACGAAATCCACGAAAAAATCAGAATCGTAAGCAAACGAACACAGCAGGTCATGCGTCGACATCAACCACCGCAATCGCAGCAGTAGCATCAGCAAAAGCTCGAAAAAAATCGCGGCCGCAGCGCGACGAGCGACGCTGACCGTGCCGCTCGTCGCAATCGCGAGACCGCGACAGAGAGACACAGAGAGACACAGAGAGGGAATCGAAGGGGAGTCGGTGGGGGGGAGGCGCACCTGTCGCCGCCGCAGAATTCGTAGAGCTTGCCGCGGCTGGAGAAGACGACGAGGGCGACGTCGACGTCGCAGAGCACCGCGAGCTCCCGCGCCTTCTTCATCAGCCCGCCCCGGCGCTTCGAGAAGGTCACCTGCCGGCTGCTCTTGTCGGCGATCCTCCGAATCTCCACCTTCCTCCGCCCCATACGCGGCGGCGGCCGGCCCCGGCGCTCCGAATCGAAGAAGAAAAAGCTCCTCGAGAGAGAGCGAGAGTGTGCTTGTGCGTGTGCGTGCGTGCGGGTGCGTCGAAGAAAGAAGAGGGGCCGTGACCTGAAAAGGGGCCGCGCGCACGCCAGCCAGCCTTCCTTTTCGTTCCGCTGATTAGCCGAAATCTAATTTAATGTCGAGTCGGTCAATTCAATGATTAAATAGTCCCGGAAATTAGGTGCGTCGACACGTGTCTTGCCGTGGGACGCCTCCGAGATGCTGCTGCTCTTCTTTTTCTTTTTGCCTTTTGTTTTTTCCTCTCCGCTTTTTCCAGGATTTGCCGTCACCGCTCTCCGACTTATGATGATGTTTCGGTCCGCGATCCCCTTTTCAGCGGCAAGGGGTTCATTATTCAATACTCATGAAGGGAACTGGCTAATCCTTTTTTATTATTATTATTATTATTATTATTATTATTATTATTATCATTGTTATTATTTTATAAAGTGGGTGCTAAGCATGTGGCAGTAGAGTAACAAATGGAAATTTCTATAAATTTATAATTCCTAACAAAATCACCGATTGTATCTTTGAACGTAAAAGTTTCTATTTTTAGCTTTTGACTTTTTCTCGAAATGTGCATTTTTTGAAATGATGTACGTGCCCATCACTACTTTTAGCGATTTTAAATGTTGCTGTTATGACACTAATTAATGAACTTGTTATCCATTTTCTTTATTTTTGGAAACCGGCCAACAGGGTTATTATATGAAGTGTGTGCTTAGTATCACTCGAGGTTCCCGTGATAAAGGGCCGTGCTCGTTCGAAGAAGACCGACCAAAGTCACCTAGAATTTTTTGAAACATTTTCAAGGATGAACGAGATAGTAATTATATTGAGTTCTAGAGCATTTTTGACTTAAATGCTGAAGATGCAATCTCGTCTCAAAGATTGATTATCAATCAATATTGTGATGGGTGCACTTCTTGTATAAATTGATGAGCTCTTTTCTTATTTGTATTCATCTAAACATTTCAACAATACAAAATTTTTTTTTCCCAAAACTTTTCCGTAGACTTGTCTCTTTACGACTTGAGTGAGTGAGGGAGCAATAGAAAAACTTAACTTATGTGCTATATCGATTTAAGAAAGCCTAAGTCGCCGCACGGTCTCGATCTTAAACGATCAACCTATGACGTAATCATGTTACGATAGAATGATTAATAGAAAATTTTAAAAATTTATAACAGCCAATTATAAAGTACTTTGTATTTTTTATAGTAAAAATTTCTATTTTTGGTTCGTGACTTTCTTCTCCAAATGTGCCATTCTTCGAATTTTGTACGTCGATCTTTTACTGCTGCTGTCAGGATATGGATGAGATTTGTACAACTTCAATAGATAATAATGGCACTCTTACCAAAAAAAATAAAATAAATAATTATGGTACAGTCGTAGTAATCTAAAAGAGCTCCTAACCAATCACGAAAAACGGAATTTATTACAACTTGATATTCAAAAAATCGCGACCAATAACTGACATTTAAAACTTTTTCACATGTCTTATGTGTTTTCGGTATTATCAGCAACATTAAATTTGACAAAATTAATTTCCAAAAAACTATGAACTGTTATTTTCGACAACAAACAATAATATTTTCACCCAGGCATAGGTCTTTAACGTACTTTTCTTCAAAAATAATTAAACGGGGATGAAAAACACCGATTGATTCTCAAAAGTGTCGTTGTCCGAAGCATCTTATTATGATAATTGGGTCAAATGATTTTTGATCCGTGGACAGATAAAGACAGGGGAGAAATCGCCATCTTACTTTTGGTTATGGATAAATCCGGTCTCGTAAGCTAAACATTTCAGCCGCGGACATCCGAATGAAGACTTTGACGTTTTGTGGTTTTTTAAGACAGCGTGCTTTCATGGGTGCACATGCACTGTATTATTCGAGGGAGGCCGACGGAGCTAGTGGAGGAGGAGGAGTGGCAAAATATCAGGCAAAGTGGATGTGTCTTATCCCACCTTTTAGTTAAAAAGGGCAGTGAATATCTAGGGGTATATGAGACTTTCGGTCGCCACTAAGGATGTACCCGTTTGGAAAGAAGAAATTTTGGTGAATTTAGTTTTCTAAACTTCGACACATTTCATTTTCCGTGAAATAAATGAAAGGTATGTTTGTATCATCGAAAATTTCATGATAAAAGGAAAAAGTTTCAATAGATATTATTTTCAAGTAAAATTGTTAGTTTTCATTTTTTGATAGTTTCAGAAATTTTTTTAACTTCTTGTTAGAAAGAAAAGTACCCATTGCCCAATCTAAACTTAAATCTAAACTTATTGTTTTTAGTTCACGATTAATGTTATATATATCGATTAGTTTTCTATCATTTAAATATCAAAAAATAACTTTTCAAAAATAATTTTCTTTCAAACGACCAAACCCGAATGTTTGATTTAAAAGATAGTATAGTTCAATGAATGTCAAACGCAATAAAATAAATATAAATTATACATCTTTTTACAGCTTCTTCCAGTCCACTAAACAGCCTACCGTTTCCCCCACTAAGACCAGTTGACTAGAGGACTGCCCCTTACTTCGCATAAGATAATCACTCATCTTTTGAAACAAACACTAGTCTTATGTTCACTTTGATGCTTTCCATTCGTCCATTCGTTATTGTTATTGTTATTGTTCTTGATAATGATAATGATAATGATAATGATGATGATGATGATTGTGATGATGATGATGATAGGGCACTTCAACCCAATTCGATACAATTAGGCCCTCAGAAAATCCAAGTCGATAGAACGACGCGAATTGGCCTTATCGTCTGCACAGCAAATCATGAAGAACAAAACAAAAGTTATCAATCTACAGGATATTCATTAAGTTAACGACGATTGATGGTTCATGATTGATTGGATGAATTTATGAAGCGATGTGATGCTTTGAGAGCAGTTAAGGCAAAGATCTCTGTCTCTCTTTCTCTGTCGACTCAAAAGCCACTTGCAAAGAGCACATATCCATTGAGCTTGTAGAGGCAGATTATTTTCGACAAGCTTGAAAGTACTAATCCAATGCTTTAGCAAGCAAACGACCAAAAGCATTTAGGATTACAAAGCTCCTAAGATCCAGCGCAATTAAAGTTAATAATAGCATTATCGATTCAGCATGTTCATCAAACGACATACAAAAAACACTGGTTCTTATGGCCAGAATCAACACAAGAGCTCATCAGCCGTGTTATCTTCAAGGCAACCATCCGGGCATGAAGTTATTTATACTTGGTCCTCCCGTTATAACAGACGGCACTGGATCGGGCTGGTATCTGCAATCCATCATTCCAAAGAAAAGAAATCCGAGATTAATGGATGGAGCAATAGTTAAAAGGAGGATTTTTATTAGGCAGGCAAAACTAATCTCCTTAAACAACGCTAATGTCACGACACCTGTAGAGCAAGTCAAACTATGGTAAATGTAATTGAACACTCGTTGCTTGTCGTGACATGTATTGTGCTTAGGTGAAGCGCAACACGAGCTCAAGCCCATCAAATCCATTCCAATCCAATCCTTTATCTCACCAATTTCAAAGGAAACCCGAACCCAATTTCTATCCAATCCCACGTATGAATGCAATTGGGTCGTGAACAGTAAAATGTGACATGGACTCAAGCCCATCAAAATCATTTAATTGTCTACCCTATACAAGTCACTTCTTGGAACTAATCAGAACCAAAACCAGGAGTGATCAGTAGCAAAACATGATGATTGGCTTGATTAAGGATTACTTACCCCATTTGCAAAGTGGGTTCACATTCCAAGGGATGAAAAAAGGCTTCGCTGTGAGGCTGAGCAAGTGGCTGTGGCGGCAGTGGCGGCGGCGGCGGATGACCGTATCCCCAACTTCCTCGGCATGTTGATTTAACTGGAGCGCATTCACTTGGTATCCTTCCATCAACTGAAAAGCCCATCACCCCAAAATCCGTAACTTATATTCAGTGAAGATGAACCATAATCATGCAGAGGGACAAAATCGTAATATCAATTTCGTCGAGATGAGAAGGTGATCCTTCAGACCTATAATACGACTCGAATTTGATCGTAGTGTCGATTTAGTCAAGGCGACGGGGTGATTCATCGAATCTTTTAATACTTCTTCAAACTTAAATCTCACATGCATTGTGTGAACATATCGAAGTTTTAGTAGTTGATGTAATATCAGAGTGTTGAGTTTAATGAGCAGGTGCAATTTTCAAAAATGACATAGTACGCGAGTCGTTAAACTTAGGTTCCGCATGGCCTACCCGTAGATTCAAGGCCCTGTTTGCTTCGTGGAGCAATTGTTCCTGCACATGCAATTGCTGCTATTAACAACAGACTGAACATACAGATGAATACAGAATTAAGAGAGGGAGTTGGGAAGATAACACACCCGATGTTGAAGATCACTCAGCTGATCTAACATGTACTGAGTCTGCAAAATCAAAGAAGAAAGTGAAGAAACCGGGGTGCGTAAGTTTGAGCAAGTTCATTGGGCAAAATCCTCGAAAACAAGATCGATTCAGTGAAACATTCGTGAGGCAGTTTGTCATACGCAACAGGGAATAGCTACACGACGTGCGTCCTGATGACGAGATAGATAACCTTAACACGGGATCAAACATGCTGGCGAAAATATGAATGAGATAGCGTGTTATCTTGAAGGTATGCTAGGAATGCTTAGTCAGACCATCGTGGCTAAATAGACAATATAGAGAGGAATAAATTCGCCAAGCAGGATGAATTCTTTAAAGGGGAAGGTGCAAGATAAAAGCTTTGGGCACTTTTCGGATCATCCATCAAATCTTGACGACAGGCACAATAGTAAACAAGCCTTAGCAGAAGAAGCCCCAAGGGAACATGTATTAGCATGTCATTTCTCTTGAAACAAAGTCATCCAATTGACTATTTCAATGCAGTCTTCGCACTTCTTGCAAAATCTGTCTTGAAAGTTGCAGTATTTTAGTAGTGCAACAGTAAAATGACGGCAGATCCACCCATTCGTTTTTCCTTGGTTTGCTACTAAGTTAGGCAGACCGATGAACACTAATCACAGCGATTGACACAGTAACTTGTATTCACAATAATGACTCAGTATGAGACTTAGATAGAATTCGTGAATATAATTTACGTACTCTTCGTGATCTGATCTGCTTCAATGACGCATCTAGCTGTCTTTCCAAGGACTCGAGCTCTTTGCTGCTTAACTGGCCAAGTTCTTCTCCCAGAAGATTCCTAGTTCACGATGACACAGATAGACCCCAATCATATAGGAAAATAACTACATCCCGCGAATGCTGACATTTAATTAGAAGGACAATAGAAACTTCAATACCTTTGAGTTCGCTGTAGGGCTTCGTAACGTGCCTTAAGTCTCAAATATTCCTGCTGACAGCTTAACTCCTACACACGGACCAAAGGAAAGGCCAATAAGATCTAGAAAACAGATATTCACCAGGCTCAAGTAATAGTTTCGTTTTTGGTAACAAAATATGCAGTACATATCTACAGATTCCAGTTTTGGCATAAGTACTGCATCGATAAGTTCGCTACACGACATGGTGTATGTCCATGCGCATGCATGCAGCAGTCAAATTTGGTGAAACGTTCATGATGAGCAGAGGTTTAGTCACTAGACACTGACAGTCACTGTTCAGTCCAAATTGATAGGCAATTTGAATGCGGAAACTTCATAATTAAAAGCCTGATTGGTCGTAAAACAGCCAATCAGATTTAAAACCAGTTCAAGAAGATTGCAGACAATGTCTTATCAAGCTTGAAAATTCCTCCTCTCCTGGTCAAACAAATTAACAAGTAGCAGATGTTGAATTGCTATTACTATTCTCAACGTTACAGTAACATTCCTTTCTAACAAAGACCATTTGAGGAGCTCTTAAAGACAAGGGTTTTACAGAACTGTTATCCACATAAAGGATCAATATCCAAAAGCTATATGGACCAATCTCCATTAGAATGCTTAGACGACCAACCTTTGCCTACTGGCTCACTAGGGTTTATCATATGAAAGCAAAATGCGGCTAATAATTCACGTTTAGCCCTTCCTTTTTCTTATGAGGGGTTTCCAGTGAGTCTACAACAAAGACAAAAAGAAAAAAGCAACCGCAACAACAATTGAATGCACTGATATACCATAACCAAGCCTTTTAGCTACTAAAGGACTTAATTCAAAATAATACTTTTGCACTATTTGATGCTCGATTCACTATATGAAGTTCAATGACTAAAAGGTGTTTATAATATCTTTTAGATTTTTTTTTTTCCGTTCATGCAAAAGAAAGTCGCCGTCGGTGATAAAATCTAGACTTGAATTTCATTACCACCTTGGCGATGTTTACTTCCATGAAGTTTTATCTTCTTACAGTATAAACACAATCGACTATCGAGATAGTGGGACATCTATGCTCATGCCTTTGGATTTTGGAGGAAAAAAAATGCCACGACCATCTTTTTTTTTTTTGTCTCTTCTGCTTATCTTTTGTGTAACCAACCCGATCATACCTAGACCTACATTCATTTTCACTTGTAAAAACCACATCCACCAAACCATAATCGTTACTTGTCTTTATTCATCGTTTGGCTAATCAAGTTTATGATCAACTTACTTGATTACAAAAAGGCTATTTATGTTTCTTTCTATTAAAGTATTACAATATTAATCACGTCTTAATTTAATAAATTAAGCTTTTGAAGCAATCGGAAGCGTGGATCCTTTTAACCGAATCCCCTCAATACTTATCCATCCACAAGCATGCGAGACAAATCAAACTCAATCAAGGGCCGTTAGTTGTGTTGCATTATGCATTTGCCACACCATATGACCTTATCTTTCCAAACAATTACGCCATTATATGTTTGGCATTTGCATGACATGTTTGTGCTTCAGATGCATATGGCTAATTAGCTAGAGCATAAACTTGCTCACACGAAATCTGTAGCTCCTCATATGGTAAAAGACAAAGAAAACACCAACCTTTTGTGACCAGCAAGGCGAAAAGAGAGACTAGACAAGATGAGAAACTAATCACCAGTTAATAACAAATTGACAATTGCTTTCTCCTTATTCACTCATGCAGACTGGTCGAGTAGAGAGCATGCACTTTCAGTTAATGTGATGTAATCAGACGTAAGTTCATCGAACTTTGTTAGCAAACTATAGACCATTCATAATAGATAGTGAACGAACGTGAATGAGTGTGTGCATAAGCTTCTCGTGATCCTACTTGATACAAGCCACCATCAAGCATTGAGAAGATCGGGACCGGCAATAATAGGAAGATTCAGCTAACAGAGGGAAAGCTAAAGTATGTTCAGAGAGATATTGTGACCGGCAGTACAGTCCATTACCAAGGATTCTCTTGCGGACACATTTGGCTCCAGGGCTCCATAGTTGCACTTCTGATATCTCTCTAGAGTCTTGAGCATGCTACAATATTATTGTCACGAAAAGCATGAATTAGGAGTGGAATAGAGAAAGAAATGGTTAATAAAAGCATGTAGATATGCGAACTATAATCAACATGTGGTAAAAGTTCTCAAATGCTTTTCGAGCCGTCGCTAATCGCTGGAGAAGATACTGTGCTCCTTTGGAGACGTTCAAAATGAGTGAATTCAAAGATGAGAGCAACTTACACAAGCACCGGAACTGCTTTGCAAGTGACCTAATCCGAATCATTGCTTTGAAGATATTAAGCTAAGGTAGCACAAAGCATATGAACAAGAGCCATAAAGACGAAAACTTCGGAAAGATTAACAGAACCCGTTGAAAATATCACATCGATTAAACTGAGGGTGTCGGCAGAAATTCGTAAAACTATTGCTTGAAAATCCACTGATCAACGAAAACAAAAGACAAATAATTTAATTATGGACTCAATGTGTCGCCTAGAAAATTCTAGAAAATTGTAAGCTCGTGTAAGTACGGTGTATTTTTTATTATATTTTTTTTTGTAAATCACAAAGGAAAAAAAATACAATCAGACAGGAAATGAAATAGTTTTTGGCCAAGAAGGGAAAAGGCTTAAAGATGGGGAGCTTTAATAGTTCAGTCTCAAGAGGAAATAAGCGATCCTACGGTTAATAACAAGAATCCCCGCAGAAGGCACATCTCCAAACCTTTCGGACACAAAAATCACACGCAGGCGGAGATCGCGTTTGAGAGAAGTCCACCCACGAATCATTAGGAAACACTCAAGCACACCCACAGACGGAGACGTGAAGAGAGAGAGAGAGAGAGAGAGAGAGAGAGAGAGAGAGTGGAAACCCTAGGCTTCCATCAACTTCGGGAACATCAAACCCTAGGACGAAGGTTGATGTCTGGATTGGATGTTCAATCAGATTGACTGCGCAAGGTCAATATATACGGATGGAGAAAGAGAAGTGGCTTAAAACACAGCGGTAAGATAGGCAACACCAACATGGAATAGAACATTCGTCGCTTGGATTTTTAAAGCATTGATTTAACGCAACATCTCTTGGGGAAAATGGTGTCTTTTCTGTCTATGAAAAACTGTGTTACCGAAGGAAAGAAAAAACTGCAGTCAAGTCGAGCAAGTGAGGTTGATCTGCAAAAAACCACAAAAGAAAAAGGGAAATTTGATATAATGGCATAGACAAGAACCCAAAAACAATGGGAGGCTGAATAAGCTTTAGCAAGACCTAAATCTCTTCCTCAAGGTAGAGACCCTCCTAAAACCCAACAGATTCTGAAACGAGGAAACGAAAAATCAAGTGGGTCGGTTGAAAGATGGTTTCTGCTGGGACAAATTTTCATGATCTGCTGCAAAAATGTCGGCTTCCTTTTCTGGGGCAGCAGATTCAGAGAGGAAAAGGAGAAGCAACTAATCAGACACTCTTCAAGATTTTGAGTTTCGCACGAGACCCTTTTGATGGAAGGAACCGAAAAAAGTTTCGAGGTTCAGGAGCTTTACCGGATCAGAAAATCTTCGCAGCATCATCCTCAAAGCTCTTCTTTTTATTATCACGTCAAGGAAACCAAAAAGATTGGATTATGTTGAGGATATGACCCGGTCCAAGACTGGTTTGTGTTCTCAAGGCAGTGCGTCGGATCGCACTTTGATCAGACATACCATAAAAATGTCTGATTTCTAGGTTAAACTGTGAACCAAAGAAGGAAAGAGAGAGGGAAGGAGAAAGGAGCTCAAGAAAAGAGAAAAGAAAGACGAACACAAAACTAGGAGCCACGGAAGGCTTAGTAGCTTCTTTCCATGGTTTCCCTTTTGCAGATCAAACATCAAAGCAACACTCAACATTCTGAAAACGCCGAGACATTCATCAAAAAGGAAAAAAAGAAAATAAATCGTTCAAACCTAAACATCAAAGAGAGGAAAAAAGATACAGCAACTTTATTTCCCTTAAATTTTCAAAGAAGACCGAAAAAAGCAGGAAACCATCACCCTTCAAGAACCACCCCAAGAGGCACAAACCGATATAAATGAAAAGAAGCAGAAGAAAAGGTTAAAAACAACCAAAATCTGGAGAATCTAAGATGACCCAATAGAGTCAGTGAGAGAGAGAGAGAGAGAGAGAGAGAGAGAGAGAGGGAGGGAGAAATGGTAGGTTGCACTTTGGTTTCCTTGCTTCTTCTTCTCTTTCTAACTTAGGAGAGGAGGCTATACGAAATAATTTGTTGTTGTTTTGGTGATAATACCTCGAGCTGCTGCAGAACTCGTACAGCTTTCCTCTATTAGAGAAGATGATGAGAGCAACCTCCGCATCGCAAAGCACGGAAAGCTCGTAAGCTTTCTTCAAAAGACCATTCCTTCTCTTCGCAAAGGTCACCTGCCTGTTGATCTTGTTCTCGATCCTCTTCAGCTCCACCCTTCCTCTCCCCATCTTTCCCACCACCCCGCCCTACCTTCTTTTCTTTCCTCTTTCTCTTGTCTTTGCTGTTTTCGTCACCAACCCACAATCCCACAAATTTGTTCACTTCTTCAAAAGAGATCTCTTCTCGGTTCTGCAACCTTTCTTGTGTCTAGCCATACTTATGCATGGTCTCTCTCTTCCCCCCCTCTCTCTTAGGAAGCCTCTACACGGTAAAAGTCAACAAAGATAGGAGCCCCTCTATGTACTTTTTGTCATGAGGCGGTTTTTTTAGGGGAAATTACAATGTCAAGAGACCAGAACCACCCAATAAACCAGACCTCTTCCACACCCCCACCCCCCCCAAAAAAAAAAAAAAAAAAAAAAAACCTTCCCAATTAGTTGATTGCATAGTGGTTCGTGCATGTATTATTGCCACGTGAAAGGTAAGACTTTGGAAAATCGCTAACCATGAGTTGCGATTAAGTGTTACTCAGGTTCATTGTATCAGATTGAATCAATCACATATCAAGATATTTATTCTGTAGGGCTCATAAGTTAAATCTTGTCGAAATATATGAATTCTTTCGTGATTTATATGATGCGATTGGTTCTATTTATAGTATCGTTGGGAACAAAAGTCCAATCGGACGGTGGAGGAGCAAGGAAGACGAGCTTAAGAAACGTCGTCTAACGGAGACCAGGAGAGAAAGATAACGGTGAACTACGAATTAAGGGGAACACGTCGGAGAGGCTGGCGAGATCAATGCAAAAGGTCACCGATCATTGCCACGTGTCAAGAGGAGGAGTGGAGATCATTCTAGGGTCCACCTAAACTGACCATTTGTTTTCAGGTTTGGGCAAAATCATGCAACTTAACCATAACAAAAAGCTTAGGCAAACTCGTATGTTCCGACAGAGTTTAAACTCCAGGGTTTTCTCTATTGGCGGATTTAATTGCGCCACTATAAATTTGTTGCATCAAACTTTTTTGTGAGACAAATGCTTTTCAATAAATAAATAAATATTATGACACTTCTAATAATTGGCATATGTACATCACAAATGTTATTTATCGAAAAAGATTTGGAAAGCGGTCGTCGTAATTAGTGAAAAAGATCAAATATACACATGTTCGTTTGTGACATTTCGGGGGTAACATAAACAACATTTTTTTATAAATTATTGGCTATCTTCCCGATAGCTTGTATCTATAGGAAAAATAATTTATCCAATATACGGAGCGCAAGTGAAAAGTTGAAATCCCGACACTCCCTTTCATCTTCATGCCGATTATTCTTGTTATTTTGTATATTTATGTCCCCGTCATTTGTCTGATTTAATTACGTCCGAATCCCTTGTCGTGTGCGTAAGGTCCGACTTCCAACCCAGGGGAAGTGTTATATAGCGTGTTATGTAGACAAGGTTTGTCCATTTCCCACACCTTGAACTTTCGTGGAAAACAATTTGCAACCCTTTTCCAATTGACTCCAAGACTTAGGTTAAAAACAGGTTTTTTTCCCAGCAGTTGCAACTATAAAAGGACAATATAGCCTTCCATGAGATGTTCAACAAAGTCCTCACTATCATGTCGATTTTTACATATAGTCTTGCCAGTTTTGAGGTATTGCAACTTTCTGATACATAATACCAAATACACAAGTTATGGTATTTTTGCAACACGATCATAGCATAGCCAGCAAACTCGTGCGACAAAATGACAACAATAACATATAGACACTTAGGCACCAAAAAGAGAAGGAAGGAAAAGGTAGTTCATGCATCGGTTACAATTACAACGACTAGGCGACCAATGGTCCAATGTTTGTCAGTCTGCCTCCTCTTTGTCATCTCTATTGAGGGTCGACCCTGGCATCTTCAGTGACCATCGCCCAGATCTATGACAAGGGTTGCAAGCCTCGCCATTCAATGTGAATAAAGTCATGACTTTCGTACGATCTCTCTCAGTGTCTGTTTAATCCACATCGTCATTAATTATTGTCCAGTGAGGCCGAGCATGGTACTGCCATTGGATTCAACATAAGCAAGTTTTTTACGTGTTCAATGAAAGGGTTCAAATGAAAAAGAAAGAAAACAGAGTGTTCGAACCTAAACAGAAACGGAAAAATTCAAAGACCAGTCAACTAGGTGGAGGGGGCGGCCGTCGCCGCCCATCACCCCTTCTCTCTCTCTCTCTCTCTCTCTCTCTCTCGCTCTCTCTGTTTCATTTTTCTAATGTATTTGAAATGTGTTCTTTTTGTGGGATTATGACTAAATGTTCTAAAAGTTTAAGATATTAAAAGAAAGTGTAGTTTAATATTCAGATATTTTATCGTCCCTTATACTTAATCTGGTCTTTTTGCCTAGTATTAATGCTTTATTTGTTTCGCAAAAAAAAAAAATCAGAAGAAAAAAATTTCCTCATTTTTCGGCGCTTGGTTCACTTAGGAAAATGGGGAAAATTGTCCAAAGAGTCTTAAATCTATTACACTTTTGCGAATTCAGTCTTAAACCTTCTGATTTTACTAATTGCATTCTAAACATTTTTCATATTTTGCATAATGAATTCATCCACTCAATTTTAGTCAAAATTAGCCGGCATGGATGCCAACCATCCTACGTGGTATGATCAACGCTAATGTGGACAAATTTTAATAATATATTTTTTTATTTTTTAAATTTTGTTACTATTTTTTTCCTTTTTTTTTTTTTTTTTTTTTCCCCTTTCTTCTTTCTTTTGCAAGTGGCTAGGCTGGCCGAGCACCAGCCTCACCGGCCAAGCTAGCTAGCCTCATCGGCCGTAGAGAGACCTTGGTGCTTGTGCTTGGATTGCCAGCGCCTGCACCCAGGTCTATTGAGGTTAAAGGCGGAACCCAAGGCCGTAGTGCCTATGCCCCGACACCGTAACCCAAGTCCACAAAGGTTGTGCTTGGGTCCCCAATGCTCAAGTTTGGTCCCTAGCACTTCGACCTAGGTCCGCAAAGGCTATGCCCGAATCCTCGATGCTCGGGCTTGGTCCTTTGTGCCCAAGCCAAGGTCATCAAGGCTAACGCTGAGGACATTGGTGCTAGTGCTTGTGCTTGAGTCCATCAAAGTTGGGCTAGAACCCCTGTGCTCGCGCCTTGATCCATCAAGGTCAAGCTTGAGATCAAGTTGTTCGTGCCCCATAGCGCCCAAGTTAGGATCCATGTGCAAGTTACCAATTCTTGAATAATATATGTCTATTAAGGAAAATTAAATTAATTTTTTCATTTCGAAATACAAAAAATACTTTCAAATTCATTTTTAGATTTTAGCTAAATACTGGAAAATAAAATGCCACATTTTTCATGAAACAAATTAAGCCAAATTCGAATTCAAGTTCTCCTACTCCGATATTATAAAAGATTTTGTAAGAACACAACAAATTGTTCTAAAAACTTAAATCGTTAGAAAAATGTATGATATAATATTTAAGTATTCTATTGCTATTCACATACATAATGTCATAATTCCTATACAAAGTGACGTAAGAAATAAGTGCCCGAATGGTTGATCTATGTGCATCCAATGACCATCAATTTCATGTTGTTTTCAATAGATCATTGATAAATGTTTTCGATGATCTAATTGCTACCAACTTTTCGGAAAACGACTTTTGGAGATCATGGAAATCTCCATTTCTCATACATGGTATAGACTAAATCCATCATATCACACCAATCACATTTCATGAATCCATAAAAACCACCTCGGGTCTCATCAAGAAACAGGTTTCCATACACTTTCTCTACCGCGATTCGCCTTGTTCGCCACATCACCGCATTACTTACCAATCGAGTTTCGGTTTATATTTTCTGATGCGAATGAATGCGATGGGGATGGCGTGGGGACCAGCTACAGGCGCATCAATAATTAGGAGGGGCGACATGGGCTTGGTCGCAATGCGATGTGGTCCAAACGTACAGGAGGAACCAGCAGGTGTCGGCATGGGACCGGGGATGACAATGAACTGGATTGTGGACGGATACGATGACGGCGACAGAGCCCAGACATCTCGAAACGAAATCGTTCGGGGGCTACGGAGATCGAAGGCGCATGTGTTCGTCTCTTTGTACTTGATGATCAATCGTTCTTCCTTCTTATCGTTTTCGGTAGGTAGATCCCCTATGCTCGCGCCTTGATCCATCAAGGTCAAGCTTGAGATCAAGTTGTTCGTGCCCCATAGTGCCCAAGTTAGGATCCATGTGCAAGTTATCAATTCTTGAATAATATATGTCTATTAAGGAAAATCAAATTAATTTTTCATTTCGAAAGACAAAAATACTTTCAAATTCATTTTTAGATTTTAGCTAAATACTAGAAATAAAATGCCACATTTTTCATGAAACAAATTAAGCCGAATTTGAATTCAAGTTCTCCTACTCCGATATTATAAAAGATTTTGTAAGAACACAACAAATCGTTAAAACTTAAATCGTTAAAAATGTATGATATAATATTTAAGTATTCTATTGCTATTCACATACATAATGTCGTAATTCCTATACAAAGTGACGTAAGAAATAAGTGCCCGAATAGTTTATCTATGTGCATCCAATGACCATCAATTTCATGTTGTTTTCAATAGATCATTGATAAATGTTTTCGACGATCTAATTGCTACCAACTTTTCGGAAAACGATTTTTGGAGATCATGGAAATCTCCATTTCTCATACACGGTACAGACTAAATCCATCATATCGCACCAATCACATTTCATGAATCCATAAGAACCACGTCGGGTCTCATCGAGAAACAGGTTTCCATACACTTTCTCTACCGCGATTCGCCTTGTTCGCCACATCACCGCATTACTTACCAATCGAGTTTCGGTTTATATTTTCTGATGCGAATGAATGCGATGGGGATGGCGTGGGGACCAGCTACAGGCGCATCAATAATTAGGAGGGGCGACATGGGCTTGGTCGCAATGCGATGTGGTCCAAACGTACAGGAGGAACCAGCAGGTGTCGGCATGGGACCGGGGGATGACAATGAACTGGATTGTGGACGGATCCGATGACGGCGACAGAGCCCAGACATCTCGAAACGAAATCGTTCGGGGGCTACGGAGATCGAAGGCGCATGTGTTCGTCTCTTTGTACTTGATGATCAATCGTTCTTCCTTCTTATCGTTTTCGGTAGGTAGATCGGCTTTCAATGCAGTCCTCGAGTTTACAGTTGTTGTAATCAAGTCTTTGATCGCTACATTATTCTGATTTCGTCCGAATTCCGCAAAATGGAAGGTAACACATACCGTCAGTACCAAAGTACAGTGACCAGATAAGTGACATTGTGATTAATCAATTTCTCACCGGTCAAACTTCAAGATGGCAAGAACATTGTTAGCGTAATTAAATATTAAATCACGCATTCATCTAATAACTCAAACTTTTAAAACAATTGATAGTTGTCCATCAAAATCTTACATGATACTAGAGTTGACGCTTAGTACTTGATAAATAGATAAGACTGAGCGTGAGGAAGAGTGTTAGCGTAATTAAATATTAAACCACGTTTTTATTTAACAGCTTAAACTTTTAGAATAGTTAACAATGGTCTACCAAAATCTCACAAACATCAATCGATTGTGCAATCAAACATAATTTTCAATGGTTCTTGGTCCATTGCGGCATTCATTGTTTTGACATCTCACTTTCGGTGGCATCAATAAGCATACTTTGCTTTGTTAGTACTGGCGACGGAAGGGATTTGATTGGATAATAATTAATTCCGCAAATTTAAGGAAGTGATTTTGCCGATCTCGAGCTGAAGATCACATTGAAATTATATTGCAAGTTCAGACTTCTGAGACTGATAAATACACCTTTTCCTCTCGATAAGAACGACTTTTTCTTCACTAAGTTGAATCATGCGGGTCCTTTAGAAGAGACCCAAAAGAAAAACCACTATCTTTCTCTCCCTCCTTGGCAAGAATATTTCATAAAATAGGTAAACACGCTGTAAATGCATGAACTTTTGTCCAATTTATTTCTGGGCATTCAAACTTTCTTTTTATTCAATTAAGTACTTCTACTGCTATAAAACCTCCGTTAAATCATGGACAAGAATGCCAAATTGGACATTAACGTCATTAAATAACAACACGCTGGTATTTGATGTGGCCTTTTGAAATGATAGGTTAATGGGGACATCTTGGAAGGCTAAAATGATCCAAGTCATCTCCCTCCCCCTCCCCCTTTCTCTCTCGTGTAACCTAAATAAAGATGGCATAACTTTTGCCAAATAAACGAGCCATTTTAGCAAAATCACATGACATGGCAATTTATATAAAAAGGGTCTCACATTGAGTCAAATTTGAAAAAGGCATTTGATCGAACAAAAGAGAAAATTAGGTTATGGTGTCTTTATCCCCTCACAAAGACAATATGTATAAAGGGCCTTCAAAATGGGAATAGGAGATAGATAATATCAGGACATATGTGCAACAAAAGGGCATCAATCACTTTTGCGGAAAAGCATAGGAATGCACTCTTCCAATTTGAGGGGGAAGATTACATAGAAATGGTAAATTGGATGAAGGAGATAAATGAAGATGATAGATTGATAGAAAGGAATCGCGCAAACGGAGTTCTCGCTATCTTTCAATTCACGTGGGTGTAGCTGGCCTAGCCTCTAGGAAGGCTACTTCATTTTTTTAGGCGAAGTGCTCAGCATTGTCCCAACATAAAGTGGCAAAAGAGGAGAGAACGTAGTACAAAGTAAAGTGAGAAAACAAAGACAACATGGTAGTACCACGAGTAACTATTCTCGCTTGGCAGTTCCAATTCACCAACCTACTCCTTTAGTCGATCCAACTCTTTGATTGCAACAACAAACCTAACCCCATTTCATTTCTCACTAAAATCATTTCCTTTATCGACACTTAAAAATGACAAATTTTTAGTTATGACTGACAAGTGATGAATTTTATTGATAATAGCAGAATGTGCGGTAAACAGTAGAAGTCATTGATGGAAAGAACAATTTACAAGTTAAACTTGTCAAGGAAGCTATGGAGATCAAACATCGGTTATTGATGAAAACTCTCACTTGAGGGGATAAAGTCATCGGCATCGACATGTAATTGCCGAGATTTTCAGGTATGTAACTACTTTTCAATAAGTTTTGCTAGATAATAGGTAATTGCTAGGCGGTCATACTTATTGCCATTATTTTAAGATTTTGTAACTTATGGTGGATAATGTAACTTCTTGTAACTGCAGATTGGATTAGGATGTTATTTGTTATGAAAATCTGATTGTGATTGCCTCCATTTTTCGTATGTTTAATTTTTTTGTCATTTACTTTCCTGTCTAAGACCAACAAAACATATTTAATAAGTTTTGTCGTATTCGAAAAGTAATTCATTGTCAATTCAATTTCGTTATAACATAAAAGACATTTCATCAACACCCTTTCGAAGAAACAATCCTAAACATCAAGCTAACACGAGACATCATCAGTGTCTGGAGAAGCTATAGTACGACATATAATCCTGTGTTACGAGGTAACAATTTTGTCCAAAGCCCGTGAGTTGCGTTAAAGGAAAAGCAAGCCGAGGTGGGGACCACAGAGATCTTTCGGCGAAGAATCCGACGGCAGAGGATCGATGGCCAAGGGGGCGAGGGGTCACCACAGGTACTATTGAACAACTGTCAGATTACTTGCCATTTTAAGGTGGACAGATGGAGATCGACATTAAATATGGAGGGGACTCTATACCGAGAATGGCAAAGACTTCCCTTCAAGGGGAGTCGCGTCTTAGCTGTGCTTTCTCTTTCGTCTTTCGAGCCGAAGTCGTTTCACCGATCCCTTCGCCTTTTGTCCACTCTTCTTTTCGCGAGACTCGAGGGGAAGGGGAGTTTATGTTTGGGCTATGCTCAGCCTAATTTCGAAATGAATATTAGCATTAATTACACTTCATATTCACATAAATTCTTAACGAGAAAATGACACAAATGATTTCTGAATTTTAACTCAATATATAATATAATATAATTTATTTAATGTGATTTCTAAACTTTATAATAATGTACAAATTATGATCCGTGAAATTTTAATTTGTTCAATGTAATTTATATTTAATTTAGTCACTAAACTATACGAAAATATTTAAGGGCAATATTTAATATTTTCATATAGTTTAGAGAACCAAAAGTCCAATGACTACATTAAACAAATTAAAAAATTGAGAATTACATTGCACGTTTCACTAAAGCTCATGGGTCATTTGTGTCATTATCTCATTCTTATATTTGATCCTGTCATTATCCATTTTCCATTTCCCATCAATATAAGGATTTATCACTCAATTCGAAAAATAATCAACAAGGGATGATGACATCTAGGGCCTTTTCAATTTGTGTAATATGTCATTTCTATACTTGTTTTTTGTGCAGTAGCTTATCAAAATCAGTTATACCATTTATTTGATATCGACCTCGACAAAAGAAAAAGACCATTATCCTTTTCTTTTTCTTTTAGTATTCATTGCTTCTTCTTTTTTCCTTTTAAACATAAGGGATTCATTACTTGATTGAGGCACAAAAGCGACAAAGAATTGCCCGATTAGTATAAGAGACACCGTCATTTTATATCAAATGAGGCCTCATGCACAAAATTGGATTGGCGATGGCAAGAAGACTTTCTTTTATGGCTATATTCTTTTGCATCTCTCGTCGCTCCTCCATTGGACAAGTATCGTTATTGAGTTATCTCCGAATCAGGATTAGATTTCGAAGTCAAAGCTTGATATGTCATCTTAGGGGTTCTTGGCATCTACTTCGTGCCAGATTTGATGATTTGCTTTCTATCCAAGTTTTTCTTGGATGGTTGGATATATATAATGGAGTGACCAGATCAAATTTCAATCTTACATTTTTCATCTCATCGTCTACACACTTTGAAACGTGAGAATCGAATATGTTTTGTGCGCCTAACCCACGTACAAAAGCTGGTTCCCCATCACCACGTCAACCCATGTGGTGAGAAAGATTCCTCAATCAATGGATGCGTGGGCTAGATCATGGCCAATGAGACAAGGAATTCGACAAGTTATCCTACGTACCTGTACAATTACCTTTGACATTGTCTAGGAAATTTCACCTATTTTTCATGCCATGAAAAACTAAAAGTATATCAGTGAAAAAATTACCAAAAAAGTCTTAAATTATTGTAATTGTGCCAATTCAGTCATAAATTTATTTTTTTGACTAATCAAATCCTAAATATTTTACAATTGTACTAGTTTAATCCTTCCAGTCAAAATTAGCCAGTCGATGCTGACGTAGCCATTGACTGGCACCTACGATAATTTTTAATAATATTTTATTTTTTAAAAATTATATTATTAATTTTTATCTTTTTTTCCTCTCTCTCTCTCTCTCTCTCTCTTCCTTTGGCTTCGACGACCCAGTGACCTCCTCCTCCTCCTCATCCTACCTCCTTCTTCCTTTGGCTTCGGCGACCCAATGACGGTGAGGCAAGCTCACCCAACCACTAGAGAGGGCTCGCTGAATCTAGCAAGGACTCACCTCGCCATCCCTGCTTTGGCGAGGGCTCATCAAATCTGGTGAGGACTTGCCTCACTAGTGGTTGGGCGATGGATCATCCAAACACTGGCAAGGCAAGTCCTCACCCAACGACGGCAAGGTGAGCTCGCCTGGCCGCCTCAGTCTGGCGACCAACCAATCCTCCCCTCTAGCTGATCACTGGAGCCAATGGAAGAAGGAGGGAGGAGGGGAAAGAAAAAGAGAAAGAAAAAAGGAAAAAGAAGAAGATAAAAATTAATAAAATAATTTGCAAAAAAATAAAATATTATTAAAAAATTATTGCCGGCATCGACCGGCGGCTATGTCAGTGCCAGTCGGCCAATTTTGGCCATAAAGACTAAACTTGCACAATTACAAAAGATTTATGACTCAATTGGGTAAAAAAATAAGTTTAGAATTGAATTGGCACAATTGCAATAGGTTTATGACTTTTTTAGTAATTTTCCCGTACATCGGACATATTGTCAATCACAAAAGTAGAAGTGAATAGTATTGGCCGCTAAAGGATGTGAAGTGGTTCTATTTGGTTATCAAGAAATAGAGGTAACAAAATGGGAATGAAATCCTTGTTCCCTTCTAACAATATTTAGTGGCACAAAATGGAGTCGAATGGATGTCAAAGCTCCAAATGAGTAGTGCAAATGAAGGAGTGAAATCCACATATATCATGCATTTATATTAAGATACACGTGTGAGTTGTGTAGGAAAAATATAGCTTAATTCGTTAATTCAAACTTTCAAGTGAAGATGGATACAACTAAATGTATTAATGGGTTTGAATTTGAACTCTCTTCTCAATCTCCTCCAAGTGAAGGTATTAGATTTTCTCTAAGCACTCTCAACAATTGGTATCGGAGTTGATGGCCAATTAGTGGCCTTCTCCCAATGACTTGGTATAAGAGCCAATGGTCAATTGGTAGCCCTCTCAATGAATTGTGTTAAAAAAAGTTCTATAATGGAGATTTGGCCTCCTCTTAGTGAGTTGTAAAAAAGTCACACATCAGAGAATTGACATGATATGGAGTAATTAATATGTACTATTTGGGACCAGAGTTGCTTGTCAATTACTAATAAAGTCATAAATTTATTGCAATTGTGCTAATTCAATTATAAACTTCTTTTTTTTTTTTTGGTCAATTCAATCCTAAATATTTTGCAATTGTCACAAATCATTGGTTTAAGGTAATTATTGAATGTATTGATGAATTTCGATTTGAGCTCCTTTCAACAATCTTTAGGTGAAGGTATTGAGATAGACTAATAGTTGAGGGGAAAATTATTTAAAAAGTCATAAACCTATTACAGTTGTGTGGATTTAGTTCTAAACTTCTTCTTTTTTTGGCCAATTGAGTTATGAACATATTGCAATTGTGCAAATTCAATCCATCTGACCAAATTTGGTCGGCTAGTGCTATTGTGGCCGCCGATTGATGATGAGAATAATTTTTCAATAATATTTTATTTTTTAAAATTATTTTTTTACTTTTTTCAAATCTTTTTTTCATTTTTTTCTTTTCTCTTTCTTTTTTTTTTCCCCTCCTCCCTCCTCCTCCCTCCTTCTTCCTTTGGCTGTCACTAGACTAAAGTAGCTGGGCGAGGTCAACTCATCATTGTTGGGCAAGGGCTCACCTCACCAGTGGCTGGGCAGCTCGCCTTCACCTAGTGATCGCAAGGCAAGCTTGCCAATTGGCGAGGGCTAGCCTCGCCATTGGCTAGGCGAGCTCACCCTCACCTAGCGACGGTGAGGCAAGCTCACCTAGCCGCCTCAATCTGGAGACTAGTCAAAGGGCTAGAGCCAAAGGAAGATTGAGGGAGGAGGAGGGAGGGAGAAAGAGAGAAAGAAAAAAAATATAAAAAAATTAACTAAAAATTTGAGGAAATAAAATATTATTAAAGAAGTTGTCATTGGTGCTAACCTAAACTAAGAAGTCAAGACTAGCCGGCCAAATTTGATCAAATGAACTAAATTGACACAATTGTAAAAGGTTTAAAATTCAATTGTCCAACAAAATAAATTTATGACTAAATAGACACAACTACAATAAATTTAAGGTTTTTTTGGTAATTTTCCCAATAATTGAGTGTGGGCCTAATAAGCGGCGGTAGCTGCATATACTAGTTTCTACGATATCCCAAGTCTAAGAGTTATGACCACATGTTGGTCTTGTTTGATGTTGATTTGTCGATGTAAATCCTCTCGAAGCAGACCAGTTAGAACGGAAGGCGTGGTCCTCTTGCTGGCGTCCTTGTATTTTGTAGGCACTGCATTAGCAACGGCGAGAGGCAACCGCACCTTGTACTACCTTCAACCCTACCTCCTAGCAACTTTAAATATTGTCTATTGGCTATCATGTTTCAATTTCTATAATAGCATGTACTTCTCGTTATTCGTGTATTTTCGTTTTTTTCTCGTCTTTTCCTTTTCCCCCCCTTTTCCCCACGTGTTTGTTGCCTTCCTTTCCTTCAATTTTCAGACCCTTGTAGCTTCGTTGCAGCACATTCTATGCAGGAATTCGAGCATGTCCCTTTCTAGCATTATGCATTTGTTTTATTGAAAATTTCATAATATTATAAAATATTTTTTTATGAAATTTATTCTAAAAGAAAATTGTTAATTTTCATTGTTTAATAATTTAGAGAAAATAATTTCCTTCTAATTAGAAGGGAAAGTCATTTCCTCCCTAATTTAAGCCTGTTTGTTTTTAGTTTATAGATAATATTTTTCCATAGGTCGATTAATTTTTCGTTATTCAAACACCAAAAAGTCGGAAAATAAGTTTCTGGAAACAGTTCTCTTTCATACAAATGGACCGTAAATTCTGTTAGGAGCTTAGGAATTTTCCTTTATTAATGCATATTTGTTCGGCAAAAGTTGTTCAGTCAACGCGAGAACCCGTGTTTGGACCATAGTAGGATTTGGCCACATAGAGAATAGTGTGAATAATAGGCTTTAGAATGGAGCCAATGCGGCTAGGCCGAAAGGGAAATTTATGGTGTGTGAAAATTGGACCCAAAGCCACCTAATTAGAACAAAATACAAAAAAAAGAATATTGAATCGAAGTTTTGTAGGCATATGCCGATTCGTCTAGTACGATTCAAGATCTAAGCAATATGTATTCATTAGGAGAATTGCTAATCTCCTTAATTGCAAGTCAATTTACAATTTAATACATATCCATCAATTTAAGTGATTCAAATTTTTTGTATGTTTACGTGCCAAACAATGTAATGATATCGTACATTTTATGATGCATGTTGTATTTTGAGAGTTACAAAATCATTGAAATTGAATTAGTTGAATTTGAGCAAAATGACACATAAAGGTTATTAGAATGCAATCCTTATGTTAAATAAAACAATCGAAAAGTTATATCTTCTTTTGGATAGAAATCATCGCTTGTACTCAAATTTAATTTTTTTTCTTTTTGTAAATCATAAATCTTGCTCACCTTTTCATATTATATAGTGTTATCTACGAAAATTCTAAGTGAGCGTGACACAAAATACTGATTTTGGGCACTACATTGAATCTTACAATTCAATTCATGATACGTAATCCATACATTTACAATTTAAATTTGTGACATGGGTCTCCAAATACAACTATGCTGAAGATACAAGAAAGGAATATGATAGCTGCTTGTGCGAAGTCCAATTTGTCGGATAAAGAAACAAATAGTTTTGATTAGCCATTTTGGCAACTCTCGACCTCCTAATTCCATACGAATGTATCGGCAACTTCCAGACTCGATCCTCAAAAGGGAATTAGTTGCAGATTATGGCACGGCATTGACATTCTTCGATTAGAGAATGAATGTCACAACACGTGAAAAGGTGCAAGGGGCAAAGGGTGTTTGGTAAACATCGTTCTCCGACGAATTGACGCAACCTATTAACCGTCGATCGTAGAGTTTAGACGATTGCCCACTTAAGGACTTGTCTTATGTTGTTCATTGCGGGCTAAGAAGATCCACCCCCACAACAGAGCCTGGTCTACGCGTGTTGTCGAGTGACGGTTGCGCCTACATCTTTGAATTCATGTGCAGGCAAAGAAAGAAAAGAGCTGGTTGGTGTTGAGCGTCCTATCAATTGCTTATCCACAAGAAGAAAAAGTTCCCCTTTGATTACTCAGAAAAAAAGAACAAAAAGAAAGAAAGCAGAGGAATTGTATGTCCATTCATATCATGACTTGTTTGAGAACTTTAAAACTCCTTCACGAATGCAAGCTAGCATTTTTATTTTTATTTTGGTGACCGAAGATCCACCAGAGCCTGTCCTTGTCGGCTTATGCCAATTTGAGGTCTCACGGGCCTCCGCGGTGGAGGCCCAACAGCGACTATACTTCAAGGGAAACTGGCCCAGCAACCCACTGCTGGGGCCCTCCGCTTTAATCGCTAATAACGCAAGGTTTCGAACCCTTTGACTTCCTTTGCTAGAAGAGAGATCTCAATCAACTGCGCTACCCACGAGTGGGTCAAGTTAGCATTTTTGCTTCAAGAAAAGACCGAGAAGATTAAATATCAAATGAGAAAACTTAATAGTACTTTTTATGCGATATGCGCAATTTATAGATTTTAGTTTTTCCAACACAAGTCGCCCTTTCTCACTGTTAATGAAGGACCTTTTGGTTGGCACCCACGTCAATGAAGGATCTTCTGTTGTAATATGGTGAAGGACCTTCCTAAATGTATAGCCACCAATGTCAATGAACAACTCTTGTGTGCTCACTGCCAGTAGGCAAATAGTGTGGTCAATTATCGCACATGACTGATTTACTTTCCTAGAATGCCAGAATTGAGAAAAGCATTGCGCCAATCGCCTCAAAGCCGACAATAATGCCTTTACTTTAGCTACCTCAACTAACCCACCAAAAAACCTATTTTCTACCTCGAACAACAAATGGGAAGCCGTTTTCAGCCGAGAGTGTAATTACTACTTAGGGTTACATTAGGTAAATCTAAGGACAACTAGATTCCCGATTCTAATTCGTCAATCGAAATGTCTAGTGTCATTTGACTACCGATCTCCTAACCATATTAATCTCAAAAAGAAAACTAAAAAGAAAAAAAAGGCAAATCAATGGTCCCTTCTGAATCTGGTCACTCAGTGTCGTGTCGGAGAGGGCATGAATGAATTGCACGGCTTGCCCTTCACCTCTTCTCATCAGTAATTGCTTAGAAGTTGCATTGTAACGAGCCTTCCTATTCTCCTGCCTTTCAATCTCATAAGAAGGGAATGGAACGGCCAAAAAAATAACAAAAATAAAAACCTACTTTCCGAGAGCGAAGATGAGGCCCAGTTCCACATAGCCCATCAAAGCCCAAGTTAGAAAATCCTCTGCCTCTTCCACCGTCCTTCGTATTATTCTAAAGAGAGCCTCATCCTCCTTTTTATTTTCTTTTGTACCAAGCAATTCATCACTTCACAACTCACTAAGGTCTAGGCCGAGCTGATCAATGATGGAGAGTGCACTGTGGCGTATCGCCACTAAGGATAGCACCGTGAATGGTCAGCAAACTGACCAGGGCATCATTGCGTGAGCCTTAGTATAGAGGCCCATGACTAATATTGAGACGGAAGCCACCAAATGAAAGATGCAGTCATACAGCTACAGAAGGCAGCTCTTCCGGCAAGAGAAGCTTGGATATTCGAGATTCTGAAAAGCAGAACCTTGAATAAATCTAGATTTGGCAGCAACATTTAATATTTAAAACAAAATAGCAGAGAAATTCCCAGATATTTTAACTTATCCAGGGTTTTCACTGGCTTTGCTGTATGATGGACTATAATTGCACTGAAGACTACCCTGACTGGATAAATAAATACACCAGATCTTATATGTATATAATTGGATTTTAGTAGGACAGGTCAATGTCGAGAATTTACAACAGGATGCATTTCCTTGGAATCACGAACAACTCAATGATTGCGACCTCCAGGAAGCTGGGAGTTACACTGAAAGGAAAATGTGACAGATCTTCAGCTAACAGTTTGGCAACAAATTTCCTTCATGAGCATCTTTTTTATTTTGATCAATATAACAGAACTTGCAAAAGTTGTACAGCTTATAGATAAAACAAATGAAAAGATGGTCAAAACAAAACACACAGTAATATCGGTGATCTAAATCCAAACCTCAACTACAGTGCCACAAACCAAAGGTGCTTCCTCATGCCCAACATCTAATTTCCATCTCTTGGAAAATTTAAAATAAACTAAATATTTACAGGAAAAAATCTATGGGAAACTATCAAAATAAGGATATGCACTCTGCCTAGGTTCTCTACTAGAATCCATGGCTACTACATAGTACACATGGGGGAAAATCTCCACATCCTTTTTAGAGTTGTTCTAAACGAAAAGCAATTTAGACTAACATCCTGGAGAAATTGGTAGACTCTAATCACTCATTGCTAGTATTTGCAGATACAGTCCATGCTTATCCAACTCAAGCCAACTAAACTCAAACACAAAATTTTATAAATGCTTTTGATCCCAACGTCTAACTCTCCTTTCGCTAGATGCAAAAGTCCATAACAAACAAGGCTGAAAGTGACAAATTGTATGGTTAAGAAAAGGATCCCACATATATTGGCAATTGTCAAGAAGGCTTTTCAAGACAGATTCCCTTGAATTCAGATTTGCTACTAGGTACCATTAGGTGTTTCCCAGATCTCAAGGAGCACACAGAAAAGTAAATGTCCAGTTAACAATATGATTTTAATGTGACCGGTAATTCCAACTGACGGATTAATATGGAATAAAGAAAGCAGTGTTTTCAAATTAAGATCCTGGTAGATGCAAAATTGATGGACAAAGAATCTCACACAGCAACGGTAGTAGATATAAGGAAGAACCTAAAGAAGCTACTAATCCTACACAGAAAAGAAAAAAACTAGCAAACTCATGTTCAGCATGCATAAGCTAGGGAACTTGAAGTCGCAGGTCCTCAACTTATATATACTATTATTATAAACAATTGAGAATGAGAGAATTACTAGCTAGTTGCGTAAAGGAAATAAAGAACAAGACATATTCAAACCTGGGAATGAGGCAACATGATCAGATCTTAGTGACTTTCAAAGATTCTACTGCTTTACATGGTGGGCTGGTTCTGTACATTAAGAAAAGGGTAAGTCATCTCAATTCAGTAGTAAGTGTAATTAGAAAAAAAAAAAAAAAAAGCAAATAGCCAGTTTCTTAAACTGATGCAAATTAAGCAAGGAAATCATTCAGGCTGAGATGTATGACCAAAGTAAACATGGACAGGCAAGTTGCATTACTGCATAGAACAAGGTTTACACCTGAGGCTTAAATGACCATCTCATTTATCATGTGACTAAAGATGATGATTAATACTACTGGTCAATTGAAACTCATTCTTTAAGATTGACAAGCCAAGCCCAGCCCAATGGTGAATGATTCGAGAACCATTAGCCTACATCACAGGCAATAATACATAGGATTGCTAAAGGAGAGGAAAGAGCCAAGATATCAGCCCTTAAGAACTCCTGAAGCATCAAACTCCTGTGCACCATTGATGGCAGAAGCACGAGCAGCACAATGTCACCAATGGTCTTTGGATGGTTGTTTAACAATCAGCAAAAATAACTAGCAGACAATATCTCTACTCCCCCATGGGAGGTTGTCACTGATGTCTACGACCTTCAAAACTTACTACAGATTGATATATTTGCAAGTGAGATTATTGTTTCCTCAACATCCTTGAAGAACGTGCATTGTAAGAGCTGCTAATCAGCTATCACAAGAAGTCAATTAGTGGGGACTAACTTAGCAACCTCTAACCTTTTCGATGTCCAGGATCTTCTATTTTTGTCATGGAGGCTTTTATATACAGCTAAGTGTACTAATATAATTCATGAATGAAAGACCCTTTTTCTTCAAAAGGACTACTAGTTTTGTGGAAGGCTTACATCAACTGAATTTGAGAGGTGAACCGGTGTTAAAATTATTGATCCTTGTGTGCAAATTACGAGGACTACAGATGTAATATGCACCTTGACTTCGGAGTGTGATTGCCATCAGCACGTATCCCGTGAGCTGTGGAACCACACAGCCTAGGATGTAAATGTGACAGCAATTGGTAAAGCAAAGGGAACAACAATTGTGCTGTGGGTTAGTGAGAACTCAAGTCTGATGTGAAGTCGGAAGGATTTGTTATTTGACATATAAGTTCAGACTTCACACTCATTCCCAACTTAGTATTCCTAAGAGCAAGTGTCTACATGGACATACACCTGACGGTTGCATTAGGCTTCAACTGAGCCACAATTCTACCCAGGCAAATGGTCTCAATTTAGCTACTGCCAAAAAAAAGGACTTGCATATATTGTATTTATGTTATATATATTTTCATATTGTGTGCCCTAAAGCTACTATGATCAAAATGAATAGGCTTTGATTGAGGTGCCTCAAATTATGGACCTACATATTATACGCATCTTTGCGTCGATCTAACCTGATGGAACATGCCAACTATCCAAAAGCATGTGCTCCACCGGAGTTGATAAAGTGCTAAAAACATATTGAGATTCTATAATAACATATGGCCAAACCTGGCCTTCAAATCTCATGTCTTCATTTGTCTATCACTTCAAGTTTACAAAACTTAGACGTTACTTAAATGCTAAATTCCTTACCCAACAGCATTAAGTAGTTTATCAAGTGAACTCACCTTAGACTGCAGAATCTTTTGGCTGTCAATAAAGTACTGATTGGGATGGTTGATGCCAGCATCACATGATGATCCATGAACAGCTTCAAATGTTAATGTACATGCCACCTGAATTCATGGGAAAAGAACATTCATGAGCAACACTTTGATGGTAAAGGGAAATAACAAGCACTAAAAAGCAAGTTACGGGGTGTGTTCTCAGACCTGATAATGTCGGTTTTGCACTTTGTCAATTATGTCATCCATTCCTCGATTACCTACTCCCATTCTACCAAGAGCAGCCTTTAGATTTTCTTCACTGTCACATACAATTGATGAACCAAGATCAATATGTATGGTTCAGTACAGATACCGTCTGTGTTATGTTTCAGAAGCAGCATAATGTCGTAAAATGGAGTCAGATGTTGCACTATAGATATTACCATAAAGATGGATGCAATAGTGTTGGTTTAAAAAGCATATGATAAGTAATCTTTGAGGTTAACTACAGATTAAAATCCATACAAGCATATAAAACTTCAATTAAGGAGCTGAGACAAATTCTTAAGCTATAGAAATAAGAAGAATTGTATATCTTTTACCAAAAAAAAGAATTGTATATTTGATCTGGTAGTCAGAGCAAGTCTTTGCTGCACCTAGTGCAGGTGAGCCAAACTCATGCCACTTTAGAGCTGTCAGGTCCCACAAGCAGACCGCCTTATACGACAGGGAATATGAGTTGGGCTGACATGCACTGGAGCAGCCAAGATATTCCTTGTTACTACACGCATCTCTTCATCTAACTCAAAATTGGATCGAGCAAGTAGACATTAATACAGCAATTGGATAGACAAGCCAGTAATTCTTATCCATTATTAGAGCATCAGCACAAACAAAACGTGGAGCTCCAGTATGACAGCTTTCTAGATGCCTCTACAACTTAGAATCATTGGAGATGATCCAGTCAGGCAGTTCACATGTTTGTTCAACTGTTGTAAATATCACTATCATATGACATGGTTGTTATTATGTAGTCTGTTCCAAGGCATAGGAAATTTAATCATCAGTAGTCAAGATCAATTGTACAAAAGCTTTAACTATGATTTTACAGAATCGCAAGTGGCTTAGGTCATGAACCCTGTCCGGAAACATCCAGGCCTTCTCCCATTATCAAATAGTATTTAAATGTCATAATTGATGACATAATAGTTGTTGCATTACACGTGCAACAATGAGACTGCAATCCTAATCCTGGAGGTCAGGAACATGTAACATGCCCAGTCAATATCCTCTCCTCCTTGCAAGAGTTGAGGAGGAAAAGAACGACTTGCATCATGAGTGAGGCCAAATAATTCAATTATCACCTTATTGTTACCTAAACAAAAGACATCCAGATTATTCTTCCATTGAATACAAAATATACGCCATAGGCACCTAACAGATTATTACCACATTTCAGCAAGGTTTTCAAGTTATGTAGGATTTGCTATCCAATATTCAGAATAACAGCATGTTCCCAAGCATGGTCAAATGAGAGACCAAAAATGTCTCTACTACCATCTTTCAGGCCACATTGATGTTTCACAAGATGAAGAGTAGGCAAGGACTTCGAAGAAATTCCTTGAGAAACAGAGAACTGTGATGCTATTTGATGAACTTTAAAATAGTGATTTAGGACTATCAGGTGAATATGGTAGGCACTAATTCCATGGCCTAAAATGATGTGACTCCAGAAAAATCAGTGTTTCCTTCTCCTTGCTCTTTGGCCTTGTTCATAAATTGACATATACATAACCTTACATGTAGAGGTTGGCAGTTAAATTGTTTTGCCTTCACAAACGCTTTATGAAATATCATTAGGACTTGAATTGAACCTGAAATGTCGGAAAGGACACCCATGATGATCCCCAACACCAGGAGTTGATGAAATGACCTTTTGACAAGAAAAAGGTGTGTAATCCTACAATAACAATAAGAAAAAAGATGACGATGTATTAAATTCACAGAAGCTAGGATATGCAAAGAGAATTTTGGGTTCACAGTGCAATTTGTCGCATTGTTGTGGCAACTCCCAGAAAAGAATGACAAGTACAACATCTTGTAAATAGTTATCAAATAGGTCACTCCCATTTTTGCAAGGAAGGTGAGGGAGAAATAAAGAATGCTTACTGTTCTTTTCCCTTCTCTTCCATAATTGTGTCGTATGTTATAAGCATACTCTTTTTCAAACCTATCAGCGCCAACCTACAAGAAAATAATCCATCATAACTAAATGATGCAATATTTGAGCTGCCCACAACAAATGCATGAATAATGAGAACAATGTACCACAGAAAACATAACGCCAAGTCTCTACTCAATTACAAACCATTTATATCAATGCTTAATTGTGAACCCAGTGGTCCCTAGAAAAAAGGCTGCTTTGAGGTGGTTTTTTCAATTGCATTAATTTGGATTAAAATTGGTATTAATGCCTAACTAGTCAGAAACACCTCCAGTGTCTTTCGCTCATTAAAAGAGCTTATGGGGTCAAATTAGTTGCAAGATCTCTGTAAGTAAAGCAATACCTCTATGACCATCAGTGGATCAACCGAAATAAGAACAAAAATAACTCAATGAATCTGTGGCATGGCAAGCCGCAAGTCCATGAAGAAGAGTATTGTACTGAATTCAGTACTTACAAATCTTTGAGGTCCGAAGTAGGATATGTTTCAATTTAAGTATTGCTAAGGAGTGAGGTAATTCTAAGAGCAAGCAATATGGCAACCCTATCATGTTGGCTTATTAAAGAATGGATGTCTGCGTGGATTGGATACATGAAACAGGTTTCATTACCCATGCCTTCGATCTTGCATTTGGGCCCCCCACTTTCGCTTCGGCTGGTGTCTTAAAGGTCCATGAGTTATTGGGGATTCTAAGGCTTACGATAATATGTAGATGCGCTTCATCATCATCATCACAGAGAGAGAGAGAGAGAGAGAGAGAGAGAGAGAGAGAGAAGACAGAGAGATAGATGGATTTACAACAATCATATGACTCTCCTTTAATCCCAATTTCCTCTTGAACCAAGAATACACATTCATGAAGATCAAAGCATTAAAATTACACTAACAACGACAAGCAACAATTAATCCTAGTCACTTTCCAACAAAATGACAACTTTTCTTCATTAACTAGAATCCTAAAAAATATTGCATGTGATACAAGTCACCATACCTTCTGCAAGTACATCTGAACAGCAGGATCATATGCTCACAACGTACATATAAAAGGACCAACACACACACATGCCTATGCACGCTGGCAAATAGAGACATAAACTCAACATGTACGGAGGACCCACACACCCCAATCTATGTATGCAAAGTGATGCTACGGGTGGTTATCAACCTCTAAAATGTGCTTTACAACTTCCATGAAGACCTCAGAGTTAACATGGTTCATGTCGGCGAACAATAGAGGAATTCCCAAATTGGTTATTTAACAGTTAAAATATCTGAAGAATATCAATATATCCATTTTCCACTTGCCATAAACAATGGCCATAGTGAACCACATATATGCTACCACTTTAGACCATTCTTTTTCTCTAATTCAAATTAAATGCAAACTAGTGTGAACACGCGCTCAAATGTCCGCTTGCATGGCAAAATACCTTGCAGTATACCAGTGCACCTTTATCTAGTTATTAGCACACATCTAATCTCATAAAAGGCATGATCCCCTATAAGAAGCATGTATAGCAGTTTCTCATGCCAATAACAACATGTGCCTGTGAAGAGAAGTGGCATTAGCTTAACAGATGACCAATAATTTCTTATCTTTTCACCCTTAGCCTTTTCTTCTTCAATAGAGGAAAGTGGGAGAAAAATGACACTGCATGGGACTTTGTAAACATAAGTATTAAAGGAAAAAGATCTCCGATGACCAGAACACTTGAGAAGGTAATGTCTGATGGAAAAATAATAAACCGACTTACCTTCTGGGAGAATTCAGCTCTCCAGAATGCAAGTGCATCATCCAGCTTCAAGCCAACTCCCTGTATACAGACAGACAAACTTGAGAGAGGAAAAAG
This sequence comes from Eucalyptus microcorys, assembly GCA_014182515.1. Lineage (NCBI taxonomy): Eukaryota > Viridiplantae > Streptophyta > Magnoliopsida > Myrtales > Myrtaceae > Eucalyptus > Eucalyptus microcorys. Next base: position 47,393,294 of record CM024569.1, on the reverse strand, counting down.
GACTACTGACTAATGGCTAGAAAAACATGTCAGTCATCCAATTACACATAGATATCTCAGAATCATCATCTTAATCACATTAACTTTAGCAGATATTTGGTATCTGCCAGTGCTTTTTCTTTTTTTATCTTTCATGTACAAATTGCAGAAATTTCGCTACATTTAACTGCTAATTGCATCAACTGTGGAATGAATTCATCCTTTCTCACAATTCGGCAAAATAATCCATGGAGACCATTTAATAATCATGTTAAATTATGCGATTATAACCAGACTTTCCAATACAACAAAAGAAAAGTTGTTGTGAGAAACATGTGATCGATATAATAAACAAAACAAAGAAATAAATGGGACACTAGATTTACACAATTTGGTCGGTGAGACTTATTCCATGAGGAGAGTAGCACAAGATTCCACTCTAGATTAAGCAGTACATTCGAGATTACAACCATACTCGAGTGACTCAAACTTTTTGCCAAGCCCGTATTATATAACTCATTCTGTTTAGCTGTATAATTCCTTGCAAGACAATCTCTCAATCTCACAAAAGAATTCTCAAATGTTACCACAATATTCATTGGCTTAACCACTCAAGTCTCTTAGATGCTGTTTAGGAAAAATACCCACTTTTCATAGATATAGTATTTGGATTCATAATAGCAAATCCTTTTCAGTTAAATAACTCTAATCAGGAAACCTACTTGGTTCACTTTTCCATTACGAGCTCAAACTCAAGACATATTTAAAATAGAAGTATTCATAGGATGTAAAATATAACAATTAACATGTCAACTGACAACTTTAATTCTCAAAGCAAATTTAAAATGATTTTCATGCATTGCAACAACTGTCCACATTTCTACATATTGAGATATGATGACACAGAGCTTCAGATAACCATAAAACGCGAAAGTATAATTAACCTTGAGAAAAAGACCTAATTGCATCCTCCCTCCATGCTTTAAATGATGGTCTTCTTTCAACTGCAATATAGAGCAAAAACAGGTATCAAGGGAGATGAAGAATAGAAGAAAAAGTTGTGATGCAGCAGCAGAGTAGAGAGCTTTGCTTTAGAATTATAACACACACCTTATCATAGAGGTGACGCATACAGAGAGGGAAGGAACTCTTAGCCAAGTGATCTATATCTTTCAGTGATATTTCAGCAGATTCCCTTGGCTAAATATGCACTTTGTCTAAGTCAGCACATAAGAAATTCTAAAATAAAAATTAAAAGAAGGCGGTTCAAATAAAGGTATAAATACCTGTGAATAATCAGGACCCAAGTAGCTCGTTGATAAAACTTCAACAATCTAAATGTTGTTATGAAAAAGAAAAAAATAGTGAAAAGGTCTGAAGCCATGCATAAAATACATAGCATTGTTACTTTTTTTACTCAGTAAAGGATTGTTACTTCTGGCCAACACTTACAGGGGTCAAGCGATCTTTCTCTTGTTCTTTGATAGATGAGGTCCATTTCCTGCAGGCAAAAGTAGAATTTGGCAGAGTCAGCAATTTCACCATGTCTCCTTACCAAGTACCAACCAGGCAGCAGCATCTAACAATATACAGAAAGTGTCATTCACCAAATATCAGAAAGAATGAGATTAAAACACACCATGAAATCTCCATCATTTTCATTTCCTATTTTAGTAAAAAAATGCACTATCTCTTAGATTTCAGATAGCTTTTATCTTTATGGACGTCTTGTTAGAGTTGTTCCCTACTAAAGATTGCCTTTAAAATTAGGCCAAGATTATTATTTTATGGGGAGAGTGATGGTGTTGAAAAATTATATCAATAGAAACATCTTTTTTGGGTAAAACCATGGAAAGGCTCAGCATGCAAAGCCTTTGCAGCCAATTTGTTGCATCTGAAAAATGCCCTAGCTACATGCAACCTCTTTCTTGGTTTTATGCATCGACTACCCTTAATGTTGTCTTTGAGACTAATGATTGGCTAAAAAGTAGATACCAAAATATGGCAAGCTTAACCGTGACGGATAAAATTACCTGTTTGTCAGGATGAGTGCTTTTGACAGAAAACTACGGAACTGTGTGACAACAAGCGAGACCACCTGAGGAGAAAAATAACATCATAGAGCCATGAAGCAACCAAACCGAGTTGACAGTGATATGACATGTCAAAAATTGTAGATATTATGTGTCACCTGATTCATAGCCACATAAGCATTTCCTCGATGAATATACACCCTGCGGCTAGCTACAAGTTCTGGAACATCTTCGAAAGGTACCTTCATCAGGTTGAGACAAAGGTAAGTAAAGCAGCCAATCACAGCAGCTGATATGGTCTCACTGACCAAACTCAAGATGCTCAATAAAGACACTCATCCTTTCATAGATGTGTAGAACTTGATTCAATGAATCATTTGTAGCACATTCAATTGAAGATCTCCAAAACAAGTATCTAGCTAAACTAAAATATTGTAGTAATATCAAACTGAGTAAATCGCAGTAACCAGAACTTCATTAGAAAGAAACATAGACGAAGTGAAGTTAGATTAACCTCACCTTGTAAAATATAACATCCGCTGCAACAGAGAAAGGTCAAACAAATTTGGTTAGAGTTTGAACAAGTAAGAAATCTGTTATACATGATTAATAGCTACAGATCAATGACTTGGGCTGGAACTTGTGAGTTACAGAAGATGAGATGGAATGTCCTCAAATTCACCCAGGCTTTTCTATTTGAATTTGGCCATTCCTCACTTTACTGGAGACCAAACAGACATGTTACAAGGACATCATGAGGCAATCCTTTAGGGAATAGCAAAATCTAAAAGCTTTCTACAGAGACATTCTTTTCTTAAGGCATTGCTGCAATATGACTGATACATGATTTGTAGCCTGGGTATTTAACTCAAGGAAAAATGTTAACAAACAGTAATTTATCGAAATTATTGCACCTGTTGACAGAGACTGACCAATGGAACGTGCAACCTGGCCCAATTTATCCTTTACACTCTGCAGGACAACAGACCAGTAGAACTTTAACAGCCTTTCTGGAAGGTTCAAGCAGGTAAATACATTGTGGCAAATAAGGGTTTGTTCAACTTCTAGGTTTCCAGTCAAGCAATACAAGCACGAAAATTGGAGTATCAAAACTTGTAATTCATTAACTCTCTCTCTTGTCATAATCCAACCATGTAAAAGGGCATCTTCCTACCTCAAATTCTGCAGTATTAACTGCCTTGTAGGGGAGGTTGAAATCAGCCATAAGTGCTCTCTGAAAGGAATTAGCATGGGATGCAATTAATCAGTCCCCCTACTTCAGCACCAAAAGCATGGTGATGCACGAGAATATTAGTGTCTACCTGAGCTTCTGACTTTGAAGCTTGAAACGGTATCTGAAGAGCGTCGTCTCCATCGAGAGAAACCACTTCCGCAAATCCTCACTAGGGGAAAAAACCATCAAATCGAAGTAAAACACAACTGAATCAATCGCGTAAATTAGGCAACTAGCGCAGCATGGCGGAATCATACGTTCTACAGTACACGAGACGCAGGACGAAATGCGAGATGACGTCCTTGTTGACAGCCTCCGATGGCTTAGGATGCTTCATGTGCGTTTTCCACAGTTCATCAACCTATAAAACTCCAAACTGATAAGCAATTGTAGCCAAAAGGACAAGCTTAATCACACGATACCATGGAAAACGAACTCTGTCCATACAATTTTCCCCCCGACTTACCAGGTTTTCATCTCCTCAGGCTTCTTTCCTCGGGACAATCCATCGGAGATCGCCTTGAGAACTGCGTCACACACCGATTCAATACCAAATTCGTTGCGAATACGCTCGAGAAAGAAAAGAAAAAAGCCATCGATTACGAATGGAATCTTCCGACCAGTTCTACTCCCTAAGCAGCCGGCGGCGGCATCGGAAGGCGAGATTCCCGGAGAAACGAGAGCCGGATTTACACACACACACACACACACACACACACACGCACACACACAGAAGAGTACCTCGGAGGCGATCGACGGCGAAGGCCTCGAAGTCCTCGAGCCTGACCTCGAGCGGCGGCGCCGAGCGGTAGAGAGGGAGCGTGGAGGCGGCGCCGGCGCCGGCGACGGCGTCGTTCTGGTCGTAAACCCTGCGCGTCCGAAGGCTCTGCATCTCTCTCTCTCTCTCTCTCTCTCTCTCGTCCTGGATCTCTTCTTCTCTTCTCTTCTCTTTCTCTGCTTGCTCTAGATTAGCGCGCGCCAAGCAGTGCCGAAAGCGGGAAAAATGGCGGGAGATGACGCCGTCATCGGCGCCCCACGCCGAGCCGCTCGCTCGGGGGGGCCGGGAGCTCGGCTCGGCGCGGCGAGCGAGGTGGGCTTTTTCTGGTGGGCCCACCGGTTATCATGGACCGGTCGTCGCATCCATGGGCTCGAACGATACGATTTGTTGGCCTGGCCCATCGGACGGACCGGTCCGGTTCAAATTTAAGATTTTCGGTTGAGGTCCGACGGTTCGGAATCGACCCGCTCAAGACAGTAATGGCACCACAGACTTATCTAAATAATTGATTTATCTCGTAAGGTGGTTTTAACAGGTTGACGATATTCGAGCATACACTTAAGGAATTCATCGTGTCGATTAAATCGGTTTTATAAAGTAATCTCCATGTATTGAGGATAATCTTTGGGACACACGGGCTCTCACATAAGTTAACATTAATACCATTATAAACTCTAAACTAGTACACATATAATAAAATTTACTCATAAATAATTCTTTTATCACCAAAAATTTCAAAATTAATACGTCTATGATAAATTTACTCTTTATTAGTTTTCATTAAATTAAAATAATACTACGAAACAAACTGATAAATTTATGATAAATTAATGACAAAACTCCAAACTAATACACCTATCAACTATCGCGATGGAATGGTAAATTTGTCACGAGTGTCACTTTTAGATATAATTATTATAGGTATATGAGTTTAGAGGTTTTCATGATATTAACCCCATAGATTAATCATCGCTGTATGCAGCAATCCCTCGTCTTACACAAACTAAGTAATGAGTTTGCACTTCTAGCGCTCGAGAATCAAGAGAACAAACTAGCACATGAATAAGTAACATTTTCAGACATTCATAAGCATAGTCAGAAGCGATCATCATCATCATTCGCGTGCTATATTTAAGAAGCAGGTCTCAAGAGGGGAGGGAGGAACCCCCTCTTTTCTTATTCTCGACAGTTCCCACTCAAAAGCTCTTCGTACATCACTCGCACACTACCAGCAACATAACAAATAATAAGTGCATAAAAAGGACCGCTACAAGCTCGGAACACAAGTCGCCGTGTCTTCGTCGTCGACGTCTTCGCGCTCCGGTCGTCCGACGGCTTCTGTCATCTGCCTTTCAGAGCTCCAGCACCAGATCTGCATTCACCACAGTATCGACGAAAGAGCTTAGTTCTCTGTCGGGAGTTGCGAAAGAGTCTGAGAAAAGTCTTTATATTATATGCCAATGAGTTCGAAGAGAAGCATTGGATTTTCTTTTTCGTACCGGTAGAAATTCGAATGAGTTAGGAAGTATTAAAAAAAATTGTCGGTGAAATAAATTACTGATCACCTAATTTCTGCTAATTTATTAGTTATCAACACTTTTACGAAATTACCAAATCTTATTGACGGTTTACAAATTACGTAATTTATTGTATATTTTGCTGATTTTTATCCGTCTCTTTTAGTAACGCCTTAAATTTATTTATGTGAATTTATCAATTTTTGTTTGACTAACCTACCGGGTTTTTTGCAATTAAATTACTAATTAATTATGTTACCAGCTCTATTTGGATTTTTTAATTTACCAAATTTTGGCATCTTTTATTAATTTTTATTTTTCGTTCTTACAAATACATTAAGTTTATCACATCTCATGAGAATTTACTGACCCTTATTTATATGAATCATCAGCTTTTTCATGGTTGCTAACTAGCTTGTCTCATCTAACTTGCTCACTAATTTTTCCTATCGAGTTACCAACTTTCTTTGGCTTGCTTACTAACTCATCAAATTTACCAACTCCTTTTAAAAATTGACTAACTTAGCAGCTTTCTTTCAATTAAGTTAGCAACTTATTTTGGCTTACCAACTCCTTTTTAAATCATCTTCCAATTCTTATTACTTTTAAGCTTACCATTTTTTTTATTGAGTTATCACTTTAATTTACCTTCCTAACCTTTTAAATTTACCAACCCTAATGGTAATTAGAGTAAATACCAACTTTTCTCTAATTATGCTAACTATTACATAAAGTAACCAACATTTATTTGAGTAATTTAGCAACTTTTTTCGATTAAGTTACCAACTTATTTTGGATTATCAACTCTTACTCGAGTTGCTTACCGATTTAATATTTGTTATTTTTAAGCTTACCCAAATTCAGATTATCACTTTTATTTACCACTAATTCGAGTACACTTTTCTTCAAGTAAATTACCAACTTATTTTGGTTATCAATTCTTGTACGAGTTGCTTACTAATTCTTATATGTTATTAAGCTCTAAGACTTTTGGTAAATTATTCGTGAAGTTACATGTACATACATACGATGACTTTTCGAAATAAAAGAAAGAATTTTGGCAATTTAAGTGTTTTTTTAAGGTGTTGGGAAAAAAGGAGTAAGATATACATGATATTGGGAAAAGGGAATAAAATATTTACTTTTTCTTTACAGAAAAAAAGAGAAAAACATACTCTAGGAAAAATTATTTAATTTGTTATAAATATTAATATGGTGGATAAATTATTTAATTTTAATTTACGGCAAAAAGAGAAAAAAATATTCTAATTCATTCATAGAAATAGAAAATTTGGTTTTTAATGACTAAAGCTAAATAGGAAAAAAGGGAAAAATTACTGAACTAATCCTAAACTTATTGAACGAATACAGATTTAATCATAAACTTTCTAATTTTACTAATTTAGTCTTAAATATTTGAGCAAAGTTCCAATGCAATCATTCCAATCAATTTTTGCTAAAATCACTGATATGATGGTCTAGTCATAATTGTTATCCTACAATGACTTGCGACGAAAATTAACTGAAAGATTTACATTGGAATTTCATACAAAAATTTAGTACCGAATTGGTAAAATTGGAAAGTTTACGAAATTGACATTTGTACAATGGATATAAGATTGATTGGGCAATTACGTTAGGATAAAAGCGTTCTTTATAAATGATGCGAGTCTCATTACTTTTGACAACTTAATCAATTAATTTTAATATCTAAATAATTCCATTGATGGTGGAATCCGGACCGGAGCTAATAATTTAATAAGAAACTACCGACCTTTTTTTTTTTTCAACTTACCAATTGTTCTCCTATTAAATTACCAACTATGATTTAGCTGCTTTGTTTGATCTTTTAAATTTTACCAATTGTCTAATTTATTGAGTTACGACTTTTATTTTCCTTGGTTATCAATGTTCTTTACAATTAAGTTGACAACTAGTTTTGAACTCATTTTGATTTTCTTTTTTTTATCTTACTCTAACTTTTAATTTCACTTTTAGACTTTTGCCCTATCTCAACAAAGTATGAGAGTCGAACCGGACACCTAAAATCAAAAGTCCTTATCCCAGTCCTTGAGAAGATAAATAATCGAACTCCCCACCTTTTACCTTCTCATGTGGGAAGGGTAGTCATTGAGTTTAACCCCCAATGGTTGAACTCATTTTGAGTTAATTACCTATGTTTATGTGAGTTTTATTTATTTATTATCAATTACCAAATTCTCTCACGAAAGAATTCCCTCATCTTTTAAGGTTATTATCATCAAACATTCCAAACCGTTACACCTTTAACAAATTTATCCAAAAACTAATTAATTTTATGTAATTATAAACCTCTACTTGGCAATAACAATCACTAACTTTTACTACCTTCTTGCCGAAGTCCCAAACTTACTACCTATCATACGTAATTATCAGCATCTATTTGGTTGACTTGTCGAATTTTTTTCTTTTCCGATTTAAAGTATGGAAAAGTTGGTAAAACAGAAAAAGACCAAAAAAAAAAAAATGTTAGTAAACTAATTCAAATAAGAGTTAGCAACCTAAAGGGTCAAAATTAATTGACAACTTAATTGGAAAAAAAGTTGATGAATGAATTAAGTTGAAATTAGTAATTTCACACGCGAGTTGGTAAATTACTAAATCTACGTAAGTTTACTGAAATTTCCTAATATAGAAAAACATTAGTATCTGCAGAACGAATGATGGGTAGGATGAGCACGGCACACGCAACTTACAGTCCGCATCGGTCTTGATCCAGCACTCCCCGTTCCCGTTGGATTCGTCCCCAGTGACCAGAATCCGGGCGCGATTCGACTGGCTCCTGAGGCGCCGGAGCTTCTCCTTCAGGAGGATCTTCTCCGGGACTATCACGATGTCTTCTTCAGGAAGGACCTGGTTCCCGATGTTGTGCCCGTGGCCCCTCGTCGCTTTCTTCTTCACTTCGATCTTCTGCTGCTCGTAGGACTTCTTTGCCGCAGATGAGTTTTCAGGGTGGACTTTCTTGTGGAACATATGCAGGATCTGCACAGCACACGGCAGGTGCAGCTACCTGAGTTAAGCTTTCTCTAGAATGCAACAATTCTGTATGCTACAGGAGTACATGAGAGAACCATAGAGAAGGACTCTAGGAGATCATTAAACCTTTTGGACATCCCATAGATGGTGTAGATACGGCGTGTCAAATGCATATCGCCATATGTATGCTCATCTATACTTGGATCGGCCTATGTTATCCGGTGAAGGACAACAGCCATGTATTCCTTTGCTTGGCAAGCAGGACAGTCTCTGTTGCTATTTTGGGATCTATTCCTATGTCTGTTCACATTCGTGTGAGTGGATACACTAAGGAAACCTAAGGTGATGACTTGATATTATAAACGCTTACCTTGTGTAGCTTAGTCTCAGCCGAACCAGAATCAGAACTCGTCCCTGCATCAAAAGAGGAGCTCCGGGCTGCAGGATTAGCTTGCAGGGCCTTCTTTTTCAGCTTCTTCTTCACGAAATGCACCATTGAACCGTCCCAATCCTTTTTGCCATAGCCGTACTCCTCCTCGGTCATCTTGGTCCTCTGGAACAGCTCCCCAAGCGACGTCCTGTGCTCCTTCTTATCCACTTTAGGTGCTTCCAGCACTTCTACCGCCGAGCCGAACAAATAGCCCTGAAGCGGGCACACAGCACTCCCATTGCTTGAATTGGTCTCTTGTGCCTCCACCTTCCCGCCGAGCGTGATGGTGCTCACGTGGCTGCTCCTCCCCGTGCTAACATGGCTGTTCCTCCCGGATGACTGGTTTCCCCACTCATCCTTGTTCGCCTCAGCCGCGAGCACCTTCTCCAGCTCTTCATTGATCAGCTTCAGATCGTTCTCGGTCACCTCAGTCTCTTTCTCGGTTATGTTCTCGAGAGAGTAGGAGAAAGTCGGAGTTGCAGGATCAGGGCCGAGAGCGGGCTCAGAACCGAGGGTGCCGATCGCCAGGAAACCATGGAAAAGGTCAGTTATCTCAGCAGCTAGTGGCTCTTCTTTGTAGTGTTCATCGTCCTGCGAAATGGCCGATTCCAAGCAGGCAAAGGACTTTCTGAGGACTTCGCGCTGAGACTGCTTGAGGTGCTCGGCACCGCAGCTTCGCCTTTGAGAGAATTTCTGATCATCTAGACATGGCTGTCCTGAAAGACAATTAGACGGATAAGGTGGCGTGATACAACTGAAAGAACAAGCATATACTAGCGAGAGTTTGTAAGTGGGAAAGGCACACGAGATCGAGAGAAAACTCTCATAGACAATAAGTTCTCTTAATCCATGATCTCGGCCTTTCAGATAGCGGTTAATTACTGTGGCATTGCCATAAGAAGTCGCGCATCGCATTGACGATGTCATCCTCATCAGAGCCTTCCTTAGAGTACGATTGTCGTACGCCCTATCTAAAGTCAATTCATGCGACACGTTCTTTTGTTTACGAGATCAGTACTTGGTAAATCCATCGATGTTCGAGTGAGCTAGACACATTGTGATCGAATCCGCACCTACATAGTCCAATCCGTAGATGAGCCCACTTCAGAGAAACAAAGAACTCACGTGCCCGGACTTACCTGCAGTGGCGCCAAAATCCTTGAGTGGCTCGTGGCCGTTGTGCCGTAACTTGCGGTGCATCCAACCGAGTAACTGCAGACACCGGAACAGAACATTCAATCCATCGATCGTTGGGACCAAACACAAACATTAACATCGGAATTGGGGCTTTACCTTCATCTTCGATTGTCCAGCAAAGGCTCTCGGTTCTCGATCGCTCCGGTGATGCGAGAATAATGCTTGGAATGAACTTTTTCCAAACGATAAAATATTTAATAGCGGTCCGCTAATGTTCCAAGAAAGAGATGGATGGAACGAAACACGCAGAAGATAAGAAATCCTGGGGTGGTTGTAATTCAACTTGTCAGGGTAGCAAACAGCAAATCATGTGGCGAAATGGAGGAGGTGGGGGTCCTGAAGCTCCCAAGTTGAGCGATTCAACACGGTCTAGAAGCCATCTTGCGTATTGTCCATTTCCTGAGGTTGTTTTGCGAATTCCCTTTCCGCCATTTCCTCGCTGCTTTTGTTGGTTTCGTTTGGTGTTAACCAGGTCGCGCGCACATACAGCGCGAGCGCACAGAGACCATCAATCAGTCTTAGTACTTTCGCTTGGCATGACGTTCGGTTCACGGTGCGAGGCAAACAAAGGTATGTTTCGCATCGCCATAAGCTTTTGTGCGCCTCAGGTTATGTTGTGCTAGTACAAGAATAGCATGTGCCGAAACAGAAGAAGCGACTCACATTATGCTAAACCCGGGGACAAGGTCTTTCTTACGAGTTTGAGTCGTCGGGTGTCGGATGTGTGTCTGATCTCGCGTAGCTCGGGCTTGAGCTATCACAGCGGTAGATAAGTCTCGATCAACTTTGAACTGAAATGACGCGTACTAGAGCCATCCGGGGGCGGATACACTGTGACCAAACGTTGTGTTGTGTTGGTGGTAGAGGGCTGCCTATTGGCGTATCAAAGCCAAGATGGGATTGCTCGGCGGAAGATATGGAGTTGATCTTACATTGCATAAGCAAAGATCGTTGCATTGATAAATAAGTCCAGCGCAACCTCAGTTAGTATAACTCGTTTTTAAACGCAACTTCCAACATTTGCTTGACCACTAGGTTTCAATTTTACTGAAACAATTTCATAAAAGGGTTAAAAACCCATGCATACATTCAAGTTGCACAATATACACTAGCACCACACATGACTATAGATTGAGAAAACGTAATTTGCGCTAGTGATTGGCAAGTAATCAATGAATCTCTTAAATTCTATATTTAGATTCAATATATTTTCAAATATTCCATAAATGGACTCGAATTCAATATAAGTGTCAACAACTATTCTAATAGCTTAAGCATGGACATATTTAATTGGTGAACTCAAAACCTCCAGCTCTAATATCATGTGAGATTTTGTAAAACCACTACCAACTATTCTAAAAATTTAAGCCATTAAATGAATGCGTGATTTAATATTTAATGATTCTAACAAATAACTCAGGAGAAAATGTTAAATCAATCGATCATACAAACCCTAGTTACATAGAACTTCAAGTAGCGTCATTGCACGAACACACCATTTGTTTGGCAATCTAGCTCCATATAAAGTGACTTATGTGTGCACAACAAAAAAGTTATCGGTAGGCCCGATGCATAGACTTTATGTGAGATTGGATCATTACTTTTAGCAATTCAATGAGATCCATCAAATTCAATGGTTGATGAGTGTAAAACGAGCCGGCGGGTTGTCCCGGCTCTTGACGTGTCCATAGCAGGATCAATGATTGAGATAGAATAAAAATGGTGCATACATTAATTCCCAAAACCCTCAAATCATTCACGTTCCGAAGCATAGATTCCCACTACAAAGTGCACTGCTCCATGGACCCAACAAAATGGCCACGTTTGTCATTACCCTCATTAACTTATAATGAACTTCTGATTCTAAACTCTCCAGAGAAGAGAGGGGGCGGCATACTTTTTACATATCCCATCATTTGGAAAGACTTGCACATGTCGTACACTGAACTTCCCGCGACCAAAACTGGGTAGACGTGGCCAGCGGCTCTTATCGGTTACCGTGACTCGTGACATCTAAATAGTAACTATCGTACGATTTACTGGGATATCGGCATGGAGGCCCGACTACCTGAAAGTTCTTGAAACCTCGCTGCAAAAAATCATGTTCTAATTAAGTTCGGCGTTTCAACATGTGCAGATGGCTCAAAACCAAGTAGTTTACATGCAGTCAGTAGAATTTGAATAAATTATCTCCAGTTCAAGAACTAAAAATCCCTAATATATCAATCAACTAGCCCATACTAACCAAAAAAATTAAATCAACTGGGCCATCCTAAGGGATTTTTTAGCTTAAGAATTTATTATGTCTATGGTCGTGATAAAATTCTCTTCTCGTGAACAATTGAGATTACATGATAACTAAAAGGATTTAGTTAACCTGACTGATTTGTCACTTTCTTTTAAACAAAAAAATGCCCAAGGCAAATATTATCTCAGAACTCCACAATGTGATCAAAAGCTCCTACTTGATCGCCTAATGACTGCGGTGGTAGATCTTGTAACTCCATCAATTTCCAAATTTCTTCATGTAGGTTACTTCTATATTCCTCCTCGGTCGATTATTGACGAGTAAAACCAAAACCACCGGCCTCAAAGGCTTTGTAACGATGAGTATACAAACTCATAACTTGGTCTAAAACAAAAATTTATATACTATGTCGAGTGAAGTATAGCTCGTCCCTTTAACGAATTTCGATTTATATCGTAAGACACCTGACCAAGAGATTTCGTATATCATAGAAGACAATTGATCTTAACGAAGCTATATGATATGAATCTTATCAATACCTAGTAAAGTTGTGTTTGGCAAAGAGTTGGGGAAGGTCTTTGCAATTTAGATTAAAGGGTTTTGATGAAATGCAAATAGTGCTGGGTAAACACTATGTTGAAAATATGTCTCGAGCTTGAGCACGAAAAATTAACTTTTATTTGAACATGTTTATACTTTGAGTAGTTTCCGAGTTTGATTAGGTTTCATAAAAGTGATTTTCTATTCTAGATCCAACTTTTGTCTATATTAGGGGTGTCAATGGGTGGGGTTGGGTTTCCATACTACCTAACTCGACCTGAAATGCATATGACCTATAAAAAAAAACAATAAAGCAATTTAGAGTGTTGAAGCTAATAGATCTTTTCGTAAGATTTGTGAATATTTATGCGAAATTGAGGGATTAAAAACATCATGAGTTTTTTTAATGTAATTGAGGGCTAAAAACATGAAGAGTGTTTGAGTAACTTGATTATTATTATAATCTCTATTGTATCACTTGATCTACATAAAATCATGTGTTGCTTTTCTCATGATCGGATCATGTAAATATGGTGTTTGACTTATTTTCTTATTTAATTTACTTTATTGTTTGATCACTCATCTCCGCATCACACTATTTTCTTTTAGGCTAAAGGGCTTTCACGAAATCCTAATAATGTTTGGTAAATGCTCTTTGCATAAAGGACTTCGCTTTAAAGGAAAAATACAAAAATTGCAACAGTGACACAACTCAAGCAAAGTTAGAAGGTCCAGTGGTGGCCGTGGCCAAGGTCCCACAACCCCAGGCAAGTCGCATATGACAAGAGCGACGAGCCTCAAGTCTCAAACTCAGTCGTGCTCGACTAGGGCTCACTTGACTCGGTGAATTGATTTGGGCACAAAATTGAGCGCAAGAATCGCGCGACCCTCGGTCGGCATTGCGCAAGCCTCAACGACCATCGGCAATCGTCAACAAGCCTTAGTGACCCTCGATTCTCCATATCTCACATGGACCCTCCAGATTTGGCCTAACCTTAGTGATCGTCTACTATCAACCGTTGACAACATTCGACCATTAATGACTGTCCCTTAGCGATTGTTTGCGTAGTACCCTTGGTTTAGAAAGAGAACCGCTAGGCAGTGGAGAGAGATAAGCAATGTGCCAATATACGGGAGTAAAATAGGAATACGAGAAATTGTTGAGAAGCAAAATTGGAATAAAAAGTTCCATAAATTATGGGCTCCATCCACTTTTTGAATTTGAATACCAATGCTGGTGAGTAGTGGCCTTGATAGGAAGACTTCGGAAAAATTAGTATTTCCTAGGACTCCAATTTTATATTTTTACTAAACACTTTAGCATATCCGAAGGACTAGCAAATTGTGTTCCCAAGCACAGCCTGAAACTACGGAATCAAAGCGGGGTCCATGATCCTGCTCAAAGTCGAACATACGCCCGCAATTTTTCCAAACCAGCCTAAGCGCCACTTTCCATTCCTATAAGATCGCTGCCCGGAATTTTTACTTGACCCTAATAGAGCCCAGAAGCCCGTCCATTATCGTAATGAACAATACATGAGAAATGGTTTCATGTTACTGACATAGACGAGGAAATGATCTGGTCCGGAACGCCCCACTAATAAGACAGACGGGCTCAAGAAGGAAACTATTTGTCTGTGAATCCGTGGGGAAAAGTCCCGTTCTACCCATTAGTCATTTGAGTTTCAAATGTTTATTTTTGGTCAATTCAGTTTTAAACGTTTAATATGCAGCCAAATCTTTCACTCATCTTCGGTCCTACATAGCTTATTCTAACGCCGACAATTGTCCTTCGGTAAATGTAATAAGGACTCGATTGCTAATTTTGAAAAATATTCAAAAGTCAATCGATTCAGATCAAACATTTGAATCTCGATTGATCAAAGTACGAAACATTTACGACTTTCCGCCGTACCTATACCATTTGTCTATTTGGACAATGTGCGGAGCAAGATAAGCGACACTAATAAATCAAAAGAACTACCTTTTGGCAAATGATTGAATTGAGAAGGAAAACGAAACATATTCAAACATCTCCGACGAGACGTGGAGAACCAAAGCGATTCATCCACTTCGCACTAATAAATGTAAAAGTCAAGGAAATCAACTCGACCAGCTCGGCTTGCTTTAGTTATTAGGCACTTGTTTATATTAATCCTGATTTCTGCGTTATAATAAAGCAAACTCATAGCACCAGATAGAATAATGCTCGACCCAATTTGAACAGATCCTACTCAGCATATGGAAAGCAAAGAAAATTTTCTTTTAATGATCTGGCAAAGTACTAATATATCCTCTGCAATTAAATTATGTCCGTCTTCCCATTCAACTGAAGACTGGCCATCCACCTCGAGAACAGGAAATTGTGATAAACCACTTCATCGTGGTTTGACCCGAAATTATGGCAAATTAAACACTTAGCCTCACACATTTTAAGGTGCAAGATTCCATCCGTCGCTGTTTTAATACTCAGCCAATCCAAAAATAGGGAGAAAATTATTCAAAAAGTTCTAAACTTATGGCACTTTTATCAATTAAACTTTAAACCTTTTAATTTTGTTAATTTAGTTATAAACATTTTCACTCATTACCAATTGAATACATTTGATAAATTTTGATTGAAGTTAGCATTGATCGAAATTTGCTAATGTGGACGATTGGCATTGACGTGACACTTTTTAATAATTTTTTAATGATATTTTAATAATTTTGAATTTTTTTTAACTTTTCTTTGTTTTTTTCCTTTGAGTTTGGAGTTTGGCCAGGAAGGGTGGCTAACCGACCCTCATTGGCCACAGACGAGGGTCGGCAACCCTCGCCAGCCCTAGGCAAGGGCCGTGATGCCCTCACCGGCCAAAGTGAGGGCATGCAAGCCCTCACCTAGAATCGATGAGTGCCGAGACACCCTTGCTGATTTTGGGTGAGGGGTTGCATGCCCTCACTTTGGCCGACGAGGGCATCACGACCCTTGCCCAGGGCCACAAGGGTCGACCGCCCCTTGCCTAGAGCTAGTGAGGATCGGCCGGCAACTTGACCGACCCCATCTAAAAAAAAGCAAAAAAAAGAATAAAAAGAAAAGGAGAAAAAACCATCAAAATTTAAAAATATTATAAAAAAAAACCACCATGTCAACACCGACCGTCTATGTTGGTAATTTCCAAACAAAATTGGTTTGATAGACTCAATTGGTAAGAAGTGAAAATATTTAGAACTGAATCGACAAAATTAAAAGGTTTATGACCGAATTAACAAAAGTATAATATGTTGAGGACTTTTGGATAATTTTCCCAAAAATATGGACATGATCAAGTCTCATGATAGGTGAATCAAAATTCTCTAAAGGGCAAAAGGGATCAGTCGCATCATTGTCGCGTAGAATTCAAACCATTTAGATATTAAATCATACTTTCATCTAACTATTTAAATTTTTAGAATAAATAAGAATAATCTAACAAAATTTCATATAAAAACTTTTCACATATTCTCTCTTTTACATAACCTTTATAATAGTGCCGGAGCAAGAAATCTTCTTGAATTCAAACATTTTCAAACCCCAATGTTATACTAAATTCTAACACGCGCATAAGGAGTGGTTTTGGTATTAAACCACATGAATATTTAACAACTTAAATAAGTTGAATAGCTCACAGTGTCTTATAAAATTTTATACCGATCGAGCAATGCTTATTAAATGAAAACGAAAATTTGCCCCCGCAAAACGTGGACTGGAAATATAATATTTCGGATTTGACCGGTTACATAAATTGCGAAAACCAAGAGAAAGCAAATAGTTTTCTCCATACCTTATCGTTAAATAAAAATTCACACGTCATCCTTGTACAGATTTAATTCTGACACTAATTTTCTTCCCGAGATTGACTCTTGGATTATATAATCTCTCGAAATGTAGTGGAGGGAGGGAGTACATCGGAGGGAGAATGGAGGCGACCCCCTGCACCCTACTATCGCTATGTCTCCTCTCGTTCACGGCAATATTCACTGGCGCTAGCGGCGACGATCCCCTCGATCCGACCGGCAACATCACCGTCCGGTGGGACGTCATGTCGTGGACGCCGGACGGCTACGTGGTATGTTTAGTTTCTGCCCCCCTGCAGTTCAGCCTGTGATTCAGACTCCCTGGACGGTCCTGATGGATTTGACCGCAGGCATCAGTCAACATCACGAACTACCAGCGCTACCGGATGGTGACGGAGCCCGGCTGGAGGCTGGGGTGGACGTGGGCGCGGAAGGAGGTCATACGGAGCGCGGTCGGGGCACGCCCGCTGCGCCGAGGAGATTGCTCTAAGTACGAGCGGGATGAACCTGCTTCCTGCATGCGCAGCCCGACGGTGGTCGATCTGATGGCTGAGGCGCCCTTGAAGGACAAGATCGACGGCTGTTGCAAGGGGGGAGTCCTGTTGACCAAGCTGCAGGACGCTCGGAAGTCGACGGCGGGGTTTCGGATCGCCGTCGGGAACGCAGGAACGACCAACGCGACGGTGCAGATTCCCAAGAACTACACTCTGGTCACGCCAGGCGGCAAGTACTCTTGCTCGAGCCCGAAGATCGTGCGACCCACCCTGTTTGTGTCTCCGGATCTGAGGATGGCTACTATAGCCTTCAGTAAGTTCATGGTGAAAAGATTCAGGTCCAAGAGGCCTTTTCTTGACTCGCAGACATTAATCTGCCTCCATTTTCAATCTGTCATTTTGTTCTCTAAATCATTCAAAGATGCAAACTGACCCGGATACACTTTGATATCGATACGCATAAGAACGTTAATATTTAAGATCAAGCACAAGAAGATTCACGGCTTTTATATTAATTATATCACCGTGCCGGATGTCGGTGCTTCAGTGACATGGCAGGTGGTGTGCCGCTACTCTCCGCCGCGAGGATCCAAGCCGCCGTGCTGTGTGTCCCTGTCCTCCGATCAAGGGATGAAGATCCCGTGCCCTACCTGCGCATGCAACTGCAAGCCCTCGACGCCAAGTCCTGCGCTCCGTATGTCTTTTCCACGTCTGTGTCTACTTCTCTTCTTTTTCTCTTTCCTTGTTCAACGATGCCTTAACATTTGTTAAGATCTGACCGAACACCGTGCATATCAGTGCACCCTGAGGCCCAAATCTGATCGAGTACTTCGATCTGAGATGATCCTCTTTGATCCATAGAACGCGGGTTGGCCTGCCCATGAAGGATCGAAGAGCACATAACAATCGATAGTTTGGTATATTCACAACCATGGACAGGCCTCATAACTCAAAAAACTGGACATGCTTATGTCGTTTAGATGAATTGGTGCCAAGTGTGATTAATTTCAAGTTGTCCGCCTTAGTTTCGATTCCCATCTTACCTGATGTTGCGAGGTTTATAGGACATTTTCATAGACCTGGTGTTCAAGTGAGATGGGAAATGTACGTTGCTTGCAGGAGTTCCGGCAAATCCGAGCGTGGGAAATCACCGGTCCAGTGCACCAATCACATGTGCCCCATCAGCATAAATTGGCACTTGCTGTCCAAAAGCGAGGGAAGCGTCCGGTGGTTTGAGGTGTCGATCTCGAACCTGAATCACCATGCAAATTACACGGACTGGATCCTCATGATTCAGCATCCGGCTGCACAAAAGCTTGCCAGAGCCAACACAAACTACTGGTCGCTGCCGCCCAAGCTTGGTGAGTAATTCTCGAATGGTATGCTGAATGTGATTCATGTTGATCTAAGAACATCGAAAGTGTGACAGAGGATATTTCTTGCCTGTTCCATGTTAATTGCAGGGAGCATGGACGTGCTGTGGGGGATCAAACACTACAATCGAGGGCTAGGGCCGCTCGGAAGTGGTCATTCCACGGCAAAGTTCAAAATTAGTTACAAGGGGAGTTCTGGAAATTGGAATTTCACAAGCAATGTCTTCTTCAATGGCGATCGGTGCGCCAATCCGCCTCTACCTCAACAAGGCTCCTCAACATAAATGCCTCTCGTTTTTTTTTTTATCAGGAACAACGTTTTTCTTCCCCCTCCCCCCCTTATTTTGTTGCCTAGATCCGAGACTAATGAAACATGAGAAGGCGTCATTGTCTGATCTTTGAGCTTGTCTGATTAGAGTGCATAATGACTACTACAGACAGTAGTGGAAGGTCATTGGTTGTCTTCAAGTACTGAAAATATAGGCAAAAAAAATTGTTTGCTAACCGCTAAAACTGAAATCTGATGATAACCAATACTTGTTTTCATCACCCCGTACTCATCCAGGCCAGCCGACTTTCTTCTTCGCCGTGATTAGAAAGACAATGCCGCCGAAATTCATTGAATGCCACAAACTACCGGAAGAAAGCCTTCGCATTCAATTATTTCGCCAATTCCGATAAGGATCGAACTCACCTTGCTTCTGAGGGACGACCGTGAAGAAAACCTGTCATCATAAACTACCGGAAGAAAGCCTTCGCATTCAATTATTTAAACGCTTCACGTTATCAAAGATATATAATCTCCTCTCTCTTAATATCATCTAGGCCTCCCTCAATCCCCCGATTCTCGAATCTCCACTCCATCACGAATAGGTGTCCGAGAATACCTCGGCGACATCAGAGGCGACGGTGCATCGACGACTGGGAGAACATCTCAACGAGGAGCCTCGATCGAAGTACGTATGTCACGTTCGGACACAGATTCATAGAGTACTAATTCCCCATTGCGATGGCTTTGATTTCGGGCCGCAAGGACATTCGACCACCTCCCCATTGCATTTATGGACAAACGAGATTCACGTGATAGCCTGGACAGAGAGAGGGAGGTCCACTGGACATTTCTGTCAGCAATAGCATGGGGCCACCAAGTTGAGGAAAAGCCATCATTGCGATCGTGGAATGCGATGCCCCCCGTCCAAATGTCCATAGGCAAACATGACGACGACTTGATTCTCCATTTTGAAAGACGTTTGGACGTCAATCGATTAAAATCAAACATTTGAATCTCAATTGACCAAGGTGCGAAACATCTAGAACTTTCTGCCATACATATTGACCATCCGTCTATTTAGACAACAGCCGGACGTGGGGAGGCAAGATGGAAGGCACTAATTAAGAACCCTCCACACCCAAACTTCTGCAAAGTTGCGGTGCAGTTTGACTAAGCCGACTCAAGGGGGAGCAAAATAAGCAACACTAGTAAATGGAAAGAACTACGTTTTTAGATTTTTGTATTGAGAAAGAAAACGAAAGATATATTTGTGAGATTTGGCGAGATCACTACAAATTATTCTAAAAATGCTAATAGGGGTCTAGAAATATTCAAATTCAGTGTCCCATTCTGATACCATATGAGATTTGATGAGATCACTAATAACCGTTTTAAAAGCTTAAGATATTAGATAAGAGTGAGATTTAATATTTATATATTATATCAATTTTAACATCCTAGATAAGAAGTGAAGAATGGAAGCGATTCTCTCACCTCACACTAATAAATATAGAAGACAACGGCCACAACTCGACCAATCCAGCTAGCTTTGATTATTAGGCACTTGTTTATTTAAATCCTAATTTCTGGGTTATAATAAGCAAACTCATAGCACCAGATAGAATAAAGCGCCACCCAATTTGACCAGATCCTAGTTAGTACTTAGCATAAGCAAAGAAAAAATTTCTTAATTTTTTTTTTTATCGAAAAAGTCTTCCTTTCATTTCAAGTAGTAAAATTAGAGGAACAACCCAAATAGTTTCAAAACAAAGAGCATCCAAAGGAGATTGAGGGGGACTAGAGACCCAATTCCGAGGTAGAGATTGGCGGAGCTGGATTTTGGCAATCCAATTTGCGGTTTTATTTAGATCTCTCAGTTCATGGGCCAATTTTGCCCGTTTGGATTATTTCATTGACTTTGCAAGGGGGTGTATACGAGAAAATATTGGCTGCAACTCTAACTCCAGTAGAGAGAGCGTTTCGCGCTTGGTTTTTTCAAATTCGACCGAGGACTGATGGGCCAGCAAGAGAAAGAAACTAATATATCAATTTTTCAAAATTTACTCTGATTCCAGTGTGGTTGCCGGGTGACACGTGTCGCCCGGTGAATGAACTCGGAGGAAGACACGCTGGAGTAAGAGCTGCAGCCTATATTTTCTTGTATCTAACCCCAAAATCGTCTGAACTGCTGTGTAGCAGTCAGACTCAACAGCAGCCCCTTCTGACCAAAAAAAACAGCAGCCCCACGTGACCCCTTTTTCTTTCCCCATTTCACAGCAAGTTCCAAGCCTTCGCATATGACTAGAATTTCTACATGCAAGGGAGATTGTGCCTTCACCGTGCGAGCAAAACCACCAAGCAGCACCCCATTCTCGTCCCTGCACACCCTGCTGTTGTTAGTTCCTGGTGTGAAGGCTTTGTCGAAGTTAATTTTCACCCATCCCGGCTCGGGCGGTCTCCATCTTACAGGTACTTCGGCAGCTTTGCTGATGTTTTGCTGCTGTGATGAAGTTGGTTCTTTGAAAATTTTTGTTTTGACGTGAGTAGATCAGCCACCACGCCCTGCAGATCTGGCATTGTTGCTCGAAAAACTGCTGCGTTCCTCTGTTTCCAGATGAGCCAGAGAGCTTTTCTTTTAATGATCTGGCGAAGTTACTAAAATAGTTCCTGCTATCAAATTAGGTCATTTTTTCCATTTAATTAAAGTTTTGTCATCCACCTCGAGAACAGGAGTTCGCAATAAATCACTTCATCGCGGTTTGACCCGAAATTGTTGCAAAATCAAACGTTTAATCTCACACATTTTTATGAACAAAAAAAAAATCTCACACATTTCAAGGTGCAAGATCCCATTTGTTTTAGGACTCAGCTAATCTGATTCGCGTGGACATTCTTAAGAGAACTTTACATCCGAAAAACATGGACATGATCGAGTCTAATAATAGGTGAATCAAAATTTTCTTATGGCCAAACCACGTATTCGAACCATTTACATCTCAAATCATACTTTCAATTAGTTATTTAAATTTTTAGAATGATCAATAGTGATCTGACAAAAATTCTTATAATTGCTGCGCATATTCTCTCTTTCACACAATCTCGACAGTGGTACCAAAGGAGAACGTTCTTCGGAGTTTAAATCTTTTCCAGTTCTTAATCTGAGGCTAAATTCTAACATGCCCATGAGGAGGAGTATTTTTGTATTAAAATGCTTATTTAATATTTTGAACCGTTAATAACGGTCTCAGAAAATTTATTAAATGAAAACGAAAATTTGTGCCGGCAAAACGTGAATCGGAAATATAATGTTGCGCGGATTTGACCGGTTACAAAAATTCCCAAAACCCAAGAGATACTTAATTTTCTCCGCACCTTATCGTTTAAGGAAAATTTACACGTCATCCTTGGACATACTTAATTTTGACACTAATTTTTCTTCCCAGGATTGACCCTTGGATCGTAAACTCTCTCGGCAATTTCCCAAGATCTCGCTAGAGCCGGAGCAGCCCCCTTCGAAATGTGGCCTCCATTGCTATGTCTCCTCTCATTCACGGCAATATTCACCTGCGCTCGCGGCGGCGGCGACGACCCCTCAATCTTAACGGCAACATCACCGTACGGTGGGGCATCATCTTAAACGTTCTTTATTTCGTTTATAAACAAAATTTCTGTTTTTTATTTCGGCAACATCACCGTTTTCTTTGGTGGGACATCGTGTCGTGGACGCCGGACGGCTCGCGGGCCCCTTAGCTCGGGCTCCCCGGCCACCGGCGAGGCTCGCCGGCTTGGTGGTGGCCCGGGTGAGGCCGAGCCTCGCCGGTGGTTGGGCGAGCCCGAGCTCGCCTAGCCAAGGTGAGGCCACCGGCCAAAAGAAGAAAAAAAGAAAAAGAAAGAAAAATATTAAAAAATTAAAAAAAAAAAAAAAAGAACACAAATTTATCAAACGTGTTTTTGTTCATTTTTTATTCTCGAACAAGTTTACCAAACGCGTTTTTTATTCAAAATTTGTTTCCACTTTTTTTTATTTTTGTTAAAAATAATTTTTAAATTTCGGCCTCCGATTTAGACTCGCCGGACAGTGCTGACGTGGTTGACCGCAGGCATCGGTCGACATCATGAACTACCAGCAATATCGGACGGTGACGGAGCCCGGCTGGCGGCTGGGGTGGACGTGGGCCCGGAGGGAGGTGATATGGAGCACCGTCGGGGCGCGCCCGGCTGCGCCGAGGAGATTGCTCTTCATTCAAGGGCAACACACCCGCATCCTGCACGCGCAGCCCCACGGTCGCCGACCTGACGGCTAATATGCCCTCGAGGGAAAAGATCGACGGCTGTTGCAAGGGGGGAGTCCTGTTGACCCAGCTCCAGGATGCACGGATGTCAGTAGCAAAGTTTCAGATATCCGTGGGGGCTGCAGGAACGACGAACAAGACGGTGCGGCTGCCCAAGAACTACACGCTGGCCGCCCCGGGGGGCGGCGGGTACTCTTGCTCGAGCGCGAAGATCGTGCCGCCCACGAAGTTCTTGTCTTCGGATCGGAAGAGGGTCACTCTAGCCTTGAGTAAGTTCATCTTCATGGCAGAAAGATTTTACGTCAAACGAGTTTTGATAGTCTATTCAAGTACGATCCCCTCTCGTTAAGATCTTATTAAGATCAAGCACGGCAACATACATCTGCATGACCTCTTTTGCTTCAGTGACGTGGCAGGTGGTGTGCCGCTACGCTCCGCCGCGAGGATACAAGCCGCCGTGCTGCGTGTCCCTGTCCTCCGATCAAGGGATGAAGGTCCCGTGCGCTACATGTGCGTGCAGCTGCAAGCCCTCCGAAGCCAAGTCGTGCGCGCCGTAAGTCTTTTTCCATGTCTTGTCTTCTTCTTTTCCTTTCCTTTCCTTTCCTTTCTTTTTCTTTTTCTTTTTCGTGATGCCTAGACATTTGGGCAATTTAGAAGTGGGTCGGATTGAGCATGAGGCCATGATTATCATGCCATTGTCCTAAAATCGCGGAGTCACTCGAATTATTGAGTCGATACCCAAGATGTTCCAATTCGATTCATCAAAAGCAGCTAGGCCTACCCATGAAAGATTGCAGAGCACATAATAGTTGATAGTTCACTATGTTCACGACCATAGATTCCCTTGATAACTCAAAAAAATAGATATGCTTATGCCTTTTGGGAAAAGTGTTAGAAAATTCTAAACCTATTATATTTGTACTAATTTAGTCATAAACATTTTGATAATATGAATTTAGTCATAAATATTTTGAATTAATGTTAATTTAATCATTTCCTAAGGTTAATTTTGGTTGGATATTCTTAATATGGATATCGACCAACTCACGCGTGATATGATCGATATTGATATGAATAATTTTTAATAATATTTTAATACTTTCATATTTATATTTTTTCCTTTTTTATTTTCTTTCTCTTTCCTTTTTCTTCTTTTGCTTCCTTCTTCCCCTATCCAGTTGCAAAAATAAAAAGGAAAAAAAATAAAAAAAATTGATACATAGGCTGTCCGGCATTTACGTTAGTAAAATCTAGTCAAAATTAACCAAAATAATTGACTTGGCACTAACTCAAAAAATTTAAGACTAAATTGATACAAATGCAATAAATTCAAAACTATTTTGACAATTTTTCCTATTTAGATGTATTGGCAACGAGTGCAAATAATTTCAATTAATAAGTCATCTGTCTTAGTTTTGACTCACATCTTACTCGATGTCATGAGATTCATAGGACATTTTCATAGACCTGGTGTATGGAATTTTCATGTCTTTAAAGAATGCGAAAAGGCACGAATGTTCAAGCGAGATGGGAAATGGTCGTTTGCTTGCAGGAGTTCCGGCAAAACGGAACGTGGGAAATCGCCGGCCCAGTGCACCAACCACATGTGCCCCATCAACATAAATTGGCACTTGCTGTCCAAAAGCAAAGGAAGTGTTCGGTGGTTTGAGGTGTCGATCTCGAACCTGAATCGCCACGCAAATTACACGGATTGGATCCTCATGATTCAGCATCCGGCGGTGCAAAAGTTTGTCAATGCCAACACGAACTACTGGTCGCTGCCGCCCGAGCTAGGTAAGTAGCTGCCCTGCTTTCAATCTTCTTTCTAACTGTGCTGTAATTCTCGAATGGTATGCTAAATGTGATTCGTGTCGGTCTAAGAACATCGAAAGCGTGACAGAGGAACTTCTTGCTCGTTCCACGTTAATTGCAGGGAGCATGGACGTGCTGTGGGGGATCGAAAACTACGATCGAGGGCTAGGGCCACTCGGAAGCGGTCATTCCACGGCAAAGTTTGTAATAAGTTACAAGGGGAGTCCTGGAAATTGGAACTTCTCGAGCAATGTCTTCTTCAATGGCGATCGGTGCACCAATCCGCCTCTACCTCAATGAGGCTCCTCAACATGAATGCCTCTTGTTTTTTAATCTGGAACGTTGTTTTTCTTTTTCTCCCATTTTGTTGCCTATATCCGAGACTAATGAAACATGAGAAGGCATCATTGTATGATCTCTGAGCTTGTTTGATCAGACTGCATAATAACTCCTCCAGTCATAAGTACTGGAATTTCAACTTTTGTCTTCAAGTACTGAAAATATAGGCAAAAGAATTTGTTTGGTAATCGCTAAAACTGAAATCTGATGACAACCCAGTCCTTGTTTTCATCAGCTCGTACTAACCCACGCCATCGGATTCTCTTCTTCACCGTGATCAGAAAGACATTGCTGCCGAAATTCATTAAACCGCACAGGCTGTTCAGTTGACCCACCATGTGTGTTTCTCCATCTCAAAGTAATATCATTGCCGTCAAGGGAGTAACAAAAGAAACATCATCGAACGAGACAATTTACGAACTTCGAGTCCTTTCGTTTCTCGTACTGTTTTCACGTGGCAGTTAGCATCTGTCCGATAGCGACTTGAAGGTGCTTTTGGTCTCGCCGATTCCGATAAGGATCAAATTCACCTTGCTTCCAAGGGATGAGCGTGGAGAAGAGTTGCCATCAGAAACTTTTGGAAGGAAGCCTCCAAATCCGATTATTTAAATGCTTTACTTCCCTCGAACTCCCAATTCATTCTCGAATCTCTCTACTCCATCGCGAGAAGGCGTCGGGGGATACCTCGGCGACATCAGAGGCGACGGTGCATCGACGACCGAAGAATTATCTCAACGAGGAAACAAAGCCCCAATTGAAGTACGAGCGTCGCGTCCGAACATGGATTTATGGAGCACTAACTCCCCATCGCGATGGCTTTGATTTCGGGCCAGACGTACATTCGACCGCCTCTCCCATTGCAAGTTACGGACGAGGGAGATTCACGTGATTGCCTAAGCCCAGATGCGAGTCCCCTCGTCGGCAGTGAAGGAGGGAAAGAGCGCGATCGAGGGAGGTCCACTGGACATTTCTGTCAGCAAGAGCGTGGGCCACCAAGTTGGATAAGGAATTGCCATCATTGCGACCGTCGAACGTGATGCCCCACCGCCCAAAGGGTCCCCCCGGCATGCGTGCCGATGCTAGTATTACCCAAGATTAGGGTTAAGGACATAATATCTTTCTTTTTTGCGAATTTGATTCACTAGATATAATTTATGGACTTAGATAAATGGGGCCATGCTATCGAATAATCGTTTTTCTTTTATCCCCCCACTGCCGTCAGTTTATTAGACATGATGTATAAAATACAGCCATTGAATGAACAGGAGAAGTGAAGCATATTTACGTTATAAAGAAGAGGCTAATAAATTATTTGAGAGTACCCTACATGCGGCGCTCATTTTGTGATCAATGTTCCCTAAAGGGTTATAGATAAACCGTAGGGAACAAGTCCTTTGTCCCATTACGTCCGGCCAAAAAGAACACCCCCGCTAAATAAAGATGTCGAATTATTTTATCATGACAATAGCCAGATTAGGTTAAACATATAGACATGTTGAATTTATGATCAATTTATCATAGTATAGACACATGCATTTCACTGTAGATCACATAGATACTTCATATAAGCACTCACTTACTATGTGTGCACCAATATTGAAAGGCCATTCAGCCTAGATTTGTTAAAAAGAGTCATAAGCCCATTTTATTAACCCATATGACTCTCTCCCCCTCATTTGATTTTGCGCTTACTCACTTCCAACACTCACCTCGATTTGGATATAAATCTCCTAAATTAGTTTGAATAATTAAGTGTTTTAGCTATATGAATTCAATTGGACATTCACTAAATTTGTATTGTATGGAAATTAATTGAAATGGGTTGAATTGATTAATTTGAGTCAGATCATTTTTGACTCAACCAGACCATTAAACGATACGGTGCCACAACATTATAATCATAAGAGTCCAGCTGTACATCTCCTATTTTCTTGCTGTGAGCACGAGAAGAAGCAGAACTCGCTCTACGGTTTCACCATCAACATCAGCTTCACAGTCCAACCAAAGCTTCAGTCTCTCTTTTTCTTCACTGGAAAAGAAAGCCCACCAGATCCTACGCTCTCTAAACTGTCCAACGCATCAATCCCACCAACCCTTGACATGAAATTCGAAGCTCGACACCCTATCTTCCACGGCCATAAGAGGGAGGAAGAAAGAAACAGAACAAGCCAAGACATTAAACGAGTATTGGAAACAGGTGCCATCCAGTTAGGCATACGAAAGCGACAACAACGTTAGAGGCCATGTAGCTGTTGTTGCAGGGGCAGGAAAATTACCTGCCGGACCGAGGGACGCTTTGGTCTCTCTCGCTCTCTCTTCAATTCCAGGAGCTGTTCATGCAACACGATGCCCCCCCGCAAAGGAATCAAAAGGGAAAAAGCAAGGAGGCCTGGCGCGTCCCTTTTTGACATTCTCGAACAAAAAGGATAACAGAATATGTGGCAAAGAAGTGACCAAAATCATGGAGAATTCCCCGTATAACTTAATGTCGCACTAACTAAAAGAAATTAGTTCGCCGTGCAATTGCGTCGCGAAAGAATCAAATCTGATACTTACGCCCACCTAATTAGTCACCACTAAACTTGGTCACCAAGCAATAAGAGAGCGACGCCAAAAAGGCGAGACCCAAAATCAAAATCGCCCCCAGAAAAGGCAAGAAAATATTTTCCACTCCCCCCCGCCGCCCGGACATTCCAGTCCATTTGTTGGGAGGAAATATATATATTCAATTTAGGATATTGGGAATGAACAAAAAGATCCGAGGCAATCTTGTGTATATTTATTTACTTTGGAAATAAATATAGTCGTAAACCTAGCGTAGCGATGGACCGTACCGTCCCGCCCAGGGGAAAAAAGATGAGCCTTGCCCTTTCGCCCTTTCGCTTTCTTCTCTTGGCTCGAGGAACACACAAAAAACAACGAGAAAAGAAAAAGATGGATTGGATTGGATTGATTTTGATTAATTAATGAAAAAACAGGAGGACTTTTTGATGATGGGTTCTTTTGACTACACATTCGGACTCCAAAGGCTCCACAAACGGGAGTTCAGTATCCCCAACACGTCCGGCAGCACCTTCCTCGCCAAACCCTTGTGGCTGCTCACCGCTGCCGGCGCCCTCCTCGCCGCCACTTCGTAGGCCGCCGGAGCCGGCGGGGGGTGGCAGCTGAGCTCAGCCCCCTCGGGGTAGTTCTCCGTTCCAGCCCTCTCCAGGGAGGCAGCCGGCGTAGCTGCTGAGGACGTCTCGTTCTCCGGCGGAAAAGCGACTCTGTCCTCCGCCTCAGGCGGCGCGGCGGTCTCGATCACGGGCATCTGGGGTTCCGGCTCGGGCTCGGGCTCTGGCTCGGGCTGGGGTTGGCCCGAGGCGGCGGCCCGGCGTGCCATCCTGCCGTCCCGCTCGCGTCGCTTGGACTTACCTCGGCCGCCGCCGCCGCCGCTGTTCTTGTTCTTGCTGAGCTCGCCGCTGGCGAGATGGTCCTCGAAGGCCTCGATGACCTGGTGGATGAGCTCCCGGTTGGCCGACGAGTCCCACCGGTGCCAGTAGCTCCCGTAGCAGTCGAAGCAGTCGCAGTCGAAGCTCGCAGCCGACGCAGCCGCCGCCGCCGCCCTCTTCGACGGCTGCCCCTTCTTCCTCCCGGGCCCGTCCCCGGCGCCGGAGGCCGCGGGAGCCGCGGTGTCGAGGGACCGGGTGATCATGTAGGCGAGGACCTCGCGGTCCTCGAGGGAGAGGACGGTGGCGAGGGCGAAGATGGCCGCCGGCAGGAGCTTCAAGACGGAGAGGACGTCCCTGCTGGTGGCGCTGCCGCAAGAAGAGTGCGAAGCAGAAGCAGAAGCAGAAGCAGAAGAGGAGGAGGAGGAAGGAGACGGGTGGACTTTGCCCTTGTTCTTTATCTTCATCTCTGCTCCGGAGGGTGTGTCCGAGAGAGGGAAGAGGAGAAGCGCGACGGCCAAAGAGCGAGAAACTAGAGAGAGAAACTAGAGAGAGAGAGGGGGGGAAGGAAGGAGAGATTTTTTGGGTTGGTGAAGATGATGAAATGAGGAGAGAGAAAGTAGGGTAATTTTTCCTTGGGGAGGTGGTGTGATTAGCTTGCTAGAGAAGGGTGACGCTGGTGAGAGAGGGACGGGAGGCCGTCTAGTTCTTTTCCAGGTTATAATAGAGGGGGGGACCCCCGCCGAGGCGCTAAGGTTGTCTGTCGACGCTCGCGTCGGAGCGCGTGCGCGCCACTTGTCGCGCTTTCATTAGCGGCCCTCTCTCACGGTCCCATGCGTCCTGTACTAGAGAATCGTGCCATTTTCTCTTTTTAATACCCCTTCTTTTGTTTTCCAGTTCCTTCGATTTTACTTTTTTTTTTTTCGGTGCCACTCTCTTCTCTTAAATTATTCAATGCCTAATTGAAAGATAGATACACGAGCCCGTTAGCCTGTTGAGTTTTCTAGCGCTTGAGTAGGGCCCACAGGTCCGTAGGGTTGAGGCGCATCGATGCGATTCACCCCCAAACATAAATTATTATTTGCTTCTTGGGCCTTGGTCGGTCCTTAGTCATATAGAAAATTCCAGATATTTTTTAATCACGTATGGGTCCGGCAGTACTTTTTAGGGCTAATGTGGTTGCGTCCGCTTCGACGCCTGCAATTGATCAAATATAGACATGTTAAAGATGGATCATAAATTTATTTTTTGATTCATATTCGATAGGCTAGGTTGTTAGATGGGTTTGTTGTATTCAATGAATAAATTTAGAATAGTAAGACCTAAGATAGTGTGGGTGTTAAATAAGTTCATAAATTACTTAGACCCAATCTAATTCTATGGTTCTCTCTTGCCCTCACTTTATATTACGTTCGCTCACTTCGTGTTTTCACCTTAGTTTGAGAATGACTTTTTCTACGTTTAGTTAAATATAGAAGTATTTTAGTAATATAGATCGGATCGGATATGTGTTAGATTATGTAAGGGTCACTAAATTAGGATTGCATGGAAATTAATCAATTTGGTTTGCACTGTTTTTACATGATTCCATCCATTCATTTGATAGGTATAATCAAATTTGACTATGACTTTTGACCCACTCACGAGATTTGAATGGAAATTAATCAATTTGTGTTAGGTCAAGTTTGGATTGCATGGAAATTGATCAATTTGGGTTTGATCATTTTTGACTTGATTTGACCTGTTCATTTGATAGATATAATCAAATTTGATTGTGACTTTCGAATATACGCCAAAGGTAAGTTAATATAGACTCAATCGATGGTTCATCAGATGGGATACCAAGTTTGCAACCCATCCTTCAAATCCATCTACTTCTTTGAAGTAATGACATAACCTTCGTAAATGCATCTTTTTCATTAATTTACTTTTTCGAGAGGAGTAAGGGTTTAGAACTTGATCAATTAACCTTTGGTTCGGCGGCTTTTGAGCATGCCGGTCATTGGTGATCTTGGACAACTTTCGAGCTCCATCAGGTTTGAACGCTGCGGTCTAAGACCGAGGCTCCCAGTACCTGACAAGTTCAATCCATTTTTTAATTTTTTTTTAACATTTTGGGGTTACATTCCTAGAATCAACTCAATTTTGGCTAGCTTTTCTAATTAATCGAGTGTGGCCTAAACTTACAAGTGCTTGCTATGATCTTGTTTCGTTTTGAACATGTAAATCTCGGGTTTAAATTGAACAACTTATCATGGCGGTTCAAAAGAAATTTTTAATCGAAAAATATGAAGAAATGCTCTCAGGAGTTGGCATACTTGATAAGTGGCACGTCCGTTTGAGGAGAAATTGTTCTTTGACTTTTTGATGTATTTAGATAAAAGAAAACCGATCAATTTATGGAAAAATTTTCCATCAACCAAGAACGACAAGCTTAGATTTAAGGGAAATAACTTCCCTTCTAGGCAAGAAGGATAACACTTCCCCTAAATCATTAAATAAATGAAAACGATAAAATAACCAAAAAAAGTTATAAACTTATTGCAATGGTACTATTTTAGACCTAAATATTTTTTTTTTATGCAAATTGAATCCTAAACATATCGCATTTATGTCAATTTAGTTCATCGGCCAATTTTGGGTGACTCGATGGAAAGCCGAAAGCTTGGACATTGGACAATAGCATTGACGTGGACACTATTTAGCTAACGCTGACATGGTAACTTTTAATTTTTTTTCTGAATTTTTTTATTAAAATTTTTTTTCTTTTTCTTTTTCCTTTTCCTCTTTCTTTCCTTTTCTTTTCCCCTTAGTGGCTAGCAAGGCTTGCTAGCTGTTGGCAAGGGTCACGGCTCTCGCCTAGCCTTGCCCAAATCCAGGCACGGCCTGGGGGCCATGAGCAAGGTGGCTAACAAGGCCTTGACGAGGCTAGGTGAGGGTAATGATCAACTGCGAATGACTTGCAAATCCACTGTTCAAGCCCCCCTCTCTCCTTGTGCGTGCAAATCGCAAATCTCCCATTCAAGGCTTTGCCTTCCATGTCAAGGGTCACGAGCAGGGCCTTTGCGGCCCTCACTCAATTGTCGGCGAGTGTCACTGGAGCCTTGCCCTCTATTAAGTGGAAAAGAAAAAAGAAAAGAAGGAAGAAAAGGTAAAGGAAAAGAAAATTTGATAAAATTTTTTAAAAATTGTCATATCGGCATTGAGCAGATGCTCAGCACCAAGTAATGTCCACATTAGCACCATCAAGCCAAATTGGTTGGATTGACTGGATTAGTTCAAATATAAAAGATTGAATCGACACAAACAAATATTTATGATTGAATTGGAAATAGGTTTAAGACCTTTTTTGTAATTGTCTCAACAAAAACTAACCATTAAAAATGATTTTCATGGAGATTATTTTCTTTTATCATGTAATTTTCAGCAAAAGAAATGCAACCTAACTACAACAAGGGTATTTTTATTCAACAACAAAAAAAAACAACAAGGGTTTTTTTCAAATATCTAAAAAGGAAAATTGCACATATTTACTTTTTTTACTGTGTGTAACACACTCCATATTCTATATTTCAATTTCTTAAAATTACTTGACCAAACAAATGTACTGCAAATGTAATACTTATGATAATATTTAGCGATGCCCTTGGACGCTGTCAACAAAAACGTTTCTTTGACAAATTTTCCGAACGGCGTTGGTACATATAAAAAAAAAGAAAAACTCTGGCTTGTTTTTTCATTCTAAGTTTGTCTAAGTAAGGAAACAAGATTCGGGACAAATCTAGATTGCCTTTTACTTCTTACCTTTTAATTTTTACTTAATCAAAACATTGCGACACATGAATTTTGACTTTTTAAATTTTGAACTCCTGAAAACTTTCACAATGCTTAGATGTTGATAAATGGAATTACGTGTAGTAATATTCTAAAATTTGAACAATATTTTTAATTTCGATGGAAAGAAAAAAAAGGCACCTTTTATTTGTTTTTTTTATGTTAAACAACTAGGCCGAGGCCCCGCCCGACGCCGTTGAGCTCGAGTCTTGCCGCCGGCAAGGCTCGAGCCTCGCCCGGCTTGTCGTCGGCGGGCGGCCGGCTGTTGCCTTGTCGGCCGCCGCTAAGGAAGGAAGAAAAAGAAAAAAAAAAAAAGAAAAGAAAAAAAATTGAAATATGAAAAAAATTATAATTTTGATTTTTTATAAAAAAAAAAACGTTTTTATAAAGTTAAAAAAGGCCATGAGTTTAAAGTGGGTTTTTAGAGCGCATTTGTAATTTTGACTTTTTTTATTATAGGGAATTTGAAATAGAAAAAAAAGTGCTTACTTCAAAATAATTTTTGAATAAAGAAACGCATTTGGTAAACTTGTTCCGGAATAAAAAATGAACAAAACACGTTTGGTAAATTTATATTCTTTTTTTGTTTCTTTTAATTTTTTAATATTTTTATTTTATTTTTCTTTCTTTTTTCTTTTTTTCTTCTTTTGACCGATCGCCGGCCTCGACCATGGTCGGTGATCGGCCGACGAGGGCACCGGCCTCACCCGGCCACGGCAAGGCTCGCCACAACCCAAGTGAGGTCGAGCCTCGCCGTGGTTGGGCGAGGCTCGGCCTCGCTTGGGTGGGCGAGCTACCTCGCCGGTGGTTGGGCAAGCTCGAGCTCGCCGGATCCGGTGAGCCCGAGCTCGCCAGGGCCGGTGACGCTCCGGCGAGGTCGCCGGTCCTCGACGGTTGGTCGCCGGCCATGGCCGAGGCCGGCGATCAACCAAAGAAAAAGAAAAGAAGAAGAAAAAGAGAAGAAAAAGAGAGGAGAGAGAAAATTTGTTCTTAAAAATTGTTCTAAAAACAAGAAATGCGTTTTTCTTGTTTTTTGTTTCTGTTTCAAATGTATTCCTAGGAACAAAAAAATAGATTTGGAACAAAAATGCAAACAAACGGCTTTTTTCTGGTTCCATGGAACAAAAAAACAGAAATTTTGTTCAAAAACAGAAAAAAAGAACATTAACAAACAGGCCCTTAATAACCCATTTCTTTTTATATTTTACTTTTTCGGACTCATTTATGATCCATATTTAACTTTCACTTGACCCATTTATAACCCACATTTAACTTTCACTTGACCCATTTATAACCCACATTTAACTTTCACTTGACCCATTTATAACCCATATTTAACTTTCACTTGACTTATATATAACTCATTTAACTAAAAATTAGTCATAATATGGGTTTATGACCCATTTTGCCAGCTTCTACAACTAGGCTCTTGATATAAAAAAAAAAATTCCCTTTAGAAATGTTCCCACCTACAAATTGGATAGATGAAGCCTACGCATTATTATTTAGCAGCAAGACACGCCATGAAGATGGCTAGTCATTAAAGAGGCTCTTTATAAAGTTGAACATTATTCGGGATCAAAGGAAACCGGCATTAATTAACATCATTTAATGATTCCACACATGCGTTCGGAGCGCAACGAGATTGTCCTGTTAAATCGAACACAACACACGTGTCGATTGTCGAGGGGGGGCATGCAATAGTGGCTCAAAGTGATGACATAAATGGTTATTTAACTTTAATTTAATATTTAATATATATCTTAAAATTTTAATTTATCTAATATAAAAATATGATCTCCAAAATTTTAATTTATTCAATGTGATTCTAAAATTTTTTTGGTATATATTCAATATAGTTCTCAAACTATATGAAAATATTCAATGTCGTCTTTACATTTTTTTCAATACAAAGGGACAATATTGAACATCAACTTGAACATGTAGCAAAAGTTTATGTAACTACATTGAAAAAATTAAAAATTTAGAAATCACATTAAATAAATTAAAAAGTTATAGATCATTTGTGTCATTTTATTTTTTTGGTAAATTGTGTGATTATTGCACATTGAGACCGTTTTGCTAAATAGTGCCAAATCAACCTAATTTTGAAGTGGACCATTCCCGATGGGTCATGGGCTTTATCCAGCTTTGTCCGATTTTATTTATTTTAAAGAGGATACGCAGCGTATTAATTTGTTCTTAGGCGTCTTGCAAATTAGTCATCAACCAAAATGGTACCGTTACTAACAAACGAGTCATCTTTGTGTTGAGTTGTTCTAAGCATCTGCCGCAACGTCCCCTTCAACATCGTTTGACACTGTCGAGTTCGTGTCAACACTGCGGCTTCACATACAGAGAGAGAAAAACAATATATAGAAAAGAAAAAAAAAAGCCTCGAGATTAGGGGATTATTTGATAATCATCATGTTTTTTTTTTCGAAACAGTAAAAAAAACATAAATTTATTTGATAACGTTAACTAACTTTTCTATCTTCTCAAATAGAAAAATGGTAAGAAAATAGATTTAGAATAGAAAAAACTATTTTATTTATGGGAATAGAAATGGGAAAAAATTTTTAAATAAAAATTATTCCTAAGAATATAAGATTTATCAAAGACACCCTAAATTGCCCCTAGCCATCACTTGGAAAATGCACAACCCACGTGATTGTCGGTTGGTGAAGATTTTACCTCTTGTTTTTATTTTATTATCATTGTTATTTTTTCTTTCTTTTCCTTACCAAGTATGACGAGGGCTGCTAGCCGACCCATGGCGGTCCAAGTGAGAGCTGATCAATCCTCGCCCACGATCCGCGAGGTTCTTAGAAGAAAAAAAAAAAAAAAAAAAGAAAGAAAAAAAAATTAAAATTAAAATTTTTAAAAATATATAAAAATTATCCACCATTTGCATTGATCATGTCATGTGAAATGGCTAGTGTCAATATCTATGATTTCCAGCTAAAACTAACTAAAAGAACTCGATTGACAAATCGTCAAAAAATTTAGAATTAAATTAGTCAAATTGAAAGGCTTAAAACTAAATTGGTACAAGTGCAATAGATTTAATACTTTTTTTTTTACTAATTTCCCTTAAAAAAACAGCTCCACTTCATGGGGCTTTTTGAAATTTTGCCCTTCTTAGACATCTGTTTGGTTTTTTAATCAATTA